>OZ024701.1:9101146-10489375 GCA_964016905.1 Perithous albicinctus
TTTTTTTCATTAAGACAGTTTTCCCAAGTCAACATTTTAACCCTCGGTAAGCCCTCCGGGAGATCCAAGTCCTTTGGTTAGACAAAAGCCGACGCCTGTTTCACCCTCCGTACGGCCGACAGTGACCCTCCTTGGAGGTTCAGACGTTATTTGCTACCCTCCGTAGAGCCTTCCTGACTCCGTGTAGAGCCTCCTATGTAACCTATTTAAACCCACATAACCCTACTTAAGCTATAAACATAGAAAAAAAGTTGCCTTGATAAAAACTCACAAAGAGTTAAGCACCTTATTCATGTAAGTAATATATTTTAAGGAATGCAAACCAATTCACTCGTTTTGATAATTACCGAAGGCATATATATAGAATAGGGTCAGAAATAATAAAGCAGATCAAGTGAATCGAGGTTTTATAAAAATTGTATTACCGTACATTCTGTAATATTTTTAAAAATTCCAACTCCAGGGTATTTACTGGCATTCCGATGTGGAAAAGTTGGTTTGCACATGCGCCGTATGTTACTTTTCGTCCCTAGGGACGAAAATTTCTAACCTCATATTGTCATGGGCCGAGTTGGCGATTGCGACTCGTGTGATTTCGGCCCTTTCTGCACAACATACTATTTCGCCTGTAGATAGATCCAGCTAGTTTGCTGAGATTTGACGTGAGTTAGAGCAAAACGTACATTTTTGAAAAATTCAAAATCCCATAAAAACCAAAACGCTTTACCGATTTCGCCCAAATTTAATACCAAATCCACACCACTTTGTTCAATTTCAATACGAAGTTTTAGCCCGCTAACTAAACACTTTCCAGCTAGTACGTTTACGGATATCTCACAAATACTAAAAAAAATAATAAAAATTAAATGCGTGAAGCGATTTTTATGAAATTTATACGAAGTGAAGATTGGCCAGTACTCTACATGTCATTAAAATTTGTGCTGAATCTGTTGAATAGTTCACGAGCTATGGTAATATGAATTGAAGGCCTGTCACAACACGCACACGCACACGCACCATCCTGAAAAAAAAAACGAATCTTTTTTTTCGATTAAAAAATTCGACATACTTTTGCGAATATTTTAAGCGCTTCCCCATTCCGAATTTTAAAGTACTTCAGGAGTTACAGACGTTAGAAGTGGAAGTGGCAGAAGGGCGCCGAATCTCAGGTAGCGCTCGGACCGTTACGCAGAACGGTGCGGTACGTATACGTACCAGTACGTAGCCGCTGCTGCGGCACTTTCTTTTTCTTTTGCGTTTTTCTCGAAACGACCTTCTTCAAACTGGTGTACACGATATCTCAAGATCTACTGGACCGATTTACCTGAAATTTTTACCACAAACTCTTTGTATCATTATTTATAGCGCTACGTAGGGATTTTTAAATTCGATGTCCCGTTTTTAAGTTATAAATTTAATTAACTAAAAATTTTCATGAAAATTTATGTCGTTTTCTTCAAACTACTGGCAATTTCGCAAATTAATTTTTTTAATTTTTTCCCTGCGTAGCGCCATAGCTACTACCTTCTTAAATAAGAAAAAAAAATTTTGTATTTTTCTAACAATGCCCGATTGAGAAATCTTGTACACCATCAACGAGGATCTCGAAAAGAGGAGGCTAATGGATGACGCATATCTCCGCCATTTTGTAATTTTTTCAATATTTTTTTGTTGAAAATTGTTCTCAAATATGTACTTTATGTATGTGAAATAAAAGTTTTTTTTTATAAATTTCATATCTGCGTCAGAAAAAAAAATCTCGATTACAAAATTTGATCACAACATTAGAATTTAAAAAAATGGGAAATAATGGAATATTTTCTAATACACTTTAATGTCAATTTGAATTCACTTAAATACGGTTTCTTCCCTATCCATTTGATATTTGTAGCTTCATCCATCGTAAAAATAATTATAATTCCTTACAATTCATTGAAATGTTATAACTCCAATCGTATCATCGCAAAGAAATCCAAAGCGTTTTAAGCCACCATTTAAGACATCATTAGTAAAGAGTTTCTTTTTATAGTCGCTTATTTCTATTCTGTTACGCCTTCCGACGGGAGTTACAACATTTTAATAAATTATAAGGAATTATAATGGTTTTTACGTTGGATGAAGCTACGAATATCAAATGAATAGGAAAATCTGTATTCGAGTGAGTTCAAGTTGAGATTAAAGTGTATTAGGGATAATTTCATTATGTAATTTTTGTTCAATTTGATAATCAATTTTTTCAGCCAGGAGTTTTTAGATTTTTATTTTTAAAAAAATGTTGAATTTCTCATTCGTACAAAGTAAAAACATAACATCACAGCATTACCTAATATCCAAAGAAAAATTGTTTATTATTATTCTCTTCATTTTTTCCTGTTCAACTAAAAATATTACACTCGTAATATTTTAGTACACTGTTGATGTTACCATTATTAATCATACGTGGAATTTAAATGAAAAATTAAATAAGAAACAATTATACATCATGCAAATGCAGACTGACACTCACGGGCAGCATTCAAGCACTCTACCGTGAGCGCTCTGAAGTGAGCTACATGATACCACAATAATGGCAGCCATCTAGCAATATTTCAATACATTCAAATAGATTATTTCTAAGATTTATTTATCTATGCGAATCAACAATTTATAACTTCAATTTATGGAAAAAGATTCATTGGGCGCTAGTCACAGAATCAAGGTTCAAAATTTGGTTAACTAATTTTTCACCGTTTTCAACAACATACCGGACAAAGAAATCGCTCAAACCATTTGATCGCCGTGAAACGCACAACTCTCGTGTTTTGCCGTTAAGCGACTCTCGGGAGTTAAAAATCTTGCTGATATATTGTAGTTCGCATATCATATAAAAAATATCAGTATACACACCTTTCTACGCAAGTTAATATGTAAACAATTTTCAAAACTCTCTACACCATTGCAACAGCTTTGAACGACATTAAGCTTTAAATAGATCAAGAATTTCTCCCATGATAAAAATCAATCCACATCGGATCCAATAAATCAACAGCCCATGGCATTCGTTATTATTGTATCAGTATTCCATTTCAAATATATTATCTCGAATTTCTTTAACGATCAATGGCTTCCGGAGAACGGAAGTGTCCTTCTTATTCTCAGCTGGTGCTCAGGGCCCAGTCAAGTAAATCGTCGCGATGACTTTCTCCTGGCCTCGCCTCGGTCGCTCTCGATAAAAGGTCGACACGCCGGGCCTCGTGATACATATATATATGTGTATATATGTGTATATACATGTATACATCTTGATATCCCGTTTTTCGTATTCCCAATACCTTCTCTCCATCAGTGAATGCGTATAGTGTATCAATACAAGCTTTCTGTAAGTCGTCGGGCAGGTTGCTTCATGGTTCGATTCATCGCGCTACGAGTAAAAGGCGTTGTTCGAGTCTCCAGGACGTGCTAAGCTCTACTTTCCTCTGGTCTCGCGGTCAGTGGCGGACCTTGAAGTCCCGGTGCCCTGGGCGCTTATCCTACGGGGACAGAGTGGAATCGGCCGCGCTCCCCTTCGACAAGCCCAAGCCAAACGTTCCAAGGCTGTCACGGAAAGTTTTTTTTTTTTGTTCTCTCGATTACGATCTTAAGGAGGGGATTTTGCTTTTACCTTGTCTCGAGGATAGTGATGTTTGGTTTTGATGTTTCGTATTCTTTTGATCACCTATTTGGGAGTCACCCAATAGTGAATGCAAAGGGTTGCATAGCACTTGGTTCCTTGTGATAGTAACGTTTTCATAAAATCACCACGAGGAATGTGCTTCTTTGTATTAAATGTATATCTGGTCTACAAATCTCGGCTATAAATAGAGTAGAAAGACAAACTGACAGAGATACCGATACCCTCGCCTCTTACTATTGCGTTGGCTTGATACTTCAGGAGTACTGATCTGTACGAATAACCGATCGCTTCCGCATTCTAAAACCTCCTGTGCATAACGCGAGCGTCAAATCTCGGGCATAAGGGGTTTTCCATGTCAAATTCAAGTGCTTTCGAAGTTTTATTTACTTTTATGTGGATGAAGTAGTGATCGCTATTATGAAACTTTTGGTGACGGTGATGTTGCGGCAATGATTTCAGTATAGGTGTGAAAAAAGATCTGGTCTATGTAGACTCGTGGCAGACTTATTATGTGGTCTACCAAAAGTCCACCTTTTGGGACGAATGTAGACTTCGATATACACTTTTGCAGTAACGAAGTTACAGTTGCACAGTCTACCTACTGTAGACGGATGTCTGTATAGACCGAAGGAAGAGACTGATGACTTCACATTCTGTACTATGAAAGTCTATCTTCTATAGACTTCGTTCTATATACACTAAAGCCTACAGTAGGTAGACTAAAGCCTACAGTAGGTAGACTGAAGCCTACAGTAGTACAGTATGAAAGTCTACAGTAGGTAGATGAAAGTCTACAGTAGGTAGACAAAAATCTACAGTAGGTAGACGAAAGTCAACGGTAGGTAGACTAAAGTCTACAATAGGTAGACTTAAGTCTACAATAGGTAGACTAAAGTCTATGATAGCTAAACTAAAGTCTACAGTAGGCAGACTAAAGTCTACGGTAGGTAGACCAAAGTCTATGGTATGTAGACTAAAGTCTACGGTCTACAGTAGGTAGACTTTGGAACTTTAACTTCGTTATTGCAAAAGTCTACATAGAGCAGATCTTTTTTACACGGTTGACCAACCTAGGGTGGTATCGTAATGAAACACTGTTATTACGTTTCAATCCCTTTCTGGATCCTATTCAGAATTTCTTTTACGTTTGATTGTTGTTTTTAGCAATTTTTAATTACAACCGAGTTCTCCGATTAGTTTACTTACTTTTGCATTGGGTAGAGTAGATATATCGGTTCTGACAACTTTAAGCATTATGCCATTTTAAAATGCTCGTGATATGAATGAAAATTCATAAAGCGACTATGAACATATATATTTCACATCTGAGGATATAATTTAGAATTCTCAACTTTAAAACCTAGATATGTGCCGAGAAAAAATTCAAAAAAGTGCGTTTTGTGACCACTTTTGTAGCAGGTTTCTTTTATAATCAATATCTTCACACTAACGTCTTTTGCTGTACGCCTTAACTTCTTTACCGATATTTTTCTGGAAGTAGATTTAGACGTAGCATATAACGATGGAAAACCTTAGCATCACGGGTTATTCATAGGGGGCAATCCACCCCGTTTCGACCTGGTTCTGACCCTCGACCTCTCCGATTTGGCTCGTAATTTTTTGTAGGATTAGTTAGACCCTCAAATGCACCAGATTTATTTTTCTATGGCAATTTTTTTTAAATATTTTTTTAAAGTGAGTTATCGAATGCCATAATTTAAAAATCTGCGAAAATTCTGGAAAATACTCGGTTGAATATCAAAATTTTCTAGCTTATAGGCAAAGTGGGCAAGATTTTTCTTCCTATACTTCTTAAACTTTTTTGATTCGAAAAATTATTTAAAAAATGGAAAAAAGCTTAAGAACTATAAGAAGAAAAATCTTGCCCACTTTGGCTATAAGCTAGAAAATGTTGATATTCAACAGAGTATTTTTCAGAATTTTTGCAGATTTTTAAATCATGGCATTCGATATGTCACTTTAAAAAAACATTTAAAAAAAATTTGCATAACTCGAAAAAGATCGAGCTTTTTGTTTTCGTCTACTTATTCTTTACAAATAATTTAATGTATTGTGTAATAATATACAAGAAAACAATAGAAATATTATCATGACCACAAGTACGGCAATACGCTTATTCAATGCACCACTTGTCGACATTGTTATTTTCAGAAATATATAACTTTATTTAGTACTTTCAATTTTACCAATATATTACAAAAAAATTAAACTGATGCGTGCAACACCAAGTGCAATTAATCAATTGCACAGAAGATATATCTTGAGCTTGCGTCAAAATCCTATCATTTTACATAAGTGTTGGAACGTTTTTTAAAGCCATAATTGTTTTCAGAATCACAGTATGTTTTGTGATGGAGACGAATTGACGTTAACACAACCATAAGCGTTTCCAAAACACACGATACTTACAAAAATCACTATTGAATATACGAAAAAAACATTTCTATCCACAAGAAACATACAAAAGTATTCGGGATGGTTTAATCAGTACTCATCCTGTAAGACGCATTCCGAGTCAATTAAGTCACTTACAGACAGCATGTGCTTCAATTATTTTGCACTTTAAGTATACACTCGCGATAACAATTGATTGCAAACATTGATAGAAAAGTGTATGATTCAACGCTAAATATTTTAAAGCTAAAAGATTGGGATCTGTTGGTAGAATAAACGCTAGAAATAATTGAAGTTTGTTGACTCAGCGGCTGCTAGATTTCTCCAAGGAAAGTGAAGAGTCCTTCTCGTTCGAAGCATCCTCGACTTAACTTCTCAAGCGAGAGCTTCGAGAATGTCCCAAAGCGAACGGAATGACCGTGCGCAGAGTACGTAGCGCACTTGGAAAGTGCATACTGATCGCCTGCGGTGAATATTTCCATCTATCAGTCTAGACGCATAGCATTCGGTACCACAGATCATGCTATAGCTATAGCTCACGTTGAAAGTGCGTGAGCCGCTGAGAGACGAGACAAAAGTGATAATGATCGAGTAGGCGGCAGAAGCCATAGAATGTACTGGAAATAGCCAGGCTAAGAGTACCTACGATGACATAAATTAAATAAAAGAATGCATGACGGAAGCGTGGCGCTGGGTTTTGTAATTGTAGGTAACAAATATTTTTGCTTCATCATACATTTATTTCGATGAATTCCTTTTTTTTGCGAGATGTTCATGTCATTATACTCAAAATGGTCTAAAACGTAGGAAAAATTGTGTGTGTGTGTGTGCGTGCGTGTGTGTGTGTGTGTGCGCGCGCGTGTGTGTGTGTGTGCGCGTGTGTGTGTGTGTGTCCAGTTCACTCCAATATTTCTTTGTATTATGATAATTGTATTGTCATAGTGATTCCTCTATCAGCTTCGTTTAGGTGGAAGTAGGTACATTTATCACATTTGGCTTCCTCAAGAAGCTTTGTTTTGTGATTAGTTACTTTTTAAATGTTAGTTTTTGCGTAAACGTGTCATCAGACATTTTTTTCAAAATTGGAAGTCGCATACAATCCGAACGACTGAACTAATCTTACCCAAATTCAATACCGATCATCGGTCTATAATAGTTCATTCGTGTACCAATTATCCGTCCAATATCTCGAAATTTGTTAGAACTACAGCGTATACAGGCATTTTGTAAAAAATTGAAAATCGCATAAAATCCGATCGACTAACGCGATTTTGTCCAAATTCAATACTAATCATCGGTCTATAATAGTCCAACATTGTACCAAATTTTAACCCGATATCTCAAAAAATGTAGCAGCTAGAGCGCGTACAAATATTTTTGAAAAATTTCAAAATTGTGTAAAAACAAAAGAACTGCATGGATTTGGCATAAATTCAATACAGATCTTTGTTCCATAATATTCCAACTTTGTAGTAAATTTTAGACGGATATCTCAAAAATTGTAGAAGCTATAGCGCGTACAGACATTTTTGAAAAAATGAAAAATTGTATAAAAACAAAAGAGCTGCGTAGATTTCATTAAAAATTGCACTTACTCTGGAGCATCGACACATCAATATGTGTGCCAAATTTCAGCTTGATCGCTCAAGCCGTTCTTAAGTTATGACTTGAACACACATAAATACATACATCCGGACATTTTTTGTAAATGTGATTTCTCGACGTTTTGGAACATTCCGAACACGTTTACATGAAAATCTCGAAAAAAAAAAAATTCTCGAGAACAAAGCTTCTTGAGGAAACAAAAATCGTTTAAAGCATTTTTATTTTATGGGATTTTTAAGATTTTGAAAAAATACTGTTACTACTCTAACATGAACAAATTCCCAGTTATCAGGCTGAAACTTGCCGTACAATATTATCCGAGCGATGCGACCTCTTGTATTGAATTTAGGTGAAGTCGATAAAGTAGTTCGGATTTTATGATTCTGTACTTCGGCATTTCATCATTTTGCTGAAAAATGATTTAAATCGAGAACGTTTCAAAGCAACTGATCTCAATCGTTTCATATAATTTAAATGGTACGTGCCGATGTTTGATACTGAATTTGATGAGAATACAACAAAAAGTTCATATTTTACAGAATATTACATTTTTCAGCTTTTTTTAAGATTCAACAATTTCCCACAAGTAATAAATAAATAACCTGACATTTTGCACGTTAATCAAACACGATCATCGAATGTTTAATACTGTCTAGAAAGATTGATTTTTATAAAAGTATATGATAAATTAATGGTTTTGCTTAACATTTGCCTGTTTAAAAGCTTTCACAAATGATTGGTTTTCTGACCTATCATCACCTGGTCACGAATCAATTAATGCATTATTGAAATATTTAAAAAAGGTTGTAAACTAGAACATTGCAAATCGAGTTTTCTTTCCCTTCCTCATAGAGGAAGGTTTGTTTTCATGAAATGTTTTTTTTTTTTTTTTTGAAGATTTTCATGTAAGGTCACTCAGAATAGTCTAAAATGTAAAAAAAAGTGATTTATAAAAAATGTCCGTTTGTGTGCGCATGCGTGCTTTTTGAATTTAAGAATAAAACGGGCATGATCATTCTAACCGTCGTAAAACTTACAATATATTGCTAAATAGTTGTTTATGAGCGTAGATGCATTAAAATTGTTTGGTATTAACTTCGAACGAAATGGAAAAAGTGATTAAGTTGGAAGAACTTTTGAAATTTGCGTCATTTTTTTGATAATACTGTAACTTGAGACCGATTTGTGTAACTGATCTAAAATTTTGAAAACAGTTAAGATTTTATAGAAATTTGCATTTTCGTAGTGTTTTTTAAAACGCTGTAACTAGAGAACGGTTCAAACAACTGATCCAAAATTTAGCATAAAACTTGAATAGAATGTGTCGTTCTTTGATACTCAATCTGGTGAGCACCCAATAAAGAGTTTACATTTCAGATTTTTTTTTTACAAAGCTTCCTCTATGCAGCCAAATTTGGCTTTGATACTCAATCTGGTGAGCACCCAATAAAGAGTTCACATTTCAGAATTTTTTTTTACAAAGCTTCCTCTATGCAGCCAAATTTGGCTTTGATACTCAATCTGGTGAGCACCCAATAAAGAGTTCACATTTCAGAATTTTTTTTTACAAAGCTTCCTCTATGCAGCCAAATTTGGCCAAAATACTTCCTCGTACACGTAGTTTGGCAAGAATTAAAAAATAATGGGAAACAATGTGCAATGTTCTACTTTGCATCCTTTTTTTCTGTATTTACCGTTCACAAAACTTTGACTATGAGGAAGCTCAAATTGGCTAAAGTGCCTTCTCATAGAGGGGACTTATTGGTTGGCGGGTGAAAAAAAAGAGGAGGCAAGGTTCTACTTTGCAACCTTTTTTCGATGTAAAAGTCAATATGACAAAATTCATCTTTTTCTGAAAAAAATAGATCAGATGTAATTTGTAAGAAAAAAATTGCAAATCGTAATTCATGAGTTGTAACTCAAACGTGAAATCTGACTTAAACAGACTCGGGTGCTTAAACGCCCTGCTCCGCCTAACCCTAGATGCTTGTTAACGAGGATCGGTGACGGCAACGCGGGTCAAATCAAATTAACGTAAGTTTTCAATGACACATATTTTCCTTTAGCTTTTCCCAAGAATAATCTGTAATTATTTATCAATTTTAATGTATGACGGTTTATTCGGTTTCTTAAAAGATGCTCTAAGAACTTACAACCTAGATATTTGATAGTGTTGATCGTTTAACAATTATAACCTGTTGTTTAGAAAAAATAAAAATACTTTCATGAAACAAAATGCTATTATTTTTAAACCATCAATATTATATATCAAATATCTAGACCTCAGGTTCGTACACCATCTTTTTAGGAACAGAATGAGCTGTCTCTTATTAAGTTCGCTAAAGAATTGGAAATTATTCTTGAAAAAAAAGCTGAATGACAACGTCTGTGGCACAACGTGGCCCATTAGAAGTTAAAGTTAATCAACTAATGTTGATGCAAATCCATCTCTATTAAAGTTTCTCTGGGTTAAGTACACAAGCTTCAATACAAATCATCCTCCACTATTGTTATTTAATGCATTAAACTTTAAAGAATCGACTATGAAAATTTAGCGCTGATTTGACTCCGTGGTCGTCACCGACCCACGTTCTTCTGTCACGATATATCTCGAATCCATTGTTGCCTTTATATTCGTACTAGTCGTGATCAGACGCTGAGACCGGGATTCATGTATTGAAGAATTTGTTTTTTGGTTTTGGTCGTTTTTATAACATTATTGTTGTTAAGCTTCGACGTATCGACCTAATTTTTATGGATGGAATTTTTGACACGCGTTCTCGGGGTCTGAGATATCGGTGTCGAAGATTCTGATGTTATCGACATTCCTATACAGGAAAGTTTCAAACATATTTCGAATCCCTGATTTTTAATTTAGTTCGCTCTAATTGCTCCACCAGTTCATTAAGAATTGATGGAGCAACCAGAGCGACCCATTTTTTTTTTTTTTTTTTTTACAATTAAAATAAATCGTGAAAAAATATCGCCACAGCCCGGGTTTGAACAATTCATGTATTGAAACCTTTTATTTATGTCAAAATTGACACAAAGAGATGCAGACGCTGAAACCGTTGGGTCCGCCTAACCTTAGTGCTATTGTAAAAAGTTCATGGGTACTATATTTCACGATTGTTTTATATCGGCTGTTGCCGATTTATTCGTACTGTGATTGGTCGAGCGTCTGGGAATAGGGCCATGCTCAACCAAGTCATTCTAAATAAGTCCAGATTACAGTTAGATCAGGAACAAGACTGGCGCTGTAGCGCCCGTAATTTGCCGTGACAGATATGGCCTAAATATTTCGAACTGTATCGAAATGATGAAGCCAGTTTATAAGCCTCTTGATTGGTCGGAATATTGGAGAGCCAATATTTCAGTCGTCTATCATTGTGGCGCTGCAGAGCCGAAGACCGTGCGCGTTGCACGTTCGATCTAATCCAACGACGGGTGATTGGACATGCCTTTGAACATTAACTTTGAGTCGACATATCATCGTTTGGCGAACCCATACTCGGCCGAACATTGGTCTTGTATCGGTAACCCAACGATTGGTGAGTCAATACATGGACGATCATTGACCTCAAATCGTCAAACCAACAATCGGCGAGACAATACTTGGACGGCCATTGACCTCAGATCGCCAAACCAACAATCGGCGCGTCAACTCTCGGCCAAGTATTGGCCTAAGATTGCAGTGCCGACAATCGTCACTCCGACGTTGGTCTGAGCATTGGTCATTTTGGTTTGATCGACAACAGAATTGCAAATCTTTTGCCGGCGTGTACAATATGTTGATAATACACTAAAATGCTTCGACTATCAAGAAAACATATGCACATTGTTGCTAGTTGAGTATTAAAATAGAAATAAGTGTTTATATAATCTACATACAATTTGTACGCCTTGGAATAAAAAATATAGCTTGATGAACATCATTTTTTTTCTGGCTAACTCGATCCCCTCAAATTACTAGAGATATTTTGGAATTGTTCTGTTGAAAACATGTGATTTTCCCTATTTCAATAATATTTCGAAAGATTTCGTGTGCATGATTCTAGCTTAATATTTCTAAACATTTCGTACGACATGCGAAATTACATTTTCAAAACAACTGTTCGATAACATGTTTTATTTCTTGCTTTTTAAAATTTCCAACAGATTATAAAATTGTACAACGAATATCAATAGGATGGTTTATATGTTGTCAGTTTTATTCTGAAGTTTTCTCTTAAGTTCTAAAGCAATCAAGTAGATTCTAAAGGGTGTTGACTCTAAAAGCGTTGAACCCAAAAAAATGAGCGTCTTATACAAAGTCCCCTGTATGAGGAAGTATGTCGATCAACTTTTGCTTCCATATAGAGGGAGCTTTATGCAAGATAAAAAAATATAAGGAACACAAATGCAACGTTCTACTTTGAATCTTCTTTTTTCAAATTGCGGAAGAAGTTCTTCTGTATTTTTGAGAAGCTTTGCACTAAAGTTTTAATAGGAATCTGACTGGTTCGCATATATTTTAAGGAAAATTGAAATATATAAGAAGTAATCAGTGTTTTATTTGCATACCAAATTGTACTCGCAGACAAAAATAGTCCAGGATGGTACCCCAGATGGAGTCCGGGATGGAATCTGGGAAATCCAAGAGAGAACAAAATGGATTCGCATGGACTTTGGCATATAATCCGATCTCGAAGTCCACTTTGTCGAGTCCATCACTTCATCCGAGTCTGTACCTGGGATTTCTTCCGAGGTACGAAAAACTTTCCCAGACCTCATACGGAACGATCCAAGTGTCTCGGTGGTCCTATCGCAGAGACTCTTGGATTTGATGTCCATTTTGGACTCTCGCTTGGACTGTCATGGACTCCATCCAGGATCGCGTCCGGGACTCCATACAGGATGACCCAGGTGTCCTGTTGCCAGGCGGTTTCGTATAACGATCAGCGGATCTCCCTCCCGTTGATAGTTGAACATTTTAGGCGTTGCCCGTTTGACGTTCAATCGCCAACTGCCATTGCTATATTTGCTTATTGGTGTCATAATAACGATGGCGTTACATTGAAGAGCATTGCAAACACCTTAAGTCAATGACAGTTTGATGATTGAACGTCAAATTTCCGCTGGAGTTATCAATGTTTCAGGACACGAGGATGGAATCTATGATCGCACTGCCTCTTTGATTATCTTGTATGGAGTCTGTGGCAATCCAGCTGACAGTCCAAAATGGAGATCGGTACGGACTGCCGAGACTCTTGGATTGCCCCGTATGAAGTATGGGAGAGAAAAAACATGTAATGAAACCAAAGGATTCCTCTATAGTTGCCTATATAAGGAAACAATAATGCTGCCAATATTTCCACGGTAATTGTAAATTTTCCTTTCGGAGTTTGCAAATTTTGTAAATTTGTTCTATTCCTTGGGGGATATCGAAAAACCAGGCTTCGCGAGCAACGTCATGGGAGCTTAGAAAATTAAGGCTCTGGAAGTCCTTGTGAGGAGTTAGAAAAATGGCCCTATGGGGACTTATGAGAGACTTAGAAAATCAAGACGTTGGTGTGTCGTTTTACCCCAGCCAGCTCGATTGACATACACGGCGGCGGCAGCGAAATATTATTATAATATAGAGAGAAATATTTTGGCGAATAAAACAGAATAAAACAAAAATATAAATCCTAACGTATATAGTGAAAACAAAATAAAAAATAATGTATTCCGTAAATAAATATCCTCTGTCACGATTACCTCATTGTCAAAATTTCTCGAATGGACTCTACATTAACAAGCGTAAACTTTCATCTATTAATAATTTACACCTTCCCTTCACGGATTATGCCATAGATGTTACAAGCTCAAGCATAAAGAAGAATCTAAACAGATAGTATGCAAGATAGAAAAGCAGTCGAGTGCACCAGGGAAACGTGCGCCGTTGGTTTTGCTGCACGTGGGGCAACAGCGGCGGGGTGAGGTGGGGAGGCGGGAGGGGCACAACCACAGGAAGCGAGCTCATAGATATATCTACATACGCGTAGAGCGTGCATGAACGAAAGTTGGGGACGGGGTTTCTTGAGGGTAGAGAGGGGGTACCTGATGTTGGTGCGTTGGAGGACCGGGAAGTCCCTCCCGAGAGCGAGAGGAGTTTTGGTGAAAGGGGTGGGGGGTTGTTAAATGCATCGAAGGCTCAAAAGTGGTAATGTGGAGAGCACTCGAGCGAAACGAGACCAGTATAGCCAGGCTCACAGTCACGTATCGTAGCTCTCCCGAACGCATCGAACTCAACGACAGCGAAAGAAATTTAATTCCCCTCTCATTTTGATCGTGTGTCACACGAGAGACAGTTGATTTTCGACAATGACGAGAACGCGAGCCACCAGAATTGCTACTTCAACATCGGCCATGACGAGACACGGTCTTTCGATATTACTTCTTCTCGTAGTGGGCGTGTCTATGTCCAGAGCACAATTCCGGTGCCCCGAAGATAAGGGCTTTTTCCCCGATCCAGAACAGTGCGATCTCTATTATTCCTGCGTCGATGGACAGCCCGAGGAAAAGCTTTGCAAGGATGGCCTCGTCTTCAGGGACGACAATCCCAAAAAAGACTTCTGCGATCTCCCGGCTAATGTGCCATGCGGCGACCGTACACTTCTTCGTGAGTTGCATTTTTTTTCATCAATTACTTCGTTCTTTCAACTGTTCACATTTTTTTTAAGTATAGTGCACCGGTACTACAAGTTTTTATACCGCAAACTAGGATATCAAATATAATATACATTCCGAGTTGAAATTTAGGCCCTCCATTCGCCCTAAATGTCGGGTGAACCGAGTGTCAGGAACCTCCACAGAGCCTCTGGAAATGGTATTTATTGCCCATTTGGAGTGAACGGAGAGTACTGCAGAGTGAAATTTTTATGTTTTAACCTGTGATTTGGTTCTGCGGAGTTAGACGAGGTTTCCAGACACTTCGGTAAACCTCTGAATGTTTTAGATCATTTTAATTTAGACTTTGTAAATTTCAATTAACTTCATTTATTATTTCTTGAGATATCCAAATGTAAAGCAAAAAAAGCATAACTCTAGAAAAGAATCCTTTGCGTAGCAGATCTGGTCACACAGATTTGAGCCTCTTGAGGATCTAGTCTGAATTCCTACCTATAATTCATACTGCCCGATTATCGATTTTCGATCTAGACATTTTTTCATACAACAATTTCAATGATTTTTTTTCCGAATTTTGCCTATCATATCTGAATGCCGTTTCACATAATTAATTGATAATTTGTTTTTTAAAAAATCGTAGATATTTAAAAACGTGTAAATTATTTTTATTAGTGCTTTTTAGAGTTCTGCCAATCATATAATAAATTGCGCACCAAATCGTAAGAGTCAAGAGTTAGACCCAGGTCGAAACCAGGTGGAATGCCCCATATAAAATAATAGTAATTTAAATAACATAAAAATTTACATCTTGTCACGTGATCAGAAAATGTACTATTACACTGCTTTTCTAATTACAATATTCACTAAAAATCGCAAATCTTCTAGAATTTGGCTTTGTTCAAGCAGGTTCTTTGAATGTACCAGCTATTAATACGTTTATGGCATGTAAATTCATGAAGTGCACTTTACGTCGTAATTACACTCTCGGGCATAAAACATCATCGATATCTCGTAATATAGGCCACTTTTCGCGGTACTGTTCTTCAAAAAGCAAGTATACGTTCTTTTCGGTATCTTTAAACTATGCTTTACACGCACGATAACAACATCGTGACGTCATAACTCTATTCGGGTGAACTCGGGTTTTTCTGGCGCGTTTAAATTGGCGATTTCTCGCGTGAATCTTAAAACCGCTATAAGTTTGAGAATATTGCATATTTTGTTTTACAATAAAAAATATTTATAAACCCAAACATTCACCACCTAATAGTGTGATATTTTGAAAAATTATAATAATATCGAATTTCTAAGAGAATTGCTATAGTTACTCGAGGATGATTTCTCACCAAGGTCCAGATATAACGAGCGGTTTCCAGAAAATACATAATGGATGATGAATAATGATAATAATTTTAGACCGATCAATATAACAGAATACATCGTACATTATATACTAATAAAAAAATTACAGCAAAAATCAGTTTGCATGAAGCCGAAATGTCTATTGAAGGCTGAAATACATTCTTTAAAATAATATACATTTATGCTACCAGTTATGATTAGAAATATCAGTTGAAAAGAACAGCAAGATTTTTAATCGATTTTCATAACGGAAAAAATATTTTTTCGAGGCCAGAAAAAATTCTGGAGGTCTCGACATTTTGACAATAAGTTCGTCGTATTGTGAGGAACTTTTGGTAAAAATTTAAAAAAAAATATTTTTTGACCAAAAGTCACTATAGCATCCCCTTAAAAACGACCTTTTCGTTCATTTTATTATAGGGTACGTTAACTTTACATCGAACTTGTATATTAAATTTAATATACCAGTTTATGCATGAAAACCTTCAGTACCGGTACATTACGTAACAAGCGGATTTCTTTTACAGCTTACTTTAAGATCGCTAAATGTTAACAAGCAATTTATTCCTTGTAAATATTTCCTGAAACCGTCATATGAGTGATCGATAATACACGTATTGGTTGATTTTTAATACAAAAATTTACCGTAAAAAAGCAATCGAATTTGAGTCTTTTTTCAATTCTATTTATATTTAATGGCCCCATTGATTCGAAGAACATTTTTGATTAAAGAACATTTTTTTTAATTAGTCATACATGCGTCTTATTATTTAATTGGCTGCGTATGCGAGCCTTTAATAGAAACGATATTATTTCTGATGCAGTTTTCGGTGGGAATTAAAATTAGTTTAATCGTACGACCATTGCAGACTTTATGTATGCCAAATAAATTTCAGTAGTTTTGCAACATTAATAAAATATTTGGGATGTAAAACTCTACAGTTGCCGCAAAAATGATCTTCAATTTTGTGTTCTGAACCCTTGAAAGGCATAAAAATGTTTTTTCGGGTGTAATCAGTGGGATATAAGAGGTAAAAATTCACGTAAATTATGAACTTTCCCACGCGAAAGATACTCGGAAATTTTTGTTGCAGGAGTAACTATATTTATATAAATTCATGGAAACAGGTTTGATGTGCATAATAAACTTGTTTGGGTATCGTATTACTATATGAAAGCTTTCTTAGCTCGGCTTTTAATAATAGAAAGACCGGTCTACCAAAAGTCAGATTTTTTTTAGGTGCCATACTTTCATTTTTTCTTTTTATCTTGAGGTTCGTGGATCCTGTTTCTAATCCGTACTTTTACGGTCTTGGGCGAAGGCCCTCTTCCAAGTCGATAATAGTCTCACCTTGGTCAACGGATCGCCGCGTGTCCCAGAAACTTCGAAATGTCCTTTAACAAATATTAACCGTTTTATCGTTTTTTAATATCCAATAAGTGATTTTTAAAGTTAATAAATATTGTGTACCGCTAAACTCATACGATTTGTACGACATTAAAAAATATATAAATTCTGTTAACTGTGTGATTGCGGCTTACAAACCTAATATCACATTTTTCAATTTGATAATGGCAAATCTAAAATTTTGAATCAAACTTAAAAAAGGGATTTGGTTTGGACGAAACTTTATACTGTAGGGTTTCTAAAATTGCTGATTATGATTCTTTATACTGCGAGGAAACTTTTGGGATGGAGCCAATTGAAATTACTTTGAGCCAACGAAGTTGGCTGAAAGAAAATTTCATTGAGCTAACTTCACGTAGTTGGTTCATGATGGTCTTAACTCCTTGAGTGGGAATGACGCCATATGGCGCAGATTTTTGTGTTGGCTTCGTGATGTCCGAAGCGACGTTTCTCAATATTGAGAACAAGTTCGTAATCAGCAATCTCGAAAAGCCTCTAATACCAATTATTCATGCGAATCAAGTAAATTATTGTACTTAGTACGCCATATTGGATCTGTCATTTTGAATTTCTGAATTTGGGGACAGACTTGTAATCAGCGACGTCGAAAATCCCCGAGTGCCGATTTTCATTCGAATTAAATCAATTTTGATGCGCCATATTGGATCCGCCATTTTGAATTTCTGAATTTACACCTCAAACTCGCAATTCTAACCTCACCGTCTGGTTCAGCCAACTACGTGAAGTTAGCTCAATGAAATTTGCTTTGAGTCGACTTCATGTAGTTGGCTCAAAATAGATTCGGTTGACTCCATCCGAAAAGTTTTCTCTCAGTGATAAAAATACAAAAGTTCAAAAATTATATATATATAGCCAATATACTATGAAACGCGCCGCGTGACGTCAGTCTAGACAAGATTTTTTGGGGGAGAAGCTACCAACCGACGAAGCCAAAAAGTCCCACAGCTGCTTGTTACGACTTCGAAGTTGACTAATATTTATATGATTTTTGAAAATGCAGAAGAACCACAGCCAAGCAAAGGATGCCCACGTGCGAACGGTTATTTCAAGCACGAAGATCCAACGGCGTGCGATCGTTTCGTAAACTGCATTGACGGTGTGGCCTCAGTAATGTCGTGTCCACCCGGACTGATTTATGAGGACAATGTGTCGAGTTGCGTGTGGCCCGCAGACGCATCGACGAGTTGCATCGCAAAACGTGATTCTCTTGAGGACGGTTTCACTTGTCCGAACGAGAACGTTGTAGGACCGGGTGGAAGACCCCTTCCCCATCCGACTTATCCTCATCCGGAGGACTGTGCCAAATTCTATATCTGTAGAAACGGCGTACAACCTCAGAAGGGTCAGTGCGAAGATGGCACTGTCTACAACGAGGAGAGCTTCATGTGCACCGATCCCGAAAATGTTCCCGGATGGTGAGTTTCAGTTTACTTTTTTTTCTGAAACTCGCGCATGAAAAGCGACGCTTTTCATGGCAGTTTTGCGGGCCGAAAGTGACTCATTTCAAGGTAGTATAGAAAAGATGAGTCGCGCATACGCAGTTCGCGATTGCTTCACTTTCGTCCCTAGAGAGGAAAAGTTACCTCACTTTTCACTGTTCGTCCCGCAAAACTACCATTCAAAGCACCAGTATTCATGCGCTCATTGCAGAAAATATAATGTGCAACGAGGGTCGAATTGGCAATTGCGACTCGTGTCATTTGCTACCCTCGATTCGTTCCGACAGCATACCTCACACTCGTCACAATCACCAACTTTCGACCCTTGTTGCAGAATGTACTATTTTCACCCACCTGCACGTAAAGTTCGTACTTTGCTCCTCGGTGAGAGGGGCGAAAGTAAGTACTTTCGTCCCTAGGGAGGAATATACTTATTGGTGCTTTGAATGGTAGTTTTGCGGGACGTACAGTAAAAAGTGAGGTTATAACTTTTCCTCCCTCGGGAGGAAAGCACTCACTTTTCCGCTCTCATCACGGAACAAAGTACGAACTCTTCGTGCAGATGTGTAAAAAAAACGTATGTGCACCGCGGTCGGAGTTGACATTCTACCTCGTGTGTTGACCCACACTCGCCAGGAATGTTCAACTTTCCGCCCTAGGTGCACAATATACTAATTTCCTATCAGTTGTTATGCATACTATGTATTTTTTTGACATTTCTCTATTTTTTTTTCAGCGAGGATTACTACAAGGGCAAGAACTGATTTTGTGCCTGCTTTATTATAAATAAATATTGTACTTTTTGAGGGTGTACCTTAAACAGAGTCTCCAACGCTTGACTTTTTTACTCGTAAGGAACAATAAACGTATTTTTTATTCTTTATTGTAAGAGAAAACGACTTTTACGCACTTATTGTCCGGGATGGATACGGCACACCTTTCCCATTATGTAAGCTACTCAATAATATTGGCAACTTAACTTGTCAGCTAAATATTAAGTGAAACACAAAAATATCTTGAGAAGATTTTTCGTAATTCTGCTACATTCAAACGAAAAATGCCCTATGTTTTAAAAATGTTTTGTTAAATCAATGAGACTAAAATCTGAATCTCGGCGGTTAAATATACCGATGCGCTTTCCGATACGTAGATAATTTCACCTTTTCTCATTTACTTAATTGCAACCTTTCACTTTATGTAATATATTCAACCGAGTATCTGTACTATGTATGGTAATCTTGGCTGTACAGGGTATAGATGTAGTACCGAGTCGGCTTAGCAATGTAATTTTACATTCCGGAGACGTTTCTAACGATTGAAATGCTCAAAGAATTGCGGTTACAGAAATTATTTATGTGCGAAATGTGAAAATATCGTCAAATCTTCATTGTACTTTGTTAATATAACCGTATTTTCCAAGAATAAAGTTTAAAAAATTATTAATAAGAATGACCTAATAATAATTGAAAACTAACCAAATTTGTACTAAAATTATTTTTCTATTTTATTCTCTACTAATAACTTCAAAAAATAGTGTTTTAATTGACTGTTGTAAATTTGTTATTCATGTTTCTCAAATGGTGAAAGACTGCGAGTTTATTTTTATGTTTTCGCAAATTGTAAACGTACAGCAATCGAGTCGATTACGTCTGAAACGGTCGACAGGTTATTTTTCGATTATTGTGTGATGGAGCAGAGCGCGCAGAGTTCGTTGATATTTCGAGTACTTTCACTAGACCGCCACGTGTTGAATTATAACTGTGAATGGAACGATATTTCTCAATATTAGTATTGTAACACAAGTCTCTAAATTCAGCACGCTTTTTTGGATATAATACAGAGTGTATCTTGGAGGATTTCCAGAATTTTACCTCCCGGGCATTGCAAATCGATTATTGTTTGAATGCACGGATTATTGTGTAAGAAAACGACGAAACAGCCGGTGTACCATCGGATTGACTGCTTTCACTATCCGTAACTTTCCGAGGATCTGGTTCCCTCCTCGGGGCTCGATCGGTCTATTGCGTAACGTCACCCGAAGCCCTCGAGGCTCAGTTCCATACATCCCATATCAATATATATGTATATAGCTACGGTACTAAATGATACTATGCAGTTATACAAGACTGTAGTTATTAGAAATGATATAATAAACAATTCCATAAGATAATTTACACTCGCATGCTAAAAAATCAGTAAAAAGTGACCATCAAACCCGAGTTTATTCTTGTCTCATTCGTGCATAAAGATCATTGAAATTTTTTATTGATCTTGGTACTTTCAAGGGCGATTCAACGTAATTACAACATGAGATTCACGGTTATTAATTTGTAGCGGTATATGTTTTTGTGAACATTCACGATTGCTTTATCATCCAAGTATATAGGAGGCATAACACGTCAAGTCGGCCACCCCAATTTTTCATATCAACGAAACGTCCTCAAATTTATTCAGGATGCTGGTCTGGTTGAAGAAAAAACGTAGGAATTTTTTCCGATTTTTTATTGCATATTCCAGCTATTAAAAAATTATGAAAATAATCATTGTTTATTTTTTAACGCCAATACTACGGCTCACACAAAAAAATCATAAGAACATCAAATTTTGAATTTTCAGCGTACTTTACAACAACTTTTTTTGTAAAATTCTCCGATTTTATTTTATGCTATTTTTAAGAAAATAGGTTCGGTTTTTATGAGATTTTGAATTTTTGTAAAAATTTACGTTTTGCTCTAACTCCCGTAAAATCTCACGAAATCAACTGACATTTTCTACAGATGAAGAATAATACGCAATGCTGCTATGTACCAAATTTGGTGATGATCGGTAAAGGAGTTCGGATTTATAAGTTTTGAATGTTTTAAAAAATTTGTTTTGCTCTAACTCACGTTAAATATCAGCAAATCAACTGAAATTTTCTACACACGATAAATAATAATTAGCGCTGCTACGTACCAAATTTGGTAATGATCGGTAAAGATCATTACAGACATTACACCGATTAAGATTTTACGTGATTTTGAAATTTAGAAAAAATTATCATTTTCTTATAACTTAGGTCAACTAACAATGAATGAATTAAAACTTTTTGGAAATGAGAAATACAGATGAAAAATATTCACTGTTGCGATGCACCAAAATTGATGACGATCGGTAGATGGGTTTTGATTTTGGAGCAATTTGAGATTTTTCATGTTTTAACAGATTACAGTTTAAAACGATTTCATAAAGGGGGCGAGAGATTTAAACACGTGTATAGTTTTGTGTTATATTTTGAAAACGCTTTAACTCGAGAATGATTTAAGCAACTGATCCAAAATGTTGCATAAAACTTAAATAACATCAGCTGTTGTATTTTTTTGCGTTGTTGCACTAGTAACTACCAAAGATATAGAGATAACGCATTGAAAAAACTGCTTATTGAAATAAAAAAGTTGTGAAGTAGAACTTTGCACATTGCTTCCCTATTAATTTCCATTTTTTACACAGCTTCCTCTATGTGGAAGCCAAAAATAATAAATAAGCTTCCTTATAGAAGCGGCTTTGTGAAAAATGGAAATTAATAGGGAAGCAATGTGCAAAGTTCTACTTTACAACTTTTTTTTCAAGATTCTAAGCATTTCAGAGAACAAAATTGTAAATTTCGACTAAACCGGAAAAGCTGTTTCGAAGGGCAGAAAGTGGCAACTTTATTCAATTGAAAAATAGCATAAAATAAAATCAGAGAATTTTACAAAAATTTTTTTTTTGCGAGCCGTTGTATTGGCGTTAAAAATTAAACAATGATTATTTTCAGTGATTTTCAATGGCTAGAATATGCAATAAAAAAATCTGAAAAAAATCCTACGGTTTTTCTTCAACTAGACCAACATCCTGAAGAAATGTGAGGACGTTTGGTTGACATGAAAAGTTGGGGTGGCCGACTTGACGTGTTTTGCACCATAGGCTACTTTCAAAGAAATGGTAATAGTCTTGATGGCTATCCACATAGCACTAAATATGGCAGAAATGCATTCAATATTTCATTAGGGGACATTAGGGCTTTTTGGAACACCGTTAGGTTTCCGATTTTTTAAATAATTTTAGTCGATGATGTATAGTTTTTAAGTTCTTACTAGCAACAGTGTTGATTATTTTGCTTGTAGACTGTAAGCTTATTTAAGAGCGGCATGTTATTGTATTGTAAACACATTGGTTACACAAAAAGAAAGCTATTGTACAGGGCAAAAGATCTGCGGTTCAATTTGGCCGCCATATATCGAACGCGCTGCGCACGCAATGGATATGGCTCTGCATCGCCGTTCATGACATATGTGCGAAGTTGGCTCTGAGACAACCATCACTAACCAATCATGGCACGAATAAAACGGCTTCACTGATCGAGATTATATCGCAATGCCTTCGTTACGGTAAGATATTGTCCCTACTTTTGACGACGAATAATTTATGAGACTGCGAATTGTTCGAACTTGCCCGTAGTAGGGAAAATTGAAATGGCTTCAGGAGCAAATTCGAACGGATTAAAAATGCATTAACAAGCAAGAAAGAAGACAGTTTTTTTCATGAGTATAATAACTTTTTATCGTACATAAAAATATCACAGAACTGGATTTTTCTAATTGTTCGCTGAAGCATAATTCTCAGAGATAAAAAAAGTAGAACTTTGCAAATTGCTTCCTCATTCATTTTTGCTTTTTAGAAACCTACCTCTACGAGGAAGTATGTTGATCGATTTTGACGCCCTGAGGAAAGCTTTGTAAGAAGCAAAAAATAATGAGGAAGCAATTTGCAAGGTTCTACTTTGCAGGCTTGTTTGAGCTCGAATGACACTTTTCAAAAAAACACAAAATGTCATAAAATTTGAACCGCTCGACCAATTTGCGTCAAATTTTCACTCACACTCTGTTCCATGGTAGTTCATATGTAAACCAAATTAAAAGTCGGTATCTCGTAATTTGTGCAATCTAGTGCGCGAACGAGATTTTTCAAAAAATTCTATATGCCATAAAATTCGAACCACTTGACCGATTTACGACAAATTTCTACTTAAACCTTGTTCAATGGTAGTCCATATGTGAACCATATTTAAGTTAAATCTGCAAAAAATTATGATTTTTTTTATCGTAACATAATTTTTTTCTGTTTTATTCACCAAAATTGAAATTTACCCACATGTCAACAGTTCCTTTGACTAAATTCATCATTGATAATCAATAATTGTGAAATCATGTCGAAAATTGCAGCCGGATATCTCAGAATTTACAGGAGTTGAAGACATTTAAAAAAATTGAAATTACAATAAAGTTAGAACCACTCTATCGATTCTCGCCAAATTTGGCACACATCGTGGTTTGACCGTAGTCCATTTACGTACAAAATTTCAGCCCGATATCTTATAATTTGCGAAAGTTATGGGCTGAAAATGAATTTTTCAAAATTTTCAAAACTCTGTAAAATTTTTATTTTCCAACCGATTCGCGTCAGCTACAATCCCAAACGTTGTTGTATGACGGCCCATTTGTATGCCAAATTTGAAGTCGATACAGCTAAAATTACGAAAGTTATCGTGCTTACAAAGAAATCTGCACATACACACATACAGACATTTCGTACAAATCACTTTTTGGAAAGTTTTGGATTCTGAGTATGCTGACACGAAAATATCGAAAATAAAAATTCAACGAACACAAAGCTTCCTCCATGAGGAAGCAAAATTGTGAAAGAACTATCAAAGAATTGGACGCTTGCTAGAACAACACTCGCTCCATTGGAAAAACTTTAACATGTCTGATGAAAATAGCTATCAACGTTTCAGGAGAGTGTAGTGGGAGCGGGACATTACTTCACATTACTTGATGTAATTTTTAAAGCTTGATTATTTTTTGCTTCCTTATATAGGAAGGTGTGTTGTCATGGAAACATTTTTTTTCGATATTAGAATGTGATTATACTTAAAATTGTCTGAAATGTAAAAAAAAGTGGTTTAGAAAATATGTCTGGTGCGTGCGTGTGTGCGTGTGCGTAAAGCTTTATCAGAGTTGTGCGACCTTTGGTATTGAATTTAAGCGAAATCGTTAATGTCCATCAGATTTGATAGAAATTTGCATTTTCGTAATTTTCTTGAAAATACTGCAACTCGAAAACGGTTCCAGTAAATAATTTAAAAAATTTCATAAAACTTAAATACAGAGTTGCAATATTTAATAACAAATTTAAGCGAAATAGATAATGAAGTTAAGAATGTATATAAATTTACATTTTCGTAATTTTTTTGATCATGCTATAATTCGAGAACGTTTCAAGCAACTGATCAAACTTTTTGCATAGCAAAGTTCTATTTTGCATCCTTTTTGTTTCTTCATAGAGAAAGTTTTATTTTCGTTAAACATTTCTGTTTGAGATTTTCATGTTAAGAGACTCAGAATTGTCCAAAACGTTGGCAAAAATGGTTTAGAAAAAATGTCTGTATGGATGTGTGTGTGTGTGTGTGTGCGCGTGTACGCATGTGTGGTATTCGGAATTCAAGTTTACGTATTTCAAGAACAGCTTTAACAATTGGGCTGAGATTTGGCATATATCTGGGCCAGGTAGGCACCTTTGTTTGTAATAATTTTCAAAAAAATCAAAAAATCTGTTCAAATTTTATTCAACTTTGCAAATTTCCGAAAAAAGTTTGTATGCGCTCCAGCTGTCGGAAATTCTTAGCTATCAAGTTAAATAGTTTTTTATAAATAAGGATATAAAAAGAATTTGGAATGAATCGACATATAGGTTCGGATTTCTGGGATTTTTTATTTAAAAAAAAAATTCAATTAGCACTAACTTCTGCTCTAACGTCAAATTTCACCAAATGAACTGAAATTTTCTACAGGCGAAATATAACATTAAACACTGCTACATGCCAAATTTCGTGATGATCGGTAAAACCGTTCGAATTTTACGTGAGTTTGAATTTTTCAAATAAAATTAACGTTTTGTTATATCTCAGGTCAACTAACAATGAATAACCTGAAACTTTTTGTGAATGAAAGACACAAATGAAAAATATTCATCGTTGCTGTGTACCAAATTTAGTGACAATCGGTAAATGGGTTTGATATTTGGAAAACTTGAATTTTTTACTTTAACAGATTATAGTTTAGAAAGATATCATAAAGCGGATTAGAGCTCTAAACGCGTATACAGATTTTTTCATAAAGCTTCCTCTATGGGAAAGCCAACATTGATAAATAAGTTCTACTTTGCAACTTATTTATGTTTGGGTTGGTGAATAAAAAATTCCAGAAATTTCAACGAGGGAATATATGGAAATATGCATATGATAAGTTCAACACTTTGCTGTTATACAGAGTTAAATATACAGTTGTCGTTTTTGCAGGTTTCAAGGCGAGAGAGAAAAATTATGGTTTCCGGCGAAAAATATCCACCTGTCACAACAAGAAGTGCTCACTTTACTGGAATAAATACAATCGTTACCCAAATATCAATTTCTCCGGTGGCATTCTCAATTATTACTAATTCTTTTTATCCGTATATGAAAAGGCCATTTTTTCTACTTATTTCGGACACATCAGATTAGAAAATATTGGTTTTTTTGCATTCTTGAACATACCGCCAGTAAACTGAGAGAATATTGTTCAGTTCATAGCGATATTTTTGTTTTAGTGACCAAGGAAGTTCTCTGAAAGTGACTAAAATATAGGACGATGGAAAATACAAACAAACCATTAGTAGTTTTCGTTACAAGGATGAAAAAACTTTTTCTGACGAGTGTGAGTTTGCAGTACGAGCCGAAGGCGAGTCTTGCAATCAAACGAGGCAAGAAAACATTTTTTCATTCTTGAAACGAAAAAAAAATTTAGTTCACAACGTGTGCAAATGGGGTTTGACGTATGCGAAGCGTACGTAAAAACGCACTTTACGGACGCAGTGAATTAATAGTATATTGTGCACCAAGGGCGGAAAGTTGAATATTCCTGGCGAGTGTATGTCAGCACACTAGGTGGAATGTCAACTCCGCCTGCGGTGCTCATACCTTTTTTTCACATATCTGCACGAAGAGTTCGTACTTTGTTCCGTGATGAGAGGGGGGAAAGTGAATGCTTTCCTTCCGTGGGAGTGCTTTCCTCCCTAGGGAGTAAAGTACTTACTTTCGCCCCTCCCACCGGGTAGCAAAGTACGAACGTTACGTGCAGGTGTGTGAAAAAATATGTTGTATTAGTCCAGCTGATTATTTTTACAGTTACATTAAGTTTCTTCACTATTAACGTAACTACGTTCAATGGTTACAGTAACCATTTTAGGGCAAACTTTTTTAAAAACTTGTTTCAAGTAATATAAGTTTCTTCCGATAACTATCACCCCTTGGCTTCAGTAACTACTAGTTCTAGTACGTTTTACTACATAAATGTAGCCTGTGCCATTTTTCTAAAGTTATATAGTACATCGTTAAATTGTACTACCATGCTAGTCATACCGACAAGCTTTCCAGGTTCCGATAAAAACAATGAAATAGTCCCTCGTACGTAATGTCATTGTTACATTGACTATCATCAACACATAGTTAAATACGGTGATAACTCTTTTTTAATAGTTGCTGCAACTTTTTGTTGTTGTTCCATTGACTATTTTTACTAGTTTCATCAACTATGCTCACTGTTTTTTATGAACCACTAATTTCATCACCTGTTACTATATAAATGTAGTGACATGTACAATTTTTTTAAGTTATACAATATATAGTTGAAAATAATACCGTGCTAGTTACATGAATGAGTTCGATAGGTTCCGACAACTAAGATTACATAATTCGCCAAATATCATGTCATGCAGTTACTATAACCATTGATTCATAGTTAAATACGGTTGTAACTAACCATTTCCGCTAGTTTAATGAAGGGGAGGGAGTCAGGTGAAAAAAATTGAATTTGGAAATTCAATATCATTCAAATCCTATTGTATAAAAATATGACCAGCGAACTATATTGTTGGTACTCGATGAAAGGATTTTTTACCATTCTATGGTAAAAAATCTATGGTTTTGTATCATAGAACTTGGGCACTTTTTTGAATTCCGGCTTTTGAATTCTTTTACTAATTCTTTTACTAACTCATAGATTACATGAACATGAACATTTTTATAGGGAAAAAGATCGATTTAAACATTTTTTTATCTGAACCCTTCCCCCTCTTAATTATTCCCATTCCGTTTTATAAACCGTTAGTTTACTTGAATGTGTCCATACAGTTACAGTGACAAAAATGTCCACATTGGACATATTCGAAACATTTGACGAGCAGATCCGCTGTATGTTATCGGATGAGCAACAGGTTCCCAGTTTTATATGCACACAGGTCACAAGTCGCCTCGGAGAAACGCACCGGCCGTTGGCCATCTAGCGGGGATGCTTTTAAGTTGCACTCGGGCAAAATTGTCATCGGCCTGGCAACTATGAAGTGTTTACTATTTTTTATTAGTTCCTGCAAATATTTCTGTTACGTCAACATGTAAGCTCCGCTAGATGGCCAACGGACTGAGCGTTTCTCGTCATCTGAGTCCATCTACACTACGAGGAACTGCCTCTCGAAGGTGTCTTAACCCATCGGGGTTACCACTAGCTTATTCCATTCTTAGTGGTAGTAGCTTATGATTGTGACAATCCTTTCGGGGTAACTTTCCGAAAAGAGCTAATACAGTGTTGCTCTTAAATCGGAAACTAATATTATTGGTCACTAGGGTAATCCTACCAATGAATGAACGGTTAGCAAGATGTCATATTTGTATCGGTACAAATGTATCACTAGGTAAATAAGCTCGCATATTACAGACCTTTTTGATAAGTTAGATCCCTAACAAGCCATTACAGTCATAATATTCTATTACCATTGAAGGCGATATGAAAAAAGACGTATTTTGTGAAGGAACTACTAAAACCCAGCGAATGAACACCGCTCAATGACTTAGGCCAATGAATGAACAGGTGAAATCCAATGAATGAAGTCCAATTCAGCACGAACGTAAAGTCGAAAAAATACGGGTACGTAATGGTCTATTCAATTAATGAACGTTTGCATAAACAAGTATATTTTAAAAAATTAATAGACTTTTTCTTACATAAAGTAATAACGTTATATTACAAAGTTTACAATAAGTGAACGGCACTTAAATACTAGATTTTGCCAGTCTTGTTGTTCTTTCTCACTGTGTGCAGTGTTTTTAGCCATTACTTTTTAAATTTTTTTTATTTAGCTTTTTACTGATTGATGAGTTCAGCATCAACTTTATCAGTGTTCATTTTTTTTCGAGCATTTTTTAACCTCACGTCCTCGTGTATTCGCCATTAGTTCTTGTTCTTTATTTTCTTTCACTTCTTGGTACTTGCGTAGTTATTACTTTTATTTTTTTTAGTATTATTTATTACATTCTTATTACTTTTTTATTGCCTGTCTATTCTTTGATCCCTGTAATCGTAACAAGTTCAAATATAATCCGGCAGCTACATAATAATGCAGCACGGTTTACTTCAGTTCAATCATATCGTTGATTTATTGGCTTAATGTTTTAAATACGGTATACCAATGAATCAACGGCCGTTCATTCATTGGATTCACCCTGAATCTTAAACCCAACGTCTGAATATCCCGAAACAAACGTTTGAGCAGCTAAAACCGGATTCCCAGGGAAACAAAATAAACTTTGGAACGTCACTTTTAGTATTTAACAATTTTCGTGGAAGTTTCGACCGTTTTTCTTCCGAAAACTTTATTTTAAAACTATCAGTCAGCCGCTCATCTTAGTTCTCCTGCATGAACGTAACCTGAAACTATAAGGTTGGTGGTGCTATTATAACTAAATGATAAAAGGTTGACACGCCAGCGTCATCTTCCAATGTAAAAATAAACATTAGGAATGTTCGTTTAAAGATCTCTAAGGACAGACTATTTAGAAACGAAAACATGGTTGTGTTCATGCATTGGCTGGATTACCCTATAACAAGAGAAATAGCCTTTAATTCTTAAACATTTTGTGGTGTTTATAACCATATTCTAATAGTGCGATAATAACTTAAAGAATTTGTACGTATAATTGTGAAATAATTCAGACAACTACAGAACTAAAGTACAAACAAAAGAAACACCTTCATTAATAAGACTATAAATTATTAGTAACTGCAACGAGAATATTAAGATTGACATCAAGCAAGTCGTGCAGTCGTTTTAATCATTTTTCATACTTTCCATAACGTAAAAGCCATCAAGGTTGTCCAATGCTAATGGGAAATTGTTACTATAACTATAAAACTTTTCTTACTTCAAATATACAAATGGTGCTAGTTAAAAATAGTTCTCGTAACAATAATTTTGATTACGATAACTACATTATACAATTATACTGAATATATATTTTTTGTACAGGCAACTAGAAAGACATAGTTAAGTTGCTATTTAATTACAAATTTATAGTTACCAGTATCATTTTTTCTCTCTGTGCAGCCTTGTTAAAATAACAGTACATTCATTAATTTATCTTCACGATATTTGTGTAAATGAGGGAATAAACTGAAAAAACAAAAAACACGAAGAATGTAAATTCTAATGTAATTTTAACTACACGATAGACTCTCGCCAAATTTCTCACGAATCATAGTTTGATGGTTAGCTGTTTACGTGAAGCTGTTTTATTCGTGCTGTGATTGGCTGCGGTCGGTCACCGGGACCAGGACAATGTTCACGCTTTCAAAACAGAATTTTGACATTTTTTCTTTCAATTTTTTGACAGCTCAAGAACGGTTTAAGTAACGGATCTAAAATTTAGCATTAAACTTGAATAATATTAGCTGTTGTTTATTTTGTATTGTTGCACCTGTAACTAGCAAATATATAGAAATAACGCTTTGAAAAAACTGCTTATTCAAATAAAAAAACTCGCAAAGTAGAACTTTGCAGTTTCCTCTATGAGGATGCCAAAAATAATGAATAAGCTTCCTAACTAAACTGCTACCCTATTTTTTGAAGACAAAAAATGTTCATAAGGTTTACTAAATAATAAATTCGTTTTTAAGCGTCTTTCTACGAGAGATAAAAAGCCTGCAAAGTGGAAGCTTGTTAATTGCCTCCTCATCATTTTGTATCTTTGACAAAAGCTGCTTTTTTACAAATCTACCTTTACGAGAAAGTAACTTTATCAATTTTCGTTTCCTCATAGATAGGACTTTAAAAAAAAATCTTTGTCAAAGATAAAAAATAATGAGCAAGCAATATACAAGGTTCTAATTTGTAGGCTTGTTTGAATTCGAAAGACATTTTTGAAAAAAAAGAATCGTTCGACCGATTCGCGTCAAATGACATGAAAGTCTCGAAAAAATAAAAATGTTTCATGAAAAGAAAACTCCTCTATGAGAAAGCAAAGCAGAATGAATTTTATTCACAAAAATTCTTCAACCAAGCGTACATTACGTAATCCTAAAAAACTAAGTAAATTAATACCGATCTCACCAATTTGAAAAAAAAGTGTTTTAATAGATTGCTAACATTTGTCTCATTTGTGAAGACCACCGTTTGACAACGAGACTTTTAATAAGTGTTGCCTCGGCCATTATACTTCAAACGTTCCTTACATGTCCACACTTTTTCCATGTCAAAATAAATATATTAATAATCAAAAAGATTCCGCGCTTTCTGACAGTTGTAACAAAACGATACCACCTGATAAAACACCCCGGGGTGTATGACGATCATCTTAAATACACAAATAATTATTCACATTTGCTCCTACGTTTGGTATATATAATCGATATTCCAACAGGTTCCAATAGCGCCGAAGACTCTTTTGCGAAAACTCACCGAATACAATACAAGTGTATTACGTACATATTCCCCTCGGCGTTTTTTTTCTCGCACCTTCACCAAAGCATGTAACGTTGGGACGAGGAAAAAAAAAAAGAGGCCGAAACGAAGTAAAAGAGTGGGGATTGACGCAGAAAGGCAGGACGGTGATCGTATACAGTCGTCGGAACTGTGGTGGACGCTCGGTGTATTCGAGCTTGGGTTTCTGCTGTCGTTGAGTGAAGGGGGCCCCCGAAGTAGTTTCTCGAGGCCGAAAGTAACGCGCGCCAGCGAACGCTCCAATACGTACGACGGTTGTTTCTAAGTTCAGTAGTCAGAGTCCGTTACCGAGCAGACGAGACGAGACAAGTGAAGAACGATGAGGCAGCACACGAGAAGTTACTTGACCCTAGTTGCCCTGGCGGGAATCCTCTCCCCAGGTGAGTAGGCTTAGTCCACATCTATACATTCAACGACAACAAACAATCTTGGTTTGGACAACCAAGGCATCGGTTATATATGCGTTAGTCGACTAATTGGTTAGTCTAGCCAAGTTATTAATATCACAAACACTTGCACTTGGTTGTTAATCAAAAATACTTAGATGGTCTCATCAATAAATTGGTCAGTCTATTAATCGACTAACGCATATGCAACCCAACCGCTTGGTTGTTCTAGCCAAGCCTTTTTCTTCGTGTGGATAATATATTTATATGTAGGAGAGACCGGGGCTAGTTGAAACACTTTTTTGCTTTTCGATTTTTCAATGGGATTCCATTTCATGACCTGTTGGGTCATGTTGTGTGCAATTTTTTAAGTTTTAATCCCGGCTATTTTTGACAATGATTCATGAATCCGCTTATTGTTTCAACTTGTCCACTAGTGGGCTCGCTCTAACAACGCCCACGCGATTTGAGAAAAATGCTCTCAATTCCCTAATCAAAGTGGCTATAAACAATTTGAGAAAGAGTGATGAGAGGTGGACTTTACTACTACATTTCTAACGTAGTTTTTAGTTTTTGATTTTTTTTAAATTTGTATTGTAGGCTTTTTTAAAAATGGTTATTGATTTTTCGATGGTTCGAAGTGTACGTAATTATTTTTATTGTTTTTTGTAGTGATTACTGATTTTGGAAGTTTAAAATAACTGATGACCTAAACGTAATAGCAATTCGTTTCTTTTTGCAATAACACCACAACTTTTCCAACAAGTTTAATTCAATTTTGTATCCACACTTAACTTTATCATCTTTGAAATCTTTCTAGCTGAAAACCTGTGTGCATTCTCAGTTCATCACTTTGACTATTTAATCGTTTTAAGTTTTTCCTTAATATTTTGATCTGCGTCTGGTTAAACATATTGAAAAACCTTAAAATTTTTATTTTCTAGATTGACTGTACGTTAGACAAATCTTTTCATGTACGCGTTCCCTTAGCCACTTTTATCGACCCCTTCCCCAAGTCTTTATTTACAATGCATGAACATTTTTCAAGTAGTTTTTAAAAAACCCACTTTAAGCATACTTAGAGTCGGTCACTTCATGTCTGTTCTTTAGAGATAAACACGATTATCGGTCTCCTGTTCCTAAAACCATTAAAATATGGACTCCTAAATAAAACAGAACTGCATTTAATAAACTTATATGTTTCATCTTACCCCGTTCTTAAGTGTTCCAACGTGTCCCAATGTATTGTTTTCTATTCTATGTAAAACACTTCCGCGGGGAATATTGCGAATTGCGTGTACCTTTTGGCTCAAATTGTCAATACAATGAGCTTGAAAGTCGAAAAATTTTAAGGGCCTCCCATTAATGATGACTGCAATACCATTTTACAATATCAAATCTTTACTATTGCTAAAGCGAAGCCACTTTTGATATGTAACGATATAGCATTTGAGCAAGACCCTTCAAAGTTCATGATTTAAGTTGTATTTTCATATAATAACTTAGTTATCATCTGACTTAACTGAGCTTAGAGTGTTTTTTTGATTGCGTATATTCTGATGCTCCTCGCATTTCGACTTGGCCTCCTCGATATGTAGACATAATACAAAAAAATGATATACAAATAAACGTGTTTGTGTAAAATATTCGATCTTGTAATATCAAACCCCCTCTCTTATGAGCATCTGCTCATTTTTGCTTCCTCATAGAGGATGCTATGTTTTCGTGAATTTTTTCGGTATTTTTATATCAGCATACTCAGAATGGTTGAAAACGTCGAGAAAAATGGTCTAGAAAAAAATGTCTGTATGTGAGTATGTGTGCGTGTGCGTGTGCGTGTGCGTGTGCGTGTGCGTGTGCGTGTGCGTGTGCGTGTGCGTGTGCGTGTGCGTGTGCGTGTGCGTGTGCGTGTGCGTGTGCGTGTGCGTGTGCGTGTGCGTGTGCGTGTGCGTGTGCGTGTGCGTGTGCGTGTGCGTGTGCGTGTGCGTGTGCGTGTGCGTGTGCGTGTGCGTGTGCGTGTGCGTGTGCGTGTGCGAGTGCTTGTGCGTGTGCGAGTGCTTGTGCGTGTGCGTGTGCGTGGGTGTGTGTGTGTGTGTGTGTGTGTGTGTGTGTGTGTGTGTGTGTGTGTGTGTGTGTGTGTGTGTGTGTGTGTGTGTGTGTGTGTGTGTGTGTGTGTGTGTGTTCCAGGGACAGTAAATTCAATCGCCCATAACCCACGAACGGCACGATGGATCGAGCTTAAATTTGACACGCAAGTAGAGCGGTAATTCCTCTTTAATTGGTGTGATTTTTAACAAATTGTATCTATATATACAGATTTTATAGAATTTTTAATTTTTCGAAAAGATGACGTGATCGCTCTAACTTTCGTAAAAGTTCAACGATTCAGCTAAATAGTTCTTCATGACTGAAGACAGGTTCAATGTTGTTTGGTACTGAATTTCGACGAAATCGGTGAAGCGGTTCGGATTTTATAGAATTTTGAATTTTTCGAAAAAAAATATTTTTGCTCTAAATCACGTCGAATCTCAACAAATGAACTGATATGTTCTGCAGACGAAAGATAACATACAGCGCTGCTACGTACCAAATTTGGTGATGATCGATAAAGTCGTTCGGTTTTTTCGCCATTTTGAATTTTTCAAAGAATTTAAATTTTCGCTCTAACTTCCGCAAAAGTTAAGAAAATAAGTCAAAACTTTGTACTAGATGGAAAAATGATGCAACGATATTAATTACGGAATTTTCGTTGTCATGTGTAACGTAATTTGTTTTTTTTTTATTGATAATACATTTTTAACTTTTCATTTGTTTTGTTGCACAAGCAACTACCAAAATTATAGAGGTAACGATATTTAAAAAATGCTAATTAAAATGAAAAATGATGCAAAGTAGAACTCTGCACGTCGCTTCCTCATTATATCCCATTTTTCACAAAGCTTCTTCTATGAGAAAGCCAAAATTAATAAATAAACTTCCTCATAGAGGTGGCTTTGTGAAAAATGAGATTTAATGAGGAAGCAACGTGCAAAGTTCTGCTTTGCATCATTTTAATCGTCTGGTATAGCAACGTTTGACTCTAGATCGGATCGACAGTAGCAAAGGCTGCTTTGCACACTTATAGTTCTCGAACCGTTTACACACAAACACACACAGACTTACGACACCTTCGAGAATTCTATAAGACACAACTATACAAACCGCTTTCACTGTTTCACTGTATATATGCGGCTGGTTGGGACGAAGCATATGGTAACATTGACGGGGGCCAGTGAATCTACAGAGTATGTATGATATAATGTTGAGCAAATGCGGGTGTTTCGACGCGTCTACATGCGGAATTCCATCTGATGAGTTTTAGCGAGTGTTTTCAGGCAGAGGAACGCGCGCTTCCGTATTTATTATTCAATGATATGCGGCGAGATTGTCTTACGGCGCACCTCCGCAGCTACGTATTTCTGTGGCTGCATTAGAATCTCGTGTAATATGCTGTCAGCGAGTAATTGCATATACGCGAGTTGCTAAACTCGTTTTCATTTCTTGGGGACTTTTGCGGAATTTGTATTTACGTTGGTGTTTTGTGTTCGATTTAAAATGTATTTTTTAAAAATGATTTTGAGAAATCGAAGAAGGTTTTCACGATGCATTAGGTTGCCACGAAAAAAAATCATTTTATTTTTCATACTTTGTCAGGAGTTTAATTTCTTTAGGTCTAAAATGAAGATCCTCAAACTTTAATTTGAAGAAATATTTAGAGGTTGCGTAGTATTTTTTTTTCAATACAATGGAATAATACAGATGAAACCGCACAGACAACTGTACCGAAAGAACTGCAAATCGACGGTCAATACGGTTTTATTTATGATCCCATTCGCCGGAAAAAAAACTACACATCATCGCGAGTGTCTATAAATCGTGACGCTTACTTTATTATTTTACAATTTTGTATGTAAGGGGGATTCCAGCTGAATTTTTCATTCTCTGACCCTGACCCCTTTCAATAATTTTGACAATTTTTGTATCAAAAAGTATTTTGAAAAAGAAAAGTCACGTATTTTTTTGTTTGGACCTACGACCAATATTTTCGTGAGGCGAATTTTTGTAAAAATTTGGATTTATTTTTGTCCCAGATGAAATTTGTTTAGTTTTCAAAGAGCTATATAATGTATTAAAAAAATATTAATTTAGTTTCCCTAATATTTTGGTATATGTCGTTAAACAACAAAATATCGTTTTGCAAAAAACTGACACTTTTAATCATTTTTATATACTTACAGAAAAATTCTGTGTCAAATTACGAAGTTTTTTAGATCCTGTGCAGAAACGGAAGATTTTTTTGTGAGAAGTTCTACGTAATTGAAGTTTTTTTTAAATGTCCTGAATTATTACGTAAATTAATACGTAAAACTTCAATTCCATAGAACTTGCCGAAAAAAATTATTGTCAACTTGCACAGGGTCTCGAAAATTTTGTAATTTTCAACAGAATTTTTATGTGAATATATAAAAATAATTAAACATGGTGGTTTAATAAAATAAAATTTCTCAAAAACATATTTTATTAGCGATAATGAACTTTCTATTTAAATTTATTTTATTTAAACGCAATTTTTGATCATTTTTATATACTAACATAAAAATTCTGTCGAAAATTACGAAATTTACGACACCCTATGCAGGCTGGCAGGAATTTTTTTCGCAAAGTTCTATGGAATTGGAGTTTTACGTAATAATTCAGGATTTAAAAAAAAACTTTAATTATGTAGAACTTCGCATAAAAAATTCTTGGCATTCTGCACAGGGTCTCAAAAATGTGGTAATTCGAAACCGAATTTTTCTGTAAGTATATAAAAATGGTTAAAATCGGCAGTTTTTTGGAAAACGATATTTTGTTGTTTAACGACACATAACAAAATATTACAAAAACTAAATTAACATTTTTTACATACATTATGTAGCTCTTTGCAAACTTAACAAATTTCATCTTAGAAGTTTTTCGATAGGACTGTTCATTTCCAACGTATTAACGATTACAGAAATAAAATCATAGACAATTTCAAAATTTTACAAAAATTCGTCTGACGAAAATATTGGACGTAGAGCCAAACAAAAAAAGAGGTGTCTTTTCTTTTTCAAAATACTTTATGATACAAAAATTGTCAAAATTATTGAAAGGGTCAGAGCATGAAAAATTCGGCTGGAATCCCCCTAAGCAGAAGACTGACAAAAACGTATTTGTGTATCAAATAAAAAAAATCATATGTGTCGTAACATGCTGGCTATTCTTTTGGAGGACATGCAGACAACTTCAGTCACAACAATGAATTAGCTATTTTATCTAATTCATCCTATCTACATGTTGCTGTAGGCCTGTTTTCCGTCGGTCTCTTTGCCCAGCCATTTCATTGATGGACAATTTGTTGCGACGCCCGATATGTTTTGTAACGATTTTTAGGCTTACTCGAAAGAATAACCGTACTTTAGTCGCCCGGATACGTTTTGGTTAACTTTTTTTTATTTTTCTCCGGACGAATAATATACGGTTATTGGATTGCCTATAGAATTGCCAATAAATTCGGGGTATCTTGCCGAAAAATTGATAAATTTTGATGAAAACAAGTAAAAGAAAAAACATATTAAATGCTAACAGAAAAGAAGTGAAATAAAACATTAAATACAGTTTGACGGAAAAAAGTAAAATAAAAAGAATTTGATGAGTTTTGGCGAGAAAATAATGTACTAAAATAAAATGAAGTGAATTCGGCCAATAGCCGGACGAATAGCACCCAATTATTTATCCGGTTACCGGACGAGCATCCACGACCAACCCCCAATCATACATCCATAAAAGTATTTTGAAAACATTTTTACTAAATGAATGCCTAGTCGTGAGATGTCACGATCAGGCATGCTAACGTTTGTCAGCACATTTAGAATTCTACAGTCAATTTATCTACCAAAAAAAGCCTGCAAAGTAGAACCTTGCAAATTGCTTCCTCTTGAATGTTCGCTTTTTAGAAAGCTACCTCTATGAGGAACTATGTTCGATTTTGGCTTCCTCATAGCGGAAGCTTTGTAAAAAAGCAAAAAAAAAAATGAGGATGCAATTTGCAAGGTTCTACTTTGCAGGCTTATTTATTCTTGAAAGACATTTTTCTAAAAATTCAATGCGTCGTACAATAGTTACCTCTCGAGCGATTTGCAGTAACTTTTTATTGAACCATTGTTTAATGGTAGTCGATGTGTAAACTAAATTTGAGCTCGCACGGAAAAAAAGAATTGTTACGCTAACTGCAATTGTAGTTCGGCCAACAACAAACGATTGTAACTATTTCGACAACTACAATAACATGTAACAATAGCAACACTATTGTATCTACTATGTTGTTATATTTACAACATTTGTAGTATTTATTACTTTACAAATAGTAAAAGGAACACCAGTATTACTAAAACGTACAACAATTGTAGATGCAGTCACTATTTTCGGATACTACAAATAATTAGTAATCGTAACACCTGTATGCGTAAAATAAACGACAATACGTTGTAGACGTAAAAACAATTGTAGTAACGGTGGCAACAAACTTTTACAACAAATTTGTAGTACCGATGACAATATAATTTTTTTCCGTGCGGTATCTCATAATTTGTACAAGTGAGCGCGCGAACGTGATTTTTCAAAAAATTAAAAATGCCATCAAATTTGAACCGCTCGACAGATCTGTGTCAGATTTGTAGTCAAACCATTTTAAATGATAGTCCGCATGTGTACAAAATTTAAGATAAACCTGTGGAAAATTACGAAATTTCTTTTTCGTGACGGTTTTTTTTTTCATTTTTTTTCACCAAAATCGAAATTTACCGACATGTCGACAGTTCAGTCGACTAAATTCATCATTGATAATCAATAATCGTGAAATCATGTCGAAAATTGCAGCCGGATATCTCAGAATTTACAGGAGTTGAAGTATTTGCAGACATTTAAAACAAAATTAAAATTGCAATAAAATTAGAACCACTCTATCGATTCTCGTCAAATTTGATGCACGTAATATTTTATGGTAGTTCATTTACGTACAAGAATTTTAGCCCGATGTCTCTTAATTTGCAAAAACTATAGTGAGAAAATAATTTTTTCAAAATTATCTAATGCTGTAAAATAAAAAATTTTCCAACAGATTCGCGTCAGCTACAATCCCAAACTTTGTTGTATGACTTGCCACTAGCGTGCCAAATTTCAAGCAGATACATAAAAAATTACGACAGTTATCGTGCTTACAAGGAAATCTGCACATACATACAGATATTTCTGACAAATCACTTTTCTCGACGTTTTGGGCCACTCTGAATGTCCTGACATGAAAATTTCGAAAAAAAAAAATTTCACGAAAACAAAGCTTCCTCTATGAGGAAGCAAAATAAGCACATCATAATAATCCAAAGTTATAACTATACGAAACAACTTTTCGTCTTTTATCATTGGCAACGCCCTACAAGATGTAATGTGAAAGCATTGTATTAATGTAGAGGTATACATGGGCTAGTTTGTCAAACCAATATTTATTTATGTGACTGTTGTTTTAGTAGCAAAGTTAATACGAGCTAACAATACGATGACCTCTTATGTCTACAGAAACTGAATGAAAGGAAAATTAATCTACGTATTACATAATTGAGACGTTGGTGGCTCCGCCGATATTTTTGTGTAGATAAATTGTTTCCCCTAAGAAATTACTGTGAATTACAATGATTTTCCTTCTACATAGAAGAAGCTTTGTTTTGATGAGAACAAATTTTTGTTGAGATTTTCATGTCAGAACAATAAATATGATCTGAAACATCGAGAGTTTCAGAAAAATTGTTCGTATGTATATGATTGTGCGTGTGTGATGCAAGGCCTAAAATTCGTATTACCGTAACTCGTCAACTATTCGACAGAATCAGCTTAAATTTTAATGTCATCTAAAGTATTGGCCAATCTTCACTTGGTATAATTTTTATAAAAATCGCGTGACGCATTTTATTTTAATGAGATTTTTTTAATTTTGAAAAATATCCGTATACGCTCTTGCTCGAATAAATGTTTAGCTAGCAGGCTGAAAATTCGTTAAAAAATTGATCTTATCCATTCAAAATCCCATAAATCGTTTTTATGGGATTTTGAATTGTTAAAAAAATTAATGTTTTCGCTGTGGTTTTCGCAAAACGTAAGTAAGTAAGCCAAAATGTTGTACCTGATTAAAATGTAACGAAACCGTGTTTGTAATGGTTTTTTGTAGCCGTACATAACGTCGTTTATTTTTCATTTGGATTATACATTTTTCATTTCTAATGCCCGTAAGTACCAATATTCAATTGCGCATAACTCTTAAACGGCACGATGTATCGAGCTGAAATTTTGTACACAAGTGGTGTATTGACTCCTCGTCAGTTACTATAATTTCGTACAAAAAACAAACATACAGATTTCATAGAAATTTTAATCTAAAAAAAAAAATGCGTGAGCACGCTTACGTTGTTGTATTGTTGCAGCTATACCAAAAATATGGAGACAACGAAATGAAAAAAATACCAATTAAAATAAAAAATGATGCAAAGCAGAACTTAGCACATTGCTTCATCATTAAATTTCATTTTTCTCAAAGGTTCCTCTATGAGGAAACCAAAATTTAGAAATGAACTTCCTCGTAGAGATGGCTTTGTGAAAAATGAAATTTAATGAGGAAGCAGTGCGCAAAGTTCTACGTTCCACCATTTTTATAAAACTTTTCGCGACAACGTTGAATGTTGAGGTCGAATATTTTTTTTCTTTTGTAAAATAAATACCTTTTTCACTAATAAAGCATACGTATAATCGAGTTCTGTCTTAAATTCCTCTTATATGAAATGAAAAAAATAATGCTTTCATTGGGTATGAAGGTTATCGAGAAACAGTGAGAAAAAAATTTGCTGTCATACGGTAGCATTTTTGGTTAGTACAACACAAAGTTTTTTTGTTCTACAATCCAATAATTCAGTCGAACGTCGAAAAATGCAGATTTAGTCAAAATAATAATATAGTTATTCTCGGTGTAGATGAAAAAAGAGCATCAGATAATATTTTGTAATATTAACTTCATAAATCCTTCTATTGAAATCACATAAAGTAAATATACAATTTTATTATATAAGAGATTATATTCATTATTAACTGTACAACTTTTTTGCAATCATACTTTTTCACTAATTCCGACACTTTTTATTTTTACTCTTAATTTTATATCTACAGTGGTATGTGAAAACCTGATTTAAAAAATTGACAGACTGGGCAAAACATATATACATATAATATATAAAATTAACTCATATTTAAACAATCCAGTTAGTAACCATGTATTCATTTGTGACGGTACATGGGGCATTCCACTTGATTTCGACCCTTGACCCTTCCGATAGGGTCTGCAATTTTTTATATGATAGACATAACTCAAAAATGTATTATTTTTTTCCACATTTGTAATTGTCTACGATTGTTGGAAACAAATTATCGAGCGACATGTTCGAAAAAATCTGAAAAACCTTTTTTCAAAAGAGAATATTTTTGGTAACCGGCGGTTGCCGGCCCACTTCGCGGCCTCTTTTAAATTATTATATATTATATATTTAAATTAAAAATTTTCAGCCACTTTTGAAAAAAAAAAATTGCAAAAATTAGAAAAAAAAACGAACTTCATGATGGGCAGGAGTTAGAGATTATAATAATAATTTCGGTATCCGCCAAAAATATCCTTGAAAAAAAAAACCCACAGAAAAAACATCACAGAAAAAATATCTGATGGACATAATATCCGAGGAAAAAATATCCGCAGGAAAAAATATCCGAGGAAAAAATATCCGCAGGAAAAAATCATGAGTAATATTCTTTTAGGGTTCTTTAGGTTCTTTTAGGGTTCTTTAGGTTCTTTTAGGGTTCTTTAGGTTCTTTAGGTATCTTTTTATCCAAGGACATTTTTTCCATGATTTTTTTTCCAAGGATTTTATATCCTTCGGATATTTTTTCCACCGGGTCATTTTTCTGCGGATATTTTTTCTGTCCTTTTTTTTCTGTGGGTTTTTTTTCTAAGGATATTATTACCTAGATTCATAATTTCAGATTATTCCAATGTATATTCATTTCATTTCATAATGAACTTCAAATCAAATATTAATAAAAAAGGCCTAATTCGGAATTATTTAAGCAAAATGAACATTTATTTGAAAAAATCTGAAAAAATTCTCAAAAATCATGTGTTAGATACAAACATTTTCTAGGTGCTGCCCGTCGTAAAGTTACTATTTTTTCTAATTTTTCCCATTTTTCTTTGTCGAAAAAGGCCGAACAAATAGATGGAATCGCCGGCCCACTTCAGCTCGGTTACCAAAAAAGTTTATTTTCGAAAAAAGGTTTTTCAGAATTTGTTCAGATTTTTAAAATGTGCTGTTCGATAATTTGTTTTAAAAAAATCATAGGTATTTAAAAATGTGTTACTTTTTTTAAATTTTTTTAAATTTTTGGTTCTGTCAACCATATAATAAATCGCATAACCAATCGGAAGGGTCAAGGGTTAGACCCCGGTCGAAACCAAGTGGAATGCCCATATATGGTGTCCGGTCTCTTTCCCCCCTTCAACAAAATTTTCCCGAACAAAAACCCCACGGACCGAATTCCTCTCGGACAGAATACCCCAGGTCAAAATTTCCCTCGTTAAAATTTCCCCAGTCGCAATTCTCTTGAATATTAAAAAAGAAACAATTGGACAAAGTACTCCTCTGCCAATATTCCCCCGAACGAAATCCTCAAAAAATAATAAACGAGCGGACAAAACGCCCGCTGGTCAAAATATACAATAATTTCTGGACCGGGGGCCCAGCCCCTGGTGGGTTTTAGGGGCAAAATCCTGGCGAGGCCCTGGGGCGAAGCACCGGTGGGGGTTGAACGATGGGCAGTTTACTTCATTTTACTTCCCGTACGGAATTCAGTGTAAATGCAAAATATATGTGATATATCCAACTTTTTGGCGTTGAATTAACCGGTGTTGAATGCATGTCTTAAATTGCCGTTGAGATGAATAAACATGTAACAATCACCAACTTACTGTTCAAAATGAATTATTATTAAAAAAAATAAATAAATAACAACGGTAATGTTGTAGACTGTATAATATGAGATCGATATTGTTAATGATGTCACGTTTATACGCGCACGATTGTACATGCCTGGATATGGTACTAAATCCACTAATTATTGAATCATGCTGGTTTTTTTTATTTGGGTGGTTTTGTCCTGAAGATTTTTTCCGGCGATATTTTCTCCAGGGGGATTTTTATCCGGGGGAATTTTATCGTCGTGATTTTGTCCTAGAAGCGGAAATTCGTAGAGATAAAAATGATGCAAAGTAGAACTTAGCACATTACATCCTCCTTAAATCTCACTTTTCACAAAGCCACCTCTATGAGGAAGTTTATTTATTAATTTTGGCTTCCTCGTGGAGGAAGTTTTGTGAAAAGTGAGATTTAATGAGGAAGCAACGTGCAAAGTTCTAGTTTGCATCATTTTTCATTTTAATTAGCATTTTTTAAATATCGTTACCTCTATACTTTTGCAACAACAATTATTAAAAGTTAACAATGGGTTAAATCTATTAAAGTTAAAAAGTTAAATCCATTAAAAAAAAAACAAATGACGTACCACATGATAACGAAAATTCCGTAATTAATATCGTTGCATCATATTTCCATCTAGTACACATTTTTGACTTTCTTAACTTTTGCAGAAGTAAGAGCGGAAATTTAAATTCTTTGAAAAATTAATAATTGCGTAAAATCCGAACGACTTTACCGATCATCACCAAATTCGGTACGTAGCAATGCTGTATCTTATTTTTCGCCTGCAGAAAATATCAGTTCATTTGTTGAGATTCGACGTGATTTAGAGCAGAATTAATTTCTTTTCGAAAATTTCAAAATTTTATAAAACCCGAACCGCTTTACCGATTTCGTCGAAATTCAATACCAAACAACATTGAACCTGTTTTCAGTTGTGAAGAACGATTGAGCTAGATCGTCGAACTTTTACGAAAGTTAGAGTGACCACCCCATTTTTTCAAATCTGTATATATGGATACATTTTGTTCAAAATCACACCAATTAAAGAGGAGTTACTGCTCTACTTGCGTACCAAATATGAGCTCGTTCCATCGAACCGTTCGTGAGTTATAGACGATTGAATTTTCTGTTCCTGGACACACACATACACACACACGCGCGCGCGCGCGCACGCACGCATGCCCATACAGACATTTTTTCTAGACCATTTTTCTCGACGTTTTGGACCATTCTTAGGATGCTGACATGAAAATCTCGAAAAAAAGAAATGTTCACGAAAACAAAGTTTCCTCTATGAGGGAGCAAAAAGAAACTGAAATTAGAGCAAACTCAGAAAAGGCCCATTGGATATATATACAAATTATGTATATATATATATATAATTCGTTTACCTTCTCCCACTATTTGACGAATAGCCGATGGGCCTTTTCTGCCTTTGCTCTACTTTGACTTTCTTTTTTATCTCTATGAATTTATATCGTCAGAGTGAGAGGTATTCCTTATAAGGTCTCTAACTGAACCGTTCATTACCTTAATCCACCAGAAAGTTGCTAGAAGAAATACTTAATTTTTCATATGTGGTAACTTTCATATCAAACCGGTGAATGGATTTTAGCTTTCGATGAGGTCTGATTTTATTTTCGACAAAGTGCTTTCTGATCCGAAGGTAGGAATTTTTACTTCAAGTCTGTATGACAACACTATCACATAAAATGTGTCAACAATGTTAGGTATTACAATCTAAATGAATAAAAAGTTATTGGTCTAATTCTAAATGCGTCCTAAATTGTTATAAACAAAGCGGAAATTAAATTGTCACGAACAAAGCAAGACTACGAAATCGAAAGTCCATTCACTAGTTTTAGCTGAAATGTTATGACAAGTAAAAAGTTGTTATATATTTTTTTAACAGTGGTGGCATATATTTTATGAGAGCAATCGAAGTTTTTTAAAGGTGATAGTATGATCAATAAAATATATTGTCCCAATATCAGTAAGAATCTGTTGATTTAATTTTTATTTGAGGTTTCTGATTTAAAGCTTTCCAATTGTTAATTTAAGGAGATTTCAGCAATACAGTGAAATCATTCAAGTAATGCGAATGCGAAAATTATTTGTACACCTTTTGAAAAGGAAACTGGTATTAAAGCAGGTGAAACCAAATATATGGATATCTGTTGAAAGTTTAAAAAATCAATAGCAATCACTTTACAAGAAAATTACTCAGTTTACGCTAAGAACCCATAGCCATTTTTTTCGAAGTTAAATTTACAATATTAAGTCTATTTACGAAAATGACAGCTCATTTCTGTTAGATAAATACTGTTTTACGAGTTCACTAAGTAATTTGCTTTGTTTCACTTCTCAATTAAGAGAAAAGTTTTGTTGTTCTTGTAGTTTAAGGCTAAAAAATAAAGAAATGGCTGTCATTTGTAGACAATGAATGTTATTGAAAATGTTTATCGGCGAGTTTATAGTACATCTTCCAGCAAACAAAATGAGCTCTCAGTCGTCAAGATCTAATACGTGTTACAAATGTAACTACTATAATACTGCGTAGAAATATGTCTCATGGGTTCTTCGCCTAACAATGATGAGTCCAGGATGGCGTCTGGGTAGCCCAGGGTGCAGATTGACACTTCATGCGATGCCATTTTCCATTTTGGACTCCATTCTGGACTGCCCAGATTCCGTCCTGGGTTGTCCAGGCTCCATACGGGACAGCCAATATGGAAAATGTGATCGGATTAAATCCTATTCTACACCCTGGACTACCCAGACTCCATCCGGGACTGATCAGACTCCATCCGGGACTGATCAGACTCCATCCGGGACTGGCCAGACTCCATCCGGGACTGGCCAAGCTCCATCTGGGACTGGGCAGACTCCATCCGGGACTGTCCAGACTCCATTCGACACTGGGTAGACTTCATCCGAAACTGGGTAGACTCCATTCGGAACTGGATAGACTCCATCCGGGACTGGCCGGACTCCATCCGGGACTGGCCGGACTCCATCCGGGACTGGGCAGACTCCATCCGGGACAGAGCAGACTCAATCCGGGACTGTCCAGACTCAATCCGGGACTGTCCAGACTCCATTCGACACTGGGTAGTCTTCATCCGAGGCTGGGTAAACTCCATTCGGAACTGGAAAGACTCCATCCGGGACTGGCCGGACTCCATCCGGGACTGGGCAGACTCCATCCGGGACAGGGCAGACTCCATCCGGGATTGGCCAGACTCCATTCCGGATTGCCCAGACACAACCCTGGATTGCCACCAGACTCCATTCTGGGTTGCCAGACTCCATCCAGGATTGCGCAGACTCTATTCTGAATTATCCAGACTCCATCCTGAATTTCTTAGGCTCCATCCGGGACTGCCCAGACCCCATAATGGTTTCCGCCCAGAATTCGAACCTGGGCTCCTCATATTTTCTACGCGGGTTTTTTTTTCTGTAAATTTATTGTTATACACTTCTTTAAAACTTTAATCAGGTATCCAATGTTTTGGTTTTACCCGTTTTAGTGCCAGTTTCCATTTGAAAACATGTACAAATATCTTTTGAAATCCTGATACTTGAATAACCTGACCGTACCGCTGACGCCTCCTTAAACACTTTTCTATGAAGCCTGAATGATTTTTTTTTTTAAATTCCAATGATTATTTTAGAATGTCTGAAGCATGTTGGTATAGTGGATATTCGGGACAGCCGTTCGTTACAATGTATCAAGAAATGGTTCGTAAAAGAAATGTAACGATCGTTATAGACTCGTTGAGCATTGTGGCGCAACGTTGCGCACCGAAAGTTCATTGAGGCGGGAACACGGTGACTTTCGAGACGCGCCTCAGGGCACGCACTAACATACCACATCGAATTAGCGAGAGCTCGGATAAATTGTCTCGTCGGTTCTCGTCGTATCCCAGTGAAAGTAGACAGTCACACAAAAAAACTATAAATCATCAAACGACGAAACAATAACCGACTGACCCATCGCGACAGTTAATGCTGCTAGTGATTTACATCTATTTTCTTAATCGATGCTGTGTAATAATAATTATCAGAAGATCAATAACGTAATCGTTAACACTGAATTGTAACTCGACGAGCCTTCATAATATTTGTATTCCTTATTTATATAAATATTTTTATTTCGCACGAAACATTTTGCGTAATCGTATCAAGAATTTGAAAAATTGTAATTAATAAAATCATTATTTTCTATTCCTTACAGAGGAAGCTCAGTGATGGTGAAATATTGTTTTTGCAGATTTTCATGTTATAGTACTTAAAGTGACTTGAGCGTGACTTTAAGGTCATTCGAGTACCTAGATTTTGAAAATTATTCGCATTCTCAAAAAGACACTGATATTAAAGCAGGTGAAACCAAATTTATCGATTGCTGCTTAAAGTTTAAAATATATATAACAATGAATTTACAGAAAACTAATTCAGTTTAGGTCAAGAACTCATGAGACATATTGTTATGCTGTTTTATAGAAGTGAAATTTGCACATTTTGTTAGATCTTGACGACTGAAAGCTCAGATTGTTTTTTTTTATAGATCCACTATGAATTCACCGATAAACATTTTTAATAATATTCATAGTTTAGAAATTACAGCCATTTGTTTATTTTTACTTTTCCATCACACAAGAGTAAGTAAAAGAGAAAATATTGCAATCCAAAAAAAACTTCGACTTCCAGATTTTTATGGAAATAGACGTTTTGAGTGTCTGAGATTCCAGAAAACACATTCAAGTAATTTCCGTCTGTCATTTGCGTCATTAACTCAATCAACCTTTGTAACCTGTAGATAAAGTTTAAAAGTGTTTAGAAAATTGTGATTGTCATTCTTATAACTTATAAACGTCGCAAGAGTAAAAAAAAATCTTCCGATTTAAAATTTTTTTTAAATGAAATAAAATAACACAATTGATTCTCTAATTTTGTTCAAGTAACAAACCTAAAATTCTGCATTAAACTTAAATATAGTATATCAATGTTTAATAAAAAATTAAGGCGATATTGATAAAATAGTTAAGATTTCATATCAATTTTAATTTCCATAACTTTATTGAAAATTATAAAACTCAAGAACGCTTCAAAAGCAATTGATCTAAATTTTTGTGTCATACTTAAATATAGTTTGTCATTGTTTAATAATGAATTCGATAATAATCCAACAAAGAGTTCATGTTTCAAATAATTTTTAGTTGTGATTCTCCTCATTTTTTCATCATCTTTGTGGTCATCATTGTACGATTTCGCTTCGTCGTTAATATAATAATAATATATTATTTTCGAGAGACAGTTTCATATGAAGCACTTTTTTTTCATCAATGGAGTTCAAAAGTTATGACACTTATTATTGAAAACAAGGGTTCAAAGACAGACACTGCACATTGCTTACTTATTTTTCAACTTTCAAAAAGAATCCTTTACGAGGAATCTAAAACTAGCAATCACATTACCTTATAGAGGTAGTTCAGTGAAAATGAGGAAGCTATGTGAAAGGCCCAACTTTGCACCAATTTTGTATTCATATGAATAAAAAAAGAAAATTTTAAATAAAAAAAATCTGTAATAAAAATGATTGATTTTCTAAATTTGATCAAGTAACTGATCCAGAATTGAGCGTAAAACTTTAATTGAGTGTATGAATGTTTAATACTAAATTTAGTCAAAATCCATAAAGTAGTTAAGTTTTTAAAGAAATATGAGTTTTTGCAATTTTTAAAAAGACAATATAAATCGAGAACGATTCGAGCAACTAATCTAAATTTTTGCACAAAACTTAAATAGACTGGGTCGTTCTTTTATACTGAATTTAGTAAGAATTCAACGAAGACTTCATATTCAGAGAATATTTAATTGTAATTGTCCTCGTTGTGTCGTCACCTTCGTGATCATCATTGTGTGTAGTCGTTTCGTTTTTGGATAAATAGCAACAATGCTAGTTCAATATTGTTTCTTTTTTTTGCAGACTTTTTGTAGGCTGTAAACTTATTTAAGTATCTAAGCTTGCTGCGATTCAATTTGGCCGCCATCGATCGAATGCTCTGCGCGCGCCGTACAACGTGAAGTGAGACACGGGGTGAGCCGCAGAGGCGCTCGTGATTGGCCCTAATAGCGGCTTCAGTTTTCGATATTTCGACTTTCGATGAGTCACATCATTTTTAAGAGAAGATAATTTTGTTAAACAAAGTTACCAAACTTGGGGTGTACAACCTGCAGTGATTTTGAAATTCGCGTACTACGATGTGTAGTAGCGCAGGAATTTCATACATTGTCCATCAAGTTGTTAAGCCGTGGTGGGGAGACACCTCACGCTTCTCGCTAATTTCTGTGAAAAATTATAGTCATTCGGCTTTCGGCGATCGCCGAGTCTAGTTTTGTATTTAACATCGTAGTAATTTCAACTTATCAGTTAACGATTTTCTGTTGTGTTCGCGACGTTAAATACCTGACCAGATCCCTTCAAATCTCTACACGTACGAACCGAGCAATGTGAAGATAAGTTCGAAAAATTATAAATGATTTCGTTGTATTTTCTCATGACAAACAAAAAAGTTATAGTTATAAAAAATGTCAATTATATTAGAGTTTAATGGATTGAGCAGGGATAAATTTAATTTGATTGTGCGTGTGAATGTATGAATATCAGATTGTTAAGATATAATGTACTGAAAACGATTTGAACATATAACTTGGTATATTCGAAATATTACGGCGCAAATTTTAAACGAAATCTGTTTATATCTTGTTATTCATCAGTCATGACTTTTCGTGTTGATTTTAAGATCCCAATTATAAATATTAAAATACAAACTTCAAAACAGTTTGTATTTAAACGTCTATCTGAATGTTAAATACGGACGTTCCTCATCTCATCACAGGCTCGGATTTAGCCCCACTCCCAGCTAAATTCAAGCCTGGAGCGGGGTCTTGTGGCAATCCAATTGAAACCTTTTGAATCCGATTATTTTTTTATCGAAATTTCGTCCATTTAGTCGGTTTCTATCAGTTTTAATCGGAAATTCTAAGCAGGATTAGAACGGAAACACATCCAAGTACTGACCCCAATCATGAGGGTCAATACGTGGAGGGGTGACCGTATGGCTGGATTCTAGGGGGACTACAACTCCCCCCTGTCACAAGAATTGTATATTTCCCTTTTGGACTTTGCTTTTTGATTATTCTCCCTCAGGCCAGGATTTTTCTAAATAATTCCTATGAGCAACCCTCCAGGTCAGGATATTTCTAAGTCCCCTCCTTACAAATACTCACAAAATTGTATTCTACTCTAAGTACCAAAATACCCCCCTCTCCAAGCCTATAGGATTATTCCCAAGATTATTCTGTCCCACATTATCTTATTTCTCCACGTCAGAATTTTTCTAAGTCCCACAATATCCCCCCCCCCCCCCCAGCCAGCCATGTTGTTTCAATTGACCCCGGTCACACGTGTGTCACGTGACCCCGGCCACAAATGAATGAATTTCACACTTGTCGCTTATGAACTTTTTACTGAATTATTAATAATATTACTATTATTATTTTGTCTGCAGTCTTGGGAGCAATACTTCATGGAGCACCTTCTTGCCCAGAACCTTGGGGTGTGCAGGCTTACCCTCACCCGGAGGACTGTGGTTCCTTCTTCCTCTGTACGAATGGCACCCTGACCCTCGAGCACTGCGAGAATGGCCTCCTCTTTGACGGCCATGGAGCCATACACAATCACTGCAACTATAACTGGGCCGTACACTGCGGAGAACGCAAGGCTGACTGTAAGTAGCATTGTATATCACAACTATACTCTCATATATTATGTATAGACTACCTACGGACTGTTCGACTATATTGTGTTGCGGTTACGATCTGCTTCATATCGTCTCGAAGGAGATAAATCTATGTAACAATAAAAGTGTATTATTTTAACATTTTGAAGAATTAAGGGGAGTGAGGGATAAAAAAATTCTTCGTGTTCTTTTATTATCAGACGAATCCCAAATCTTCCTTCTAACAAGTTGGTGGAACAAAAGATCGCAGGCATTGTCACCTTTTTATTCGTGGTGTGATTGATCGCCAAGTTCACGTATCGAATATTTTTGTTGATGTCAAATGTCAAAACATAATAAAAATGCGTCAAGTGAGAACTAGAATGAGGACTTTTCCTGATAATGTCAATTCGGTTAACTCGCTAATCAGCTTTGGGTTCTTTAAACTGTGCGCCTGATTTAGCACAAATCATTCAATACATTGCGTCTACAATGTCTTATTTTCTTTAGAAAAATATGGTACATTATTTAAACGTAACTTTTTTTTTAAGACAACACTTTTAAAAGTGCATGACTCGCAACATTTTGTTAACAGTTTGTAATTCAGTCAATAATTTTGACCTGGGGGCTTCCAAATATCTAGTAAATTTAATTGATGTGGTATCCCAGCACATAGCACAGAAAATATTATTTTATTATATGTATTACAACATAAATATTGTCGCTAATGTGCGGTCGAATATTTCAAAACATTTTATTGGAAAGTTACAATTTTAATTTTGTGAAATATTGTTGGAAACCAAAAAAATTAAATCACTACATAACTATTTTAGAATCGATCTGTTAACAGGTCGTACAAGTTTTTATTTTCGTACAATATTTTCTGAAGGCTTCGTATGTATGATTCCAGAAAAATCTCTTACAACATATGAAATTACATTTCAATTTATACCTTTGAAGAAGAATCGCATTTTCAATCCCAGAAATTATATCGACGCGATTTTTTATTTTTTGCAATTTAAAATTCCTAATGGGTTAGTAAATGGCGCAACAAATATCAATTGGATGATTTTTATTTCGTCAGTTTCATCCCAATTTCTTTTTATTAAAAAAAAAATTGAATCGCTTCTAAAGGGTCTCCGACTCTAAAGGCTAACACCTGTCAATCAAGAAACTATCTCAAAATTTGAAAATCCTTTCGGATTTTGATATTCATGAATTTTAGCGGCATGTTTAAAATCAGAAATCTTAAAAGCATCCGAATACTAATTTTTGTACATTGGATTTATTTTTTGAGAGTTTATTTCAACGTACACTAACTATGAAATTTGTATTAATATAACGTGTATTTTTGATTAATGGAGTACAATGGCAAAAATGATGTTCATTTGCTTGAATATTTTTTGCAATATTTCATAACTGTTATTGCTATGTTATTTCGCAACATTGTTAGAATACTAAAATGCAATGTTTTGTGCAAACATCGTAAACATAGCAGCGCATTGCTATATGTCCACAATGTTGTTAATATATTTGAAAATATTCTACCAATATTGCTATTTTTCAAAGCAATATTTTCATAATATTTCCGTGCTGTTTTCCGATGCTATGAGAAAAACGAGAGTGATTAAATTAAATTTAAAATCAATTAATCAAAATTAAGTAGCTTTTTAGAATCACGCGAAAAGTTGAGAGAGCCGTAAACTAATTTACGAAGAAAATTTTTTCAATCTAGTACTCGAATTATAGATTTTTAATTATATTTATCAGTGAACAGGAGATAAACTTAATATCTTTTCCTGACTTTTTGGACACCTTTGTTTATGTAAAGATTTTGTTTGTTACGTAAAATTTCTGTTTTATACTCATTGACGATTTCTTTTTCGCCAGATACACCGTACAGCACTCCTGGCTGCGAGTATCAGTTTGGGATCTACCCAGACAGCGATGCCTGCAGCACTTCCTACGTAAAGTGCGTTCACGGTGAACCTCTTCAGGAGCCTTGCACCCCGGGTCTCGTCTACGACGACAAAAGCCATACTTGCGTCTGGCCTGATCAGCTCATTCCCTACTGCAACCCAGAAAAGGTCGTCGGCTTCAAGTGCCCCTCGAAAGTCCCTGCCCACACTCCTGCTGCTCGATTCTGGCCCTTCCCGAGGTATATCAACTATTGTACTTTAATCAACATCAGCAAAATAATTCATAAAATCCAACATGTTGTTGGATGGTATTTTTTGTTTCCTCATAGAGGAAGCTTTGTTTTCGAGAAATATTTTTTTCGATATTTTGATGTCAGGACACTCGGAATGGTCCAGAACGTCGAGAAAAGTGGCTTTGAAAAATGGAGCTAGCTTGCAAAAGTTATGAGATACCGGCTTTAAATTTTGTTTACATATCGACTATGATGGAACAGGGCTTGAGTAAAAATTTTACGCAAATCGGTCGAGCGGTTCAAATTTTATGACATTTTGCATTTTTTTGAAAAATAATTTTCGAGCTCAAACAAGCCTGCAAAGTAGAACTTTGCAAATCGCTTCCTCACAATTTTCTATCTTTAACAAAGTTTTCTTTTACAAAGCTTCCTCTATGAGGAAGTCAAAATTGATCAACATACTTTCTCATGGAGGTGGCTTTGTGAAAAAAGCCCTGTCAAAGATAGAAAATTGTGAGGAAGCGATTTGCAAGGTTCTACTTTGCAGGCTTGATTTATTCTGTTTCGAATTTTTATAAAAATATCTGTATGTTGTCCAGTTTCCATAAATTCGTAGCTATCGAGATAAATCATTTTTTACAAGTAAAACTATGTTAAAGGAGGGTCGGTAATGAATTCGGGATGCATCAACAAATAGATTCGGTTCATATGGGATTTTGAATTTTTTAAAATTTAAATTTACATGAATTAAAAAAAAGAAATTCATTTTACTTTAACTCACGTCAAATCTCATCAAGAGAAATGAAATTTTCTTCAGACGAAAAATAATATTAAGCGCTGCTACAAATCAAATTTGGTAATGATCGATAAAACAGTTCAAATTTTATGTCAGTTTGAATTTTTCAGATAATTAACGTTTTGTTATAACTCAGGTCAACTGGTAATGAATAAACAGAAACTTTTTATGAATGAAAAATACAGATGGAAAATATTCACTGTCGCTATGTCCCAAATTTGGTGACAATCGGAAAATGCGTTCAGATTTTCGAACAATTTGATTTTGTTATTTCAACAGATTATAGTTTAGAAAGACATCATAAAGCGTACTAGAGCTGTAAACACGTGTACAGTTTTTTTCAAAAAGCTTCCTCTATGAAGAAGCCAAAATTGAAAAATAAGCTTCCTCACAGAGGTAGCTTCGTCAAAAATCGAAATTTGAGGAAGCAATGTGCAAAGTTCTACTTTACAACTCTGTTTTTTTCTGGATGACTGAATTGATATTGAATGCCACAAATATTTCTTGAAAGCAATTTTTGAAATCATCTTCATATTTGTTCTGAAACGGGCCATAATAAATTACTTTGAATATTTTTAAACTTTGATAGATTCCCCGTTCCTGGTGACTGTGGAAGACTGATCACCTGTGTCGAAGGTCACCCTCGTCTTATAACCTGCGGAGAAGGCAAACTTTTCGACTCCATTAGCCTGAGCTGCGTGGATCCCGACGATGCCCCTCACTGGTTAGTACCCAAATTTGTTAATAAAAGTGATCTGGTTATTTGAATATAATTGCTTGACTTCGTTTTTTTCTTATGATCACCTATAATAATATTCTCAACAAGAAATTTTAATTTCGTTTTACTTTAATTTCAGCGCCAACCAGCTGTAATCAAGTTTTCAAAGCTTATCAGAGAAGTGGAAGTTCATTCTTTCTGACGTCCTCATAACTCCCAAGTTCCACTAAATGCAAAATTACTTCAACATCTGGGAGATTACCACGAACAACCAGTGCCATTTGATGCTTTCAAATTATTCATATCAATGGCTAGAACAGACGTCATTGATTTGATAACAGATGAAAAGAAAATAGATAATTCTGCTTGTTTATGCTAGATTCACCATGTTGTATCTTCTTTTTCATTCGGGCTTCTGGTTATTACATCATAATATATTAACCAGGCTTGGTTAAGAAGTAGAGCGACTGGTGTGATTTATTTTAACGTATAGCATTTTGTTGTTTTTTTCCTTATTTCGAGCCTATATAAGAACTGTACTACAGTGTGGAAATAAAATAGAATTGGAATCATACAAATAATTGTTTATATTCTTTGTACGTTTATTCTGGTATTACACTTATCTGCGTTTCAACTTATTAAGTCGTGTTACATGAGCGTCGGCCGTTTGAATTCAATTTTTCGGAAGCCTCGGCAAAGGGTGGCCAGGTGAATAATTAGAAGAGGTGATTAAACGTTTCGGCTCTTGGTCGAAGCCCTCTTTAGTATTTTATTTGGTCTGAATACGATGAAGGTGTAAAAAACTTATAAAAGTAAAAAATATATGAGTGAATGTTATGAGTACTAATAGCGCTTTTTTTTAGTTTCTTATAGAGTTCTATGTTTCGTACGCGATATTAATTTACTTTGTAACAAATCACTGTGATTGGTGTTAATTGTAATTATGCTTTTACCCTATGTGTGTTGTGTGGACACTTTGTCATTAGTGTAGCATTGCTTTTGTTCTAAACGTTATGACTTTCGTTAACCGGGCTCTCCGGTCATAAGTTGGGAGGTTATTTTGTCTGTGATGTGACATTTGGTTAGGTTATGCGTATGTTACGTATTCATGTTTGTCAGAAGATATTCCATTTATTATTTCTACCTTGTTTTCGTTGTTGCATTGAGTCATAATATTTAATTTATTCATATTTTGTTTTTTGGCGTTAATGTAGTCTTTTGACCGGAGAGTCCGGTGATCAAAAAATATGGATTCTCTTTGGTTTTAAGATTTAATTTGTTAAGGTTCAGATCTTCGTACTTGTTATTGTACAAAATTGATTGCAATAGGTTGTTTTTCTTCATGATCTTCATTCATGTTCCGGCGGAGTTAACCGACCACCCTCCAACCAGATTCGTACCGTTGGTTTGTGCAAAAAAAGAAACCGTAACCAACCGAGCTCCAAATGTCTCATATGGAGCCCGAAGTTGGGTTGGTAGTTGAATTTCGTAAAACCATTCGAGTTCCATTAAACCAACTTTGGGCTCGTTAGTAAACGGTTGTATCTCGGTTGGTTTTACGAAATTCAACCATGAATCCAGATTGAAGCTTGCTAAGAAATGGTTGGAACTTGGTTGGTTTTTATAAATCTAAGCGCCAATTCAACTTTAGATTCGCTATGAATCTCGTCTGGGACTTGGCTGGTTTTAGTAAATCCTATCGTCAATTAAGCTTCGAGATTTATGCAACGGATGGAAGTCAGTTGCTTACAGGTTGATTTTTTGCATAAACCAACAAGTTGGAATGTGATTGAAACTCGATCATCCAACCACAAATCCTACCAAAAATGGATCAAAAATCAACCTTTTTTCGATCCAACCGAAATCCTACCAAGATACTGCCGCAAACCTACCGAAACAACTGTAGGATCAGTCCGTGAGGGTGAAGTTTGAAATTAAAGTAGAATTAGCCTATTTTTACGATACAACTCGATTCTCCACATTCTCGATTGTACACGTTCGGTTCTCCACGAGCTCGATTGTACATAATCCTTTTAAGATATGTTTCGATTCTCCACACTCCGATTACTATACACAACCCAATTGTCCACACTTCTTTTCCATATAAGCTGTTACTAATACACAACACGAATCTCCACATTTAATTCTTCACAAACTCTGTACTACACATTCCCTTATCTACACATTTCAAATTGTATACTTTTCCAATTTATCACATTCCCGTTTTCCAACAATACCGTTTGTCCACATCCCGATACTACACAATCTCTATACGCCACTTCCCGATACTACACCAGCTCCTTATGACACTATCTCGATTCTCCACATACTCTTTAGTCCATCATCTCGATCGTGCACATTTTTTATTGGCCACATTCCGCTAGTCCTTCGAGTATAGGACAATCAGGATTTAGAGTAACAGAATGTTACTAATAGGGAATGTGTACAATCGAGATAGTGTCGTAATGAGGTTGTGTAGTACTGAAAAGAAGGGAAATCTGGATTGTGGGAAACCGGGAATGTGGTTAATCGGAAAAGTGTACAAACAGAAATGTATGGTTAAGAGAATGTGTAGCTTTTGGAGAATTAAATGTGGATAATTGTGTTGTGTAGTAACTGATTATGTAAAAAAAGGATTGTGGAGAACCGAATGTGTACAATCGAGAATGTGGAGAATCAAGTTGTATTCATAGAGGGGCTGCTGGTTTTTCTTTATGTATGTATCTTCATTAGGGTGGTCTCTAAAAAAACCTTTTTTTTCCTAGTTGGCACTCCTTCAATATCTTCATTTTGAGGACAGGAGCAATTGAGAATTTTCTCAGATTAAAAAAAAAAATTTGGAAGGTGTCCACAGCCATTTAAGTGAGGGAGGGGTCAACGACTTTTTTAGTTATATAAAGTACCACTGATAAAAATCGGTAATTTTTTTTTAAATGCGTTTTTATGTTTATAAAAGGATCCCAAATAATCGAAAATGAAATCGAAGAAATTAAAGGGGCCTAATTTTCTAAATCGATAAAAAAAATGTAATTAAAAAAACCGGCACGCTCGATTGTTGAGAGTTACAAAAGTTAAGTGAATACTAATTTTCAGCAAAAAATATTTAAAAACCTGTAAGTTATTCATCTTTAAAAATATCGATATCACGAAAAATCATATTACAATCCAGTAAAATCTTCGGTATTTGGAGACCAGTCCAGCAGTGTCTTTTTTCTAATTTCTAAGCCATTTTTTTTGTATCATAATTTGTTTCTTTTTTTAATCCATGGTAGATGAAAATACGATTACACTTCTTTATACTTAATGGAAATAATCGACGTGATCCGTCGCACACAGAACGAGATATTTTTTTTCCAACTGTCGCGGAATATTTTCAAATTCAAATAGTAGGGAAATTTCGTACAACCAATAATTTTCAATAGTTTCCAAAGAAATCTTTATCGAAAACTCCCACCATTTTAACTTGCGCCCACCGTAACAGGTTATCTTCCATTCTTAACTAAACAATGAATAAGCATCGAAAAAACAACTTTCATAATATGATTGTTCGCGATATCGATAATTTCAAAGTCGAATAACTCCTAGGTTTTTAAATATTTTTTGCTGAAAATTGGTATCCATTTAAGTTTTGTAACTCCCAGCAATCAAGCGTGACAGTTTTTAAAATTAAATTATTCTGATTGATTTGGAAGATTGGACACCCTTCATTTTTTAAATTTCGATTTCGACTATATGGCATCCTTTTTTAAACATAAAAATAGACATTAAGAAATTACCGATTTTTTCCAGTGGTAATTTCGTATAGCTAGAAAAGTCATTGGACACCTGCCCTTATAATTCCGTGGACTTGGGTAAATTCAAAATATAAATTTATAAACCTGAAAAAATTCAGAGGTGCTTTTTTTAGTTAAATGAACAAACGTAAGGGGTGCCAGGGATGATTTTGTCGGAGGACCTCCCTAATGTCAAATATATGATATTTCGATTTAATTTCGTGCCTTTTACAGGCTGTGGGAACCTCCTAAATATAGTTTTTAAAATCTGAAAAAATGCTGGGGTGTTTTTTTCGGTGAAATAAATAAACGTAAGGGGTGCCAGGTATAATTTTTTTTTTTGAGGACCACACTAATCTTTATATAGATTAGACGGGATTAAATATCACCAATTTCTTTTCCGTCAAATTTTTTCTTAGTCTCGGGATTTCGTTAATTTTATATAAGAAGAATGTTTGTGTAACTTACCTTCACAGCTACACATTTAAAGGTCGCTTAAGCGGAATAATGAACGTTTATAAAGTAGAATCTTACATGTTGCTTTTCGCACTCCCCCCTCTATTTCTCGGGATTCATCTATCCCTCGAGAACCCCTCAATTCTTAGGACCACCATATCCCTCAGGGGCCTCCTATTCCTCAAGTCTTCTCTATCTCTCGGTATTTAGAATAATCTGAGCCAGGGAGAGAGGGCTATTCACAGGGGAGATAGAATAATCCGTGACTGGGGCGGTCACTCATCCAAGTATTAACCCTAAGGACTGGATTCAGAACTTGGATAGGTCACCTCCCCAGGATTGGGTTAGAACCGCTTGGCACGATTCTTGACACTTGCTATGGGAATGGTTGTTATGAAGACTGGTCCTGTGGAAACGGTTGTTATGAAGACGGGTCCTGTGGAGACGGTTGCTATGGCAACGGTTGTTGTTAGGCCCTGGATACGGCCTTATTGGGACTAAGTAAAATCAGACCCTGGAAGGGGCCTTATTGCGTCTAAGAAAAATCAGACCCCGGAAGGGGCCTCATTGGGACTAAGAAAAATCAGACCCAGGGAGGGGCCTTATTGGAACCTCCAGGATCCTATTGGAAAAGATCAGGGCCTTGGAGGGGATCTCATGGGGTAATTAGAAAAAATCCATGCTTGGGTTCCTTTTGACATTGAATACCCTACATATTCTACATAGTGTCGTTCCATAAGTCCGTTTAATGCAGGATGGTAAGCTATTCGATCTGCTTCGACCAGGTTTGTGAGAACTTTAAACAGAGCTGCTTCAAATTGTGAGCCCCGGCCAGTTGTGATGGTGCGAGGTACTCCAAAGCAAGCTACCCAGTTTGCGTAAAATGCTAAAGCTAGGGTGTCGGCTGTTATATTTTTTAAGGGTACAGCTTCCGCCCATCGTGTGAAGCGATCGATCATGATGAGTAGATATTTATACCCACTGACTGGCGGCACCGGTCGGACGATATCGATGTGTATATGCTCGAAACGACCGTTCGGCATCAGAATTTTTTGAGGCTCGTTTCTCGTGCGGCGTTGAATTTTGGATCGTGGACACTGAAGGCATTTTCGAACCCAGTTAAGTACATCTTTCCTCATCGCTAGCCATATGAAACGTCGACGTATGGCTTTGGAGGTAGATGTTCCGCTTGGATGAGAGAGATTGTGTGCCACTGAGAATACCTGTTGACGCACAGGCATCGGAACGTAAGGCCGGATAGTACCCGTAGACACGTCGCAATAGAGGAATCCTTGACCATCAGCGGTGAGTCATTATAGCTTCAACGAAGTATTCGCTCTCATTAACTCGAGCAGCTCTGCGTCCGCTTCCTGTGCCTCCTGAAGTTGCTCTGTCGTAACGATGGTGGACATAGAAATCTCGGTCAGACGCGAGAAGGCGTCGGCGATGTCATCTGAGCCGGAAATATGAACGATCTCAGTGTTGAGTTGAGATATAAAATGTAGATGCCGGTTTGTGAATTAAATTTGTGTTTCTGATCTAGGTTTGTGATCTGTGCGAATCACGACTTTATCGCGACGTAAATAGCGAGAAGTTCACGATCGTAGGTGCTCCACCTTTGCTGTGTCGAGTCCAATTTCTTTCAGAATAAAGCAAGTGGCTTCTAATCTCTGTCTACATTTCGTTCGAGAACAGCTCCGATCGCTGTATCCGAAGCGTCGCTCGTCAGTGCGAACGGAAGGTTTTCCGTCGGATGAACCAAAAGCGCGGTTTTGGCGAGACTGTTTATGCAGCGCTCGAATGCTTGCTCGGTTGCTTCGGACCACTCGATAGGACGTTGACCATTCGTCTTAGAATCTCGCAGATATTCGATTAATGGAGCTTGCACTCTCGCTGCATCTTTGAAGAAACGTCGAAAAAAGTTTACGATGGTCAGAAATCGCCGCATCTCGATGATAGTCTCTGGTTTTTTGTACGATAGAATCGCTTTGACTCGGTTCGTTGGTGGCTTACAACTGTCTTTGTTTACCGTGTATTCCAATTACAGTACTTCTTCGGCGCCGAAACAGCATTTGTCGAAATTTACTACGATTCCGCATTTTACCAAACGCTGAAAATCGAGTCGTAAATGTCCCTCGTGAGTCTCGTCATCTTCCGAGGCGATATGAATATCGTCGATCTACGCGTGGACGAAATTAAGTCCTCGAAGCACGGTGTCTATAAAACGTTGGAAAGTCTGCGCCGCGTTTAGCAAACCAAACAGCATGACCAAAAACTCGAAAGCGCTGAACGGTGTAGTAACAGCTGTTTTTGGAATGTCTGCCTCGGCGACGGGGGTGGTGGTATGCGCGAACCACGTCGAGCGTCTACAGAATTTGCTTTCCATGAAGCCCGGCGGTAAAATCTTCGATGTGAGCTATCGGGTACCTGCCGGGAGTCGTCAGTGCGTTGAGTTGCCGGTAGTCGCCGCAAGGTCTCCAATCACCGGACTTCTTGGGAACCAAATGCAATGATCCAAATGCAATGATCCCTTGTTCGACCAAGAACTCGAACTCTGTTTAGCGATTTTCAGCTTGTCGCCGGTCAAACGACGTGGGCGAGGGTGAACCGGTGGTCCTTTTGTCTCGATGACGTGAACGATGTCGTGAGACGCAGTTTGTTCATAGCCCGTGGGAGTAGTAACTCCGACGAACTGTTATAACAAAGTCTTTAACATCGTCTCCTGATTAATCGCCGATACCCCATAATACACGGTTTCGATGAGTTTTCCTCATGTAGTGAGCGAGGTTTTCCGGTTGATTAACTTTTTTCCAGCGGCCTATCGGAAGTTCGAAAAAGGCGAGACAATCCGCTCTTGGGATGGCTGTGGATGTATAAGGCCGAGATCTAGTTCGCATACTCTTATGTCGTACGTGTTGACCTCGGTATTATTGGCGGTGTACAACTTGATACATGTAGGTGCTCGGTTTTCTCGAATCGTTTTTGCCGGAATAATGCAGAGGTCTGAACCGCAGTCGACCAGGAAACGATATGCCCAACTCACTAATTTTTTCTAAGATTCTAGGCATTTCAACGAACAAAATGTGAAAATTTCAACTAAATCGGAAATGCCGATTCGGAGGAAAAAAAGTGGCAACTTTATTTAATTGAAAAATAGCATAAAATAAAATCGAAGAATTTTACAAAAAATGTTATTGGAAAGTACGCTGAAAAGCCAAAATTTGAAGTTATTATGATTTTTTTGTGTGAGCCGTAGTATTGGCGTTAAAAAATAAACAATGATTATTTTCAGACATTTTTAATAGCAGCTATATGTAATAAAAAATCTGAAAAAATTCCTACATTTTTTCTTCAACTAGAGCAACATCCTGAAGAAATGTGAGGACGTTTTGTTGACACGAAAAATTGGGGTGGCCGACTTGACGTGTTTTGCCCAATATAAGAGATGCAATTGTAAGAATTATATTTCATATTTTATCCATTGAACTCTTGTTGTTACTGTCAAATATTCCCCTAATAGTATTCGGCAATTGGTACGTTTACCTTAAGTCTGACTTCGTTACCCATGTCCATGAGGAAATCAAGGCTTAACGATCATGAAGAAGAAAGCACAGTTTTAAAAATTGCCTTTAAAAATCAATTGATAAATAATTATAAATCATAACTGTGTATTTTATTTACACCGATACTTTACTGGCATTTAATAATAGTAAATATAATACATCGGGTTCAGGTGTATAGTACTTTGAACAATAATTATTGTGCGATTGCGCGTACGTATAAAAAATATACAACGTAGACTTTATTCCACGAAATCTACAATACAAACAATAAGATAAATTTGTATAACGATACGTCTCACATGTCGTGGGGGTTGGGGGATTCAAAGGGGGTTTTTTTTTAAGAGTATTTACATTTTGATCGAGGACGGAAAGGGACACAAGGGGTGCACGAAAACGCGACTGTGGCATTCTGGGAGCTACGATATATTATAAATGCTCAACGATAATACCGCATATTGTAATTACGAACGACAAAATCAAAATAAATGTTTGAAACTGTGAAGTCTCTTCAACAATTTCAGAATTATACGGATACTATGCATTCAAATTAAAAAAAAAAAATAAAAAATTAGACCCGAACAAAGTTATAATTTTAAAATTTTTTAAAAATATACCGTTCATCTCAATATAGTGGTATTTAAAAAAAAAAGTTAATCTCGTCTAGTAAGTCAGTCTTGTATGCAAATTTATGAAGAGTTAATTTTGTCCTGGTTCTGATTTGGCAATTTTTTTCAAACAAATTGACTTTTGGGCAAATGTATATTTCTCGTTCTGTTTTGTATTATCGTCTTGCGATAAAAAGAAAATGCAATAATTCTAATTCCTAGGTCTTGACCTCAGGGCAATGGGCACAGCGCCAGCTGGTAATGGGGGAACGCCAGGGGGAAGATTTTCTTCTTCGGGTTCTTGCTCGTTGCGTCCATCCGGAAGATCGCCTTCGAGGGTCGGCGGTGTCGTGGGTACATCGCAATCCTCAGTCGGTGGTACAACGCATCTCAAAGATCTTCTGTCAAATACGAGCATCGCGGGACATCTTTGCAAACGGGGATAACCACCCTGGCACTGCCAATAACGATTGCACGATTTTCCCAATGGCACGTTACCATTCGCATCGTCGTTACAAAGAGCTGAAAAATAATTAGAAACATTAATTTACCATCAATAAACGAACTAACTAAAAACGGTAACAAAACAACATAGTTTCTTAAAATAGAACAAGAATTCTGTTTTTCTTAGGTTTGTAGAATTAACGGCTGCACATATATCACTAAAGATCATAAAACTTGGAGACATTTTTGGAACATGACACCAAACCTAGTACATCGATCACAATTTTTATTTTCGAAGTTATTACACGCCGAGTTGAAATTTAGGCCCTCCATTCACCCTACATTTAGGGTAAGCCAGAACCCTCCGCAGAGCCTCCGGAAATGGCATTTATTACCCAATTGGAGTGAACGGAGAGTATCGCAGACTTTAGGTTTTCATACTTAAAGGATAAAAGAGAATAAATTATTTGAAATACTGGCCAACATTGTTTACTCCTTTAATCCTTAACAAATGGAACCGGAGCTCAGATTTGATTTTTATTTAATACAAGTTAATACATATTTGCATTATTATGATTAAAGAAGAATGATGTAATATAAAGTAGTAGGCGAAAAACTTCGATGACGAAAAATGTTGAATTAATTTGTTTCCATTATGTACAGTATTTTCTGAGCATTGCTAAAGGCGTACAGAAGCAACCTGAAGTAATGAATTTATGAAAATTAATTAAGCGGGCCTACATGGAAGATCCTACGTGATTCTAGAAGATAAGCAAAGGCGCGGTTTACATTCACCTCTCGCAGGCAGTACGAAAAGAAGAAACGATTCGTTTAATGAATGCTAAGTCGGATTGTAGAAGCAGCGAGATTCCATGAACACTGTCGGAGGAACAGAGGCGTGTGAGACAATCGGGTGTCTGCGTGGAAAAATAATGATAATAAGTACACGTAAGTGAATGAGATAGAGAGGAAGGCGCGTTGAAAACGTGTGTGAATGTTAATAGGAACGCCTAGGCTTGGTTTATCGAGAAGGGCAGTGACTCCCATCCTAGTGTACGTGACGAGCTAAAAGGCGGATAATCCTTGGAGTAGAAATTTTTAACTATCAATCCTTCAGGATCACCACTTTGCCAACATCAAAATTACTTTTATATATATTTTTTATATATTGCTTTTATACACGTCAAGTCGACCACCCCAATTTTTCATGTCAACAAAACGTCCACACATTTCCATTCCGTCGCCCATGTCGCCAATTTTTTCCAAGTTTCTAGATATTTCAATGAACAAAATGTGAAAATTTCAGCTAAATCGGAAATGCCGTTTCGGAGGGAAAAAATTGGCAACTTTTTTAAATTGAAAAATAACATAAAATAAAATCGAAGAATTTTACAAAAAATTTAGTTGAAAAGTACGCTGAGATCCAAAATTTAATATTGTTATGTAGTATAGGCGTTAAAAAATAAACAATGATTATTTTCAGAAATTTTTAATAGCTGGAATATATGCAATAAAAAATCTGAAAAAGATCCTACGTTCTTTCTTCAGCCAGACCAATATCCTGAATAAATTTGAGGACGTTTTGTTGACATGAAAAATTGGGTTGGCCGACTTGACGTGTCTTGCCTCATATAAAGTTAATAAACTGTTAAAACTAATTTATAAGAAAAACGTATTACTGAGACTGATATTAAAGAGGAAAACCCATAAAAGTAAATGTTTAAGTACATCAATTAAAAAAAAGCATATTTCACCTTCTCTCCTTTTATGTAGAAAGTTAAAATGGATAGAGAAGATCTAATCTGACAATATTTTAACACGTATAGTCACGCACTGCGTCTGTCTGTATAAGCAGAAATTTCTTTGATTCCTTTCGGGTAAGTGAGAGTGTCTTTTTGAATACGCTATCTTTCGAAAGTGAAACTAATATAATCGGGACTGGAGGTCGTGTGCATAGCGTGTGCGCATTAAACAAGAGAGAAGTAGTCGGGTATATTCTCGAGAGTCAGAGGTGAGCAAACATAGCGCATTTAAAAAAAATTACGATTAGAAAGTGAGAGTGAGAATATCTCGAGGAATTTGGGGAAGGACTTCCTCGTAAAGACCGCGAGAATCCCGATTTATTGAGTTTATTAAATGCTAAATAAATTAGATGTCAAATTAACGAGAGATTTTTTCGAGATCTGTATTAATGAGAAATTATTAAGAAAGTAATATAAGACAATGTCAACAAAAATCCAATTTTTTTCGTTATGAATGAACGAATATATTTCAGGGGTAATATTTGAAATAAGAAATAACCGTCACAAGTTTAAGAAAATAAATATGCAGTGAAACATCGGACTTTTCCGCCAAACTATTTTTGTTTACGAAATAATAAATAATCAATAAAATTGAATTAATAAATAAATTAGTTATTTAAGCCTGATAAAGAAATCGAAATGAATTAAGATACTTTATTACTGAACCATCTTCGTGAACAAAAAAAATGTATATCGACTAAATTGGCGAAATATGAATTTAAGAAAAAGTTTAATACATAATATTGGAAACGAATTAGTAGAAAATTATTAGCAATAAAATAGCAGACAATTTCGACTAAGTTACCTTTTTTTACGAATAAACTAATATATTTATTTGAAAAAAAAAAATTGTGGTCAAAATTTTACGAAAATAAATGAGAAATAAAATATGAGAGAATTTCCATCAAACTTTTCTTCACGAATAATCTTGACTGTCTTTTCGAAAGAATATTTGAAATTAAAAATAATATGAAATGAATCAGCTAATCACGCCTGATAAAAAAATTCAAAACAATTAATTATTACTAAAACTTCTTCATGAAAAAAAATATATATCTATAAAATCGACGAGACACGGATTGAAGAAAAAGCTTGATACATAGAATTAGCATTGAGTTGACAGAAAATTATTAGCAAAATAATATAACACAATTTTGACAAAATCACTAATTTTTTTTTTTACAAATAAACTTGAATATATATATATTTATTTATGGGTTAATATTTTAATTAAGAAATAATGGTCAAAAAATTGTGAAAATGATGGATTAAATTACGTTTGACAGGAATGTAAGAAAAAAGCAAAGTTAAATAACATTTAATGCAAAAAGAAAGAGTGAGCGCAGATTTAAACTTACGATGCTTCTGGCAGCCTTCAACATTTTCGGGCCAATCACAGGATCGTGCCTTCTCGTTGTAAAGAAGTCCACCGATGCAGAGCTGTTCGGTGGCGGTACCGTTCCAACAGGTCCAGTACCTTGTGCACGAAGTTTCGTGTCCGAAAATACCGTAGAGCCAGTCGCAGTGTTCAGCGCCAATGGGTGGATTCGCCTGACGTTTGCCATCGCAGTAATTCGCTCGCCAAGGGTAGTCGCATCCCTCGGTAACGCCTCGATGCTTGCCAGCGAAAACCAAACCGTTCGGGCAGTCGAAGAGCTCGGGGCGTCCGTTTACACATTCCCAGTAACGATCGCAGTAATCTATGTCACCGACTACTCGCACTTTCGTTTGGCATGGATCTTCCTGCTGTTGCTTTTGAGCATGAAGACCTGCAAATTAATTATTATTAATTAATATTTGAGCAAAATATGTCACAAATCTAGCTGCTGCTCATCAGAAAGTTACTATTTTTTTTCTCCATTTTTTTGTAAATTGAAATAAGACCGAAAAAATAGAAGGAACCGTCGATCCACTTCGGCTCGATTAGCAAAATTTTTTATTTTACAGAAAAGGTTTTTCAGAATTTTTTCAGATTTAAAAAATGTGTCGTACCAATAATTTTTTTCTTTAAATCGCAGATAATTAAAAGTGTGTAAAAAAAATCAGATTAAAAAGTTAGTACTTTTTATGGAGTTATGTCAATCATATAAAAAATTGCTGACCCAATCGGAAGGGTGAAGAGTCAAATCCAGGTCGAAACCAAGTGGAATGCCCCTCAATAACGACAAAATAATGGCTTCAATCCCCCCCCTAAGCAACATTACGATTTTTTAAATAAGTATGTTTTTAAAGACACATCTAACAACAAATTTGTCCGCGTAAAGCCTAATTTAAAATTAATAATTTAGGATAAGCGATAATTTGTCCGTCATGATTTATTTCAAGGATATTATTTCCAGTATTTTCTTTTTTTCCAGGACACTATTTTCGTCCGATATTTTCCCCAGCAGACATGAAAGAGGCTTGGCAGTCGAAGGGTTAATACAATTTTTAACTGCAATAATGTTTATTTTTTTTAAATATTTTACACTATTTTTTCAGATGCTTCCTAGTGAAAATAATAATTGTGATTAGAATGGATAGAAATGCTCTTGTTACAAGCTTCTTCTGTCTTTCACTCAGCAATATAGGAAAGGGACGAGTGAAATCGCTGGTTATTCTTGGGTCTTGTTAATTCTAGAAGAACGACCACATTTCAGGTTCGCAATGTAAGACTGTCACTTGACGACAGTTACACCGACGACGAGGAATACATCGACCTCCTTCGTTCCGCCTACAATACGCAGCTTCTAACGGTCTGCATAGTAATTCGATTTCACATCGATGAGTTACGTATGACAAAAATATTTCAATTCGTGTTGCGATTGGTGGAAATTATACTAAAGGGCCTGAATCACCTAAGGTTCATAAAACTAACAATGTTTTGCAATTAGACAAATGTAATCTTGAGACACGGTGAAAAGTGCCACTTGGCAATTACAAAAAAACGAATGGAACATTTTCATAATTGAATTTTTTTTTGTAGCTAGCTCATTGGTGAAAATAATTTCTTTACTTTCGATTTTCTGTAGACAGTTTAGATGGCACCAACTGCATTGGCCTTGCGAAATCTCTTTTTTTTTTAAATAAAAAAAAAGTTAGTTAGAAAAAATATATCTTCTGCAGAAGAACTTGAAATAGAATCGAATTTCAAAAAGAAGAAAGAAAAACTAATTCGTCTATTGATTGATTTATTAATTAAGTTTTTAATTAATCCGGCGTAAGAAAAATAGGCAATTTGTTGTTGATGACTTTTCGAAGATTGTTCATATACAGTGCTAATATTATAATAAATCATGGCTTTTAAACAGTTATGCATATTGGAATAGACGGATGACAATTAATATTTCTTTAACATCTATTCAATTTGTTGTTAATTAATACGCGGTTTAATATTGTTGTACTTGTCCAATGGTATTTTTTTTCAAGATGCAACATTTCATATGTGTAAATGCAAGGCTATTTTATCTTATGACTTTCAGGTATCTCGGCCGTATGTTGACTGCTTAATAAAACAAGTTAAGTAATCGTAAGTAATGATAGGCTTATGCATCGTGGAAAGGTTTCGGAGATCCCGGGCCAAGTAAGTAAAAAATATCGAGAAGACTACAGAGGAGTGGGCAAAGTGAAAGTCAATGTTCGGCTTAGCCTTGACTTGTGACCTTCGGGTTCATATTCTTAGTGCGGTCCTGATCTTTCTCCGATTTAAAGACCCACTATATCCACAGTTAAATATCATTTTGTCAAGTCAGACCGATCTCATCTCTCTATGAAGAGATTTGAGAGAGTTTAGTGAGAGTGAATATAAAAAAAAACAAAATACGTGCGACGTTCCTGTGGAATTTCTTGGAGGGATTTCATGGCGCGTCTGATCATGTAAGTATAAGATACCAACATTTCTTTGTACTAACTTGAATGAGGAGTAAAGAATAATGAAAGCTGGTTTGAAAACTTTCAGAAATATTAGTCATACAAATTCTCAGCGGATGCGTCCGTTCTGGCACTCATCCCAACTAGGGTGCATCTACCGGTTGTGGTTATACTTTAAGCAGCTTCCCATTTTTCAGACGCTCGTGATTATCAAGGTTAAAATTCATAAATCGGATTTGAACTTGTATATTTAGTATCGGTGAAGGATATAATTTGGAATTCTTAGCTTTGAAATCTAGATACGTGTCGAGAAATACAAAAAAAAGTTGCAAAGTAGAACTTTGCACATTGCTTCCTCATTAATTTCCATTTTTCACAAAGCCGCTTCTATGAGGAAGCTTATTTATTATTTTTGACTTCCTCATAGAGGAAGCTGTGTAAAAAATGGAAATTAATATTGAAGCAATGTGCAAAGTTCTACTTTACAACTTTTTTTTATTTGAATAAGCAGTTTTTTCAATGCGTTATCTCTATATCTTTGGTAGTTACTAGTGCAATAACACAAAAAAATACAACAGCTGATGTTATTCAAGTTTTATGCAAAATTTTGGATCAGTTGCTTAAATCGTTCTCGAGTTAAAGCGTTTTCAAAATACAACACAAAACTATACACGTGTTTAAATCTTTCATCCCCTTTATGAAATCGTTCCAAGCTGTAATCTGTTAAAACATGAAAAATCTCAAATTGCTCCAAAATTAAAACCCATTTACCGATCGTCATCAAATTTGGCACATAGCAACAGTGAATATTTTTCATCTGTATTTTTTATTTCGAAAAAGTTTTAATTCATTCATTGCTAGTTGACCTGAGTTATAACAAAATGATAATTTTTTCAAAATTTCAGAATCACATAGAATCTTAATCGCTTTACCAATCATTACCAAATTTGGTTCGTAGCAGCGCTGAGTATTATTTATCGTCTGTACAAAATTTCAGTTGATTTGTTGATATTTAACGTGAGTTAGAGCAAAACATACATTTTTCAAAAAATTCAAAATCATATAAATCCGAACCCCTTTACCGATCATCACCAAACTTGGTACATAGCAGCATTGCATGTTACTCTTCATCTGTAGAAAATATCAGTTGATTTCGTGAGATTTTACGGGAGTTAGAGCAAAACGTAAATTTAAAAAAAAATTCCAAATCTCATAAAAACCGAACCTATTTATAGATTCGCCTCAAATTCAATGCCGATCCTTCTTAATGACTGCTTCATGTATAAAAAATTATTTAGCTCTATAGCTAAAAATTTGCGGAAGCTAGAGCGCGTACAGACATTTTTCAAAAAATTGCAAAATTAAATCAAAATTGAACATATTCTTGAATTTTTTTGAAAAATATCACACATCCATACAAACATTTTTTCTAAACCACTTTTCTCGACGTTTTAGACGATTTTAAGCATATTGACATGAAAATCTCGAAAAAAGAAAATGTTCACGAAACCAAAGCTTCCTCTATGAGGAAGCAAAAAGTTACGAAAATTAAAAATCTCCCGCACTGAGAGAAGAGTTTATTAACAGTTAACAAATCAAGTGTTAAATATGGCGAAATGAACCATTTAGTTATTCTTATTGAATCACAGTTGAGCTAAATAACATTGAATTGTCCCAAACGTAGGTCGCTGTCATTTGTTAACAGTTAACAAATCTTATTTGGCTCAAAATACATTCAGTAGCAACAACTAAATGCGTGAACCATAAATGGTTCGTTTCGCAATATTTGACACTTGATTTGTTAACTGTTAACAAATTCTTCTCTCAGCGCGACTGATAAAGAAGCTTTTTTTTTCTAAACGGAATCTACAAGCTTCGAGTAAAACCGGTTCAGCTATTTAAAGGTTAACTACCATTCGGATATAAACAATCAAATCGCACAGCATTTGAATTCCGTGAGAAATAGTTGTCGAGAATTTGTGCTGAGAGCTCGTTCAATCACGCACGCACCTTTACTACTAGGAGATAAAATAACGACGGGTCTTTTAAGCCTAAGATTTTGAAAGGAATACGATATACGTATCGCATATATTGCATAGATTCCTGTGAATAGTGACTAAATATAGGAATACTGTAACGGTCTCAGCTACGAGTCTCACTCGCAGTCTCGGTGCATATAGGGTACGTGCATCGTATTCAGGCACGCGTGCAAGGTAGTAACTGAAGTATTATTTGACGCAACTGTTGTGACGCTCCCGTTACTATTCAACACACTTTATTTGTTTGATGTTGTTAATCATAAAACTTAATTCAATGCCAGCTCTTTGAAATTTATAAGTCACGTAGATGAACAGTTTCTGCATCGACCGGTAAAAAATCGAGAATGCTAATAATCTTTGTTTTTGAAATATTAAACGCTAAAGTTGACTCGAATTATCACGGAGATGCAACGGTTATATGGCATGAGGCATGACCGGTTACATTCATTAACCTATATTTACGGTCATATTGATGTCAGCCCTATAAAAACACCCAAGACATAGCCCAGGGTATGCAGATCACGATCATATACTTTTTATCTATCATTATAAGTGAAATAAGAGAGAAATCGCCAAGAATATAAGGTAAAACGTTGAGAAAATGGTGCGAAACCAAATAGCTCCCTGACAACATGGCAACGCCGCATCAGCTGTGGGTCGCGAAAACAAAGCGCGCGAAATTCAAATAGAGCACGCATAGAGGTGACGTACTTCTTATTCTCCTGGAATATCATGGTCGTTGATTGAACACCGACTCACTGACGTATCGTCATTTCCAGTGGAATCTTTTCGGTTCATTAGTCGAATTCCCCGACATATCCTCACTGCTCGCCATTCTAACCTCGAATCGTGACCGAACGATCGGCCGGCACCACCGGCATGGCTACGAGATACGAATTCAGGCACCACGACTGCCAACCTCGAAACAGTAACTCTCGAAAGTACGACACGGCCTTGCCAGGTCTCGCACGCTGATATACTCGAATTGAAACAGAATTATATTTCCAATTTATCAAAGGTACATTAATCTTAGATGATTATTTTGCATAAATAATGATAATTGGTCGTTCAAATTATCAGAATAATTACATAGTGCCGTGTTTCGTATCACCGACATACAACATTACGAAGTTGGTAGTGATGACGTCACACAATGTAAAATCATAGTAGCCTCTATTCTCGCCTCTACCTCCGCGGGGATCGTGATCAACAATCTTAATATAGTTCGATAAATAATATAATATTCACTACTTTAGCTTATAAAGTACCGAAATATTTACTTGGAAATAAAAATTTAAATGGGATTTGACGAAAATTTATTTTAAAAAATATGACAATAGAGATTTAAGCGACGAATAATCAGTAATGAAAAAACTAATAGACTCTTGATTTTACAGATTTCATTAAATGAGCAACAATATAAAAGCTTTTGAAGTTTTTAGTATTCGTGTATTACTTAGATAAGATGAGAGTTTTATTTTTGTTGTTAATTGTGACGAATATTTATAATGTTATTCGCAAACGAGTTTATACAAACAAAAAACCGTCCCCACTGAATTTTACCGGTACGATAAACTTGACAGCAAATTCATTTATATAAATAATAAAAGCTTTTAATAATCCATTAGTATTTAGGAGCGTGAAGTAAAAGAATTTTTGAAAGATCTTTATTAATTAAATATTAGCGTACTGAAGCAAAATACATGTTCTTTAATGAACCTTTTTATTCCTTTCATACAAGCACGTGACATACTTTAACTTAGTGATTAATGAAAACAAAAACGATTTGCAAAAAATTCTAAACCATCATTAAATTTTTATCGTTTCTCTTAAATAAATCTCCGCTTTATCCACATTTTTTTATTTGGTTTTCCACAAAATGTTGGCATTTTATTTCCAATAGGGTAAAGTATTTGAAGAGGTAATTCATATAAAATAATATATGAGGCATTCCATGTCAGCCAGCAAAAAAAAAATCTCGAAAATTTCTAAAAATTAGGTTCAGTGGTTCCAATAGATACACAAAATTTCAAATATTTGGTGTATTTTAATATTGTAACATTTCGCGAATTTTTTCATTTTTTATTTAATCTGTAATGTGTTAGGAACGATTAATGGTATCGACATCTCTGAAAAACGAAAATGTGCGTTTTTTCATGGCAGACTAGAATAAAAATATTCAGAATTAATTGTATAATTTTAAGCAACATTTTACGGAAAACCAACGAATTTTTTGTACGGCTTCCACATCAAATATCGTCATCGAAAAAATTGCCTCAAATACTATAACTGAATACCAAATTTTTAGTATTTTTTTATTTACAGCGCTTTTCGTGGCAGTTTTGCGCGACGAAAGAGGCTCTTTTTGTAGCAGTGTCGAAAAGTTGGTTTGCACATGCGCCGTACGTTATTTTTCGTCCCTAGGGCAGAAAAGTTCACTTTTCTGCCCTAGGGACGAAAATTGACAAAAAGTATCATGTGTAACATGGACTAAATTGGCGATTGCGACTCGTGTGATTTCTTGGGGAAATGAAAAAACACAGATATTTGTTTTTTAGAATTGTTGATACGATTAATCGTTCTTACGACGTTACAGATACAATAAATTTTTTTTTAATTCGGATATTACGGCAGGAAATTTTGTACTTATTTGAAATTTGGTGTAACCACGGAGCCTGATTTTTGCAAAATGTTTCAGATTTTTTTTAGCTAACTGAATTGATATGGAATGCCTCATATTTAAAAAAAATACCACAAATAAAGAAAGAGGGTAAACTAAAGAGTAGTGGAAGGGATGCAACTCTGATTAAGGCCAATAGTGGCAGAGTAATGCTATAAAAATGTGGCTCTAAGCCTTTAGTAGCACGCTGAAGAATTTCTTGTTTGCAGTTTCACTGAATGATTAATATACCATCCCAGATATCGTACATTCTAGTACTCGTTACACTCCACTCACAGAAGGAACTATCGAATCGTGCAGGACCACAATGCACGATCCATTATCATATTTAGCCTGAGAAATATTCATTGTTCTGCTGTATTCTTAAGTGTGTTAATGTACAGTCGAAATCAAGAGAAATGGCTGGCTCTAGTTACAGATACGTAATAGAGTACGAAGCCTCTCTAAGAATGAAAGTATCTACGAAACTCTGCTAACTTTGGTGTACGACTGTACTCAGGGAGGAATGGAATTAACGGGTTTGCTTGTAGAACGTGACTCGTTTTAACGTTTACTTCCATGCACGTTTCTCTACGGTTATTCGAGATCATTATATGAAATGGAAACAGTCGATGTCGTGAGGAAGTAATGAAGCTTTGTCCAAAGTAATTGTAACCTTTCTAATTGTAAGAGTAATAGATAAACGAACCCGAGTGGAATGCAACTGTCATTCATTGGATTTTAAGTAGATTCGAAAGTACTTGTAATAATAATTGTACGTTAAGTGTTTAAAATAATGGGTAACTTCATTTTTAAAGTATAAAGGTAGGATATATATATATAATCTGAAAAAAAAAAATTGCGAGCTTCGTCATTATACTGGTAATAATTTAAACTACACGTCTGGAAATACTGGACGGAAAGTAAGTATTAAAAATAATTGGAGGTGTCGGTGACAGTAGGAAATAAAATCAAGTTAAAAAATTGCAATAAAAATTGCATATTAAACGGACTCATTTTCTTATTTATTTAGGATAACATATGGGACAAAACACGTCAAGTCGGCCACCCCAATTTTTCATGTCAAAAAAACGTCCTCACATTACTTCAGGATGTTGGTCTGGTTGAAGAATAAACGTAAGAATTTTTTTAGTTTTTATAAATTGCATATTCCTGCCATTGAAAATCGCTGAAAATAATCATTGCTTATTTTTTAACGCCAATACTACGGCACGCAAAAAGAAATCATAAGAACATCAAATTTTGATTTTTCAGCGATTTTTTTTGTAAAATTCTCCGATTTCATTTTATGCTATTTTTCAATTAAATAACGTTGCCACTTTTTCCCCCCTCCGAAACGGAATTTACGGTTTAGTTGAAATTTTCACATTTTGTTCGTTGAAATGCCTAGAATCTTAGAAAAAATGTGGGAGATGGGCGGCAATTTCGATCCAGAGTTACAGCTCTTCAAACGATCAAACATCGCGGTAAAATGACCAAGTTCTAAGGTACCATTCGTATTTTATTTTCTCAAAAGTCGTAAAAAATTATCAGAATATTCTATTTGAATTTGAAATTATTTTATTCATTTATAGATTTTATTACGGACATTATGGCCAATTTTTTCTTCACCCGAAATAATTAAGGGTCTTGAAAAAAAAAACTTACTCACGCAGTTGTCACAACGCGCCGTGTTGTTATATACTGCCGCGAAAAATGACTTCTGCGACACTCGAGTGCATAACCACGAATTAACGTTTTTATTTTTCGTTCATGTAATGTTATTAGCTTAGTACCGTTGGCCATTTAGTGTTTTCTTTTTCAATTAATAGTGTTTAAAACAGAATCAACAATCATCGGAAATGATCAGATATATATTATTTGCTATAAAATGGTGATTTAATGTTTGAGCAGCACATTTGTGAATGTATCAAGACCGGTCAATAATGTTGTCAATAATAGTAATCATCCCAGTGGCCATTGAGGTTTTTTTTCAATTAATAGTGTTTAAAACAGAATCAACAATTATCAGAAGTGATCAGATTTGTATTATTTGTAATGAAATGGTGATTAAATGTTTGTACTGCACATTTGTAAATGTATCAAGACTGATCAGTAAGGTTGTCAATAAAAGTAATCATCCCACAGTTATTCCCAGGTTTTTTTACAAATTATGCATTCATTTACTTATTTATTTGCACAAAAAAAACATTTATTCATAAAATAATTACTAATATTCCGTAATCTGACTAACAAATAATATTTTTATTTTGTTCATTAAAGGTACTAACAATAAGATACCCCAAAGGTGAAAGCAGCGCGAAATTTTTTTCTTAAGTTATAATCTTAAGATCCTATTTGCCGAAACTTGGTTTTAAATCTATTCTGCGCGTGAATAATTGTGGTTTCATTTTCTTCTTCACGAAAAGATTCACCGGCTAAGCGGAGCAAATGTTAGTAAAAGGTAATATTTTTTTAGTGACATAATTATTAGTAAATAAGTTTTATGCTATTTTCTAAATCAGTGATTAACTTTGTTTCCAGAATGAACAAAAAACAGTTTGCTCCGCTTAGCCGGTGTATCTTCTTATGAAAAAGAAAATGAGATGCTAACTAGCCCAATTTGCCTGGCAGTTTGGTTTGAATCACACGCAGAGTGGAAAACCTAAGATAATATTTAAAGGCATACGCAAGTCAGACAACCGGTAAAAAAACCTTTCATCGAGTACCAACAATATAATTCGCTGGTCATTTTTTTATGCAATAGGATTTGAATGATATTGAATTTTCAAATTCAATTTTTTTTACCCGACTCCCTCCCCTTAACAGCCATGTAAAATTATCGTGAATTGGATTATGATACGATAATAACTGCTGAGTTATTCGTTTGAAAATAAATGTGGCATTAAGCTGAAACGAGGATCAGCCTCAAATGCATCTTCAATGATCCTGCACCGATATAAATGAAGCAGACAGTTTATTTTTCGTTTACGCCGAGAAAAGAAAGACTTGTGAACAGCCATGATCAATTTCGTTTTCATCGTTCGATGAGTCTTGAGACCCTGAAATGTCCATGCGCGGGTCTCCGGACGTAAGCCGATTACGCTCGGATGCACCGTTAATCGATTAAGCACGACTGCGCGCGACAACTCGTGCGCGACAACGAGATTGCCGGGAGACAGCCTCAGGCGGTCGAAGACATTGATACAAGAAAAAAAAAAAAAGAAAAAAAGTACAAGTATCTCTGCGTCTCGCGGCGCATTTGAGTATTACCCAACGACAATAATAATAATAACTATTGGGTCTTGGAATTCTCAAAGTGATGTTGCGAATCAATCATCGAGCAGCTCATTCATTAATGAGAGGAAGAAATGGGAATATATGCCTGTTGAAAGTAAAAGTTCGAATGTTAAATAGATTGTACCGCATGGAATGAAAAATGCTTCTTTTACTGGAATTAATATCTTGGAATGAGTTTTTCTTTTGAATAACTATTCGATTAGAGAATAAATTTGAACTTGAAAAGTTGATTTTTTGTTTCTTTTTTGTTTTAATAAAAAAGCATCAGAAGCTATGTAACAATCACGAGCATTTTCAAATACTCTTAATTGGGACCAAAATTCATAAAACGGGTTTGAATTTATATGTATCGTATGTGAGAAGAATATGATTTCGAATTCTTAACTTTAAAACGTAGGTATGAGTAGAGAAAAAGCTGAGGAATGAGGAAAAGTAGTACATTATGCAACAAGGGGCGAAAGAAGCAGATTTCTCCCACGGGCAGTAATCACCCAAGGGAAAGGGTATTTTATTCCACTCTCGACCGTGGCCACTTTTTGATTCTGTGTATTATTCTGCGTATTTATTATAAAGCGAATAGTATTGTAAAAAAAATTATAAATAAAAAAAAATCAATTTTATAATTTTTTCCCATTAATTTTACTTTTGCCCCGCTGATTTTACTTTCGCCCCGCTGTTTTTACTTTTGCCCCACAAATGCGATTTGCGGGAAAAATATATTACTTTTGCCCCGATTTTCAGTAACTTTTTTACCGATACTTTTTTGCTTCCTCATAGAGGAAGCTTTGCTTTTGTGAACAAACGGCTTTAACAATCAGGCTGGAATTTGGCACACTCGTGGGTCAGATAGTCATCTCTATTTGTAATCATTTTCAAAAAAAAAATTCAAAAATACGTTCAAATTTTATTTAACTTTGCAATTTTCGAAAAAATATCTGTACCTCGGCTGTAGTTGACGCAAAATTTCAGCTATTGAACTAAATAATTTTTATCAAATAAAATTATGTTAAAGGAGAATCGATATTGACTTCAGAATGAATCGACAAATAGGTTCAACAAAAAATAGGTTCGACAAAAAAAAATCCATTTTGCTCCAACTCACGTCAAATTTTACCGATAAAAAAAAAGGTTTATCGATCAAAAATTGTACTGCCAATATTCGAAGATAAAATATAGTTAAATAAAATGTTCTATCTCTTAGTCTTGATGCGTATATTTCGTTATCATTCCGTTGTATTTTCACTCACGAATGTAAACATGAGAAGACGGTGGAAAATGTGATTGTATAGCGAAATACCGCTCAGGTTTAACATTAACGCACTACATAATTCTCATGTCGATCTATGACGTCTGCGCAGTGGCCGAGGTACAGTGAGAGACCGATACCTGTTACTATACGTACGTGTACAGCTTGTTTGCAGAGTCGTAAAGGAAGGGAAAGTAAGCCACTGCGAAGCGCTGTCTAACTAAACGCTCGGTTGGACCTTACATAACGTCTAGGAGACCTCACCCAGCTTGTCGTGAAGGTATCCTCGGTATACACTACACCGATATGTACCTGGCGACGAGCCGGTATGCGCCGGTATCGGCTTAGATGTCTTCTCTCTATATATACAGACCGACAACTTTTGCTACGCTGACTAACTTCGCTACCGCCTTCGGGGTTCATGAACGGTGCGGTAAAATAGCTTCAACTTTTTTTTTGCGACTCGAAGGACGCGCCCACGACTCTTGTTCCGAGAGTTCTTACGTGAAGCTGTTTTTCCTCTTTTTTTATTTTCTACTAAATAAATTCCACCTTCCGGCTTCGAGTGTTAATTACATTATTCAATCAACCGCAAAATATTATTTGCCATTGTCAATTAGACCAATTCTATTCCAATATAGATTATTTTACAAATCATTGATCGATCAAGTGTTCTTGATTATTAATATTCATTCTAATTGATTTAATTTTTTTGATATAATAGAGAATTAGTAATCTCTGTGGAGTACTGTGCTTTTTTTTAAATAATCCGTACGTGGGATATTATTTTTATTTGCTGGAAATCACAGAGCAGAATAAAATATCGGTTCAAAAGCACCGCAAAAGAGAGTAAAGGTAACATTTATAGCCATAAGTTGTGACTTCATTTGGGACCTAAATTGATGGTCAAGTTGGACTTAAGTTCCAACTTTAACTTTTTTTTTAGTCGCAACATGGAAAGACAATAGACGAGGGTAAAAAAATATCGACTGGAATCTGTTTTTTTCAGCTATATATGATAATGTTAGGCTTATTCTAATTTTGAAAATCCCCATCTTTGAATTACCAATCATTTTCTTTGAAGAAATCTGTATTTACTCATTCCTTTGTAAAATATACGTGGGAACATAAAAGTAGATGAAGTCCTTGTTTTTTAAAACGGTTTCGATAAAAATTATATGTTACTTATAACTAAGAAAAATCATGATATCGAAATAAATAATAAATCTATCAGTTTTTCATTGTACCATGACGTTTTACAAAAGAAGGATTAAGCACAACTTTTAGCAAAGAAGAAGATTGAAAAGGAAAAGTTGGAAATTGAGATTATTTAAATAAACCTAAGGATATCACATATGACGGAAAAGCTTATTTGCGAATGTTTACCCTCGTCTCTATTATGTATTTATATTAATATTTTTCTTGGTCAGTGAATTTGAAAATTTGAAAATTTGTCTCCATTTATCGTTTTCTTATTTATATTTTTTAATTCCAATGCCGGCTTCACGGCCATCAAGGAATATACAGTACAAATCTCCAAATAATCGTCGACGTAGTTATAGTAGATAGAATTTTTGGTGGATTGTGACTAAACAAGTTTTTCACCCACCTGCACGTAAAGTTCGTACTTTGCTCCCCGGTGAGAGGGGCGAAAGTAAGTACTTTACTCCCTAGGGAGGAAAGCGCTCCCACGGGAGGAAAGCACTCACTTTGCCCCCTCTCATCACAGAACAAAGTACGAACTCTTCGTGGAGATGTATGTTCCACCTCGTGTGTTGACACAACCTCGCCGGGAATGTTCAACTTTTCGCCCTTGGTGAACAATATACTATTTCGACAAAATCAAAAATTTGATACAGAGTACTTTTTTGTACCGCACTATAACATATTAGGAGAAAAAACATTTATCAAATATTACGGGAGTCACGACTCTGCTGATTTATCATGAACTAATTCAAATATCTATTCACAGTGCGCCAAACTTATATGAATGGCTGCCATGCACGGCACTTGACTACTCAATACCGCTGTTGAGCTGCGCTCGAAACATCGAAATTTATATTGCAACAAAACGATCGCAATTGAGCAACACACCTTAAGTCACTACTTGAATCCGGAAATAAAGTTCCAACTTAAGACGCAGTGATACTTCCCCCACTACTCTGCGGGACCGCTTCCCCACTTAGGAGTCGCATCAAAATATTGAAAGCTATTTCCATCTAAACGGAGCATTCGATTGCAAATAAATTATGAACGTATGTATAAAATGACGACACAATTAGTAGCCTATACGAAGAGCCAATCACATTGACGAAGTAAAACTTCTCCTCCTCGCCTGTTCCAATGCGAACATTTTGTTCGTCCCCACCACCTGCCATCGTTAGCTACGTGAAAGGAACATGTGAGAGCTTCCACTGTACTGAGTTTCTTGCATTATTGTCATCGGATCGTAATGCCAAGAGCCAGGAGTCCTTGCACAACGCGCCGTTAGACCTTTGTCTCATCCGAATCAACGGAGAAAAGAGCTTTCAAAACTTGTTTATCGAAACATGTGTGAGACTTGTAAATTTGACTAAAAAAGAGTTGAACGGTCTCCGAAAGATGGCGCTAGTGACGATATCTGGATGGCCAGGTGAAAATGCATGGCGAAGACTATGTAAACACGCTAGCAGTAGAACGCCGTGCCATCTAGCGGTGGTCAGCAATGGCCTGCACAATTACTACCTCATTCAAGTTGGTCAAAATGTATTTTGATGTATCACTGCCTCTTAAACCCGAAAATAAAATTCCAACTTAAGTTCCGACTTAAGTCACAACATTCACGAAAATAAATTCGGCCCTTAGACAGTTAAAATTTCGATGGTAAAAATCAAACCGTTGCGATGTGCACAAAATTCACACAGTATCAATGGCCGGTGTTCAGCAGCTGATATCGGCTTGCATCATAACCTCCAAAACTTTTGTTGCATTTCATGTGAAAACAGGTAAATGGATTTCACTGATATTTGTGGATTTTGTTCGTGCCATAATTCTGCATTGACTGCCAACGATTTATTGATTTTTATTAACTTGTTCTGGTTTTAAGTGAATTTAAAGTGTTGAGGTGGGAGCCGAATAATTTTAGGTCACTCACTTTCGTGAATTACTGCATAAAGTGTTTACTACTGACACTTAATCAGTCAATACTGCACAACGGTCCACACTTATCGTTTTTAACACGCTGAATTTTTAAAAATGATTGACGCAGTGAAAAGGTAGAAATAGAGCGAATTAAGGGGATAGAAAAGCCAATACATAAATGTCGTGTTTCTGATCGTGCAGGCAAGGCCCCGGCCCCGCCTTCGAATCCTTCCGTAAAGTGCAACGCTCCCGCGTCTCCTCAACGATAAAATCGTGTGGCAGCGACCGCCGGCGCAGCTGCAGCCTCGCCGGCCTTTTACGAGGCTCCAATCTCTCGGATATAGCCGCACACCGACAGTTTCGACTTTCTTGCATTTCGGTTTTTACTATGTGTCTTTTACAAGCCATCGTCTCCTTCCGGTATCTAGCTAGAGATATAGTTCAAAGCTCCAGATACTGCGCAGGAAAACGCACGCTGCTGAATCCAAGGTAAAAGTCTCCAAGTGAGAGTACCAGTCAACACAACAACTCACAAATACATACACGGATGATTAGATCTCCGACTTCTATAACCGATACCGGTATTTTTTTTGCTACTTCGAATCGAGTTAACAACAGTTTCAGGATGCATGTCTTATTATACGTCGATGTTTAGAAAAACGTCGATGCCAAAATTATGAATATTTCAGAAACGATTCAATTCCCAAAATATCGATAGCGATAGGTGCGTTGTTCAATTGAAATGAAAGGTCGCGTTTTAATTTGAACGTTGTACAAAGTGAAAGGGTTTTTTTGCGAAATTAAAATAGTACATTATGCAACAAGGGGCGAATGTAGCAGATTCTTTCCCGAGGGTGCGTTTACTGCACGAGCCAAGCGAGGGCAGCAATCACCCGAGGGAAAAATCTCCTCGCGAGGGCAGTAATCAACCGAAGCAAAAATCTACTTTCGTCTCGTGTTGCATACAGTATTTTATTCCACTTTCGACCGTGGCCACTTTTTGATTCTGTATTTATTATAAAACGAATAATATTGTAAACATTTTTTTCTTTTAAATAAAAGATTTTTAAAAAAATGTCCCGCTAATTTTACTTTCGCCCCGCAAATGCAATTAGCAGGCAAAATATGCTATTTCTGCCCTGATTTTCAGGGGCAAGTTGGCCATTTCGGTCGGGTGTAAAATAAAATATTATATGTGTATCACAGTTTAGTTTTAATCAATTCTCGGTGACTCGAACCCTGAATATAACCGAGACAGGACATCCATATTAAAAATTCTTGTTGTTTACAAAAGTAATATAATTTACACATAATAAATGTGTAAATTTACAACGAAACAACGAAAAAAAAAAAAAAAATTCACGAAAACAAAACTTCCTCTACGAGGAAGGAAAACCAAGCGAAAAATTTGATCGCACGTCTACGAATACATCAAAGTCGAACTAACTTGGAAGTATGTTGGCAGGAAATTGTTTTTCAAATTATGTGTAAATAGGCTCATTCTCCCATGACGTAACGTAACGTTCCGGTGTTAATAAATCAAAACGATCGGTTATAACTAACGAAGAAATATAATCGAGGAAATGCAGTGGTTACTTTATAGCTTTATAAGGGGAAAATTACTAATTGTCCTATTAGCGAACCAACTGGAAATACCACCCTGGTTACGCACGCAAAGATTCAGAATGAACAGCATACAGTCGGTGAGTGTGATCGCGAGGACGCGTACCAATCTCGTTGAAGGTGAGAGAACGAGAAAGATAAGAGATGAGAGAGAGTGAGTGAATGAGCGAACCGGCAGTTGAGCTACTTTCATATTTTCACTCGTGCTGGAACACGGGAGAAAGTGCGCTCATAAGATGTGTGAAACTCGTCGTCGGCGTCGGGGCCACGTCCGCCATTGTTTTTTTTTATCTGAAGATGCGCTCGATCAAAAAAAAAAAAAAAAAAAAAGAGAGAGACAAGTCTCAGGTCTCTCACGCATAACTAATTAAGTGTTAATTAGTTTTGATTGTGGGAATATTCCATATAATGCATGATTATACTAAATCTGAAATTACCATTTGTAACATTGTAGTAATTATAAATATCGAAGTTTTTAATTAATTATATACGTCAATTAAGGTAATCGTGAAAATGCATATTTTTTCTATTCTTTGTGAAAGAATTGAAGAGGAACTGTCATAAAATATAGTACTTCATCTATTAATGGTATTTAATGTCAATTTAATTCAACAACCGACATATTTTGCTTGATTCAAAAATTCTTAGTTTCTTATCGTTTACAAAATAATGATAATACAAAAATTAAAAAATGTGGTAGCTTATCAATAAATAAAGAAAAAGTATAATTTTATTAAATAACCATTGGAATTGAACTCTACAGCATTGAAAAATAATCTCAAAATCTGTAAAATTTTCTAGAAATGACAAAGAGGACGAAATACTCAGAAATCTTAATATATTGTGATTTACAAGAAAATGAAAGCAAAGACGTTAAATATTTTAATAGCTAATAAATCACAACTGCAAATTCAATGCTATTTGTCATAGATTTAGTTCAATAATCGTCGTCAGTGATTTTTGTGAGATCGAAACGATCGTCAAAAAGCATGCAGTGTTCTAGAAATTAACAAGGCAACGAGTCCTAAAATAATAAATAACAGTAGTTTATAAAAAAGCAACTTTGGTTTTTTTTTTCCAGCAAAAGATGCTTCTACTATACTATATTATTAAATTCTCCATTATTATATTTATATTTGTTATTATTTTACTAAACTGTCATAAAGAATAGATGGAAAAGACATTTTTTTAAATCAACTTTGATTTGAAACTATTTTTAAAAAAATGAAAATCTCTATAACTGAATTTCATTCAATAATCGACATATTTTGTTTCATTTAAAAATTCTTACTTTCTTATCGTTTACAAAATAATGATAATACAAAAGTTAAAAAATGTGGTAGCTTATCAGTAAACAGAGAAAAATTCTAATTTTATTAAATAACCATTGCAATTGAACTCTACAGCATTGAAAAATATTCTCAAAATCTGTAAAATTTTCTAGAAATGACAAAGACAACGAAATACTCAGAAATCTTAATAAAGTATGATTTACAAGAAAATGAAAGCAAAGACATTAAATATTTTAATAGCTAATAAATCACAACTACAAATTCAATGCTACTTGTCATAGATTTAGTTCAATAATCGTCGTCAGTAAATTTTGTGAGATCGAAACGATCGTCAAAAACCTTGGAGTGTTCTAGAAATTAACAAGGCAACGGGCTCTAAAATAATAAATAACAGTAGTTTATAAAAAAGCAACTTTCGTTTTTTATTCGAGCAAAAAATGCTTCTACTAAATTTCTTTATTAAATACTCGATTATTATATTTATATTTGTCATTATTTTACTAAACTGTAATAAACAGTAAATGGAAAAGAAATTGTTAAAAATTAACTTTGATTTGAAACAATTTTTATAAAAATGAAAATCTCTGTAACTGAATTTATTGCTATTTTATCCGTCGTAGTTGCGATATTTAAAAATCTGGTGGCACGTAATTCATCTTTTCATACAATTGATACCCACTATTAATGTCTAACATTTACAACAGGTGTATTATTATAGCCGACGTGATAATGCAATTTACTGATTGTAAGTAGAAGAAAAAATGACTTAAAGTTGTGAATCGTATGACACAACAACCCCATCAAAATTTATTCCACGTTCGTACAATGTTACAGGACTAACCGCTGAATTCCATGAATACAAATGGATGCTGTTTGAATTTAAAAAAATAAATAAAACACGTGTATATTCGACCAACAAGGCCTCTGTTTGGATTAGAAACAACGCGTAGCACAATCCGTTTCACTGCTTAAATAATACGCCATTTTAATCTCCAAATTGACAATCTTCTTGGCAACACAGAGTGTAATTAGACTTTGTAGCGAAAAATAAAAACAATATTATAATACACTGAATGCAAAGTCTTTTCGAGTTAATTAAATGATGAAAGTTAAGAAAAAAAAAAAAAAAACGACTTACCGTGGGCAGCTAAAAGGACCATGAAGAACGAGATTGCTTGAGACGATCCCATTCTGCAGGTCGGCGATGTCCTTGACGAATGGATCTACTTAGCGAATTTATTTAAAACAAAAAAAACTCCTTCACCATTGGCCGCGACAGGGCAAAAAGTATTATTGTTGTTGCAGTAGCAGCGTGAGAGGAGACCGAAGAAGCTTTGCTGATGGGTTTTCGTGTCGGGACTGGTCACTGGGAGAGGCCTTTGGCTACGGGTCTTATATGAGCTCCCCACTCTTCAGGCCCAGTCTCTGCTCTGCTGCTACGGCTGCTGCTGCTGCTGCTGCTGGGCCACTAGGAAGGCCCCCATGGCTTGTTCCAACATACGTAGCAACGCGACTTCTTCCATTGTAGGCTTAATACTACTATGCCTCCCAGCGGGGCCCCTCAAACATGCCTAGAGATTTTTCTCATTGATAGTTTTGATTTTTATAATATTCGCAAGACTGCAATGAAATTATAAGCCTGAAAAAGAATCATTGTAACTCTACGAAAGTATGGTAAATCAGCCAGTGAATGGATGGAAATCCTTCAATCTTAAGATAGTCCTTGCGGTACAGTCTGGTGAATCAAGTACTGAGATTTTGAAAAAAATTTAGTGCTTCAGGTGGATTTGATTTAAGGTAACTAGCGTATTAGAAAAAAATGATGCAAAGTACATCTTTTTTTTCACAAAGTCACCTCTATGAGGAAGTTTATTTAGTAATTTTGGCTAATTCATGGAGGGAGCTTTGTGAAAAATGAGATTCAATGAGGAAGCAACGTGGAAAGTTCTACTTTGCATCATTTTTCATTTTAATTAGCATTTTTTAAATATCCTTACCTCTATACTTTTGGTAGTTGCTTGGGCAACAACACAAATTAAAAGTTAAAAATGTATTATCTATATAAAAAAACAAATTATGTTACTCATGACAACGAAAATTTCGTAATTAATTGCTTTCTTAACTTTTGCGGAAGTTAGAGCGAAAATTTAAATTCTTTGAAAAATTCAGAATGGCGTAAAATCCGAACGACTTTGTCGATCATCACCAAATTTGGTACGTAGAAGCGCTGTATGTTATTTTTCGTCTGCAGAACATTTCAGTTGATTTGTTGTGATTCGACGTGATTTAGAGCAAAGTTAATTTTTTTCGAAAAATCCAGGATTCTATAAAATCCGAACCGCTTTACCGATTTCGTTGGAATTCAATACCAAACATTGAACCTGTCTTCAGTTGTGAAGAACTATTTAGCCAAATCGTCGAACTTTTACGAAAGTTAGAGCGATCACGCGATTTTTTTTTTTTAATTAAAAATTCTATCAAATCTGTATATACATTTTGTTAAAAATCACACCAATTAAAGAGGAGTTACTGCTCTACTTGCGTGCCAAATTTGAGCTCGATCCATCGTGCCTTTCGTGAGTTCTGGACGATTGAATTTTCTGACCCTGGAACACACACACACACACTGCTTTTCGATTGATTCCAAATTCAATACCGATCATCCTGTAACATAGCTTTATTTGTAAAAAATTATTTAGCTCGATAGCTCCAAATTTGCGACACGTAAAACGCGCACCGATATTTTTCGAAAATTGTACACTTAAATAAAATTTGAACATATATTTTTGAATTAAAAAAAAAAATGATTAGAAACAAACATGCCTCAAGATGTCCCACTTAACGTCAAATTTCAGCCCGACTTTTAAAGCCATTCTTGAGATATGTGTAGGTTTGAATTTTGAATACCGGCCATTTTTTTCTAAGCCACTTTTCACGACGTTTCGGACCATTCCGAGTGCCTGAGATGAAATAAACCTCGATAAAAAAATGTTGACGAAAATAGAGGAAGCAAAACGAACTAGAAAAGTGCAAATGCATTTTTTTAATATCTTTACGGCGATTTAACACCGGACCACATCTCTACATTATAAAACTACCATGATACAACTCGAACAGCGATGCTGCTGATGGTAAAAAGTACGGTGGCAAGAAACCGGAGGGTTGTCTCATAGTATGCTTATAATCTCGTAGTGTTATCCGATATTAAGTAATAATAATAATTAACAATAGTTCTATCGCAGAGAAATGTTTGAATAAACTAAAAAAAAAAGAGGCATCAATAAGTGTTTAATTATTTGTTCGGCACGATCCACATTGGGCCAAACCATTTTCGGCGCGTCTCTTAATTAAAAGCGACGTAGAAAAGGGGAGGGATGAAGAAGTGGATAAAGAAGAAAAAGAAGAATGAAGAAAAGAAGATCTTGCGATAACCATCGACACTGCAAACCAGTTATTTCCTTCTGCTCTCTTATTTTCTTGCACGAAATCTCAGTACGATTTTTCTTTATTTCTCATTCTAAGTTCTTCCCTATCTCGACACTTTGATCGATCCAAGCTTCGGTATTCTGATTATGACAGCGACCCAAAGCGGTGAGATATTGACTAGTGGAAAAAAAAAAAAATCTGCGTCAGACACGCACGTCTTAATACACCGAAGTATTCGAGCGTGAAAAACGTCCATTCATCCAAATCAGTGATACTTTTTCTTTCATTTCTGATTGATATCTTCGATCGTCTATTAGTTTTATGGCTTTAGTTCCTTGCCCTTTATTACCATAACTAATCAATTCCTTAATGTGTTAGTTTTGTTTTCTCACCTCAGGCCTTATAGTAAATCACTCCATACAATTAAAAAAAAAAAAAAAACAATAGCGATGAAAAAAATGCACTATAAAAATACACGATAATAATAACTATTTACTTGTTACAAGATTCAACAAAAATTGCTGTGACGTATTTTTACGATGTTAAAAATCTTCTCATGTTTTAGTGTTTATTTTAAATTGTAGCTGAATTATATTTCTTGCATTTGGCTGAACCCAGAAGGGTCCATAAGGAAATAGAACGCGTAACAACGGAGCATAATAGAAACAGGGAAAGGCTAGAAAAATGCTAACTATTATTACGTGTAGAAAATTATCAAAAAAGGAAATAAGCTAAATAAGTGGACGTGATAAAGTCAGTTGAATGCTGATGCCTACGTTCCTCATTCCTTCGTCAAAGAACTTGGCAGCAATTCACGAGGGATGCGTCTGCAAATAAAAAGAAAGAAAAATAAAATCCGAGAAGCACAGTTTAGGCTTTTGCACCGCGCCGTGACTATATACCCCAGTGCCACGTTGATTATCGCCGTCTGCGGTCACCCGGCAGGAATGGAAGTGCAATTAATTTTTGTTGCAGACAAAGTGCGCTTGCAGTAACCGAGAACCAAGGTGCGCGCTTCCTCAGTCATTGCTTTTTGTTATCGTGAGTTCTCAAAGGCGAGGAATTACGGCGTTGATGCGCTCTTGAAGAAACTCGCTCGTTTCGAGACTTCTATCGTACATACGTTGGTGAAGATGCTGAAACGTGGATGCTGATGCTGTAGCTACTCAAGAGACCTTCACGGTTTCTTTATTTTCAAGCGGCAACTAAAGAACGCATCTTTTCACACGATGAGTCGGTGAAAATAAAGGTGAAATCCGGTCCAGCGCGAGGTACAAGAGTAATAGCACGGTAGTCGTACCAGACAATGTCCGGCAGATACTTTTTTTTTCGTTTTATAAGACTAAGATACATTTTTAATATGAAAATTGATGTTAGTTACTTTTTCATTCGGAACCTTTTGGTTTGCTATCCTAACAGTTTCGAATTAATATTAATGTTTATTATATATTTTCTATTTGTTGTTTTTTCCTATTGCTATTAATTTGTATATTTCCGTGCGACTATTTATATATGGGGCAAAGCACGTTATGTCGGTTACTCTAATTTTTCATGTCGACAAAACGTCCTGAGATTTATTCAGGATGTTGGTCTGATTGACGAAAAAACGTAGGAATTTTTTCAGATTTTTTAATTGCACATTCCAGCTATTAAAAATAAACAATGATTATTTTCAGCGATTTTCAATGGCTGGTATATGCAGTAAAAAAATCTGAAAATATTCCTACGTTTTTTCTTCAACCAGACCAACATCCTGAAGAAATGTGAGGACGTTTTGTTGACATGAAAAATTGGGGTGACCGACTTGACGTGTTTTGCCCCATATTTACAATATTACTTTAATATTTACTAGGGTTGTTGAATTTCTTTTTATATTTTCAGGTAGACATGGACACAGAATAGCTAGATGTACGTTTGTACTAGCTGTTTAAATAACATCCCAGAAAGAAATGAGGAGTCCAGGATGGAATCCAGGATGGCCAATGCACTGAAGAAAAGTCTGAAATGCTGTCAACCACGTCGCGAGGTTGACAAATATTTCGTTCGTTCAAAGAAATAGAGGTTGAAACAAAGACAGATTCTTTGCAACAATACAATGCATTTTTTTGGTTCAGCTACGCTATGAAGTTGAACATTTCAGATTGATTGTTTATGTGAGCCACGAATACTGTTGTGCGAATCGCAGCTAGGACTGCATTGATCTAGTCTGAGTTGAATTAAAGATCGTTCGACATACGATTCGATTGTCACGAGTGGTTGAGGTAAACATACGTCCTGTTTCACGAAACGCAATCATACCTGTAAAATAACCTAATTATATGGGTTAAAGGAACTGTATTGCCTTTGAAGGAACTGTATGTCCTTGAAACAACTGCAGTGTAGCTTAAACCTGTAAAATATCCGGTTGAGTCAAATTTTTGGGTGATTGGCTCAACCTCTCCAAAAACATCCTATCAGCTGCAGATAGCGACTGAGAGAAATTCGTGATACTTTGACTCAACAATGTAGATATTCAACGGATTTAATGAATCGCGTGTAAGTACTTGGAGTACTACACTGACAGTCGCTACGTGGCTTCCTGGATGAAGCTTTTCTCGCAAGCGGTCGAGTACCCTGCCATTTACTGTATAACAATATTTTCTACGATTCTAGTGTACAAGTAGAATGTGAGTTTACAAGTAATAGAACGCTCTTTTCAGATTCACAGCCAGCTGTTAATCACCGACTTCAGTCACCAGATCGACCAGATAAAAATCGAAGTAATAGTAATTCGTCCTAAAGCATTCTAAGCAATCAATGACATAAAAGATTCACAACCGAGATCTACCTCAATTCTTTTGTTTCCTCAACTGTACGCGAGTTTTCATCAGCAGGTGTAGAACTATTAACTGAATCTTGCATTTTGTTGATTTAACAGAATATAGTTGAAATCATTAGCGTTTGTAGTTTGACCAAAGCATAAGGCTTCGTAACGTCAATTTCGTACGGTTGAATCAGACGTCAAAATCAATTCAGTCGAACTTATAATTACTTTCATGCAACTATCAGTTGAATTGGGTGAACCGAATCTATGATTTTAACCGAATTTCGTTCAGATAACAGAGCTGTACTCGTCACAGTCTCTTGAGATATTTGATGCAAGAAAAGCCTGACAACTGATTCATGAGGTTGAACCAATCTGCTTATTCGTTTCACCATATATAATCTCACGAAGAGGTTGAGTCAACCTCGATTTAGTTGTGATCAAGAATTTTTTTTTCGCTGTGGAATCGGACAAAATCCCATTCTCCATCCTGGACTACCCAGACTCCATCTGGGATTGCGCAGACTCCGTCCTGGACTCATCATTTTTATGCGGTATGTAAACACACTGTATCATTTCTTTTATTCTGAATAACTTTGAATCGAAGTTATAAAAAATGATGCAAAGTAGAACTTTGCAGTTTGCTTCCTCATTAAATCTCGTTTTTCACAAAGCCACATCTATGAGGAAATTTATTTATTCATTTTGGCCTTCTCATAGAGGAAGCTTTGTGAAAAATGAAATTTAATGAGGAAGCAACATGCAAAGTTCCACTTTGCATCATTTTTCATTTGAATTAGCATTCTTTAAAGAAATAAAAATTCACACGCACACACACACACACACACACACACACACACACACGCACGCACGCACGCATGCACATACAGATACAGACATTTTTTTTAGACCATTGTTCTCGACATTTTGAACCATTCTGAGTATGCTCTGACTTGGACATCTCGAAAAAAAAATTCACGAAAACAAAGCTTCCTTTATGAGGAAGCAAAAATATACAGAATGACCTTAAAGTATCATCACTTTGTTGGTATAAAAGAGAATTTGTCCGTACTGTTGTAATAAACAATACCAAGCAGGGTTACTTATCAGCTCATGGCATGCCCTTTAAAATGCATCCTTAAACAACTCTGTAGCTTTAGAACTAGTAAAATTATTCACAATAAAATAAACGATAGAATTCTTTTTACATGTTATTAAAATGGCTAGCACAAGTGTGCTTTAAGGGACCTCTAAATATTAACCAACTGAGCTCAAATTTATGTTCCACGTCAATCTAACTATAATGTATCCATTCGGTTGGATCGAAAAAAAAGTTTGAATTCTTCGGAATACGTTCCAAAAATTCTCAAAACCTGTTCCACGAGTTCGAAGGGAACAAATCTTGTGAAAGTTGGAATAAAATCAAACTGTTTTCGAAAAATTAAAAATGCCATAAAATGTTAACCCCTCAATGTATTAACGGATTTGAGTTACAAGTTCTGAAACCCAAATTTCAGCCTGATATTTAAGAAATTATGAAAGTTTAAGTAAAAATAAAATTTTCTTCAAAAATTCAAAATGCCGCTCACCAGGTTAGCGTTATATTAAATTTGAAACCTTGTCTGATGTTAATTTTCTTGTAAATCAAATTTCAGCTGAATATTTAAAAAAATGGAAAATAGGAGTAAAATCAATATTTAAAAAAAAAATTCTAAGTTCTATTAAATCTTTTTCAATTTAGTCCCAAACCTTATTTGTCTGATAATAATGTACTTGTGAACCGAATTACAGGCAGATGTTTAATAAATTATGCAAGTTGAAGTAAAAACAGCATTTTCTAAGATTTTCATTTAAAATTTCTTTTGTTCAGTTGCGCGTGCAGAAGATGATCACGGACAGGCTCCAATTTCCGCAAACTGTTTCTACAAATTCGAAGCTAATTTTTGAAATGTATTCCCAAGAAATCAATTTTTTTTTTTCGCGCTACCCTGGTATCCGTACCTGACTGAAAATGCTGAAAAACATCCACACAATCTAATTTTGATATATTTCGTTTTGCATTTACGACATTTAACTGTTATACTAATTATTTAGTAGTTACATTCATATTGAAAGAAGGTAACGAAAAGAGAAGTTAGTCGCAGAGACTACAAATTAATAGTTGAGAGACCGATCACGATTCGTTTGAGTGTGTATTGGTCGATTTTTTTCGATACTGTGAACGAATTTAGATTGCTAGAAAGTGATTGATTGTATTACGAACTGGAGCTACCACAATGTTGAAATTATATGTTTATGTTACACAGTCAATCGGTCTTAATTTCTGGAATACGGAGAGCGAACCCATAAGAGCAAGCAATGAAACATTGAAAGATGTGCAAGGTTCAAATAAAATGATTCAAGCTTTCGGCATTCCAAACATAAAACTACATTTTCCTGATCTAAAGTTCCATAGTTCAACTGATGGAGTTCTATTGTACAAATTTCACTGCCACCTAATATCTGATTTCGGAATGAAATAGATAGAGGTTGCTTTGTTCCAAATCATTGACTGTAATCATTCATCTGGTTCACCTTTATTTTTCACTGACTCACGAGGTTGGTCAATAAAAGAAACAGGATACTATCAGATGAGTACAAAAGTTTAAGCAATAATACGATGTTCGGTCTTGGTAAAGCCCGGCTATATTGAAATTCTTGGCATCGAAGCATATCTAATTTCATTCCAGTGAAAACACATAATACGTACTTCAACTATCACAATTTAATCCGAGAACCCATCAACTGTATGCGTTCTTCAGATTGCTATTATGATGAATACTAAACTTGTCACTAGACAGTGAATTAACAGAATTATAAGGATTTAATAATCTCTTCTACCATTAGATCCATTTGAATATGATCTATTTTGATTGTCATAGTTCAGTAGAAGGATTCGTTATCTGTATATGTATAGTTAAATCCATTTAAATATGATCTATTTTGATTGTCATAGTTTAGAACAAGGATTCGTTATCTGTATGTGCATAGAGCACTGAATCTTCGCTTTATCTATTCCATTCAAATTAAATATGAGTAATCTGTCCTTCTTTTCCGCACAATTCTATCTATCACAGCATAGATCCAACACATTCGTTCCTCCACAAAGTACACTCTGTTCTTCCTTCACATTTTTAATGTTAGCTTTAACACGACATTTCGATTAGATACATTTCCACACGAACAGTTTGATCACGCTAGGTTTACCGTATTCTTCGATATGCCGCAGTCTAAAAACAACGCGAACCAACATTTAAGGTTGTTGATCACGATCCCCGCGGAAGTTGAGGCGGGAGGGGTGGCTCCTATGATTTTACGTTGTGTTACGTCATCACTAACACGACACTACGTAAGTATTTTAATAATTTGAACGACTAATTCTAATTATTTATGCAAAATAATCATTTAACATTAATTTACCTTTTATAAATTGGAAATATAATTCTGTTTCAACTCGAGTATATCAGCGTGCGAGACCTGGCAAGGCCGAGTCGTAATTTCGAGAGGTACTGTTTCGAGGTTGGCAGTCGTGGTGCCTGAATTCGTATCTCGTAGCCATGCCGGTGATGCCGGCCGATCGTTCTGTCACGATTCGAGGTTAGAATGGCGAGCAGTGAGAATATGTCGGGGAATTCGGCTAATAAACCGAAAAGATTCCACTGGAAATGACGATACGTCAGTGTGTCGGTGTTCAATCAACGACCATTATATTCCAGGAGAATAAAAAGTACGTCACCTCTATGCGTGCTCTATTTGAATTTCGCGCGCTTCGCTTTCGCGATCCACAGCTGATACGGCGTTGACATGTTGTCAGGGAGCTATTTGGTTTTGCCTCATTTTCTCAACGTTTTACCTTATATTCTTGGTGATATCTCTCTTATTTCGCTTATAATGATACATGAAAAGTATATGATCGTGATCTGCATACCCTGGGCTATGTCTTGTGTTTTTTTTATAGGGCTGACATCAATTTGACCGGAAATATAGGTCAATGAATATGATCGGTTATGCCTCACGCCATATAACTGTTGCATCTCCGTAATAATTCGAGTCAACTAGATTCAAAAGATTATTAGCAGTCTCGATTTTTGACCAGTCGATGCAGAAACTTTTCATCTACGTGCTGTATAAATGTCAAAGACCTGGCATTAATTTAAGTTTTGCGATTAACAACTTTGAGGACTCTAATTATAAATGGCGGCAATCCTTATTGATAAGGATTCGCATAAGAAACTTTGTGTACAGTTCAAATTGCTCGGAGTTTTACTTTACCGACACGTGATATTCTCTTGCGTTGATATCGACAGTGGTAATGTGTTGTAAAACTGTGTGTTGGATCGTTTATAATGGAGTAAAACACGATGCTGTATCCCTGTGAATAATCGCGTTGTGTAGTAATGAGTTTCTGTAGTAACGCATATGTGTGAAGAAGAATGTGAACAATTGATTTGAGCCGAAATAAAATTTCTAGTTAAATGCTTGTCAATAATCGGATTGTCCAGTCAACTCGACGTAAAAAATCAAGTGTGTGTGTGTATGCGTCTGTGTGAATGAGAATGCGTCGGTGTTTAATATTGAATTGAGTGAGATTCCAACAGAGAGATCATGTTTCAAAGAATTTTTTATCTTTTTCTTTATACAAAGCTTCCTCTATGAGGAAGCCAAAATTGATCAACTTATTTCGTCGTTGGATGTAGCTTGGAAAATATTCAAGAATAATTAGGAAGTAATGTGCCCTTTTTACATTTAAGGTAAAATACTAAAAGCAGTAGGTGGTTTGTTTTCATTTTTAATACCAAAACTGGATTTAATTCGTGGAAGATGCATAGTTAATTCTAGTGGAATCTGCAGTTTCTTTCAAAAATTATTCTGCTTTCAAATCTCTTTTACATAGTCTATATGCAATGAGAAAGTACTAACTTTTGATAGAGACTATGGACCGCGTCAAAATTTGTTGTGAATGTTCGATGAAGAAAATATAGTTCTGGTATTGAAGTTGAGTACAAAACACCAATGCCTTTTGGTACTTAAACTGAAATGTGAAAATCAGTTTTTTTTTGCATTCAAGGTAAAATACTAAAAGCAATGGGTGGTTCGTTTTCAATTTCGGTATTAAGTAACCACATTTAATTCATAGAAGATACACGGTTAATTTTAGTGTAGTCTGTAGTTTCTTTCAAAAGTTATTGTGCTTTCGGACGGCACAGACAGACAGAAATGAGTGAATGTATTTTCAGGAATCTAGGACACTCAAAAAGTCTATTTCCATAAAAACTTGAAAGTCGAAATGTTCTTGAATTGCAATACTTTCTGTTTTACATACTCTGTATGTGATGAGAAAGTGAAAAGCCCATGGTCACTAAAAATGTGAAGGAAAAACAGTGTATAAGATAGAGTTTGTGGAAAACACGAATATGTTTTGTATCTGTGTTGCGATGTATAGACTGGTACGGGAACGAAGGGCTGCCTTAATTTAGAACATCACAGTTCAGTGAGAGAATCCATAAACGGCATGCTTCGAAACGCCATTATAATGATTACTGAAATTGCTACTTCGCATTGCAAAATTCGTTCCACAGCAGTTAGAGTAGCTGATCAATGATCAACGATTCCAATGCTATAATTCTTTCTTCCAACTCCTACAGCACCAGCAGAAGTTAGAAGGAAGAAATTGGTGCCGCGAATCCTAGTCGCAATGCTGTCATACCATGGGTATACAGAGATATTGACCAGATTAGCGTCTTATGATCATTGCGATGAATTACTTTACAGCAGTAACTGTGGTAAATCGGTCAGCTTGCTTGTACGGGCCCGGCGTATTCTCCTGACAATCATCACGCGCACAATCAACTCCTTGCTCGAACAAATCGGGTAATTGGAGCGACGAGAAACCACGCCGCTGTCCGCAACGCTACACTGACCAATGCAACTTGCGACGGACAGTTGAAAATAGACTATAGTTGAAACTATAGTGTAAACTCGCATCTCGATGATGCTACCGGTGTTCGCGTACAAATTGTACAATCATCTAATCTCACTTGGATAGAAATCTCAGGTTTTCTCTTTTTTCGGACGACTAATCCTAGCTCCAAATCGATTTCTTCTTTCACCTTATTTATCTTTTGCATTTTTTTTTTGTTGGTATCGTAACATGCATACGCATCTCTTAATCCGATATTTCTGAGATAGACGTTGAGCATTACAATGCCACAACGAGAACCAATTATTTAAAGGGGGAATCCACTCCGATTCGACCTGGGTCTGATCCTCGACCTCTCCGATTTGGCTCATAATTTTTTGTAGGATTAGTTAGATCCTCAAATGCCCCCAATTTTTTTTTGTATTTTTTTAAAGTGACATAATTTTGAAATCTGCAAAGAGTCTGAAAAATACTGTGTTGAATATCAACATTTTCTAGCTTATAGCCAAAGTGGGCAAAACTTTTTTTTTATAGTTTTTAAGCTTTTTTCATTTAAAAAATTATTAAAAACTAGAAAAAAAATTAATCTACTACAGACGATTGGGCAAATGTTTATTTATGTAAAACCGGATTTTTTTAGAGTTTTTTTTAGATTTTTCGGAAGTATGTAATTTCTTTTAAATATTTTTTTAAAGTGACATATCGAATGCCATCATATAAAAATTTGCAAAAATTTTGAAAATTATTCTGTTAAATATCAAAATTTTCTACCTTATAGCCAATGTGGGTAAGATTTTTCTTCTTATAGTTCTTAAGCTTTTTCTCATTTTGTTATCATTTTGTTAATCGATTAACATCAGTAGTAATACATCAGTAATGTTATATACACTTCTAGTTTTTAATCTAATTCTAGTTTTTGATGCGTCATTTCACGAAAATGAAGAATCTTCGCACCTTAACTTTCGATAACTTCGGTATAAAGAGTACAGAGAACAAAACAAATCCTTTCAAACCTATTGAAATACATCCACACACCCAATTGGGCGCCTGAGAACAACACATCTCTGACACGATGAACGGGGCAATTTGGGTGAATCTCGAAATTGCACGTTAGGGTCTAAAATTTCGTGCGAAATTAAAAACACTGCAAACATCTGAAGCACGTATTGTCTAGTATGTTCTTAATTAATTACACGTGATGAAAATGTATATATATATATGTCAACACTATACATCAGAAACTAACATCACGTTATTTCATGAATTCAATTGCAAGTAACTTAATAATTGCTAGTCCCCACATTCTTTTATTCAGTTTTTCATAAGCTTCCCGCGTAAAAACGATGAGTCCCGGATGGAGTCTAGCTAGTTGCGAATGGAGTCTGGCCAGTCCCGGGTGGAGTCTGCCCAGTCCCGGATGGAGTCTTTCCAGTTCGGGATGGAGTCTGGCCAGTCCCGGATGGAGTCTGGCCAGTTGCGAATGGAGTCTGGCCAGTCCCGGATGGAGTCTGGCCAGTTGCGAATGGAGTTTGGCCAGTCCCGGATGGAGTCTGCCCAGTCCCGGATGGAGTCTGCCCAGTCTCGGATGGAGTCTTTCCAGTTCGGGATGGAAACTGCCCAGTCCCGGATGGAGTCTGGCCAGGTCTGGATGAAGTCTACCCAGTCCCGGATGGAGTCTGGCCAGTCCGGTATGGAGTCTGGCCAATCCCGGATGGAGTTTACCCAGTCCCGGATAGAATCTGGGTAGTCCAGAGTGGACCTCAGAGTGGGCCCTGGACTGCCCAGACTTCATCTCGGATTGACCAGACTCCACCCGGGACTACGAAGACTCCATAATGGATTCTGCCTTGGATTCCATCCTGGACAACTGATCTTTTCTACGCGAGTTATTCTCAATAGCAATCGCGATGAGAAAGTCACGTGTTACGATCACACCATGAGCAACTTTTTTTATAGTATAGTATAGATATAAATGGCAAACGCAAATGCGCTTATTAGAGCGACCTCGAAATATTAACCAATTGAGCTCAAATTTCTATTCCATATTAATCTAGCTTTAATGTATCCATTTCTAGCCGGAAATCCATAAAGTAATTTTTTTTCAACACATCCTAGTATACATCATGTAATATATGAACGCTCGTTTCGTATGCAATCTTAAAACTGGATATTTCGAAATCACAGCACGTCCGGAAATCTCTCGTTTGTAATAATCACTAGGGATTCTCGAAAATTATAGTTTCACAATTGTTTAGCATCGGCCGGACGCTGCTGAAACAGGTGGCACATTCTCAAATACGTGTACGTATCGTATACGTGTGTATGTGGTTACCCAAGTGTTGACCGTCGTCACTCACACACCACTTTGTCCGGTTCGTTTACCAGTGAGAATTAGGCAGAAGCCCTGAGGGTCCAATAGCTCACACAGTTCGAGCATGTGAAGACAGTTGACTCGAAATTCTAAGTGTCTTCAATTTCAGTTTCTCTTTCGTTTCTAGCAGCAAATTACATTCGTATTATACGAACGTGTAGCCGTTCCATTTCATATTATGTCGTAGAGTATAGGAACTAGTAGTAGTTATTTTTCAATATTATCGTATATGCCTGGTGATTAGATCTTGTGAGTATTAACTGAAATATTCTCAAATTCTATCTAGATATGCATGAAGATATATTATGAAGAATATGAAGAAATTGCTTTCTTTGTTGAAATTCCCGTCTCCGAGAAATTTTTATGGTGTTTTTATGCAGTACATGTAATAAAAAAAAAATTGTCAAAAACACTTAAAAAGTTTGCGTCTTTTAAATCTTATCAAGTGTAAGAACTTAAAGAACCCAAAGGATCTAAAAAAGAACCCAAAGAACCCAAGGACCCCAAAAAAGAACCTAAAGAACTCAAAGAAATCCAAAAAAGAACCCAAACAACCCAAAAGGAATCCAAAGGAATTCAAAAAAGAATCTAAAGAACCCAAATGAACTCAAAAAAGAACCTAAAGAACCCAAAGATGTAAGTCAACATTTTATCAAGTAAATGACTGTACGTCACTTTTACTTAACACAGCCTCGCGTTAAAAAGCCAAAAAAAAGAAAAATTAAAAAACACGTAAAATAAATAAAACATAAAATATTTTTAAAAATATAAAAATCATAAAGAAAGCAGATAAGAAATGTTTAAACTTTAAAATATAAAAATAAGTAATACGTCTTAGCCATTCTCGTCAAATATTCAATAATATTTCGAACGGAATTGTATCGGTATTTATCAAATATCATTTTTTACTTTCAATTTTAAATCAATTTCTTCTCGAACGCAAAATATTTCGACGTTAAACTGCTACATAACATTCCGAACATTGTGTTCTCTAAAATAAGTCTAAAAAAATCGGCCTTTATCGAAAATATTGGTTTGAACGAAAACAACGATGAAACTCAATTGATATTTACGAGAGTCCTGACATTGAAAAATGGATTTTCATTTTTTTTAAAATTTCAAACTGCTGTAACCTATGAACAAATGATTTTCCAATAAATAAAAAAATACTCACAACTCGGCTTTCAATTACAGAATTTGAGGCAATTTTTCCGATGACAATATCGGACGTCCAAACCGTTAAGAAAAATTCATTGTTTTTACCGTTAAATGTTACCTGAAATTATCCAATGAATTCTGAATATATATCTTTTTAAATGAAAAAATTGGCATACACGCAAGCACTAATTTTTTTAAATTGAAATTTGGTGTATCTATTGGAACCACTGAACCTGATTTTTAGGAATTTCTTGAGATTTTTTTTTCTTTGCTGGCTGAATGGGTGTGTAATGCCTCATATACATTTAATAAATAATATTATTAAATTTATGTTTCTATTCCTCAGCATCTGCTTCTACGTCCATTGTAAAAAAAAATTGCATGAATCTTAATGTACCTGTTCTGAAAGTCTATCTGAAAAAAAAAGGTATATTTAATTTTATACACAAGTGTGATCTGCAATTAATTTACGGTATATTAAAACCTTGAAAGTCCTTTAATTTTTATAATACAATTTGATTTTTCTGTAAAAGTACACCAATTTTACATCACAACTGTACATTAAATTTAATATGCCGACGTATACATAAAAACTTGCAGTCACGGATATTAAGGTAGTCCTTGCGATTCAGCGTTTGTGAACTGTGAGGGTTCAAATTTTTTTATATTATAGTTGAAACCCTTCTAAATCCGAATGTAAAGTTTCAAGCTGGGTTATCCACTAAAACCCCGAGAAAATAAATATTAAAAAAGAGGTCTTATGCACGGGCTCTTATGGTAAACTAACGAAATTCGCATTTCGGAACGAAAATTAACGTGTATAAACTGAATTTCTATACAATATTGTTCAATGCGCTAAATACAATTGCAGACGTTGTTGTATGATAGACCACTTGCGTACCAAATTTGAAGAAGATACATGAAAAATAATGACAATTATCGTGCTAGCATGGAAATCTTCACACGTTACGCATCCACGCAAATATATAAACTTACAGACATTAAAAGATTAACTTTTTGTTCACTATTCTGAGCACGTCCTTTAGGGATGTTACACAGGTACTGGTAAGTCGTTGAACTACTGTATGTGGAATATCATAGAAATACTAAAAAATATATCTACAATATGCAGTTGTATATACAACAATGCATCACGCTACAAAGTAATCGATATATGCAGCAGAACTAGGATTTTACTATTTTTTTCTGCCCATTAAATTGCTAATTTGACTCTTATTCCTCCTGCCGATAACTGTTAGGTACGAAAAACTTAATTAGGACAAACGTTATATGCCGGACATACATACAGTTTTGAGTTCGCAAAATGAATTACAATGGAATTGGTAATCATTTTTGTTGCGAGGCACATCGGTTTATACCAGAAAATACACTTTTAGTTTGAGTATATTTGCGCCATTGACTTGGCAACGTCGCAACGTCTCAACGTTGGTAGCACTGCGCTTGACGCCGGGCGACCGGTCTGTTGCGTATCGCGGAAAACCGTCAACACGCAATGGCGGGATCTTCACACGACAGATTTCGGCGTAACTCGGAAGGTTCTCTAAAAAAAGAAAAGAGGAATGGAGAGAAAGTGAGCGAGCAGCTGCGAAGAAAAGTAAGCGCAATATCGAGGAACCCGGAAAATTAATTGTGGACGGTCGAAGCATTGTCGAATTCCAACAAATGGCCAACGAGATGTGCTGTGAGACGTGTGCGCAACCGTTATCTCTAAAATTGATTGAAAACGAAGAACGAATTTTCCTCGCGAGTGTCTTGACAATACGCTGTCACAATTGCCTCGGAGTATTTGAAGTGAACAGCTGCAAGAGGGACGTTCATTCATAGAACGTTTGAATAGCGCGCCACTTTGGGTCAGAAGCGACGTTGCCAAATCTCAGCCGCGGAATCGACGTTTAGAAAAAAAAGTTCTCACTAAAACGTAATAACTTTCTTAAAATGAGGACACACACGGATTTTTTCATTGTTCTGTAAAGCTCAGACTTCAATGTACACGAAAAGTACACATTTGTCATGGTACATTCTTTGCAAACATGCGTTTTCTCTGAAAGCACGACAGTCCTCACCCTCCACCGTATACTGCCCATATTAAATCGCTGACCTTTGATAATTTATAACTCAGCAACCATGCGGGTAACTTCTTTATAAAAATATTTTAAAAATTTGTCGTGCTTTTCTCTACAACATAAAAAATATCGCTATAAAAATCTTTAAAATTGTTTACTGGTATAACATCTTTATAGAGCGGTGTATCAAGAGACGCGGCAGCGTCGCGAGACATGTACATTTATTATAGTACAGTTAAATTGACGACAGTAACAGTAAAGTGATTAACCATGTATCTTTGCATACAGTCGAATTTGACGTAACGGGAAAAACGTAGTGAGTTTTTCATTCACTATACACATTACAGTTACGCATTATTTTACACTTAATTTTAAAAAACCGTTTAATAGTACATTTAATTCTTTACTCGACGTAAATTAAATATTATTTCAATACTTTCTTGTTAATTACAGTTATCGTATTTTTTTACATGTTAAATAGAGACGATGAAAACCACAACGATGCTATATAACCCGGTGTCGCTCGTTACTCGACTTGATAATCTTTCCAGCGTCGTCGTCTTTCTCTATCTGAAACTGTGAGAATGGTCACAAGAAGAAATAGGCTTCATGAACGAAACAATGCCACTCGCGGTTTCGAAATCCGCGAAGCGCGGCGCACAACTAGTATGCAACAAACTGCAGCTAATACATAGTACCAGCGCCTCTATATCTATAACATCATGCTCTCAATTTATAGTTCCTTTTCGAGTAGCATTAAAATATGTGATTTTTTAAATTTACATAATTTTACAAATTAATCATTGTTGCATATAATTTCATTGGAAGCAACAAAAATTAAAGAATTTAAGAAATGGGCTAGATTTTAAGGGAGCTTAAGCTGTACAGTCAGGTCATTCGAGTACCAACATTTCGAAAATTGTTTGAACGCATTTTCAAAAGGTAACTAGTATTAAAGCAGATAAATCTGAATTTATGGATTGCAGCTTAAACTTTAAAAAATGTGTAACAATCATTTTACATTAAAGTAACTCAACTTACACCACGAACCCATGAGACATATTTTTTTATGCAGTCTTTTACAAGTAAAATTTATAGTAGTAATTCGATCTTGATAAATGACAGCTTATATTTTTGTTAAATGATGTTTTACGAATTTACCGAGGACACTTTGTTTCACTTCTCAATTAGAAGAAAAGCCAAGAGATGCGAAAGAGTCTCGATTCAAATAGACCGTATATCTTGTCATATTGATCGGGACGTGACGCTCCAAGAGATTTTCTTAATCGAACCAAGTCATTTTAGTCACTTTTCTTTAGATTAATATGTCATAGTGAAAAAAATTATAGAGTGTTTAAGCTATTTTCAGATAGATTATAATTCTGTGGATCAAAATATGTCGTTTGAGACTAAATCGAGTGTCGTATGTTCAGTCGTTTGGAAGATATGTTGATTTCTATTTCGAAACTCCCCGAAAATGTTTCACTTTAAATTCAGTGGTCGTCTCGAATCTGCCGCAGAAAAGGTTTTCCAGATTAACGAAACCGGTCTTCGCAGTCTACTGATCAGTCTTTTAAAGTAAACCACCATTTGCTGTACGAAAATTAACAAGGAGATGAGGTGGGAGTTAATATGACTATTGTAATTTGTATATATACGAATTTAATTCAGACCCCTACGACTTCAATTATAATTTTTAGGTTATTTATTAACTCCCGACTGCCCCCGGGCAAAAGATGGGAGTTATGCGTTTCGCGACAATCGAGAGATCTCACCTCGAATCTTCGAAATGCATGTTTGTCAAAACGACAAAAAATGTCTGGACAAGTTTTGGTACAGAGCTTCTATGGCTGGGAGGATGGTCCATGGATTTATGAGAACCATAGTGCCTCTGTTAAAACATTTTTGTGAGCCATGCAAAAATACGTAAATACGTAAAAATACTTACCTTTGTGTAACATATATTTTTTTCAAAATTTTCGGCTGTTTTTTTTTGTCTAATTTGTTCGAATTTTTGTATAATTTTAATCACATTTTGGGGTAGCTCAACCCCACAAAGTTGTCGAATCTAACTGCGAATAGTACGCTATTCATGTTTTGTTTTGGCAGAAGTTCTCCAATGAGTTTCATCGAAAATAATTGCGTTTTTATGTATGAAACAAACAAATCGCTATTTTTCGACCCCTATTTTGAGAGCTTGATTCACCCCTAGATGTGTTCTTCGGCATCAGATAAAAAATACGTATCGCTTATTTTTTGATGTAGTACATCTTGGATATTAGTAAAATCGGAGAGGGGACACCTGGGATACCTTCCTTGTTAGTAGACAAAGCTTCCCTTAGGAAACCAAAATTAGTCAATATATACTCCTTCGTAGAGTAGACTGTGGATATAGCAGGTTAAATAATGACAAAGTAATGTGCAAGATTTTATTTAGCAACTATTTCTTTAATGGTCATTCATAGAAGATGTAGGGTTCATTTGTATACGAAGTAAGGCGGACCACTTTTGCACAATATTTTTTCTTTTTAAGGGGCATCCTTCAAAACTGTTCTTGAAGTCGAGGCAAAAGCTAATTTAAAAAAAATGGATCCGGGTATATAACTGTATATTATTTGTCCGTACATTAATATTTTTTAACAATTTAAAAAATTATGTAGTGGGTACATAGGGCTCCCCTTCCCCAACCCCATGGCAAAGGGATTTGCCCCTCAACCCCGCCGGGGACTGCAACCCCTAACCCTCCCTCCCTTCGTCAGCATATTTATTCCATTGTTTCTCAGCCATTTTTTCCTGATACCGAAAAACTGTGACATATACGTCACAGAAAAACTATATAAAGACTGAAAAATCTCGTAAACAGAGCGAATGATAATCGAAAATATTTGGAAATTTCGGGCACAGGAAGAACAAATTAAATTCCGGACATGCGCGAACCAATTAGGCTGATTATTAGACACTGTCTATAACAACAATATTCTTGTTAATCATTCTTTGAATTGAAAGCACGACGCCCATCACCCGGGATAAAGCGGGGAAGGAGGAGGCGACGCTACCAGAGCGAGCGTGCTTGCGACATAGGAACCAGAGTTGTAAAATTTGTAATGTAAAAGTAATGCATTATTTATTGCCAAAATAATGGGTAATTGTAACACAGATCCCCACCCGTTACTTTGCGAATAAGTAATGTAACTCAGTTCGATTACCCATTAATTTGCGTACAAATATTGTAAGTCGATCCACTATCCATTACTTTGCTTAGAAGTATAATGTAACTCAAACCATTACCCATTACTTTGCGGAGATGTAATGGATCCGAGTTACATTTCTTATACACAAAGTTGCGGGTAATGGATTCAGATACATTACTTATGTGCAAAGTAATGGGTAATGGATTACTTTGCGAAAAGTAATTGAATTTTTTTCTTCTCTCCATAGTTTTCGGAGTCCAGGTAAACCTCTTCATTGATTTTCGTGTCCGGATTGATCTAGACTCTAAAAACTATGCATACCGACATGGACTCAAAAAACTATGAAGAGCGATGGGAACTGTAATGCATTTGCGCTACAGTATTTGCACGTAAAGTATTGGATAATGTATTTGAACTACATTAGTTAAATACACAAAGTAATGAGTAATCAATCTGAGTTATATTACTTGTACACAAAGTAATAGATAATGGTTCTGCGTTACATTACTCATTTGCTAGGTAATGGGTAATGAATTTTAGTTAAATTACTTATTCGCAAAGTAGTGGGTAATGAGAACGATAATGCATTACAAAAGTTGTGCATTCTTCACAACTTTGATAGGATCAACCGAATTTAGCTGCGCACGAGATCGGAAACGATAACCGCATTCGAGAGCAAAGCAATGACGACAACTCATCGAAATTGAAAGTAATTGAACATTTTGAAAAAATAAAAATACCTGTGACGGTCGCGATCTCTAAATATTTTCAGATATTATTCATTCTTTTTGCTTTAGTTTACGTTCCTTTCCCGTAAAGAAAGATTTATTTTCGTGAATCTTTTTTTAAATTTTTATCTCAGGATGCTTAAAATACTCCAAAACGTTGAGAAAAGTTATACAAGTGGACTATCATCAGCCAAGGTTTGGGATTTAATTTGGCGTCAATCCATTTAGAGATTGAACTTTTTAGATATCTTCAATTTTTTAAAAATATTTATGTTACGCGGTGCGAGAAGTGCGTAATTCTCGCACTAGTGCGATAAAATTGCACTTCTCGCACTAGTGTGTAAAGTTGCACTTCTCACACTAGTGTGTAAAGTTACACTTCTCGCACTAGTGTGTAAAGTTGCACCTCTCGCACTAGTGTGTAAAGTTACACTTCTCGCACTAGTGTGTAAAGTTGCACTTCTGGCACGAGTATGTAAAGTTGCCTACATCTCGCATTAGTGTGATAAAGTTGTATACGAAGCTCGTGCGAGAAACTTTTTTTCAACTCGTGCGATTGCAATACTCGCCTTCGGCTCGGGCTACAAACTCACACTCGTCAGGAAAATGTTGATCGCACTCGTATCGTAATATACAATTTTGTAACTCGTGTATGAAAAGCGGCGCTTTTCATGGCAGTTTTGCACGACGAAAGTGGCTGTTTTCGTAACAGTATCGAAATTTGGTTTGCGCATGCGCCGTACGTTCCATTTCGACCCTAGAAGGTTAGAATTTTTCGTCCCGCAAACATTGCTACTCAAGACGCCTCTATTCCTGCACTCGTTACACAAAGTGTCGTATGTTACATGGGCTGAATTGGCAATTACGAGTCGTGTGATTTCTGGTGAAACTTCATTTTTTCTTTTCAAATAAATTTTTTGATATTTTAGAAGCCATATCAATTTTCTACAAATTTTCTTAAATTTCATAACTTTCTTTTCCAATATAAAAGAATGCACATAAAGGCACGTAGGTGGTCCGGGGGCACATTTCCGGAGGGGTCAAGGAGCGGCGGAGCACCTCGCCAGTGGTTTTGGGGAGTGAGCCCCATCGAACTACATATTTTTTAAAATTGTTACGAAATATGAATGTACGGACAAATAATATACAGTTATTCGTCCAGATGCAATTTTAACGACTTTTTAGTATTATCCGGACGAATAATCGTGTATCATTTGTCAGGATAAATTTCTTATCAATTTCGAAGTTCTGATGGATGAATAAACGTGTACTATTTGTCCGGATAAATTTCTAATAGATTTACGAGTTTTACTGATTGAATAACCTATAAAGGATAAATTCAATAACTATCCGTATAACTAGCCAGACCTTTAAAAAATTTCAAAGCCGAGGATTTATAAAATTTAAGAAAATTCTGAAACAATTCATAGGAATTCTTAAAAACCAACGAACTCATTTTAAATAAAAAGAAAAAAGTTCGTCTGATTATTTTTCGAATTATTTATATACTTATCTATTTGGTAATCAATTTTGGCATTATTTTTATGTAAAATCAATGTTTTTGACATCTGTAATGCGGTTGATTTTTTTCCGATTTTTGAACCATTGGTAAGTGTTCGAAATTGTCGCGGTTTCCAGCGATAAAGCTAAAGATTTAATACTAAAAAAGACTGTTTTTTGTTAACAATTGGTGAAATTTATATAAATGTACACCATGTTGTCGTTGCAAAAAAAAAGCGAACGAAATTATTATTCTATTATAAATGAAAGTCAGTATTTTTGGGTCAGTTAAAGTTAGTATTTTTTAGTCAGTGGGAGGCTCCGCCCCCTGACCTCCCGCTGAGGGGGCTACGTCCAGGACCCCACCGGGGCTACATCCCGGAACCCACCGGGGCTTCATCCCGGACCTCACCGGGGCTTCATCAGGACTCTACCGGGGCTTTGTCCCAGACCCCACCCAGGCTTTGTCCCGAACCCCACCGAGGCTTTGTCGCGGACCCCACCGAGGCTTTGTCCCGGACCCCACCGAGGCTTTGTCCCGGACCTCACCGAGGCTTTGTCTCGGACCCCACCGAGGCTTTGTCCCGGGCCCGGCCGAGGCTTTGTCGCGGACCCCACCGAGGCTGTGTCTCGGACTCAACCGGGGCTTTGTCCCAGACCCCACCGGGTTTTTGTCCCAGAACCCACCGGGGTTTTGTCCCAGAACCCACCGAGGCTTTGTCGCGGACCCCACCGAGGCTTTGTCCCGGACCCCACCGGGGGCTTCACCCCCTCATTCCGGATCTTCTTTGCCCGGGAAAGCTCGCGCCTTAGCCCCGCTTACCCACCCCAAAAAAACTCAATTTTTTTTCAGGCATTACAAAAAATAGTATGTGTAACTCGTGCGTTAACTTATTTTCGACTCGTGTGATCACTAACACTCGTGCGCAAATAACCTACTTTACGCACTCGTCACATAATATACTACTTTATCTCATCTATGATTTACGAGGATTTGTTTTTTCATATGACAGAGAACTGTTTTGAGGGATATCCCGTAAAAAGAATAATATTGTGTAAAAATGGACCACCGTAATAGGTAGAAGTATTTTATAAAATCTATGACAGGAGCATTTTTTACAAACTCTCAATAACGCTATAGCGTGCTTTGAGATCCTATTTCATGGTGACGTTCTCTACAGCAGTGCTATGCATTCGAAAATCACTCTACATCATCTGATAATAATCATCGCTCAGAGGCTCTCGAATGTTCGCTTTGCTCGGTCGCACTGCGATCTAATTCTCACTCGCGCACATTCTAATGTGTGCTGAACAGCAACTCTTGTTGCTGGAAAGTGAGATGGAAGATTCGACGAAGGGCAATCAAACTCCTTTGAAAGTGAAATTCACTTTGCTTCTGTTCGATGATACCGTGGCTATTTACACTTGTATTTAATATCAGTGTGAAAGATCGTATCACTGACGATTATACTTATAAATATGCATCATTTTATTAATTACATCGTTTCAGTATTACTTACACAGTGAGCCTTATCATCAAGAATTTAATCGCAGCGTTTCACATCAGGTATATTTCTCGCTCCAGACTAATTTTATAGTCTTATTATTTATTACGGTTATCAAGTAAATAATCATAAGCATCGCTGACATTATAGGCACAATTTCATTGGTGAAACTCCCATTTCCGGAAGGAAATAACACTCCACAGATACAGAGCGTTATTTATATGTTGTTTGTTTGTTTCTATCCGCTTATCCCTAAGATATTTTAAACATTATTTATTACTTCAACGACAGTTTACTTTATTTGTGGGTAACAATTATTATGAAAATACTGAAGGATATATTAGTCTGTCAACGTACTTTCTGAATTTACATATTACTACGATTAGCTATGTATCTGGGAGTAAAAATAATCAATACACATTTTCAATTTTATGAATAATTTCTTTACCAAAAAAAAAATGTAAAATTTAAAAAATAGTACTAATAGATTTAGAAAATTCATTTCTAGACTGAAAAATGGAATAGAAGTAATGGTTTTATTAAAATGCATATATATTGCTTCCTCATAGAGGAAGCTTTGTTTTCGTGAATTTATTTTTGGAGATTTGCATACGTGTGCGTGTGCGTGTGCGTGTGCGTGTGCGATAGAATATAGAGTACAGTCAAGTGTCCCATTGGTATACATTTTATAAAAATCGATTGAAGCATTCTGATTTTATTCGATTTTTAAGACTTCGAAAAATGACTGTGAACACTCTAACTCGAACAAATTTCCCTTTATCGGGTTCAAACTTGGAATAAAACTTTATCGGTGTGGTGTTACGTGTGATATTGAATTCGGGCCAAATCGGTCCAGTCGTTCAGATTTTACGCAATTTTCAATTTTTTCAAAAATGTCTTTGTACGCTCCAGTTCTCACAAATTTTGAGATATCGGGCTGAAAATTGGTACAAAGTTTCTTGAGGAAGCGAAATGTAATAAAACGTACTTCCACACAAACGGAGCTGGGTAGATTGTGACAAATAAAAGAAAGGAAGCACTATGACGATGTAATTGTCGACTTTTTTATTTTTCTATTTTATTTCTCAATTTCTTTGGTTTGAATGCACCTTTAAAATCTTTTAAAAAAAATCTTAACGTCAATTTCGCTCCCGAATTACAGCTCTTACAGCTCGATCAAACATCGCAGTAATCTAATACAAAAAACAAGAATCACAAAATAAAAAAATGTAATGCCAGCTTTAGAATGTTTTCCATAGACATTCTCAGCCCTCCTGAACGCAGAAAGCAATTACACATTAGATTACCACGATGTTCCATCGTTCAAAATGTGAAAATTTCAGCTAAATCGGAAATGCCGTTTTGAAGGAAAAAAAGTGACACCTTTATTTGATTAAAAAATAGCATACAATAAAATCGGAGAATTTTACGAAAAATGTTAATGCAAACTACGCTGAAAATCCAACATTTAATGTTAATAAGATTTTTTTGTGCGAGCCATAGTATTGGCGTCAAAAAATAAACAATGATTATTTTCAGAAATGTTTAATAGCTGGAATATGCAGTAAAAAATCTGTAAAAATTCCTACGTTTTATCTTCAACCAGACGAACATCCCGAATAAATTTGAGGACATTTTGTTGACATGAAAAATTGGGGTGGCCGACTTCACGTGTTTTGCCTCATTTATTAGAGGATATATTATCATAAGCGCCAAATCATCATGAGAAAAACATCTCGGAAAACATCGGTATGTACAAGATACTTTGCTGCGTGTTACATACGAGTATGAACGAAGGTACATAGCCAGTTCGTATGAAAGAAACTCCGTGCGAAAGGTAATACACGTGAGGCTATCATCAAAAGTGAGAGCGCATGAAGCGGAGAGGCCCGCAGGGGGCTGCACACTGAGAGATAGCAACTGTGAGCCCAGTACTCTCCGAGGTTTGCTGTCTTACCTGACCATTAATTCTAATGAACGGTCGTAAAGAATTTTCGAACGGCTGACCATGAATCGTCGAGGGAACCAAGTGGGCTGCCCAGCTAACGTTGAAGAAACGTCAGATGAGAGGTGCAATGCAATCCAACCTGTGCGTGTATATAAACACGTATCTCAAAACGCACATTAACCACCTTGTTAAATGTTACAATGAGAGTAAGAGTGTACGAGAACAGCAATGAGACGTATGTGCCCCAAGGCATAAGACAACGTACTGCGATATAGTACTGATGTAGATAATGCCACTCTCTCACTTATCCAGTCCTGTAATCCTCCTGAGAGAAATCTTTCAGAGAGATATATACACGACACTCGAAAGAGAACTGGCCAAGCCCCGTGCTTACTGCATATTGTTGAACAGGAGTGTATCACTGGTTGCATGGCTTCGGGGGTTAAAGCATTTTTTTTTATATACTCGAGGAGGGATGGGATTTAGGGCGTGTTGAAAAAACTTTTTCTTTTAGAATTTCTGAGCAGGTACGAATGGATGTAGCATTTCACCACCTGGCTTCAACCTGAGTCTGACCCTTGACCCTTCCGATTGGGTCCGCAATTTTTTTATATGATTGACATTACTGTAAAAAGCACTACTGTAAAAAAAATGTTTATGCATTTCTTATTATCTTTTTAAACAAATTATCGAACGACATATTTTACAAATCGGAAAAATTGTTAAAAGCCTTTTTGGGAAAATAAACATTTTTGGTAACCAAGCTGAAGTGGACCGGCGATTCTTTCTATTTTTTCGAACTTTCTTTAATAAAATAAAATGGAAAAACTAGAGAAAATAGTATCTTCATCATGGGCAGCTAGAAAACTTTTCTATGCAACACATGATTTTTAGAATTTTTTGAAGATTGTTAAAATGTATATATATTTTATTTCATAATGAATGTAAAATAACCATTAAAGGCCTAATTTGAGATTATTTAAGCAAAATCGCAAACTTTATTTGCAAAAATCTTATTTAAATTCTTAAAAATCGTGTATTGCAGACAAAAATGTTCTAACTGCTGCCCATCGTAAAGTTACTACTTTTTCTATTTTCTTTGTTGAAAATAGGCCGAAGAATATACAAGGAAATCCCAACCTACCTCAGCTCGGTTACCAAATTTATTATTTTTCCAAAAAAGGATTTTCTGTATTTTTTCAGATTTCTAAAATGTACCCTGGGAAAAAAACTAGTGCGATAAAGTTGTATTCGAAATTCGTGCGTGAAACTTTTTCTCGACTCGTGCTGCAAACTCACACTCGTCAAGAAAAATTTTAATCGCACTCGTATCGTAATATACTATTCTGCATTCAGACAGCTATTCAAATGCTGGTACTTTTTTTATTTCTTAGAACTCCGGCCTATAATTTAGTACGCAAGTAGTACATGACATGTATAGAATCGAATTAAAACAAAAAAGAAGCATTGCATTTATTTAAGGTGACTTGGCCCCTTAATGTATCATTTTTTTATAGTGCTAACGGGAATCTATTACATCTCATCGTATTATTGTTATAAGCAAAAATAGACAAGGCTGTTTATTGACAGTACAAATTCTTTGACTTTTACGACGTTAGAAGATATGTAAGGCTTGTTTGAACTTCCTAAAATCGTACTTCACGAAGTCTCCGTAACATTGAAATTGTTCGAGATATTCTAATTTTAAGATTAGGTTTAATTTTTTTTCTTTTTTCATATACAAAACGTATTCGAATAAACAGAATGTCAAACAGAAATGTGCTTTGAACGACATCTAAATATTGGCCGATTGAACTTAAATTTATATTCCATGTTCTTCTAGTTAAAATGTACTCTTATTTGATAGGAAATGCTAAAAAAATGTGTTTTTTTTTTCAATAAACCCAAGTGGGTATATAGTGTGTTGGGAATACCTCCATGACTAAATGATTGTGGATTATTACGCCTATTAAATACTATCGTTCACTGTTAATGAATAATGTATCTACCTTATTTCTAATTGCTGTAACAATAAGGACCGAAAGTTGGCGTTTGCAACGAGTGTGACGTTTACTGCCCGAGCGAAGCGAGGGCCGAACTCATACGAGTCGTAATCGCCAATTCGTCTCATGTTACACATGATACTTTTTGTAATGAGTGCAGGAATAGAGACGCTTTGAGTAGCTGCGTTTGCGGAACGAACGGTGACAAGTAAAGTTAGAATTTTTCGTCCCTAGGGACGAAAAGTACAGCGCATGCGCAAACCAACTTTTCGACATTGCTATGAAAAGCACTTTCGTCGCGCAAAACTGCCACGAAAACCGCCGCTTTTCATGCACTAGTTACTAAAACGAATTACAGTTGTTTGTTTCGTATGTCATATGTCAGTACATTAAGGACATATGGCCGTACATTCCAAATAATAATACCGTTAAACATAAATAAACACAAACTCAAGGAACAGATTTAATGATGAGGTTGTAAACACATGACTGAGGTTATATACATTTTTAATTGTTAATCCTGATGTGGCATTTCACAAAAATCAGGAATCTTCGCACCTTAACTTTCAATAACTTTGATATAAAGAGTACCGAAAAGAAAACAAATCCTGTCAAAACTATTGAAAAGTCATCCATTCAGCTGGACGCCTGCGACGGCAATACACTATTGAAGTATCTCTGATGCGAACTCACTGCACTGTGGCCGAATATCGAAATTGCAAGTTAGTTTACAAAGTGACGCACCTCGAGACAAGTATATTTACCTCTACCATACCGACCGAGACAAGACGCTCTCAAAAACTCTTTTACAGCAAACATTGAGTTTTAACCACATTTCGACCCGCTCACATCGTCATATAAACGAATTTCGAGTGTTCTGCTCACATTGTGTGCTGTTGTTAGATGCATTAATTAAAAATAGAATTTTTGAGATCAAATCGAATGCTGTAGCTATTGGGATATTGGAGATATTTAATATTAACGATCTCGAAATCGTCATCATTTTAGTTTTTCGTTTCGTCGTCGCCGTTCGTCTCTGCCAATCATTGTGTTTTCGCTGACTGCCAATCACTGCGATGACAGAATGGCAATCACTGCGAAAACCATAAGATGTCAGTCAGTGATCAGCAGTCAGTCTGCTGGACGTCAGGGAGATGATATCGCCCGGCGGGCAAGAGGCAATTAATGTGTCAGCCTCGGTTTTCTTGCTTAATATTATTATGTTATGAATCCGCAAATGTACTTTTACGTAAACGGTATTATTACTCGCAAAGCAGGTGAATAGGATTTTTATGTTAAATTGTGTAACGTTAAGTAAATATTTATACAGGTACGAAAGTCTTTAAAGTTTAAATAATACACAAAATCATGAAAAGTGAACTTGGGAATGGTTTTTTTTAAATGCAAACAAAATTTTTCAATTATTTTAGGCTGGGAAACTTTATCAACAAATGTCAATCAAACCACCCTGCCAAATTTAGTTTAAAAGAAAACCGGGTACCGAAATTGGTTTTAACACTCTCAGATTTTTTTTTATTTCATTTTTTAAATGATAGATAAATTTCACATTTAATGACTGACTCGAATAAAAAAATATAACTGTGAAAATTATTTTTTTTTTGGCTGACTTGTTCCCCTTAGAACTTTCTACCCACTTTCATAAGAGAACCGGTAATCCAAGTATTCCTAAAAATTCTTAGTTGTGCGCAATATGAACTCTTTCATCGTGAGTGTCGATTTTTATAATAGAGGTAAAATTGGTAAAATATCATAGACTTATACAGTACTTTAAATAAATATTTTCATAAATTTATTAGAATTTATTCAATTTCGAAAAGAAAAGAAAACTATACACGCTTGAAGGTTTTATCTTATAACTTCATTTTCTTTTCTGTCCAACGAAGGATTCTTGAATCTCCATAAACTTTGCAAAAGTTCTACAATCCCCCAAAAAAACACAATGTTTAAAAAATTTGAAACAAATACATTGACATTAGTGGCATCTTTATGTACAAAATATTATGAAATAAACTGAAAACACTGGTCTAGCATGTATTGTCAAGTATATGTGTGTTAAATATTTATGCGTATGGGGGCAGTCTGTTATAAATCCGAAGAAAAAAATCTTGCATTTGGAGGTAAACAATTTTTTATTGAAAATCATAAAAAAAGAAATTAAAAATAATTTAGTAATTTGGTTGCAAAAGACAATTAGAACTTAGCACGTGGCGAGTTAATGTGGTACCATAAACATTTAAAACCTAAATAAATAAAAAATTAAACAATAAAACAATAAAAAATTAAGCAAATAAATTAAAAATTAAACAATTCTCTACACTTCACAAACTCGTCAAGTACTAAGGTCTAATTTTTTTCTGCAATAAAATTACTAGATTACTTTCAATTTTTTTTTGGTACTTTTTTTTAATAAAAATGTCACAAATAAAATTGGAGGTGAACATTATTTTACTTCCAAATTTTTTTACCTTTTGCTTCCTCATACAGGAAGCTTTGTTTTCGTGAAAATTTTTTTTTTCGAGATTTTCATGTCAGTGTCCTCAGAATGGTCCAAAACGTCGAAAAAAGTGATTTGTACGAAATGTCCGTATGCGTGTGCGTTTGCGTGTGCGTGTGCGTGTGCGTGTGCGTGTGCGTGTGCGTGTGCGTGTGCGTGTGCGTGTGCGTGTGCGTGTGCGTGTGCGTGTGCGTGTGCGTGTGCGTGTGCGTGTGCGTGTGCGTGTGCGTGTGCGTGTGCGTGTTTGTTTCGAGCTCAAACAAGCCTTGCAGGCTTGTTTGAGCTCGAAACCATGCAAATCGCTTCCTCACAATTTTCTGTCTTTGACAAAGCTTTTTACTCATTCGCAGACTCAAAGTCGATCACCCTGATCTGATTTTTGTTAAAACAAAAAAACAAAAAAGAAACTTTACTCATTTGGAAAAAGATATTGCGACATATTCCACAAAACTTGATATACCTGTTTTGGTGAAAATAACCCAAAATCAAAATCTCCAATAACATGGACAATATTTTTTTATTCACTTTTATTGTCGTGCAAGAGTAAGTAATGAAATGGCGTTGGACACAGCACGTGTATCGCCCTTCTTGCACACTTCCTAGCCGCAAACATTCTGAAACACGATCCTCCGGTGTCACGCTACATTTCACAGGAGGCAAGGTCGACAGCCCCGCGAAGATCCACCAATGCTGAAATTGCCACAGGAATTTCAAACTCGTTGGAAACAAATCGCCCTGCAAGGAGGGCTGCTGTGTTCATCTTGTTCCTGCGCCTCGTCCCTCTTTTTTTAGTACTACTCGTTTGCCAAGCTATCGCAATGTCCTGCACATTAGAGGCTTAATGATGATAAATAAAATCGCGATAAATAATTTATTGTAACGAGTTGTCGTGCTAGTTATTTAATAAAATACGAGCTATACGTAAGTGGAGGATTATATTAGAGCTCGCGTCGAAAGAAGAATTGAGAAAAAAATGATGAAACCCGATAGCACTCCCGCAGGGTGATTAGCATTACTAGTTCTCTAGGAAACTCCGACTCGGCTAGACGGTTGGACGATGTATCAAAGTGAATGTATTATATCTTGAGCGTACGTATATTCGAATCAAGTAGCTAATGCCGTCACTGCGACGGTCTATGTGCTCGTCAACTTTCTAATAGGAATATAATTGAGTGAGAGGTGTCCCGAAGTCTATCACTGAAATAGTACCAATTAATATCCTGTTTGAATACATTAGCTGATTATTCGGAGTTCCTGCAAGGCGATTTGTTTAGGCATACAGTAGCTTAGATCGTATTCATTCTTAAGAAAGTGATTACATTCGTTTTGGTATCGACCAAAACACGAATACCATTACATTTTGCTTTCTCATAGAGCTTTGTTCTCATGAAACGATTTGTTTTCACAGGTTTTCGTCTCAGGACATCAGTGTCTACAGTTTCCGTATCGATGACAAATAATTCGAAACAGTTCAATTGCTACAACAACGGCGATTAAAACAATAATGACAATGACGACTTCAGGATCAGTCATAGTATCTCACACTCTTCCTCAGTAGACCATGAGTCTATTTTGCCTGATGTGTGGGAATTAAAATACGGCTGTTGGTCTTAAGCTCCTCCCGGATGTGACTGAATTAGATCACTTTTATTTGCTGTATTTATTTTTGTCTTTTATTTGTTATGGCTGTTGTTGCAAACGTTGACCTTTTAAAAAATCTATTTTTATCCCAATGGAATTGTAGGCGCTTGTGAGGGAAGTCACATGAACCTCCAACTCTTATAGAATCATCTGATATCCTAATACTTTTGGAAACTTGGTTTAATGAAACGAAATCTATTAAAATTCCTTTTTTTCACGTTTTTAGGAAGGATAGAACATCAGATACTAACGGTGGTTAAGATGTGTTCTTTTCAGAACCATCATGGTTGGTCTGGAAAATAGTTAGAAGCCATTCCAGTGGACATTTTTCTCAAGGATGGTAAAAATTTGTTTATATTTAGTATATATAAAGATCCTAATATTTGAATGCGAAGTTATGCTTGGTGCTATTTTCTTAAGAATGCACTTAACATTTCAAAAAATAATTACTTGTTTTTGCTGGCGGGGATCTTAATGCCTGTTCCCCTGTACAGGGTAGTCGTAGTTGGAACTATGCTGGTCGGCGATGCCTGGATAATGCTCTGTCTGATTTTGACTTTTGTCTTTTAAATGATGCTTCTCAAACCTTTTTTCTGATGGGTTTTTCTGTCTTATGCAGTTGGTCTGCCTCTGAAAATTTGCTAGGCAGTGTCCATGTTGTCATTAGAGTCCGGATTGAGGGTATGTCCCCTTGTGGCAAAGGTTTAAGCCCTTCTAGGAAATTCTCCAAATTTAACTGGCAAGAATTCCGACTCAGGTTTGTGCAAAGTTACTCCTCCTTGAAGGTCACTTCGCAAAACTTTTTACAGGTTAATTCGAATTTTTTCTGTGACGCCCCCTAAATCAGGTAACGAAACAAAAATTTTGAGCCGCGGTAGACTTTTTTAAAAATAAGAATAATACGTTGTCCACGGCCCTTAAGGGAAGGGGGGGGGGGGCCGGGAGAGATAGCTATTGGAAATAATGATTTGAAAAATCTGAAAAAATTCACCTACATGTCTTTTGTTACTGTTAACAACATATTTTGGACCGAAAAAAGATCAATGATTTTTGAGCATTGACGATCTTTTTGAATAGGCAAAAAAATTATATAAAAAAATCTACTATCACCGATTGTTGAAAATAGTATACAAATCACAAAAAAAATTGACACGTCAGAATATTAAAAATTGTCGGACGAGATACATTTTTTCGAGTCGAACGCGATCTATTTTTTAAATTTTGAAACGCCATTATGTTTTTCGTAAAGTGCAGTTAATTTAATGGAAATTAGGTCCTATAATGTTAATTGTTTCGATGCATATTTCCAGGGATATGATTTTTTGAAAATTTATTATTGTAACCTTCGGAATGCCTATAGATTAACAATAGAAATACAACTTGCCAAAAAATCAAAATCCACCCGCTCGGTATGCCGATCCCTCTTTTCGTCGCCAATCCTGTTCTCGCATGGTTTTCGCTAAGTTTATTAGACGCCGCGCAGGTTGAAATTTTGCTTTGCGCCTTTCGTTGTAATGGGCAAATCGAGGATTATCCCGCGACCGCCCTACGATCTCCAGAACGGTTCCCAACTTCAACCCCGTTGCACGTATGACACGTGAGAGTGTAACGGATGTTCCGCCATTGAATTTAGGAATTGCTCTCGCGACCATGGCTTCGACGCGATCCTCGTAAGGATTTACATCCTTGGGATATTTGCCAAATCTTATTGTGCAAACTTTTTTTTGTCTTCTGAGTACGACACGAGAGGTATCGAGACAGCAATTCCTCAGAGCGCAAACTAAAGTTTGCGTTTGAAATGTGTTTTGTACACTATTTTGAAAAATCAATCGTGGAAGATTTTTTTATATAATTTTTTTTGCCTATTCTAAAAATGATGAAAAGTAGAATTTTGCACGTTGCTTCCTCATTAAATCTCATTTTTCACAAAGCCATCTCTATGAAGAAGTTTATTTATTAATTTTGGTTTCCTCATAGAGGAATCTTTGTGAAAAATGAGATTTAATGAGGAAGCAATGTGCAAATTTTCTCTTTGCGGCCTTTTTTACTTTTTCATCACATACGGAGTTAATTTTTTTTGGCGTTTTAAGTGCAGCTGATGTACACAGTATATAAACAAGGCTGCAAAGCAGAACCTTGGAAATTGCATCCTCAGTATTTTGTGCCTTTGACAAAACTTCCTCTGTGAGGTAGCCAAAATTGATCAACACACATTCTCATAGAGCTTTGTCAAAGATTCAAAATAATGAGGAAGCAATTGGCAAGGTTCTACTTTACAGCCTTGTCTCTTTATATGCTGCATGTAACCAGAATTCACGAATATGATTGTAATTATGGATTTATTGCTAAATAATTTCCAAATAGGCAAATGTATATATTCAATGTAAGTAATACCATTCTTTTCCATCCAACCATGGATTGCCAAGTCGACATAAATTTTGCAAAAAGTAGTAATATCATCCCAAAAGCACAAATTGTAACAAAAAATGAGACAAGTACATTTATGTGAGAAGTTTCCACGAATACATATACAAATTGTGAAATAAACTAAGAATAAATAAAGCACGCATTGGCCAAGTATTTGTGATTTACTAATTACACTTGATGAAAATTCACGTAGGATAACAATACCATCTACCATAAAAATAATAATTCATGAATGTAGGTGTAACAAGATATGACTGCTGTACTTGACTACTTAACATTGTAGTACAAAATTTGTTCAGAAATTAAGCCATTATGTACATTTTATAATCTTCAAGTATTATCATTTTAAACATAATGAATAACAGAATCAATCAATGTTTTTCCTCAGGATCAAAATTTTATCACAAGATCGTTTATCTATAAAATCAGTTCAAGTTACGTTAAAAAGTTACGTATAAAAAAATTGCAGACACAATTGTAAGGGTCAAGGGTCAGACTGAGGTTCAAACCAGGTATAATGCCCCATCGGTATTAGCCATAAAGTTACCCTGTAAGACATTCGAAAGGAATTGAAAGTGAAAGACCAAAACACAAAACATCCAAAGACATATAAAGGGCTAGAACATGCTGATATATAAGTCTTATTCAATCGCGATAAGCATGCTTTACAAACCCGAAACTTGATCGCGGAATCGTAAATCAGCAAATTTGTCTGCTATGCTATTTTAGGCCCTAAGCATTAACGCAAGTGGTAGAAAAAGTTAAAGCAGGCCCATTTGGGTGGCACTGGTATATAAGTTTGGGTGCGCGAGTCTCGGTAGCTGGTGTATTATGAGTCTGCGACGGGCAGTCCTGCGTTTGACCCATGAGAGCAAAGACCCCTGGGCCTTGACGCTCGTTCGGCGTTCGCCGAAGCCCCATACCTCTTCTCAACATCGCACCGCCGCTTCTTTCTTTCTTCCTTCGCCCTTTCTCTTCGCTCCGTCATGCCCAACTCTTCTACACTACAATCCTTCTTTTACGTTCCCTTTCACCTTGCCTTATATTTCTCCTTTTGTCCTTTCTTCGTCCTTCTCACTTCTTGGCCCGTTTCGCCTTCTCACCGGCTCATTTTTAAGTCTCGCTGCAACACTTACACAGGAGTGTACCGCGAACCATAGCTACTGCTGCGCAACCACAAGTTTCTTATTCATTTCTTTCCCTGTAGCGATTTAAGAGTGTACAAACTTTAACACATCAGCAAAAAATCGCTTCTAGATTAATATTGTTAGTTTTTACGTGACGCTTATTTATGGGCCGCACTGCCCCTTTTGGGCTGTGTAGGTTATTAAACCACTTATTTTTGTTTAGCGTAAGAGGTCGAGACGGATTTCTTCCGCTTACCAAATGTGGCAAGGTGGCCCCGGATAATAATACACTTGTTTTTACCTTCATTATTGTAATGTATGCACCGGTTATATTGTTAACGACGTTAAAAAAAATTGCACATCACTTTAAAATACACGGAGAGAAGGATCTAGTAAAAATTACCTAGTCGTATGGTAAAAATTTTCAACAGGACGTGGCACACCAGCGCCATCACCGGCGATATGCGAAAAATTCACAGACGCTACAGAAATTTTTACTCGGCCATTATGGTAATTTTGCTTCCTTATAAAGGAAGCTTTGTTTTCGTGAAAATTTTTTCTCTCGAGATATTCCTGCCATAACACTTAAAACTGTGTAAAACGTCCAGAAAACTGATTCGGGCGAAATGTCTGAATGTGTGAAATTTAATTTTTGTTACAGTGGTTTTAAATGCCATCTCAGTTTTGGTATAGATTTATTTAAAAATATCAAACATCTCACAGCCTTCTTCCTGTAACAACCAATGGATGTACAAATAAACATTTGCGAAGTTAATTAAAAAATAAAATAAAACGCTGATTGACCGGCATAATATACCGGTATAACCTCCAAGTCTCTGTACGACTGTGTTGCGTCGTTTTGTATACGCGCAAAAGGTTAGGAGGTTAGAATTTGTCAACTTCGACGATTCTTATTATAGTTCTTATTCTCATTCGTAATAATTAGTCATATTTTCATTCCAATAATATATTAGCCAAATATCCAAACATAAACAGAGAAAAATTTCGAGTCGATGCACGAAAGCGACACCGATATTACTGTGATTTCTGATCAAAATTACGAATCTTCCAGCAAAAAATGTTTTACCTTCTAGCAAAAACTGTTTTACCATCTAGCTAAAATTATCATAGCATAAGTTACCAGTAGATCTAGTAAAACTTATCGAGTTTTACGATAAAGTTCGCTAGAGTGGCGTGGTAGACCCCCAGTACTAGAATTTTCTGGCAGTTTCTACCGGATATATCGCAATTTTTACTGGATCCTTCTCTCCGTATAGGTTTGAGAGAATTATTCTTTCCTAATATCGGAGAAAAATATTTTTTTTTTCTAATAGACCCCTGGAACGGAAGCAACTTTATTGAAAAGATTCTGCTTGCTGAGTTCTCTAGCTCCTGATAACGAAAATCGTAGTGTCACCAAAATGACAGGTAACCTCAAAGAACAAACTAAGAATCATAGACGCAACGTCACAAAACACACGACACTATGAAAACTTATATAATAAAAACTATGAGTGAACTGGACCCAGATCAGGGTCGAAACGTATCAAATAAAAATTAAAGAATTTATTCTTTAACCTGACCGCCAATAGCCGACTAGCCTCCATCTCGTTTATTGAAAAGAGTAGAAATTGGAAGATGAAGCTGTTATGTTGATGACTATACCAACAGAAACGGCCGGGAGAATCCAATCTTTAGACGTCTATGGTTTCAGAATTCGGAAACATTTTGTAAAGCATTTCTCTGACGGTGTACTTTTTGCATAATCACAATGTCGATCTTCGTTTATACAAAACAATATTATAAAAATGATGGGAAGTAGAACTTTACACATTTCTATCTAATTGAATTTCCTTTTTCACAAAATCACCTCTATGAAAAAGATTATTTATTAATTTTGGTTTCCTCATAAAGGAAGCTTTGTCAAAATTGAAATTTCATGAGGAAGTAATGTAAAAAGTTTCACATTGCATCAGTGCATGTGAATTACCAATTTCTATTTCGTTACCTCTATATGTTTGGTGGTTACTTATGCAACAAAGTAAACAAAGATTTTTGTACGAAAGTAACTGTAGATGAGTTAATAATTCTCTACTTGTGTGAAAAATTTCAGCACGAAAATTACGCGCGACTGAATATTGATACTCACGGGCATTAAAAATGAAAAATGGATAATAAAAAAATAATAATAATAATAATCGATGTTACATACGGGTACGAAACATCGTTACAAACATGGTTGCATTACATTTTGATTAGGTACAAAGTTTTGGCTTACTTGCTTGTTTTGTGAAAGCCAGAGCGAAAACGTTAACTTTTTGAAAAATTCAAAATCACGTAACCTCCGAACCGTTCTGCCGATCATAACCACATTTGGCATGTAACAGCGCTGAATGTTATTTTCGTCTGTAGAAAGTTTTAGTTGTTTTGTTAAGATTTGGCGTGAGTTAGAGCAAAACGTACATTTTTTGAAAAATGAAAAATCCCGTAAAAACCGGAATGCTTCAATGATATCGCTCAAATTTAATACCAAATTTAATACCAAAGGTTCACGCACACGCACACGCACACGCATTTTTTCTAAACCAATTTTCTCGACGTTTTGGACCATTCTGAATGTACTGACATGAGAAATCGCGAAAAAAAAATTTAATGAAAACAAAGCTTCCTCTACAAGAAACAAATTGTTAAAATTGGGATGAGCACTTGGAAATATTACCTTGTAAGTTCTGCAATAGAAAAATACAAAAATCTTCAAAAGTATTGAAATTCTATGATTTCCACAGATTCCTGCGTTTTAGCTATTGTATTATTTTTCATTACAGATTCTTATTTCTTGTAGAAGTTTGTGGAATTTATTTTTCCTAGGGAAGTTAAAAAAAAATGTTAATCATGGTACAACCCTCACTTTACTGTTGATGTTTTCGCGCATATTTACTTCTTCCGTATCGCTCACCGAACATATTCGCTTCATTAGACCGATTAGCCTGTATAGTATATCTCAGTGTATGTATACAGCAAGCTACCGCCGCGCAAGAGCTGCGAATTATCTGCTCGAGTATCGAGAATTACGCGCTCCTCCAGTCATTCGGTATTTAAGTTTGGTACACGTAAGTGGACTTGCATCCGTGGGCACAGGACCCTATGCGTAAGCAAATTTTTTTTTTCTCACTCTACCTCTCTTCTTCCTTCTCATTAGTCTTGTACCTCCTTGCTCTTCGTCCTGTTCATTTTCTTTCCTTTTTTATTGACGATGCCGTAAGATTGGACTAAGTGGCTTCTCTCAATGAGAGCGAGCGGGAAGGAACATTCGGCATTCCGTGCGGTAGCCTGTTACGTTTCACAAATTTATTCAACAACCCTGCAATTGCAAACCCTCTTGCAGAACAACCGTTTCAATGACGTCGGGCTTTTTTCCTCAACGAACATCGTTATTAATTATTTCGGTTAATTATAATTCGGGATGAACAAGCGTTGTCATGACTCTCGTAGTACTATAATTTAGGCTAAGACATAGTACAGAGATTCGATTTTACTATCATATACACGAAGAGGTACATATGGTGCTCTCAAATAAATCGCGGTAGAGCTGATAATATCAAGAGGAGATTAAAAAAAGATCTGTGCTTGAAAAATCAACCAAAAGCTAACTATCGCTGTTATCAGCTCAGAGTTGGAATTAGGATTATTTTGTCTTATTCAACCGGAAACAAACGTTTCATCATGACCAAAAGCGGTTAGTGAATGGTTGCATTGGAGAAATTTATAAGTCGAGAGTTAAAAAAGCCTCAGTTCATTTTCAATTTCAACATCCCATTATTTAATACATGATTTTCTTTTATATCAATTAAAAAAGCTTTAGGAAAATTCGAAAATAATCTTGCATTATGTCTAAATGTTTACGCGACAACCCACCATAAGCTGACATCTTGTTTCATTTTTATTTTTTAATAACTTTCTTTTTGAAAAAAATGGCTTAAAAATCGACGCAAACGTCTGCCTATTCTGGGTCAAAGATCAAACATTTTGATATCTAAAACGGAATTTTTGAAAAAATTTTCAAATTTTTAAATTGTAGCAAAAAATTAAAATTAGAAAAAATCATTAAAAAAAGTTTCAGTACTAAATGTCTAAAAAAAAATTAAAAGTGTTTTTTCGGGCATATAGAATAGTATAATAACCTATGGAGCAGTTTAGAAAGGATTAGGTTTGAACGCTTACTGAGTTGACCAGGAGTACCTCATATACAATAATCACAAACGCATTCTATCTGTTTATTTATTCTTCAAATAATTTGATATATTTCTCTACATTATAAAAAGATCTTGCCGCCGCCGCCGTGTCAAGGATCGAGCAGGCCGGAATCAAATGACACACGCGGGCCTAAATTTTTCTAAGTTCCTCAAGGGACTACATTTTATTAAGTCCCTCAAGGGACCAGTGGGCCTGAATTTTTCTAGGCCTTAGAAAAATCCTGGTGCCATGGGGGGAGGTATTGTGGGACTTTGAATATTCCTGACCTGAAGGGGGTTCATAGAGAGGACTTAGAATCCCCTCATCCGGTTCTGGATGAGGGGTATATTGTGGAATGTTGATTTTTATAATTCCCAAATGAGACGCCATGTAAAGAATAAATCAAATTTACGAAGTATACAAAACTCCAAAAGGAAAATTTACTCCTAACTCTAACTCAATTGTTTTAATATATGACGATATTTCCTCAGGATTTGGGTCTCTACTGGGATGGGTGATCGCCCCAGGCCTTGATTATTCTAATGACCTCCGAAGCCCTAATTTTCTAAGGCGCCCAAGAGCCCACGAGACTAAATTTTTCTAAATCGCTAGCTCTGTTTGTTATAATAGCAGCACGTGTAGCACGCAACTCGCTATGGCCCCTTGAATCCACCATAGCACCAAGCCGCGGCCGCCGCCACCGCCATGTCAACAATCGAACGGGTCTGCTTCACCGCGAGGGGAGAAGATCCCGTATGACGAATTATTATGAAGAAGGGAAAGGCTTCACCGTACCGACCTTAACCCCAGAAAAGTGAAGCGTGAAGCTGACCCCCTCTGATTTTTCTAAGTTTCCCTATGAAACCCTCCTCTATACCAGAATTATTCTAAGTCCATCCCACCCGGCCCCGATCACTATTTTTCCAAGCCCCACAATATCCCCACAGGCAAGGATTGTGGGATTTAGAAAAATCCTGACTTGGCGAGGGGGATATTTTAGAAGTTAGAAAAATCCTGGCCAGGAGAGGGCGATATTGCGGGACTTAAAAAATCCTGGCCTGGGCAGGAGGGAGCGGAGGAGGGGGTGGAACATTCGATTGATCATATTTTGATAAATCGAATGACATTTTTGTCATTCGATTCATTCATTCGATTATCAAATCGATTCATCGATTCATTCGATTTATCAAAATACGATCAATCGAATGACAAAACAAAAATAACGCGCCGTTTTATCTACTTCATAGTGGTGTGGAAATGATACTATTCATTGATCTCATTTCATGAAATGCCTGCCGATAAAAAAATCTTATTGTTCTAAACATACTATTTGAAATTTATTGAAAGTCATAATAACAGTAAATAAAATTTTACGATTTATAATTATACTGTGACTAACTATACTGATGGACACGGGGATTGGCGTGCGAAGCGCGCAGGGGGGGGGGTGCGAAGCCTCCCTAGCATATATGTATATATATATATATACTAGGAGTTTATAGGTACTCGCTCGGTTGTGTTAAAACTGTCCTAAATACGTTTTCACGTGATACTTATGTATCACGGCAAAAAACTTTAAATCTTCGTGTTTATGTAAAACGAATAAAAACTCTAAAACATAAAAAATTAAAGCTTGAAAAGATGATACGAAGAAAAATATGCTCAATATTTATTTAGCTACTGGAGATAAAAAGTTAAAGACATATGTCGTATTCCACGAACAAAAACCGCTCGTGAATCGAATAGGCCGCTATCGATTTTATCACGATTGAGTCTCGCTCACACCGAGGCTCGCACTTCCTGATGCACGTCAGAAGCCATTCGTGAAGACCTTCTAATTGGTTTAGTCGCTATCGTTTATGAGCTCATCGGCGAAGTCGGCGTGTAAAACGGATGAGACGTTCTCGATGTTATCGCTTGATGGGTTGTCGCCATGTTTTGCGTCGGGACGCTGTGTAGTCTAATTTTTTTCTTACGCGTGTAGAATATGGTCAGCGAAAATCGCATGTAAATCTGCTGAGCCGTTCCCGATTTCTTCGCTAGATGGGGCGTCGTTGTCTGTACGCGTTCTCTAGTTTAGCGCGTACAGACAGATTTTGGATTATATACATAGTAGAGATAGAGAAGCCGGACCAACCCTACTTAACTTAACACTACTCAACATTACCTTACCAAACTTAGTTCTACTAAACCTAACCTACCTAACTCAATCCTCCCTAATTTAATCATACCTAACTTTTTTGTTGCATCCCCCCCCCCCCCCCCGTCTGCAGGCATTACGCCTATTAGAGGGTCGGCCCGGGTCAGTAGCTAGTCCCCCCTGGGGTTCTGATCCGGATCAGTAACCAGGCTCCCATGCGGCCGCATCCGAATTCCCCCTCTATATCGCATTCGCCATAGCATTTCTGCTATGGGCATAGGAAAACTGAGAAAAATCTATGCCGATATAGCCGGTCTTGAGTTCGCCTTCCGACACCGGAGCTACGTCACGTTTGGTCGAGAGCGTAAACACGGACTACAGCTGTATACAAGTGACCCCCACAGGTAAAGATACCTGTGGGTCTCGTGTATACATCTGGAGCTTCATCGCGCCTGTATTTATATTTTCGACAAAAATCTACGACACAGGTATTCGAACCCATGACTTACCGATGCTCTGGACTAGAGGCCAGTACTCTAACCGCTAGACCACTGTACCGGATTCAATCATACCTAACTTAACTTTACTAAGTTAATCCTACGTAACTTAATCGTAGCTGGGATAATCCTACCCAATTAAATCCGACCTAAGTTAATTCGCTCGCTCGCATTGCAATAATCAGGTCGGTATTGAGACGGCTGCTACGGCAGAATTTTTCATGGCAAACGTTTCTATGGGAACGGTTGCTATGGTTCAATTATTCTACAAACCCAACTTCAAAGGGCGAGTGGGGTGAAATTGCTCATGAAGTCGATGGGCGAGCGGTGTTAATTTCGCCATGGAACCGATGGGCGAGCGGTGTTAAGTTCACCATGGAATCGATGGGCAAGCTGTCTCAAAGTGGCCATGGAGTCGACGGGCGAGCGGTGTCAAGATCGTCATGGATCCGAATTTGTGGCCAACTTCACACCCCCTCGAATCCCCTACACAGAAAGTATGAAAAAGTATGAACTTGATATTAAAAACGAAAATAAAAAGTGTCTCTATATAAATTATTTTAAAAATGCCATGAAGAGAAAAATAGTGGCTAATGTGATAAATAACGGCCCATTCTCTATTACCTCGCTTTTTGGGGCATCTTTTATGAATTCGACAGAGCATGAGCTTTATGTCAGAGTTAAGGAATATGTTCGTGTTAATATGGGAGTAAACTTACACGGACTTCATAGAGATAGTGCAAGTTAAATTCTTTAAAGCCCTGCTTGGTTGGCCCTGAAACACCCCAAATTACGTAGTAAAACTTGAACGAACAGAGTGAAGCTAGTAGCAAAAGTACTAAAAAAGAAAATAAACTGGTGGATAAAATTATTAGAAATGTCGGACGACAGACTACCGAAAAAAATTTTATTGTAAACTAATAAGGCTAAACGAAATACCTAAATTCAAAAACGACGCAAACTGGATCACGAAATTGGAACATGATTTAGAAGATCTGGGTTACAAGTATGTGTTCTATAGTCAAAATCCGATCATTATAAAAAGAGGACGCGAAAACTGTCTACAAACGCTTAACCAAAGACTAGAAAACGATGATACCGAGCGCGCCGAAAGATCATCTTAAACAAATACTTACAAATATATTATAGATAGCAACAAGTATTTATTCATGAATGTATACCTTCGTAAATTAGGACTTATAAGCCAAGTGAGGGTGGCGAGCCAGAAAAAATCAAGACTATTTTGCAAAGGAACCGCTTTTATTTTTGACTCGGAATGCATATGCCAGTCATGCATTAAAAAACAACCGAACTCCCTAGAGCATTTTTTAATGCATTTTTAACTGCCCAGCTTATGACGGTTTCAGAATTCAATTTATAAGAAAAGACAGAACGATGATTGACATAATAAGTGTAAATTCAAGAGTGGAGCTGGACACCCTTTTTTATTTCTTGATAAATAGTTTTAAACTGCGTGCGTACATTTTGTGTATTTACTTAAGTCATTACCATTTTTATAGGTTTTACTGTTGATTATATGTATGAGAAAAGAGAAGAGAATGGTTACAAAATGAGATAAAACTATAAGCCACCTTGTATCAGTGAATGACTTCCACAAGAAATACAATAAATAATTTATCTGTCTATCTATGGGAGTAAACTTAGGTGGTCTGATACGTACGAATGACGTTCCACACGAAACGTACCAGAATGTCAAAGCCTTATTATTTTTTTAAAAGTAAAAACTATTTGGCTTTGAACAGAAAAATCATTCATACGCATCGGCATTTGTGCACTTCATATAAAAGTCATGTTTGTAGGAATAAAAGGCCGCTTGATTTTCAGTTTCAGATGCCCTGCGGCGGAGTTATAAATCTCTCCAGTAATCAAAACGTAGTTGGGCGGCTCGTACTATTTATTATCTCGCTCAGAGGCATACGGGGGTTTCTACACCGATTCGACATGGATCTGACCCTCGACCTCTCGGATTTCGTCCGTGATGTTTTATGATATTCTCACAACTCTACGGAGCACTAAAAAGAAAAAATTTCAATTAAGTTTTTTTTTTAATTCATTACGATTTTTTATATGAAAATACTGTTAGCTCGAATTGAAAAATTTGAAAAAAATTCTCAAAAATCCCATAATAGATATAAACATTATTAAGCTTAGATCCGGAGTGGGCTGACATTTACTTCTATTTTTTTTCGGAGTTTATCTCGAAAAATAGTTAAAAAACTTTTTGTAAATATGAAAAAGGTTTTAAAAATATGAAAGATCATTTGAAGGTATAAAAAGTGAAAATAATTCACTGTCAGTTGTGGCTAGACCATTTTCATATGTTCTAGTTATGTATGTTCTCACATGCGCCGCGCCTGGGCGCGCATACCTTCCTAACGCCACCCGGCGTCGCCTACGCGGCGACACTTGTGCCCCGGACAGATACTCGTTTGGTGTATACTGAAATGGAACTTTCACCAGAAGTAATATATATTTATGTTTATTAGATTTTTAGCAATTCCACGATAAATGGTTTGAAATTTTACTAGTTTCATTACGCTGGAGCATTCCAAGGCAATGTAGAAACTGCTAAATTTTCTGAAATAATGAACATGTTCGATGCACTAAATCGAAAACTAAGTACCGAATGAAGGTCGCCTCTCTGGAACCCAAAACTTTAAAAGGTTTATTACTGCATCTATTAATTAACCCGTTTTATTTCTGAACTGTGCTTATATAATTATAACAAAGCCACTGTGCTTTCGTAGATTCTAGAGATATTTTGTAAAAAAGTGCACTGTAAAAAATCGGCGGTGTAAAGTGCAATGGTGTGAGTGGTGAAAAAAACCGGTGTTGGAATTAACACCATTTTGTTGTTAAAAGTACATCCGTCATGCGGTATATCGATAATGCGGTGTACTCTGATAGAAATTAACATCAAATGGCGTGATGCACTATGTTGACCCTCAATAGTGTTGTTTTTCGTAGAAGCCAACACAGTTTGATGATAAATGGTAGTGTACCTAGGAATTCTTACATTTAGCCAACATACAATGTTTCGATTATGCTTTTAACGGTGTCAGAACTACACCGAATGGTGCTCTCGCAAGATCGTTTAGGACTGCACAGTAGTGTTGAAATTAATATGCGACAATGTTAGACGTTTTGCTCGATTATTAGCTAATTCAAAATACGGTAGCCGTTCGCAAAGAAAAGAAGAAAGAAAAACTAATTCTATTGATTGATTAGTTAATTAAGTTTAAAATTAATCCAGCATAAGAACAATAGGCAATTTGTTGTTGATGATTTTTCGAAAATTGTTCATATATACCGAGCTAATGTTATAATAAATCATGTCTTTTAAACAATTATTCATATTGGAATAGACTGATGACAATTTATATCTTTTTAACATGTATTAAATTAGTTGTTAATTAATACGCGGTTATTTTATTTATTTGGCATGTCTGTTCACCCATTAATCCGTTTGGACCAGCTAAATAAAAATTAGCTATCGCAACCGCGTTCAATGTATCTTGAAGTAGTAAAAAAATGAGGGTAAGCGTGTAGCATCGATAGCTTAGGGATTTGCGTTAGAAATTACTAATAAGTAGTTAGGTTGGTCGCAGGTTCGAATCCCACCTTGGGCAACTACAGAAAAACGCTCACAAAAGTCTATAATCTCAAGGTAAATTTTTTTTTCTTTTGGATTTAATAAGTTTATCAATGTTGTTATGATTTTAATCAATATATAACAATATTAACAGCGTTAATAAACAAAGAAAAGTTTATTAACGCTGCGCTGTGTTAAAAAAGCACTGTCCGGTGTAATTAATTTCGGTGTTATTCATCAACTCTGATTTCCTTATACCGCCCTTTTACACCGGCATTTACAAAAAATGGTGTGAACTTATTGGGACTACATAGTGGTGTTGAAATGGTGTTAATCTTAACACCACATTTTTAACTGTGTCCCAGGTGCCGTTGCCCGACACGCGGAGAACGTCCAACGCTCGGCGGTACGTCGGCAGCAAGTCGGCAGCCGACAAACGGAACCCGCCAACATTTTGCTGACGCTGGCGCGTCAACCGTAAATTTGCGTTTCACGGCAGTATCGGTTTAATATTGGTAGTCGACATTCCGTCAAAATAATGAACTACAGTAGGTTTAAAATTAATAAAATAATAAAACTTATACGATTTTTCTTAATTCATGAACGAATATTAGGCAGTTCCGTCGTTTTTAATTTTAAAAAACGAAATACATACAATGATTTCATTACTTAGTAGTGACATAACAGTTTTTAGAAGTTTATTGCAGAAATAAAATAGTGAAAAATATTGAAAATGATTAAACTCAATATATTGAGTAACACACAATGATTTCACTACTAAGTAGTCATCTTAAGACAATTAAGAGTGCGTACGGTATTAATGAAGTAATACAGACGGGTGATTTATATACACAATTCGACACTAAATTTTCCAAGATGAGGATAATCGAGTAGGTAAGATCATGGACTACTAATCCCAAGATTGCAGGTTCGATGCCCATCAACGCCGGAAAAATTTATTCTAGTATTTCCAAAAAATAATGGTGAAAAAGCCATTAAAAAACCGGTTAGAATGATTAAAAAGCATTGGACGGTTGCGCAGATCGATGATTTTTTTTATTGATTTTTAATATTAGTTATTCAATGTCGGCTGAGTGTCGGCACCCAGTACTGGGCGAACGTCGTTTACAAACGTCAAGCCGTTGTTATCATTTCGACATTAAGCCGATGCTACAGCGACCTTAGCGACAATGTCGCGCCGACGTCGCCCGGTATTGTCGTTCCGACACTCGCCCGACTCGAAAACCGCACCTGGGGTGGTTTAGAAAAAATACGCGTGCGTGTCTCATTGCTTGTTTGTAATTATTGATTATCAAAGATGAATTTGCTACACGGAACGGCTGCTTTGTTTGTGTTTATCAATTTTACTAAAAAAAAATCAATACATTGCTATCTGGTAAAAAAATTCAAAATTTGGCTTCCTTATAGAGGAAGCTATATTTGCGTGAAATGTTTTTTTTTCGAGATTTTAATGTCAACATACTTAAAATAGTCCGAAACGTCGAGAAATGCAATTTTGAGCCGGCGTCCGGATGGATGTGAATGTGAATGTGCATATCTGTGTGACGAAAAGGACGTTAAGAGGATAACTGCCGCAATTTATGGGCGAACGAGCTGAAACTTGGTGCGCAAATAACCGCAGTTATCACTAAGGTTGTTAGGTATTGAATGAGCCTCGAATGGGTTGAGGGATTCAAAAGTTACGAATATATACTTTAAAACAAAATTACGTCTCGTACATGCTGCCGCTATAACAAATATCAAGCTGTAGAGATGAAACTTTGAATACGAGTCGAGTTATCATTAAGGTTGTTTCGTATCGAATTTGTTTCAAATTGGCAGAGGGGTGGAAAACTTATCAATATTTTATTTTTTTGAAAATCATTATTATAACTTGTACTTGTTGCTGCTGGTACAAATTTCAAGTTGAGCTGAAATTTCGCACACGCGACCAGTTACGACTAAGGTTGCTTTGTATTGGATTTTATTCGAATCGGCAGAGATGTTTAAAATTCATGAATATTTTTTTGTTTTTTTTTTGCAATTTGTTCGTGCTGCCAGTAGAACGAATTTTAAGGTGTCGTGGTGAGACTTCGCAGATGAGTGAAGGTACTACGTACAATGTTTGCTATTGAACGTAAAATTCTAGTCTTTTTTATTAGAAGTATTCTGCAGTAACCAAAATCTGTTAATCTGTCAAACGTGAAAGCTACGATGACTGAAATTTAAAAAAAAATGTAAATAATTACATTTGCATTTAAAAATGAATGATGGCAATCATCATGATGGTTAGCATAATAATAGCGTTTTATTCTTTGAGGGGATTCATTTTGCTTTCTCAAGAAGCTTTGTTTTTGTGAACATTTTTTTTCCAGATTTTCATGTAAACGTGTTCAAAATGTTCCCAGCCATCGGGAAATCGCATTTAGAAAAAATGTCCGGATGTGCGTGTGCGTGTGTTTGTGCGTATAACTTGAGAACGTCTTAAGATATCAAGCCGAAATTAACCACACATGTCGGGGGTTCATATTTGCTTGCTCGATCCAATTTTTGGAAAGACTGGCCCATAGGCGCGCTCCGCGCGCTTAACCAGTTCGTTTTACATTGTCTTATTACATTTTTCTTTGCATCTAAACATTTATTATTATTATTTACTTTTTAATGCATAAAAACTTTCATTAATTAATTAATCAATATTATTTACACAATTTTATTCAATTTATTTAACGCGCATAGCACGGTCGTTGTTGCTAGTTTTTTTTTAAAAGATGAGTAAAATTTGTACGTATTTATACTTTGACTCTTCACGCATATCTTATTTCGAGCAATAATATTTTATAAGGGCGATAACCATTATTTATACTATTAAATTTATCACTCTGATTCGGTTATTTTATTTTTCTGAGCGAGAGTTTGCATGTTTATATGTTGTTTAAATGTTATATTTTAGTACACTTTATATTTCGTAACATTTTATGGCCCTTTACACCGTTACTCTTTGATTTGTACTATTATTTTCATGTTTATATATTTATTGTCTAGACACTTTCATATTTGATAATAAAAAGGGTTATTATATTTTATACGTCACAAAATTTGAATATCCCACAAATTATTTTTCTATCTTAGACATTGTGTCACTATTGATTTAAAACTTTTTGTTCAATTAAAATCTAAAATCGTGAAATAATTTATACTATCCAATTTATATATACATTTTTGTCTTCAATTTAATTTTTGAATGACCCTATTCTCTATTTTATGTACGTCGGAGTAAAAATCATAACTTATGTTAAAATTATATATACATATAAATATATAAAAAGAAAAAATATTCCTTACAAATAATGTCTTTTACGTCCAAACAAGCCTGCAAAATAGAACCTTGCAAATTGCTTCCTCATTATTTTCTATCTGTGACAAACCTTTTTTTATTACGACATATTTCCTCGTAGACGTAGATTTAAAAAAAAACTTTGTCAAATATACAATATAATAAGGAAGCAATGTGCAAGATACTATTTTCCAGGCTTTTTTTCATAGATTAGAATTGCATAATAATTTATACGAAGCATTCCGATTAATTAAGAAAAATAAATAAATAAAGAAATACTATCTTCACGCTGTAACTTCATGCGAGATTGTTTGACATCGTAAGTTCTAATGATTTTCATGTAATACATCACGCCTTCGTTGCACGGCTATCGCCGGCCATCAAGGAACAAGTAGAATTAATGTCGAACGATTCGCCAATAAAAAAAGAAAAAGAAGCGAGTGCCCGAGCTAACTGTGCCCTGAGTGCATGAGGTTTCGATATTCGCCTGCTCTCCATTTCCTCGATTTATTTTCCCTTACGTGAATTTATTGAATTTATTCGACGGTAACAGGAGGCTCTCAGAGCTTGGGTTCATCTCTTATCCGAACGATGCCCTGTGAACGAACGGGTCGAGCACTGTTTAAAGGTTTTGCCATTACTATGGGCCTTTCTACTCGTGTGAGCAATGCACTTCTGCGCTTTAACCGTATATGTTACAGTATGCATGTCTACACACGTACGGCACAACGCACTGCATCTGAATAGAGCTTACGGTACTTGCGAGAAACCGCCGGATCCGCATATACTGACCAAATGCAATTCTTCGATGAAGCCCCGTTGTTTTCGAGCACCCACGATGCGCTGTATATGGAATTCCGATCGAGAATAACCGAAAATTAAAACGGTTCTCTATTCTACTTAAAAGAAATAATTTATTATTCTTTTCACGGTTTTTACCGAAACCTTTTTATGCCTGGTGAAGTGATGGGCTGTGATTCCTAGAGAGACATCAGTAGAGATATATTTGTACAGTGATTGAACATCCATAGTCAAGTGTTGTACTTTTTTGCTTCATAGAGGAAGCTTTGTTTTCGTGAACATAATTTTTTTCGAGATTTTCATGCAGCATACTCGGAATGGTCCAAAACGGTCGAGAAAAGTCATTTGTACGAAATGTTTGTATGTGTGTGCGTGTGTGTGGAATTCTTCATGTATTTTCCTCAAATTTGGTTCGCGAATGGACTATCATACAACAATTTTTGGGATTACAGTTGACGCGAATCGATTAACCATTTTTAGAGTATTTTGAAAATTTGGAAAAAGTCGTTTTCACGCTATAACTTTAGTAAATTACGATATGTCAGGCTGAAATTTTGAACACAAACGAACTTACAGTGAGCCATGTTTGGGGCCAAGTTTGACGAGAATCGATAGAGTGGTTCAGATTTTATTGCAGTTTTAATTTTTTTTTAAATGTCCGTAAACATTTCTACTTTTCTAAATTCTGGGATGACCCGCTACAATTTACCACGTGATTTCACAATTATTGAGTATCGAAGATGAATTTATTTTAAGGAATGGTCGCTATATTGATAAATGTCGATTTTATTCCAAAAAAAGCAAAACATTGCTGTAGCGAATAAAAAAAAAATTTCGACTTTTTTAGGCAGATTTCAGTCAATTTTGGCATACATGTGGATTCTCCGAGAACTAGGTCTGGGTATAAATTTTATGCAAATTGGTCGAACGGTTCAAATTTTATAACGTTTTTTAACTTTTGAAAAATGTCGTTCAAGCATTCGCTCGCGCAAATTGCAAGATGTCGAGCTTAAATTTGTTTTACTTCTAGACTATGATAAGACAAGGTTTTAATTCAAATTTGGGACAAATCTGTCGAGAAGTTCGAATTTTATAACATTTTTTATATTTTGAAAAATCTCGTTTTCGCACTAGCTTGCCTAAATTAAAAGATACCGGCTTTAAATTTATTTCATAATTGAGCACCGTGAAGCAAAGTTTGAGTACAAATTTGAAGAAAATCGGTTGAGAAGTTTTAATTTCATGACGATTTAAAAATTTTAAAAAGCTTGTGAATGCGATTTTTATGGTAGACAAATTTTTAAATATTTTTTAATATTATAAACTTCGTCTGCCAATCATTGCGTCATCATTGTGTCGTCATCATGACGAATGAATTACGAACGAAAATTTAAAAAAAATCAAAGTAGAACCTTGTAAATTGCTTCCTCGTTATTTTACATTTTTAAAAAATGTTTACATGTGTGCAAAGTAGAAATTTGCAAATTGTTTTCTCTACAAAGCTTCCTTTATGAGGAAGCCAAAGTAGATAAACATGCATCCTCATAGTGGAAGCTTTCTAGAGAAAACAATTTGCAAAGTTCTACTTTGCATACATGTAAACATTTTTAAAAAATGAAAAATAATGAGGAAGCAATTTGCAAGGTTCTACTTTGTTTTTTTTTTTAATTTTCCTTCGTAACTCATTCGTCATATTCTGAATGTAAGGAGGAGGTCAGGTGAAATTTATGAATATTCAAAGATTACCTAATGTCTCATTTACTTGTTTGTTGTTAGGCTGCGGTCTTTTATATAAACAATTAGTTAATGGAGCTTCGTCGTACGATCATTATTGTAGATGGAGCATTCTTCATCAATTCTTAACCAAGAAGTAAAGCAATTAGAGTGAACAAATTTCAACTTTTCTGATCGAAAAATCGATAACGTCAGAATGTTTAGCATCGATGTCTCAGATTCGATTACGATTGGAGAAAAATTCCATCTACAATAACGGTCGAACGACGAAGCTCCATCAACAAATTCTCACTTACTTGGTCGCTAGTATTATTGGTAAAAAATATGCACCATTGACATACCACACAAACAAATATTTGACCGGTAGCAAAAAATGTGGGTAATGCACGTCATCTACAGAAATTTTTCATTGTTTTTGTGTTACACAATTTTGGGAGAGAACCGATAAGTCAAATATCCACAAATATTCCTCAGTTCCCGCTGGGGACCTCGAAGTGGGCAAAAATAGTGGGTCTATTAAAAAATAGCGGGTCTGTCCCCATTCTGGGTTGTGTTGGCAATTTTGAATTTTGCTTACATCAGTACTGGCAAGTAGGACAGGTCCATTCTTGGTACAGTTATTTACCAGTACTGTGACAGTGTCAGTAAACAAGATTTGGTGACTACAGTTGTTTCAGTTGTGGGTCGTATTGGCAGCTCTGGTCTTTGTCCAGTATTGACAACCAGGACAAGTCTGTACCTGGACAGGCCCGTGCTTGATAAGATTTGGCAATCGTGGTTGTCCCAGTACTGAGCTCAATTGGCAGCTCCGATACTGTACCAAAATTTGTACATGGGGACATTTGGAATATATAACATTAGCAAACGACGTCAGTGCCACGCGCGGTTTTGTGATTTTTCTTTGTGCAAGTCGATTGCAAACCTATTTAAGAGTTACCTCTAATTCTACACATATTCATTATAATAAAAGAAGAAAATAATTTTTAGACAACCAATATTCAATTGATTTAACACTTGAAAAACAGAAACCTGGTGCAAGCTTCTAACATGGCACTTAATTATATTTGAAGAGATGTTGGAAGCTATAGAAAAATGGATCTCTTATACATTTTTTATAGAAAATATTCTGTTGTTGTGGTGAATAACATAATGGAAATGAAAAATCAAAATTAACCTAAACCACAAGTTCTGTAATCACTTGTTTACCTCTGTCAATATATTTACGATTGCTGTGACGTTAACTAATACAATTTGCATCGTATGAAATATTTATTTTCACATAATAAACATATGGGGCAAAACACGTCAGGTCGGCCACCCCAATTTTTCATGTCAACAAAACGTCCTTACATTTCTTCAGGATGTTGGTCTAGTTGAAGAAAAAACGTAGGAATTTTTTCACATTTTTTTATCGCATATTCCAGCCATTGAAAATTGCTGAAAATAATCATTGTTTATTTTTTAACGCCAATACTACGGATCGCAAAAAAAATCATAAGAACATCAAATTTTGGATTTCCAGCGTACTTTCCAACAACATTTTTTGTAAAATTCTCCGATTTCATTTTATGCTATTTTTAAATTAAATAAAGTTGCCACTTTTTTTCCCTCCGGAACGGCATTTCGGATTTGGTTGAAATTTTCGCATTTTGTTCGTTAAATGCCTAGAATCGTAGAAAAAAAAGGAGAGATGGGCGGCGATTTCGCTCCAGATTTACAGCTCTTCGAACGATCAAACATCGCGGTATATGATACAAAAAACAAGAATTGCATAATAAAAAAATGTAATGCAGGCTTTAGAATATTTACCATAGACATTATCAGCCCTCTTGAACGCAGAGAGCAATTACACATTAGATTGCCGCGATCTTTCATCGTTCGAAGAGCTGTAACTCTGACGCGAAATTGTCGATTTGATGTGTTTTGCCTCATATACAATTTTCTACGTGTACGTTATGAAACCCACCTTGTACGTAATATTCACGAAAAAAAAAATCCCAATGCCTTTCTTTAGTCGACTCGGCCACGTTTAACGATAATAGACAGTAAAGAAAAATAATATTCTTATGGATGAGGTTAGTAAGGAAGGGTTCATTTTATTAAAAGAAAGATTAATACTTCTCGATATGCCGCAAATTTTTCTAGCATAACTAATTGGAGCAGCGATGTATAAATATCTTTATGATGATAACTAGTTCTGTCGCTCTTATGCCACGATTGAAACGTTAAGCCTCGTTATTTTATGACGCCAGGAGGGCGACACATACAAGTAGGTATGGCCAGTATTAGTGTATATATATATACGCAAACTGGATCTGAAGACTGACCGCAGAAGGCAGAAAAGCTTCTTCTCTGGACGGCGAACCGCCAGTCGTAGAGGGTACGTATCGTCGAGCGCGGTATATCGAGACACGCTAAGTGCCATGCCGTGTAAACGCATCGAATTTATTGGATGATAGGGCGCAGACGTGCGAGCCGCACGCCTATAATCTATAATCCCTTATCTCGCGTCTCGTGGTTGCACGCGATGATTCCCCTGCCTTCAACTTTAGATTTTTATATTGATTTAATTATTCGCTATCACGCGGCCGTTCGTGGTTGCTAAGAATATAGCGGATGGTTAGTCTCATATTATCATGTGATTTTTCCGCCACACCCCAACTGTTGTTGGAGTAGAATTAGTTAATTTACTTTTCGATTAGATGCCACTATCGTAACATCTAATCGATTTCGGCTTTGTGAGTTTTTGTCAGGGTTTCCACAATAGGGATTCCATACTAGGGCCACGTCACAACTCATAAAGCCCGCGTAGAAAAGATGAGGAGTCCACGATGGAATCTAGGCTGGATTCTGCCCAGAATCCATTGTTGAGTCTGGGCAGTCCCGGATGGAGTATAAGCAGTTCAGGATGGAGTCGGAAATGGACAATGGGATCAGACCGAATCCCATTGTCCACCTTTGACCACCCAGACTCTATCTGGGACTGTCCAGACGCCATCCTGGACTTATCATTTTTGCGCTGGAGGCTCCCCTAATGTTATTCTAGGCTCAACAACAAACTAATGCCTTACTGTAACCTGGGGGCACTTCCCTAAAAATCAGTTACTCATTCAAGTGCTGACCTCCAGGATCGGACAGGCAGCAACTCTTCTAATTTTTGTGAACATCCCGAGCAGAAATCAACTGCGCAAGCCGCAAGTTTTATCGGGACCGGATATGGATGAATGAGATTTGAATAAGGTGTACCAGATCAAGAATGCCTAATGTTAACCTGACCAGGACGGAATCTTACATGAGTGCGGTATGCCGGATCTGGCTCGCCTAATATCTACAAGATGTGGGATGGATCTGGTTTTAATCCGTGTTGTCGGATCAGGCATGCTTAATATTATCCAGATCTGCCCTAAATGTAATCAATACGGCTTGCTGAATCCGGATAGCTGCGTATCAGCCAGATAAGGGCCGGATTAGGAATCAGTAAGGTATGCCGGATCAGGTCCGCCTAATATCTGGACCACATGGGACCCAGATATAATTTCGATACGTCTTGCCGGATCTGGCTAACTGGGTACCAGCTAGATTAGGGCTGCATTAAGTATTAGTCAGGTATGCCGGATTAGGCCCGGCTAATATTAACCAGATCTGGCTCAGATATAATTTCATAACTAAGTATTATTAACCGAGAATTGTTAATTAACCTCTTCATTTCAATTTAATAATTATGCATACATGAAAAGTATACTGTACAATACATGTACTTAATACATACATAAACATATGACCGAGTATGTGTCAAATTCGTCAAAGTGTAGATACAGACAACTGAATTTATTTTCTGTAAAACAATAACCGTACATTTTTTATTACGTAATGTAAGTCGTAATCATATAAACCAATAGAATCGTAGCATTACAACCTCTCTATTTGTCGATTCCACACTATAAGTACGAATTTGAAACTATTTTCCTCTAGACAAACATAGCCGCGTGGGCTGAGTCGCAACGTTCCTGGATAACAAGGTTCCTGCATCGAAACCCGACATCGCCAGAAAATTTGAGACATTTTTTTCAGAGATAAATTTGTAACTTGCCTATATTAGTGTTTGTAATAATCGTGTATATGCAATTTAAAATAAAAATTAATTCCGGTGAATGATTAAAAATCATTTTTTAAAATTATTTTAGAGACTTTTGTAACTGCATGCCCGTTTCCGGACCTTATCAGATCATGATCAGGTTATTATCAGGTTTTGGATCAAGGCCATATTTTGTAATAGCGTTACACCCCGGATCCGGGCCAGATGCATAAGTCAGAGCAGGCGCGGATATCATTTCAGGCAAACTGATATGGGCCGGATTATAACCAGATTAAATTTCATGGGTATCTTCACATGAGGATCTCGAAAGAAAAAAAATGTTTCATTAAAATAAAGTTTCCTCTATAAGGAAGAAAAAGATACTTTTTTTTGAGTTTTCAAAATCTATTACTGTAATTCGTGTCATTTTCGGGAAATTCATAAATTATTCTCAAAAGCATGTTTCTTACAATTTAATATTCACAGCGGACTGAAAGACTTCGGCCGATGGCTAATTGGCAATATACACGGAGAGAAAAATTTGGGATTCTCCCCCAAATTTATTTAGTAAACGAAAGATACCTTGGAAACCTGTAATTCAGGCCTAGACGTTTGTGGAACATTAGAATGCGTATCTCGCTGTACTACAGGTGAGAATATGAATTATTACCATAATTCGCGTACACAAAAAAACATATCAAGATGATTTCTTATTGACAACTCAAAATGTACTTGCAGCTTATAAAAAGTTCGCAGTTTATTACCATATGCGAGTTACAATGAAAACAGCTACTCAGTAAATAGGAAACACCTTCAGTTGTAGAGGTGTTTCTTAAATGTTTGGGTTTAGTTTAGAGGTCACTGGGTACAAACTGCGCAAGACTCCGTACGGCGCCGCACCGCCGACGTTCGCTGGTGCGTTCCAGCAGTTGATGGCTGAACCCTACACAATTTCGCGCAGGCTCCTAGCCGATAGACTATAGCGATTTTCAACTGCCGCAGCATTACCGCAGAAGAAGAAAAAACCGTCAGTCGCTCGTGAGATACTGCGGTGTTGTGGACTTTGGAAAATTTCTTCGATGCGTTACGAAAGCAAGCACAGGGCCAGCAAGAAAATAGCGAAAAGTGCAATTCGTCGACTTAATGTATGCCACACAATCGCTGTACGAGAACAGCTGTGCCTAAGTCACCGATTCTGAATCGGAAGAACTTCAGATGTAGATTGCGAAGTAGGCCCTTTAACCCCGATTACAGCAACGTCGTTCGAACCTTGCCTTGATCAACTACGCGCAAAATTTCCATTGGAAGGAAAATGTAACGCGGTGAAATGGATCAATTATTTAGGACGGAAAATTGTCAGAAACTGCGTTCTATATATTCCGAGCCAAGAAGGCCCACTATTTCGTGTAGTTTGTGAGATAGTAGGCGATAAATGAGCATTCGTAATATTAACCAAACAGAATAGCAATAGTTACTTCGACACGTTAGTCCACGCATTTCAAGTCTGGGATATCACAAGTTTCGAAACGAAATTATTATTTCATAATGACTTGGCTTCCGCAACGATCACTTACCTTAATAAAATAAGTAATGGTTTTGATTACATCAATAAAATTAGATCTAATACGGAAATAAATTGTATGGTCTCAAATACTAATTATAGATATATTTACTGTTATTTCTAGTTCCATCTGTTGTAATTGCGAAAACTATGCGTCTACAGTACACGGCTACATAGTACGTAGTGTGGTACACGACAGTGTAGATTGGCCAATTATTTTGTTTCCATCAACAGCATAGGAAACAATCCCAGACTTCCGATTTGTAACTGTCTGCGGATAATTCCCAAACATTTTTGTGTGTCATTGCCAGTTTTTTCCTCTCCACGTGCATAGATTAACATGTGCCAAGCTATATACCTTTTCGTTTTAAACCTTTTTCATGTTATGTATTGTCAATAAACTTACTACTACTACTACTACTACTGTCAATATTCCCTTGGTAATTCCTCTATTGTCCCATTACCTGCACCTATTTGCCCTCTTAAACGTGTCTTCTTCGTAAACGTTCCTTGTCCCTCCTACAGCCTCCCAGCATTTCTCGACACGTGCATTCGAAACTTATACCTCCTCTTTTTTTATGTTTTCATCGTCCTTTTCGCGTCCAGCAATACCGAAGTTCGGTTGAACGAAGACAGCAGAGCATTCCTGTCGTGGCCGTACTCTCCGCGGCCTTCCTAGACCCGTCCGACAGTTGGAGTCGTTGTAAACATCGGAGCTGAGCGAAAAGGGAGGACGAAGATGCGAGCGAGGCAGTAAAAAAATTAACACAATACAAAGAAGAAGTATAAAGAAGAAAGGTGGAAGAGCGAGAGGGAAGAGAAATTCGCCGCGATCGTTTCGCAGAATTGCAAAGAGATAAATATGCGGATCCCCTGGCGATCGGACACGGCAGATTCTTATGCGATTCTCGCTATCTTTTCCTCTGGTCTGCGAAGACCCTTCTGAACTGTGGTCCGCCTGAACGTCAATCTTTATATTCGTGACAATGGGTGCCCCTCCCCTCCCACACTGCATCTCTGAACGTTCGAACGATCCTAGCTGCTAATATGAGTCTAAAGCCCAATATCCATTTCTATAACCATATCTTGGAATGCGATGAAATAAATGTAATGCAACAAAGTATCATGACAGATGTCATGTTGTCACTTTTTTTTGCCTTAAGGCCAATTATAAAAATGTAACGACTTACGGATCTACATCATCGTCCACATCGCGTCCTGACAGGTTTCAATTTTGGTTAGTGACCTCTTCCTCCTCTTCTTCTCTTGGTTCTACTTTTGTTCCTCTTCACCTTCGTATTTTATCTTCATGAAGAATTAAATTAACAAGTGCTTCATGGTGTGGACTTTTAAACGAGGAAGATTGTATGTATGCTAAGGGTACTGAGACGTTTCTCCTCAGCTCATGCGCTCTTGGAATAAATTTACTGCTGTTTAGTAAAGTGTATGTTGTATAGCATCCTCAGCCTGAGGCAAACCCTCTCCACTCGCGAGACTAATTGAAATACAATTTTCTTGCAATATTCGTTGTGTAGACGACACCAGTTAGCATGAGAAGAGTATAACCACTAAATTCAATGTGCAAAGTCAGCGATTTAGTGACGCTGAGAAATTGCTAGGGGTTGCTCAGATAAGAATAATTGCAAAATAAATTTGCAAAGAATTGTTGCATACATAAGACAAAAAGATAATCAGTGACTTGACTGCATGAAAAATCGAGACCACTTTTCACTTTCTCTGATTACACTGACACAAAAGGTTAGTTGCATGAACCGGTTATCGGCTATCAAATGAAGGTTTACTCGTCTCAACACCATTTTTTTTTTCGCTTTAAAAATGGTTTTGCTGAACCGAGCAAATATTTAGGGGAGGATATGGTGACTTGAAATTCTACCCTTGTGATGCAATTGCATACTATTTCTAGGTTGTTTCAACTCTTACAATTTTTGTGCATTTTAATTAATTCTATCTATGGGACAATCCATACAATTTCGACCTCGGTCGGACCCTCGACATCTCGGATTTGGTCGATGGATTTTATATTAGTGTTCCATCTCTAAAAAGCGTTCAGATTTTTTAAAATCTTTTTTCCTAAATTTCATTTAGTTATGATATTTCAAAACATATTGTTAGCCAAAATTGAAAGGCCGGAAAAAATTCTCAGAAATCCTAAGCCGAACAAAAAAAATGTTAGACCCAGAGTGGACTGGCGTCAAGTCAAATTTAGGAAAAAAATATTTTAAAAATTGTGAGTGCTTTTTAGAGTTGGAACAATAATATACAAAATTGTGAACCGAATCCGAGAGATCGAAAGTCGAACCCAGGTTAAAATAGTATGGATTGTACATATTTCAGAGATATTTAAAGTAAAGCAAAAAAAATACACGAATTTCTGAATATTCATTGCGTAGCGAGCCCTGTTGTACACGTTTGAGTATGGTTTGAAACCTCTTATCTACAATTCCTGCTACCAGGTCATCCAATTTCGATCTAGAAGTTTTTTTTTCATATTAAAAAATCAAACGAGGATTGTTTTTCGAATTTTGGCAACTAAATCCAAATGCTATTTTCGCAACGTGTTAAAAAAAAATGTTTCTGGCAATATAAATTGTAAATAACATGATTGTGAAAATTTGTGCCAAATTGAAAGATTACTTGATCAACAAAAAGCTAATACGGATTTAATAAAAAATAATAAGATTTATTATCAGTTTCTAACTTTGTTAAATATTTTTCATTGTACCAGTTGTGGCAATCGTTATTATTAAAAATAGGTAACTTTATTCTGGACTTTTAGTATACCCAGATCTCCCGAAAAGCATTTTAAGATTAACGCGTCCAACACCCAGTGCAATAAATCAGTTAAGCAGCCTGAAAATACACTTTGACTCGTGTCACTTTATCTAAGAAGTGGAGAATTTGGTAAAATGGAGACCCTTGATTTTTCCTAAAAAGAATTTTGTAATGAACACGATCTGACGTTAACACAACTATAATCGTTTCCAAAATACAAGACGCTTTGAAAAATCACGATTGAATAAAAACAAAAAAAAACAATTATATCCACGACAAATGTACTAAAGTATCGAGGATAGCCAAAACCAGTACTTGTATCCTATCTTTGCTCCGAATTTGAATTTGCATGAGTTTTAGCCTGTTATGTAGAAGTCAAAAAACGGTGTGTCTATTCGCACTATCCACGGCGCCACCTTACGTCCGCGCCATCTGCCGTCCACGCCGTTTTTCATCCACGCCACCATATATCCACGTTACCTTAGGTCCACGCCACCTTACGTTCACGCCAGCTTAGTTCCACCTTAGTTCCACACTACCTTACGTCCACCGCTCCTTAGTTCCACCTTCTTTCCACGCTACCTTAAAACCACACCACCTTATTTCCACTCCACCTTGTATCCACGACACCTTACATCTACCCCACCTTAGTTCCACTTTAATTCCACCTTATTTCCACTTTAGTTCCTCCTCATTTCCACTTTAGTTCCACGCTACCTTAAATCCACATCACCTTACTTCCACTCCACCTTACATCCACGCCACCTTAGATTTACGCCAACTTAGGTCCACGTCATCTTACATCCACGCCACTATAGATTCACACCACCTTACATCCACGCCATCATACATCCACGACACCTTATGTCCACGCCACTTTAGATCAACGTTACTATAGATCCATGCCGTCGTACATCTATTCCACCTAACGTCCACGATATTTTACGTCCACGCCGCCTTAGATCCACCGCATCTTACGTCTACACCACATGCCGTTATGATGCCTTAGGTTTACGCCACCTTACATCCACGCCACTCTAGATTCACGCCACCTTAAATCCACACGACTTTAAATCCACGTCACCTTAGGTCCACGTCACTTTCAACCACGCCATCTTACAAAGGCGGCGTGGATGTAAGTTGGCGTGAATCTAAGATATCCTGGATGGTGCGAATAGACACACCGATAAAAAAAAAATGAAATAAGTAAACTTAGAGGATGCCGTTTGATTTGTGTCGATATTTCTATGTTTATGATTATCCGAACTCTGAACATTTTCGAAAAAGATAGAAACCGGTATGTGTGAAAAAAAAAAGGCAAAACCAAGAATCAAATCTGACGTTGATGTATTTTCCTGTACGTTAATGAAAACAAATTCGCTCTGACGATGACTTTTCTCAAAAACTCAACAATATAAATAAAAATCTGTTTTATATTTGTCTTTTATTTTTGAAGATTGTCCAATATAGTATGTAAATGTCTTACCCTGTCGGGACATTTTTTTTTGTACTTTACTAAGTTAGGAAAGTTGTCGAGGGGTCGCCGTGTGTTGACAGGAAGAGCGACGCGCAATGCCCCCAGGGCAACGTACGAAGATGACGACAAGCGGTGAGAACCGAGAGAGGAAAGGAAAATACGAGGGCAGAGAGAAGAGTTTATCTCAGCCACGACGGAAGAATTCAAGTCACGAACGTTACCTAGAGCATGCTCCACGCTCCTTCTATCTGTCCCATAACAACGTACAGCGGCGTCTGTCCTTCGGGCTAAGAAGTGTTTCTCTACGTTCCGCATGTTCTCAATGTACTCTTTAACAGACGATTGGTGGCCCGATGGCCCGAGTTCGTTTTTGCCAGGGTTCGACTGAGATTCGCGATGTCGCGACACCGTTGGTATTACTTAAATGCGAGAATTCCGACGGGGTCAAAGAGCTCTGACACGTGTGCGATTCGAACAGACACTCGAGAATTTTGTCCGTCCTCAGAAAAATGTTAGCCAAGCGTATCAGCACTGAAGTAGCAAATACATATGCTATGAAGATCACCGCTTCAAAAAAATTATGCGCCATTAGTATTCTCCATTTTTACCACAATTTTCGAAATGAGAAATGTAATCCAGAAAACTAGGAAGTCGTTGACGTTTAATTAAGTCGTTTGATCCACCAGAAATTGTGGAAACACTTAAAATACTTTAGGACTGATTTGATTAGTGTGAAGCCCTCCAACCTCTTTAACTTCAGAGAGCCCAATTAATTTGGCTCAAAGTAAATCCAACCTTTGAAGTTTAGCCTCCGATCGTCATTATATCAGTATACAACCAACGTCAACTAACGGTGGGATTCAATCCGGAAAGAAAAAAAAAATCGTTCAAGAATGATCGCGCGTCACATCGTTAACGTTATTGGTTGCAGAAGAAATGGAAGCATTGGCATCGTCTTCAATATAGAGGAATGAAGAAACCGTTGTCCCCCGTCGTATCTGGAGGTTGGGTCAAGGTGACGGTCGCCATGTGACTCACTGACTGCTCGCATCCTCGTGATGCTCAAGTCAGGACTATACAGAACGCCAGCAAAGGATTCGCCTGTGGGTTCTACGTACTCCAACACAGCGTTGGCATGTGGCAGTTCCTTTCCGCTCAACGACTGCTGTGCTGCACTCCACAGTTAGTGTTATGCGGCAAACGTTAAATTCATCGAACCCGGGGTGGGTTGCAAATGCAGCTTGGAGGCCATTCTCATCGTCCAGGGATTTCAAGATTACGTGTTTTCGAGTGGATCGTGCGGTGGTTGACCACGGCTATCCAAAAAAACCGGGGACCGGTCGACTCTTCCTCATTGCCGCCTCCGAGACCCCCACAGTCGTCTTCGCCTCTCTCGCTCTCAACGTTGTGTTTCATCGGCGTGGAATGAATCGCGATAATAATAAAAATCCGGCTGTTACCGAACTTAGTCCCGTTGGAAATGCTCTTACTGGCAAATAACTACCAGCAGGCCCCGCTTTATAATCGTCTTTCTTTACCCTCCTCATATCCCGCATTGACTTAGCAGAGCTGGTCAACAAGGAAGACTACTCGAGTGCGATATGTAAGAAAACACAGGATGCAATCTTTATTACACACACCTGCATCTCTTGGCGCAGTGATCTTTGCAAATAAGTCGTAGGCGCGTTTGTGTGCTTCATGGAGGTGTTTCAAGGGTTCTTCCAGAAACACTTCTGAATGTCGGTCACAAGGACCTTCAACGTATGCTTTATTTGGTTAGTTCTACAGTATAAAACAAATGACAAAAAAAGCAATACTCAGCCACAGCTTTGAGATAATAAGAGCATTTTACATGCATTTTATCGGCCACCTTTTTTCTGAATGAAAAATACATTTCCGCACATCTAATCACTCTTAAATATGATTTTCTGATAAACCAAGCCTGTAATGTGGGACCCTGAAAATTGCTTCCTGATTATTTAGTATCTTTGACAAAGCTTTTTACAAACATACCTCTATGAAGAAGTATGTTGATCAATTTTGACTTCCTCATAGAGGAAGCTTTGTAAGAAGAGAAATTAGTCAACAATACTAAACAATGAGAAAGCAATTTGCAAGGTTCCACTTTGCAGGCTTTTTTGAGGTCGGAAGACAATTTTTTTTTAAATGCAAAACGTCGTAAAATTTGAATCGCTCGACCGATTTGCGTCAAATTTTTTACTCGATAGCTAGGTAGCATTGCAAAAATGAAAAAATAGTGAGGAAGCAATGTGCAAGATTTTAGTTGAATGTAAAGCCTTGAACCGTTCTTCAGTACAGGCAATTGAACGCGATTGATCGCTTTTAACTAAATCAAAAATGCGGATTTCTATCAAATTTTAAACACTTTATCGATTTTCTTCCAAATGTAATACCAAAAGTGGTATCACTTCTATAAAGTTTCATGCCAACTTTTAGCCCGACAGCTGGAAATTTATTTATGTTTGAGTGATGATAGACATTTTTCGAAATCTTAAAACCCCATAAAATCAAAATGCTTCCACCGATTTTGATAAAATGTCCACCAAAAAAACATTGGACTGAATTGTTTATGGTACAAAATTTTGTACCATATACATATATTTACATATATACATATATTTTTCACATTCGGACACTTTTTCTAAATCACTTTTGTCGTTGTGTTATATGACGAGAAACTGAAATAACAATCAAGAAAAATCTTTTTTTTCTTGAAAAGAATAAAGCTTTCTTTATAAGGGAGCAAAATGAAGTAATTTCACATTTCTGGACTTCTTTATATTTAGTCTTCTGCTAAATGTGTAGATGAGATTTTTTCACCGTTCTTTCGTGACAACGTTTCGTAATTTTAACACACGCACATAATTATTATAAAAGCCACTAATGGCAATTCTGCCATACCATTAACACTGGACTTCGGAGATGCACTCATTTGTATATGGGGCATTCCATACCGACTCGACCTGGGTCTGACCCTCAACCTTTTGGATTACATGCCTGATTTTCTATCCCATTAAACCAACTGTAAGCGGCTACCAGACTTTTTATTAGATTTTTTAGACACATTTGATATGCTTATAATTATTTAAAAGCAACATATTTTAAGCCAGAATTTTTAAATCTTAAAAAAACTCTGAAAGATCCTCTATCAGATATCAATATTTTTAAGCTCAGATCCAAAGTAGACCTCGGCCCTATTTTTTTCGATTGTTTAAAAAAAAGAAAAAAGAAAATGAAAAAAATTCTATGCGTAAGTTAATCTTCCATTGCGGACTGTTGCTTGGGCATTTCTCTTTAGGACTTTTCAGGATTTTCATAGATTTTTAAAAGTGTTTTCTTTTTTAATTAAAAAAAATCATGATGAGATCATTATCATCGGAGAAATTTTTGATTTTTGATGGTGTCAGTATGAAAAAGTATGTAGAAGAAGTGTATCTAAATTAGAACACGATGAGTGGTGTTTTAATATGAAGCTAATTACTTTTTAACTACTTAGAAAAATCTTACGGTAGAATAATTGTAGTTCTTAATTTTCTATGAATCTTCAAAAGTCAATGCTCGGCCATCGTTGCCTGATAGCTGAATTTTTTCCTTATTGGAGTCAATATTTCGTACATAACTTCGTACATTATATTGATTTTTTATTTTTTTAATTTTTATATATTATTTTTTTCAGTTTCCTTGTACAAAAAAAAATCGACAAAATACAAGCAGGTTTCGCCCACTTTGGGTCCAAGCTCAAAAATATTGATTTCTTATACAAGATTCGTGGGATTTATATCAGATTTTTAAATTCTGACTAACAATATGTTGGTTTTTAATAATTATTACCATAAGAAATATTTAAAAGGAAATGTAATAAAAATTCTGGTTGCCTGTTAGAGTTGAGAAAAGAACGTAAAAAATCGGGGATCAAATTCGGGCGGTTGAGGGTTAAACCCAGGTCGAATCGGTATAGAATGTCCCATATGTATATCGTTTCTTAAAAAAAAGAACCTTATCCATATTATCCTCTCACTCTCCAATGATTACGACGCCTTCTCGCTTGCCATGAGACACGATACTTGTCCTTGATTGGGCCTTCTTGGAGAGATTCTCTGCTTTAATTCTCCTCAATGCTTGTGTTCCTTCTTCCGTGTTTAAAAATTCCAGCCGAAAAAAAATGAAACGAAAAAAAAAATATATATATATTCCTTACGTTATTTCAGGGATCGCCTCGCACAGGTGTCAAGGTCGGATTAAAATCTTCCCGCTGGAATGATTCAACATTATGCCACATTTTTTCTTGCCATCTTATGAAACTAAATATCTACAATGTATTATTATTTTTATTATCGGCAATACACATTATTTAATATTATTGGAACTCCCTTCCGCGTTTAAGAAAACCAGTCGAAAAATATGGAAGAGAAAAAAATGCTCGTTACGTTATTTTGAGGATTTAAACGACGCGGTGCTGTCGGATTATATTTTTTCCCGCTGCGATGATTCTACTTTATGCTGAATTTTTTTCTTACTTCCAGCCTGTACAAGAATATCGACAATGTATTATAATATTTTGTTTAGCAATTCTCGGTGACATATGAAGCTAAAGACGTCAAGTCGGCCAACTCAATTTTTCATGTCAATAAAACGTCCACAAATTTATTCAGGATGTTGGTCTGGTTGAAGAAAAAAACGTAGGAATTTTTTCAGATTTTTTACTGCATATTGCAGCTATTAAAAATTTCTGAAAATAATAATTGTTTATTTTTTAACGCGAATACTACGGCTCACACAAAAAAATCATTACAACATCAAATGTTGAATTTTCAGTGTAGTTTCCAACAATATTTTTTGTAATATTCTCCGATTTCATTTTATGCTATTTTTCTATTGAATAAAGTTACCACTTTTTCCCCCTCCAAAACGGCATTTCTGATTTAGCTGAAATTTTCACATTTTGTTCTTTGAAATATCTAGAATCTTAGAAAAAATTGCCGAGTTGGGTGGGAATTTCGTCCCAGAGTTACAGCTCTTCCAACGATAGAACATCGTGGTAATCTAATACAAAAAACAAGAATTACATAATAAAAAAATATAATACGGGTTTTAGAATATTTTCCATGGCATTTCAACAAACAAAATGTGAAAATTTCAACTAAATCGGTAATGCCGTTTCAGAGGGAAACAAAGTGGCAACTTTATTTATTTGAAAAATAGCATAAAATGAAATCGGAGAATTTCACAAAAAATGTTGTTGGAAGGTACGCTGAAAATCCAAAATTTCATGCTGTTATGATTTTTTTTTGTGAGCCGTAGTATTGGCGTTAAAAAATAAACAATGACTATTTTCAGCGATTTTCAATGGCTGGAATGTGCAATAAAAAAATCTGAAAAAATTCCTACATTTTTTCTTCACCTAGACGAACATCCTGAAGAAATGTGAGGACTTTTTGTTGACATGAAAAATTGCGCTGGCCGATTTGACATGTTTTGCCCCATATACCAGAGCAGGATTTATATTCTTCTAGTATATTAAACAAGCATTGACTCGAAATTTTTCGCTGTCACATAAATCCAGAGGATTTATTATATTTATCACTATTAGCCACTGCCATTTGAGTCAATGACATCCGTTTCACGTTTATTACTTCAGATTATTTCAGGCCTCTACAATTTTTTAATTTTTTTTTATTTACTTATATATGTATTTTCTTTCAATTAAGTGCTTTGTACTCTTTTTTGCTTTAGCCTGCAAGGATTTGGGAGATGTGGGTAGTGCATGCGATCGGGAGAAGGATCGAGGAAGGGCCAACAGAGATTTAAAACACGATCATGAAACCCTCTCGGTGAAAAGAGCCCTGTGCAAATTCCACGCGCGCTGGCGAACAAACGAAGGCATTTATTTGCCTTCTCCTCTCTCCTCTCTCATCCTCCGACTCTTCTCGCGTCCTTTTCTTTACTCTCGTTCGTGTAACAAGCTGGCGCATAAGCCTTTTTTCGTATTCACGCCTACCAGACCACTTTGCGGAGATACAACTTTTTGACTCCTGCACTCGTCACGAGTGGGATGTCAGCATTGAAAACTAGTAAAAAAGAAAAAAAGAAAAAAACACGTACAAGGATGATTTTTGATTTTTATTATTATTTCGAACAGCTGACTTCTGCAGAAAGATCGTCGTCAAAGCCTGAAACTTTTCTGGCGTCAAAGAAACGCTATAGAATTTTAATTCTATAAGAATTAGAGGACTAAATCTCTCATCAAACGCACATTTCACAATGCTTGACTTATAAGTGGAATCGCTACTTTTAAACATTTGGTCCAATGATTCATCATAATGTATTTTATCCCGAATCCGAATGAGCCTTTAAATGTATTGCAAATATACATTTTTATGTGTAAATAAATAAGACGTATATAGACGTATATACGACGTAGTCGCAATACAATTTTTGGACAAAAAATATTTTTAGTTCAGAATAACTTTTTGGTGGTAAAATATACATGGGACATTCCACCTGGGATCGACCTAGGTCTATATGATCAACATAGCTCTAAAAAGCACTAATTTAAAAGAAAAACGTACATTATTAATTATCTACGATTTTTTAAGCAAATTATCGAATGACACATTTTTTAAATCTGAAAAAGTTCTGAATAAATCTATTCTTTTCGGCATTTTATCAATAAAGAGAATGGAAAAATTAGAAAAAATAGTGACTTTACGATGGGCCGCAGCTAGACATTTTTTGTATGCAACGCTTGATTTTTGTGATTTTTTTTTTTTAGATTTTTGCAAATAAATGTTGAAATTATTCTTAAATAATCACAAACTAGGTCTTTTTATTTATGGTTATTCAACGTTCACTATGAAATTAAATATATAAACATTCTCTTAAACAAATCTTCTATTTTTTTTTCAGTAAAAAAGCGGCATTAAAAATCGATATCCTTCCATATCCATATGTTTTCTCACAGTGTTCTGAACATGTAAAATAAATACTCCGATCCCAATACAAAAACTCAGGAGTTGAATAAAAAAAATGTTGTACATGACCAGCAGACCGTAAATTACAGTGACCTGTTATTAGTAACACTGTCCAACCGTTCAATAATATTTTAATAAAATAATTCTCGAAAAAAAAATTAATTTAAGTAAATAAATTTAACAATTAATTTACTTAAGCGCAGATACGAATAATAATGGCATAATTAAGGTAGCTATATCATGAGGAAAATTCAAAGATTAACGCCTGCCATAAAAGTATGTTGTTCAACGCGATAAAACACGTTTTTTACTGCAATTTAAAAATGATTAACCATTCAGTTACAGAGATATAAGCTCCTACAGTTGCTATGTTACACGTGGAGTAATATACAAAAAGCATTAAAAATCGCGATTCGTGAGATTTTTCTACCATGCAAATTAAAGATTCGGAGAAAAAAAATGAATGTTCTTGCAAACTGAAGTATGCTGAACATTTTAGTGCAAGAACAAAGTGGCCTGCCCATATAATAAAAATAATATTAATGTTACAAGCGAGTGAAACTTGGCAAAGAGACGATTCTCGTCAAGCCAGCGACGATAGTGCCCAACCAAGTCAACCTGACCTTACATTATGTTGATTGCAAAAAGTTTGTCATTAATTAGGAAAACACTGTTGTCAAAATATACATACGTTAATATTGAAACGACAGATAATTATACAAAGAAATTGGATGGCGAACACAAAATTATTGTCATTTGTTGAGAATATTGGCATTAACCAACGGCCTGCTCAGACAGTTTTGAATGAGTTCTTTGGAGTGAGGGTAACCACACCAACGTGTTTCACTCTCGATTAAGATATTAATTAAATATATTTTCTTGTCATGCGTAATGACTTATTATTGCAGAAAACAATTTCTTATGTTTTTCATTCTCTCCTGCTCATATCAGAGGTATTTTTTGACTATACGAAGGTAGTACCTGCGATCAAGACACTTAATTATCATAAATCGAATCAATGTATTGTCATCCTTACATGTTTCTGTAAGTTTGAGCGCGCATTTTTAGGCTTGAACAATTTTTTTTTTCTAGACACTAATTTGACTCAACTGGACTGCTATAGCTACCTTAAATTTATTGCTAGCCAATAGTAGACAGATTATTTTTCTAGCGTGACTTGATGCGTCCGAATTTAAAAAAAATAAGAACTCTTTTTCGCGAACATGGTACACAGTTCGTGCCTATATTATTTATATATGTTTTTTGAAATTTTTATTGCTCATAATCCAATCACTTTTGGCACTGTCTTTACTCCACAAACCCAATGAAACTTTAACGTTTTCCCATAAATGAGACCAAAAAGCCATAAACCAATCTTCTTATCATCGTAAAAATCCCAAGGTCAGTAAATTATCAAATCTCTTTCGTATTTTTTTCTTTTTTTTTTTCTTTTTATTCCCATTCGTTAGTTCTCGGAAAGCATGACTGCACTCCAACAGCGGTGCGGCTCGTCTCTTTTCGTCTGGTGATCCGCGCATGAATTCGGGACCCTGTGTGTGGATCAGGTGGGTTGTGGGGTCTTTGGCGGGGTGAAACGACGCATAGTGGAATCCCCCCCCCCCTCCCACCCCTTCCTCAATGCCCCGTTCCACCCCGGCGGGAGGAGCCGCAAGGCCCACAGGGGGATTACCCAGGAGTAGCTGTGTGCACTTCCTGCGCGCAAGAGAACGAAGGCCCCGCGAGATCCTCGGGGCCCCTGTGCGTAATTGGGATCCTGCGGTTCCCTGCATGTCTCCTCTTCGTCTCTGTTGCTTGTCGGTGGTTGCTCGTTTTGCGATGAGCCAGCTCCGTTGTCCAACTGGTGGGGGAATGCCCTATGTAAGCCCTCGGACGGCCGTGGTCCAGCCCATCCAGCATCAGGAGACGAGCCAAGGACGCGCAAGTCTTCGTCGCTTTGCGATTTAGATCAGAAACGGACGTTAGGAAGACGACAACAGGATTACGCGTTACTTCGCTCAAAACCGAACTGTGCAACGAGTAGTCTTACTAAAAACACACGAACATTCACTTTTGGCTTTGCTCGATTTAATAAAGTTTATTGAGTATTAGAAATTCAAAATGAAGTTCATTTTTGTGATTATTGCTATTTCGGCTTTGTCCGGGATCGATGCCTCCAGCAGAGGGAGAGCCAGGTATCGAGGAAGACAGTTGCCTTTTGCAGGACAACCCGATAGTAAGAGCGTGTATTTTTTTTATATTATTTTTTTATATTAAACTGATTTTTTGCGAAATATTTCAGAAAATAATTCACTTTGTTAATTATATAATTATCAATAAGCGATTTTTATTTTCCGGACAGAATTTTTTTTTTGTTACACATTATGAATATAGAAAATGTTTAATTAACATCACGTCAAGTTGGTTTCGATTAACATTGAAGGATAAGGATTTATGTAGCTTCATATATATTGAATATTTTATGTTAAAAAAAATTCTCGTGTTCACGTTTGGACATAATTTAATTAAACGTTGTTGGCATTCACGTAAATAGTCTTATTTTAAGATAGTGGTTCTTATCTAATTAATTGCGTTACGATGATTTACTTTTAACATATTTAATTTAACAATTGTAATTTCTTGTAAACACTTCAAATTTTTTTCTGAAAAAAATTAGTCGCAATGAAGTTTCTTATTGGCACACAGTAAAATTATGAAATACAAAATTTACGTTTCGACAAGTCTATTTCTATCCGCAATAAGTAAAAAGAATTGATTTTGCTTCAAACATATTTATTCACATATCCAAAGTCACACTATGAAATAGTGTTCCCGATATTACTAATCACATTAAGTGTAATTAATTTTGAAATATTTTGTTCAACAATTACATTTTTTTTTTTGTAAAAAATTTCAACGGCCGATTAAACAAATTTGTTGAAATAGAATTTCTTTTTGACAATAACATGTTTTATTTTGCTTGAATTATATTTATTTCCAGAAAACATATTTTTCTTTTTAACTGCACCTGCGCAAAAATATAATTATTAAACGTTGTTCGTCCCAGTTTATCAGGTTTTCTGTCAATTTTAGACAAAAATGTCATGTTTTTTTTTCGCACGTTGATTTCACGTTTCGTTTCCAGCTACTGAAAAATCGTGGGAGCACGTGGAGTTGCAGAAGTTAGAACGCAAACCGGACGTTCCTGAAGCCTCGGTTGCAGAACATCTCGACGACACAGTGGTAGTTAGTGCGGATGAAATGCCTTTTCCCGAGTCGCCTAATTCCGCGAGACAGTATCCAGGACCGTGGAATCAAGATTCGATTGACGAGGTTCCACAACCGATTAAACCGAGTCCGTATCCGCCGCAGTATCCACCTCAGCAACCACAAACGCCACAACAGCCGCCTTATCAGCCGCGACCACCGACTCAGCCTCCTCAGCAGCCAATCCTGCCCCCAGGATGTTTGACACCTCGCGGACAATTTCCTAGTCAGAACAGTTGCGCGAATTATCTGAACTGTTGGGACGATGTTGTGATCGAGCAGCAGTGCCCCAACTCCCTTCTCTTCAACGACGTGACTGGCCTTTGCGACTTCGAGTACAATGTCAACTGCGGGAGCAGGCCAGGAGCAACACCGAGTAAGTGTTTTTGATAAAAAAATTGCGTTGCTAATTTAGTTTCGCTTCTTCATAGAGGAATGTTTGTTTCCGTTGATTTTTTAACTTTGCACATTGCTTCCTCATTAAATCTTATTTCTCACAAAGCCACCCTCTATGAGGAAGTTTATTTATTAATTTTGGTTTCCTCATAGAGGAAGTTTTGTGAAAAATGAGATTTGATGAGGAAGCAACGTGCAAAGTTCTACTTCGCATCGTTTTTCATTTTAATTAACATTTTTTTAAATATCGTTATCTCTATACTTTTGGTAGTTGATTGGGCAACAACACAAATTAGAAGTTACAAATGTATTATCTATAAAAAAAAAAAAACAAATTGCGTTACACATGACAATGAAAATTCCCTAATTAATATCGTTGCATCATATTTCCATCTAGTACAAAGTTTTGACTTAGTTTCTTAATTTTTGCGGAAGTTAGTGCGAAAATTTAAATTTGTTGAAAAATTCAAAATGGCGTAAAATCCGAACAACTTTATCGATCATCACCAAATTTGGTACGTAGAAGCGCTGTATGTTATTTTTCGACTGCAGAACATTTCAGTAGATTTGTTGAGACTCGACGTGATTTAGAGCAAAATTCATTTTTTTCGAAAAATTTAAAATTCTATAAAATCCGAAACGCTTTACGGATTTCGTCGAAATTCAATACCAAACGACATTGAACCTGTCTTCAGTTATGAGGAACTATTTAGCTAAATCGTCCAACTTTCAATTTTTCCGAAAAATTAAAAATTCTATAAAATCTGTATATATGGGTACGTTTTTTAAAAGATCACACCAATTAAAGAGTTACTGCTCTACTTGCGTGCAAAATTTGAGCTCGATCCATCGCGGGGTTTGTGAGTTACGGACGATTGAATTTTCTGACATTTTTTCAAGACCATTTTTCTCGTCGTTTTGGACCATTCTGAGTATGCTGACATGAAAATCTCGAAAAAAAAAAAAAATTCACGAAAACAAAGCTTCCTCTATGAGGAAGCAAAAAGAGATCTATGGCACACAGATGAAGGAATTATACCGTTTTCTTTGTTGTGATTTTTCAACAAATTATATGAAGATTATTAGATTTGGTCTCGTGAAAATGGTCAAGAAGTCGTAGCTGCTATATCAAAAAATGTTGGCTATTAGGCCGAACAATTCGTCATAAGTGCAAATACATTTGTGGCTGTTTGGTATTGAATTCGACCAAAATGGGTAAAAGACTTGAAGTTTTATGAGGTTTTGCATTTTTTTAAAAACCTGGAACAGATTTTCGCGTAACTTAAAGGGCGATGGCCCAAATTATCTATATATACGAAGTACTGTTTGGCAATGAGTAAGGCATGGTTTCGTCACAAACGATATCGTGATTCAATTTTCAGAGGATTTACATTTTTTTTTATCACAGATATTTTTACTAAACCATTTTTCTCGACATTTTGGACCATTCTAATGCAAGTATCCTGGCATGAAAATCTCGAAATAGAACATTTTCTCGAAAACAAAGCTTCATCTATGAGGAGGTAAAAAATACATAAGGTTGTTTAATACAATGAAAACGCAAACAATTCTTTTTTAGACTCGCAATCCTATTTCAATGATTAATATATATCGTGAAAAATATATGCCAGAATTACGCAGCGCCAGATAATTACACATTTATTTGGAGTTCCGTTGTAGGAAAATTAATTTTTTGGTGGTCGGATTTTATTGTTTGGCTCGTAAAATGAATGAGGATGAATTAACAAACTCGTTAATTCCGAATTCTAAGGTGTTTAAAAAAAGTATATTAGCCAGGAGTTCGGTTGGACCCTAAAGTTTGTTATAACGATGTAGTTGATACAGACTCTTAAAATATAGGTATACAACATTTTTGAATTATTATTCATTTCATCGTGTGTTACAAGGATACATTAAGGAAGGGTGGAGATAGTAGGTTGAAGGTACTTTGAATACGAGTAAGGGGTCCCAAAGATCGATTCGCGCGATTAGGCTTCATTCATTATGCAGCGGTTTGTGAAGCACAGCGCTAGCCACAGGCGAAATAAATGCAATGGAAGCAAAAAAAAATGTTTGAAAAAAGACTACAAACGAGAAAAAAAAAATTCGCGAGGCGATGCTCACAGTTGGAATAAAGAATACGAGGGGAAGAGCTCGAGGCAGTGATTCGTGAGATTAAAAAAGCGACGCGAAAGATAAAAATAGAAACATCCAGTCGTGAGAAGTTGCACAGCAGGCAATTTATGCGCTAGTCAACCAATCGATAATTTTTATTTTTCGATTCTTTACGGTGTTAATCTCGACTCGTCATTATTATCAATAAATCATAAAGTCTACTTTTATTTTCAATAATAGTAACACCAAAAAGTTATTAATAAAATAGTCAACAAATCCAACAGAAAAAATTGTTCTTTATGTAAAATTATTTCTGTAATTTTTCCTAATACTTACGATTTAAAAAAGAAACTTAGATATAATCGTTTACTCGTATGTGGTTGTACATAAATTTGATTTTATTCAATAACAATCGAATTAAGATGTTTTTTTTCTTAATGGGAATTGTATGATTTAACTTTTCTTTTGCTTCTAAATTATAAAATATTTCGGTATGTACAACTGATCATAGCGATCGAGTGCAAAGCATAATGTGTGATCTTCAATTTCAAAGAAAAATCTAATTGATCCATAGATGACGGAGTTATCAATGAAATTTGTTTGTACGGTGTAGCTACTAGTTTTTGTAAACTTATAACTTTTTTTGTAACTCGTGCATGAAAAGCGGCACTTTTCGTGGCAGTTTTGGGGAACGAAAGTGGCGCTTTTCGTACCAATGTCGAACCGTTGGTCTGCGCATGCGCCGTACATTACTTTTTCGCCCTAGGGCCGAAAAATTGTAACCTCACTTGTCACCGTTCGTGACAAATTTTTTTGTACGGTACAGCTACTAGTTTTTGTAACCTTATAACTTTTTTTATAACTCGTGCATGAAAAGCGGCACTTTTCGTGGCGGTTTTACGGAACGAAAGTGGCGCTTTTCGTACCAATATCGAAAAGTTGGTCTGCGCATGCGCCGTACATTACTTCGGCCCTAGGGCAAAAAAGTTCACTTTTTTGCCCTAGGGCCGAAAAATTGTAACCTCGCTTGTCATCGTTCGTCCCGCAAACACTGCCACTCAAAGCACCTCTATTCCTGTACTCGTTACAAAAAGTATCGTATGTAACATGGGCCGAGTTGGCGATCGTAACTCGTGTGATTGCGGCCCTTGTTGCACAATATACTAATAATCTGTAGTTTTCATTTACGATGTTAGCTCGAGCATAAACGTGTGAGTGGTCTGAATTTTAATCGCGCTGTGCTAACAATTCAGTTTCGTATATAATCATCTAATGTGAAACTACTATTTGGCCAACTACATGGCTTCTGGTTTCATGGGATGATGGTTTATCTTGAGTGACTGCTCTGATGTGCTCATGTTTGTTCATATATGCCGGATACGTTCATATCTGTTCATACCTGCTCTGATATACTCATGTTTGTTCTAGTATGGTCGGACCCAGCCATTTTTCATATATGATCCATCCATATATATGATTCACATATGATCGTAGATGATCATTTTTTTCACGTGCTCCCGTCTCGATTACGGTTCCTGCTGAAGAATAGTACCTTTATGCAACAAGGGGAGAAAGTAGCAGATTTTTCCCGTGGGCAGTAATCACCCGAGGAAAAATCTACTTTCGTCTCGTGTTGCATATAGTATTTTATTCTACTCTGGACCGCGGACACTTTTGATCCTATATTTATTATAAAATGAATCGTATTATAACATCTTTTTGCTTTTTTTAAAATCAATTTTATAATTTTTTCTCCCGCTAATTTTACTTTCGCCTCGCTAATGCGATTTGCGGGAAAAGTACGTTACTTTTGCCCCGATTTTCAGGGGCAAAAAGTGGCCAATTCGGTCGGGTGTGGAATCAAAACGTATTTTATTTGTAAACACATCACGTTTTACACTCATGTCGAAAAGTATTAAGGTCGCACTATAATACTAGAAGGGCAAAAAATATAAAAAATATGATTTACGATCCTGCTGACTTGCCATGGATTGCCCGGTATATCATGCATTCATGTCTTTTTTATACTAAACACCATACTTTATGTACTAGTGAATCAATCGATAATTTTTCTTTTTCAATTCTGTTATGGTAATAATGTTGATGATGAATTGATTTCATTTTACAGAACCATCGTTGCCCAGCGGTTCGAAGAGATGCCCAGACCCGAACGGACGATACAGAAGCGCTACAAACTGCTCGGTATTCTACGTGTGTCTCGCAGGCAGCCCGATCAAGTTCAGCTGTCCACGTGGACTGGTCTATAATGACGTGAGTAGCAATTTTCATTATGCTGCTTTCTGTCTTCCTCAATATTCACGAATTACACAGAAAAAACGTGAGATACGGTACATATATTATGATATATAAATCCGTATATTTATACATGTAACGAAAATACGTGTATATGGTTACTGTTCGGCCTTTCATCCGTGAGAACCCACGTACGTTTGCCGCGCTTGTGATGACCCATTCACAAGACCGTTTTCGGATACCTGATCAGAATATCATAAATAATAATTTGTCAAATTTATCTTGGAGAAAATCGGCGCAAGATCGGTGCACCTCTTGAACCACGTTATCAATTCGCTGACATATGAGGCAAAACACGTCAAGTCGGCCACCCCAATTTTTCATGTCAATCAAACGCCGTGAAAATTTCTGAAACTAATTGTTTATTTTTTAACGTCAATACTACGGCTCGCACAAAAAAAAATCATAACAACATCAAATTTTGGATTTTCGACGTACTTTCCAACAGCATTTTTTGTAAAATTCTCCGATTTTATTTTATGCTATTTTTCAATTAAATAAAGTTGCTACTTTTTTCCCTCCGAAAGGGCATTTCCGATTCAGTTGAAATTTTCACATTTTGTTCGTTGAAATGCTTAGAATCTTAGAAAAAATTGGCGAGATGCCAATTTCGCTATTATATTCAGCGATTTTCAATGGCTGGAATCTGCAATTAAAAAATCTGAAAAAATTCCTACGTTTTTTCTTCAACCAGACCAACATCCTGAAGAAAAGTGAGGACGTTTTATTGACATGAAAAATTGGGGTGGCTGACTTGACGTGTTTTGCCCCATATATTCCGTCCCATTTACACAAATACACGCACACACGCACAAAGACACCATTAACAGGCCTTAAGCATTTAAACGGCAAACCGAATACTAAGCCTCGAATGGTTTGTTTAAATAATTGCAGGACTACGGTGTATGTGACTACGTGTACAACGTGGATTGTCAGGGTTCAGCGACTCCGGCACCGGAACCTCTTCCACAACCAGAGCAACCTCAACAACCACCGCAGACTGAAAGACCTGACCCGACTTTCCCGCCTAGTGCGTATCCCGAAAACCCGTGGTTGTTAAGGGCATCGGACACTGACGCCTGGCACCAAAGGCCCGTTAGTTCTCAGGAGGAAATTGACATGAAAGAGGAAAGCTCGCATAATCTGTCGAGTGAGTCGGCGGAGCCAAATCCAACGCAAACTCCAACGATACAGTATCCATGGGACGTGACGCACAAGGTACCCGCCGAATTGATGAAAGTACCTTGCGAAAACGGAGCGGTTCATCGACTCAACGACTCCTGCAGCAGCGTCGTCGTCTGCAGGGACAAACGTCCTCAGCTCGTCCAGTGCCCTCAGGGTCAGACGTACGACAGACCCTCAGACTCTTGCCAGCACTTTTCTATCGCAAAATGGTAATTAACTATCATTATAAATATTGATTTAATTGTAAAATCAATTAATTCAGTAAGTCGACTAATTATGATGAGTTTTTCAGCAGAACTAATCGTATTCATTATTTCTGTTCACAGCTAATCAAGAATGCATACGTGACCACATACGCTTTGTACTACTAGCTAATTATACAATACAATAATTAATTTTTGTAGCTTATAATAACAATAATGATAATAATAATTGTGAGTGTTTTTGTATAATTGTGAGTTGGATTTGTTATATCTGCAATCGTTTATCTGAATCCCTAACCTTATATTAACCTTATCCGAATTCTCTTTCTGATAGTCACCAAGAATAATACTCTATTGAACTTCACCATTCCACAAATCCCTGGCGAAAAAATTTCTACAACTATCTACGCGGTTTTTACAACGAATTACGAATTTCTACAATTTTATCATTTCGTGAAAAGCTGTAGTTTCTTGTAGAAAAATTCTACAACTTTTTACAACTAACTATAACTTAATACAACAAAAAAGTAGTTAGTTGTAGAAATAACAACTTTATATGAGAAAGTATTACTTTCTACATCTGCATGATACTTGTAAAAAATGTAAAAGTATATTTTGTCGTAGTTTCTCGTAGTTTCTCATAGAAACTACAACTTTTTACAACTTAATGCTACAAAAAAGTAGATAGTTGTAGTTAGTTGCAGTGTTGCGGGCTAAACGGTTGTAAAATTTCATAAAAAGCTGTAGTTACTACAACTTTTCACAACTAATTACAGCTTATTACGGAAATCTTCAACCGATAGAGGTCACAACGGTGGTAAATTTTCGTTAAAAAGTTGTATTTACTACTTAAGAAATGAGGACCTAGAAAGATGCAGGCAAACGACAGCTTGTTAGCTAAGTGTGGGTTTGAGGATATACCCGCGAACTACTTAACCCTCAAACTTCATCTCCACATGAGAAGAATGATAGCCCAACTGGGGTTGGCAAGCCAATATAGCAGCAGCGTTATCTTTGCGAAATGTGTCGGCAAAATAGATCTGCATCAAATATGTGAAAACAGTTATCTATACGTCATGGGACTAACTCCGGTGGTGCCGCCTTCGCGGCGAAATTCGCAAGTATCTAGTCATGTGTCGGCAGCTGTTGTTCGATGTAAACATTGGGTCATGGACGGATGCTAAAGCTATGCTAACCAATGTAAGCATAGGTTAGCATAGCATTAGCATCCGTTCCGCTCCGAAGACAAACGTTGCACTGACTTCTCTTCAATTAATAGAAGCAACTTTGATATTTTGACACTTTAATACGATGCTACTAAAATTATCAATTAGACATACCCAGGGTTGCCTACATCCAAATAATTTCCCAAACGATGAGTTTTTCGCCTACAGTACCATATTGTAATGAGGCGACCTTTGAATTTTAATTATGCATTTGGAAGCTACGAAATTGATAAACAAAATGTACGTCAGGTTTGCCTCAATTCAAATAATGTGCGAATTAGCCTGTAGTACCCCATTCCGGAAGACCTGACGCACGAACGACAAACGTAGACCGGGGTTTCTTCAATGGATTCAGAAAGTGTCTTCACGGCGCTACTCGACCTCGAGGACGTCTTTGTGGTCGAGCTAGACTTCGAAAAAGATTACGCAGTCGACTTGGACCTCGAAAAAGTATGCGCAGTCAACCTGGTCATCCATGAAGTCTGCGCAATAAACCTCGAAGAAATCTACGCAGTCGACCTCGACCTTGATGAAGTCTACGCAGTCGACGTAAACTTCGAAGAAGTCTTAGCAGTCGACCTAGACCTCGAAGAAGTCGACACAATCGACCTAGACCTTGAAGAAGTCGACCTAAACCTCGAAGAAATCTACAGAATCGACCGAGACCTCGTGAAGCTTTTCGTGGTCGTGTTAAGCGCCAAGCGAGTCTTGGCCTAGCGTGACCACAAGAAGTCAGCGATAACCTGTTAGGACCTCCAAATATTTCAAATTCGTTTCAAATAACAATAACCTGGATCTGATTCGAAACGCTGAATCCGGCGCACTCGCAAATCAAACGGCGGAAGTATGGCAGACGTCACGCGTACCATCGTCGCCGGATAGTCGAACCAGAACTCCCTATAAACCATATAGGGAGTTCCGCTGCCCATAATTAATTAATGCTGAAAATGGCGGAGAGGAGGTGGAAGCCCTGCTAGTCTGCGAAAGCGTGAAATGACTTAGAAATATTTATTTCTATGCTGGTAAAACCCTCATGCTGAGAGCCCTTGATGAATGAGATGCGACCAAACTTGATAGTATGTGATATGTAATACTGCGTACCTCACTTGCTATAACAGACCTCGATGTAAGCAACAAATAATATAATAATACTTTATGGAAGCAATAAATAATATCTATCGATCTATGTAGACTCTTCGAGGATGTGATTTCTATAGATAGCATGTCTCTATCTATCTTGATTCGATTAAGAATCCAATATCCTATCGACGAGATAATATCAAAAGATGAGCTCTTCTGATTTTTTTTAAGAACTAATGTCCTGTTGCAGTAACTTTTGACAACTTGAAAATAAAAAAAAACAGCTTGTACAATTTCTCATAAGTGACAATAATCTTAACGTTTTATTCTTTGAAAATAACAGAAAAATAAATATTGAATCAGTAACCTATACTTTATAAACTGTATAAAGAATTACTATCAATGTCATTTTATTTATTGTTTCTATAATATATTTGTTTACCTAATTTCCATGATATTTTATTTTTCGTTTGTTAGCAATTAATTGTGAAACTTCATCGTGTGATTAATATTAATCCAACAAATTTTGATAGCTTTTCCGTTTGTCAGTTGTTTCGTTACTAACTGCAAATCAATGTGGCCGTCATGGTCTGCCCGAATGATGGGTATAGGGAGAGGGAATTATCGAAACAGATAACCAATGAGAATGCTGTTAAACTGACTACAGTTTTCGATATCTTCACTTTCGATGTGCCATGTCTTTTTTAAAGGGAGAAAAAGTAGAAGAGTTTACTGACAAAAAAAAAGAAAGAAAATCTTATAAAACGACTCGATTGATTCTCGCTAAACTCACTACCAATCATGGTTCAATCTTCCATTTATGCAGAAAATTTCAGCCAGATATATTCATGTTTCAGAAGGTTAAAGCGTGAAAACACGTTTTTAAATTTTAAGTACCACAAATTAGCACGATATCTAAAAACTTGAACACACATAAGTTTTCTTTTCTGAAACCCTTTTCTCGATGTTTTTGAACCTTCTGAGGGTATCCTACCATAAAAATCTCTATTTTTTTCACGAAAACAAAGCTTCCTCTATGAGGAAGCTAAAGCATATAATAATACCATATGAGTGACGCCGCGTCCACCTACCCAACCTTAAAAACTATACATGTGTTTCTGTGAACATGCATATATGGCTCGTACACGTACTAACTATAAGATCAATAGCTTAGGTTGTGTAAGTGTTGCACCTAGCGAATAGATAGTAAGTATGCGTTTATCAAAAAGCAATACAATGTAACCCTACTTATTCGACCTCAGAACCGGGTTGCCTCCCTTATTCGTCGAGGTAGGCGTCGCCACTTTCCATTCAATATATCTTTAATATGAGTGTGAAAATGATAAACCTAAAGATGCGTTTCGATGCTACAGTTATAAAAGCTTATGTGAACATGCAGTTCTTAAATATTTAATTATTTTTTCACACAACTGCCACTCGCCTCTACATTTTTGTAACATGAACTCGAATAGATATAAAATACATATAAAATTAATGTTCGACACTTTGGTTTACGTTAACGGCAAAACTACCTTAAGTGTCTCTTCACTGTGACGAGGTGGATCGATTTGCGGACAGTTTTTTTTTCAAAAGTAACTTGCTCTTCATCCCTTCGTCTGATGAAAAAAACCTTCAGTGTACAGTCGGTTACTAAAAATCTATGTATCGTCCGACGACTCTTGCATTTGTTAAGGAAACCGTAGATTTAAAAATGGTTGTCGACAACTGACGTGCAATTGACCTTTGGATACATAACATGATCCATTGGTTCACGGATGGATTTTGAAAACCGATGTCTAATCGACTTTTGGATTTATGAAGCGGAGCTTATCTCTGTACGAAGTATACTGTCGGTCAGCAGTCAGATTTTGAAAAACGACCAACAGTCCGAAACTTGCATTTACTAAACAATTTCATTGTACCAACCAACAGTCAACCTTCAATTCAAGCGGAAGATTCTGCACCAAAGATCAACGGCTGAAAGTAAACAGACCTAAATCCAATACCGAAGAGAATTAATGAACCGACCGACAACCAACCAATTCAACTTCCAACGGTTGCTCTGTTTGGTGCAAGGTCACCAAACCGATTCGCACCAACTACTATCCTGCCTATTTTTGTTCATTATGATGCCGTTGGTAACACAGAGTTGCGTGGGTGGTATTAAAGTGCTTACTCCTCTACTCAATCCATTTATTTTTCGCGGTAGGTAACTTTCTGTAAAGCAAAATATTTGGGCACCTTTATCAGCGTAACAAATAATGTGATACTTCTTGAAATATCTTGCCGTTGGTAAGCAAGAGATCCTTCAGCTTTCAACGTTCATGATTTTCAAGCGCTTCGAAGGACTTCCGCGAGAGAACAGCACGTGGTTCGAGACTTCAAGGACGGTGTGACAATTTAATACTTTTCAGGGGAGTAATATATATTTATATATTTTATTAAGATTGATCGATATCAGAGTGATTGAACTTCCGGACTCAAAAAAGTCTACTTTTTTTATTAAGAAAAAAAAACGTCAACATGGTCTCCACATTCGCTGTATGGTACCAACGGGACCAATGTTCTACTCGGTGGCCAAGTGGAGCGAGACGGAAAAGAACGAAGCCGAGCATGGACGCGTGCAGGTCTGCACGGTTTCGAAATTCACGTAGAAGACTCTAGAAAGAAAAGTAGCGCGTCTGTTATCTCGCTTCGGCGGTTTTGTGATCGAAGGTGTATCTTTTCAGATGGTTGTATCACTTCCCGCAGGGACATGCTCTATTTTACTTTCCCATACAGCAGAGCTTTTTTTTCATGACAATTTTTTTCGATATTTTCATGTCAAAATACGCCAGATGATGTGTAACATCTAAAAAGAGGTCTAGAAAAAATGTCATTGTTTGTGCATGCGTGTGATTGTGTATGTTTGCATTAGGGTGTGTAAAAAAACTTTTTTTATTCTTTATTTTAACTTGGAAAAAGACTGTGTGTCTTGACCCTGATATGCACTTTTTCACATATAGAAACCGCTGACAAATATTTTTCAGATTCTGTTTACTGGATATATATTGCTAAAGATAGGATAGTCTGACCAATGAATGAACAGTTAGCGAGACGACGTATTAATATTGGAAAAATGTTGTTACCAGTCAATTAATCTTGCGCATTTAAGTATTTTCGGATAACTCAGATTCATAACGAGTAATTAAAACTCTATTATTTGAATAGAATTAATGCCAATAAGAGAAAAATGCGTATAATATGAAGATTGTCTTTAAACCCAATAAATGAACACTGCCCAATCATACAGGCCAATGAATTAACACCGATAAACCAATGAATGAACACCAATAGAGTCGAAGCAGTTTTATAGGTTCATGTACGTTTAAATTATCATTTAGTAAATAATTTAAAGGTGGTGGAGAGGTTTTAATGGTACGATAATATTTATTTGTGGTATTTCTACAATTATCAGTAAACCAAAATGTACTGTTGCCACTGTAACTTGCGTCAAATTCAAAGTAACGAGCTCAGAATTTGAATATAAATCGCTCAACACAGAATAATTAAATTAATTTTGTCGAGAATCTATCGAGGCTTTCAAATTTTATGTTCAAGATTTTGAATTTTACGACAAAGTACTATCAATTATTATTATACTGAAATTTAATACAAATGTCAAATAAAATGAAAGAAACACAATTGTTGTGTTTTGTAGAAATTGGGAATCCCAATTTTAGAAAATGTTTAATTTAAAAAAATGGCTGTGTATACTCTGACTTGAGCAAATGTTGAGTAATCGAGGTAAAACTTTTTGCAAATGTAAAGTAATATTTAAAGAAATTTTGATTTTATACCATTTTGAATGTAACTTCGAAAACTTCCTCTTCGAGGTAGTTTTTAGTGGTTATAAAAATCGGTTATAAAATAGTAACATGCAAATGAATTTTATATACCGTTTTATATTTTGTTCATTTCTTGCTGCTTCGATAATTTTTAAGCAAATTGTTCGATCTTAAATTTTCGTATTTCATTAAACAGCAAGTGAAAAAACACAGCAACACGTACAAAAAAAAGTAGATTTTTCCAGGGCAAGTACACATGTTTCCAAATCACAAGTATGTGTAATGTAAAGTCATTCGAGTTCCTCCTGCGGAGTGGCACGCTTGACTGACGCTCAATAACTCTGTTCATTCATTGGGTTTGATATTTTTTATAGATGCACCAATAAATGAACAGCCGTTCATTCTTTGGGTTCACGCTAAATGGACCACCGAATGTGTGAACTTTGAAAAGTAAGCATTTGTTAAAGATGATTTAAAGTTACAAGTTAGACTTCAGTCGGATTTTGATAAATCGACCGTAAACTGCTGTGTTAATCCAACCGTTGAAATGGCGCACCAATCGACCGGTTGGTTTTTGGTCGACTTCCATTTGAATCGACCCAAATCAGTCTGAAAGTATCGATGGAAATTGAACGACCAACCAAGATCCAACTTATAATCCGACCCAAATTCAGAGGTCCGCGAGGGTTTACATGAATGTGCCCATACATTTGCAGCAACAACAATATCTACATTTGTTTTATTTAATGTTTTTACATCATTTCTAGGATTGCCACTACCATTAAAAGTAGAACGAGTTGGAAGTAACCCCGATGGGTTAAGACACATTCGAAGGGCAGTTTCGCGGTGTGTTGTCGCACCCTCGACAGGTACCCAGTTTTATATACACACAGGTCACGAGTGTACCATGCGAGGAAGGCACCTGACGTTTGGCACCTAACGGGCATACTTTTGTGCTGCACTCAGACAAAACTGTGGTAGACCTGACAATTATGAAGTGTTAACTATTTTTTATTAGTCCATGCAACTATTACATTAACCACTACTGCGAAGTAAACTCCGCTAGATGGCCAAGGGACAGAGCGTTTCTCGTATGCGACTCGTCGCCTGAGTTGGGAATTCGGGGCGGGATCGTCTACGCAACGCGGGACAACCCCTCAAAGGTGTTTTGCTACACTACAAGACTATAGTTTGCAGTACTACTTTTTTTTAAGTGTTTGATTTCCATTTCGTTGGTGTATTTTCGAGTGTGAATTTTATTACCCCGTTTTTGGCACCGGAGCTAAAGGAGTCCTCGACCGCGTGGAAAAAAGATAAAGAAAAGTACTCATTTCTGTAGTTTAATTAATTCATGAACTCGCATTGATCGTACAAAAGGATTATTTGTGATTATTGCTGTAAAATCTTAAAGTAAGTAAGATTGATCCCAAGAGCAAGAAAAAATATTAAAGATAATAATGTAGTTTTGGGGCGCTAGACTCTTTTTCATAAATATAATTACTATTCTGATGGCATCGTTGAAAAGAATGCATTTTTATGGTCACAAGGCATCGGTGATTAGCTTTTGGTTTTGCCCCATTAACATTTAAAATATATGGATTTGAAGCTATAGAACATAGATTTTTCGAAAAAAGGTTACTCGGATCTCGGGGTGGGATACAAAATGTATTGGGACCAATAACTATGAGAGACTTTTTATATAATATTAAAGTCTGTTAAATTATTAGATAGATTCATTAGTTTGTTTTGACCATGATGGCCAGCATAGACGAGTTCATGTGAACAATTTCATTCGGTTTACTTATGGGGCAAAACACGTCAAGTCGGGCACCCAAATTTTTCATGTCAACAAAACATCCCCACATTTCTTCAGGATGTTGGTCTAGCTGAAGAAAAAACGTAGGAATTTTTTCAGATTTTTTTATTGCACATTCCAGCTATTGAAAATCGCTGAAAATAATCATTGTTTATTTTTTAATGCTAATACTACGGCTCGCAAAAAAAAATCATAACAACATGAAATTTTGGATTTTCAGCGTACTTTCCACGAAATTTTTTGTAAAACTCTCCGATTTCATTTTATGCTATTTTTCAATTAAATAAAGTTGCCACTTTTTTCCCTCCGAAACGGCATTTCCGATTTAGATGAAATTTTCACGTTTTGTTCGTTGAAATGCCTAGAATCTTAGAAAAAATATGAACAATCTTCGAAAAATCATCAACAACAAATTGCCTATTGTTCTTATGCTGGATTAATTTAAAACTTAATTAACAAATCAATCAATAGACGAATTAGTTTTTCTTTCTTCTTTTCTTTGCGAACTTCTTAATTTCTATCAGAAACACCGCATTATCGATGTAACACAGGACGTGTGTACTTTTAACAACAAAATGGTGTTAACTCTAACACCGGTTCTTTGTCACCACTCACACCATTGCACTTTACACCGCCGATTTTTTCCAGTGTATTTATGTATTCTTAACGCCCTTGCTACTAATTCATTGAATCTTAGCGCCCTATCGTATATTATGGAACAAGATACTCAATAGACGTCACATTCGTGGATCTTCGGCCAAAATCTGTCCCACTTCCCATGGAATATCACGCAAGCAACTTTAGCCGCAGTCACTAGAAAGATGGGTGACCGGTACAACAATCACGATAATGAACCAATTTTTTTTACCGGATGGTTTCTCTGTCGTGATAGATCAGGGTCGCATGAATTAACAGAATGATTATTTATTAATTTATATATTGACATTATATGTATACAATTATATTCCAATAGTTTTTCCAGCAGTATAGTTTTACTTCGTTGTTTGTTTCTGTGGCTGGAATTATTATCGAGATGGCGGATAGTCGGCTATTGGCGGTCACATTAAAGAATAAGTTCTTTTTTTTTGTAGAAACTTATATAACAAAAACTATGAATGAACAGGACCCGGATCAGGATCGAAAAGTTTCAAGTAAAAATTCAAGAATTTATTCTTTAACCTGACCGCCAATAGCCGACTATCCTCCATCTCGAGTATAGGTTTACTCCAATATTCCGCCAATTTAGCATTGGTGAATACTTTAACAGTTTTCAACAGTTTAACAGTTCAATAAACTTAACAGTTTTCAATGATTTTTTCCGAAAGGGAAAAGACTCACATTTCGCGTGACTATTTCTTTAAAGTCAATCTAAAAATATGGCCCTTTTTAAGCGGTATAACCACACGTCGGGAGATAAACCAATGCATAACGAAAATCGAGAAGATCGGTAACGGTAAAGCGATATCACTTTCCCGGCTTTCATGAGAGCCACGCCCGACTCCCGCACTTTTATACACAAAGAATTAATCGGTATATATATATATATGACTGTCGACTGAGAAAGAGAGCTCGGTGCCGAGAACTCTCGGTGCGTGTAAATCGCAGATCGTATTAATCTCACTGTACCCGGCCAGTAAACACCGTAGTATAGATATAAGTACATTGTACAGTACAGACAAATTAAACATAATAAAAGGAGGCCAAAGTAGTAATAACAGTATATATTAGTAGGTATGTAGTGCGAGTCGTGCGCTGCTCTTGATTTTAAATATATTAATTGTTTTCACCTCGAAACCGATTGGAACGCGTTCTTGGCGCTCCAATTATTGTAGGCTCCCTTACTCGCGCGCACTTCGAGGATAGCAGCCAATCGGAATCTCAGAAAATCAATATTTTTTGGCAATACTATAACTCGAGAACGGTACAAGGAAGTCATCCCAAAATTTTGCACAAAAATTGAATAGAATGTGTCGTAGTTTGATACTGAATTTTGTGGGAATCCAACAGAGTTCATATGTAGTATTTCATTCAAAATGTTCGAAAATAATAATTCGATACAATTTTTTATTTTGCTTCCTCATAGAGGAAGCTTTGTTTTTGCGAAAAAAATCATTTTTCGAGATTTTCATGTCAGTATACTCAGAATGGTCCAAAACGTCGAGGAAAGTGATTTAGAAAAAATGTCCGGATGTATGTGTGTGTGCAGGGCTTCGAAAATGCAATCTCTCCTCAGTAACCGTTTGAGCAATCAGGCTCAAATTTGACACGCAAGTAGAGTATTTGGCCCCCTTTGAATGTTGCGATTTTTTACAAAATATATATAGTCATTAAGATTTTATGTAGTTTTTAATTTGTTGAAAAAAGGACGTGGTCGCTCCAACTTTCGTTAAAGATCGCCGATTTAGCTAAATAGTTCTTCATAACTGGAGATACGTTCAATGTTGTTTGGTATTGAATTTGGATGAAATCGGTAAAGCGGTTCGGATTTTACGGCATTTTGAAATTTTCGGAATTTTTTTGAAAACTCTATATCTCGAGAACGGTTCAAGTAACTAATCTAAAATTTTGTGTAAAACTTAAATGGAGTGTGTCAATGTTTAATACCAAATTTAGGCAAAATCGATAAAGTTATTCAGATTTTATAGAAATTCGCATTTTCGCAATTTTTATAAAATGCTATATCTCGAGAACGGTTCAAGTATATGATGTAAAATTTTGCGTAAAAGTTAAATAAAATGTGTCGATGTTTAATATTAAATTTAGCCGAAATAGATAATGTAGTTAAGACTTTTTGTTGGAATTTGTATTTTCGTAATTTAAAAAAAATACTATAACTCCAGAACAGTCCAAGCAACTGATCTACATTTTTTGCATAAAACGTAAATAGAGTGAGTCAATGTATATGATCCTAGAACAGGGTTCCAGTACAAATTTGACGCAAATCGGTCGAGTGGTTAAAATTTGGTGGCATTTTGAAAAATGTCGGTGGCAGTAGCTCTCGTAAATTACGGGATATTTAATTTCTAGTGAAACAGAAGTAAAACAAGGCTGCAAAGTCGAACTTTGCAAATTGCGTCCTCATTTTTCCACTTTTGACGAAGTTTCCTCTATGAGGAAGCCAAAATTGATCATCATACTTCCACGTACAGGTACCTTCGTCAAACGTGGAAAAATGAGGAAGCAGTTTGCAAAGTTCGACTTTGCAGACTTGTTTATTTTTTTACACTGTAAGTGGAGCTGATGTAGGGTAATCCTACTAATGAACGACCCGTTAGCAAGATGTCATATTTGTATCGGTATAAATATATTACTAGATAAATAAGCTCACATATACAGTCCTTTTCGTTAAGTTAGATCCCTAACAAGCCGATACAGTCATAATATTCGATTGCAATTAAAAGCAATACAAAAGACGTACTTTGTGAAGGTACCACAAAAACCCAACGAATAAACACCGCTCAACAACTTAGGCCAATGAATGAACAAATGAAATCCAAATAATGAACACCAATTCAACACGAACGTAAAATCGAATAAATACAGGTAGGTAAAGGCCTATTCAATTAACGTTTGCATAAACAAGTATATTTTTAAAAACTAATAGACTTTTTCTTACATAAGGTGATGCTATTACAAAGTTAATTACAAATGCTATTACAAAGTTTACAATTAGTGAACGGCATTTAAATACTTGATTTTGGACAGTCTTGTTGTTCTTTCTCACTGTTTGGAGATTTTTTCAGCCATTACTTTTTTTATTTTCATTTTCTTATTTAGCTTTTTACTGATTGATGGGTTCATCATCAACTTTTTCAGTGTTCATTTTTTTCGGGCTTTTTTTAACTTCGCGGCCTCGTGTAATCGCTATTAGTTCTTGTTCTTTATTTTCTTTTACTTCTTGGTACTTGCGTAATTATTACTGTTAATTTTTTTCGTACTATTTATTATATTCTTATTACTTTTTTCATTGTCTGCCTATTCTTTGATCCCTTTAATCGTAATAAATTCCAACATAATCCGGCTACATTGCAGCACAGTTCACTTCAGTTCGATCATATCGTTCACTTATCGGCTTAAAGTTTTAAATACGATATGCCAATGAATGAACGGACGTTCATTCATTGGATTCACCCTGAATGTTCAACCCAACGTCTGAACATCCCAAAACAAACGTTTGGGCAGCTAAAACCAGTTTACCAGGTTCACAAAATAAACTTTGGAACGTCACTTTTAGTATTTAACACTTTTCGTCGAAAGTTTTGACCGTTTTTCTCCCAAAAAGCTTATTTCAAAACTATCAGTCCGCTGCTCATCTTAGTTCTCCTGCATGAACGTAACCTGAAACTAAGGCTGGTGGTACTATTATACCTAAATGATAAAAGACTGAAACGTCAGCGTCGTCTTCCAATTTAAAAATAAACTTTAGGAATGTTCGTTTAAAGATTTCTAAGCACAGGCACTATTTAGAAACGAAAACATGGTTCTGTTCATTCATTGTTAGGTGCCCATCCATTGGCTGAATTACCCTATACGGTACATGAACAAGGCTTCAAAGTAGAACCTTGCAAATAACTTCCTTATTATTTTGTATCTTTGACGAAGTTTCTTCTATGAGGAAGCCAAAATTGATCAACACTACCACATAGACGTAGCTTTGTCTAAGATACAAAATAATGAGGAAGCAATTTGTAAGGTTCTACTTTGCAGGCTTTTTAATCTTAGAACTTTTTATTAAGTTCACTATACCACAAGGACCACCTTAACCATTTCTGAATGTACATTAATGCTTTAAAAATGACTGGTTTTTGCCAACGCTACGCCTGTACAGTCGCCCGTTACCACCGTAAATATTGCAAAAGTATTTCAACTTCCTGCCGCTTAATTGCAGTGCTAAAAACAAGTGAACTTCTTCGTAATCATCAATGACACAGAGGAAGAAATAAATAACAGCTGTTGTCCTCAATAGACTCTCCTGGACCTACGTGTCTTTGTACTTACGAAAAAAGGCGTAGGTATACCGACGAACCGCGATCTTAAAAGAGAGTCAAAACACCGATCGGGAAAGAGAAAGAGAGAGTGAAATGTTGAGCGGGATCGCGAGGCACTTACGCGCCGTCGTTCGTCGTCGATTCCTTAGCAGGCGAAAGTTGCTATCAGAGCCAGTCTTACAATACCTCTCTGCGTGCACTGCGACTGATCTGGCCAGACTTACGAAAAAATTCTTGAGGTGTCGCTACGGGCTAATAGCGTACAAATTGATTTATTTCATCATAAGTTATTACTGTTATTAATAGGAGAAGTCCGCGAATCGCTAATAGAATAATCATAAAATTAAAATAAAAAAGGTTGCAGAGTCAATCTTGCACAATGCGTCCTCAATTTTTGGCCCATTAAAAACCCTCCTCTATAATAAAGTACGTTGTTTTGCTTTGGCTTTCTCATAGAGGTAGCTTTGTGGATGTTGGATCAAAAATATTATAGAGCAAAGTGCAAGGTTCGACTGGACCTACCGGTTTTTTGTTTTTTTTTTTTTTTTTTTAATTACGAGATTGCAAATTTCTATGAAATCTTACCTACTTCATCGACTTTTCGCAAATTAAATATCAAACTTCATTATTTTGCTAAGCTGACTGATAAAGTCAGTGTGCCCAAAATCCTTCACTGCCAAAGTTAATCCCTATTGAAACTTCAATTTTGAGTGTATGTTCAGACCAAAATGTCCACTGTCAAAGTACTGGCATCCCTTTCTAGGAAAGTTCTACGATCACCTTCAAATTTAGTCTTTAACTTTTGAATATATATATATATCTCTATATTATATAAAGATTTCGCCATTCTTGTCAAGATTCAAGATTCAAGAATCGAGGTACTTATTAGAATAATCCGGGCTAGAGGCGGTCACCCATCCAAGTACTGACCCCAGAGTTCATTACTTAGATTGGTGACCGCTTCCAACCTAGATTTTTCTAAGTCCCTCATGGAAATACATAGGGCATTCCATGTTAAAAGAGCCCCAACCCCGGATTTTTCTAAATGGCATATATAGGGCATTCCATGTCAATGTTTCCAAGTCCCTCATGGAAATACATAGGGCATTCCATGTTAAAAGAGCCCCAACCCCGGATTTTTCTAAATGGCATATATAGGGCATTCCATGTCAATGTTTCCAAGTCCCTCATGGAAATACATAGGGCATTCCATGTTAAAAGAGCCCCAACCCCGGATTTTTCTAAATGGCATATATAGGGCATTTCATGTCAATGTTTCCAAATCCCTCATGGAAATACATAGGGCATTCCATGTTAAAAGAGCCCCCAAGCCCGGATTTTTCTAAATGGCATATATAGGGCATTCCATGTCAATGTTTCCAAGTCCCTCATGGAAATACATAGGGCATTCCATGTTAAAAGAGCCCCCAAGCCCGGATTTTTCTAAATGGCATATATAGGGCATTCCATGTCAATGTTTCCAAGTCCCTCATGGAAATACATAGGGCATTCCATGTTAAAAGAGCCCCCAAGCCCGGATTTTTCTAAATGGCATATATAGAGCATTCCATGTGAATGTTTCCAAGTCCCTCATGGAAATACATAGGGCATTCCATGTTAAAAGAGCCCCAACCCCGGATTTTTCTAAATGGCATATATAGGGCATTCCATTTCAATGTTTCCAAGTCCCTCATGGAAATACATATGGCATTCCATATTAAAAGAGCCCCAACCCGGGATTTTTCTAAATAGCATATATAGGGCATTCCATGTCAACGTTTCCAAGTCCCTCATGGAAATACATAGGGCATTCCATGTTAAAAGAGCCCCCAAGCCCGGATTTTTCTAAATGGCATATATAGGGCATTCCATGTCAATGTTTCCAAGTTTCTCAAGGACATATATTGGGCTTTCCGTGTCAATTTTTTTAAGTTCCTTAAAGGCATATTCGAGGGGTTTTAGAGAGATAATAAATTAAACATTCCCCATAAAGCAGGGCGAAAGGAACGGGGTTTGGCGCACAAAGCGCGCAGGGGACGAAGCCCCCCTAGTATATATATATATATATAATTAAAAAATCTCGCTGCCGCGTCCGTTGCTGTGTCGGGCAATCAAGTTGGCTCCCATGAGATAACCCTCCTTGTCCCTGATTTTTGTAACTCCCCATGAGCCCTCCTTGCAGGACCTGTTATTATTATTTTATATTATATTATTATTCTCCCTATTAGTAAAAATGATTAATTAATTTAAATCAATTGACTTTTTGTTTCAACTTAAAATCTCACTGACCAAAGTGAGTTCTCCTCTAGTAATAAAAATTCGTTAACGCATACGTAAATTAAGATATGTTCAATGTACATTTAAGACTAAATGTAAGACTCTATTTTTGTTCATTTTTTATTTAAACGTGCAAATTTAACTGTGGTGAAGGAGCGGTCCATCACTCAGGAGAAAAGATAGTACTTGCCATTTGGCATCAACCAGAACCTCGGAATCAAAGGCCAAAAAATAACCGGACCTATTCTTTGGACCCCCTCGTTTATTCCAAAAACACCCTACATCCTCTACCTATAGACCACCCAGCAAACGATCTCTACGAACCACAAAGAAATTCAAAAATAATTCACAGGAACCGCGGCTGCAGATCCGGTGACTCCTTGTCCACCAACCGGTGACACCAAAAACAAACTTTTTTTTTCAAGGCCGTACAAAAATGCTCAGGATGTCGCCACTTCAACAGTAAGAGAATATCATGTCTGGAATATATATAAAAAATTTAAAAAATTAAACAGATTTTTTTGGCCAAATAGCTTCCCTTTAATACAATCACTTTACTTCTGAATGGATTTCTTTCAATAAACATGAGGCCCGCCCCGGAAACAGTTGCCATTCTATTGTACGATTGTAGTCCATAGTCTATTCTTTGCTTCGAGGCCTTCAATTAAGAGTAAATTGCCGGCTGAGAGTTTTTAGAGGTCTCTCTGAGCGTGATTTGTAGTGCCTGAAGTTCCGTAGCAACTCCGTGGACCGGCGGAAGCAACGAAATGAGAATGAAAGTACGAGAGTGAGAGTCGCGGAAGAGAAAAATTCGTATGTCTAAATAATACCTATTCGCATAATATATGCGCGGTCTATACATACACGCAGGCCTCGTGTCTACTGTTATTATCGCGAAACAAAGTTCTTGATCTCTTTATTATTCACAGGAAACGTTTAGCAACTTCTTGGGACTTATACAGAGGAGCAAAGTACTTGCATGTACTTCGCGTTAAAAGTATTTTTCTCTCTGGTAATTGCAGAAAAATCAGCTTCAAAATATTCGATAAATTCAAATACATTGCTTCTCACATTAACTTCCGAATAAATTATTCAATTTACAAAGTAAACTTTCCAGAAAACTTGCCTTCAAACAACTACTAACAATCCAACCTCTCTATTTGTCAACCCCAACAAAATGTAGCTAATAAACCTAAATCTCCCACCCACATCACTTACCAACTTTTAGAAACAATCAATAATGATGAAATTGCAGATAATGTCTAGATACTAAATTTAAAATGAAAAAATTGATAAAGTTATTCACAATGAAAGTAATGATACGGTGTTTATCCATCATGTTCTTTAAATGGCAAAGACAAATATGGTTTGACCGACCTTTAAATACTAACTGATTGAGCACAAATTTTAATTCCATATTCATCTAGCTACAATACGAAAGGATTATCATGTTCATCTATCTATATGTGGAAGGAAATACGAAGAAAAAAAAAAATGTCATCATACCTTAATGCTCACCTTCAATTATATCGCAGACTGTTACGTTTATGTGCTAGCAGTGTGAAAAGTACATGAACGTAATATGAAATGTAACGAGTGTGAAATGAATAGACAGACTACGTAAGCGCGTCTACAAGGTAGATACTAGATACTAGTTAGTTAGGTATGCGTCTAGTACGACTTTTATGCGCGTAGCGCAATAATCGACGTCCGTGACATGGGGGCGACGCGGAAGGCTGTCCGTTAATTTTTACCGTCACCTGTCTGCTGTGTAGGAACAAATATGTTAGCATACAGGTTTAGTCAAAACTTATGATTATGATATTAATTTTTAATCCTCTAACTGGTGGTGTAGCATACTTGCTACATTGGAGGAAGGATTAGTTTTTAAGACTTCTGCTTCTACTTTAATTTTGATTGAAAATTAATAAAAAATATTTAACGGATAGTGGAATATCATGAAATACGCAACGTAGCTTTTTATGCAATTTAAAAAGAGAAACATATGAGGCAAATACGTCAGGTCACCCCAATTTTTCAGATTTTTTTATTGCATATTCTAGCTATTACAAATTTCTGAAAAAATTATTGTTTATTTTTTAACGCCAATACTACGGCGCACACAAAAAAATCGTGAGAATTTAAAAAATTAAAAAATTAAATATCTCGCCAATTATTTCTAAGATACTAGATATCCCAAAGAACAAAATCTGAAAATTTCAGCTAAATCGGAAATGCCGTTTCGGAGGAGAAAAAACTGGTAAATTTATTTAATTGAAAAATAGCATAAAATGAAATCAGAGAATTTTACTAAAAATGTTTTTGGAAAGTACGCTGAAAATCCAAAATTTGATGTTTTTATGATTTTATTTTGCCAGTCGTAGTATTGGCGTTAATAAATAAACAATGATTATTTTCAGCGATTTTCAATGGCTGAAATATTCAATAAAAAAATTTGAAAAAATTCTTACGTTTTTTCTTAAACAAAACCAACATCCTGAAGAAATGTGACGACGTTTTGTTGACATGAAAAATTGAGGTGGCCGATTTGACGTGTTTTGCCCCATATATTTAAATGTAAGAATACTACAAAAATGCAATTTTTTTCGTTCACTTTGTTTTAAAAAAAGTAGCACGCAATTACGAATTTTTTTGTAGACGAGAAAGAGGATTAGCATCCCTTTGGAGCACGATGTCTGTCAGCAGATACGCCGCTTTGAATTCAGAAAAAAATGCATTAATTACTAACCGATATATTTGAAATTTCATACTTGAGGTATCTAGGATCTCTGAATTCCAATCTGAACTAAAAATTTCGAAATTTAAAATGCCTAATTTTACATCGAGGTTGAAAGTTCGACGATTTTTTGGTCGTCATATAATCTATTAATGCATTGAAGCATACATTTTTTCTTTCATCCAATTTACTTGAAGTTTGCCATTTAGAGGTTTTTGAAGTCGCTGATTATGAGTATGTACTACAAATTTCAAAATTCAAAATATTGGATCCAATGTGGCGGACAAAAATACAAAAAGTTACTTGGTTTGGATGAAACTCGGTATTCGGGGATTCAATAGTCTCGCTGATTAGGAATCTGAATCCTAAATTCAAAAATTCAAAATGGTCGACTCAATATGACAGACCAAATTGCAAACGATTGGTTGATTTCGATGAAACGTGGTACTCGGAGGTTTTCGCGGTCTATACTCAAAATTTCGAAATTTCACAATTTTCTGTACATATTGGTGGAAACCGCTGACATAAATGTATTTGTTCTCGATGTTATCGCTTGACGGGACGTCGCGACGCTTGGCGTCAGGTCGTTGTATAGTCTAAAATCTTTCTTGTGCGAGTAGGATATGGTCAGCGAAAACCGCATGTAAATCGGTTGAACTGTTCCCGATTTCTACGCTTGATGGGACGTCGCGACGCTTAAGATTGGGCTGCCGTGTAGTCAAAAAAACATCCTGAAAAAAAAGGTTCTGGGGCCCAATTCTCCAATCTGCCCTAAGCATCCTCGTATGCGACTTTACATTTAAAAAGCGTTGACCAGTCGCATGCGAAACTCATGCAAACCGTGTGACAACTAGTGAAAACCGCATGTGAATCGGTTGTACCGTTCTCTAGTTTAGAGCGTACATATCGACAGATTTGGGATTATATACAGAGAAAAAAAGGCTGCAAAGTCGAAGTTTGCAAATTGCTTCCTCATTTTTCCACATTTGACGAAGGTACACGGAGAAAAAAAATTGGTTGTGGCAACTACGTTTTCAGTTAGCTGGGCCGAGGTTTTTCGAAAATACTTGCGGGAACTCAAACATTTATTGCCACAACCATTTCGAATAGTAACCTTAACTATTAAAAATTAGTTCTCGCGAAATAGTTAGCACTATAACTCGAGTGGTTGAGGCTGCTATTCGATCCGTCGGTGTACCAACGAACAATCCGTTGGTACAGCAAATGACTGTAGTAGTTGTCGCAAACACATCAAGTGGTGCGCACGACTACCGAGTTGGTATCATGGCAAATCGGTTGGTACGCCCAACCATTCGCTTCGTTTCCGCAACTATCCGAAAATACGTTGAAGTGGATTTAGTCCGATTTCGTCGAGAATGCCATCGGTGACAACCCAAGTCTGTGACAAGCACAAAATAGAAAAATATTTGCACCGCTGAAATTAACTAGGAAGAAAAAATGCACCTGCTCTTCAGTTTCCGTTTTTGCGCTTGTTTCCCTCTACTGTGATGAACCTACAAAAACAATGAATCGAGAGCTGAAATAGTGAAACTGGGCAGAAGAATTAGCAGAATTGCTTATTTTAGTTCGACAATCAATAATGCATTAATTAAAAGCACGCAATTTAACATTTAAGCCCGTATTTTCCCAAATAATAATACCGATCACTCGAGTAGAGACAGCTTGATGGAATAGTCCTGTCAACCATTCGAATAGGTGATTTTGCCATCATAGTTGGTTGGCACAACTAATCCGCCATCTACCAACGACACTTGGTTCGGGCAACCATTCATTTGTAGCAGGCATAACCAAGGTGAGTTGTAGGGGCATTAGGATAATCGATTGGTTGTGCCAACCCATTTTTTGGTTGAGACAACTGATTAGTTTTTTTCGTGTACCTCTATGAAGAAGTATGATGATCAATTTTGGCTTCCTCATAGAGGAAGCTTCGTCAAAAGTGGAAAAATGAGGAAGCAATTTGCAACGTTCGACTTTGCAGTCTTGTTTTACTCCTTTTTCACTAGAAACTAATTATCCCGTAATTTGCGAGAGCTACTACCCGACCGACATTTTTCAAAATGCCACCAAATTTTAACCGCTTGACCGATTTGCATCAAATTTGTAGTGGAACCCTGTTCTAGGTTCATAGACATTAACTCACTCTATTTAAGTTTTATGCAAAAAATCTAGATCAGTTGCTTGAACCGTTCTGGAGTTATAGTATTTTTTTTTTAAATTACGACCAAATCTTAATTTTACATTATCGATTTCGTCTAAATTTAATATTAAACATCGACACATTTTATTTCATTTTTATGCAAAATTTTAGATTATTTACCTTGAACCGTTCTCGAGTTACAGAATTTTCAAAAAAGTTCCGAAAATTTTTAAATGCCGTAGAATCCGAACCGCTTTACCGATTTCATGCAAATTCAATACCAAACAACATTGAACGTATCTCCAGATGAAGAACTATTTAGCTAAATCGGCGAACTTTTACGAAAGTTAGAGCAACCACGCCCTTTTTTTAACAAATTAAAAACTACATAAAATCTTAATGACTATATATATTTTGTCAAACATCGCAACATTCAAAGGGGGACAAATACTCTATTTGCGTGCCAAATTTGAGCCTGATCGCTCAAACGGTTACTGAGTGAGAGGCGATTGAATTTTCGAAGCCCTGCACACACACACATACATACGGACATTTTTTCTAAATCACTTTTCTCGACGTTTTGGACCATTCTGAGTATACTGACATGAAAATCTCGAAAAAAAATGTTTCACGAAAACAAAGCTTCCTCTATGAGGAAGCAAAATAGAGATAGAGACTGTCTCGAAACGTTGCCGCGTTTCTCGATTACCTGTTTTGATGCACCCTGTACAAAGATACACAGCATACTGTACCGGGAACGGAGACACTCGTTCCGGACGTAATACTCATACGGTCACAGTCACGACGTAGACTCCAAGAGCCCATGCGCATGCAACACGTCAGATCCTTGTGAACCTCCGCGTAAATAAAGAGCTCGTTGACTTGTACGAGCTGCCGGTATGAATCTACGGATTATCAAAGTGTGCATTCGCGCGAGCATACATTCAACGTTCGCAATGGCATCCATGCGTTTGTATCAGTTGAAACAGGCAGACACGGATCGCATATCCATGAACCCATTGTCTCATACTTTGACTATAATCATTATTTTCTTTCATAAATATATTTCCTCGTTTACATTATCATAAGTCATTTTTTGTATATCATAGTTTTCTTTGTTGGTATTTTTTTCGCTAAAATAAACTCATTCCGTGTACGCAAGTTAGCAAAGTCACTCATTTTTAACCAATAGCTCGTACGCATACGCAAATCCGGTTTCATTACGCCCTAGGGAGGAAAACAGTTTATTTCTACCCAGCTGGCGTAATGAGAATCGTACTGCGCATCTGTACTCATCATTGGTTAAAAAGGATGCAAAGTAGAACTTTGTATATTTCTTCCTTATTATTTTTGAGTTCTTATAAAACTACCTCTGCGAGGACGCATACGCAAATCCGGTTTCATTACTCCCTAGGGAGGAAAACAGTTTATTTCTACTCAGCTGGCGTAAGGAGAATCGTACTGCGCATCTGTACTCATCATTGGTTAAAAACGATGCAAAGTAGAACTTTGTATATTGTATCCTTATTATTTTTGAGTTTTTACAAAACTACCTGTACGAGGACGCATATGCAAATCCGGTTTCATTACTCCCTAGGGAGGAAAACAGTTTATTTCTACTCAGCTGGCGTAAGGAGAATCGTACCGTGCATCTGTACTCATCATTGGTTAAAAAGGATGCAAAGTAGTACTTTGTATATTGCTCTGTTGGATTCTCACCAAATTCAGTATCAAACAACGACACATTCTATACAAGTTTTATGCCAAATTTTGGTTCAGTTGCTTGCACCGTTTTCAAGTTATAGCGGTTTAAAAAAGAAATTACCAAAATTCAAATTTCTATGAAATCTTAATTTAATGATGAATTTTAATGTTGTTTTTCTAGTCTCATATGGAATTATAACAATGTGAAGTAGAATTGAAATAATAACATACGAGGCATTCTCGCTAAAATTGGTATGGACTGACCCAGATCCAGACCAATAATTTTGACAATTTTGGTTACGAAAAGTATTTTAACAAAGAAGACACGACAATTAATTCGGGTAGAAGGAATTTTTATATAAATTAGAATTTTTGGTGCCTATTTTTTTAAACGAAATAATATCTTAGAAATGAACAGTCTTATCGAAATCTGTTCGTGATGGAACTTGTTCAATTTATAATGAGTTACACGTATACAATTATTTTCTCTTTTTTGGTTTTTCCAAAGTGTTGTTATATTATATAAAGGAATAAAATATCGTTTCTAAAAAATACGCTATTTTGTATAATTTTTTATTGTAAAATCTTACAAAACAATTTTATTGATAATTACGAAATTTTTTAGACGTCGTGTGCAAAACATTTTTTTGTAAAAGTTCTAAATAAGTAATCGTAATAATAAATTCAAAATATTCCAAACATTTGAATTATTTCAATCGAATTGAATTGAATAATTCGTATTCGATTCATTGCGGATTATTCGAAATGTCGAACATTCGAACATCCCTATAGTATTTTCTTTTTTGAAATACATTTCGAAAAAATATTATGAAAATTATTGGAGTGGGTCAGGGTCAATTATATTAATTGATAGGCATTGAATTATATATTTTTTTCTAGTGTCTTTTATCTTCTGCCACTAAATTCTGCCAGCTGACTTACCAGTAAACTTCAAATTTAACTACTTTCTTACACAAAAATGTATTATTCAAGATCTCTAGATTTTTCTTCTTCTTTCACATAACTCTCTGTCCTACCAGCTGCAGCTACTCGTTGTTCGTAGAGAGAATGCGTAGGACGACTAACTGCATTTCTCGCACGTGACACACCGGTCCTCGCTTTGCTGTCACCTAATATTGTATACGTATTGCACATATTGTCTATACGTATATGTATGGGACATTCCATCACATCTCGTTCAAAATCTGGCGATGACATCTCAGATCGACACCGTAATTTTTTATACAAAAGTACTTGTCGCAAAACACGTACCAAATTTTTTTCAAATTTCTTAAGCACTTTTTACCTGAGATATAATTTTTTGAATTTAAAAAAAAAACTACGTTTTTAAAAGTCTGAAAAAATTCTGAAAAATCTTATAAAATATAACAAAAATTTTGAGCCGTATGCGAAGATGGAGATTTCATAACTGCCAAAGATACATTTGAAAAAAAAATTTGAAAAATAAAATAAAAGATTAGGATGCATTTTTAGGATAAAAATTAACAAAAAAGTTGCTTATAATTTGATATTATCATAATGGCGGTATGATGACTATATTAAAATAATATCAGGGGCATTCCATGACATCTGGATCAGGATTTGGCGATCATGTCTCAGATCGACTCCGTAATTTTTTATACGAAAATACTTGTCAAAAAACACGTGCTAAATTTTTTTTAGATTTTTTAAACACTTTTCACCTGAGACAAAAAACTTTCGAAAAGTTAAATCTCACGTGAAAAGTGTTTAAAAAATCTAAAAAAAAATTGGCACGTGAATGCCCCTGATAAAATTTTAATACAGTCATCATACCGTCATTTTGATAATATATCACTTTTTCGATCTATATTATAAGGAACTTTTTTATACATTTTTATCCCAAAAATGCATTCTAATATTTCATTTTACTTTTCAAATTTATCTTTGACAGCTATGAAATCTCCATCTTCGCATACAGCTCAAAAATATTGTAGTATTTTATAACATTTTTCCGAATTTTTCCAGATTTTTAAAAACGTTGCTTTTTTACAAATTTCAAAAAATTATAACTCAGGTAAAAAGTGTTAAAAAAATCTAAAAAAAATTTGGTACGTGTTTTTCGACAAGTACTTTTGTATAAAAAATTACGGAGCCGATCTGAGATGTCATCGCCAGGTTTTGATCGAGATGTCGTGGAATGCCCCATACGTATGTGTGTGTACTTGGAGCGGGCTTCTCCAGGAGTCCCGAGGTTATAATACGTACTCAACGTGAGTACGTGTGAGCCCTGGCTAACAAGAATTTTCTTTGGCCATTGGTCGAACAAGAAAGGCAAACAATGAGTGAGTTCATTGAGGATTCAAGAAGAAGAATAACGAGAAAAAGAAGAGGAGGAGGTTGCCTGGCGTCCCCGCGCCTACGAAACGCCATCGTACTAGGTATAAGTCCTACATAGGTGTAACATTTAGGAGTGTCAGACTCTTGGGAAAGAATGAGCCCTGACAATCGTTCTCTTCGCACTTTCTTCGACGCTGCTCAACCGTCAAATTCCTCGCTTACGTTATTGTGCAATCATCAAAGGTTCTCTATCATCCTCAAAATATCGAATCGTTCTTACGACCTTTCCAGTCACCAACTATCATTTTTTTTCAGATATTCATTGATCATTCGTTGGTTGATGACCAAATGCATACGCACACTACTTCCGTCCGTATGAACGATCACTTTCAAATGGATGTTAAGAAAAAAATCGTTTTGAAGAGACGACTTAGAATATTTGAAGCTTTCAACTATTACTCAAGCACTTAGAAACATCTATTTATAAGCATATTTTTTAATTTCATTTTGATAGATCAAACTAAATATAATTTGGCTCCCTCGAGTTTTTTTGTTGCCATGAATAAAAAAAAGGAAAATGCAAATTTCTATGAAATCTTCACTTAATTATCGATTTCGCCTAAATTTAGTATTAAACATCGACAAACTCTGTTTCAGTTTTAAACCAATTTTGACATCAGTTACTTGAACTGTCCTCGAGTATTTAATGGATGACGAACTTAAAAGTCATTAACTCGAGTATTTAATGACTTTATGGATGACGGACTGAAACAATAAGGAAGCAATGTGCAAGGTCCTACTTTGCAACCTTTTTTTGGTCTTTCAGATGTAAAATAATGATTTATGTCAGATTAGTAATTATTCCAAACCGCTGAATTTACATAATAAATTCATAAACTTAGTTAGAAAAACCATTGAGTCGTCATTTAATTATTTTTCAGTCAACCAAAATTCATTTACATATTTAATCGACAATTCAATAAAATTATGTTTTTCATTTATGTTATTATCTTCGTAAAATTATACAATAATGTCAGTTTTTCGACAAATTTAACACCTCAGAAAATTTGAAGCCCTTCGCCGATTTCGATTGAATTTAATACCAAACAACCTCGAACGTATTTACACTTATGAAGTACTTTTTGGCACAGTAGCCGAAATTTAATATATGTTAGCGAATCCACATCCATTTTTTGATGAAATTCAAAAGGACATAAAATCTAAAAAATGTTTGCATGTATTTTGTTAAATATTACAACAATCGAATCGGGGTAACTGCTTCATTTTTATTTCAAATTTCAGGTCAATCGCTTGAACAGATCCTGAGTTATAGAAGATAATGCACGCAATGCACATCGCACAAAACATACAACACACTGCACAATGAGGAAGAGAAGCAAAAAGAAAGGTTATGAATAAAAAGTGGCGTATAATTGGACGAATTTTAATCTCACGATGGTTCGACTACAGAGGACGCAATACTGGTTTCGGCTTCAAAGACGTCCCTCATAAAACTGGGTCACCTTCCCAGAGGTTTTGCAACTGCTCTGGGGGTATCTAAGGAAATTGTACTCGGGACATTAGTACGTAAACCGCCAGCATCATTACAGTAGTCAGCAGTATTCGAACTTACATTTTATATACTATAAACTTCATATATCACATAATATATGAGGTGAAACACGTCAAGTCGGCCACCCCAATTTTTCATGTCAACAAAACGTCCTCAAATTTATTCAGGATGTTGGTCGGGTTGAAGAAAAAATGTTGGAATTTTTTCAGATTTTTTAATTGCATTTTCCAGCTATTGAAAATTTCTCAAAATAATCATTGTTTATTGTTTAACGCCAATACTACGGCTCACACAAAAAAAATTCATAACAACATCAAATTTTGGACTTTCAACGTATTTTGCAACAACATTTTTTGTAAAGTTCTCCGATTTTATTTTATGCTATTTTTCAATTAAATAATGCAATTGCTCTCTGCGTTCAGGAGGGCTGAGAATGTCTATGGAACATATTCTAAAGCTCACTTTACATATTTTTATTATGTAATTCTTGTTTTTTGTATTAGATTATCGCGATGTTTGATCCTTCGAAGAGCTGTAATTCTGGAGCGAAATTACCGCCCATCTCGTCGATATTTTCTAATCTAATTTTTTCTAAATATTTTTGTTATGACGTTTTTTCTTCAACTAGACTAACATCCTGAAGAAATGTGAGAACGTTTTGTTGACATGAAAAATTGGGGTGGCCGACTTGACGTGTATTCCCCTATATGGCTATATGTCTATATGTATAGACCATTCGATGACCACATTGGCTATGTAGCGGGGGCTTGAAAATCCGGTTTATGAAAACTATAACATGACAGAGGGGCGCGTGAGGCCTCGGGGCTAATATTTAACTTAAAGAAGACTGCAAATATTTCTTTGCGTTCACGAGCCTAAGGGACATAAACTTAGCTCCAGGCGAGCGTGAGTTCCATCATCGTATTGTCATTCGTGGAACGCGTTAGCCAATGCATAATCCTATAACGTGTTCCAATCCCACAGACCGTGTATCGTCAAGTCAGTTGCTGCGTTAGTCGTATAGAATTATATATTTTCACAGATCTGCACGTATAGTTCGTACTTTGCTCCCCGGTAAGAGGGGCGAAAGAAAGTACTTTACTCCCTAGGGAGGAAAGCACTCCCACGGGAGGAAATCACTCACTTTCGCCCCTCTCATCACCGAACAGAGTACGAACTCTTCATGCAGGTGTGTGAAAGAAACGTATGGGCACCGCGGGCGGAATTGACATTCCACCTCATGTGTCCGGTGCTGCCCTCCAAGGGCAGCACCCGGCAAACTCGCCAGAAATGTACAACTTTCCGCCCTTGGTGCACAATATACTATTTTATTCTCAATGAACATTATGGTATATATGGCCGGTAATATATTTAATTCAAAGGTCCTCAATGAAAAATAATTTAGATTGTATTGATATCAAAATAAAATTGTCACAATAATAACATATAAAAAAATGACTCCTACTCTCTTAAATATCTTTGAATGATATTCGCATTCTTATACTTTGTCACTTATGTTCTGCCGTGGACTTCTTAGGAAGATATATTTATCGTTGGAATTTTTTGAAGAGTTTCGTGTATTTCATAGAATACTTCATACATCGAAATCTTGTTAAAGCGAAAAAATGGTCAAATTTTATAGGAACCGTATTTTCAAATAACTTCATAACTGCAAGCAAATTATGTTAAGTATATTCTAGAAAATTCTTTATTACGTGACATCATACAAAAGTCATTCAAACCTTCACTTAAATCTTTTTATCAGATACATAATTCAATCGGCACATTCTTCCTTTACGTGAATATAGCAATATCGGAGTTAATCGTAGCTAAGAATCCAGTGCTGATTGCTAAATAAATACAAGACGTCTTGTTTCACTCATTCGAATTATAACCTATGCTCTATCTACAGCTCGGTCAGTCAAAAGCTACATGTTTTCCTGACGTATTTTGTTCGATGTGAAAATTTTCCGTAAGTATTATTTTTACCCCCATAAAAAAGTTTACGAGTGAAAGAGATACCCAAGACAGGGTGATGATATTCGAAGGCGACTATCACTTGGTCGTTGCAAAATCTCTTACCTTCGTCGTTTCGATGCATGCTGCATATAAAACCAGAATGAAGAGTAGTAAAGTTCAGGCCTCTTCATCCCACTATGGATGAACCCAGGAAATCAGTCGTATAGTTTAGCTAAAGGTGGCACAAAGTGATCGCAGTGTTGATGAGCCGAGTTCATATAGCAATCTTCCAACTAGTCTTAGGTCACAGAAATCATGATATTATGTAATTTCATTTTTATTAGTCTTTGGTCAGTTTTATCAACGATAGTGTATGAAGCTGCGTCTATTAGTGAGTATTATATGATGATGGAAATTTGGCAAATCTTAACTCGGGTCTGAGTCGACGTTGCCGAAGATTCCGACGTTATCGACTTTCCTATACAGGATCATCTCAAAGAACATGGAATCATTAATTTTTAAACACTCTAATTGCTTCACCAATTTGTAAATTGATGAAGCAATCAGAATGGACGATTTTTTAGCAATTAATATTAAACGTGAAAAAATATCGCCACAGTTTCTTATACAGCGGAAAGCATCAAGAGGAGAGTTGAGTATGCTAATTTTTATTCAGAAAACTGTTCCTTATCCTATAGAACTCGCGAGGCAAAGAGCAGGATGAATACGCAGACGAATCAAGGCGAAAATCTTAATGGACTCTCCCGTCGTTCGGAAGAAGCAGCAGAAAAAATGGAAGAAAATACCGACTCCGGTAATACGTCGTGTGGACAAAAAAAGGGCAACCACAGAAACCTCGACAAGCTACTGAAGGCGCAAATGCTTTTTGAATGAATTGCGACCGTACATGGCTGCAATCGCCGGCGGACGAGAAATGGGTGCAATGCCTAAAGTGCAGCCAATGGGCTTATGATAACTGCACATCTGAAGACACAGAATTTTTCTAGTGTGAAGATTGCGTCTCCTCCCCTCCTAAGAAGAGAAAAGAAAAGAAAAATAAAAACAAATAGATAATTAATCCTGTATGTATAAATAATGTATAATTTATGGTCGTAATAGAATGTAAATTTCTACTCGTGCACATAAATATGATATTTCTACTGCAATTTTATGCATTTTTAAGCCTTCCCAACTTGCCTTGCTACGGGGCAGGTCGGGACACTTTACGGAACTTCGTATTGTTCGCCACCACAAATAGACGGAGCCATATAGGATGTTCAAAATTCGACAGAATGTACCCAATCGATCATGGAGCACAATCTCCATAATAATATTGCATTTCATTAACGCAACATTTTTCTTTTTAATGCCGAACGAAGTCTTCCTACATGCCCAGGTCTCCCCCATCTATCATTTAAGGACTGGTAAGAAGAATATTTATAAGTGTTTCAACCAATTCGATTAGTATATTCTCTTGTAAACCAAATTTGGGTTTTTTTCAGCTCTGCGCGTAATGCAGAATTAATCATTCGAAGTATTCTGTGATTACAAAAGAAATAGAAACAGCTTACCCTTTCGATCAAATTCAAATCCCATGAAATAATATAAACTAAAATTTTATTTTTGTCTACTAGAATTGAAACAAACTAAGTTGATATGAAGATGCGACATTTTACACCTTAAATCAATAGGGACTGTTGCAGTTACAATTTTTTTGCAAAATTACTGCTGTTCGAGCACGCGGATTACCAAGGTAGGATTAAGTTAGGCAGGATTAAGTCAAGACCGGTCTAAAGACTGTATGCGATGTGGTAAGACCGGTCACATGACAAGGGACTGTGAAACCCAGAAGAGTGGCTCTCCACAGCACAATCCACAGCATCAAGTAGCCCTCTGGATTCAGAAAGATGGAGATGCAGGGCGGCGGATTGGAGAAGCCTGTAACCCGCGTCCCACAACATGAAGAGGGTCCAGTTGAACCCGAACAGAAGCTCGGTTGCACAGGATCTCCTTGCGCAAAGAATTTGCGATGCGCATAAGAACATAGCCCTCATTTGTGAATAACACCACAATCTGAGGAGGACATTTGGTGACGGCCGGATACCACCGGCACGTCGGCAATATGGGTCTGCGGTACCTTCGGGCGCAGTCCCTTGCAAGCGAGGAAAGGGACGTTCCAGAGATAGCTGGTACCGCGACCGGCCCTGCAGGGCTCCGACACACCTACAGGTCGGACGGGCTAATAAATGTTACTCTGCCTGACTGCTCCTCCAACCCGGAGGTAGGCAGTCATAGGTCAGTCCAGAATCGTGTGATCTAAGCAGACGGAGCGAACCCAGAATGACCGCATTCTGCATTCCACCCGCTAGTGAGTCGGCATTCTGTCGACGGGCGGAGATGATCTTGAGGTTCGTGACGAACGACGGTTTCATTCCGCCGAGAACGCCGATTATGAGGACCACTAGGTTGATCGTAAACCCTCGGTACGGAGCCCGTGAAACTCGAAAAGGAGATCCTTATACTTCGTCCGCTTGTCGTCTTCTTTCGGCGATATTGGACTCGCCGGGAGCCGAAAAATCGATGACGTATATCACCTTATTCTCAAGGTCGAAGGCGACAATGTCAGGCTTGTTGGCTATCATTTGCCTGACAGTGGGAAATGAATAGTTCCGGTAAATCCGGCACTTCTCATTTCCCATGACGGACTCAATATCTCCAGGGACGCTGGGCAGCAGAGGCGCCTCACATACCCCGTAAGAGTGCCGAAGGTGGTAGTACAACATACTATTGCCGTTGCCGTTGCCGTTGCCGTTGCCGTCGCTGTCGCCGTCGCTGTCGCCGTCGCTGTCGCCGTCGCTGTCGCCGTCGCTGTCGCCGTCGCTGTCGCCGTCGCTGTCGCCGTCGCTGTCGCCGTCGCTGTCGCCGTCGCTGTCGCCGTCGCTGTCGCCGTCGCTGTCGCCGTCGCTGTCGCCGTCGCTGTCGCCGTCGCTGTCGCCGTCGCTGTCGCCGTCGCTGTCGCCGTCGCCGTCGCCGTCGCCGTCGCCGTCGTCGTCGCTGTCGCTGTCGCCGTCGCCGTCGCTGTCGTTGTCGTTGTCGTTGTCGTTGTCATTGTGGCTGTTGTTGTCGTTATTAGAATCGTCTTCTTGAACCTTTCTAAAATACCTCCCTGTTCAAACAATCATTCATACCGATGCAATCTAATGTGAATAGGCACAGTCGTGCAATGGCATCTTACATTATCCGAAGCCAGGATAAATACTTCATCCTATTCTCTGTTTGAAATTCGCGTCTTTGAACTTCTCATCCAGCTTCACACAGTGTCTTGATTTGAACGTCACTGATTTCGACGCGTGTGTATATAGGCATGTAAGAAACCGCGCGATTATCTAGGTTGTTATTAGCTCGGTGCATCGTACGTGAAGAAATAGCCACAGTAAGTACTGAAATATGCTGTGCCAATATCCCATCCTGGAATAGATGAACAAATGATACCCTTACCCAATGTATCCAAGAAATCTTACCAATGAGTCTCGAGTATTGATATAGCAGTCTAAATTTATAATATCTTTCTATCTTACGACAACAGGTTTTTCAAATAGTTGAAAATAATTTACGCCTTCTCGCTGAAATATTCATGGTCTGACCCTGACCCGCTCCAATAATGTTGACAATACACAAATTTTTTTCTTTGTTCCTACGATTAATATTCCCGACAGATGGACTTTTCCTACAAATTTCAATTTTTCGATAATTTTATTTGTAAACTATTAGTATCTTGCAAATGAAGAATTCTATTAAGAAATGACTAAGAATAATTCTTGTTAGTTTGAAATGCATTTCGCGATGTAGACAACAGTATATCGTGATATTAGTGCGAGAAAGTGGCCGTTCCACGAAGGCTGGGAAGCAGCGCACTGTAACATATTAGACGGAGAAAACATTTACAAAATATGAAGTTCACGACTCTGTTGATCTGTCATGAACTGCTCCATATAATACACTACACCATATACTATACATATCATTCTTCACCCTGTATTATGGTATACAGTAGTAGCTATTAATCCTATTGCCGAGGGGAAAGAGGTAATGGTTACGCAAGAGTTCTCGATTGCATGTATACAGAACGATCGCGAAGGCATTCACACACGCAGATAGTTTAGTAAGTGGCATTACATCGTAACGCTATGGAAGCCTAGCTGCGCGCCGCGGTTATAACGACTGTGTTGACTCGCTCGAGGCGAAAGACTCTGGCGCGGTGGCTTAAGGTTAAAACCCTGTGACATTTTGGTTAATATGGACTTTCACCGAGTCCTCGTCGATTCACTTGCTTTCTTCGCATTTTCATTTCGATAGCCGTCGCAGCATGCCACGTGTTAGCTATATATGCATACCGAGGTTATTACACGATGCCTACCGTGGGCCGGCTGGGATAGCCAGGGCGCGGTCCAAATGCCTGCCTCTGGGCTTACATCGCTCAACTGCTGAGTGTTCCGTCTAACGCCTGCGAGTATATAGATACATATCGTACACAGTAAAAACGAAAGTAAATATTTTTTACATTTTTACAATAATGTTTTTCACAGACGGAAACCGCTTTTTTTTGTTAATTTTACGAAAAGAAAGCTTTGATCTCCCAAACGAGAACAAAATATTTATTGCAATAAAAATTATTATGTATTGCATTTACACTTTCGTTTTCAAAATGACAAATATTTTACGTAAAAGTGCGTAGAATATATGGGGCAAAACAAGTCAAGTCGGCCACCCCAATTTTTCATGTCGACGAAACGTCCTCACATTTTTTCAGCACGTTGGTCAGGTTGAAGAAAAAACGTAGGAATTTTTATAGATTTTTTTATTGTATTTTCCAGCCACTGAAAATCGCTGAAAATAGTCATTGTTTATTTTTTAACGCGAATTTCACTTCAACAAAACGTCCTTATATTTATTGATCTGGTTGAAGAAAAAACGTAGGAGTTTTTGCAGATTTTTTTATTGCATATTCCAGCTATTGAAAATCGATGAAAATAATCATTGTTTATTTTACAACGCCCATACTACGGCTCGCAAAAAAAAATCATAACAACATTAAATCTTGGATTTTCAGCGTACTTTCCAACAACATTTTTTGTAAACTTCTCCGATTTTATTTTATGCTATTTTTCAATTAAATAAAGTTGCCACTTTTTCTCTCCGAAACGGCATTTCCGATTTAGTTGAAATTTTCATATTTTGTTCGCTGAAATGCCTAGAATCTTAGAAAAAATTGGCGGGCTGAGTGGAAATTTCACTCAAATTTCACTCAAATTTCACTCGTTACTGTAAAAGAGGTGATTGAATTTTAGAAGCCCTGCACATACGTACACACATACATACATACGGACATTTTTTCGAAACCATTGTTATCGACGCTTTAGCCATTTTGTCTGCCCTGATATGAAAATCTCGAAAAAAAGTCATGAAAACAAAGCTTCCTCTATGAGGAAGGAAAAACATATTAATTACCCCTTAGCTAATTCCACTTCTCGTTGGAAAAACCGAATTAAACATTCCAAACTCTTTTTCAACGTTTGCAGGGACGACAAACTTGGAGTCTCTAGAGACAAAACAGACAGTGATTCAAACATTGTACGAGCGGTAAAAAAAACACCGGAGGCGCTCAAGCGCGATCCAATTATCGAGAGTTTCGTTTCGTCTCGTTCGTTCATGAGTAATTATAACCGGCGCGATCGCCGGTCATCCGGTGGTTGCTGACCATGACACAGATAAAATGGTCGCTCCCGCTCCAGCACAAGTTTTGCGGTACAGGACGGCCCGGGGAATCTCGAACACGCGAAGGTGCTCGCGGATCAGGAACAAGAAATAAGAAAGAAAAGGAAAAGTGGTGTGTATACCGTCATCTTGAGCGTTGCTATGGCAGGCAAGCCTACAGGCGGGACTGGGTCAAAGAAGACCGCGGGCTTCTCGATTTGCCATTCCTTGCTACTTTGCTCAACTCGATTATACCTTGGGGAAAACGTATTGAGTCGCGGCAGCGCCATAATCGGCTTATTTTCGTCGTTCGTTTCTTTTCTACACGATTCGTTACGTTATCGTGGCAAACTATATCTTCTCTAACGCCATTTACTAGTATGTCAATGTTTAGAACTACATTCTGTTTATTTTAGTTATGCTAAACATGAAATGTTTAGCAAATCGTTAAACAAATGGTATTAATACAACTTAAGGGGTTACACCACCCTGATGGTTAGGGAAATCGGTTAAAAAGACTGCAAAGTCGAACTTTGCAAGTAGCTTCGTCATTTTTCCACTTTTGACGAAGGTACCTCTATGAGGAAGTATGATGATCAATTTTGGCTTCCTCATAGAGGAAGCTTCGTCAAAAGTGGAAAAATGAGAGAGCAATTTGCAAAGTTCGACTTTGCAGCCTTGTTTTTACTTCTTTTTCACTAGAAAATAAAATATCCCAATATCCCAACCGACATTTTTCAAAATGCCACCAAATTTTAACCGCTTGACCGATTTGCGTCAAATTTGTACTGGAATCCTGTTCTAGGGTCATACACATTGACTCACTCTATTTAAGTTTTATGCAAGAAATGTAGATGAATTGCTTGAACCGTTCTGGAGTTATAGTATTTTTTTTTTAAATTACGAAAATACAAATTCCGACAAAATCTTAACTACGTTATCGATTTCGGCTGAATTTAATATTAAACATCGACACATTTTATTTAACTTTTATGAAAAATTTTACATCGGATACTTGAACCGTTCTCGAGTTATAGCAATTTATAAAAAATTGTGAAAATGCGAACTTTATCGATTTTGCCTAAATTTGGTATTAAACATTGACACACTACATTCAAGTTTTACGCTAAATTTTAGATTAGTTACTTGAACGGTTCTCGAGTTATAGAATTTTTTAAAAAATTCCGAACATTTAAAAATCCCGTAAAATCCGAACCGCTTTACCGATTTCATCCAAATTCAATACCAAACAACATTGAACGTATCTCCAGTTATGTAGAACTATTTATTTAAATCGGCGAACTTTTACGAAAGTTAGGGCGACCACGCCCTTTTTTCAACAAATTGAAAACTACATAAAATCTTAATGACTGTATATATTTTGTAAAAAATCGCAACATTCAAAGGGGGACAAATACTCTATTTGCGTGCCAAATTTGAGCCTGATCGCTCAAACGGTTTCTGAGTGAGAGGCGATTCAATTTTCGAAGACCTGCACACACGCACGCACACATGCATACGGACCATTTTTCTAAGTCACTTTTCCCGACGTTTTGGACCATTCTGAGTATACTAACATGAAAATCTCGAGAAATTTTTTTTTCATGAAAATAAAGCTTCCTCTATGAGGAAGCAAAAATGATTTTTTTTTCTGAGGCAGATATGGAGTTTATAAAAAAACTTTTATTTCACATACACAAAGTACATATTTAAGAACTATTTCCAAAAAAAAAAATTGAAAAAATTACAAAATGGCGAAGATATGAGTCATCCATTAGCCTCCTCTTTACAAGATCCTCGTTGATGGTGTATAAGATTTCTCAATCGGGCGTCGTCTGAAAGATACAAAAAAAAAATTTCTTATTTAAGAAGGTAGTAGCTATGGCGTACTAGTAGTACGTAGTGGTAGTAGCTATGATTACCACGATGTTCCATCGTTCGACGAGCTGTAACTCTGAGGCAAAATCGCCGCCAATCTCGCCAATTTTTTCTAAAATTCTAGATATTTCAAAGAACAAAAAGTGAAAATTTCAGCTAAATCGAAAATGCCATTTCGGAGGAAAAAAGTGGCAACTTTATTTAATTCAAAAATAGCATAAAATAAAATCTGAGAATTGTACAAAAAATGTTGTTGAAAAGTACGCTGAAAATCCAAAATTTGATGTTATTATGATTTTTTTGTGTGAGTCGTACTATTGGCGTTAAAAAATAAACAATGGTTATTTTCAGAAATTTTTAATACATGGAATATGCAAAAAAAAATCTGAAATAATTCCTACATTTTTTCTTCCTGAATAAATTTTAGGACGTTTTGTTGACATGAAAAATTCGGGTGGCCGACTTGACGTGTTTTGCCTTAAAAGTTTGTCAAAATCTTCCTCTATGGGGAAGCAAGATTAATTTATTTGTGAGTCTAAAACGTGCTATCGTCTGTGTACACGGTTAAGTGTACCTACAGTGCACTCGCGCAATTTCTGAAGATCGTTAATCGTCATATATCGTGCAATCTAGTGCGATGCGTCGCGTCTCTATTCTTGCAATTGCTATTCATACTGTTTCAACATACGCTCTCAGTGCTCTCTCCTTTCCTCACGGAAGACTGACGCGCTAATAATCCTCATATGAATACACGTATGCAGACACATCGGGACGGAAAGATGCTATTATTTACAAGTACAACTATATAAACGGTCTATGTGTAGGTATATAAAATACTAGTTCTTTCAACTGGCTTCTGTTGAATATCTAGGGTCGCCGGCTAATAGCTGACATGTCTAGACGAGAGTCCAGATTTATCTTCATTTGAATAAAATTATCATAGATCTAATACTTTCCTATTCTGCACCACTGTGAAAATGCTGTATCATATACGGGGTGACTAATAACATCATTGACGGCAACTTTCTCAAATACTTTAAATTGTATTTTCCGACTGAAGTTTACCTGCGTTATGAAGTACAACTTAAAGATTGTGAAAGCGAAGAGAACTTTTTCTCTAATTCAAGTACTTCATATAAAAGTCTATTAATGTATTTTCTAAAGAAGATAAAAACATTATAACTTGAAAAAATAAATTATCATCGTGGTAGTTGTTGCAGATTATTTGTTAATTGCATTTATCAGTCGCTTTTTTTTCCAACAAACTTTTGTTCAATTTCTGTTAGTGGTGGTGCAAAAGTCAGAGAATTACTCAATTTTACAGATTCAGTTACCCTCAGTGAAATTACAAAACTTTATATCGTGCGCTGCATTAAACGCACAAAGATCAGCCTATTCGCGATTAAAAAACAATAATTTTAAACTTTGTTTCGTCGAGATTGATGAAAAAACAACGGAGGAAATCACTTTTAAACATTTCACTTATACTTGAGGGACTATCTGAGAGATGGCGCCAGCGTAGTTGGCGCCGTGACTATGCGTAAGTGGAAGTGCAATATTTGAAAGCGATTTTCTCCGCCGCTATTGGATCGATTTCAGTGAAACAAAGTGTAAAACGAATGTTTTTTCATCGTGCATAGGCTAATATTTGGGCTATGCAGTCAAGGCAATACAAGGGAGAAAGATTTGTAATTTCTCCTAGGGTAACTGAATCTGCAAAACTGAGGGATCTGCAGTCTTTTGCGCCACCACTAATAATTTTAACAGAGATAATAGAATCCGACAGATAGTTTCCTCACAGAGGAAACTTTGTTATTAAAAAAATCAACCTTTTCATGCCAGTATACTTGGTCTAAAACGTCAAGAAAATGAGTTTAGATAAAGTGTCTATCCGTGTATATTAGTGTGCTAATTTTTTTTTTTTGGCACGATAACTTTTTAGATGTGTCCAAATTTGGTGTAAATTTAACAAAGATTCGAATTTAATAGGATGTTAACATTTTTCAAAAAAGATTTTTCACTGCATATTTTTCATGGCGTGAAGCCAGTTTTTTTTAAACATCCAATCCGTATAATATTTGTTATGCCACGCGGTGCGAGAAGTGCCTACTTCTCGCACTAGTGCGATAAAGTTGTATACGAAACTCGTGCGAGAAACTTTTTCTCAACTCGTGTAATTGCAACACTCCTTCTCGTCAAGAAAAAGTTTAATCGCACTCGTGTCGTAATATACTATTATGCCATGCGATGCGAGAAGTGCCTACTTCTCGCACTAGTGCGATAAAGTTTTATACGAAACCATTATGCTTTCTTACTATTATAATATTCTTACAAAGTAATAACATAATGAATAATAAATAAATTAATTAAAAAAAAAAGATTGTTATTACACTTCCAATCGGTATAATATTTTAACCATTATTCTTTCTTATTTATTATAATATTCTTACAAAGTAATATATAAATAAAAAATAATATATAAATAAAAAAAAGTTAACAAATATTCAAAGGATTAAAGTTAAAAAAAAAAAAATCAATTGCGTCTCATACAAATGCAGGTTGAGACTCACGAGGAGAATTCAAGCACCAGAGATGAGAATCTCTACAAGCACTCTACCGTGAGTACCCTGAAGTGTGCTGCGAACTACCGTGAGCGCCCTGAAGTGAGCTACGAAAATGATATTTCGATATACTCAAATAGGCTATTCGTATCAATTCAGAAAAAATCATTTATCCATGCGAATCAACAACTTATCACCATAATTTATGAAAAAAGACATTGGGCGGTAGAAACACATCGCTCAAATCAGCTGATCGCCGTGAAACGCATAACTCCCGTTTTTTTTTTCCCGGAGGGGGGGGGGGGGGACGTTAAAAAGAGAAGCAAACCTTTTTTTCTGCGAGGAAGGAAAATCAATGTTTTTTTTATCGAATTGGTAATGAAATGAAAATTACACAGAGAATACTTTTTTATTTTTTTATTAAATTATCAATGTTTCATTTATGATCCTTCGCAAAAATTGATAGATAATAATGGCAATAGACAGGTCGAATGAAGAGGTCGATTTTAGTATGTGCATCGACTAGTAAGTCACGTTAAATTCGTTCAAGGACTTTCTTATCACCCTGTACTATTACTATAGAGCATCGGGAATCCAGGATGCATGGATCAGTGTTATGTATAGTACACGTGCAGAAGCACGCGAGTTGGACGTGTCGGTGTGGTCTCCTCACGATTAGACGAGCGTGAACACGAGCGCTCGCGCGAATATCTAGGGTGCAGCTCTCGAAGTGGTTCTCCTTGGCTGATGCTCGATGTGCCGCATTCCGGTTCCTATATGCTGCATCTCCACCACCGCTCTTACTATCCCGCACCGCTGCCATTGGTTTTTCTTCAAAAGGCACAGCGAGTTATATTCAACTGGCTGCTTGTAAAAGTGAAATTGAATACTCGGCTTGTCGTCTTCTTCTTATACATTTTTATCAATTTGGATATCAATATTAAGAAACATTGCTTCTTTTAGAAATAAATAATTCGAAAATTATTGAAGTCTTGGGTGTTTGAAGTAAAAACTTTTTAATAATTTATAATCATTTTAAAAATTGTTTTGAAAATTACAATTTTTTTACAATAGATTCAGTAAATTTTCGAATAATAGGTGATGTATTCTAAGCAGAAATGGTCATCATTGAATGAAAATTACAGCTATGAATTGCGTCCCATTCGAAAATGTATTTTAATCGTGCTCCTAAATACTTTTTTGGAATGGTGAACCATTAAAAATTGTAGTTTTTCTTCAACGGTGTGTATCCCTGATTCTGAGATGATTTTTTTAAATATCCAACTTGCGCGAAATAGGAAACAAGTGTCGATAAAATGAATGATATTCAGATGGTTAAACGCAAGGAATGTATGCTAAGCTTATATGTTACCACAATTATGATTTAAGCATTGTATTTTAATTACTCAGCATTTATACTTTTTTTATGTTTCTAAAGTGGCTGCTATAAAGTACGGCAGTTGAGTAAAGAACTGTGGATATGAAACCTCGTAGCTCGTAGTAAATGAGGTGCAATGTTCGCTTTATAAATATTTCAAATAATACCTAATACTCCTGTTTTGTATATGACAAGACATTTATTAATAATGTTGCTACAAATGAGGTTATTGTGTACCAGTATTGTGCAACGAACGTGACGCAATTGATGGTGGCCGACGAGTTTACCGTTAAATCCGCGCACGTACGCTGACCGTTAAAGACGCGTATACACCTCGCGAGCTTCCAAATTGTCAGTCGTACTAGAAGCCAGCCCTTCAATATTTTCGTGGTTGAGAAATATTACGAGTTAACTGAAGACAGTCTGCAACATTGTATAACATTGTCAGAGGATGAGATTAAAAATAATTCGTCATTCTCCCATGAATATTTGAAAATTGTGATGCCATGAGTAAATATAACGCAGCAACATCATGTTTGACACCAGTTTTTTCTGCAATTTATTATGAATTAGGATAATCCTACCAATGAACGATCGATTAGCAAGAAGTCATATTTGTATCGGTATAAATGTATTACTAGGTAAATAATTAATAATCAATATTTTATTGTGGGTCTATTTGGGTTGGTTATAAAGTTTGAAATATGCATAAACAATTGTATATATGTACTACTAGGGTGGTCCTTAAAAGGAGTATTTTCGAATTTCTATCGTGCCGCCCCCGAGATCGGTTCGAAATAAATAAAAAAAACAATCCTCAATTTTTTTTCAGATTTTTTATCCCATATTTAACCCTTCCCCACGGGGGTTGAAGTTTTCTATTTAAAATACATGGGGTTCTTTTGGTCTTCACAGTCAATGTTTTATTGCGGAACTGTCCGTCGATCGAAAAATCTGAAATTCACACCAATTATGCTATAGACATATTACTATACGAGGAAAAATCACCAACCCCTTATCCTCATATTTTGTAATAGATTTTCGTTTCTGAAAAAAAAATGAGAGTTGAAGTTTTTCAATGGGTTTATCAGTATTAAGCAATCAATATTTTATTATGGGTCTGTTTATTGGTTATAAAGTTAGAAATATGCACGAATAATTCTATATATGTACTATCATACGGGAAAAAAAATAACAACCCCTATCCTCGAAGTTTTCTATGAATCATCGCTTCTGAAAAGAATGAGAGTTGAAGTTTCGTATTTTCAATACGTAGAGTTTAACGGTTTATGTGGTCAAAATTTCAATGGGGGGCTATACGTTGCTCGAAAAGATTGGAATTTGCACAAATTATTCTATAAACAGGATACGGGTAAAAATCAATAAGCACCTCATCACCATGTTCAATTATTACTACCGATAATTATTTTCGGGTGTCTTGTTACTTCTTCTAATTCGTCATCATTAGACAATGACCTGTTTCCGAATGATAAAGTAAACTTGGGTGGGGGGGGGGAGGGGTGACGATTTCAGGTGACGATTGATGGCATCAACTTTATCAGTGTTAATTTTTTTTCGTGCTTTTTTTCACCTCACGGCCTCGTGTATTCGCTATTAGTTCTTGATCTTTATTTTCTTTTACTTCTTGGTACTTGCGTAATTATTACTTTTCATTTTCTTCGTACTATTTATTATATTGTTATTACTTTTTTCATTGCCTGTCTATTCATTGAGCGGCCGTTCATTCATTGGATTCACCCTCAATGTTCAACCCAACATCTGAACATCCCAAAACAAACGTTTCAGCAGCTAAAACCGGTTTCCCAGGGTCACAAAATAAACTTCGGAACGTCACCTTTAGTATTTAACACTTTTCGTGGAAAGTTTCGAGCGTTTTTCTTCCGAAAAGCTTATTTTAAAACTATCAGTCAGTTGCTCATCTTAGTTCTCCTGCATGAACGTAACCTGAAACTAAGGTTGGTAGTGCCTAATGATAATTGGTAATTGGTATACCTAAATGATAAAAGATTGAAACGCCAGCGTCGTCTTTCAATGTGAAAATAAACTTTAAGAATGTTCGTTTAAAGATTTCTAAAGCACAGGCACTATTTAGAAACGAAAACATGGCTGTGTTCATTCATTGGTAGGTGTTCATCCATTGACTGGATTACCCTCAGAGGCTAACACTGGCGGGATGTCAGTTAAACCCGCGTCGGCCCAGAGCGAGCCCGAGAGTTGAACGACTACCAAAAATCATTGTAATATGCTGATTCCCCAATGGGAAGTGTACTAGATATTAAGCTGAAAAGAGTAGATACTACACTTTGATCTAAGCAATTATGCCAAGAAGCGGATGCTGATCCCTCGTTTTAAACCCGCATTTCCTTTCGCTATGAGTAGTAGGAATAGTAGCAAGAGTCCATTTATTGCCAATATGTCACATTTTATCGGCGATTTCAACTTTTTAGAATATATATATATCAAGAGATGCGGTAGCATCTCGACGCCAAGTAATTAAAACTAAATTCTTAACGCGACCCCACAGTGGATAGCTTACGCCAAGATTTCGGAAGTCAAAATTTCGTTTGATAATTCTCACTAACAAAAAGCTTCGGATCAGATTTCCGATGACACTTTTACGGCACCCCCTCTTTACGACACAACTCGATTCTCCCCATTATCGATCGTACACATTCAATTCTCCACAGCCTCGATTCTCCACACTCCTGTTACAACACAAACCGATTACCCACACTCCTTTTTTAACAGAATCCACAACAACTCCACAACACAATTCTCCAGAAGCTCGGTACTACACATTCCCTTAACTACATATCTTTGATCGTACAGTTTTCCGGTTCACCGCATTACCGGTTTCCCACCATCCTGATTCTCCACATCCTAATACTGTACAACCTCTTTGCGCCACTTCCCAGCACTACGCAAAATTTTTACGACACTATCTAGATTCTACGCAATTCCTATTGGTTACATTCCGTCACTCTAGAACCTGGTTGTCGAGTACTCGAAGGACTAACGGAATGTGGCCAATAAGAAATGTGCACAATCGACATGGAGTCAAGAGTATGTGGAGAATCGAGATAATCGAGTAAAGAGCATGTGTAATATGGAGATGTGCTGAATTGGAGAAGTTTACAACCCGAAATGTGTCGTTAAGGTGATGTGCTACACCGACTCAAGCGCTATAAATGCAAATACGGCCATTGGCGATTGCAGTGGAGCGACAGAGAATGGCAGAAAGGTGTAGCACATCGACTTAATGGAATGAGTAGTATCGAGCTTGTGGAGAATTGAATGTGGAAGTTCGTGTTGTGTAGTAATGGCTTATGTAGAAAAAGGGGTGTGGAAAAACGGTTTCTGTAGTAATGGGAGTGCGTACAGTCGTGAATCCGGATAAATCGGATTGTGTCCCAAAGAGGGACTTGCCCACATTCACTATATATTTCTAATATAAGCTTTCGAATGAGCCTAGTTGTGATTGAATCAGATATGTCGATGCTGAGATCTCGGTATCGTAAAATCAAAAACGACAAAACTACGATAAAAAAAAGTTCAGTACCTATGTTATTATTATTATGTGTAGACCGAAATGTGTAGATCAATGACGTGGCTGACGTCTGCTATCAGTCAGCCTCGTATCTCACGATTTTCGCTCGTGTATTATTGCCGTAGATTATTTAGTGTATATAATAATGTTTTTCAGTATATGTACATGCATCGCGATTGGAATAAAAAAAAGGCTGCAAAGTCGAACTTTGCAAATTGCTGCCACATTTTTCCACTTTTGACGAAGGTACCTCTATGAGGAAGTATGATGATCGTTTTTGGCTTCCTCATAGAGGAAGATTCGTCAAAAACGGAGAAATAAGGAAGTAATTTGCAAAGTTCGACTTTGCAGCCTTGTTTTACTTCTTTTTCACTAGAAAATAAAATATCCCGTAATTTGCGAGAGCTACTGCCCGACCGATATTTTTTCAAAATGCCACAGAATTTTAACCGCTTGACCGATTTGCGTCAAATTTGTACTGGAACCCTGTCTAGGGTCATACACATTGACATCACTCTACTTAAGTTTTATGCAAAAAATGTAGAACCGACGTTGTCTCTAATTTCGTATGCCGACAAATTTATGGCAGTATTGAAACTGTTCAGAGAATCCTGGTGAGATTTCGACAAAAATCCGACGTCAGATATTTATCGAATACCGACAATATTGAAACTGTTCCGACAATCCCGACGAAATTCCGATAAAAACGCGACGTCGAATATTTGTCGAAGCCCGACACATTACCGACAGCATTGATCCTGTTCCGACAATTCCGACAAAATCCTGAGGTCGGATATTTGTCGAATCCGACATATTTCCGACAAAATCCTGAGGTCGGATATTTGTCGAATCCGACATATTTCCGACAGTATTTCGGAAGTCAGTCGGATTTGCGTCGAATACCGACAATTTTCCGACAGTATTTCGGAAGTCAGTCGGATTTGCGTCGAATACCGACAATTTTCCGACAGTATTTCGGAAGTCAGTCGGATTTGCGTCGAATACCGACAATTTTCCGACAGTATTTCGGAAGTCAGTCGGATTTGCGTCGAATACCGACAATTTTCCGACAGTATTTCCGAAGTCAGTCGGATTTGCGTCGAATACCGACAATTTTCCGACAGTATTTCCGAAGTCAGTCGGATTTGCGTCGAATACCGACAATTTTCCGACAGTATTGAAGTCGTTCCGACATTTCCGATGAAATTATAACGAAATCCCGACGTCGGAATTTCGGCGGAACATCAAGCAAACCAACAAAAACTCGGCGTCGGGTTTCGGAATTCCGTCATGACGCCCCATCGGGGAGGATGTCCCCTTCCGTTCAACAGGCGCGTTCGCTTTTCGTCCCATTAAACGATTGCAAATATAATTGAATAGCCATTTTTGTACAGACTGGGGAGGGGAGGGGGGAAGTAAAAATGGCGTTGTATGAAGTCATCTCTTAACAGTTGATACATTGGCCTTAACTGACATTCGTTCGTTCGAGCAGATAAGGAAGACCGTTTGAGGGAGGGGAAAAGCGTGTTATATAAACTTTGTGAATCATATCCGGAGTACCGGCTCCGACACCGGCATATGTCTTTCAATACATTAAATACGTAGTGTCATCAACAGCTTCAACAACGTGTAGTGTAGTGCAGTGAGATTTATTTTGCATATTTTTTTAATCGATTGAAATTGGTATGTGTAATTTCGACTCCATCAGTCCTATAGGTGTCGTCAAATGAGTAGTATAATACTTTCGTCCCACATGGAAAAATAGTCTAGGATTTGTGATATACGAAAAAATACATTGAAAATATATAAAATATATCTGATATATATCTGAGATACATCTAGAATATATTAAAAATATATTTTTACTATATTATCGTCCGAAAAGTTACGTATGTCAGATATGTTTTAAGATACATTTATTTTCCATGTGGGTTACATTAACCGATTAAATAGATTAAAAATCGTTAACAACTTTTTAGAAGACGCACACAATCAAGGGAACCGAGTTAATGCAAAAACTATTTTTTTTTTTTTTCGATCTTTACATCGGTGAAAAAAAAGCGTCGATTCTGCGGTCATTCTGGTTTCCACTATCAAAATCGACCAGTTGCTAGTTTTTCAAATGGTCATTTCGACGGACATTTTTAGCGATAAAGAAACAACTAAGCAACAATAATTTTAATGGACGTTTTCTTGGTCATTTGGTTTTTTTATAGCTTTTTTCTGTGCATTTAACGACCGGTCGAAACACGGTCGTTTTCAAGGTCACAGGGCTTTCTAGGGTGACCATTAAGGTGGTCCTCAACAAAAAAAAATTATCCCTGGCACCCCTTACGTTTCTTTGTTTCACCGAAAAAAGCATCTCAGAATTTTTTCAGGTTTATAAATTTATATCTAGGATGTACCCAAGTCCACGGAATTATAAGGACAGGTGTCTGACGGCTTTTGTAGCTATATAAAATTACCACTGGAAAGAATCGGTAATTTTTTTATATCTGCATTTTTATGTTTAAAAAAGGATGCCATACAATCGAAATCGAAATTTGAAAAATTAAGGCGTTCCAATTTTCCAAATCAATCAGAATAATTTACTTTGAAAACTGGCATGCTTGATTGTTGTGACATACAACAATCAAAATACCAATTTTCAGCAAGAAATATTTTAAAACTTAGGAGTTAATCGACTTTAAAAATATCGATATTGCGATCAATCATATTAGGGAAATTGTGTTCGTCGCATATTCATAACACGCACACACACACGCACACGCACACGCACACGCACACGCGCACGCACACGCACACGCACACGCACACGCACACGCACACGCACACGCACACGCACACGCACACGCACACGCACACGCACACGCACACGCACACGCACACGCACACGCACTTTTTCCATGCTCCGTATGTGATGAGAAAGTAAAAAAATCGTTGATCCCTCTCCCTGAAATGGGTTTGGGCACCTTCTAAATATATTTTTTTTTAATCTGAGAAAATTCTGAATTGCTCCTGTCCTCAAAATGAAGACATTCAAGGGGTGCCAACTAGGAAAAGAAAGGTTTTTTGGGAACCACCCTAGTGTCCATAGATTTATCGCAGGTTCACTGGCTTGCAGCGGATGCATAATTTCTTCACTGAAATTGTCAATGGGAACGACCTCGGGCAATGGAATATAAAAATGAAAAAATGAATTAGAAAACGAAGAGAAATTAATGAACCATTATTTTACAGAAAATAATTGGGTTGTACGACATTGTTACAATGTTGCTATTTAAACCAGCCTTACTTCTTGTGCTAACTATGCTGTGCATCCAACTCGGCACAGTGTTAATACGTCATGTTTGGAGTGGAGCCCCCAATCAGTACGACACGACTCAGAGCATTGCCTCTTGTAAAATCAAATCTAATAACATTCCTGATGGTGGTCACAAACATCATTCTTCTACAGCCAAACATCTAAAATCGAAAGGTACTTTTATTTTATTTTTACCGAATCAGCAATATTTTGTGAATGCGGCATTCCTGCTTAAATTTTCATGCTACAATCCTGTCCTCCCCGGATGATTTTTGCAATTTTCTATCGAAAGGTACTTTGAATAGTAATACTAATAATAATAATAATAATAATAATAATAATAATAATAACATAAAATATTAGCATTACAGTTATTCGTGATAAAAAACACGTGTTTTTTGTTTATTTAAACTGTAATATTTTAGGACGAAGCCTTGCTATAAAAAATCACTCATATGAAACGTATTTATTAATTTTCATGAAAACTGTAAAAATACCATTAAAGCCATTTAGGGAAATTCATGTCTTACTGCAATGAACGCTGATTTATGATTTTTTTTTAGACTTCATGAACAATATCAAGTTTTTTTACTCGACGTTACAGCTAATTGAAGATTTATTTGTGATCGCAATTCAGACATTACAATAGGAATATAGTTGTAAATCTCCTCGATATCTGAATAAATGTCGAGTATGTAAGACATTTTTTCTTCGTCTCCGAAATATCTGAATGAAATACAATCCTTGGAAAAAAAGTTGATGGACAATATGACTTTGTTGAAAGTTGATGGACTTATGCTTTTTACGAACAAGTATTTCCAGATAGTCTTGCTGATGATGTTTCAATAAAAAAAAAAACAGGCTGCATTTCTTCATTTTGTATTTTCTTTTATTAAAAATCGATCATGACAAATGATCACACAGAGACAACATTGGAAAATTGATTTCACACATTTAACCCATTTTTCCGCTGTTAAAAAAAATACACGTCGCTTAGATTTCGATGAAAAATAATATATTCCAAAATGAGCAAAATTGGGGGTGGTGGGACTTCTTCAGAAGCACAACTTTTTATAAAACTATATGTCTTGGAAGGCTAGATATAAGATAAACAAACATTTGATGAAATTTTTGTTTCCAATTTTAACTTTGTATACAAATAAATAAACATGTTCATATTTTTAGTAAAACATTGCTTTTATCATTATTTTGTGAAATCTCTAGTCAAATTAAGAAAAATGACATTAAAAATTCGAATTAAGTTAAAAATTGATTGACATGCTCCAAATGCCTCCCCAAATATATTGCTCGACTAATTGTAAGTGAAACTGAATATTGCTTCCTCACAGAGGAAGCTTTATTTTCGTGAACATTTTTTTCGAGATTTCCATGTCAGGTCACTCAAAATAGTCTAAAACGTCGAAAGAAGTGGTTCAGAAAAAATGTCCGTATGTATGTGGGGCAAAACGCGTCAAGTCAGCCACCCCAATTTTTCATGTCAACAAAACGTCGTCGCATTTCTTCAGGATGTTGGTCTAGTTGCAGAAAAAACGTAGGAATTTTTTCAAATTTTTTATAGCATATTCCAGCCATTGAAAATCGGTGAAAATAATAATTGTTTATTTTTTAACTCCAATACTATGGCTCGCAAAAAAAATCATAAGAACAGCAAATTTTGGATTTTCACCGTACTTTCCAACAACACTTTTTGTAAAATTCTTCGATTTCATTTTATGCTATTTTTCAATTAAATACAGTTGCCACTTTTTTCCCTCAAAAACGGCATTTCCGATTTAGTTGAAATTTTCAGATTTTCTTCGTTGAAATGCCTAGAATCTTAGAAACGTGTTTTCTTCAACCAAACCAACATCCTGAATAAATTTGAGAACGTTTTGTTGGCATGAAAAATTGGGGTCGCCGACTGGACGTATTAAGTCTCTATTCTAAGTATAAAACTTGAATAGAGTTCATTGCTTGATACTGAACTTGGTGCATCAACACATTATCTCGTAGAGGTAGCATTCTAAGAATTCAAAAATGATGAGGAAAGAATGTCGAAAGTTCCACTTTGCAGCCTTTGTACTATTTCTATATTAAACTGCGTTACATGACAGAAACATTCCACATATTTTTTATGTTGCACTCATGTTTTTAATTGAATTTGACATTTTTTTAACTGGCAAATTAATTTTCTTGTAAATCTAAAAATCTAATATAAGTCATAAGTGTTCCGTTTGGTGATGACAGCAATGTAAACGAAAATATAAGGGAAACAGAAAAGGGCCAGATTTCACCCATTGTGAATTACTACGGAATGCCCTATATGCTTTTTCAGAGTCAATTACAATAAAAAGTTCTCAGCAGGAATGTCTCAAACATTATCTAGGTAAAAATTGACAATTAATTTTCGTGTTATTTCAGAGAAATTAAGTGAAGGTCTTCCGTATGAGTCTCTCCAAGATGTCGAGGAACGTAAGATTCTAGTGAGTTTGACAAAGATTCAGGAGCAGGTACAGCAGATCCAAGAGAATATCGAGTTATCCACAAATCGGGCACTTGCGCAAAACATGGAAATTGCCACGCGATATGAGGAGAGCCTCGAAAAATTCGTAAAAATGAACGAGACACTTCACTATATCGGAAAAATGGCCGAACCTACATTCGATAAATTTGCTAATAGATTGGAATGGATCCACAGTTTTATCGATAACAAAATTATGCAATAGCTATTATCTCCCAGATATGATAAGAACTGTTAAAAGTGATATTGTTTTTTGGTAGGCGAGCAGGTGTACCGAATCCATAGCACTTTACTTCACATGTTTTATCTACTTGGAGTTGTAATAGTGGCGGCTTTCTTGCACGCTCCGTTTCCAACGAGAGTCATGATAGTAGGAATGATATCACTGAATTTCGGAGTCATTTTAAAACACGGAAATACAGATGGCTGCCTTGACTACACGTCCATCAACGCGCTGATAATCGTCGTAACCGCAAGTTAGTATCATCGGAACAGATAATCATCTTATCACTGTAAGATAAGATAAATTGTATTTTATATATTATTTCAGAAAAAAATACTTTGTAAGTTTTCGTTTTAGCTGAGTTCTTTTTGAAAAGTTCAAAAGACTACACATTTCTTTATCACTGGTTTTTACCTTTCGCAATATCATCTCTATAAGCTTTTCCCTTTCGTTTTAGGTTCTCATTGGCAGTCCTGTTTAAATGCTGTTTAGATTTCCCTCGCGAACGCGACCTATCTAGAATTGATTCACAACCGACAGTCGGTTGATATACAGTTACCAACTTTGATCCAACTGATTGAAAGTCGGAAAGAGATTGGATTCAGGGAAACCAGCCAAGTTCCGACCATCACAGAGCAGAGCTCATAGTTGGATTGGTCCAACCATTATAGAATAGGACCCACGGTAGAATTAGCACTTGGTTTTCGTAAAACTTGCTTCGATTGATGGTTATCTTTACAAAAATCAATTACGTAGAGGAGACCGGGGCACGCAAGGACACTTTTTGTTCGGCGTTTAAAAAAAAGTTTTCGTTAATGAATTGGAATATTGTTATGAAGGTTGCGTTCCACGATTGATTAGGTCGGAAAGTGATTGGCTTCAGGAAAACCAACCGAGTTCCGACCCTCACAGAGCTCATAGTTGGATTGGTGATTGGTTTTGCAGAAACCAATCGTGGTCCAACCATTATAGAATTAGGACCCATGGTAGAAATGACACTTGGTTTTCGTAAAACGTGGTTTGATTGATGGTAATCTTTAGCGAAACTGATTACGTAGGGGAGGCCGGGTCAGGCAAGGACACTTTAAGTTCGGCATTTAAAAAAAATGTTGCGTTAATGAATTCCAATATTGCTATGAAGGTTGTGTTCCACAATTCATTGGGTACATTATGACCAATTTCGAACATCCTATATGGCTCCGGCTATTTCTGGTAGCGATCAATACGAAGATCCTCAAAATGTCCCGACCTGCCTCACAGCGGCGCACGTTGGGACGGCTTAATAATACTTTAAAATGCAGCAAAGATATTATATTTATGTGCGCGAGTAGAAATATATATTTTAATTCGACAATTATAAATGTATCTTATACGTACAAGCTTAATTATCATTTTATTTTATTTTGTTTTCTGACGAGGGGAGCAGACGCAATTTTCACACTGGGAAAATTGGGTGCCCTCAGATGAGCAGTCTTTATGAGCCCATTGGTTGCACTTTAGATATTGCACTCATCTCGCACCCACCGACGATCGTAGTCATGTTTCGTTAGGGCCCTTAAAAAAACGGTGATTTTCAGATATCGATTTCCTAAATCATAATTGGATACTTAGTTGTTAAAAAAATGTGAATGAAATAAATCTGAAGTAAACAGCATTTAAACAACCCTGCAAGGTAGAGTCTTGCCCATTGCTTCCTCATAATTGTTCATCTTCTATGAAACTTCCTGCATGATGAGGTCAAAAATAATCAGCATCTTTCCTCACAGGATTTGCGAAAGGGGAAACAATAATGTGGAAGGAATGTGCAAAGTTCTACTTTCTACGTTTTTTTATGTTAAAACTGCATAGAAAATGTATTTTTTAAACAAATTTACAAATTAGTATGACTGTCGCTAACATTGTATGCTTACTTTGCAGTCCATTTTCTGATGGTAAAGTTGAAATATCCAGAGGTGAAAGATTCATACACAAAAATAAGCCAAAATGTAGGTCCGTCATTGACAGTGGCAAAAAACGAAATTCAACAGCATTTTATTCCAACGGTTAACAAAGTATACGACATGGCTAATCAAGTATATACCTACTGTAAAGGTACGTATACAATTTTCAGGTCTAAGGCGAAACAATACAGATTTTACCAAACACAACATGTCGAAAAAATAAAAATAGAACTTACGGTATCACGATAACATTAGCGCACAAACTACTGAGTCAGTAACAAAAACTGCAGTCCAATTTTGTCTGTCATGATTGATCTGTTGAATGAAAACCGACAATAACCCAACTAATAATTATGCTGGATGGTGCTCGCTTTTTTTTTTTGACATATCAATCGTGGCAGACAAATTTGGGATGCTAAGGGTTGGATTCTTGGACATAAGTACATTTTTACGATCGAACCTAAGATCAAACTTTGTTTAATGAGTGAAAGTAAGATGTTGATGTCAGTGCCCTCGGGAACTTACACAACCCTAATCAGTTGTTGGTTTTGCAGTTGGTTTATGGTTGGAAGTTAACGAATGGTTGATTCAAGGTTGAATTTAGGTTGATTTATTTCGATTCAACCCAAAACCAACCGTAGGTAGGTGCGTTATTCCAACTGAAATAAAACCAACTGAAATTTTTCGGTTGGTTTATGGTTGGTTTACAAAAAACCGACCGTGAATCAACCTTTAATCTTCATTTTACGACCATTGAACGATGGACGGAAGACAATGAATGGTTGATTGAAGGTTGAATTTAGGTTGATTTATTTCGATTCAACCCAAAACCAACCGTGGGTAGGTGCGTTATTCCAACTGATAAAACCAACTGAAATTTTTTGGTTGCTTTATGGTAGGATTAGAAAAAACCAACTGTAAATCAACCTTTAATCTTCATTTTACGACAGTTGGACGATGGTGGGTTTCCAAAAAACCAACTGTAAATCAAGCTCTAATATTCATTTTACGAATATATATTCTATGACAATTGGAATAAGGTTCGTTCACGAAAATCCAACTATAAAACAACCATCATAGCGTTGTGTATAGTGCTTCAAACATGCTTAGAAGTTGAAATTCCAACTGTAAAATGATGACCATAAATGGCTCAAATGGTTGAGTTAGGGTTGACCTAGTGCGCCAATCAACCGTTGGTTTTCGGTCGGTCAAGGTTGGGTAAGTCCGCGAGGGTGACTGACAAGTTGTTGGATAAACAGTACACGGAGACCAATAAGAAAATCTTTTTAGATACATATATTTGAGAAAAATATTTAAAAAACATAAACTGTGCCAAAGACTGGATTAAGAGAATGCGGGCGTAGATTGACGACACCGACACGATCCCAATGCCACTAAGACTGGAGTATAGAATAGAAATCTACATTACCGACTAATGCGTCCAGCGTTAGGAACTTAGTTAAAGCGCCATCTGTGCAGCTCGCTGTACTAAGATATTGAACGCGCTGTGTAGGCAGGTTTCGACAATTATTACAGAATACGATTTTTTTCTTGAAAATGATTATGTTTTTTATCATTTTGTGGTTTGATATTAATTGGTCTGGGTGAGTTTGGCATTATTTACAAATTTGTATGATTTAGAAAAGATGACGACGCCACCTGTACCCCATTTATAATAAACTACATTCGTGTATCTTCTTTACCGGTTTCGATCAATTGTTACAAGCCAACAAACTACGTGAACGTAGTTTAGATTTTGCGTGGATTCCTTTTGTGTAACAGACTTTTCGACACCCTTGTAATATTCAGAGAACGCTAAAAAATGGATGTACATTCCGATTTGACGTCGATTAATATATATAATATATCGATAATGACATCGATTAACGTCGATTGTCATTTTTTATGTATTTTCTATCTTAAGTTCCATCTTAATTTCGATCTTAAAGACGAACTTACGTTAAAAAAAACGAAACCCTAAGTCGATAGTTGACATAGGAAAGATATAAATCAATAGTCACATCACCTTAACACATGAATCATCCTTAATTTACTTTAAACATATGTATCCATAAGACAAAATAAACAGAATACTACAATAGACGTCCATATTTGTTTAAGAAACATTTTTGTAACGTCTGTTTTTTTTTATCTAGATGAAGTCGTGATCACTCTCTCCCAAGCTGCTTCTTGGTATCAGAAAAATGTTTCCATTAGTCCATTAGTTGGCTTAGTATGGCCAACCGATTTGGTTTTTGAAAAGCACACATCACACTTCGATTTACATACGGAAAAAAATAGAGGCAGTGATGAGATTACTGATATCAACGGTTGTTCAAATATATCAGAAGACAGCAGAGACCTTAACAGCCTTAACAACTCTGTTAAGGCTGTTCAAGAGATTAATCAAGACGATGTCGCAGTGAATCCATCCTCAACGACGATCAGTACCATCCAGGAAAAATCGGGGAATGCGGAATGTAAGATTGCTGCTAGTACACTAGAAGAAAGTCAAATTATGAGCACCACCAAGCATACTGAAGTTCCACCGATCGCTCGTATAACGCCAGTGAGACCAACTAACGAATCTCCACGGAGAACTTCTGAACAAGTTAACTTGGAGCCACCTACCGTGCATCCAGCTCAAACGGTGACAAGTCCAAATACGGCCGTTCCAGCTCAATTAACGCGGCGTGATAACGTCGCTCAATCGACGTTAATTAACGAAATTAACTTGGAGCCACCTACCGTGCATCCAGCTCAAACGGTGACAAGTCCAAATACGGCCGTTCCAGCTCAATTAACGCGGCATGATAACGTCGCTCAATCGACGTTAATTAACGAAATTAACTTGGAGCCACCTACCGTGCGTCCAGCTCAAACGGTGACAAGTCCAAATACGGCCGTTCCAGCTCAATTAACGCGGCATGATAACGTCGCTCAATCGACGTTAATTAAGAAAATTAAGTTGGAGCCACCTACCGTGCGTCCAGCTCAAACGGTGACAAGTCCAAATACGGCCGTTCTACCTCAATTAACGCGGCATCGTAACGTCGCTCAATCGTCTTCACCTCAAGGATATAACGACTCATATGGTGATATGGTAACATTGGTCAACGGTGAAGACTACCGAATATTCAAGCCAAAACGGTAATAACACTTAAAGAAAATAGTTTTACTGAGTATATGTCTATGAACTTAGAAATCAAGCTGTAATCGCTTGGTTAGGCTTGATTTTTTGTACCAACAACAGTTGGTATTTAGTTTGCTAAGTGAGCAAAGGGATGAGGTTTTCCAATTAGCATCATAAATGAAGTAATCCGAAACAAATAGAGAAGAAGGTTTCAACTTCTTACCTTGTACCTTACTCCCTCACAACTTTCAACAATTTTCAATAACCCTTCTTCGTCACATAGGAAACTTACAAATAGATGGAAAATAACGGGAATGTAATCTGCAAACTTTCTTACAATGAATGTCCTTGCAAAGTTGTTCTAATAATAAGTTTCCTAACTATTGAATTCTATTGCCAATCTGGGCCAAAATTATGACGAAACAGCTTTGTTCGTAACTTCACTTAAGTAGATAAGGTAAACCGGTTCTGCAACAAACCGAGATCAAACGACACAATGGGGCATCATCATGTTTGGCAGTCGGGAAGGTAGAGCATAGTACAGGTAGCAAGATATGACTACATGATCTGCGGTCAGGTGAGGCATTTAGGTTCTATAGGTTCTGTAGCAGGTAAAAAAAACTGAAGTGAGTCATTTTACCCCCGTCATGTACAGGCAGTAAAAGAAGTTTTGAAGAAGCGGAAGAAGTTTTGAGAAAACAGAAGTGTGTCATTTGATTCTGATCTATCATAGAGCCTCCCTAACTCATCTACTACTTATGTAAAAGATGTCAGTTTAATAACTTGAAATTAGAACGAACTAGCGGGTTTACGTCATTTTCCAACAACACAAAAATAAAAAATTGCCAATCTGTTATTAAATCGACACTATGATCACATAGTCATTGCTCCAAATGCCAAATTCTAGTTTGATTTATCTCACTGTTATTTAATTATCAGTGAAATTGATTACTGTAATGCTTTGCTCTTTTTATTGCAGTCAAATGAAATAATAACCAATCTCAATTGTAACAAACTTGTGTAGAAAGTTTTAATTTGATACCTTAACATTTACATGAGGTAGACTAATTTTTTTAAAATTTGCAGCGAATTTCCGGAATCCGATATAGAGTCGAAGTTATGTAGAGCTACGACGCAGAAAGGAACACCGTTTCGTAATAAGCCTAGTAAGGATGGACCAAGGTATTGGAGAGACTGGTAAGCTTCAAATATCCCAAGGAAAAACGATTTCTTATATGTATGATCATGTCTGAACATATATAGTACAGTAACTAATTATGTATGAACTCATATACATTCATATATGACCTTGTGTTCATGGGATTCTCATATAAAATCGCTTCTAATCTGATACGATATCATATTCGAACGTATCTGTGATAGCGTATTTAACCATACATGTTCATATTTGATCATATATGTTTATGTGTTGTATATCTGGGACTCTCTAATTTTGTTTATTCGAATACGGCTGGATAGCTTTTTGATAATTCGAACATTTGCAACTCAATTTAATTTTCAAGATTTCGTTTTCAAATAGACAAAGCTTTGTTATCATGAATTTTTTTTTTGTGAGATTTTAATGTCAAGATATTAAGAATGGTCCAAAATGTCGAGAAAAGTGGTTTAAAAAAATTGTTCGTATGTGATGACGCTGAAGCTGGCAGCCCAACCTAGCAGACGCAGCGCCCGGCAGGTAGTAGGTTCTGGAGGGTCTGATACGTTTCGCCGACAATCGTTTGACCGACGAATCAGTTGGCCGACACCATTTGGCCGACAGATCATTTGACCGACAGGTACGGTTGACCGACAGGTACGCTTACCCGACACACCATTTGGCCGACAGGTACGGTTGACCGACAGGTACTCTTAGCCGACACATCATTTGGCCGACAAGTACACTTAGCCGACACATTATTAGACCGACACATCTTTTCACTGACAGGTACACTTGGCCGACAGGTACACTTAGCCGACACATTATTAGACCGACACATCTTTTCACTGACAGGTACACTTGGCCGACAGGTACACTTAGCCGACACATTATTAGACCGACACATCTTTTCACTGACAGGTACACTTGGCCGACAGGTACACTTGGCCGACAGGTAAACTTAGCCGACACATTATTAGACCGACACATCTTTTCACTGACAGGTACACTTGGCCGACAGGTACACTTGGCCGACAGGTACACTTGGCCGACAGGTATACTTGGCCGACAGGTACATTTGGCCAACACGTATACTTTTTTTAGATATGGGCGTGCGAAGCTCGTCTTATCGCGCCTGCGTAGCGTGCGCGGAATGGTCGATTCTCGCATCTTATAGGACAGAAAAAAAATGTCGATTTTTAGCATATAAATCTTGTGTATTTACATTCGGGGGGCTCTGCGCACCCCCCCCCCCCACCCCGGCGGGGCTCCACCCCGCGGCCTCGTTATCTGTCGGCCAAGTGTACCTGTCGGCCAAATGATGTGTCGGCTAAGAGTACCTGTCGGTCAAATGATGTGTCGGCCAAATGATGTCGGCCAACTGATTCGTCGGTCAAACGATTGTCGACCAAGTGACCGGCACCGGGTTCTGGAAGGAATTGTACACTCCCCACTGCTTGGCCAGCCATGCAGTGTATACGATAAGCCAGACAGCGGGCCGCTCGGCAGTCTCCCACTACCGCTACTGAGACCGGCCGGCTAGCGCATAGATTATAATTGGGGCAATCTACCCCGTTTCAACCTGGATTTGACCTCGACCTCTCCGATTTGGCTCATAATTTTTTGTAGACTTAGTCGGACCCTCAACTGCACAATTTTTTTTTTTACATAATTTTAAAGTGACATATCGAATGCCATAATTTAAAAATCTGAAAAAATTCTGAAAAATACTTTGTTCGATAACAAAATTATCTAGCTTATAGCCAAAGTGGGGAAGATCTTTCTTCTTACAGTTTTTAAGCTTTTTTTATCAAAAAAATTATTAAAAAATAGAAAAAATAATTTATTTACTACAGGCGATTGGTCAAAAGTTTATTTATGTAAAACGGGATTTTTCAGATTTTTTTCCAGATTTTTAGGAATTTCTTCAGATTTTTCCGAACTATGGAAATTTTTTTAGAGTGAGATATCGAATACCATAATTTTAAAATCTACAAAAATTCTGAAAAATACTCTATTGAATATGAAAATTTTCTGGCTTATTGCCAAAGTACGCAAGATTTTTCTTCTTATAGTTTTTAAGCTTTTTTATTTTAAAAATGATAAAAAATAGAAAAGAAAGTCAATCTACTATGGACGAAATGCCAAACATTTCTGTATATTAAACTATTTATATATTATTTATATATTAAACACATTTGAACTCAAAATTGTCGGTGGACCACTATAAGATATAATAGCTTTTCCCATCGACGTTGTATAATTATTACCAACTCCTTCTCTCTGCATATAAAAAAATTCAAAAAGAATAAAATCTTTTAAAAAACCGTAATTTTTTTTTTTTCAAAAATACGATTTTATATACAGAAACGTTTGACGAGTTCCCTGTAGTAGATTAATTTTTTTTTAATTTTTAAATAATTTTTTTAATAAAGAAAAGCTTAAAAACTGTAACAAGAAAAATCTTCCCCACTTTGGCTAGATAATTTTGTTATTGAATAAAGTATTTTTCAGAATTTTTTCAGATTTTCAAATTATGGCATTCGATATGTCACTTTAAAAATATATTTAAAAAAAAATTGCAAGAAAAAAGAAAAATTGTGAAGTTGAGAGACCAACTAAGCCTACAAAAAATTATGAGCCGAATCGGAGAGGTCGACGTCAAATCCAGTTCGAAACGGAGTGGAATGTCCCATTTATACTACCGAATACCGAATACCGAATAAATATGATTTATTATTAACCAAACGTTCATCAATGAAATAAACGATGTATTGTTGTATTCGTCTACTTCTATAGAATATTCATGTAAATTCTCGTGTGGCTGAGATTGGGCTAGCAAAAACGGTACGCACTGTTATACTCGTTGCCCGTTACAGCTGACACAGCGCAAACATGTTGACATGCAAATCGGCAGAACATCAGCAGGCCCGCCTACGGAGTCTTGTCAATTTACACAAATATTCTATTGGTGTAAATTAGTATTGGTTGGCGATTTTTTTCGTAGAATCTGCATATGTGCTCGGAGATTCTGTAATTTTTTTTAGAGAAACTAAAGCGGTATTTATTTGAGGAAAAAAATATTTTATATATTTTTTCGCGACAAATCAGCTTCTTAAGGTCGATCAAATCCTATATTAAAAAGTTCATGAGTAACGGAAAGCATTGTTAGCAAACACAATTAGTAAATCACAGCTCGAAAGCTGTGATTGGTTGCCAGGAAAGTCCGTTGTAAACGAAATCAGTTTGATGTCAAATTTGACATAAGACGACGGGTGCGGCAGCACCCGTAACCTTTTATAAGAGCACAGAAGAGCGTAAAAGATTTTCAGGCATGCGCGCCAGCGCGTGTGATTAGCCTAGTTATTTAAAAAAAAAAGGTATTACGAAGTTCATAGAAAACTACAACTTTTCTGTTACATATTTCCTGTATGACCAATATATTCTGAGATACACCGATTTCTAAAAAACTGTTAATTTTCCAAACGTATTGATTTAGAAATCTGAAAAAATTCACAGAGAGGTGTAGTACTACAACTACGACCTTTAAGTTGTATTGCAATGTGGCAAATTATAGAACCTATCAGGGGAGCGTCCGAAAAAAATGGCTTAGTTGACAGAGAATGTATGTATCATTGTATCATTAATCAGTTAAAACCTCCAATGACAAATAAATTATCATTCGTATCAGCGTCTCAATTTAGCGGGAACGTAACAGCATGAATTAACTTATAACATTGTTCCTGTGTTTTTTTGCAGTGAATCATCAGTCGGGTCAACCATCAATCCGTTCGATCAGTCGGATCTATGCGGAGCTATGACGCAGAAAGGAAGGGCATGTTGTAATAAGCCTAGCTATGGTGGGCCAACATGTTGGAGGCATTAAGCAGACGACCCAGTCATCGTCTCTAAGCACTAGGGCGGAATTAAAAGCTTCTAACTCACAAATTAGGGAGCAAATAAGTATCATCCCATTATGAATGAGGACATTTGCAGGCACCCTAGCAAGTGCAGCGACTGACCGAATAACTGTAATAACAACTGGGTTCATTTCTACCCAAAGGGAACGGATATTCGTGGTTCAGAATAACCGCACTATGAATTTCGCAACTATATCAAACTTACGAAATAACTGACCGGATAACCGTTCCAAAGACATCCTGTTATTGGGACGATCTTTTCGTACGTTTAATAGAGTTCCAGAATTCATGGAGTGGTTATTCTTAACCACAAATAACCATTGCGTTCCTATGTAGGTGTTGTTGATGAGCTGTGGCCGTGGATGAAAATGGTTGGGTGAAAGCTGCGGCTTGGGGCGGCCTTATTAAATGAATTAATTCATTTTAACGTTTCGACTCGGGTCTGAGTCATCATCAGCAGATTTCATTTATTTGTACTCGAATATTGTTGATGTTGGATGGTTATGTTTATAAGATTGTCGGTGATTTTAACCGGAGAAGGCGGTCGATAACGGTGACGTTCACTTTAGTAAGCCATTTAGACATTCACACCCTGCGTAATTTGATTGTTACATTTAGGGTGGAGAGTTAATATTTTTATACTCAATTTCTATCCCAAAGAATCATTCGGGACAGGTATTTATACAGTGCACTCTCGCCTATTTTACGGTGTTAAAATAGTTACAAATCGAAGAGAACAGTGCTCATCTGGCAGTATAAATAGAACCTTTGTGAAGTCACCAATAGAAGCCGCAAAAAGAAGTGATGCCCACTTGCACACATCCCGATTGGACACGATTCGATTGGACACATAGTATTGGACACAGGCCCGGTTGGACACAAGCCCGATTGGACACAAACCGAATTGGACACATGCCCGATTGGACACAAACCCGACAGGACAAATGCCTGATTGGACACAAGCCCGATTGAACGGATCCCGGACAAAAAACTCCGGAAAAGAGGGGGATAAAAAATAAAGAGAACACCTAACCTAAAAGAACCCTAAAAGAACCATTAACGAAGAATCAGGGTTTTTTCGGGGAGTTTTTGTCCGCCTACCCGATTCAACACAAACCCGTAACAAAGTTCCAAAGTTATCCTAAAGCGGAAATACTTCATAATCGGAATAACGTCTCTGAAATCGAATCGAGCTTGTGTCCAATCGGATGTGTCCAATTGGGCTTGTGGCCAATCGGGTCTGTTTTCAATCGGCCCTGACTCCAATCGGGCATGGGTCCAATCGGGCTTGTGTCCAATGGGGCTTGTGTCCAATACTAGGTGTCCAATCGGAATGTGTGCAAGTGGGTCCCTTCCTGACTACTATATATGTATTATACTTGTCAGAACTCTAATCAGGGATAATACATTACAAACAACACTGCTGAATTAATAGTACAGCATGAAAATTCGTCCTATTGGGCGTATTGAAAAAATTCAGCGTGAAACTTTATTGGCCATTGATTAGTTTGTTAAGGTACTACAGTATCGTTAAAATTGCGGGACGGACAATATATGGGTGTCAACAATAGAAGTTACCGTCTTTTGCCGCTAATATGGTTCCGCGACTAAATATCTCGCGCCTAAATAACTCCGATAAAATATCCTCGCGACAAAATATCTCTCGAAATTTTTCTTCTCATCAGATACGGCGGAACCGGGGCTGCCTAAAACACAGCACCGACTGAATAAATAACAGTATTTGGGAATTATGAGGCTTTTATTACCACATCAAATTTAATTTGTCAATACAATAAACAAAAGTTGTGTTTTGGATGAGGGGGCTTCGCCCCTTTTATCGTGAGGATATCTGTAAGGAAATATTTTGTCGAAGGTATTTATTCGTGCTACCGCTAATATAATCTCGACTTTCTACAAACGTAGTGTATGCATCAATATTGGGTGTATCTTCCGCTGACTAGAATGCGAGTTAAGTACAATATGTGTTGATTGTGAATACAAGCCTTAAGTCAACATTTCCCCCTTCACCTCGATTATTTTAATGAGCCATGTACGACAGTTATTAAAAAAAATCGCGCGCCAAGTTTTTGTAGCCCATATCAGTGTACGGAAAATAAACGTGAAATAAAAGTTTAAAGATTATATTTTTAATTATAGTATTATATATGTTTTATAATGAATTCTATGTTTTATAAAGATTTGGCCACCGCCGTCGCCGCAGCTGTGTCAAGAATCGAAGGAGTCAGCTTCATCACGAGGGTCAGCTTCACCATACGGCACATTCACCCCTGTACGATAAAACTGACCCGCCCTGATTTTTCTAATTCCCCCTATAAGGGCTGTCACGTCTAAATATCACTGGAAAATGTTGATATTTGCAATTTCAATATACGAAATCATCACAGACGATATCAACACAAGTAAAAAAACGACATATACAAAATCAACACAAGTAAAAAAGTAGAACTTTGCATGTTGCTTCCTCATTAAATTTTATTTTTCACAAAGCCAGCTATGAGGAAATATATTTATTAATTTTGGCTTCCTCATAGAGGAAGCTTTGTGAAAAATGAGATTTAATGAGGAAGCAACGTGCAAAATTCTACTTTGCATAATTTTTCATTTTAATTAGCTTTTTTTAAATATCGTTACTTCTATACTTTTGGTAGTTGCTTGTGCAACAACACAAATTAAAAGTTAAAAATGTATTATCCACAAAAAAAAAAACAAATTACGTTACACATAACAACGAAAATTCCGTAATTAAGATCGTTGCGTCATATTTCCATCTGTTACACAGTTTTGACTTACTTTCTTAACTTTTGCGGTATTAAAGCGAAAATTTTAATTCTTTGAAAAATTCAAAATGGCGTAAAATCCGAACGACTTTACCGTTCAAAATTCTATAAAATCCGAACCGCTTTGCCGATTTCGTCGAAATTCAATACCAAAGAACAACATTGAACCTGTCTTCAGTTATGAAGAACTATTTACCTAAATCGTCGAACTTTTACGAAAGTTAGAGCGATCACACCATTTTTTCGAAAAATTAAAAATTCTATAAAATCTGTATGTATGGATACATTTTGTTAAAAAACACACCAATTAAAGAGAGAGAGAGAGAGAGAGAGAGAGAGAGAGAGAGAGAGAGAGAGATTAATACACACGCACACGCACATACAGACATTTTTTCTAGATTATTTTTTCTCGACGTTTTGGACCATTCTGAGTATGCTGACATGAAAATCGCGAAAAAAAAATTTTTCACGAAAACAAACCTTCCTCTATGAAGAAGGAAACAACATATACAATATCAAAGTAAGTCAAAAACGACCTAAACAGAATCACCATTATTCTGACGATTTCTTAAGATCTGACTTAGCTTTCTTAGGTTCTTTAGTGCACGCCCAATGGAGTTTGAATCCTTTATGCTTCCTCATAGAGCAAAATATGTTTTCGTAACTTTTTTTTGTAAAACGCGAAAAATGATGAGGAAGCAATTTGCCGGATTCTACTTCGCAGATTTTGTTTGTTTGTGTATGTGTGAACAAGAACATTGGCATATTTTTTCCATGCTGTACATGCTTTTAGAACATTAATTATTTTTCTAACAATATATGAAAATTATAGAAAAATTATGATGCGTGCGTGTGCGTATGTGTGGCTTTGCGGGGTCGAGGGGCAGAGCTACCCGGTTCCACGGATTTGAAGTGTCGGATTTGAATAAGTTCCAGGTGTAATTTTTATCCACGGTCTTTTGGGGGAGAGCATTCATAATGGTGTAACTTAAAAAAATAGATGCGGTAATCAATTTTTGATGAAAAAGAAGTTTAGATTCAAGTTATAATTATGATATTAAACTTACCAAGAATCAAATTTTTCCCCGTTCCCCTAACATTAAGACATTGAAATTTAACGAAAATTTTACATTTAGTTTACATAAAAAAATAAATATAACGACTTATTATTCAATGGGGTTGATTCTGAGTCATCTGAAAATCATGAAAATAAAATTGTGGTGTAATTGCATATATATATATATATATAAGATCTGGCAGCTTTCGAAAAGATAGCTCTTGATAAATTTACAAAAGACACATTTTTTCATAAATCCATTTTTCCATCGGTTTGAATACTCTCTTCCATCGCTTTAATTTTTTTTTTTTGATCCTTTTGTGGATGTAGATTTCGTCGCAGCATATTTTCATATTTTTGGCTCTGTTTTCCTAGGCGTGTTTTGCTGTTCATTATCTACTAATTATTTTTTATAAATGAGTTAGTTGATCGTATAATAATTTACAAGAAACCACGGGTGGGGCAATATGCTTATTCAATGCACCAGTTGTGACTATTAAAACCCAGTTATAACTATGCATCATTGAGTGCAATTAATCAATCAGTTACAGAGCCTGAAAATATACCTTAAGGTTGCCTTGAGCTTTTGTCGAGGGGTCGAGAATTTAGTTAAACTGGTACAGCGGCTACAGTATACATTTTCCGGTTATTTAACGTCGCATCAACTAGTATGGTTATTAGCGACGGGACCTACTATTTATGCCTTTAGTGGGATCCGATACCACTGCGGGGGTTACTCGATACGGGATAACGTTATTTACTGTACTTTGGGTGTTGGTAACAGTCGGTCATCTAGGTTTGTTTCACGGTATCGGAGCTACATCGTGTTAACGCTGTCGGCAAACATTGGACGACTAACGTACATAATATCGAATATAGTACGATAAATTCCCGGAGCTTCGTCGCGCCACTATATTTTTTTCCAACAGCGAAAACGACGGCACCGGGAATCGAACCCAATACTTTGGTTTAGAGACTAGTACTCTACCCACTAGACTAAAGTCACCGATAGTGGATAAAGTGTTTTCGTAATTGAATTGACGTTAGCATAACCATAAACGTTTTCAAAATTCACGGTCCTGTCGAATGTACCTACTTGAACTTTGACGTTTGAAACTTTTATAGGTTGTGAATTGAACAATTCTGAACTGAATTGCAAAATTTGAAGGTCGGTCACCGAGAAAAATCTTAAGAAAAATAATATTAAAAACGTAACTGTGTACATGGACTCAAAGGGCGCTGAGATCGGATTTCGACTTTGGATGAGAAGCTAACATATTTCAAGTGGATATTCAAGCAAGAATTGGTATACTACGGATTCGTCAATTCTTCGGGATTCGATAGATACCATAAGACAGTGACCTTACCGGGTGTTTTCAAGAGTACTCGCAAATTGAATAACGCTAAATTGTCCGAATCGTAAGATACTGTCGTCTGCTACAGTGAACAATGAAAACTTGGAAATACCGAGTCAAACGAAAAAAGTTGCGAAGTAGAACTTTGCACATTGCTTCCTCATTAGTTTCCATTTTTCACAAAGCCGCTTCTATGAGGAAGGTTATTTATTATTTTTGGCTTCCTCATAGAGAAAGCTATGTAAAAATGGAAATTAATAGGGAAGCAATGTGCAAAATTATACTTTACAACTTTTTATTTGAATAAGCAGCTTTTTCAATGCGTTATCTCTATATCTTTGGTAGTTACTAGTGCGTTCATACATTTTTTCTAAACCACTTTTCACGACGTTTTAGATTATTTTAAGCATACTGACATGAGAAACTAAAAAAAAAAAAAAATGTCACTAATACAAAGCATCCTCTATGAGGAAGGAAAATATATAACGCGGTGTACCTGAGCACTTACTCATCGGTGGGTAACATCACAAATATGCAGAGAAACGATTAAAAGATGTTTTCCGCTAATTAAATTAAGATAAGATAAACAACTCAGTATTCAACCAGTGCTCGGCCACCATATGACTAAACGTTAGGTTATATATACACATATGTACATATAGCCTAACACGTCCTATCCAGTTTCCGGTTACAATTCATTGTTGGGGTGTTTATACTACGTTCAGACTACGCCACTAAACGCGACGTTGTCACATTTCCATCGACTCATCGACAGAGACCCAATACACACATAAGTAAGAGTCAAATGAGAGTATAATTTTTAAACATATTTGTAGGAATGAGCTAATTTCGCAAAGACAAACACCTGCAAACAAATTTCTTTACTCAATGTGAATTATTCTGTTAAAAATCCGGCCTGTTTTAATCGATTTAGATAATTAATTCTACAGTTGATCAGTTGACTAGCATGATCGACAGGACCTCCTTAAAAAATAACGATTAAATACAGTCAAAAAATTATGCTATCCCCAAAAAAGAGCGTATCAAAGTGTTAGGGATGCCCAAAAGCGGTACCTGTAATCTACTTCCAATAGCTTTTACACACATATTTCCAAGGAGAAGCATCGATTCCACACATTATCATTCAGCACAGCAGTGATTCTGCATATAAAATTCTACACAATTTGTCCTACATACGATAATGTTTTGCACGAGTTTTTCTACACAAAATTAAATTCAATTTCCAATATCCTATACATAATATTATTCACGAAAAATTATTGTACACATTTAAATATGCTGTGTACATTATTCTACAGATCTCAGATCAATAGTTCGCGATCCTACACATATTAATCTTTAGAGTTAAGTTCGACACAAAATATTCTACACATATTATTTTTCTACACACAACATTCTACACAAAATAAAATGACCAAGTACATTTTTCTACACAAAATAAAACGACCAAGTGCGTTTTTTTTACACACAACATTCTACACAAAAAAAATGACCAAGTACATTTTTCTACACACAACATTCTACACAAAATAAAATGACCAAATACATTTTTCTACACACAACATTCTACACAAAATAAAATGACCAAGTACATTTTTCTACACAAAATAAAACGACCAAGTGCGTTTTTTTACACACAACATTCTACACAAAATAAAATGAGCCAGTACATTTTTCTACACACAACATTCTACACAAACTAAAATGACCAAATACATTTTTCTACACACAACATTCTACACAAAATAAAATGACCAAGTGCATTTTTCTACACACAACAGAATGTTTATTTTATTTTAAATGTATTTGGTCATTCATTTTATAGTGCATTTTATTTTGTGTAGAATTTTGTGTGTAGAAAAACGCACTTGGTCGTTTTATTTTGTGTAGAATGTTGTGTGTAGAAAAATATTTTACGTTATATGTTTTGTATAGAGTGACGTGTGTAGAAAAATAATATGTGTAGAATAATGTGCACAGCATATTAAAATGTGTACAATAATTTTTCGTGAATAATATTATGTATAGGATATTGGAAATTGAATTTAATTTTGTGTAGAATAACTCGTGCAGAACATTATCGTGTGTAGGAAAAACTGTGTAGAATTTTATGTGTAGAATCACTGACGTGTTGAATAATAATGTGTAGAATCGACGCTCGCTCGTCTATAGACCCTTGACCTCAATGGGCCTTAAGCCCATTAAATATCACTACTTTTAATAACAATAATAATTATAATTATCAATCTATATAATAATGAAACAGACACGTATTTTCCCGACACTTAATATGTTACCGAGGAGTATTATATAAGCTCTTGAGCAGTAGTGGTGACTACAAGAATGTTAGATGACCCCGCGAGAGACTCGTATCACTCCCCAGTATTAATTTTATGTAAAATTGCGGAAGCTATAGACTGCGGTATGCAAACGTAGACCTCTTGCACCGCCATAACACGAGGATGAATGTGCAAGCTGCAAAACCGTTATATGTGAATGCAACGATTAATGTAATACATAATATGTAGTATTTATGCGAAGTACATTATACTATAGACAGGTAGACTAGTGTACACTTATATATCAAGAGACGTTGTAGCGTCTTGAGACAAGTAAATTTCCCTCTCTATCATGACGACCAACGAGACGCTCCAAAAGTCACTCATAATGCAGCTAACACATTTTAGCCGCATTTTCAACAAGTTACATCGTGATATAAATGAATTTCGAGAAATCTGCGAATACTTTACACTGCAATTGGCTTAAGTATTACGATTATTGGGACTAAAATCAATGCTGCAGGCATTAGTTTAAGATGGTTATAGCATGTATAAAATAGTTGTGATTTTATACCTATTAATTATTGTATATAGAAAATATAGACATGTACAGAAATAATGAACGATAATACTGAAAGAAATTTCATGAAATTATATTTATGCAAAATATGTTTCATCAAATTGGCTCGAGAATAAACTCTTCCAAAATTTCAGTATTAATTCGATTGTAACAGGTTACAGTCCGTACATTATTCATTCGTATTTCTCCCAAAATCATTACCCTTACATTATATTTCGTAGAAACCTTTCATACATTTATATAACAAACAATCTTCAAAAAAAAAATATATATATATATATATATACTTTAAATCATTGTCATTTTCCACACTCAAACTCAATCCAAACTTCATTATTCAAAAAATACTTCGTACTGTAAACATGACTATCAAAATCTTTAATCGAGACAATTGTAATCTCACGATATGTCACAGCCCATACAATTTTTTCACTCAACAATTTCAGATTTTATCACTTTAAATTTCCTTCACGATAATTAGCAGACAGCCAAATTTTCAAAATTGTACATACATATATACATCATCATCGCATATTCAGTTACTGATAACACGAATCCCCTCTTTTTCGGAGCGTTTATGTCGAGAATAGTGTCAACCGATACAACCCATTTTATAATCTTCGATCAAATGGTATATCACCATAAATAAACATAAATCAAAAAGTACTTATCAAAGTTCGCTTCAGATGGGAATAAAAATCCCAGATGGCTCAATTTTTCCCTGGGGTTGAATACATCTTCTTGAAAATCCCAAAAGGACTTCTTCCTCCTCTCCTTTCCGCCTGACTATCGCCATCTATGGACGCTATGTGCTACCCCAAAAGGACTTGCCATCACGTGTGAAGAATTTTGCAGTATGGCGTCGGAGACACGAGAGCGAGGCACGGATAGACGTCTGTTTGATAGGATGTCTAACTTCCACGGCGTTCCCAGGGAAAAAAGAGTGAATCGAACTCGTTTACATTCGATGAAAATTTTAACGTCTGCGCGTGAATTTATTTGTTTATTCCCGACCACGCTGTAAAGTCCACATTACATAACTGCGAGGCGGGTGGAAAGTGACCGATTATAACCCAGCGGGCAATAAAGTGAGGCAGCGGGCAATAATCGGTCACTTTCCATCCGCCTCGCAGGTATGCAATAAAAAACTTTATAACGTGGTCGGGAATAAAATAACGTATGCTACTCGGGAGGAACGTGTTTTTCACCTCGTGTGATTACAGCCTTGCTCCGCTCGGGCTGCAAACCACACTCGGTGATAAACACGCACTTTCCTCCCTTGTGGCATAATGTACTATTATTTTGTTGCTTTACTCGGTCGATATACTTGATCGATATTGGATCACAACGCCATCTCGCCTAATTTTTGTGTGATTATCTTACGAGCGTTAGGACAATTCAAAGATTAACGTCTGCCATAAAAGTATGTTGTTCAGAGCGATAAAACACGTTTTTTTTACTGCAATTTTGAAAATGATTAACCATTCAGTTACAGAGATATGAGCTCATAAAATTGCTATATTATACATAGAGTAATATACAAAAAGCATATTGAAATTTGCGATTCATGAGATTTTTCTACCATGCAAATTAAAGATTCGGAGAAAAAAATTTCTTGTAAAGATAGCAAATTCTTGTAAAGTAGTGAAGTGTGCTAAACATTTTAGTGCAAGAAAAAAGTCGTTTGTCCATATAATAAAAATAATATTAATGTTACAAGTCAACCTAACCTTACATTATGTTGATTGCTAAAAGTTTGTCATTAATTACGAAGACACTGTTGTCAAAATATACATACTAGGGTGGTTCTTAAAAGGGGTATTTTTGAATTTCTATCGTGCCGCCCCCCAGATCGGTTCGAAATAAATCAAAAACAATCCTGAATTTTCTTCAGATTTTTTATCCTACTTTTAACCCTCCCCCACGGGGGTTGAAGTTTTCCATTTAAAATACATGGCGGTTTTCGGTCTTCACAGTCAATATTTTATTGCGGGACTATGCGTCGATCGAAAAATCTGAAATTCACACCAATTATGCTATAAACATATTACTATACGAGGAAAAATCACCAACCCCCTACCCTCATTTTTTGTAATAGATTGTCGCTTCTGAAAAAAAGAGAGTTTAAGCTTTTCAATGGGTTTATCGGTTTTAAGCAATCGATATTTTATTATAGGACTATTTGTTGGTTAAAAAATTTGAAATTTGTACAAATAACTCTATAAATATACTATCATACGAGAAAAAATCGAGCAACCCCTGATACATTTTTTTGTTAATTATTAATTAATATTATTATTATTAATTATCAAAATTATTATTTTTTGATTAATTAGATATCTCTTTCGAAAAGAATGTGATTTTTTACCGAATCTCCCTCAACAGCATTAAAAAGTGGTTTATCAATATTTTGCATTTTTAAGGATGTGCGAGCGTCAAAGTGGGTGTTAGATGAGCCGCTCAAAATAAGGCGGCGCTGGGTTGCCAACAGCCAGTCCTATGTTACAGAATGCAAAGTCAAGTAAGCGACGAAAACGCGAACGTATTCACAAAAATACTTAATTCATCTTATTATCGATTTCTAAATTACTTGCTTACTTTCAAGTAAAATTTGAGTAAGTATGAGTTTTCTCTTTTTTTTTGCCGCATCACTCAAAAAAGGAGACCCTCCTTAATAATTTGTAATACGTTTATCGAAATTTCTAACACAAAATTATCAAAATAGCATTTATTGAAAATAAAAATATAGAAAAACATAAGATAAAAATTTCATGTCTTCAACGATTTTCTATATTCGCACCTAAGATTTTCTTTACAGAACTCTGTTATGAAAAATAGATCACATGAGATTTTTTACCATTTTTGTTTACTGCAAAATCCATATATCTTTTTGGCCTGAAATTGTCAATCCTCCCCTCCTCCCAAGTTTACTTTATCATTCGGAAACAGGTCTTTGTCTAATGATGACGAATTAGAAGAAATAACAAGACACCCGAAAACGATGATCGGTAGTAATAATTGAACATGCTGGTGAGGTGCTTGTTGATTTTTATCCGTATCCTGTTTACAGAATAATTTGTGCAAATTCCAATCTTTTCAACCAACGTATGGCCCACCAATTATGGCATTCGATATATCCCTTTAAAAACATATTGAAAAAAAAAAATTGCAATAATAAATAAAATAAAAAATTTGTGCAGCTGAGGGTCCAACTAAGCCTACAATAAATTATGAGCCAAATCGGAGAGGTCGAGGTCAAATCCAGGTCGAAACAGGGTGGAATGCCCCATACATAGGTAGAAGTAATGCAGCTGATAGCTCGGATATGGGTAATAAATGGAAGACGAGAGTATCTCAAGTGAAAAGAAAAATATGACTGCGCAAAGCGAAGACTCGGTCATTATGTCGACGCAGCCACAACTCGGCCAAGCTACTATACGAAGCTGTGCAACTGTGCACTCGAGCCTCACTCACTCAGCTTCTGGTACATCTAGAACGGAACCGATCTTTCTAGACTCCTGCAACTTCTATTCTCGTCTCGGATCGACGAAACTCATTTTCTACGTTACAGGTTTCATCCTCCACTCGATCTCACTGTCGATCAATCGATTTTTTGCTACTGTTACCATCGACTTAGGATTACCATCCCATTTAGATTTTACAATGATATGAAAAAGAGTGTGCCGTAATTACTGCTACGCATGCAAACAGTTGTATGAAAAGTCATTGTTGTACTGAAGGATATAATTGCTCTGTGTAAATAGTTTCTTTCAACAAAGTAACATTCAAGTCGGACCATTATTTTTCCACATAAAAATAATGTCTCAAACGCTATGTGCGCTGTGTACGAGGTGTGCGTGTGAACTTCTGAACCGAATCAAACCCAAATCATAAATGATCTGAAACCGAATAAACTCAATTTTTTTGTTTACAGTTATAGTAAGATATTGTCCATGATGTACATTTGATGAAAATCAGTTAAAGCATTTTGGTTTTTTGAGTTTTTTAAGATTTTGAAACTTGTCTGTTATCGGTTTAACTCGAACAAATTTTCAACTGAACTGAAACTTGGCATAAAAACTCGATAAACCGGTTCAGATTTTATAGAAATTTGCATTCTCGTAATATTTTTGAAAATACTCGAGAATGGTTCAAGTAACTGATCTAAATTTCTGCATAAAACTTAAATAGAGTGTATGAATGTTTGATACTAAATTTACGCAGAATTGATAAAGTAGTTAAAATATCATAGAAATTTGCATTTTCGTAATTTTTTTGAGTCGCCATAACTCGAGAACGGTTCAGGCAACTGATCCAAAATTTAGCATAAAACTTGAATAGAATGTGTCATTGTTTCAGATAAATGAATTTCGTGAGAATCCAATCAAGAGTTCATATTTCAGAATTCTGATTTTACAAATCTTCCTTTATGTGAAAGCCAAAATTGATTAAAATATTTCCTTGTAGACATAGCTTTGTAAAAATTCAAGAATAATGAGGAAGCAATGTGCAAAGTTCTACTTTGCATCCGTTTTTTATACCTGTCTTTATTAAACCATTCGTTGAAAGACCGCGAATCTTCTCATGGAAAGCCTATGAAAGAAATCAGTACGTTTTAAGTGTTTCTCAAAATTAATTAAAAAGAACATCGAGAATACTTGAAAAAAATAATATCTATTCGAAAAAGTCAGTTAAATAATTTCATCCTCTTCTAAAAAGTTGCAGTCAGCTACGTTCATGCGAAGCCGTTTTATTCATGCTGTGACACTAGTATGATAAAAATTTTTGTTAAAATTTGATGGACAATTTTAGTTGTAGCTAATTTATTAACAACGTTTTGGCATTATTATTAATCTTATAATCTTCAGTACCGCTGATTTTTTACTAAAATCATGATGATATCAATTATGGGTATTAAATGAAAAAAAACGTAAAATTCGGACAATCAATGTTTACTCTACTAAAATTGCCATATTTTTTCCAATAAAGTTCTAAATTATTCTGGTGTCAACGCAGTAGGTTTAATACCTAAATTGAAAATAAAAGTTTTAGCGTTTGCTTCTCGAAGCACACCATTTTGGTGAATTCCTACAAAATGTCTTCAAAACTCTTAAAATAATTCATATTTCTTTTATTCAGTGCGTAATTCTGTCGTATTACAACACAAAGATATTTATAGTTTAATATCTTACGAATTTAGCACGCGTTTTATATTATGCATAATTACTTATACATCAATTGTTTCAAGATGAATAATAAATGTGGAGGTGTCAAGAATACGAGTGTTACACGTACTGACTATTTTTCCTGTCTTTGTATCTCATTATTATAATATTTATAATTTGTCTTTCTGTCTTTCGCACATTCCAACCCCAGTTCAATATCCTCAATAAATCATCCGATGCGAAATTTTCAAATCGGACATTCACCTTTATTTTTGCCATTTCTTTCCCATTTCCCAACGAGTTCACTGGTCGCTCGCACCTAGTATGAAAATCCACCATCTTTGGCTAATAATAACTCCCACGTTTTATCCATCCAAGTCTTTTTAATCACCCTCATTTCCCGCAATCATTCAGTCTCATTCAAATCTTCAACAAATTAATAATTAATTATCTCAAGTGCTTATAGTCTGTTTAAATCTCGCGTATACACTCAGAAAAAGGTCCAGTGAAACCAACCACATATATTTCGTTGAGTTAATTTGGTTTCATTTAACCAACTTTCATTTCCTTCAAATGCATTTTGTTACGAGTGATCAATGCAGTTTATTTGGAACAACTGAATAATTACGTTGACTTAGTAACTGGTATCTAATTACAAATTATTTTGAATCAACTAAATTGAAGTTTATATAACTCATTAGTGTTTAATTTGAACTTGTAATTTTTTATTCTGGAGGAAGAACAATATTATACAACTATTTGCATAATTTAACCCAAAGCAAAAAATGTTAACATCAACAATTCATTAATTCAATTGGAACTTGTTCCGTTATTCTACCGAAATTGTTCCGTTATTAGATCGATGAGAATAAATCAATACGTCCAACCCATTACGTACTCGTAGATATGAACGAAATATTTAGTCAATTCGCGAACGGTGGATTGTAAATATTTGAAATAATGGAATAATGAGTATGTCAGTAGTATTATTAACATCTTTGACACAATGTTCGTAATTAAATGTTCAGTAGAATTGAACTTGCATTTATTTCACCCTCAATCCAAATTAAAAAATGTATGCAGCAACATAAAGATTGCGCGTTAAGAACACTAGCGCCGCCTGTGGCGAACTTGGAATAAGTATAAACGAAAAGCATCGATGAGTGGTGAAGGTTATCGGCTATTGGCGACCAAAGAACGAAACTAAATTGTTTCCTTAGACGTTTCGGCCCAGATTTGGGTCCTCTTCAGTTTTTTTAATCACTAAAACCATGATGCAAATTTCTTTTACAATGATATCTTAATTCTACTTAATCCATTGCCTGAGTATTTGGTGTTGGTTATTTTTAATTGTTTTTTATAATCGATTCAAGTTGTTGTTGTATTGAGTAATTTGTTATGATGTAATTTTAGTTTTAGTTAGATGAACTTCATATTAATAATAGCATAACTTACTTTAAGTGGTGTTCATTGTTAATCATACTAAATATTGTGTTTTTTGGTTGTCGGATTTTCTAGCCATGTGCTGTCAATATTGTAGGTTAATGCCGAGTGATATATATTGAGTTTATCTGAAATATCAAATGTTGTAAAGTCTGTAAGAGTAATTAGTTTATTATATTGTTAACCGTGAAATATTGTGTGTTTTTTTGTCACCTGATTATTTAATTTATGTTGATTCTCAGTTATTGTAATCGGAACTACATTTTGAGAAACTTCGCCAGGAAACCCGGCAATCAGTGTGCTAACGGCTTTGCTAGTTACTTGGTCATGTATTATTATTTCGTGTGGTAAGTTAGTGCTTGAGTGTGTATATTGTACTGTGGCGGGAGATCCAAGGAAATTTAAAAATTAGTTTTCAACTTTGAAGAGGGAGAAACTTTGAAAATATGTAAAAAGCATTGATTCTTATGGTAGAATATATTCTAAAGAAGATTTCCCGATTATATCAAATAAATAACTGAAAACTATTGTTACAAATAAAAAATAGGATGTTTAATTTTTTTTTTTAAATTTTGTTTATGTCAATAGCTTCTCCTGTTTTGAATTATTTCGTAAAAACTGTACGTAAATTTCTATCGTGCAAGAATGGAGTCAGACAATTATTACTGCTTACTTACTTTTTTCGCTTAACGGAGGCAATCTACTCCTCGCGCCTTTTCTGCCTATACGTTCGTACCACTGCCCTTGGAAACCGATAGAAATGCACGCCCGGTGAATTAAGGGAGTTCATCTGGTACCGAGCTAGTCAAAAAAAAATTATTATGACTAGCATAGTCCGTCTAGTAAGTTTGGCAACGCTGAACCCGGCACGATCGTGTAGCCCGCGTCAGCTATTTTTACTCACGTCTGTGCTTCGTCGATTGCATGGTCAATCATGGACGAAAATTAAAAAAAAAACAAGGCTTTTTTCTGGAAAGGAAAATTTTTAAGTTACATTCAAGTTAACTGTAGATCGAAGATTTTGTACTTTGTTGTGTGATTTTAATATTATATTATCATTAAATACGATTTCACAAAAATATGTGTTTTCATTCAATTTTTTATGTTCTTATTTCGTATCGTTTTTTTAAATCAGATAACTTTTTCTTTGTATGAGTCTGGATAAGCCTCCTGCCGTGCAAGTTTACCACACGTTACGTTACTGGTAAAGTACAATTCAAAAAGCGCGCGGTTGCGACGTTGCCGTCATACCATGCGGCTGATGCAATATGGAGGTTAACCTCCCGAAAATCAGCATTTCTCGAGACAAATTATAATATTCTGAAGCTCACAAGTATCTAATGGATCTGAGCGAGCTGCCTAAATGTTCGTTAGATATTGTTTTATTCATTAGAAAAATTTCTGACGAAACTGTTTGTCAATGGTTGCAAATTTCACGTTTATAAATGGGAAAAACAGGATCGTCCATAAGAGACCATGTTAATTTAGACAATTTTTATTTATTAATTACTCACGAACAAAGTATCCGGGAGGTCTGAAATTTGGACAGGTGACTTTTTAGATACTCATAAGGGTACTTGAATTTTTTTTATCGATATCTGTTTGTTAATTCGATCATCAGATGAACTCCCTTAACGGACACAAACAGAAATTCTTAGGTTAAGTGCAGCGTTATTTGCCAAACGTCTGTGACACTTCCATACATACGGACATACGAACGTATAGCGATTGAATTACTTTCATTGATTATTAACAAATAACAATTGCCACTTGACAATTGTTACTGCTTACTTAATTTTTTCGCTTAACGGAATCTACTCCTCGCGCCTTTTCTGCCTATACGTTCGTGCCACTGCCCTTGGAAACCGATAGAAATGCACGCCCGGTGAATTAAGTGACGTCCTTTCACAATTGACGACGCAACACAAGACTGACGCCTTTCGTTTTGGCGCACTCGTGTTGTTCACTTATCAAAAAAATGGTAGTAATAACGTTAATCAACGTACAGTAGCATCTGGTACTGTGTCAGGTGTTTATACAGTTACGCACAATTTCGCCGCTTCGATCGCTGCCTGTCCAAAATGGCCGCGAATGAAGGTGACGCGCGAAGCCAATAGTCGCGGACTTTTTTAAAAATCCCGTTGAATGTCATTTCGATAGTGAAATCATAATTTCGATTTAAGACGATGCTCGCATAAACCAAGTTTTAGTGTTGTACGAAAATTGCTCATCTTGAAAATGATGTTACTCGCGTCTTGACAGATGACAAGAGGTTAATTCTGTAATTTATGAATATTTTGAACATTATAATAGTACATTATGCCTCACTTTATTGCCCGCTGGGTTATAATCGGTCACTTTCCACCCGCCTCGCAGGTATGTAATGTGAACTTTACAGCGTGGTCGGGAATAAACGACTTTTAAGTTCTTTTCAGATTTTAATATCACATCCTGAAAGTTAAGTCTTAATTATCATGTCGGTGTCTCATTTATGAATCCGTTTCGCGATTGCACATACCAATAAGCGATAGTAACGTAATGGTAAAATACTAAGTCAGAATGCGTTAGGTCCGAGGTTCGAACCTCGCTAGGATTGAATTTTAATTCGTAAAAATGGTGTTCTACTGATAAGTAGCGATTGTACTGACCAATTGATCGTTCGGAGTACGATGTAAAGATGTATAAAAATAATTAGCAACAAATAAGGTAAATAACAGTACCGCGAGGAAGATTGAATCAATTAAATTTCAATTGATCATTTTATCGTTTTCTATTTTCCGTATGGTCAGTCGAAAACATATTGCGTTCCTCCTCTCTCTCGTTCGTTCGGGACGTAACAACGAGAAAATTTAATAAAAATTGCGTCCCCAGTAGAAAAGCCATTGTTCGCTGCTCTTTCCTATCTGTCTTTATTTTTCCATTTTTCCTTTGCCCACAAGTAAGCAACGCTGTGCTCGTTATCACATTGCACGTCGATTTCCAAATAGCTTAATAGCTGCGTGTGGTGCATATAATAGCCCTATGGTGTATCCTGTCAGTGGGCTAACTCACCTACACAGCGATACTCCATAATTAATGAACTTCATGGAAATAAGGTGGGCGTGCATATAGTGACTTATACAAAAAAAAGCGAAAGTTACATCTTCCTCCTGATGCAGAACTGATGATGCTGCAGATAAGTGGAAAAATAACGGTACACAAGTATAGGGTGTCCCATTTTAATTTTAATAAATATGGACCTAAAAAATACAGACTTTGTAAAAAAAGAGAGTTTCCTAATTTTTACAAAGTTGTTAGTTTTTACATGACGATTTTTTTGGTAGAAAATAATCCATGGCTGCATTTAAAAAAAAAAACATGGACCAATTTTCTTTTTTTTTTAACGTCTCCCTTTGAACTCTAAAAGTTTCGTTATTCTCAAAATTTAATCTGGTATTTTTTCGAGACAAATCAAGTGGAAGATTAAAATGAGACACCCTGTATATTAGGATATCGACCAACCTATGTATTGCTACGTAGCCTGGTTTAAAGCGTTAGCCACTTTAACTGAATTTTTTCTAACATCATATGAGGCATTCGGCATGAAATGGGATTTCGTGATGTCATAAGAAATCCAAAAAATGTTGAGAGGGTTGTAGAATGTCTAGAATATGTAGAAATGACTTCAAATTTTTTTCAATATCGAGTTTTCTTCATTTTGCTGTATGTAAGAAACTATCCATTGTACAAATAAAATATATCAACATAAAAATGTAGGTCTTTGAATGTAGTTTCCACTAAAAATCTTCATATCTGCGCAGAATAAATGTCACACATTCTTGAGAGAAGTAAAGTGAACATTTTTTGTTCTTGTGAGAGTCGATCTAGATTTTGCTAAAAATTTCCCAATGTTTTTGTTATTATGTATACAAACTACAAAATAAAATGACACAATGGAAAATTCATATCATCGTCATATTTTTTGTAATCACTATTATTAAATCGATTTAATCTTAGCAATTAACTCCACTACACCTGTCGAAGAGATCTGCATGTATGTGCAGTATTTTGCTTAAAATTTGGGATAGACCTGTTTAAATCATCAAGTACCACAGAGTTTTTACTGTAATAATAATCAGCTCTGTTTGTTCTGATTTACAACAACAATACAGACTTCCTTTTACACCATGAAAGTAATGACACTATAGGATCATTCCGCAATATTTCGTCAACAACTCGACAATGTATAGAATATATGTGTTTTAAAAAATCCCGTATAATAGATAAATACTCATTTCCCCCTCCATGAAACATGGCTTAATCAAGTGTTATTTTTTAAATGTAGTACACTAGAATTTAAGCTAATGATACACTACAAAATAAACCCATCAAAAGTTCTATAACTGTAAAGTTGATAAAGACATACACAACTAAAGAAAGCACACAAAATTTTACATATTATTTTAATAGAAAACGAAAATGTGCTTTCCGCGGTTTCTGAATATTAACTGAACAAGCTTAAATTTATATTTTATGCTCCAGCTATAATACACCCACTTTTATTTGTAAATACCAGATCCTTCCGTTTTCATTCAAAATACACCCTAAAATATTCGCAATATTTTGACTATACATTGACAAAACATATTTTAAGAATTACAGAATGAATGTAATGTATCATTCTCATTATCGTGCAAATGGTAATTCGATACCCGTGTTCCTATTGATATTAACAAAAACAGACAAGGCCAGTATACATTTTTCAATACCAGAGGCCTTAAAGGGCCCCGTAAACAAAACGGTATATCAGCAAAATGACGTGCCTCCGAAATATTACAATTTTTCACTAACAATATTTTTATTTGTCAACACACCCGAATGTAGATCACTTTTGGAGTCTTCAAGAAATCTTTGAGGAACAAAATCGTATTGGGTTCTTCGTTTTTCAAATTTTTACGTGGTTGTTTCTTCCAGATCCTTTTTTCTTCTTTTTCATGCACCCGATCATATGCTAATTACTTTGTGTACAGAATATTTAAAACTACTAGATACTGACCCACGCTCAAGCGTCCAAGTCTCTTTGTGTTAGTTTTGACATTTGACATAAACAAAAAAGTTTCAATGCGTGAGCTTGATTCCGCGTTCGCAGTCCGTCTGCCGACCGCGACGACCAATCACAGCGCGAATAACAAGATTGTAATGGGTCATCTCGTACTTCGATAAAATCTCGCAAGAAACTTTTTAAAGTAAGGAAATTTCCATCTACATTACTTACAATTTCGAAAGTATTCTCCTTCTAAAATTTCCTTCGCACTATTCTTTTTCTTCCTACTTTTCTCTTTCTCGGACTTTCTTTCCACCTTTCTCAAGTAAAGGAGAGTACTTGTTCCAAGGCCTTGTTGGCCCGCTGATCGAGCTTAATCGGTTCGTGATCGTCCTGCAAAGTCACGAGTCTGTATAGCAGGAGTATGATCAAAGTGATATAGAGAGCCGACGATGAGAACTGCTGAGGTGACCAGACGCTGGCAACGGATCCTCGAAAACTGGGCGACACTTAAGAGTCACAGCGCGCACAAAAACGCGAAACCTGGACGAGCACCTCTGCGGAATAAAAGCCGGATCCTCGCTGTCGAGTGTTCGGCTTGGGTGAAGGATGAAGAAAGAAACGAGAGGAAAGTGAGAGACGAAGGTAATGGAGACGCACCACAAGCGAGAAAGAGAGAGAGAGAGAGAGAGAGAGAGAGAGAGTCAACGAAAGAAGAATCCTCAAGGCGAATTCCAAATCGCAAAACTGCTTTGTATTTTGCTCGACGTTCTGTGACGCGCATGCTTGCTGCTCGCCAACGACGGTCATTCTTTCTAGACACTTTCTACGGCAATGTGCATTCACAATTGAAGAACAAAATTGTAGATTAACCCTCGGTTGATTTAATCGGAAATCGGGGGAAAAAAACTGGTCTGTTGAAGAAGCAAATTTGTAAATGCTTCGGAAATGTTAGTTGCGGAACTTCAGGTTTGTTACTACAGCTGTCTATGTTTGCTTCTCTCAACTATTTTCAGTTTGTTAGGATTATTGATTGTTGGCATTACCAATCAGTTGGATTGTTTACCAAATGGTTGTGATTGGCGTTTACTGTATCACCCAACCGAGATGATGGATGGAGGCGATCGGTTGGTTGACACAACTAGGGTAATCCAGCCAATGAATGAACACAACCATGTTTTCGTTTCTAAATAGTGTCTGTGCTTAGAAATCTTTAAACGAACGTTCCTAAAGTTTATTTTTGCATTGGAAGACGACGCTGGCATTTCAAACTTTTGTCATTTAGGTATAATAGCACCACCAACGTTAGATTCAAGTTACGTTCATTCGGGAGAAATAAGATGAGCAGCTGACTGTTAGTTTTATAATAAGCTTTTCGGAAGAAAAACGCTCGAAACTTTCGACGAAAAGTGTTAAATACCAAAAGTGACGTTCCAAAGTTTATTTTGTGACCCTGAGAATCCGGTTTTAGCTGCTCAAACGTTTCTTTTGGGATGTTCAGACGTTGGGTTGAACATGCAGGGTGAATCCAATGAATGAACGTCCGTTCATTCATTGGCATATCGTATTTAAAACCTGAAGCCAATAAATGAACGATATGATTGAACTCAAAGTAAACCGTGCTGCATTATAGCCGGATTATGTTTCAATTTATTACGAGTAAAGAGATCAAAGAATAGACGGGCAATGAAAAAAGTAATAAGAATATAATAAAAAGTACTAAAAAAAATGAGAAGTAATAACTACGCACGTACCAAAAAGTAAAAGAAAATAAAGAACAAGAACTAATAGCGAATACACGAGGCCGTGAGGTTAAAAAAGCCCGAAAAAAAATTAACACTGATAAAGTTGATGCTGAACCCATCAACCAGTAAAAAGCTAAATAAAAAAAAATAAACAGTGAGAATAAACAACAAGACTGTCAAAATCTAGTATTTAAATGCCGTTCACTTATTGTAAACTCTGTAATAGCGTTATTACCTTATGTAAGAAAAAATCTATTAATTTTTTAAAATACACTTGTTAATGCAAACATTTATTAATTGAATAGGCCTTTACCTACCCCTATTTATTCGATTTTACGTTCGTGTTAAATTGGTGTTCATTAATTGGATTTCATCCGTTCATTCATTGGCCTAAGCCATTGAGCGGTGTTTATTCGCTGGGTTCTTGTAGTACCTTCACAAAATACGTCTTTTTTCATATTGCCTTCAATTGTAATCGAATATTATAACTGAAATGGCTCATTACGGATCTAACTTATCAAAAAGAACTATAGTATGTGAGTTTATTTACCTAGTGATACATTTATACCGATTGAAATATGACATCTTGCTAGCTGTTCATTCATTGGTAGGATTACCCTACCGTAAAACCAATCAATAATGATTGGTTCTGATATACAAAAATTTGCGTATACCGTATCCTACCACGGTTGACATCTATCAATTCAATGGTTCTCCGAAATACCGTATTTTCTCCGTGATCAATATAAATATTCTCCGAATGTGACACCAAAGAAAAATGAAGAAAACGTACGACAGATCAACAATAAGTCAGCCAATGTGAAAGAATTGAACCTTCCCTTCGGCAGGCAGTGCAAATTCGACGAAACAGAAAGGTCGAGACGCGCAAATATCGGCTATACACAGAAAGCGAGTCTTCCGCAATGAATTGAATCGTGTTCGCACTGACTCTTCGCAGCTTGGAGGGCCGCCAAAAGGAGATATAAAATACGACTCCATTCGGCTGTCCGATGGGTTTCACACAAAAACGTGGCACCAATCTTTGAGGTCGAGGCAATGTCTGTACAATGGAGTTCGGTGAAAAGAATAACTCACCGAGACCGAAGAAACTCACGTCAATCTTGCTCAGGAGTACTTTTACGAAGAGCATTGGTGCTAAATGCGATTGAAACAATGATGGTAGGATGTTTTTTTTACTATTGAGTAGTTATGATCCACTAGACACTGGACCAAATATTTTCTCATCGATTATTGATCGACTAGCGACAAGTGGACTATTGGTTCACTAGAGGCTAGTGGATTATTACTAACTCATTAATAAAGAAACCGCCCGAAGAAAGATTTCACCTTCCCCAATTTTGTTCATTCTGAGATGTAGTTCCTTAACGAAATCTAAGCGACATATCGACGGAAAAACGGTTCTATGGAGTGAAATGAACCTCCAAAGTGGACCACCTCCAACCGTAGTTTTGCAGTTATTTGCATATTTCCAGTTGAGATTTTTCAATGAAAATCAACGGAGAATAACAGCTTGTAACGAATAATGAAAAAAGCACTTTGTCCTGCGCTGACGCGGTAAAATACCAAATACTTATGTGCGTTAACAGCAGTTATTTTTTTTTAGAACTGGTAAATTGTTGTTCATATTTAAATGCAACCAATTGGATTTTTATTACAAATCAATCATCACAGTTAATCACACAAAATTACAGAAATATAATATTGCTGGATTTATAAAATGAATACAACAGATGAGAGAAATCCGAGGTGTAAATATTTTTCATTAATCCAAACACGTCCGTTGCTGATTCTGTCGTCATCCGTGGATCGTTAAACACGGTGTCCGCCAAAAATATCCTTGGAAAAAAAATCTACGGAATAAACATCAGAAAAAAAATATCTGATGGACAGAATAACGCGGAAAGAATATCCCATTTTATTTGCTATTTACAGTTTTTATTGTTGGGGCAAAACACGTCAAGTCGGCCACCGCAATTTTTCATGTCGACAAAACGTCCTCACATTTCTACAGGATGTTGGAATAGTTGAAGAAAAAACGTAGAAATTTTTTCAAATTTTTTAATTGCATATTCCAGCTTGAAAATAATGAAAGTAATTGTTGTTTATTTTTTAACGCCAACACTACAGCTCGCAAAAAAAAATCGGTAAAACATCAAATTTTTGCATCAGTAGAAATTAGAACATCAGTAGAACGGCATTTCCGATTTATAGCCCATCTCGCCAATTTTTTCTAAGATTCTAGATATTTCAAACAACGAAATGTGAATATTTTAGCTAAATCGGAAATGCCGTTCCGGAGGAAAAAAGTGGCAACTTTATTTAATTGAATAACAGCATAAAATAAAATCGGAGAATTTTACAAAAAATGTTGTTGGAAAGTACGATGAAAATCCAAAATTTTACGTTGTTATGATTTTTTTTGTGTGAGCCGTAGTTTTGACGTTAAAAAATAAACAATGATTATTTTCAGAAATTTTTAATAGCTGAAATATACAATACAAAATCCACAAAAAATCCTACTTTTTTTCAATCAGATCAACATCCTGATTAAATTTGAGGACGTTTAGGTGACATAAAAAATTGACGTGGCGGACTTGACGTGTTTTGTCTCTATTGTATAATATGGAAGGATGATTACAGCCCCTTTGAGGAGTCAAAATTCGAAAATGTTATCCTTAAGCTAGGTGTGTGTGCTGGGTATATGAAAAAGAAAGCAACACCCCAATGTATGCTCGGTTGATAATTACGATCCCCAATTTTTCCGATGTAGACGAACAAAAAGCAGTGACGTAGATGTCGGACCTCGGCTGTGCGGTCCAGATCCCCAAGCATGTGCATTGTAAGCTCGCCCACACATTTTTCTGGGCTCAGCCAATGACTCTCGTTCGTGTTGCATCATACTCGAGGACATAGCAGAAAAACACTTGAGAAGGAGAAAAAAAAATCTATTCGAAATAATTAACTTACGCGGGCATCTACTGTATTTCATTCATGGCAGCCAAACGCGTACATTCGTGGCTACATAAGTACAGGTTTTATTTGATTATGGTTCACGTTATATACAATTTTTGTATATTGGCCAATTTGACGAGCTTGCGATACGCTTTTTCTCTGTATTCGAGGTCCACCAGACAATCGTAGAGGATTAAAATAAAAATACATGTGTCCTGTATTCGCAGGAGGTCTTGGAAGAGAGCGGTCCTCTTTGACAATGCCTTTGACGATCTCGACGACACATCACCATGGAACGGAAATGACGAAGCTACGTGAATACGAATTTTCCATCTCTTCACTGATGAACGAACGATCGTGCAGAAACGCCGATGAACGACAGTCGAACGCAACGAATGCACGTGCTCAGAGGGGACGACCCGACAACGTGAAGAATCGAAGCCCTCGACGAATCATCCTGTAGTATAATACAAAGCTCGTTATTATGCGACAACGTACGTGCACGTATAACACGTATAACACGTATCTCTCATATACATATACTCGGTACGTTATTGTCTTCGCTTCGAATTCCCTACGAACGACGCCGGTTACTTTTTCATCGTCTTCGTCGTTAGAAGGCTCGTCGGTCGTACCATTGAATAACTCGTGTCGTTAACCTCGAATGAACGACTAAGTTACATATTTTTCAGCTCGTTATTTCGGTACGTCTGGTCACTCGGGTTATTTAAGGTGTTATAGTTACTAGCAATGGAGGACCTTTCCATATTTTTTGTTCGTTAAATTAGGGAAGACCGTGGTTAGTCGATACACATCACGCTGTTAAAAATCGGAGGTTCTGTTCGCGGCATTTAAAGGGGTTGCAGCCCCCTGAAAAGAAAAAATCGAATTTTTTTTTCGGTCAAAAAATTCGACATACTTTTGAGAATGTTTTAAGCGCTTCCCCATTCCGAAATTCAAAGTACTTCAGGAGTTACAGCCGTTAGAAGTGGGAGTGGCAGAAGGGCGCCGAAACTCAGGTAGCGCTCGGACCGGTACGCACAACGGTGCGGTACGTACGTATCGGTACGTAGCTGCTGCCGCAGCACTTTCTTTTTCTTTTGCGTTTTTCTCGAAACGAACTTTGTCAAACTGGTGTACACGATATCTCAAGATCTACTGGACCGATTTACCTGAAATTTTTACCACTAATTCTTTATAACATTGTTTATAACGCTACGTAGGGATTTTTTGACTCGATGTCCCATTCTTAAGTTATAAATTTAATAAACTAAAAATATTCATGAAAATTCATGTCGTTTTCTTCAAACTAGTGCCATTTATGCAAATAATTTTTTTTTTATTTCCCTACGTAGCGCCATAGCTACTACCTTCTTAAATAAGAAAAAAAAATGTTGTGTTTTTCTGACGATGCCCGATTGAGAAATCTTGTACACCATCAACGAGGATCTTGAAAAGAGGGGTCTAATGAATGACTCATATCTCCGCCATTCTGTAATTTTTTCAATTTTTATTTTTTCAAGTTTCTTTTTGCTACAAATTGAACAATTTTCGGACTGAAATTTGGTCTTCCATACCTTTCTCATTCAATCATTTGGCTTCCTTTACGGAGAAGCCAAATATTTCTCCTTAAAATCCATTTTGCTTCCTCATACAGGAAGCTTTGTTATGGTGAAGACGTGTTCAGAATGTCCCAAAACGTCTGGAAAACATATTCAGAAAAAATGTCCGGGGGTGTGCGTGTGCGTGTGCGTGTGCGTGTGCATGTGCGTGTGCGTGTGCGTGTGCGTGTGCGTGTGCGTGTGCGTGTGCGTGTGCGTGTGCGTGTGCGTCAGGCCTCCAAAATTCAAACTCGTATAACTCGAGGATGATTAAACCAATCGGGCTGAAATTTGGCATACAATTAGAGTGGTTGGGCCTCTATATTTAAGACAATTTACAAAATAAATCGGACTCCCGTTCAAATTTTTGACTTTGAATTTTTCGAAAAAAGTTTGTTTGCGCTCTAGCTGCCGCAAATATTGAGTTATGGGGCTAAAAAAATTCCAATCGTAGACAGACATCAAACGATGGATGAGTTCGATTATGGTGAGGATCGGTTGAAAAATACGATTTTTATGACATTTTCGATTTTTCAAAAAAAGTGTGTTTGCGTTATAGCTGCAGCAAATTTCAAGGTGTCGGGTTGAAATTTCTCATACAAGTGGACTAACATCGAACAACTTTCGGTACCAAATTTGGTGAAAATCGGTCAACGGATGAAGATTTGGCAAGGATTTTTTTTTATTTACCGAAAAAAAACGTGTGTTTGCTCTCTAACTTTCGCAAATTTTGAGTTCTCGGGCTAAAATGTTCTCCAGTGATAGAATAACATAAAAAAAAGTATGATTTAGAATTTTGTTAGGATTTATTGAAAAATCCAATTTATACGACATTTTGAAATCTTCAAAAAAAAGTGTGTTTGCGTTGCACAGCTGGTTTATTATTTCGAGGAGTGAAGAAGTTATTAGTCTTTGGAACGATTTTACAACAAAAAAATTACTCGTTTCGCTTTCTCATAAATGAAATTTTGTTGATAATAATTCTTGAACAATGAGGAAGCAAAATGCAAATTAATTTGCACCCTTTTTCTGGCTTCACTTTTTATATGATTGATCGATAAATTATATAAATTAAAAAAAAAAAAACCAAGTCTGTGAAGAAGTGAAAATTCATCAACATATATTCTGAGGTTGGTGCTTTGTGAAACAAAAAGATAATAAGGAAGCAATGTATTTTTATTAAGAATGAACTTAAATATACCGTATAATGTTGCAACAAGAATTTTTACTTCCTCATAGTGAGGCGACCACCTATTTTTACATTCGTATTTTATTTGAAATAACTTAAAAAGAGTATGGAGTGCAGCAGTTGAGGTAATGAATTGGTATAATGGGAACTACGACGCTCGGATGCTGCGGTTGAAAACTACCTAAGTCATTCTCAGCTCAAAGCGAACGATGCAACTAGTCGGCCTTAAAGCCTATACTAGAGCTGAAATCTAAGTGTGCCGACTGCTCATCACTTTCACTCGCGATCAACCACGAGAAATACCCTCTTAGCAACTCGTTCTTCTCTTCCTTCTTCATTATCGTCCCGCGAGTTTGCCTCTTTCATCGTTCAACCTCCATTCCTCGCTGTTCACCATCCATTTATTTAATTCTTATCCCGTCAATCATTATCTTGCTGCATCATCCTTCATCAGGCACACTGTAATTTTTATTACGATGCACTAAAATCGACCATTAATGCTTAAACCTAAATGTAATTAATTTTTTTTTTCATAGATACTTCACTAAACATACTTAAATTCTGTTCTGCTGAATAACCAATCACAGACAATAAAGAAAACAAGAAATTATTTAGACGTCTCAATCATCTCTTTCTCTCTCTCTTTATCATTTGGCCAAAAAGATCTATACTACTATGCAATTAAGCTTAATACTTTCTTGATAGAGGAAGCTATGTAAAAAATGGAAATTAATGAGGAATCAATGTAGAAAGTTTTGCTTTGCAACTTTTTTATTTGAAGAATCAGTATTTTCAATGCGTTATCTCTATAACTTTGGCAGCTACGGGTGCAACAACACAAAAAAAAACGACAGCTGATGTTATTCAAGTTTGATGCCAAATTTTGCCAAGTTTTTGAGTTACAGAATTTTCAAAAAAATTACGGAAATACAAATTTCTATAAAACTTTAACTGACTTATCGATTTTTCTCAAATTCAGCATCAAGTATTAACACACTCTATTTAAGTTTTTTGCAAAAACTTAAATCAGTTCTCCGTTCTCCTCAGATCACCGTTCTCGAGTTACAGCATGTTCAAAAAAGATGAAAATGCAAATTTCTATAGAATATTAACTACTTTATCGATTTCGCCTAAATTTAGGATAAAGCAATAACACTCTATTTAAAATTAAGCAACATTTTAGATCAATTACTTAAATTGTTCTCGAGATTCCAAAAAAATGTAAAAAAAAGTAAATATTCATAACTTTTGAATCCTTCAGTCGATCCGAGGCAAATTCATTAAAAAACAACCTTAGTGGTAACTCGACTCGCGTGCAAAATTTCAACTCGATCGCCCAAAAATTGCGGCAGTTATCCTTAACCTCCTATTAGTTACACACGCACACGCACACGCACACGCACACGCACACGCACACGCACACGCACACGCACACGCACACGCACACGCACGCACGTACGCGCGACTCAAAAGCTTCCGAATACCGAAATTCATCAAAATCTGTTATCTTTTGGCCTTTCAGACCACCATATTGATTCCGCCATGTCGAATTTCTGAGTTCTGTATTTATTCATAATCAGCGACCTCCAAAAATTCCGAATTTAATCTCAATCAAGTGACATTTAAAATTTTGGTTCACCATATTGGATCGGCCATTTTGAATTTCTAGATTTTCAGCTCGGATTCACAATCAACGACCTCAAAATCCTCCGAGTACAAAATTTCAAATTTATGTAAAGAAAACTATATGTTTCAAAGCGCTAAACAAATTTCATTCCCCATTTTCACGTAACGCGTAACCCGGCATATGCTATATTTCTGAGTTACTATACTGTGAAATCGCAAGAGATCCTTATTAAGGAAGCTTGACTTAAAAAAAAATATTCTAAGTTAGTATTCTAAGTTAATTGTTTAGAAGAAATGTCCGTATTTAGAAATTCAATCACCTATAATTCAAGAAATGTTCAAGCGTTTGAGATGAAAATTGACACATAAGTAGTTTCCCCGTTTTAACTATTGGGATTTTCAACAAAACATATGCAGTCATTTAGATTTTGTCTTATTGAATTTAAAAAACCGCGTAATATACCTACCTACCTGCTCTAACTTCTATAAAATTCTGGCTATTATGCAAAATATAGCTCTTCGCAAGTGCAGACACGTTCGAGGCTGTTTGATATTGAATTTTACCAAATTCGGTAAAGTGTCAGGTTCAAATTTTATGTGGTTTCGAATTTTTTGAATAATCTGACATTTGTACACTAATTTTCGTAAAACTTGAACTGTTGAGCTGAATTTTTCTACGAAAACGAATTACTACTCTGCGATTCGTTATAATCTGTAATGTTGATCAGATTTTAGAAGATTTTCAATTTTTTCTAACTGTAACTTTTGAAAATATTGAAACGATCAGCTAAATATGTATATACATACCTAAGCATTAAGGAATGTTCGCCATAATGTTATAAATATAGTCAAGAGGCGTATCACAAGGGAAGTATGTGGTTATAAAAACCCTTTGGACTTTATTTAAAACGATACGCTTCCCGACTATATTTATAACATTTATAATATTAAAAACTGCATTCGAGGGTGTTCATCATGAGATTAAAGTGTATTAGAAATTATTTCATTATTTGTTCAGTATTCTTGTTCATGTGAGTCATTTTTTTCAACATATACATTTTTATAATGAGAGTCAATTTGTGCCGTCGGGAGTTTAATAAATTAAATTTTTTTATTTCATGCTTTTTAAAGTTTTTTTTTTGGGTGGAATCCGATTGGAACTAATTAAACAGACAAAAAAAATCGATTGGAACCTATAGGAGCCTATTATGTTTCACCTGAAAATTTATCCATTTGATCGTTTTCTATCAGTTTCAATCGGAACTCCAAAGCAGGGTATACAGGTACAGAATACAACCTGACTACGAACTATGTACCTTTTGTTTCTTTATTATTACCACCTTTCGCAAAGTTACTTCTTCAAGAAAATATGTACATTCTCTGCCTTCTCGAAGAAGCACTATGCAATGTTCCACTTCATCTATCTTTCGAAGTGCAACGGAAAACGTATTGTGGAGGCTTCGATAATCAACACAATGGTATGATAAATTTAAAAAAAAAAAACGATTATCATGAAGGGTGATATTTACCGGCGCAGTGGCGTGAAGCAAGGTTTTTTTTAAAATCCAATCAATATAATATTGTAAGCATTATTCTTTCTTATTTATTACAATATTCTTACAAAGTAATAACATAATGTATAAACAAAATAAAGTTAACAAATATTCAAAGGATTAAAGATTTAAAAAAAAAGCAATCGCGCCTCATACAAATGCAGGTTGAGACTCACGGGCGGTATACAAGCACCAGAGATGAGAATCTCTACAAGCACTCTACCGTGAGCACCTTGAAGTGAGCTACGAACTACCGCGAGCGCCCTGAAGTGAGTTACGAACTACCGTGAGCGCCCTGAAGTGAGCTACGAACTACCGCGAGCGCCCTGAAGTGAGCTACGAACTACCGTGAGTGCCCTGAAGTGAGCTACGAAAAACCGTGAGCGCCCTGAAGTGAGCTACGAACTACCGTGAGCGCCCTGAAGTGAGCTACGAACTACCGTGGGTGCTCTGAAGTCAGCTACGAACTACCGTGAACGCCCTGAAGTGAGCTACGAACTACCGTGAGCGCCCTGAAGTGAGCTACGAACTACCGTGAGCGCCCTGAAGTGAGCTACGAACTACTGTGAGCGCCCTGAAGTGAGCTACGAACTACCGTGAGCGCCCTGAAGTGAGCTACGAAAATGATATTTCGATATATTCGAATAGTCTATTTGTAACAATATAAAAAAATCATTTATCTATGCGAATCAACAATGTATCACCTTAATTTATGAAAAAAGACATTGAGCGCTAGTCACAGAATCGACGTTCAATATTTGGTTAAGTAATTTTTGACCGTTTTCGAGCATTTTTTTCGAACATCGGCTTCTAAGAAATCGCTCAAATCAGCTGTTTGCCGTGAAACGCATAACTTCCGTCTTTTGGAAGTCGGGAGTTAAATAACGAAGCTTTGATTTCTCAGGTGCAATATTTTGTTATTGAAAACGAACGGAGTGCGATGATTATACGATTTGGAAGCGGCTGCAGAAGTGTCGTTGCTAAAGGATCTTACAGAATCTACAGGATCGTCTAGTCTATAGATTGATGCAACGACTATGGTTTATGCACATAGGCAATCTGTGTATCTGTATATGACTGAAGAATAGCTGAGAGAAGGCGGACGTCGAGGACACCTAGCCGGAGATGCGGCGACGGCTTCTTCCCATTCTTTTGTGTTATGCAACTTGAACTGCGTGTCGCTGGCGATGCCACAGAGGACTAACGGACAGACGTTACGTTATAGCGTGGCGGCGTGCTCGGCTATGAGAATGCCATAACTGCCGGTTAGCGCCCCGTGGCAAAGAAAAAAACGCGTGGGTATACTATGCTTCAGTATATAGATAGCATTAAATATATTGCTAGCAAAGTTATAAAATTTCGTTTAAATCACCTAAAGCAATTTCCAAACAAGATTTTTTACTTTTCGATATAAAAAAAGTTACTCGCTGCACAGAGAAAATCATAATAAAATTGAACCACACATTTAAGGAAAATTATAATAGAAACTAAATGAAATAGTGTATTTTCCCATTTACAAATCAAATTCATTTGTATTTGTATATTTCGTATCTGAGAAGGGAGAAGGGGCATCACTCCTAGATTTAAAACCTAAATATGTGACGAGAAAAAAAACTAAAAAATGGAAGAAGGAGGACAATTGCCATTTCACTAGTTTTGGCTATGCTTTTAAATCGAACATAACTCTAGAGAAATTTGGATTGAAACATTTATTGCATACTATTTTCTAGGGTTTCGTTTCCACCGATTTGCGTTTCGTGACCTCTCTTGTAGCGGGTTTCTTTTTTTAGTGACCGTCTTCGCACCATCGTTTTTTGCTACATGTTTTATCTTTTTAACTGATACTTTTTGGATGTAGATTTCGACGTAGTATAACGATGAAAAATCGACCATAATGTGTCCTGCACAGTACTTCTACGTTTTTTCGCCTTTATTTTCCTAGGTTTGTTTTGCTTTTCGTTTTCTTCTAGCTATTCTTTACCTACCTAACTTAACCTAATCTATCATAACCCTATCTGACTTAACCCGACTTCACTTAACCATATCTAACTTAGTCCTACCTAACTTAATCTGCGCCTGTACATTGCAATAATCAGATCGCTATTGAGACGGTTACTATGGAAGCGATGGATATGGTGATGGTTGCTATGATAACAGTCGTTGTGGCAGTGGTTGCTATGATAATAGGAACCCCATTCCCGAGGGATAGGGACGCCCTATCCCTCGGGGACCCACGGTCGACGGAAGCTCTGTATCGTTTGATCCCAATCAGTCTCAATTATTGACACATCAGCTTGGAGACCCATGTGGAACTTAGATTATTCTTCTCCAAGCTCGACGGCCCATGAGGGACTTAGAAAAAATTTGGGCGTCTCATAAGGGGAGTTAGAAAAAATCGACACTGGAGGGCCCTATTGACATGGAATTCCCTATATATCGTACAGAGCAGCGGCAAGATATTTTTATAACATAGAGAGATGTTTATAATATAATCTAGAGATGTAAACTAGAAGGACTTCGCCCCACTTCACACATTTTCACTTATGAAAATGTTCCATTGTTTAATATTTTTCAAGGGTCTTTTTAAACACCCTAGCAGAATTTGTCTCGGATCTGCCAGATGTCTAGTGGAGCTAGTATCCAGAGATCTGGCGAGGAACTGACGAAACCCATAGTAGCCATATTGACTAGCCTGCCCTAAGGTAGCGCTCACCAACACGCATGCTAAGGTATTAACATCCAACCTCTCCGCCCATCGCTCCGCGAAATGACTAATCGAGCAAGATCTACCCATTGCCTGAACCTTTTTCCTGGTTTACCACGCCGATCAGAACTTAGATGGGTGACCGGCAGTCTGAAACTGGCGTTGAGTACTTGGATGGGTGACCGCCAAACTGAGTCTAGTGGTCAATACTTAGATGGGTGACAGTCAAACTGAACCTGCTGTTCACTACGCGATAGGTGACCGTATGACTAATCCTGGCGGTTAGTACCTGAGATGCGGGAAGTAAACACCCCATTTTTCGAATATATATGTTCTGATGGTTGCTCTGGATTGTTCTGTGCTTGTTCTAGAATGTTCCAGGCAAAGTCGAGTTTTATCGAAATCTGCCTGATAAATGAACGACTGTTATTCTCAAAGTGACTATTATGAAATTAAAGTACACGAAATCTAACTAGTCAGTTTAGTCTAGTGGTCAACGTACTCGTTATTACGTACTTAGTTAGCTAGTTTGTACAGATCTTAAGTTCGAGTTCCACACATGGCTCGCACGACATTTTGAAAAAAATCGTATTTGTGGACGATCACACTTTTTCCTTTTTTTATTCTTAAAATAAATAACCCATTGTAACGACCTTCATATGGCTCATGCGGTTAACCATGAGCGGCACTATTAACTCTCATCCTCTGTCACAGAAAAGTCCTTAATACGTGCGATTATGTTAGGAAGACTAATACGCTGGCCTATATACTTGAAAGTATCCGTACAAGTCGTCGACACGCCCTGTATCCTTGAGGAAGTCGAGATAGGAACGCGGCTGTGGGCCTCGAGCTCATCTACGTCATGGAGAAGGTGGAGCGATTTAAATTCTGCTAGTAGAATTATAATTCTAGTCTGTTACAGAATAACAGAACGCATATTGTTTTACTGACTATAAGTTGTTGCACAGAATCCGCGTAACCGGTTGTAGAATGTTCAATATGAAGCTAAGATAACGGTCGATGCTTATTCATCAATCTATATCTATAGACCAACGATATTGCAGGCGGAAACGGTAAGTGATCTGGATGCTAGGTATGTGGATGACCTGGTAGAAATCCTCGACTACTCAGATCCGAAGGATTTCTTCTATTTCTTGATTATTCTTCTACTTAATTTCACAATATTCAATATGGTATATTTCATATCTGATTCTCCTCCAAGATGCAATAAATATTAATAAATTTTGTATGTAAATCAGAGCTGGGCGGCGCTGGAAGTACCTGGTCCTTTTTTCGTAATTGAAGTACTTTCTTGAAACTGATGGAATCAAAGTTTAAAACGTTGCGGAAACGATGTCACCTGCGTGACATTAAACTGGCTGGTCAAAGACATTTTTTTTCGGGAACAACGTTGTTTTTCGAGATTTTCATAACAGGATGTTTAAAATAGTCTGAAACGACGAGAAAAGTGAAATGTCTGTATGTTTTTGCGTATGTTCGGATTTCTTGTCACAACGACAGTGTTGATTCACAAGTATCTGGATTCTTATAAAATAACGCCAGGCATTGAATTTGCAGTAAATTCATTGAGGAGTTCAGAGTTTGTGGCTTTTTGAATTTTTTGAAAAATGAGTGATTTTGCTCTAATTTTCAAAGCTTTCAACATGGCGGGCTCAAATATGGTTTATAAATTGATTATTATAGAACAGAGCTTGAGGGATCCATTGACGGATTGATAACCGATATCATTTTGAATTTCTGAAAGATGCCTCGTCTAAACTAAAGTCGAAGACTTCAATCGTTGTTCAGGAATTAAATTATTTGGTACGTAAAAAAACTCAAAGTACTTGGAGTACTACGAGTACTTCAAGTACGTGGTACTGCAATTATTGGTACTTAAAATACTTTTCCCAGCTCTGATATAAATAATATAAAATGGAACCCTTTTTAGAGCATCCTCATTGTTTTCCACCTGTCACAAATGTTTCACTATAAGGAAATATGTTAATCAATTTTGACTTCCTCATACAGAAGATTTTGCGGTAGCTGACAAAAAATGAGAAAAAATTAGACAGGTTCTAAGGTGAACTGTCCATTTATGGAACACTCAGAATGCACATCATATCTTTTGGTGTTCAAATTGTAAGTACGTCCATATTCCATTAAAAAAGAGATGCACACACACTGTTAGTTAAAGAAACAGTCATAAATTGCCTGAACATAAAAGAACCTCAATATTTTCATGAACCTTTTAGATATTAAATAAAAATATACGCTTAGTCCGTAACACCGAAGACGGAATATTTTGACCGTGGAACGAACACTCTCTTTCCAATTCACGATCACTTTCGTCAATTAAGCAAAATTCATGGGATATATTTCAAAATAATGTAGCTTAACATTTCATTAGTTTTTACATTGAGCTGTAATAAAATTTAAACGTCTTAAATTATATATCTGGAATGAACAATGAATAAATTATGTTGCATCAGATCATACCTGGTCTGACACCTTTGACTTCTCTTTACTTGACGCCATTTAAATCAAAAATTAAATTCCAGTTAATTGATTTCCATGGGACTTTTTCTAGTAACAAGGTCTTTTAAAAAGAAAGATAACTATAAAGTGTCATTATTACAGCATACTAATAGTGATTTAATTAACCGATATGCATTTCTTGTGAGTGTATGTGTGAGTGTCTGTGAGTGTCTGTGTGATTGTCCAATGGATCTCAGACATTTGTCCTTTATTATTATGTAGATATAAAATAAATTCAGTAGGCTTAGCCCATATTCAGTCCACTAGAACCAATTTCCGTTGTCTTAAATTAAATCTAGTGAACTAAAACTAATTTTAAAGGACACAAACTTATTTCAGTTGGCTCAAAATAAACTCAATCGGGTCGAAGAAAATTCTGTAGGCTGAACAAACTTTAAGTGGACTCAAACTAATTTCGATTGAGCGAAACAAAATATTGTTCTCAGTATAGAAAAAGAAACGTGGCGAATTACTGAACGATGTCGTGTCACAGCATACTAACGTGCGCGTCATAATAGCGCTGTAGTGGTGCATTAGAGAGAGAGAGACAGATGCCATATCCTTGAGACGACTGGCACGTAAAGCTGCGCCATATCAAGACAGTATGTACTCTCTCCGTAAAGAGCAGAGAGCATAGGCCAGTACGATCGGCGTTCGCGTCGTCGCGTTGCAACGGTACCGTTATCCGGAAGACGATAATTATTCGAGCATCCAACTTCCTCTCGTCGTGGCTCCCCACCTGTACGGAACGCGACTCGACGAGCGACTCATCTCTGCTGTCGCGCGCTACCGCACCCTCAGCCATTCTCTACGTTCGATGAGCTCCTTGATCGAATGCACTGCACGACTTAGTCGTATTCGGCGGAACACCTGCTTGAACCGCCACGGATTACCGCTAAATCGGATGACAAAAATTACGGTACACGCACACCTCGATTTATTAGTCTCGACATAAAGCCCGCCGGATGGCTTATCTCCTTAAACGTTATATAGTAACCAGAAATCGCTCTCATATTCATTTCCGCATAGAGGAAGCTTTGTTTTCGTGAATTCTTTTTTTTTCGAGATTTTCATGTCAGCATACTCAGAATGGCCCAAAACGTTGAGAAAAGTGGTTTGTACGAAATGTCTGTATGTGTGTGTGTGTGTGCGTGTGCGTGTGCGTGTGCTCGTGCGTGTGCGCGTGTGCGCGTGTGCGCGTGTGCGTGCGTGTGTGTGTGTGTGTGTGTGTGTGTGTGTGTGTGTGTGTGTGTGTGTGTGTGTGTGTGTGTGTGTGTGTGTATGAGCAAATTGCCTTGTTAGCAGGATTACTGCCGCAATTTTTCATGTATTTTCCTCAAATTTGGTACGCAAGTGAGCTATCATACAACAACTTTTGGGACTGCAGTTGACGCGAATCGGTTGAAAAATTCCAATTTTACAGCATTTTGAAAATATTGAAAAAATCGTTTTCACGCTATAACTTTTGTAAATTACGATATATCAGGCTGAAATTTTGAACACAAACGAACTTACCGTGAACCATGGTTGGTCCCAAGTTTGGTGAGAATCGATAGAGTGCTTCAAATTTTATTGGAATTAAAATTTTTTTTTAAATATCCGTAAACACTTCTACTTTTCAAAATTTTTTTATCTCATCACTTTCCTTCGACCGAAGCCATTGCCGCTTATACCATCATCTTTTTCGGGTCGAAGTCAAAATAGCGAAAGATAAAAATTTGGAATGGCCGAAGTTTTGAATTTCAAAGTTAACGAAAGTTCAAATGGAGAGAGGCCGATCTTACGAGAGTATGTAAAGTCTTATTTAAAAATAAAGAATACCAAGATGTCGAAAGAATTTGATATGGAATGGACATATTTAGGAATGGACGAAACTACAAGGGGAGAAATATGAAATTGACGAGAGTTCGAACAGTTTATAACCCATACATGCAATATTTTGATTATTCAACTTATACCCTCTCCGAAAACATATTATTCAAATAAACGAGTGTTTGAATAATGAAACTATCAAACATACAATTATTCGACTTAGTGATCTATCCAAATAAAAATTTCAAACAACTTGTCTGTCGTTATTGTAATTTTCAAAATTCTACAATATCTAGATATCAATCATTCCAAATTTTAGTAATTCCTAATTTAGTACCCCGCCCTCTTTTTCTCATCGATCAAAACCAAAATCATATTCAAACTCAAATTCTATAAATGCTTGTTTATTAAGTAGATTATTAACTCAATAACCCGCAAAATGTCATATCGTTGTAATGCAAGCAACAAAAACACGCAACACTTTCGAAATTTGATGCTTCGATCATCATCCCGAGTTTACAAACGAGGAAGCTGCCATGCGGAATAAATTGAGAACCGAATATTATAGTCGATTCCATAGGCCAGATTAAAGAAGCTGTAAGCGGTCAGTCCAAATGATGAACGCGAGTTGCGCATTCGCAACACGATAGCTCAAAGAGGTCCTCCGTTGCCGCACGTAATTTATGCATCGTCTGGCTCAGAGCCCCGCGGCGTTTCTTTTGCAACGAGGAATTAAAGAGGCAGAGAAGACCTTGTGCACGGTGTCCGATTAATCGCGTTATCCCCAAACGAGCAGCAGCAGGAGTTTGCAAGATGTCGTGGTGTGCAGCACAACTAGATGCTGTCGAGCGATCCCAAGACTCCCATTATTGATCCTGTACTAATCTCCCTGGCGAAAAAAATCTGCAACTCTCTACGCTAAAATTATACGGCATAACTACAACTTTTCACTTAAGAATACTACGCAAAAGTGGGTTGAAACTATAAAAAAAAACTACCGGAAAGGTAGAACAATATCTGCGAAAATGCTAGATTTGAAACATGATTGCGTACTTTTGTAATTTTCTACATCGATTTGTGTTTACTGGGCGGCGGATAAAAAGGCCGCAGAAAAAAGAGCCGCGGAAAGCAGGGCCGTTGAAGAAAAGAGCGAATGGAAAAAAGGCTGATGGAAAGGTCCGCGTGAAAATGATTTTCTGCTTATTTGCCTTAATGCATACATACATGAACAGAACTGCACATTGCATTGTACATTTGCATGAACGGAACTGGTACTCCCCTAAGACAGCGTGTACTACTAATTTGTCACATCGCTGTAGCGGCATATCGACATTGCGGCCGTAGCCGCGGTCTTTTTGAGCATTTCGAGGATTTTTTAAGGGCAATCAGTTGAAACATACGATTGCGCCGTCTCTAAATATATTGTTCCTGATGGAAAATGGCATGCAACACACTTCGCATTTGTATTGATCTTTTTTGTATGTGAGAGAGTGAAAATATGTGAGTATGTGTGGGAATGTGTGTGATTGTGTGTGAGTGTGTTTGAATGTGTTTGAATGTGTTTGAATGTGTGTGAATGTGTGTGAATGTGTGTGAGTGTGTTTGAATGTGTGTGAATGTGTGTGAGTGTGTTTGAATGTGTGTGAATGTGTGTGAATGTGCGAATGTGCTAATGTGTGATAGTGTGAATGTGTGAATGTGTGAACGTGTGAACGTGTGAACGTGTGAACGTGTGAACGTGTGAACGTGTGAACGTGTGAACGTGTGAACGTGTGAACGTGTGAACGTGTGAACGTGTGAACGTGTGAATGTGTGAATGTGTGAATGTGTGAATGTGTGAATGTGTGAATGTGTGAATGTGTGAATGTGTGAATGTGTGAATGTGTGAGTGTCCAATAGGTCCTTACGACAGTCTCTCTTAGTCCGCTCCGATTTATTGGTGTTTTTTTCCATCCGCCATTTTCTCCGCTGCCCTTTTTTTCATCGGCCATTTTCTCCGCTGCCCTTTTTTCCATCGGCCATTTTCTCCACTGCCCTTTTTTCCATCAGCCCTTTTTTCCGCGGTCCTTTTTCCATCGGCCTTGTTTTCCGCGGCCCTTTTTTCTGTGGCCCTTTTTTCCGGGATTCGTGTTTACTAGGATGTCGGTAAGCTATGATCTTCGATAAAAATTGCCAATTCATAAAATTGTTCGAATCCTTGCCATCTCATAAGCAGTTGTAATATCTAATATCTCAAATTTATTGGAAATCATTAAAGCAATTTGTAGTAAATTGTATAGTCTTATCTTTCTATGATAATGTACAATTATCTACTACAATGTTCTGATTTTTATATCAAAGTGATATTTTTCGTTAATTCCTTGGAATAGAATTATCGAAATCCCAATATCGCTTACAAGTTATGATACACGGAGAAAAACAGTGCACGCAGAATTAGCAATAATACTATACATTTTTAAATTATACTATAAATATAGGAACATGTACTAAATGGATGGCTATGCAATATCGTTGTAATAACAAGATAAAAAAAAATCAAAATGGTATTGTTCATTGGCTTATACAAAGATTTAATTATTTTTTTCTGGTCGCTGTTTTACTTTCTCTGACTAAATTTCTGTTTTGGAAATTCATTAATTTAGCAACTGGATTACCCTCTTAATATTATATAAGAAATTGTTAATTTTTTATAACAATATAATCAAATTCTACTATGCGTATTATACCGACCCTGGTGGTTGGTCGGTGTGCGACTTCTGCGGTCCCCCTAGTTAAGCATTTCGTGCTGCCAATACGTGGATGGGTGACCGCTTAGCCGTCCATGGACTGGCACATCAACAAGTAACCGGGAAGCATTTTTTTCTGAGCCTTCGGTGTTTACACTTAAGTAACATTTTAAGAATTTGTTTTTTGGTTTTGGTCGTTTTTATAACATTATTATTGTTAAGCTTCGACGTATCGACCTAATTTTTATGGATGGAATTTTTGACACGCGTTCTCGGGTCTGAGATATCGGTGTCGAAGATTCTGATGTTATCGACATTCCTATACAGAAAAGTTTCAAACATATTTCGAATCCCTGATTTTTTTAAAATTTGGTTCGCTCTAATTGCTCCACCAGTTCACTAAGAATTGATGGAGCAACCAGAGCGACCCATTTTTTACAATTAAAATAAATCGTGAAAAAATATCGCCACAGCCCGGGTTTGAACCGGGAACCTCGGATCACTAGTCCGATGCGTTACCAATTACACCACCGTGGCTATGGCGACATTAATTCACGATTCACTTCAAACTTTAACGTCAAATATGATTTTAAGAATTTGTTTTTTGGTTTTGGTCGTTTTTATAACATTATTATTGTTAAGCTTCGACGTATCGACCTAATTTTTATGGATGGAATTTTTGACACGCGTTCTCGGGTCTGAGATATCGGTGTCGAAGATTGTGATGTTATCGACATTCCTATACAGGAAAGTTTCAAACATATTTCGAATCCCTGATTTTTTTTTTAATTTAGTTCGCTCTAACTAGTTCGTTCTTGGTAACGCATCGGACTAGTGATCCGAGGTTCCCGGTTCAAACCCGGGCTGTGGCGATATTTTTTCACGATTTATTTTAATTGTAAAAAATGGGTCGCTCTGGTTGCTCCATCAATTCTTAATGAACTGGTGGAGCAATTAGAGCGAACTAAATTTAAAAAAAATCAGGGATTCGAAATATGTTTGAAACTTTCCTGTATAGGAATGTCGATAACATCAGAATCTTCGACACCGATATCTCAGACCCGAGAACGCGTGTCAAAAATTCCATCCATAAAAATTAGGTCGATACGTCGAAGCTTAACAATAATAATCTTAAGTAACATTCTTATTTTCGTATATACACCGTAAAATCAGAGAAATATAGTGCTGTCTGTATCGGCACGGGTTTTCCGCATGCTAACGGCGAATGCCTTACAGTGTAGCTAAGTCGGCTGCGGACGCATCGGAAGTTAGGTTGCCTTAGCTAAGTGCGGGTAGAGAGTGATGGGAGGAAGGATGGAAAGGGTCGCAGAAATTCGAGAGGGTGTACGCTTGAACAAGGGAAATAATTTTTTTTTTAATCTACTATGCGTATAACGGATTCTGTATCGTGTACACAGTAAAATCTGTAAGAAGGGTTTGTGTACAGTACTATTTTCGAACTTGAATTGCAGTCCTATGTGGCATAGTAAAAAGAAGCGCAATGCATAGCCCAGCATCCGGTCTATTTACTACATAAAATGCTCTTAAGTCTTATGTAGCATAATCATTTTTCTTGAACGCCCTAGTATATGCAACAAAACATACAGCGAATGTTACTATGTTTGCTACTATGCCATTATATGAAGACAAAAAAAAGGGGCGAAAGTAAGTACTTTACTCCCTAGGGAGGAAAGCACGCCCACGGGATGAAAGCGCTCACTTTCCCTCCTGTCAGCACGGAACAGAATAGGAACTCTTCGTGGAGGTGTGTGAAAAAAACATATGTGCACCGCAGGCAGAGTTGTCATTCCACCTCGTGTGTTGGGTGCTCGCCAGGAATGTTCTACTTTCCGCCCTTGGTGCACAATATACTATTTCGTGAGAGCCAGGAATATACTTTTGTTACAGCAATGTCTATTATAGCTTAAAGTATATATAGATCTTAATACATTTTCATAAATTCTCTGTAGCACTCATTGCGACCTTTATAGGATTGATTATTTTCCTAATAAACAAATAATACTACGGAGTATAGAACCAAATACAGTATACAGGGATATATAGTATACCCTCTATATGATATACCGGAATACTATATATGGGGCATTCTACTGCAAATCGACAGGGTCGTGAACCTCATATTTTTGTATTTATTTTTCTGTTAGGATATTACAAGGCAATACGAAAAAAATCCTCTAGAATTTTTTTTTCAGATTTTCTCGAAAATTTCCGTATTCATAATTACCCAAAAATTGAATTTCTCGAAAGTTACATCGACGATGTTTTTAAAAAATGTACAGTAAATTAATGCCCAAAAACCTAATTTTTGAAACTAGCGCGCAAATGGGCAGTTCCCAAGAATAGCAGCTAAAGACAAAATAAAATTTCAAAAATATGTAGTATAATTACCCAAATCTTGAATTTCTCATAAACTACATTGACGATTTATTTGCATTTTTTATAGTACCTTCTGCGTTCAAAAATAAAATGATGAACGTTTGTTTAGAAAAAAAAATTCGTTAAAAATACAAAAAATGTTGGTTTCATTTCAACAGCGTATCGATGAAAAAATTGAGCAAGAGAAAATGATCGAGAACGGAAAGTGTTTTAATGCGGTAAAGGCTCTCCGTCACTATTGGGTAGAGCAACTTACTATTCAGCAGATGCAACAGGAATTCACAAGGTCTTGTGCGGCGCTGATCCATCGTTATCTTTCGCTGACGATGCGATCCCAAGGCTACCCATCGCGTCCTTCCGCGCTGGGTACCGCCAGCACTCATCCAGCCAGTATGTAATTCACGTTATACCGTTGTTCATTAATAATAATATGTATATCGAGTGAACTGGACTAATGTTTAATCGAGGGAGAAAGTACCGTTCACGTTGGTGGATACTCGTCATGCAGGAACGAGGCACGGCTTATTTTATTAACCAATTCGTCAAAGATCAATTAAAACATCTGTATAAAGGATTATCAGTCGTTAGAATCAACGGATTTCACTTATTGTTAATTCTTGCTTTCAAGCCTCCTTTTACTCTTGCGAGGTTAATGCCACACTGACTTTTATTTTTGCAATCTTGTGTTTTCTGCTCACAAGCTAATTGAGCCCAAATACAAAATACATATTTGGATGTGTATGAAAACTGTGTTTTTTTTTATTCCGCACTAACATCAACAGTTCATGTTGAAACTCAAACGGTGCCAGTTAACATTTGAGGCCCGAAGAAAATTATTTAGAGGTACGTCAACCACCACTTTGATTTTTCACTCAATTTACACGTACATTAATACAAGATGGTCATCGGCATTTTTTTGGGAACTACTTTCCCGAGACCTCATATTTATTGCGTTTAAATACAAACAATTTTAAAAAGAAAAAGTGTTTACACATTTATCTAAGGCTTATAATTTGCAAGTTGCGAATTGTTTTGTGACCCTGAATCTTTCTGCATCTACAAATTTTACGGTCAAATTTCTGCAGTCAATAGTTTTTTCCCTTTGCAGATTTTTGGATCTTGCGATACTATCTAATAGTACGTTTTTTTATCAACTTTTTAAATTAGCAGTCATTTTTTGACTGCCAATTCCCAATTCCCGAATTTCTCTGAATTCCCCACGCGTGTTATGTGGGCTTCATTACAATTTTGTGAGGACAGTATCAATCATGTGAACGCAGAATGTCATTGTAAAAGCGAAAACTGCTTCTGGACATTAAAAAACATATATATCTCTAGAATCGTTGCGTTGTCCATAAGACTTCATGATTAAACACTTGTTCTTATTTTAACAAATGTAAAAACCAAAATATGTTTCAAATGGCGATTGACCCTCGGCATGAAACAGCATGAAAACTAAAATAAAAAATTATTCACAGGTCGTTTTTTATCAACCAAAATAACATCATACAATTTTTTTCAAAACGACAAAAAGGAAAACAAAAATGTGTATCTTTTTTAAATGGATGCTTAATTAACGGTTGGACAGATGTCGTTGACAGAAGAAATCTTTTTTATTCCAAGCCCGACCAAAAAGGCCACTTTTTGCCCCTGAAAATCGGGACAAAAGTAGCATATTTTTCCCGCAAATCGCATTTACGTGACAAAAGTAAAATTAGCGCAAAAAAATTATAAAATTGATTTTTTTTATTTTTGTAATTTTTTAATTAAAATTTTGTTTTTACGATATTAGTCGTTTTATAATAAATACAGAATCTAAAAGTGGCCACGGTCGAAAGTGGAATAAAATACTATAAGCAACACGAGACGATAGTAGATTTTTCCCTCGGGTGATTACCCGCCCCTTGGTGCATAATGCACTATTATAGTAAAAATATGGTTGTTGGGATGATTCTTGTCTCTGAGTCTAATTAATAGTACATTATACCACAAGAGAGAGAGTACTATATTTTTCTTCCGATTTCGCTAAAAAATAATCACATCTCATGATTTCAACAAGGACGCAAAAACTGCTCATTTTTAACCAATGACGAGTATGCATGCGTAGTACGATTTTCATTACTCCCGCTGAGCAGAAATGAACCATTTTCCTCCCTAGGGAGTAACGAAACCCCTCTTGCGCACACGAAATGAGGATATTTTAGCGAAGTCGAGAGAATTTGTACCTTTCAAATCTAGAGAGGAACATTACATTTCAACACTAGGGAGAAACATCTTTTCTTAACGAGTTTGGGTTTGTAGTACGAGTCGAAGACGAGTTTTACAATCACGGAGAACGGAGGTCTGAAACAGTGCATTTCAACGTGCACTTTTCTGCACGGAGGACTGAAATTGTATATTGTGCAACAAGGGCCGAAAGTTGACGATTACGACGAGTATGTGCCACCCGAGCGAAGCGAGACGCAAATTGGCAATTTGACAAAACGCAAATTGGCGTTTGCGCCAATTTGCGTTTTGCGCGAATTTTGGCCCGTGTTGCATATTATATTTTTTGCAACAAGTGCATTAATAGTGGTACTTTGAATGGTAGTTTGCGGAACGAACAGTGAAAAGTGAGGTTTCGCCTCTAGGGTCGAAAATGAAACACCAGGGAGCGAAAGTAAAGGAATCGCGAACTGCGCTCGCGCCAACCTATCGATACAACACTGCTATGAAAGTCGCCACTTTCGCCCCGCAAAATTGACCGCTGTTCATGCACGTGTTACAAAAATAAATTATTCTTTCCTACTGCCAATACTCATATTTCTATTCTATTGTTTATTTCGGGTGTTCGGGTAACTCACTACATGTACAAGCATCATATATACAGGCTGCGGAGCTATTTGGGACCATATAATATCAAATTCTCATAAATTTACTACCAAATTTGATGTTTTCACCTCTGAACAGGCATAGTGACGAAAGAAAAGTTGGCAATACCGGCACCAGTCGTTCTCTATACTCTCGTCGAAAAGTGAAACGGTGGGAATTACCGTTTCTCATTGACTTTCGTACTTTCAAAATTGAGATATCGACGTCAGAATGTAACGTGTCAATATGTGTACATACAATCACACAACTTCTTGTTCGAAAATCATCTTTAAACAGACTAATGGTGTCTGACAAAAATACTTAATAATAATTACAATACAATAATAATGAAAAGTTTAATTTTACAATAACTCCTAATAATACAATAACTCCCTTTCGGTGACCGAAAACTCTTAAAATGATGACCTTTACGATTTCTGCATCTACGCTTATAAAACTTTGGAGAACTGTGACAACCAAACCATATTCTATGAGACGATAATTCCTAAGGCACTTTTGTTCCATTTTCAATGATCTAAATGTGGATTTTTTTTCAAGCAATTCTTCCGTTTAAATTTCAAGGTGTTGATGAATGAACACGTTGATCCGCCGTGTCTTCTGAACTATTGCTCCGAGAAAAAATCTGTAACAAGCGTTTTCTTTCTTTCTCGATAGTTCTCGCTAGCGCCCGGATTGTAAGTTCATTGTGCGCCTCACCGACAAGCATTTCATTCGCAGCGTTCTCGACGCAGCTCGCGTGAAAGTTCCATTTATCGTGAAAACCTATAAACACGTCATATAACAAAAGTATCAGAGTGTTGAAAATCAAAGCCACGGATGACGCTCGGTCACTCCGCTGTCCCTCGATCTCGAATAATTCCGTGGCTGTGGATTATTATCTCAGCAAAAGACATCCTCTATTTGTGGTTCTTGCGTGAGCTAATCTGGACGAGTTGTCACGCGCGATTCCAACATTCCAATGGACTCAAATACTTCCGCAATCGGACGCGAAACGTCGAGCCTCACATAAATATGCGTCATTCCTGGTGAAATTTGATTCATGATCCATTTCAATAATTTTCATCACTTTTTTTCCAAGTGTATTAAAAAATAAACACACACACGCGCGTATTTTTTGTTTCATTTTACGAACAATATTTTCGACGGAACGAATTTTTGTAAAAATGATCATTTCTGGCATCGAAACTTTTTAAAAGATTTTTAATACTCTGGAGATGAACAGTCCTATCGAAAAATATGTACAATGGAATTTGTTCAGCTGCAAATGATTTGCATAATATTCACAATGGCGAATTTGTGCATAGGCCAAGTAGGCTATGACCTGGAGCGGCAAAATGTTGGTGGCAGCAAAATTCGGGTGATTTTTACTTTCCCATCACATACAGAGTATGTAAAAGAGAAAGTGTTGGAATCAGAAAAAAATTCGACTTACAGGTTTTTATGGAAATAGACTATTTGAGTCCTAGATTCCAAAACTTAAATTTAAAAAAAAAGACATTCATTCATTTCTGTCTGTCTGTCTGTTTGTCCATGTGTCTGTCTGGATGTCTGTGTGTGCCGTCCGAAACAATGATAACTTTTGAAAGAAAGTGTAGATCGCACTGAAATTTGCACTGTATCATCTATGTATAAAATGTAGTTTTGGGTTTGAAATTGAAAAGAAGCCACCCATTGCTTTTAGTACTTTACCTTCAATATCAAAAGAAAAATGAAAGAAAAAGTGATTTTCACATTTCAGGTAAAGTACCAAAAGGCATTGGCGTTTTATTTTCAACTTCAATATTAAAACTGTATTTTATTCATCGAAGATACACAACAAATTTTGAAGCGATCCATTGTCTCTGTCAAAAGTTATTACTTTTTTATTGAATATAAACTATACAAAGGAGAGTTGACTGCAGATACAAAAACTACTGAAGGACTCTATGGATCACAGAGGAACTTATTGTGTATCTTTTATATGGGGTAAAAAATAAACATTGATTATATTTAGCGATTTTCGATGGCTGGAATATGCAATTAAAAAATCTGAAAAAATCCCTACGTTTTTTCTTCAACCAGACCAACATCCTGAAGAAATGTGAGGACGTTTTGTTGACATGAAAAATTGGGGTGGCTGACTTAACGTGTTTTGCCCCATATATTAAATGTACTCTTTGTATTGAAACTCAAAACAAAACTCCAGCACCTTTCAATACTTTACCTGAAATGTGAAAAAAGTAAAAATGGTAAAAAGTGTATTTTTAAATTGAAGGCCCATTTAAAAAGTAATCTACAGACAAACTTACATGCAAATAGCCAATGGACAATTTTCAAAAAGCCAATAATCATTTTCCTTCCTCACAAAGGAAGCTTTGTTTTGATTTACCTTAAGGTAAACGTACCAATGGCGGGACACGTCCTAATTCCGGGACACTAAGGAGCTATTTGTAGTTACCTAGAGTTTAAGGCGATGCTGGAGTAGATTTTTTGACCAATTGGTCGGTAAAAAAGTACGCTTTCGTAGTTTACAAAATTCTTTGTTATTGTATTACAAATATGTCTCAAATTGCACAGGATTATAATATCAATACACACACGCACACGCACACGCACACGCACATTTTTTCTAGACCATTTTTCTCGACGTTTTGAACCATTCTGAGTATGCTGACATGAAAATCTCGAAAAAAAAATGTTCACGAAAACAAAACTTCTTCAATGAGGAAGCAAAATATGCAAAGAAGAACTTTGCACATTGTTTCCTCATTGAAATTCATTTTTCACAAAGCTTCCTCTATGAGGAAGCCAAAATCAGTTTTTAAAACACTTCCTCATAGAGGTGGATTTGTGAAGAATGAAATTTACGAGAAAGTAATGTGCAAAGTTCTACTTTGCATCGTTTTCAAAATCCTTATCGAAAAAAAAGAATTGTCAAAATTACAGGTGTGGGTCAGGATCAGACCATGAAAATTTCAGCGAGAATGCCTCACACATACATATTGTCCAGTATACACAAGTTGCAGTGCTGTGCCTGTTCGCACGGTGTGTGTACTTGCTCGGCGTTCGAATTATTCAAGGAAACTGGATCGCGCCCGCAAGAACGAACCTGCGAACGAGAAAGTTCCGTTGTCGCGGACTGACTGCTCTGCGCTGGCTGTTACTACTATCGCAGAAAGTCTCGCTCGTGTGGACAGAATTAATCTACGCGCATATACTTAGCGCACTCGAGTCAACGCGTCCTTGGTTAACGTTTTTTTTTACAATTTCTTCGCCATTGCTAACCGCATCTATTATAGATTCACCTGTAAATAAAACGCGGAAATGGAAAATAAATGAAAAAACGTTTCAAAGTACAACTTTGCTAATTGCTTCCTCATTTTTTGTAGCTCGCAGCACCCACAGCCTCCTCTATGAGAAAGTATCTTGTCCAATTTTGGTTTCTTTTTCATAGAGGATGCTTTGGGTACTGCTGAACAAAATGAAATATGAGAAACCAAACTACTCCTACTTTACAACTTTTGCTTTATTTTTGAAGTAACACTTTGTTCATATTTTCTATGACTTTCAGTTCGCAATATAAAAAAATCGTTCATGGTGTGATCGCACACCGTGATTTTCTCATCACGATTGTCACTGGCGTGAAGATAGTCTTGTAATGATAATTGATATTCAGAATAAAATTATGGTGAACTGGTAAGGAATGTGAGAAGTTGAAATTGTTAAGTTATTTACAATCAAATTTATCAAATAACATGATTTTAGTTTCTGTGAAATTAAACTTGGAAAGTCTACCTACTGAAGACCGTAGACTTTAGTCCACCTAACGTAAACTTTAGTCCGCCTAACGTAGATTTTAGTCCACCTAACGTAAACTTTAGTCCGCCTAACGTAGATTTTAGTCCACCTAACGTAGACTTTAGTCCACCTAACATAGACTTTAGTCCACCTAACGTAGACTCTAGTCCACCTAACGTAGACTCTAGTCCACCTAACGTAGACTTTAGTCCACCTAACATAGACTTTAGTCCACCTAACGTAGACTCTAGTCCACCTAACGTAGACTCTAGTCCACCTAACGTAGACTTTAGTCCACCTAACGTAGACTTTAGTCCACTTAACGTAGACTTTAGTCCACTTAACGTAGACTTTAGTCCACCTAACATAGATTTTAGTCCACCTAACGTAGACTTTAGTCCACCTAACGTAGACTTTAGTCCACCTAACGTAGACTTTAGTCCACCTAACGTAGACTCTAGTCCACCTAACGTAGACTCTAGTCCACCTAACGTAGACTCTAGTCCACCTAACGTAGACTCTAGTCCACCTAACGTAGACTCTAGTCCACCTAACGTAGACCCTAGTCCACTTAACGTAGACTTTAGTCCACTTAACGTAGACTTTAGTCCACTTAACGTAGATTTTAGTCCACCTAACGTAGACTTTAGTCCACCTAACGTAGACTTTAGTCTACCTACCTCAGACTTTAGTCCACCTAACGTAGACTTTAGTCTACCTACCTCAGACTTTAGTCCACCTAACGTAGACTTTAGTCCACTTAACGTAGACTTTAGTCCACTTATCGTAGACTTTAGTCCACCTAACGTAGACTTTAGTCCACCTAACTTAGACTTTAGTCCACCTAACGTAGATTTTAGTCCACCTAACGTAGACTTTAGTCCACTTAACGTAGACTTTAGTCCACCTAACGTAGACTTTAGTTCACCTAACGTAGACTTTAGTCCACCCAACGTAGACTTTAGTCCACCTAACGTAGACTTTAGTCCACCTAACATAGACTTTAGTCCACCTAACGTAGACTTTAGTCCACCTAACGTAGGCTTTAGTCCACCTAACGTAGACTTTAGTCCACCTAACGTAGACTTTAGTCTACCTACCTCAGACTTTAGTCCACCTAACGTAGACTTTAGTCTACCTACCGTTTAACTTCGTTACTGCAAAAGTCTATATCGAAGTATACATCCGTCCCAATAGGTAGACTTTTGGTAGTCCACATAATAAGTCTACCATTTTTTTACACGGGTACTCTTTTTCAATTCTAAACTAATTTTCACATCGTGGTTACATGAAAATGTTTGATATTGCATTTCTTAAATCAAAAAAGTCACATGAAAACCAAGTTTCCTTTATGAGAAAGAAAAAGCATACTGAGACAATTTATTCATTGAAACGCTACGTTGAATGCTTGAATATTTGTAAGCTTATATGTATTCTCACGTATACGGGCTATAAGGACAGAGGCACGTCGTTAGAAATTGACCTTCGGGCGAGTTTCGGCGGGTAGCATTCCGAATGCACTGATACGTCACCGCTTACTTTTCACGCTGCTCGCGAAGGATATGAGCTATGTAATATAAGTATCGGACACCTGTGCGTATCGACTCTGCAACGCTGAGGTCATTGTTATCCACATCGATGCACCTCGCTCTTTATTTCGAGACTGCCTAATTCACCTTGGACGACATCTACACGGAAAAAAGAAAACTGCGAAATTTAGTCCATTGTCCATCGTTTTCTGCAGTGAGGCACGGTATTGCAGCACTTCCGAGGACGGAACTGCAATAATTACATTTCCTATTTCAATTTTAGAGTGACATTGTCATTATTGCGTACGCAAAAAGAAATATTACGTTGTGGCCATTCGATTTATAGCAGCTCAGATAGGTAATACAGAACTGTTCATACATTGTGACACAGTAATATTAACCAATTATACAGACAATGAGATCAGTCGGTTTGATTAATTGAATTACGAAAATCTGGTTAAATAGATGTATTCAACTGGCGAAAAAAGATTGTGGGCAAATTCACATTGACCGCATTGCGATTACCGTATCATTGGTTCACGGAAAAATTCTGATGATTTTTGGGGATCGAACCTGGAATCCTAACTACAGGTCGAATTAGTGACGCCGTCACTTGAGATTTCTCGATTTTTCGAGTCAAGACAAGAAACAAGTCTCGTCTCGAAAAAAAAATTCGAGACAGGACAAGAAACATGTCTCGTCTCGAAAAAAAATTCGAGACAGGACAAGAAATAAGTTTCGTCTCGAAAAAGAATTCGAGACAAGACAAGAAACAAGTCTCGTCTCGAAAAAAAATTCGAGACAAGACAAGAAATAAGTCTCGTCTCGAAAAAAAATTCGAGACAGGACAAGAAACAAGTCTCGTCTCGAAAAAAAATTCGAGACAAGACAAGAAACAAGTCTTGTCTCGAAAAAAAAATTTGAGACAGGACAAGAAATAAGTCTTTTCTCGAAAAAAAAATCGAGATAGGACAAGAAACAAGTCTCGTCTCAAAAAAAAAATTTGAGACAGGACAAGAAATAAGTCTTTTCTCGAAAAAAAAATCGAGACAGGACAAGAAATAAGTCTTTTCTCGAAAAAAATTCGAGATAAGAGTCTTGTCTCGAGGTTTTCGAGAAATCTCGAATTTTTTTGAGAAATCTCAAATTTTTTGAGAAATCTAGAAATTTTCGAGAAATCTAGACATTTTCGAGAAACCTAGAAATTTTCGAGAAACCTAGAAATTTTTGAGAAATCTAGAAATTTTCGAGAAATCTAGAAATTTTCGAGAAATCTAGAAATTTTCGAGAAATCTAGAAATTTTCGAGGTATCTAGAAATTTTCGAGGTATCTAGAAATTTTCGAGAAACCTAGAAATTTTCGAGAAATCTAGAAATTTTCGAAAAATCTAGAAATTTTCGAGAAATCTTGAAATTTTCGAGAAATCTAGGAATTTTTGAGAAAACTAGAAATTTTCGAGAAAACTAGAAATTTTCGAGAAATCTAGAAATTCTCGAGAAATCTAGAAATTTTGTCTTGACTGGAACTTCTCAACACTTTCGACGAGTTTTTACGTAGTTCTTTAAAACGATCATTCTGTGACCAAATAATTTTATTAAGTATTTTTAAATTTTCAAAAAAATGGCGTGATCGCTCTATCTTTCGTAAAACTTCGACGATTTAGCTAGTTCTTCATAACTGAACACACGTTCAATGTTATTTGATATGAAGTTTCAGCGAAATAGGTGAAACGGTACGGATTTTATAGAATTTTGAACTTTTTGAAGAAAATTAATTTCGTTCTAAATCACGTCCAATCTCAACAAATGAACTGAAATATTCTAGAGACGGAAAATATAATACATAATAATGTATAATTTTAATAAATTTTATATGACGAAGCAATGTGCAAAGTTCCACTTTCCTACATTTTTTAAATTGGAGGGCGTAGTTTATTCGTAAAATCACAAACCAATTAAAGTTAAACTGTAATATAGACAGTTTATAATATGTAAGGGCATCATATTTCCATCAAGTTCAAAGTTTTCGCTTACTTTTAAAAATTTTCCGGAATTTAGAGCGAAAATCTAAAAATTTTTTGAAAAATTCAAAATGCCGTAAAATCCGAACGACTCTACCGATCATCACTAAATTTGCTACCTAGCAATGTTATATTTTACTTTTCGTCTGTAGAACATTTCAGTTCATTTGTTGAGATTCGACATGATCCGGAGCAAAATGATGTTTTATGGAAAAATGAAAAATTCTATAAAATCCGAACCACTTTACCAATTTCGTCTAAATTCAATACCAAACAACATAGAGCTTCTAAATCGTCGAACTTTCATGAAAATTAGACCGATCAGGCAATTTTTTTCGAAAAGTTAACAATTCTATAAAAACTGAAATTTCAGCTCGATCCATCGTGCCGTTTGTGAGTGATGGACGATTGAATTTTCTGTGCTTCGAACACAACGTTTTAGTTGATTTTGAATAAGCTGACATGAAAATCTGAAAACAAACATTTTTCATGAAAACAAAGCTTCCCCTATGGGAAAGCAATAAACAATAAGTTCCATCAATTTTCCTATACTGGATTATATAATTGCCACCAAAAATCAAAATCATTTCGAAAATTAAGTGAAAACTGAGTATAAAAAGAAAGCTTCCTCCATGAGGAAGCAAAACTCGTCGAGATTGTCGAGAAGTTCTGTACAAGATAAGAAAACTCGATATTTCTCGAAAACTTCGAGGACTCTTGTCTCGAATTATTTTCGAGACGAGATTTATTACTTGTTTTGTCTCGTCTTGTGGCATCACGAATGGGTATGGAATGCCCCATATACTATAATTATTATTGTGCTCAAACCCGAACAATACATTTTCGCGTGTGGCACAAGAAACATTTCCAAATTTCTCGTGTAAACATTCTTGTTCTTGCTCGTAATGATTCTCGCGTCAACCCAGAAATTCTTGTATGCAAATTCATAAATGATAATTAAATTGTTGGTGTCCAGAATCGCACAATTCTCATGAATAACCACAAGAAATTCTTGAAAATTTCCATAATAATTCGGGTTTCTTTTTTACAGTTGTTCACAGAGTAAAATCTACATTGTGTAGCTTCGCCAGACGTCCACAGAATCTTTGTATTAATTTCAACACCAATCTTACTGTCAGTTTCTACTTTTACAAAAAAAAAATACATAAATAATGTGTTAATTACAGTTTATTTTTATTTCACACTAGTTGCGCGTCAACTTGAAAAAAAAAAAGTAAAAAAGCATATTTTTCACACATCCATATTCCCTCGCTTCTCATTTAACAGAACTATTTATGTTAATTTGACATATTGTTTTCCTGCAAATTTTACAGATTTACATAATTATTGTGATGCTTCCAATTTATAAAAATGTGTAAAATTTATCAGATTTCTCGTCAAATAAATATAGAATAAATTTGTTAATTTGTTGTCTCATTAACTAATGCAACAAATAATAAAAAAAATAATCTCATAAATTATTTGTTGTCCTCATTAATAATTATCAAAATAATTTTGTATCTTAATTTTTCCTTTCTGCTTACTACTAAGCTCAATCGCGGTCTGTCTGAAGTCCCAAAACAGAAAACTCGTATATTATGATTAAAGATTATTTAAAAAATGGTTTTTTTTTTTCAAATTGTTCGTTGGAGATCAAAATTACACGGAAGAATACGATTTCAATACTCTGGTAAATATTACAGTGCTATAAAGTAAAGTGTAACTTTACAAGGTAGCTCTGTTGAAAATAAAATGTACACTGTAATTATTAGTGTTGCCTACAGAAATTATAAGACAATACAATCGAACAAAATTTTGACAGTTTCTTTGCCAAACATTTTCTACTCTTCTGGCCCACACTGTATAAATTGCTAACATGATCATTACCGTTGTTACCATGGAGGCGGATAAAATGACGCGTTCACCAAGTCATTTGCAAATATTATCATGTGACACAGTAATAAACGCTCGATCAGGTTGGATCATCATGACTTACATTGGGGCGCTGTAAAAAGTTTGCCATGTACAGATAAAATCGACGATCTCTCAGAATTAAGAAAATGTTTTTAAATTATTTCGTTGACGTTTAAGTAATCGAGTTTAATGTGCCAACACGATTAATTATTGTATGGTTATTAATAAATAAATAAGCATCTTCGGTGGCTTAAATAACCTCTCTGGACATATGTTTGTTGCAACTATTGTAGTATGTGAACCGTGCAAAACTTCGTAGTCGTCGATGGGCTAATAGTAGCGTAGGTAGGTTAGTTATAGATAGTTATTAGGTAGGTAGTTGTAGGTAGTTGTGACCCTCGAATTTTCAGATTTGATCCACAATTTTTTTTATGTTATTGCTCTAACTCTAAGAGGCAACCACAATTATTATTAAATTTCTTTTTTGATTTTTGATGTACTTATGATTATTTAAAAGCAACATATCGTTCGACGTAATCTAAAAATCTGAAAAAAATCTTTAAAATGTTCTATAAGACATAAATATTTGTAAGCTTGGACCCAAAGTGGGTGGGAGCTGCCTTCTATTTTTTTAAGGATTAAAAAAAAAATTGAAAAAGACTTGATGCTTAAGTCATTGCCCACTGCGGGCTGTTATTACTTGATGAACATTTCTATATATGAATCGGGACATCTGAGATTTTTTTTTGGATTTCTTCAGAGCGATTTTTTTTTACTTAAAAAAATCATGATTAATCGTGGTCATCAAAGAACTTTCTGATTTTTTATAGTGCTGTCAGTATGAGCATGTGCATCTAAATAACACCACGATGTGCGGAGTTTTAAGAATGAAGTACAATATTTTTCAAAATCAAAATATTTTGACAGTTTCGGTTTTTCAACTTTATGTAAATAGATTATAATTGAGTCTTGATTTTTTAAATAAATAAAAAAGTTTAAAAAAAAATTCTCGAAAATCTTGACTTGTATTTATATATGTGAGGCAAAACACGTCAAGTCAGCCACCCCAATTTTTCATGTCAACAAAACATTCTCAAATTAATTCAGGATATTGGTCTGGTTGAAGAAAAAATATAGAAATTTTTACACATTTTTTATTGCATATTATCGCCAATTTTTTCTAAGATTCTCGGCATTTCAACGAACAAAATATGAAAATTTCAACTAAATCGGAAATGTTGTTTCGGAGGGAAAAAAGTGGCAACTTTTCTTTAATCGAAAAATAGCATAAAATGAAATCGGAGAATTTTACAAAAAATGCTGTTGGAAAGTACTCTGAAAATCCAACATTTTATGTCGTTATGATTTTTTTCCCGAGCCGTAGTATTGGCGTTAAAAAATAAACAATGATTATTTTCAGCGATTTTCAATGGCTGGAATATGCAATAAAAAAATCTGAAAGAATTCCTTCGTTTTTTCATCAACTAGACCAACATCCTGAATAAATTTGAGGACGTTTTGTTGACATGAAAAATTGGGGTGGCCGACTTGACGTGTTTTGTCTCATATAGTTCTTACCCAAACATTTTATTTTTATTTTCAATTACAATCCTAATTTCACGCTCATCCTCGAAGTAATCTCAAAATTTTTATTTACAACAAATATGCAATTACATTTTTTTTAAATCGTCGTCGTAGTTTTGGTTTGGATCAATTTTCGAAAAATATAAAAATTAGTGCAAACCGTTTTTGTACGGTACTGTAATGTACTAAAAGGAAAAAAAATGAGGTTCATGATCTCGTTGATTTGCTATAATGTATCCGTATCTGCCTGGAAAGCCTAAAACATAAATTTCATTATTCCTTAGGACACTTAGAACAGCATTATTATACCTGTATAATCATTACAGAAACGTTCCGAATTATTCTGGTATGAAACTGAATAATTTAGGATTCTTTCTCTTTGTGTATCTTCGGCAGAAATACTGCTTCGCCGAAAAATGCACAAAATCTTTCTCACGAGCAGCAGATGGACCAACATCAGGTTATTGCAATCCAATCATTCCTACCCGAGTCCTGTATATTCTGCAGGCAGGTATTCGAAGCCTAGCAACGCGGGCCTAAATCGCGAACGCGGTCCCGATTTTCAGGTCCGCCAAAAATTGTTTCTGGAACCGGCCCTATAATGTGACAAAATGAAAACAAAAAAATTGTCAGCTCTGAGCGTATTCTACGTATGAATTCCTAAAATTATACCCCAGAATACAATTTTGAACCCGACGACCGCGGATTTTCTTATATTAGATGTTGGGGGCTTCAATAAATAAATCGTGAGGTAAGCTTTCCATTTTTCTTTGATCTTTCTCACCCATGTCTTCTCAGGCAGTACAGCAGTTCTGTGGAATCCGAGTCTACACAAAGTCTCTACACAACAGCAATTCTGCATATGCCTCAACCTTACACAATCCCATCTCTGCATAAGCACAAATGCAGCAGAACTCCATTTCTACACTGACCGCCAAAAGTGTCACGGGCCAAATTAATAAATCTATACGAGCAAACAGTCCATCAACAAATTCACCACAGTCCCGATTCCTCACCGGCACCAACTCCCGAACCAATCAACGTGCGCCGTTAAAAATGTTTATCTGCGACCGTTGATTGGTTCGTGAGTTGAGTGGAGAGTTTTGCCTGCGCAGAGTATTATGCGTTTAGCTAGTGTAGAGTCTTGCCGTTGTGAATGTGGCCCGGGACCATTTTGGTGTTCTGTGTGGAAATGGAGTTGTGCTGAATTTGTCTTTGTGTGAAATGGAATTGTGTAGAGTTGAGGCATGTGTATACTTGGAATCCGACCCAAGTTAAAATGTGGAACCTCCAATTAGCTTCCATTGACTTCAACGGGGTAAAATATTATGCCACATTCAGACGTTTACCGAAGGGTTCAGAAACCTTGTATCACTCCGCAGTACCGAATCATAGGTTTAAGCATCAAAATTTCACTATGCAATAGTCTCCCTTCACTCCAATTGGGTAATAAATGCCATTTCTAGAAGCTCTGCAGAGGGTTCTAACACCCGCCTCAACCTAAATGTAGGGTGAATGGAGGGCCTGAATTTCAACTCGGGAAATGGATCTCAAATCTTGTTATGATTTTGCACCGGCTATCAGATTTTCATTGTTCAGGATTTGCTCGGGTCTCCCCGAATGGGTAACCCTATTTTGAATTTGAATGGATTTAAATCTTCGTTCGGTTTTGGTGTGGTCATTAGACTTTTATTAGTTGGGATTTTCTAGATTTTTCCTAAAAGGGTAGTCTCACTCGAAATTCCAATGGCTTTTGTCTAATCCTACTTGAAATTAAAATGGATCCCGGAGTTCCAATCATCTACCAGTTTATCGGTAATTGACATAATACTTTAGAAGTTTCGGCAGTCCAAGTTCGCAGCATCGATTTTGCTTCTTCGTAGAGGAAGCTTTGTTTTCGTGAACATTTTTTTTCGAGATTTTCATGTCAGCTTATTCAGAATGGTCTAAAACGTCTTGCACAAATTAAAAGATACCGGCAAAAAGCTGTGAATGCGATGTTTTAGTAGACAAATCTTTAAATATTTTTTTATATTACACACAAACAAGCCTGCAAAGCAAAACCTTGCAAATTGCTTCCTCATTATTTTCCATTTTTTTAAAAATGTTTACATGTATGCAAAGTAGAAAGGAGGTTCGGCACTGAATTTAGAATGAATCGACAAATAGGTTCGATTTTAATGGGATTTAAAAATAACATTAAGCGCTGCTATGTACCAAATTTGGTGATGATCGGTAAAGCAGTTCGAATATTACGTAACTTAGAATTTTTTTAAAAATTACGTTTTGTTATAAATCAGGTCAACTGACAATGGATGAATTGAAACGTTTTATGATTTAAAAATACAGATGAAAAATATTCATCGCTTCTATGTACCAAATTTGATGACAATCGGTAAATGGCTTCGGATTATAGAGAAATTTTAATTTTTAATTTTAACAGATTATAGTTTAGAAAGATATCATAAAGAAGGCTAGTGCTGTAAAAACGTGTAGTTTTTTCACAAACCTTCCTCAAAGAGAAAGCCAAAATTGATAAGTAAGATGGAAATTAATGAGAAAGCAACGTGCAAAGTTCTACTTAACAACTTTTTCCATTAGTTTCTCAAATGTTTTACTCTAAATAGATCTAGGATTAATAAGAAAATAATCTGTATAATATGTAGTATCAAGTACATCGATGCTGAGAGCAGTTGAGACAATATTTTTATTTCACGCCTCTAGTGAATACGGCAACCCGCTATTTTTCTCGAAAATTTTAAAATTTCTTCCAGGCATAGACCGATCAGAAATCTTTTTTCTTTGAAAAATTTCAAAGTCCCTCGAGGCATAGACCGATCAGAAATCTTTTGTTTCTCGAAAATTAAAAAATTTCTCCCAGGCATAGACCGATCAGAAATCTTTTTTCTTTGAAAAATTTCAAAGTCCCTCGAGGCATAGACCGATCAGAAATCTTTTGTTTCTCTAAAATTAAAAAATTTCTCCCAGGCATATCAGACCGATCAGAAACCCGCTATTCGTTCATCCATTGGTCGGATTTTTACCCTAATTCAAAAATATGCACATTCCCTTGAATCCGAAGTGTGTCGCTTAGAGAACCAAAGCCATCAACTTTTTCCGTTCAACTTTTGATGTAGGTGCGTCAAAACATTTTTGACGTAAGCCCCCTTTAAGAGTATATGAAAGCTATACTCAGTGTTTCTCTCTCACTCCGCCATGGGACCGATTAATTATACCTTTCTTACGCCTATATGTGTTTCACATCACCTTAAGGAACCAGTTGGTCCCAACTCAACTCAAAGTTCATGCACACGTATGTACAAAAAAAAAAAAAAACGGTCGAAATTTCGTGTCTGACTTTTGTCGGTTCCTCGACGATGATACGACGGTAGGACACGTTCTAACTCCGGTGAAAGAGCAAGGGGACTTACGGGTGGCATTTTCATGGGCCATATGCCCCTCTTCCTCCGCGCTTCTACACTTCGTCTTCTTCTTCTTCGCTTCTGACGTTGTTGCTGCGTGAAACACGCTTCGTGTGTCCCGTCGAAAGAGAAAGATACAAGTGTACATGGATGTGGGAAAGGGAAAGAGAATACATGCATACACCTTCTTCTTGAGGATCACAGAGCGGTGGGCCCCGGTAGGGGCAAACGGTAGGGGAATGGCACGTGACCAATGACTTATATAAAGGTGGAGAACCGGCAGGGCTCTAACACAAGAGTTCTCCTTTCCAGGGGATAAAGTGTCCGGTCCGAAAGTTTACTTTTTTTTTTCTTAATATCTTCAAGTTAAGAGTTTAAGTTCGTCTGCAAACTCTCCTAAGTTATATTATTAAATAAATTAAAAAAAAAAAAAAAAAAACAAAAAAGAAGTCAAATAACCATGAAGACGTACTTCGTGATTGCCGCCATCCTCGTCGCCGGTACGTAAATCAAAGCTCGTAGCAGCTCGTGTACGACGAAAACAAATAAAAAATCGAGAATTTTCATCGATTTTCAATTAATCCGCGAGATCTGTCGATATTTCAATCATGAAGTATCTTGTTTTCGGGATTTTTCGATAAGACACGAATATTTTACGTAAATAGTGCGATCCAGTGTGCCATATGAAGTGTGTGAATTTAATATATTTATTTTTTCTGTTTTTTTTTTTAAATTTATTATTATTATTATTATCATTAAAATTACTACTATTATTATTATTATTATTATTATTATTATTATTATTATTATTCGAGACTGTGCCCCGTTTTTATAAATGATTAAAAAGCGGATCGAGGGAGTGTATTTTTTTGTTTCCATTCGATGTCTATCATTCGACACTCGCGTTACTCTGTTCCGGTTCTATTATGTTGATCTATTCTCTCTCTGCACTCGTACATGATACACTCGGCACGATCTACACGCTCTACTTGCCGTTCTCACGGCCCAGAAAAACTCACGACTATCGACCGCAGTCACCAACCTCGATCGAATCACCCGGCGCTCAATCGTGGTATCTTTCTAAATCGCGACGGGTTTACGTACTGCAATGCAAGAGCATTTTTTTTCCCCCCATTTTGAAGTATTTATCGTGTGTGGAAAATTCGTACTTTTCAATTTGATTGGGCATGAATAATTCAGAGATTTTGAAATATTGATACTGAAAAGAAAAATCGGCTCGATGATAAATATATATTAAATGATAAAAAAGTAACTTAATCAATGCAGACAATAAAATTAATTCACAAATAAATGCAAAAATTTGTGAAATTAACCCACAAATGAAGCTGAACTGATTTTCTTTTTTTTTTTTAATCAGATGTCGCTTAGTAACAAGATTTAAAAAAAATCAAATGTTATGTTCGTTGAAAAAGTTAAAGCCTCGTTTGTTAGGTCAATTAAACGATAAAATACGACGTAATAAATTTGAACAATGACATTTTTAGTCTAATAAATTTAAGAATATGCGATTGGTACCAGTAACTGACCTATGTCATGTTGCATAGTAACATATTTTTTTTTTTTTTAAATGTTTTATTCGAAATAAATCTTCAGTTCTACATAAATTATACAATATGAAGTATTTTAAAAAATGTGTCCAATTGGAAATGTCTTCCAAATATTTTCTTTACGATTCGTGATTTAAACCCAGAATTTGTATGCCTGTGATTTTCACTTTTATAAATACCAAGAAGTTTATGTTGCATAGTTTGAAATAAAAATGAACAAAACCGAATGCTAAGATCAATTTAAAAAATATTTAATTCTAATTAATTCAAATGAATTTCAATAAACATTTAGTCAATATAAAAATATCGAGATAAAGTAAATTTCACGATAGACACAGCCGACAAAATTTTTCGTATTTCTTCCCGATAAATTCGATCAAACTCTCGAGAAAATTCCTCAATAGAAATCGCGTATCTTTCTAAATCGTGAGAGGTTTGCGTGTTCTGCAATGCAACAGCGTTATGTTTCACTTTGAAGTACTTATCGAACGTGGAAAATTCATAATTTTTAATTCGATTTTCACGTTTGGAAATATTAATACTGAAGAAAAAAAAAGTCTTACAAGAGTAAAAAGAAAGTAATTAAATTAATTCAACCAATAAAATTTATAGTTAAATAAATTTACTTATTATAGTACCTATCGAACGTGAAAAATTCATAATTTTTAATTCGATTTTCACGTTTGGAAATATTAATACTGAAGAAAAAGAATTCTTACAAAAATAAGGAAAGTAATTAAATCGATTCAACCAATAAAATCTATAAATAAATTTTAATCGTTTGTGGATCAGAGCCACAAATAAGCCGAACCGATTTTTTAAATTTTAAACACAAGTTAACAAAGTATAGTAACAAATATTCAAACAAACTAGAATGCCAGGTCCGAAAAAAAAAAATCTTCGAATCTATATAAATTACAGAATAAAATGTATTTTTACAAATTTAACCAATTAAATGTCTCCTAAAAATATTAACTATAATACAGTCCTCTGTAAATCAAATGAATTACAATTAAATTTGAGCTAATATGAAAAAAAAAAATCGACATACATTTCCCGATTGATCGATCTGACAAAATTATTCGTATTTCTTCTCCACGAATTCGACGAAATTCTCGAGAAAATTCCTCAATAGAAATCGAGAAGAAAACGAATCGAATAAAAAATTCATAATTCTTAATTCGATTAGGCATAAATAATTGTAACGTTTGGAAATATTAATGCTAAAGAAAAAGAAATTGTACAAGAGTAAGGAAAGTAATTAAATCAATTCAACGAATAAAATTTATGGTTAATTAAATTTTAAACGTTTGCGGATCGGAGCCGCAATTAAACTGAACCGATTTTCTCTATTTTAAACACAAGTTAACAAAGTATAATAACAAATATTTGAACAAACTAGAATGCCAGATTCGAAGAAAAAAAAATTCTCTATCCTATATAAATTACACAATAAAATGTACTCTTACAAATAAAACCAATTAAATGTTTCCTAAAAATATTAACAAAAAATTTCAATTAAATTTGAGCTAATATGCAAAAAAAAAAAAAAAAATCGACATACATTTCACAATTGATCGAGCCAACGAAATTCTTCGTATTTATTCTCGACGAAATTCTCGAGAAAATTCCTCAATAGAAATCGAGAAGAAAACGAAACTTGTGACGTTTGGCGAAAGCACGTACGCATAAGTCAAAACGTCGAATTTATCGGTGAGGCCCCCCCCGGCGGCGTTGAAAGAAAAATGAAAGTAATCGCCAGTTTGGAAGAGTCGAAGAGGGGTATTATAATGCTGAGAACCTAAAATGAGAACTCTCATCGAAGAGTATACAAACGCATCGAGGTACGCCTATTGGCTCGCGATTCGAGTGAACGGGATGCTGGAGACCTCGGATCGTGAGTGGGCCCGAGCAATAATGTCGCTGGCGGGGCCTCCTGGCTCTGTACACTCACACACACACACACACACACACACACATACACACACATTGCTTGGTCGCCCCGCGCAGAGTGAAAGTGCCGGGCGAAAGTCTTTGTACCCCTTACATAAGACGTTCGGTGTGCGCTGCTATGCTATTCAGGGATCATACGGCCTCGCCTGATCTCCAGTTTACTATCGCATACAAATATATACATATATACCAGGGTGTGTCGAAAATTAATGTTTTTTTTTTCTTTTTAATTATTTTTCCGTTCCCACCATTCGAAACTTTAGTTTTCAGCATATACAAAGTCCTCGTTCAAGGCGAGCGCTCGTAGAACGCTTTTAATCTCATACAGTGTAGAATTTTTTTGAATCTACTAAAAATGTAATGACTCGGTCAGTAATGTGTGTATGAGAGTCGACAGCTTATTTTAAAGGAGATATGTTTGGATATTTCTAAAAAAGATATTATGCGTAGATTTATAGAACCATTTGTATTTTAATTCAGATTTTAGAAAAATTAAAAAAAAAAAACATTTGTTACATTTTGAGAATTTGTAAAAAGGGTGGAAATGAATTTGCATTTTGTGTCCTCTTTGTTTAAGACTGCCCATAGAGCATTGCTCGACGAAGTACACCTATAACGCAAACACACTTTTTTTGAAAAATTCAAAATGTCATAAAAAACGTATTTTTCAACCGATCCTCACCGTATTTGAACTCATCCATCGTTTGATGATTGTCTACGATTGGTTTTTTTTTTTAGCCCCATAACTCAATATTTGCGGCAACTAGAGCGCGAACAAAATTTTTTCGGATAGTGCAAAGTCTCGTAAAATTTGAACGGGAGTCCCAAATATTTTGTAAATTGTCCTAAACATAGAGGCCCAACCACCCTACTTGGTTGGGTCCAACCATCCAACTTGGTTGGGTCCAACCATCATTTATTTTAGTACTTTTTTATTATACAGCTAGAACACTGCAAATCCAAATGTGTAGCTAAGTGTGTTATTTTCTATCCTTAAAATTGTAGTATGTTTTAACTCATTTTAAGGGTGTTGTTTTTAACATGGACAATATAGAACTTTTCAATGCACTTAAAGTGTGTTAAATCGTACTGCAATGTTAAGGATAGGAAATGACATACTTGAACTACACACTTGGATTTACAGTGAAGATTTTTCTGCAATAAAATAGGAGACTAATATAAATAATGGATACTAAGACTCTACAAACAGTTCAATTACATACAGTACCATCGTAATTAATCACGTTTGTGGGTTAATGTCGAATTAATTAGTGTCACATGTCAACTTCATTCACAATCCAGAACTATAGCTCGATTATTAAATTCATCCTCCATAAATGGTGGTGCACATGGACGCATCATAATTTTTTATAATGAGCTTAAGATCTCCTCTTTGAAATAAGCCATCAGCTACTCCCATAGACTTATTTTTCAATGAGTTATACTTTTTTTTAACAAACACGAGCTAATCATATGAAAAAAAAATTGATAATTGTACATTATGCAACAAGGGGCGAAAGTAGCAGATTCCTCCCGCTGTTGGGTTTACTGCCCGAACGAGAATTGTGTTGCATATAGTCTTTTATTCCACTCTCGACCGTGGCCACTTTTTCATTCTATATTTATTATAATACGAATAGTATTGTAAAAAAAAAGATTTTTAATTTGAAAAATAAGAAAAATCAATTTTATAATTTCCTTCCCGTTAATTTTACTTTTGTCCCGGTAATTTTACTTTCGCCCCGCAGATTTTATTTTCGTCCCGCTCATTTTACTTTCGCCCCGCAGATTTTATTTTCGTCCCGCTCATTTTATTTTCGCCCCGCAAATGTGAGTTGCGGGAAAAATATGCTACTTTTCCCCCGATTTTCTGGCGCAAAAAGTGACCATTTCGTTCGGGTGTGGAATGAAAGAATTTTAAAAAAGTCGAAAACTAAAATTTCGAACACTGGGAGCGAGAAAGTAAGAAAGGAAGTTCATTTTCGACACACCCTATAATATACACAATATAATAAAATCTCGATTGGAAACTATCGACATAATTTTGTAACGATACCAACCCACGCATAAACATAAAATCCGCTTAAAAATAAGTGTCGAGTTAACTCTTTTATTTTATTACGCGAATAAAATTAAAATGCAAAGGACGCATGCGATATAAACACAGCTAATTTATTCGACATGGATTTCTCATCGTGGCATCAAAACAATAACAACTTTATTACGAAACCCTTTCTGTACATAATCGCCACGCAATCAGAGATTTCGTAAGGAGTGTTTTTTTTTTATTATACAGTTGAATGGAAAATTTAATTTGTTAGTATAATTAAGACTGCAGAACATAAGACAGATTTCGTTGATTAAAAATTTGTTAACTTTTCTCCTTTTTTGTTCTTATTTCTTTTTTATAATGTAAATGAAGCATAATTAAAAATGAAACTTGAATAACAATCCGTGTTTTTTTTTTTTCATTTTCGCAGGAGCAAGAGCACAGGAGAATTTCAAGTGTCCCGATGACTTTGGATTCTATCCACATCACTTGTCTTGCGACAAGTACTGGAAGTGCGACAACAACGTTGCCGAGCTTAAGACCTGCGGCAATGGTCTCGCGTTCGATGCATCTGACGCGAAATTCCTCACTGAGAACTGCGACTACTTGCACAATGTCGACTGCGGAGAGAGGACACAACTTGAGCCACCAATAACGACGCCCCACTGTTCCCGTCTCTACGGTATCTTCGGCGATGAGAAGAAATGCGACGTTTTCTGGAACTGCTGGAACGGCGAAGCATCCCGATACCAATGTAGCCCCGGACTTGCTTACGACCGTGAAGCACGCGTTTGCATGTGGGCCGATCAAGTTCCTGAGTGCAGAAACGAAGGTAAATAGTATATTGTGCACCAAGGGCGGAAAGTTGAACATTCCTGGCGAGTGTGTGTCAACACATGCGGTGGAAGGTCAACTCCGCCCGCGGTACGCATACGTTTTTTTCACACATCTGCACGAAGAGTTACGTACTTTGTTCCGTGATAGGAGGGGCGAAAGTGAGTGCTTTCCTCCCATGGGAGTGCTTTCCTCCCTAGGGAGTAAAGTACATACTTTCGGCCCACTCACCGGGTAGCAATGTACAAACTTTAGGTGCAGGTGGATGAAAAAACTAATTGTTACAGGGCTGTCTCACTGATTGCAATTTTTTCACCTTTATCGAACTAATTTTACTTAGTCACTAGGAGACCTTCGAAGAACAGTCCGAGATACTCGTAACTCTAATAGATTTTCCCAATGGAAAAACAAAATACAAAATGCCCTAAGACTTAACATCTATTTGCAACATTTTGTTGATTTTATGGAGTTTCGAAATTTTTGTATTTTTTTTTTTAAACACTTTTTTTTATAACTCGAGGACAGTTCAGTTTTTTGAAAATGCTATAACTTAAGAACGGTTTAAGCAACTAATCCAAATTTTTTAATAAAACTTTAATAGGACATTTCGTTGTTTGATAATGAATTTGGTGAGAATTCATCAAAGAGTTCATTTTTCAGAGAATTTTTTTTACGAAGTTCCTCTATGAGGAAACCAAAATTGATCAAAATACATCCTCGTATAGGTCGCTTTGGAAAAATTAAAAAATAATGAGGAAGCAATGTGCAAAGTTCTACTTTGCAGACGTTTTTTTTTAATTCGAAGTCGATTAGGAGAATTTTGTAGTTTATCATTGAATCCATCAAATGAGTTTAAAGAATTCCTTTTTCTTGACGCATATTTTGACAAGTGTGATTACCATTTTTTAAATCATCAAGAAAAATGGAAAAAATACATTTTTATTTTTCATTTGTTGAGAGGAGAATTTTCTTCGCTGTTAAACAATGGGCTGTTATTTTCAAACGGTGAGAACTACATAAAATGTATGTGATGGATTTGCAGAGCCACTTTTTAGGAACAAACTGAACTATGGATCACTAAAATCGATAAAGAATTGCCTCTGTGAACAAAATCACAACAAAAATGTATTACCATGGTAATTTACCGTTACCAGTTAATTTGTTTGCAAATTCATTGTTTTTAACATTTTCGTAGGTTCAGTAATACCAGTACTGTCTGTTGAGGTACTGAAATTTTATCAAACCATTATTAAAATTATTAGCATTCATTTTACTAGTGTGCGACATTGCAGTTTCCTTAAAAGACTCATAATAATATCTGGAAAATATAAAAATATTCAATTCGTTTGGCAAATCAAATGACACGTTATAATTAAACATTAACCTTTAAGAGTGGGCGATAATGTGAAAAAATGCCCAGATCAAAATATGAGGCATTCTTCGTCTACTGCGCGATTATAAATTTTGACAAACTTTTCCCACCCTTCCAAAATATATTTTGCCCACTTTGACAATTTTTCTATAGGTTGTGTACATAACACTGTAGTTTGTATGACAAAAATGTAATTAGAAGAAAAAAAATAGGCTCAGTGGATAAAGAATGCCTTTTATATCAAATTTATGGAAGTTTCATTTTTTAATATTTCCCAATCATTTAAAATTGGAACTCTTCCTACATTTTTTGGAAGTGACACTATTTTTTATAACCAATCAAAAAAATTAAATACGCTTTTTAGCCTGAAATTGAGCCTCCATTTAAATTATCAAAAGTCTTAGAACATATTACTTTTTAGAATCATCAAATTAGAAAAAAAAAATAGGCTCAGTGGACAAAGAATGCCTTTTATATCAAATTTATGGAAGTTTCATTTTTTAATATTTCCCAATCATTTAAAATTGGGGCCCTTCCTACATTTTTTGGAAATGACACTATTTTTTATAACCAATAAAAAGAATAAAATAAGCTTCTTAGCCTGAAATTGAGCCTCCATTTAAATTATCAAAATTCTTAGGACATACAACTTTTTAGAATTATCAAATAAACTTTCAAATACCCGCGAACTTAATATCAATCTATTAAAATTGAGAGACGTGGTAGCGTTAAAACGCTACATATCAGCTATCCTTTATCAACTGAGCCACCATAACTTTTTATAACAACATTTTCTCACTCCTCGTAATATGTTTTGCCCGCTCTGTCAATTTTTCTATACGTTCTATAAATACCACTGTAGGTTATATAAAATTAAGAGCAAAATAAAAAGTGTCCAAAAAATGGAAAAAAAAAAATAATTAGAAGAAACAAACGCGGCTCAGCTGACGGAGAATGGCTCATATACCGATAGGCGCGTTTAATCGACATTTCGAACCTGCTGACACGCAACACGGCGCTCCACTAGTTTTAATGCCCGCGCGCAAAACTCAACTTCCTGCTTTGCGGCGAGGCCGAAGGACTGCAACGGAAAGAAAGAGAGTCCGGCACGCAGATCCATAATCAGATATACACGTTTTGTAGTAAAACCGGTGAACGCGATCTCTCTCCGTCGCGTACCAATGAAGTACACGCGACTACTTTATTATCGGTCCGCAACGATCCGCGACAAATACATTTTTCGTCTATGAGCCGCAAAATATGTGGCTCGAACAGCTCGCTTTTACATTTATATACGTTATGCAGATCAACGGGTATTGAAACGTAACTCAATTTCTCATATAATTTATTCAGACGCGGTAGTTTTACACGAGATTTACCGGTAAAACGTGATTTATATGGTGAGTTAGATGCCAATCTTAGTTAAAGTGTATTAAAGTTGGCGGTTTAGCGGAATTTTGTTCAGCCACTTTGGCATTCCTCTCGGCTCTTCCGTTGAATCGCTCGTTGCTGGTTTAGCTCGACAATTAAATGGAAAATCTAGCTTTACCCTTACGGGTTGAGTGTTAAGTCTCTCTGCTTCTATCAACTATGTACCTGTTGATGGATTCACTCGAGAAACGTTGTAGGACTAGACGTCTTTGATCGTAACTTGCGTTTTCTTCTTTCTCCTTTCAATGCAATGTCTGTCCTGACGAGAATCACAAATTTTACATCATTTTTCTTTTCTCGTAAATCGTAATTTCGAAAATAGTATATTGCGCACCAAGGGCGGAAAGTTGAACATTCCACGAGCGTGTTGTGTGATGCCCGAGGTGGACAAAAGTCCCGAAGAGACTTTTTGTCCTCCGAGGGCAACACCTAATACACGAAGTGGAAGGCCAACTCCGCGCGAGGTGCACATACGTTTTTTTCACACACCTCCACGAACAGTTCGTACTCTGTTCCGTAATGAAAGGGGGGAAAGTGAGTGCTTTCGTCCCATGGGAGTGCTTTCCTCCCTAGGGAGTATCGCCAATCTCAGCGGGGAACAAAGTACGAACTTTACGTGCAGTAAAACAGTACATGTGAAAAAATATATTTCTACCAGCTTCGGCAAGTTAGGAATTTCGTGGGATACTGCTAACCACCGCTAGATGGCACAGTATGCTACCGCTAGCGTGTTTGCATAGCCTCCACCATGCATTTTCGCCATGTCACCCAGCTATCGTCGCTAGCGCCATCTTTCAGACGCCGCTCAACTATTTCTTTTAGTTCGTAAACAAATTTTGAAAGCCGTTTTCCCCGTTGCTATTGCAACGATTTGGATGAAACAAAGCTCAAACGATGCGTTGTGCAGTTGTACATGAGCTAATCTCTAGGCGTTACGATCTGATGAGAATAACACAAGAAGTTTACTATTTTCTCCAAGGGTAATTGAAACTATAAAAAAAAAATTCAAAATTTCGAAAAACCAAGACTTTAGCCCAATAGTGCTGTTATTTTAAACTTATGTTCCAAATTTCGTTGCAATTGGATGTTCCGTTTAGTAGAAAATAGCGTTCAAAATTTTGATGTGGGGAAGCGGTTCCGTAGAGGAGTGGGGGAAGTGTCTCTACAAGAGGCAGTGTTACATTCCCCCATCACCTCGAAAATTCCGAGACCGATTTCTCCCAAATAACTCGACAGATCAGGCTCAAATTTTGAGAGAACCTGCGAAACGATGGTACAATTGGGCTGAGCTTCTGGCTTCCCGAGACTAAAAGCCGTCTTATCGGGCGTGCCGAAAAACCGAAAAGTGAGGTTAGGTGCGAGAGAGACAACCCTATAGGCGCTTAACATTGGGCGAAGAAATTCTCAGCGGTGTATCACTGCCTCTTAAGTGTAAAGTTGCAATCATCAGTAGATTTGTTTTATGCCACACATAGTAAAGAAATAAAATTTTATTCTGAAAGACTAACGAATTGTTTAATACATTGCAGAGGTTGCCAATGGTTTCACGTGCCCAGCTGCTGGCGAGGTCAGCGGTGCATCCGGTAGCTTCTCCAGGCACGCTCACCCCGACGACTGCAGAAAGTACTACATCTGTCTCGAGGGAACTGCCAGGGAGTACGGTTGCCCAATCGGCACGGTATTCAAAATCGGCGACTCCGACGGTAGCGGAGCTTGCGAAGACCCCGAAGATGTTCCCGGATGGTGAGTCCACTTCAAATATACATTCATTTTCAATTCTACAAGACATCAATTTTGCATCCGAGTACTCTGCGATTATAACAATTAAAAAAAAAAAATGTCTTAAAACAATTGGAAAGTCTAAATGTGGTGGATGGCTAAATTGGGTTTAATGTTCAGTGTTCAATGTGAATTTAAAAAAAAATATATATATATATATATATATCTATAAATTTAGGTAGCTCCCTCTTCTGTATAAATTATTAGTCGTGAAACTAATATTAAGTAAAACTTGGCCATTAAAACAGTAAATAAGCTAACCCCAAATTAAAGGTACGATTCGATGATTTGGAATTTTAATTAAATGCAGGAATGTAATAATGTGCTAAAACTTTAACCCACGCGAGCCCCTCAATGAAAAGTCATTTTTATCAACACAGAAAAAAAATTTCTTAAATTTTATGACATTAATCATTGAAATGGAGATTTAAAAAAAAAAACTTTAATCACATTTTGCCCCAATATTAAATTAGACAATTAGCACTCGAATGAAAGGCACGTACAGCACGTCTGTGTACTCCAGCTATATAAAAAAAAAAAAAAAGTATCTACAGCACGACGTATAAGCACGCAAAAACAGTAAGGCACACACGGTGGCGCACGCATGCCCTGACCCCGGGTTTTTCTCGATTTTGCTTCACAGTGAGGATTACTACGGTGACTTGGACCTGAAGAGCATCAGGAAAAGCGAGCTGTTGGCTGGAACTCATAGCTCGGGAGAGTCGAGGAACGTGCCTAAACCCCAGAGCAAACCAAGACCATCGCCGGTAGCCGCGAGGCCCGCACCCATCCAGGAATAATTTTTTTTTTTTTTTTCATTTACCCAACTCCTAAACCCAACTCCTATTCAGAACGAAACTTCCACGTTGCCAAGAAAATCATCTATTAAGTGCTTTCGCTGTAACGAGAGTTTCAATTTGGCGAATGCAGCTAATAAATGTGCGATATTGTAAATCACTGCTCGTCTATTCGAATTCGACATTTATTTCTTGGCCACATGGACAACGCGAGGAAAAAGTCTTGAGAAAGTTGTAAACTGGTTTTGAACTTTTTTCTGACCTTTTCTTTTCTTCTATTCCATTTTCTCCTCTTTTGAGACTTTTGCCCTTGAAAAAAAAAAAAAAACCCCCCCCGAATCTCAAAACCTTTGAACCTCCACTTTGAACCTCCATCATCCTTTTCCTCAGAACCCTTCCATCTTACTTTTTAAAGAAACAAAAAAAAAAAAAAACAAAAACGATACAAAATAAAAAAATCTTAAAAATAATTAGCCTTTTGTGACTCGTGTTTATGCATTTCACCCTTCTTCTGTGATTTTTCGTCTGTGTCTTTTCTCTCCTGCACAATCACTACACTCGTGACGAGCGGTTATCAACTCCTTTTTCGTTTTGCTTACTCTGCATGTTATGTTACCTTTTTTCGTAACACTGTCTCTGTTGTTTTTTGTTCTAATTCTTTATGTCTGTGCTCTTAACAAAATTGTATTGCGCAAGGATTTTGTGACAATTTTTATGGGGTTATTCATGACAAAATCCACAGGTTCGTGGCCTTCATATTTTGTAACAGTTTTAACCTCCTAGTATATTTTAATGCGGAGTAGAAGAACACTCTACAACAAATTCTAGATAAATTTTGTCAAAAATTTATTTAGTCACAATCACAAAAAAAAAATATTTCCTACAATTACGTCGACAATTGTCTAGAAATTTTTTTTTTAGATTTCTTGTAAAAAAAAGAATCTTTTAGACTATTTTGAGGATGGGCATGAAACTAGGATTCGAATTTTTTTAAATAAGAAAAATAAAGTAGGACTTTTCAAAATTTTCTAGTAAGGCCACTTTGTTGTGCAAGAACTTATATTTGGTCTCGATATAAATAAACAATTGGGAGTGGTTAGAAATATCGTCGGAAAACTAATTTTTCAGTTATACGTAATATTATTAGGTTTAGTTAAATTATCTGAATTCTTAACTTTTGGCTTTCAATATTTTTCTTTACTAAAAGTTGTGTTTGATCAATTTTTCGTGCGGCATGATACGATGAAAAAATGATAGAATTTTTATTTACTTGGGTAATTATTTGGGATCATGGCTTTTGCCAATTTCAAGAGGTATGTGAGGTAAAACATGTCAAGTTGGCCACACCAATTTTTCATGTCAACAAAACGTCCTCACATTTCTTCAGGATGTTGGCCTAGTTGAAGAAAAAACGTAGGAATTCTTTTAGTTTTTTTATTGCATATTCCAGCTATTAAAAATTTCTGAAAATAATCATTGTTTATTTTTTAATGCCAATTTTCAGCGTACTTTCCAACAACATTTTTTGTAAAATTCTCCGATTTAATTTTATGCTATTTTTCAATTAAATAAAGTTGCCACTTTTTTTACCTCTGAAACGGCATTTCCGATTTAGTTGAAATTTTCACATTTTGTTCGTTGAAATGCCTAGAATCTTAGAAAAAATTGGCGAGATGGGCGGCAATTTATTATATATATATAATAAAATAGCTATATATAATAAAAAATGTAATGCGGGCATTAGAATATTTTCCATACACATTCTCAGCCCTCCTGAACGCAGAGAGCAATTAGAGAACGCAGATTAGATTACGACGATGTTCCATCGTTCGAAGAGCTGTAACTCTGGATCAAAATTGCCACCCATCTCGCTAATTTTTTCTAAGATTCTAGATATATCAAAGAACAAAATGTGCAAATTTCAGCTAAATCTAAAATATTTAATTGAAAAATAGCATAACATGAAATCGGAGAATTTTACAAAAAATGTTGTTGGAAAGTACGCTGAAAATTGGCGTTAAAAAATAAACAATGATTATTTTCAGAAATTTTTAATAGCTGGAATATGCAATAAAAAATCTAAAAGAATTCCTACGTTTTTTCTTCAACTAGACCAGCATCCTGAATAAATTTGAGGACGTTTTGTTGACATGAAAAATTGGGGTGGCCAACTTGACGTGTTTTGTCTCATATAGTTCTTACTCAATCATTTAATTTTTATTTTCAATTACAATCCTAATTTCACGCTCATCCTCGAAATAATCTAAAAAATTTTGTTTTCAACAAATACGCAATTACATTTTTTTTTTAAGTTTTGGTACTCAACATTTGTGGTGATTAAGACCAAATAAATTTTCGAAAAATCTAAAAATTAGTGTAAACCATTTTTGTACGGTACTATAATGTTCTAAAAGAAAAAAAAATATTAAAAATATGAGGTTCATGATCTCCTTGATTTGCCGTGAATTGCGACTCATACTTTTACGGGGGCTTTTAACATCCTCTATAAGGCAGCGATGTTCCTTCTTCTAGACCGATTTTTATTGACTTTTTTTCCGATCAGAATGCAAATTGGTAACGGCAAAGGTTGTAAAATTTTTTGTAAACTTATAAGTACTCTGGATAGCTGTTTGTTGATTAATTAAGCGTTTCAATTTTTGTACACACTGTTAAAAGACTTGAGTATAAATTTCTTAGCGAGGACTACTACGGTGACGTGGATCTAAAGGCCCTACGAAAACTGGGCTACAGGAAGTAGAAGCCGATGAAGACGAAGAAAAAAATGAAGAGGATGATCATTTTCTGTGGATGACTCAGACTTCTGTGGATGCTCGAGTGCCGTTCGAAAGAAAAATTAAAAAAAAAAAAAAACAGAGATTCAAGCTCAACTCAGGCAACACTGTACCTTAAAACTCGCGGCCCGAGCGAAAAACTTGGCGAAATAGCTCGGGATTATCTTTTTTAAACCTTCGACAGTCAGTAAATTGATTGTAAATTCACCCATTTACAATATAAGCGATATTTTTTTTATCAATTGAAGATTCAAATGAAAATGGTACTTTCGTTAACACATACAAGAAATCAAAATACGATTCGAAGGTTTAAAAAATTAGTTTTATGTGCCCATTGACTGTTCAGGTCTTAAACGATTTTTTTATACCAACGTCTATCTCTGGTCAAGCTCTCTTAGTAAAGAATGAAAAGAATGGAGAGCCTGGGAAGTTTTATTCTCCTACAAATTATATGTACACTACTATCATCATAAACTTGTTTAGTTTATCGTGTAAATAAATAATCTTAAGCTACATAATTCATGTCTTTCATCTGTCTGCGTGTGTGTGTTTTATGAGTGTCAAGAAATTGGAATATTTTCATGATATCTCGATGCTGATCACTTGGAAGTAGGATGATGAGTTGAGTGTTGCTGCCGCCAAAACTCTTGGCGATTTTCCAAAAATGCTATTCCTTCCTCTGCGTGTGACATTATGTGCTGAGCGGATGTCTGGTGGGCTGCCTTGATATCTGCAAGAACACATGTTTCATTAGAAATTAAAACACTCTTCACTTTTGTTTAGATTTATCCTGCTATGGATTGTAAATCTTTTCAAAGTTTGTTAAGCAAATTAAAGGTTGGCTTCATTGATTTGAGACCGCAAGAAGCGAGTTTTATGCTTACTCTTGTCAAGCCAAAATTTGTACAGAAAATCCTATTTGATTGGCTGCTCGTAACGATGTTCTGATCAGGAAAAACCGCAGGTCGGATTATAAAAAATGTAAGTTTCATTTTTTCAATTCTTCTAGTCTATAAAAACGAAATTCTTCCTACAATGTCTTACATTCGACTTGGGAATCTTTTTACATCATCGAAGCACCGTTACTAACAATGAATTGAATTAATTTTTTTTTGTAAGACACTTTTTACCGACAAACATATAAAACTCGATTTTTTTCACTTAAAACTGGTCGAGACTTAAAATTGAATTAGGAAAAACGGATAAACTTTTAAACAAAATGTATTCAGTAGATTAAATGAGTAGATTAAATAATTATTTGCAGATCTGGTCGAAAATATTGAGAAACGCTTGCCATATATCTTTCGTGAGCTGATGGAAAAGCCTCCAAAAGCCTCCACAATACAGTCCTCTTTGTCTTTGATGAGATTTTAAAACTTCATGTAACCGAGACCTTACAGTTTTACTCCCTAAAATCTCGAATCTTCAGCAACGTAATTCCATCATCAATCAATGTGCTGTTTCCATGAAACTTCATAATGTTCTTCACCCTCCGAAAAATCTTGTAAACCTTGTTCTGCTGAAGAAAACCGGTTTTTAGGGATCCCCTCCCAACCAACTCAATAATCCCATTCAGCACTTTTTCCACCTGCAGAATTTCCTTCACTTCCAAAAACAGGGAAATTAATTTCGAATAAATCATCGCGACTTGCGATATTTTCTGTAATTGATAAGCCACCAATTGATAGCAGGAAAGTATATCCACAATAGTCTAGTTCACAAGATTGACAAAAGCGTGCTGTATGTCTTCCGAAAGCTGATTAAAAGTCTTCACAATGCATTCCTCTCCGTCTTTGATAGGATCCATAAACTTCATATAACTAAGACGATAGAGTATCTGCCCCATTGAATCGCGAACAGCCACCCACGTAACTTTATTATCCGTCAATGCGGTTTTCTCCACTGTCGTTCTAGCGAGATCATAAAACATGATGATGTTCCTCAACATCCCGACAGTCTTGTAAAATGGACAAAATCTGTCGTAGGCCGAGTAGCTGTTCTGCTGAAGAAAATCATCTTTCAGAAGTCTCGCAACTTCCAGAACTATTTTATCAGCTTCGGAGAGAGAACCCCTTCCAACCAACTGAACAATCTCATTGAGCTCCTCTTCCTCCTGAAGAATCTCCTTCGCTCTATCCCTCAGTGTCCCAAAACCAGGAAAATTCTTCTCGTAGAAATCATCGAGACTCTTGAGATATTTGCTGTAACTGATCAGCCAATTGATGGCAGGAAAGTGTTTCCTCTGTGCGAGCTTTTTGTCCAGCGCCCAGAAGACTTGGGTGATACCTAAAGTCGCACTGGTGACAGGATCAGAAAAGTCACCGCCAGGTGGCGAAACTGCTCCCAAGATACTGACCGAACCTTCCCTCTTCTTACTTCCCAAACAGATGACCCTACCGGCTCTCTCGTAGAAATTGGCCAATCTAGCACCGAGATAAGCTGGATATCCGGAATCCGCAGGCATTTCACCCAACCGACCACTTATCTCCCTCAGAGCTTCAGCCCAACGGGACGTCGAATCCGCCATCATCGATACATTGTAGCCCATATCGCGAAAATACTCCGACAGAGTGATTCCAGTATAGATGGAAGCTTCTCGAGCCGCTACTGGCATGTTCGACGTATTGGCAACCAAAACAGTTCTCTTCATTATCGATTCGGCGCTGCCATCAATTTCGACCGAGAGATCTGGAAAGTCCCTGAGTACTTCGGACATCTCGTTGCCACGTTCTCCACATCCAACGTAAACTATGACGTCGGAATTGGAATACTTCGAGAGGGCTTGGGATATTACGGTTTTGCCACAGCCAAAAGCACCAGGGATGGCTGTCGTTCCACCCTGTACGCAAGGAAAAAGAGCATCGAGAACTCTCTGACCTGTAAGCAGCGGATGATTGGCCGGAAGCTTTTCAGCTACGGGTCTCGGTTTTCTTACAGGCCATATTTGAAGCATCGAGTGTTTCGTTATCACCCCCTCAAACTCAGTCTCCAATACAACGTCGTCGACGTTGTAATTTCCTACAGGTGCTATGTAAGTTACTGTACCGAATGATTTGGGACAAAGTGTTATGGAATGCTTGACCAATGTATTGTCGTGAACGAACCCAAAGATATCGCCACTGGTCAGTGGACTTCCAACACGGATATTCATGGGCACAAATTCCCAGGAATTCGTTCGTGATATCGAGGGGATGTGAATCCCTTTGGGAATGAATATCGAACCGGAAATGGCGGATATGTTCTGAAGGGGACGCTGGATACCGTCAAAGATACTTTCTAAAATTCCTGGACCCAGTTCCACGGAGAGTGGCATTCCAGTTCGAAGCACTGGGTCACCCACGGTCACGCCATTGGTGTCCTCGTAGACTTGGACCGTTGCCATATCGCCGTCCAGACGGATTATTTCACCGACAAGCTTGTCGTGGCCGATTTTCACTAATTCGTACATTGCTGAACCGCGCATTTTTCCGGCGACCACCACCGGACCGGATACTCCTTGGACATATCCGTATTCGGACTCGGGCTCGTCTTCGTAGTTGCAGGACATCGGGAAGATGATAATGATAACTTTCTTAATTAGTTTATAAATCTCTTTGGCGGAGAATGAAAAGACGTTAGGGCTGTCAATTTTTACTGGTTATGGAGGTCAATACGAATGAAGATGATGCAGATATCTTCTTTTTTTTTCAACAGTCTGACTATCAACGGTCCTGCTTGTTTCTTTTCTATGACAACAATACAAACGAGTACAACTAACTCCCTTTCTTAATCTTTTTAATTTTTTTTTTATATCTCGACTTTGTATAGCATGAACAATTATGTCAAGAATATAGTACTGTTTTTACAATATATGTGTTTTTAAAAAACCCGGATTATAGAAAAATATTCAAACTCTTTTCCCCCATGAAACATGGTTTAATGAAGTGTTCACATCTCGAATTTGTAAATTAATAACACTAGAACTAAAGCTTATTTTATATACTTTCAAAATTAACCTTTCAATAACTCTTTAGCTTCAAAATTGATAAATTTATAGAAGAATATACTTAGAATTCTACATATTATTCAAATAAAAAATGAAAATGCTTTCCGCGAATTTAAAAAGTACTAACCGAACAAGGTCAGATTTATATTTTATATTTTATATATACTGTACCCATCTATGTCTGAAAGTAACAATTTTTTAAATTTGAAATATGCCCTATAACATCTGGAATATTTCAACTATAACATCGTCAAAATATTTTTTAAAACAATGATCTGAACGTATAATTTTTTACGACATTGCAAACAGGAATTAGGTAAACCTGTGTCTGGTTCAATATTTGAACTAATAAAAAAAATAAGCAAGTGTTGATTGCCAGCATAAATTCTTGGGTTCCTGAGGGCTTAAAGGGCATTTGTTAACAAATTTTCTTTCTGACATCTACTTGTTATCAAGTTTTGAGGAAAATGCATGAAATGCCGATTTGATTTTCTTTCAATTGTGTTTCGCCAAACCCCCGTAACATTAAAATTGGTGGTGATGTTCAAAATTTAAGGAGACGGAGTCAGGTCAAAATTACGCGGCCACAAGTATTATTTTGAAAAAAATATGTACTTTTCACCTACAAACAAAAGAATTTTACCCCAAGCGGAAAAACAGGCGGGTATGACGGGTCACATACAAACATTTTTTGTATGTTTTTGCACTCTGCACATTTTTAAAATAGAAACAATAGGCCAAATATGGCCAAATAATTATCGGTTAAAATGCGAATTTCTGTAAAATCTGAACTACTTTATCGATTTTGCCTAAATTTGGTATTAAACATTGACACACTCCATTTAAGTTTTACGCAAAATTTTACATTAGTTACTTGAACCGTTCTCGAGTTACAAAATTTTCAAAAAAATTTCAAAAATTTCAAAATGCCGTAAAATCCGAACCGCTCTACCGATTTCATCCAAATTCAGTACCAAACAACATTGAACGTATCTCCAATTACGAAGAACTATTTAGCTAAATCGGCGAACTTTTACGAAAGTTAGAGCGACCACGCACTTTTTTCAACAAATTAAAAACTACATAAAATCTCAATGACTATATATATATTGTCAAAAATCGCAACATTCAAAGGCAGACAAATATGAGACTGATCGTTCAAACGGTTACTGAGTGAAAGGCGATTGAATTTTCCAAGCCCTGCACACACACACACACACACACACACATACAGACGGACATTTTTTCTAAATCACTTTTCTCGACGTTTTGGGCCATTCTGAGTATACTGACATGAAAAATCTCGACAAAAAACATTTTCATGAAAACAAAACTTCCTCTATGAGAGATCAAAAAGGATTAATTACAATTAAATATAGTACCTGGACATTTTAAGAGATCCTGAAGATACTTCTTGTCGACATTCAATTGACCCAGTAGATTCGGAGCATTGCCCTTCCGTTTGGTTGACGCCGAGTTTCTTCGCTTCTCAGCAAGATCCTCTGATTTCATAACTACTTTCTTCTTTTTGTAATCGTTGTCATTATTGTTATTGTTATTTTCCATGAGTTGCTTGGAATAACTCGGTTGAGTATCTTCTACTTCATTTCGATGGGTTGGAAGTGCTTTCGATAGTACTGGTTTCTGTTGAGACCAGCCTGGTACTTCGATCGGAATTGGCATGCTGTTATCTGAAATACAAGAAGCTCGTGTAATTCTATTAGATAAGCAATTAAAAAGCTTTTTTCTAAATTTAAACGATAACTTTTTGGGAATAACATGATTTAATGTTGAGAAAAAATGAATGCTACAAAGTTGTTCTAACGCTGTCGTTATAGTGAAGTAAACTGTTGAGTAATAAATTATAAAAAAAAAATATCTCGGTTCTCACTTCCTAGTATATTCTGTATAGCTTCCTTAGCTTTCTGTACGCCGAGTCGGAATTGATCGAACTCTGGACGAATCCTCATTCCACGGTAATAATAGACCAAACTTAGCTCGAAGTCACCGAGATGATAGAGCGCCTCCGCCTTGTAATACATAGCGCGAGCATTGTTCGGATCCTTAATCTTTTCGTTGAGCGCCGCCTCGGCATCATTCAGCGCTTTCTGCGGTTCACCGAGCAGCAAGTAACACTTACTTCTTGCGATCAAAGCATTTTTATCGTTTGGACTGAGCTCCAGTGCCTATGAAAATAACAAAACGAAAATGTAAGTTCAAAAAAACTATTGAGGAAGGTAAAAGAGAAGCAATGGAATTTCATGGTGTTGGAATTCCAAATTGGCGTTTCAACATTTTAGCTATAGTAATGTCGATTTTTAGATATTTATTTACAAAGGACTATGGGAATTTTTTATTTTATTCTTTTTTTTGTTTTATTCTTTATGAATTCTCAAGCATTATAATTAATTTACGAGAATTGCAATATCTTATACGGGAAAATAAATCGGGTAAAAATGAACATGTCCGTGCGAAACAGTACAGAAATAAACAGTTCAGAATAATATCAATCTTTATCAATTTTTGTAAAGTCATTTTTTAAAAAGAAACAATTATCCGGATATCCGAGCTTCGCGAATACCCGAATATCCGGACTACCCAAATATCCAGACTATCCGGATTTCCCGGATACCCGAACTACCTGGTAGATCGAACTACCCGGTATATCCGAAAACTGGAAGTATCCGTCAACCCGAAGCATCCGAACTACACGAATAATTACAGAGATCACATGTTTGAGCCCCAGAAGAACATAGGAAGTGGATAACCGTAGTGTGCTGGTGTCCATGTCAACCTCTACATAGTTTTGAGAATCCAGATCGGTCTCTCTATAGTTTTCGAATTCTAGATCGACCTTTCCATAGTTGTTAGAGTCCAGGTTACTCTCTTCATAGCTTTTGGAGTTCAGGTCAACGTCTCCATAGTTTTTGGGGGGCAGGTTGATGTCTCCTTAGTTTTCGGAGTCTAGGTAGACAACTCCAAATTTTTAGGAGTCTAGATCAACCTGGTCCCCAGATATTTTCATGTTTTCATATTTTCATATTTTCATATTTTCATATTTTCATATATTCATATTTTCATATTTTCATATTTTCATATTTTCATATTTTCATATTTTCATATTTTCATATTTTCATATTTTCATATTTCAATATTTTAATATTTTAATATTTTAATATTTTAATATTTTAATATTTTAATATTTTAATATTTTAATATTTTAATAATTTCATATTTTCATATTTTCATATTTTCATATTTTCATATTTTCATATTTTCATATTTTCATATTATCATATTTTCATATTATCATATTTTCATATTTTCATATTTTCATATTTTCATATTTTCATATTTTCATATTTTCATATTATCATATTTTCATATTATCATATTTTCATATTTTCATATTTTCATATTTTCATATTTTCATATTTTCATATTTTCATATTTTCATATTTTCATATTTTCATATTTTCATATTTTCATATTTTCATATTTTCATATTTTCATATTTTCATATTTTCATATTTTCATATTTTCATATTTTCATATTTTCATATTTTCATATTTTCATATTTTCATATTTTCATATTTTCATATTTTCATATTTTCATATTTTCATATTTTCATATTTTCATATTTTCATATTTTCATATTTTCATATTTTCATATTTTCATATTTTCATATTTTCATATTTTCATATTTTCATATTTTCATATTTTCATATTTTCATATTTTCATATTTTCATATTTTCATATTTTCATATTTTCATATTTTCATATTTTCATATTTTCATATTTTCATATTTTCATATTTTCATATTTTCATATTTTCATATTTTCATATTTTCATATTTTCATATTTTCATATTTTCATATTTTCATATTTTCATATTTTCATATTAATACAACTCGGAATTATTTCACATTAGATTGCATAGAAATGGTGTAACTCGGATCCATTACCCATTACTTTAGGCAGAAATAATGTAACCCCGTTCGAGTGAATCCATTTCACACAAGATATGAAGAATTGATAATTCGTTACAACGTAAAGAAAAGTTTACTATGAAAGTGACTATATCGTCGACGTATGAGTGACACGTCAAAAAAAAAAGCGTAATAAGTTACAAAGCCAAACAGTAAGGTTTATCTGTAAAATCAAATCCTGGAGACGAATTAAAAAATAAACAATAGTTGCACCAATCACAAGGTAAAAAAAAAATATTTAAATTATTTTATAATGTTTTATTATATTTATAAAGTACAACTAAAGTACATTTGTTCCAAAGTGTTGAAAATTTCATATTAGTAATAACGTCACAGTTTTATTCATATAACAGAACGTTCCACGACTAAGCAATAAGGGAAGAGGAAAGAATGAAGAAAGAAATATCAAGCTCAATTACGTAGTCATAAAGAAAGTAACGAGGCCGATGCAATTAATGGCACGAGTTTCCTACGACATTATATCAGAATGTCGAGGCAATATATTCCTCAAACCCAAGATTTGTTCACACACACACACATATATATTATTAGAGCACCATGCTCCACACACATTTACAAGTGTTCTCTATGTGTACAATGCTCTATGTCGCGAACTTCCGAACGAGTTTCAACGCTCGCCGTTCGACTTCAGTCTCAATGTATTGCACGATTATTTTCTTGTCGTTTTATATTTTTCTTGCTTGGTCGTTTCTTTATTATTTTTTTTTTTTTATCCAAGAAAAATAGCTTCGCCGTTTCTGAGGGAGTCCGCCAATATGCGGTATATCGCTTCTGGTGCATGCTGTATATATCAATGCTAATAACTGTAACGACTCCGGGCTGTAACCGCCCCCTTAATCGTGCCCGAGTCAGGCGGTGCCATGATATTCCAAGAAGACATCGTAAATCATGATAGATTATCGGAATCGCGGTAGTATCTATACCCTATATCCCTTCGTACCTATTTCTTCAGCCCTTCGCTGTTACTGAAGCTCTTCGCGAATTGGCATCGAATACGACTCGTGCCTGCGAATGATATCATCTATACTTAGTTTTATTATTCTTCCAGCTGATCTATAAGTGTATATATGCCACTGAATCTATACAGTTCTCAAATACCAGATTAAAATCTAAAACTGTATTCGATCATCTGTGTGCTAAAACAAAAAGTTCAGAATTTTGGGTTCAGATTCATAATTAGCAACCACAAAAAGTAACGAGTATACACCAACTTTCGAGCAAGTCGAGACCTCTCGTAGAGGACTTAGAAAAATCAGACCCTGGAAGGGGTTCCCATGGGGGACATAGAAAAATAAGACCCTGTGAGGAGCGTCGCATAGGGGCGAAAAATCAGATGCTGGGAGGGAGAGTGATAGGAACTCATAGGGACTATGGGAGGGCGAGGGCCACCTCTCTCTCCCTCGATTCCCCTACACAGGGCCTGAATTTTCGAAGTTTCCATGAGAACCACCTCGCAGGGTTCGATTTTTCCAAGTCCCCCATAAGACCCCGCTAGGGGAGGGCGAGGGGCCCCTCTCTCCCTCGATTCCCCCACACAGGCCCTAAACTTTCCAAGTCCCCCATGAAAACCACCTCTCAGGGTTTGATTTTTCCAAGTACCCCATGAGAACCCCCTCCCAGGGTTAGATTTTTCCAAGTCTCCCATGAGAACCCCCTCCCAGGGTTTGATATTTCCAAGTCCTCCATAAGACCCCGCTAGGGGAGGGCGAGGGGCCCCTCTCTCCCTCGATTCCCCCACACAGGCCCTAAACTTTCCAAGTCCCCCATGAAAACCACCTCCCAGGGTTTGATTTTTCCAAGTACCCCATGAGAACCCCTAAGGTTTGATATTTCCAAGTCCTCCATGAGACCCCGCTAGGGGAGGGCGAGGGGCCTCTCTCTCCCTCGATTCCCCCACATAGGGCCTACATTTTCTAAGTCCCCATGAAAACCACCTCCCAGGGTTTGATTTTTCCAAGTCCCCCATGAGAACCTCCTCCCAGGGTTTGATTTTTCCAAGTCCCCCATGAGACTGTGTAGTGGAATCGAGGGAAAAAGGGAGGTCCCTCATCCCCCTCCCTCGGGAAATCAAGGGAGGGGTAGGGGGAGGGGCTTCCCTCTCTCCCTCGACTCCTCTACGCAGCGACGATGGCCAGACATTTTTATAATCTAGAGAGGTATGTAATCTCAGTCATCACTCATCACAAATTTGAGTTGTAATTAAAGTGAATAAGAAAATTCTGTTGATGGATACTCCCACATTTTGTTATTACAGCGATTCAGTATATGGAAAAGTGAAAAATGCATCGAATACTTTTGAACAGTTCCACCGGTCACCCTTACTTGTACTGACTGCAGCCAAATCTACTTAACTATTACGATGTCTCACTCTCCGCCGAATTTTTTCTACGAAAGGTATTGTTCTTTTATGTTGTAATTCGATGATATGTAAATGACTTCACCTATTTATCAGCAATAACCTTAAATTGGGCGACTTCTAAGCTCTTTTTTGCTTAAATATTTATTTTAACATTTTAAAGATGTGTCACGTAAGGTGAACATCAATCAAGTACTGACCGCGGCCCAATTACTGTCATATCATATACTTTACGAATAATGAATACTATTTACGTCCGATAAACTTAATTCTTCTTTGTGTCTATTCTTTGCAATCTGCATTTTGCTATTTAAAAATTACTAGAATAAAATGTTATACAAACGTTCAGGTTCACTATGTTATCCGCGAACCCGATGCGCGGAAAAAGCCGGTGCCAGTCATTTTCTTGTTAAAAACTAAAGCTACGGAAATTACTTTATATAATACTATTTCTAATGCGATCAAATTGATGAACCCCCATCCGCGACTCGGAATATTCAAAATCCTGTAATACATCTCAGCCTTCATCCGAATCCCGAGACTCCTCCCGAGAATTTGGAGAATGGTGCTGATGCTGGACATTGAATAGTCCTGATAATCTTAATTCCAATAAGCCTGGAGAACAGAAATACTGAAATGGGATTTTGAATAATTCGGGCGGAGGGAATATTGCAGGTTTTAGAATATTCTGGACCTGAAGGAGGGGTTGTATTGCTGAATTTATTGATCTCACCATATGAAATCCCTGTTCTCAAGAACAAATATGCGATATGGTAAAGGGCGGTGCACAAGGCACTCCCGGGAGGTCGACTTAGAAATCTTACGACGGAGATTAGCAGAACGGCGAGGAACTAAAAGGGTTGACGTGCTAAGCACGCAAGTGGCGGGTGTCATGTAAGGTCATGTATGGTCACGTCTGGTCACGTATGGTCACGTATGGTCACGTATGGTCACGTATGGTCACTTGTGGTCATGTATGGTCATGTACCGGCTGATACACTAGGGAAACGATCGTGTAGAATCTTGTAGTTAAATGCTACCGATTTACGTGTATTCGTTCCCGCTAAAGTTCGTAGGTGCCTCGAGTCAGAAGGCAGTAGCTATCGGATCGAGTAATTTCGGATTTCGTAAATAATCACAATGTTTCGCTATCGAGAATTACGCGTAATAATCAGTCTGCCTCGAGACGTCGACGAGACGTGTCGAACTAATTACGCGCTCCCGTGTTGACAGTTTTTCTGTCCGGTCACGCTCGATAGTTCGGTTCTCGCGGTCTATCGTAGGATAGACGCTACGTGTGCTCTTTACGCGAGCTCTTTACGCGTGATAGTTCGCGTTCTCGCGCTTCAGAATTTTATTAAACTTAAATTCTTTAGTTTCTCGTGCAGTGCAGTTTAGCGCATTCTGTTCCCGAATATAGGAATATAGTTCTCGGTTCTCCCAAGGATTGTGCATCAAATTGGTGAGTTTTCCGCAAGTTTTTCGTTTGGAATAAAGTAACATAAATCTTTTTCGAATTGATATCGCTCTCGCTGTGACAGCTATGCGTTGTCACTGCTGCCGCTACTGTTGCAGCGTTGACGTTTGAACATTTTTCAAAGTTTCCATTGGGGTAACTTTTTTAACTATACTACCGGTAGCGGGACTGGTTTTGGCTGAGGGTCCCAAATTTTTTCGCTATTCACGAATATCGTTTCCTTGTATCATATAGGAAGACCTCCACACAGTTATAGAACCCAAATAATTGTTCGTTTCTGTTGAGCCGTAGTCGAAAAATATCAAAAAACAAAAGTCTCGGATTTTTAATTGTGTATATCTTCGGTGTGAATAGGGCAAAAATAAAATTTGACCAATGCTTCTAAACCGGAAAGAAACGGTTATGCCGACATCACAACTTACATACCAAAAAAACAACTTGCATTGCAGACAATTTATATTACAATTTCAGTACAACAAACTTGTCCATCGTAGCACTTTACTACGTGTAACTACGCACGACTTAACGACGTACGCGCTACTCATCATGACCCACTAAAAAATGCGCAAAACTGTTACTTAAATATATTTCAATTCAACAAAATAACATGATGTGAAGTACTGTTTAGAAATTCGGCACGAAGGTCCGAACGGTTATGTTAATCCATAAAGGTATTATTTTGCGATTGCTGATTAGGCGAAGTATTTTGTTCAGTCAACAAAAATAACATCAACAAAAGTATTTAGTTCTCTCTGCAAAATAAATTTGAAACGTTTTTTCGTGACAATATTTTTTGTTTTTTACTCAAAAAGGATCCACAAAATGAGGTAACAAAATTATTTTGTTGTAACACAAGATTTTGTCTCAGTATAATTGATCTTTGTGATGAGTATTTTTTCGTTACATCTCTGCTTCCTCATAGAGGAAACTATGTTTTTGTGAACATTTTTTTTTTTTTTGTGATTTTAATGTTAACATACTTAAAATAGTCTAAAACGTCCAGAAATGCTATTTTCAGCCGGCGTCCGGATGAGCCTGCGTGCATGCGTGCGTGCGTGCGTGCGTGCGTGCGTGCGTGCGTGCGTGCGTGCGTGCGTGCGTGCGTGCGTGCGTGCGTGCGTGCGCGCATGCGTGCGTGCGTGCGTGCGCGCATGCGTGCGTGCGTGCGTGCGTGCATGCGTGCGTGCGTGCGTGCGTGCATGCGTATCAGGCTTCCAAAATTCAAACACCTATAACTCGAGGATGATTACACTGATCGGTCTGAAATTCGGCATACAAGTAGAGTGGTTGGTCCTGTATATTTAGGACAATTTACAAAATAATTGGGACTCTTGTACAAATTTTACAAATATTAAGTTATAGGACTAAAAAAATGTCCAAACGTAGACAAACATCAAACGATGGTTCAATATGGTGAGGATCGGTTGAAAAATGCGATTTTCATGACATTTTGAATTTTTCAAAAAGAAGTGTCTTTGCGTTGCACAGCTGGTTTATTATTTCGAGGAGTGAAGAAGTTATTCAATGATCAGTAAATGATCACGGACTATGAACGGATTAGTCTTTGGAACGCTTTTACAACAACAAAAAAACTCGTTTTGCTTTCTCATAAAGGAAATTTTGTTGATATTTATTATTTACAAAGCTTCCTCTATAAGGAAGCCAAACACAAACCAACTTCTTCCAGCAATGCTCTATAGGCAATATTGAACAATGAGGAAGCAAAATGCAAGTTCATTTGCACCCTTTTCATTTAATTGTGATTCTTCCGATAAATTCCAGGCCTGGATGAAGAAGTAGAAGTAATAAGAATAAAATGAAATGATTATAAGTATAACTTTACAAAGCAAAAAAAAAGCAAAGCAAAGCAATGCTGAATATTAGCACAATATTGAATCTGAAAATGTGCTTCAATTGTTCTGACAATTATTACAAAAAAACGAGCATGACTGTTGTGCCTGCATGCTAATTTTAATCCAATCAATGAAGCCGTTATTGCGATACAAAAATTCGAATTTTACAAGCCTAACATTTCACCATTCGCCTGTGGTAGATTAATTTTTTTTCTATTTTCTAATAATTTTTAAAATCAAAAAAGCTCGAAAACTATAAGAAGAAAAATCTTGCCCACTTCAGCCATAATCTAGAAAATTTTGATATTGAACAAAGTATTCTTCAGAATTTTTCCAGATTTTTAAATTATCGCATTCGATATATCACTTTAAAAAAATATTTAAAAAAAGATTTCCATTAAAAAAAAAAAAATTGCTGCATCGAGGATCTAACTAATCCTACAAAAAAAAATGAGCCCAATCGGAGAGATTTCACCATTCGCCTGTAGTAGATTAATTTTTTTTCTATTTTCTAACAATTTTTAAAATCAAAAAAGCTCGAAAACTATAAGAAGAAAAACCTTGCCCACTTTAGTCATAATCTAGAAAATTTTGATATTGTACAAAGTATTCTTCAGAATTTTTCCAGATTTTTAAATTATCGCATTCGATATATCACTTTAAAAAAATATTGAAAAAAAAATTTCCATTAAAAAAAAAAAAAAAAATTGCTGCATCGAGGATCTAACTAATCCTACAAAAAAAAAATGATCCAAATCGGAGAGGTCGAGGGTCAGACCCAGGTCAAAACGGGGTGGATTGCCCCATACAAATTCACCCAGCCATTTTTTTCTAAACCAATTTTCTTTCGACATTTTGAGTCTTCTGACACAAAAATCTCGACAAAAAATGCATGAAAACAAAGCCGTCTTTATTTTCAAATCGATATTAATACTAAAATATGAAGGAAAAACCTTATTAATGCACTTTATGGCAATGCCAACGTCCCCGGATCGCATCTCTCTAGCTCCAAGTGCAAGCATAGCGCTGGGTTCGGCCTCGTCGGGAATCTGCAATTCCCTGTTTCGATCCTGTCGTCTTTTCATCTTGAGCGATTGAATAATATCACGACTGCCCATATTAACAGCCGCGGCCCTATCTTTGTCTGTGTAGACTTCTTCCTGGCGAAAAGTTACATTTTTCGTTCTTCGCCGGCCCTTTATAGACTTTCGTACATCGAGATCGTACTCGACCGAGTCTTTAATCGGTTGTCGGTTGACGGAATCGGTTCCACGCTTTCCTCTTCCATCCTCGTTTCTGTTACGTCTCCCGGACAAAGTTACTCTATCCCGTAAATCTGAATTCGATCCGCCCTTCGAAGGGCCTCTAGCAATTTTCGTCAACGATTGATCTTTGCCATCTTTAACCGGCTGCTGACTCGTTCCACTTGCTCTCTTTGTTTCGGTGGTCTCTTCCAAACCAATTCTCACGAAACTTTGCAGGAAATCATTGTCTTGCAGCGTTGGCTTCAGAATATCCGACGCTTGTACCATTGCGTGATCCACATTCTGTCCGGATCCTCCAGTATCCATTTTTCAGAGGTAAATTTTGATGAACGAAAATGAACTCGGTGTGTTCGATGAATTTCGCGAGATTCACAACTTGGATTTACGAATTTTGTTACACTTAACACTGTTTGGATTTTTGAAAAAAAAAAAAAAAAAAACGACGTGCAGGTCAATACAGAAATGTGTATTTCAAGATATTTCCTTTCCGGAGATACGTGTGCATATCGACACCTTTTCAGGATGGCCTGTTGCCTTAGTAACAGTCAACAATGCGCCACGTTCCGAAACGCTGTCGGCGTCGTTTCCTTTTACTTATCATAGAATATATATGCTCTGAAAATTTGCTACATTTTAATGCCAGCGTATACGTTATAATTGATATAGTTATGTAGATACAAATATTTCATAATGTTTCTTCGACTTTTGTAATTCGCTATTTGGACAACTCTGTTCGTGGCGAAAATTATAAAGTTTAGTTAGGGCGAATGTTTAGTGGTTACAGGATGCTACGAAGAAGAGCACAAAGTTCTTATCTATAGATTGCATGTACCGGTGGTCGGTTTATCGTATATCTTCGTAATAGCTTTATTTGTCGGTTCGCAGCGTGTTTGTACTACTTGCAGTACGTTAAAACGAATAAGAGCTAAATTTAGCGGCAATTTGCTATTAATATAGTATTGTCTGATTGTTAACGTAGTATATTAATTTTTAATAAATAAAAAAAGATACATCGAAGAAAATCTACTTTTTTCATTTCTTATGCATAAATAATTGTCTATGAACACAGCCAGCCGAATTCATGTCTAATAGAGTTCTTTTTTTTTGTAAAAAATGTTTTCACTATTTAGACGGTTGAGAGAATTAGAAAAAGTTGGAAAAGCTGCAATGTGCAACGTTTTGCTTTTCAACAGTTTTTTTTTTTGTATTTGAGTAACGTATTAGCTGTTTTTTGCGACCAGATGATTGGTTGGGGTAGAGATCATTTGTAAAAAAAGTAGAACCTTGCAAATTGCTTCCTCATTATTTTACATTTTTTTTAAATGTTTACATGTATGCAAAATAGAATAGAATAGAATAGATACAGAAACGTTTGACGAGTTTTTTTTTACCATTTTTTAAAATAATTTTTTAAATAAAAAAATCTTAAAAACTATAAGAATAATCTTGCACACTTTGGCAATAGCTTAGAAAATGTTCATATTCAATAAAGTGTTTTTCAGAATTTTTGCTGATTTTTAAATTATGGCATTCGATATGTCACTTTAAAAAAATATTTAAAAAAAAATTTGCATAGTTCGGAAAAATCTAAAAAAGATCCTAAAAATCTGAAAAAATTCTAAAAATCCAATTTTACATAAACAAACATTTGACCAATCGCCTATAGTAGATTAATTATTTTTTCAATTTTTTAATAATTTTTAAAATAAAAAAAGTTTAAAAACTGTAAGAAGAAAAATAGAATTTTGCAAATTTTTTTCTCGAAAAAAAAATTTCCACGAAAACAAAGCTTTTAAATAGAACAAATATATTTATAATATACTTTTATAAAAAAATGTCTTTCCAGACTGTATTAAACAGTCGATGGTCCTGTTTGATCAACGTCCAAAATGTCACTTAATTTATTTGAATGTATGGGCAATAGTTGAATTTTAAAAAAATCTAAAAAAATCAAAAATTTTCTAAAATACGAACTATTTGTTGGATTTTTACCAAATTCAGTATCCAACATCGACACATAGTATTTAAGCTTTATGCAAAATTTTAGATTAATCGCTTGAAGCAAAAAATGAAAAATGTGAATTTCTATAAAATCTAAAGGCGTGTGCCCTTTGGTACTAACTTTGGATCTACTCCGATAAACTTTTATGCCACAAGTTTCAGCCGGAATCGCTAGAAATTTATTCAAAATAGAGTGATAACAGACTTTTTTTAAATCTCATATATTTAAATCCCATATACTCAAGATGCTTACATGTATAGATAATATAAAATGTATACCAAAAGAAGCCTTTACGTCGAAAATTTTGACACAAATTTTTCAAAAACCAGTGCAATACCGACAGTATAAAATAAGTTGGTGCAACTGTTACGTACAAATTTCTAGAAAAAATTCTTTAACGATTTCTTAATTATTTCTTTAATGTACTTAGTAACAATTAAGCACTAGGGTATGTTGAAAACTTTTTTTTTATATCCAAAGTCAACGTGGATTTGAGGCAAAACACGTCACGTCGGTCACCCCAATTTTTCACTTTAACAAAATGTCCTCAAATTTCTTCAGGATGTTGGTCTGGTTGTAGAAAAAACGTAGGAATTTTTTCACATTTTTTTTTACATTTTCCAGCAATTAAAAATTTCCGAAAATAATCATTGTTTATTTTTGAACGCCAATACTACGGCTCGCACAAAAAAATCATAACAACATCAAATTTTGGATTTTAAGCGTACTTTCCAAAAACATTTTTTCTAAAATTTCCCGATTTTATTTTATGCTATTTTTCTATTAAACAAAGTTGCTAATTTTTTTCCCTCCGAAACGGCATTTCCGATATAGCTAAAATTGTACACATTTTGTTCTTTCAAATATCTAGAATCTTAGAAAAAATTGGCGGCAATTTCGTCCCAAAGTTACAGCACTTCGAACGACGGAACATCGTGGCAATCTAATGTGTAATTGCTCTTTGCGCGAAAATATTGCAAAGCCCGCATTACATTTTTTTTATTATGTAATTCTTGTTTTTTGTATTAGATTACCGCGATGTTTGATCGAAGAGCTGTAACTCTGGAGCGAAATTACCGCCCATCTCGGCAATTTTTTCTAAGTTTCTAGGCATTTCAACGAACAAAATGCGAAAATTTCAACTAAACCTGAAATGCCGTTTCGGAGGGGAAAAAAGTGGCAACTTTATTTAATTGAAAATTAGCATAAAATGAAATCGGAGAATTTGACAAAAAATGTTGTTGAAAAGTACGCTAAAAATCCAAAATTTTATGTCGTTATGATTTTTTTTTTGCGAGCCTTAGTATTGGTGTTAAAAAATAAACAATGATTATTTTCAGCGATTTTCAATGGCTGGAATATGCAATCAAAAAATCTGAAAAAATTCCTACGTTTTTTCTTCAACTAGACCAACATCCACTTTCTTACAATTCACAAAAGAAAATAAAAATTTATATCGCACATCGCTCTACACTTTCTCTGCGAATGAGTAAAGTGGCAACAAAATATGCCATTTATTTAAATTTTTGCTTTCTCATAGAGGAAGCTCTGTTTTCGGGAGAAATATTTTTTTTTTGCGATTTTCATATCTCAAAATGATCTGAATCATCGAGAAAAGTGATTCAGAAAAATTGTCCGAATTTATATATGCGTGCGATTTGAAATTTATTAACTTTCAAATTTATTTGTATATAAAATTTTACCATTTTTCAACTACTCTGGCAAAACTATTAATTTTACTAGAACATTTCTTAAAACTTCTTTTGTAGATCATTTGATTCTCAACAAATCGGCTCTTGAGAAGAATGTACCAATCTCATAGATTGAAAATTGTAGGCCTATGTAAACATTTATTACATAAAAACTTATTCTAAATATCTTTTACATAATATGGTACTCTAAAAAATGACATGAAACATGCGGACAAGTGAATTACATTCTGATATTCTGATCGCTTCATACTTCAAAGGGACATATGATGTTGCAGAACGCGGTGTTTCATTCTCAGAAGACTATAACGAATGGTTAACTAAAAAAAAACGAAGAGCTATTTCAGTATTTGTTACAAATTCTGCGAAAAAATCGATCCTGCAGTGATTAATAGTCGATTTTATTAATAAAAACCATTTAAAATTGGTGGTTTTTTAATGAATTTTTTTCGTAGGTCTAAAATTCAATGGTCTACAAAAAAGTTTTAAATTATGTTGTGGTAATACTAATAATTTTGCCGTAAGGTAAACGTACCACTGGCGGCACGTTTAATGTGATGTTTGTTTTCTAAGAAAATTTTCGCATGCATATATTGATTATTTTAGCTAACTAGCAATAATGCACGAGCTACACGCGCCCTCTATATTGTTTTTTTTTTCAGACTCTTTGTAGACTGTAAACTTATTTAATTATGTAAACCTGTTGTGATTCAATTTGGGCGCCAACAGATCGAACGCGCTACGGTTTATCGGTGTACGACGTGAAGTGAGGCGGGATTCGCTGCAAAGGCGCTCGTGATTGGTCCTCATAGTGGCTTCAGGTTTCGATATTTCGACTTTCAATGTGTCATGTCTTTTTTAAAAGAGGATTTTTAAGTATATAAACCAATTGTGATTCAATTTAGGCGCCAATAGATCGAACGCGCTACGGTTTATCGGCGTACGACGTGAAGTGAGGTGGGATTCGCCGCAAAGGCGCTGGTGATTGGTCCTAATAGTGGCTTCAGGTTTCGATATTTCGACTTTCGATGTGTCATGTCTTTTTTAAGAGAGGATATTTAAGTATGTAAACCAATTGTGATTCAATTTAGGCGCCAATAGATCGAACGCGCTACGGTTTATCGGCGTACGACGTGAAGTGAGGTGGGATTCGCCGCAGAGGCGCTCGTGATTGGCGCTAATAGCGGCTTCAGTTTTCGATATTTCGACTTTCGATGTGTCATGTCTTTTTTAAGAGAGGATATTTAAGTATGTAAACCAATTGTGATTTAATTTAGGCGCCAATAGATCGAACGCGCTACGGTTTATCGGCGTACGACGTGAAGTGAGGTGGGATTCGCCGCAGAGGCGCTCGTGATTGGCGCTAATAGCGGCTTCAGGTTTCGATATTTCGACTTTCGACGTGTCATGTCTTTTTTAAAAGAGGATATTTAAGTATATAAACCTATTGTGATTCAATTTGGGTGCCAATAGATCGAACGCGCTACGGTTTATCGGCGTACGACGTGAAGTGAGGTGGGATTCGCCGCAGAGGCGCTCGTGATTGGTCCTAATAGTGGCGTCAGGTTTCGATATTTCGACTTTCGATGTGTCATGTCTTCTTTAACAGAGGATATTTAAGTATGTAAACCAATTGTGATTCAATTTAGGCGCCAATAGATCGAACGCGCTGCGGTTTATCGGCGTACGACGTGAAGTGAGGTGGGATTCGCCGCAAAGTCGCTCGTGATTGGTCCTAATAGTGGCTTCAGGTTTCGATATTTCGACTTTCCATGTGTCATGTCTTTTTTAAGAGACACACATGGTGGCAACGTATTGCAAGGTTGGAGTTTCTAGTTTCCGAAAACCATCGAATAAAGATATTCCTGATATTTTTAAAAATATTTATTCACTAAAACGCTGAAAAGTTCCGATGTACCAGTGTCGGGACAACTATTTTTGTGGATGTCCCGATGCCGAGACACCAAATGTACGTATCCGTGGACATCTGCAAAATTTAAAGAATCTGCTTGGGAACAATTGCTGGAACATGTGCTGTACTCACAGTTACTTACGGTTTATAAGGAACACGGGAATGCTTGTAACTGCGATATTCGTACGTTATCGTTATCACTAACTGCCACATAACCCAACATCCGCGTCGAAATGACAGTAGCGTGTTTGTGTCCCGACTCTGGGTCCCAGCGAGATTGCTTAGTCGCCCAGTCGCGGGACACACGTTGGACAATCGCGCCAACGAACATTCAGCCAGTCCCAATAAGGGGACACAAAAATTACACGTGATAAAATATTATACGTAATATTTTGACAGTATAACTTTAATCCTTAAGAATTTCTGTATTTGAAACTCGTATCAAAAGTCTGGAACACGGTATATAATGTCCGTGGTATCATATCAATTATTATTCGGATCTCCTTAGCTAATTGGTTTAGGAATATTCTGAAAAAGCTCGAGCGGCCTAAGTCCGCTAATATACTTTTCATGTAAATTTCTAATTTACGATGTATAACATGAAACTTTTTCACGTATGTTAATTATATACAATAGATGCAATTGTAAGAGTTACATTCGATATTTTATCTATTAAACTCTTAGTTAACTTCAAATAGCTCTTTAGCGTCCCGCAATTGGGACGTGTCCCGCCATTGGTACGTTTACCTTAATTATTGAAAAACGGTAAAATTTTACATAAATATTACTTTGAAAGTTAATGACTTTAAAATGGTTGGATTTAGGAATTTTCTGCAAATGACCTTTTTTGTAGAGCGTTACATTTTCTATAGAGACATGCTGTAAAACTAATCATTACAGGTTTTATGAAGGAGGTATGAAAGTCTAAATTCACAAATACGTATTTCCCATGTTATTTAAATGGGAAATTACAAATTGCGTGAGTCAGCACTAAATATTATTTAAAGCTCTGCTTTGGTGAGCTTTCTTTTTTTGCACCAAAGTAACTTCTCGACCAGTTAGTCGGGCAAAAAAAAATAATTAAAAATAAATAAATATAAATTAAATAAATAATAAATACATTTTTTTTAATCACCCTAATACACATGGGCACATACACTCATACGGACATTTTTTCTAAATCACTTTTTTCCATATTTTTGGTGATTCTGACTATGCTAACATGGAAATCTTGAATCTTTTTAAAAAATGAAACGATACTTCCACTAAGGGAAAGTAAAAAAGTCTGCAAAGTAGAACCTTACAAATAGCTTCCTCATTATTTTACATTTTTTAAAAATGTTTACATGTATGCAAAGTAGAACTTTGCAAATTATTTTCTCTGCAAAGCTTCCACTATGAGGAAGTACGTTTATGTACTTTGGCTTCCTCATAGAGGAAGCTTTGTAGAGAAAACAATTTGCAAAATTCTACTTTGCATTGTAAACATTTTTAAAAAATGTAAAATATTGAGGAAGCGATTTGCAAGGTTCTACTTTGCAGGCTTGTTTATGCATGAAAGGCATTTTTATCGACATTTTTACGGACTCACAAATTTTTTATCACAAAATTGACAATATTTTATATTTTCTTGGTTTTTTAGTCAAATATATTTGTTATAAAATATAAAAATATTCAATATATTATTCTGCTAGTGCGCAAACGAGATTTTTCGAAAAATAAAAAATGTTATAAAATTCGAACTACTCGACCGATTTGTGCCAAATTTGAATTAAAATCTTGTTTTATCACAGTCTAGAAGTAAAACAAATTTCAGCCCGATATCTCGCAATTTGGGCGAGTGAATGCTCCAACGACATTTTTCAAAAATGAAAAAACGTTATAAAATTTGAACCGCTCGACCGATTTGCGTAAAATTTATACCCAGACCTAGTTCTAGGACAATCCACATGTGTGCCAAATTTCATTGAAATCTGCCTAAAAAAGCCGAATTTTTTTTTTCGCAACAGAAATGATTTGCTTTTTTTTAAAATAAAATCAAAATTTATCAACATAGCGACCATTCCTTAAAATAAATTCATCTTCGATTCTCAATAATTGTGAAATCACGTGATAAATTGCAGCTGGTCATCCCAGAATTTAAAAAATTACAAGTGTTTGCGGAGATTTAAAAAAAAATTAAAATTGCAATAAAATTTGAACCACTCTATCGATTCTCGCCAAACTTGGCACCAATCATGGTTCACTGTAAGTTCGTTTGTGTTCAAAATTTCAGCCTGACATATCCAAATTTACAAAAATTATAGCATGAAAACGATTTTTTCAAAATTTTCAAAATGCTGTAAAATTTAAATTTTTCAACCGATTCTTGGCAACTGCAATCCCAAAAGTTGTTGTATGCTAACAAGACAATTTGCACATACACACACAGACATTTCGTACAAATCACTTTTCTCGGCGTTTGGGACCATTCTGAGGACCATTCTGACATGAAAATCTCGAAAAAAAAAATTCCACGAAAACAAAGCTCCACGAAAAAAAAAATCAACACTCCCGATTAATAGTATTACCGCCTCATCCTGACCATACAAAATCAAAAATTAATATTGTAGTTAAAATCAAACAACGTTTAGTAAAAAAAATTTCTAACGAACGAAATCAACAGAACTCACTTGATTGTAAAGATACAAGGCATTGCTGTAATGACCATTTTTGAGATGTCCAGTAGCTTCGTCGACCCTCAGCTTCGTTTCCACAGCTTCTGGGCTCTTCCTCGTCTTCTTATCTGGTTTGCCCTTTTTTCGAGTTACCATTGTCGAACCACCTTATCTGAATTAAACAAAGTATTTAAAAAAGAAAAAAAAAATTAACGCCACAACGAATAATATGGAATTCAGTCTGATACACGACTTACCGTTAAACCAGCTTGTTTTTAGCAATTACGAATTGAACGCACTCGACAGAAAAAAAAAAAAAAAAAAAAACTCGGAAAGATGATCTTCGGGTGACGTTGCAATTGCAACTAAACTCAAGGTAAGTGAGTAAAAGGGATAGATCTGAGAATACAGAAACGGAAGAGAATAGCGCGCGCAAGTCCGTGTCTGGCTCGTGATATACGACAATGTGTTCTGTTGCTGAAACGATTAACAAGTGGTTTTCGATGTGGTCGATGCACCAATACATAAACACATAAAAGCATACTCTCCTGATATACAGAAAATAAATATATGATCTATACATTGGCGTGTCTGCACGTCACCGAGCAGTACTTATTATTCTGTCATCTATATAAACATGGTATGGAGTCTACGATTACGTAGTGGTTTAAATCAGCCTATTATTTCGAGACTCGAATTATCCATCACAAATTGCCATAAATACCCTCGAGACTCTCGGTGTCACGCATGATTATTAAATTCTTCCTTTTGAATCGATTTCTTCCATGTAACCATTGGGCTGACCGTTTTTGTGGGATCGAATTTTTATCGTCCCCCCAAAATCACTTGAAATAAATGAAAATGAATCGTGGATTTAATTCAGATTTTACATGGAGCTTTTCAGTTTTGGCAGTCATCATATTTTATTGCGGGACTAATTATGAATGAGAATTTCAAATTTTCTAGAATTAATCTACGAGTAGAGGACTTTATGGGAAAACAGTGATGCAAAGTAGAATCTTGCAAATTGCTTCCTCACAGTTTTCTATGTTTGATAAAAGTTTTTTTTTTTTTTTACAAAGATATTCTTATGAGGAAGTATGTTGAGGAATTTTGGCTTCCTCATAGAGAGGTTTGTAAAAAAAAAAAAAAGGTTTGTCTAAGATTGAAAAATTTTGAGGAAGCTATTTGAAAGGTTCTAGCTTGCAGGCTTGTGTGAGCTAGAAAGAGATTTTTCAAAAAATGCAAAATGTCAGTAAATTTGAATCGTTTGACCGGTTTGCGTCAAATTTGTACTCAAAGCTGGTTCAATGGTACATATTTGAACCATATTTAAGATAAATCTGTAAAATAAATTTGAGATTTTTCTTTTCGTGACGGCATTTTTTTCTTTTTTATTCAACAAAATCGAAATTTACCGACATGTCGAGAGTTCGTTTGACTAGATTCATCGTTGATAATCAATAATCGTGAAATCATGTACAAAATTGTAGCCGAATATCTCAGAGCTTACAAGACTTGAAATCTTTGCAGACATTTAAAAAAAAATGAAATTGCAATAAAATTAGAACCATTATATCGATTCTCGACGAATTTTGGGTACACAACATGGTGTAATTGTATCCCATTTCCATAAAAAAATTCAGCCCGATATCTCTTAATTTGTAAAAATTATAGCGTGAAAACGATTTTTTCCAAATTTTCAAAATGCTGTAAAACTTGAATTTTCCAACCGATACGCGTCAACTAGGATAATCCAGCCAATGGATGAACACCTACCAATGAATGAACGCAACCATTTTTTCGTTTCTAAATAGTGTCTGTGCTTAGAAATCTTTAAACGAACATTCCTAAAGTTTATTTTTACATTGGAAGACGACGCTGGCGTTTCAATCTTTTATCATTTAGGTATAATAGCACCACCAACCTTAGTTTCAGGTTACGTTCATGCAGGCGAACTAAGATGAGCAGCTGACTGATAGTTTTAGAATAAGCTTTTCGGAAGAAAAACGCTCGAAACTTTCCACGAAAAGTGTTAAATACTAAAAGTGACGTTCCAAAGTTTATTTTGTGGCCCTGGGAACCCGATTTTAGCTGCTGAAACGTTTGTTTTGGGATGTTCAGACATTGGGTTGAATATTCAGGGTGAATCCAATGAATGAACGGCCGTTCATTCATTGGAGCTGGATTATGTTTGAATTTATTACGATTAAAGGGATCAAAGAATAGACAGGCAATGAAAAAAGTAATAAGATTATAATAAATAGTACTAAAAAAATTAAAAGTAATAATTACACAAGTACCAAGAAGTAAAAGAAAACAAAGAACAAGAACTAATAGCGAATACACGAGGCCGTGAGGTTAAAAAAAGCCCGAAAAAAAATTAACACTGATAAAGTTGATGCTGAATCCATCAATCAGTAAAAAGCTAAATAAAAAAAAATAAAAGAAAGTAATAAATAAAAAAACTCCAAACAGTGAGAAAAAACAACAAGACTGGCAAAATCTAGTATTTAAATCCCGGTCACTTATTGTAAACTTTGTAATAGATTTATTACCTTATGTAAGAAAAAGTCTATTAATTTTTTAAAATATACTTGTATCGTATTTATTCGATTTTATGTTCGTGTTGAATTGCTCTTCATTAATTGGATTTCATCTGTTCATTCATTGGTCTAAGTCATTGAGCGGTGTTCATTCGCTGGGTTTTTGTAGTACCTTCACAAAATACGTCTTTTTTCATATTGCCTTCAATTGCAATCGAATATTATGACTGTAATGGCTTGTTAGGGATCTAACTTATGAAAAACGACTGTAACATGTGAGCTTATTTACCTAGTAATATATTTGTACCGATACAAATATGACATCTTGCCAACCGTTCATTCATTGGTAGGATTACCCTACAGTCCCAAAAGTTGTCGTATGACAGCCCACTTGTTTGCCAAATTTGAGGAAGGTACGTCTAAAATTACGACAATCATCATGCTAAAAAGTCAATTTGCACATACACATTTCGTACAAACCACTTTTTTCGACGTTTCGGACCATTCTGGGCATCCTGACATGAAAATCTAAAAAAAAAAAAACAAATTTCACGAAAGCAAGGCACCTTTGCCAGGAAACAAAATTGCTAAATTCCTGTCCTCAAAGTCAAAAGCTTTGAAAATACATATTTTTTCAGTATCTTTTCGTTTCTTTACATTTCACATACGATATTTTGTCATTATGCAATATTATATGAACTTTACGAAAAGGCAATGTAATTCCCTTAATAAAGGGAATGTAATTTCTATGGAAAAGTGAACTCATCAAAAAGGGGATTCGACGATATCAGGTAAAAAAAATCATGTTTTATTTTTTTCATTGCTAATAACAACTCTGTAAAAAAAATTTTCTTATGATTCATTGTTCGCAAGGAGCCTACTGTCATATGAGAAAAATTCACAGAACCAAATATACAAAGTAGTAGAGATTCCATTGTTCTCAATACAGTTTTTAAATGTATTATTCTCAAAAAAAAAAAATACCTCCTTTTTTTTATAGGAACTTGCGGATTTTCGTATATACTATCAAAACATACTTATGAAGTGGTAGGAACGATCGAGGTATGGCCCAGTAAATAGCATTTCTTGATCAACATCGCCAAGATCCGTAACTTATTTAATTTACTTAAATATCAGGAACAAATATAATCAATTTTATATGCATTTAATAATACGCGAGAACAAGTTAGACGCATTGAGAACAAACGGTAACCACGCTTAGCATAGCATTACCATTAGCACAGGATCTATAAGGTGATGCTGGAGTAGACTTTTTTACCGACTGATCGGTAAGAGAGTACGGTTTCGTAGTTTACAAAATTCGTTGTTATTGTATTACAAATATGTCTCAAATTGCACAGGATTATATTATCAACATAGGCGCATCGGCATCCACTATCATTTTTCGAATGTGATTCTTAGAAATTTTTATATAATACGAAAGATGTGGCAGTTGACAGTTCGAGCGGCCATATTGGTTTTCTATACGTTTACAAATTTTCAATTTTCTTTGTTTCTCAAGCGTTTTCACCCAAAATTCGAGTGGACGCAGATATGCCTTTATTGATATTATAATCCTGTGCAATTTGGGACATATTTGTAATACGATAACAACGAATTTTGTAAACTACGAAACAGTACTTTTTTACCGACCGGTCGGTAAAAAAATCTACTCCAGCATAGATTACCATGATGTCCCATCGTTCGAAGAGCTGTAACTCTGGGGCGAAATTGCCACCCTTCTCGCCAATTTTTTCTAAGATTCTCGATATTTCAAAGAACAAAATGTGAAAATTTCAGCTAAATCAAAAATGCCACTTCGGAGGGAAAAAAACTGGTAACTTTATTTAATTGAAAAATAGCATAAAATATGATCGGGGAATTTTACAAAAAATGTTGTTCGAAAGTACGTTGAAAATGCAAAATTTTCTGTTCTTATGCTTTTTTTTGTATGAGCCTTAGTATTGGCGTTAAAAAATAAACAATGATTATTTTCAGAAATTTTCAATACCTGGAATAGGCAATAAAAAAATCTGAAAAAATTCCTACGTCTTTTCTTCAACCAGACCAGCATCCTGAATAAATTTGAGGACGTTTTCTTGACATGAAAAATTGGACAACTACATATTTCCATACTCATATAAGTACGGAAATATGTAGCATTAACAACAAAAAAACTTACCACGGGTATCCGAATAAGTTTGAATACTTGTATATCCAGAATCAAGCGAGACTCCTACATTAACCGATTGAACTGAAATTTATATTCCATGTTTATCTAGCTATAATATATCAATAATATCTGTTTGGATATGGTAAACAAAAATCTACACATTCTAATATACATAAGAGACCTCAACAGAATGTCAACTAGCTTGTCAGCTTGACCCTCGAAAAACTGTAATTACCAATCGATATAACAAGGTAGATGAAGGGTTGAAGGAGAGCTCGATCATCGCGTGTCTTCATATCTTGAATGCAATCCACGAACCCCATCTTGCCTTAAACAGTCTATCGAAGTGATGGGTAGTATAGATGTCGACGTTCCTGCTTTGGTCTTCAGAAAATCGCATAGGGTCACGTAACATTTTGCTTCTTCGAGTAGGGTTTTAGAAAATGTAATCTCGAGAAGAGCCCTAATGCATTTTAAGGACATTTTTCTCTATTCAAAGATGTTCAAAGATCATAAAAAATAAACTTGTGAACTTTCGAGAACAACAAATAGTAGTAAAATATACATATGGGGGATTCTACACCGATCTTTTTGTAATATTCTCCCAACTCTACGAGAGCTATCAACAAAAAAAGCTGACAATTATATTGTCATAGTGCTTCCTCTATCAGCTCTGTTTAGGTGGATGTACGTTTATCACATTTGGCTTTCTCAAGAAGCTTTGTTTTGTGATTAGTTACTTTTTAAATGTTAGTTTTTTGCGTAAACGTGCCATCAGACATTTTTTAAAAATTGGAAGTCCCATGAAATCTGAACGACTTAACAAATTTCACCCAAATTCAATACCGATCATCGGTCTATAATAGTTCATTCGTGTACCAATTTTCAGTCCGATATCTCGAAATTTGTTAGAACTAGAGCGTATATTTTTCTGAAAATTGAAAATCGCATAAAATCCGAACGACTGATCCAATTTTGTCCAAATTCAATACCAATCATCGTTCTATAATTGTTCAACTCTGTACCAAATTTTAGACCGATATCTCAAAAATTGTAGAAGCTAGAGTGCGTACAATCATTTTTGGAAAATTTCAAAATTGTGTGAAAACAAAAGAACTTCATGCATTTGGCTCAAATTCAATACAGATCTTTGTTTAATAATATTCTAACTTTGTAGTAAATTTTAGATCGATATCTCAAAAATTGTGGAAGCTGGAGCGCGTACAGACATTTTCGAAAAAATGAAAAATCGTGTAAAAACAAAGCACTGCGTAGATTTCATTAAAAATTGCAGTTACCCTGGAGCATCGACACCTCAACATGTGTGCCAAATTTCAGTTTGGTCGCTCAAGCCGTTTTTAAGTTCTGGCACACAGACACAAAATCCGGAATATTTTTTTAAATGTGATGCGTCAAATTTTTTGGAACATTCTGAACACGTTTACATAAAAATCTGGGGAAAAAAAGTGTCATAAAAACGAAGCTTCTTCATGAAGCAAAATTCTCATTTTTAAAACAAAGGTGCAAAGTACAGCTTTGCAAATTGCTTCCTCATGATCTTTGAATGTTTACAAAGCTACCTTAATGAGGAAGTAACTTTATCCATTTTGGCTTCCTCATAGAGGAAGCTTTGTAAACATTCAAAAATCATGACGAAGCAATGTGCAAAGCTCCTACTTTGCAGCCTTGTTTTAAATTAATTAATTAATAAATGCTGTTTATATATCGTGTCATGATCGCTTTTCAAATTCCAATTGATTTAGTGTCTGTTGACCTGAGTTAGAGGAAAATGTTAATATTTTTAAAAAATTCAAAATACCATAAAATCCGAACGCCTTTACCGATAATCACCACATTTGGTACTTAGCAGTGGAGAGTATTATTCTTCGTTTGCCAGAAAATTTCAGTTCATTTGGTGAGATTCGATGCGAGGTAGAGCAGAATAAAATTTTTTCAAAAAATTCGAAATTCCTTAAAAACCGAACCTATTTGCCGATTTCTCCCCGGTTCAATACCAGTCGTCCTTTGACATAACTTTATTTGCAAAAAATTATTTAACTCGATAGCTAAACATTTACGGCAATTAGAGCGGGAATAGACATTTTTCGAAAAATGTCTAATTTGAATATAATTTGAACAGATGTTTGAATTTTTTTGGAAAATGTTCACAAACAAAATTGTGAAAATACACACACACACGCACGGACATTATTTTTTTTTAGACCATTTTTAACATCTGACATTAAAAAATTGAAAATCTCAGAAAAAACTTTTCATGAAAACAAATCTACCTCCATGAGGAAGCAAAATAAAAAAGGTTGCAAAGTCGAACCTTGCACATTTCCTCACTTTTTTTTTGGCCTCTCACAAAATCTCCTTTATGATAAAATACGTTGTTTTTTTTCGGCTTCCTCATAGAAACTTTGTGGATGGCAGAAAAGAAAATTATAAAGCAAAGTTCGCATATCTGTGTAAGGTTCGACCTTGCAATTGTTTTGAAAAAAAAAAAAAACGAAAATGCAAATATCTATAAAATCTTAACTACTTTATCGATTTTACCCAAATTCAGTATCAAATATTGAAACACTCTTTTTAAGATTCATGCAAAATTTTAGATCAGTTGCTTATTCCGTTCTCGAGTTACAGAATTTTTTTTTTAATTACGAAAGTGGAAATTTCTATAAAATTTTGATTACTTTATCGATTTTGCTCAAATTCAGTATCAAATATTGAAACACTCTTTTTAAGATTCATGCAAAATTTTAGATCAGTTGCTTATTCCGTTCTCGAGTTAAAGAATTTTTAAAAAAATTACGAAAATGGAAATTTCTATAAATTTTTGATTACTTTATCGATTTTACCCAAATTCAGTATCAAATATTGAAACACTCTTTTTGAGATTCATGCAAAATTTTAGATCAGTTGCTTATTCCGTTCTCGAGTTAAAGAATTTTTTTTAAAAATTACGAAAATGGAAATTTCTATAAAATTTTGATTACTTTATCGATTTTACCCAAATTCAGTATCAAATATTGAAACACTCTTTTTAAGATTCATGCAAAATTTTAGATCAGTTGCTTATTCCGTTCTCGAGTTAAAGAATTTTTTTTTAAATTACGAAAATGGAAATTTCTATAAAATTTTGATTACTTTATCGATTTTGCCCAAATTCAGTATCAAATATTGAAACACTCTTTTTAAGATTCATGCAAAATTTTAAATCGGTTGCTTATTTCGTTCTCGAGTTACAGAATTTTTTAAAAAATTATGGAAATTTCTATAAAATTTTGAGTACTTTATCAATTTTGCCTAAATTTAGTATCAAACATTGGCACTGTATATTTAAGTTTTATACAAAATTGAAGATCATTGCTTGAACCATTCTCAACCTATAACATTTTCAAAAAAAATTTACAAAACAGCGAATTTCTATAAAATTTGACCTACTGTATCGATTTTGTCCAAATGTAATACCAAAGCTCTTTCGAAATCTTTTCATTTTTCGAAATCTTAAAATGTTCCATAAAATCACAATGCTTCAATCGATTTTTATAAAATGTATACCAGTGAGACACTTGACTGACCAGCCAATAAATGAACACTATCATATTTTCGATTCTAAGTAACGTAATTACTTACAAAATGTTAAACAAACAGTTTCGAGGTTCATTTTTACGTCGACCGATACCTTTGGCACGTTCAGATCCTTGGCTGTTTATTATGTAGGCATAACAGGAATATTAAAAAAAAATATTAGTTTCGCAATAGAAGATTTAAGGTGGACGATTGAACGATAAATCAGTAATAAGCTTTTCGGCAGAAAATCGGACAATACGTTCAATAAAAAGTATTATGTACTAAAGTTCATTTATCAAACTTTATTTTGAGACGTTGAAGGATCTTTTTAGTTGTCGACAAATGCTTACTCTTCAATGTTCACACATTCGGTGGTACATTTAGCGTGAACCCAAAGAATGAACGGCCGTTCATTTATTGGCGCATCTATAAAAAATATCAAACCCAATGAATGAACAGAGTTATTGATCGTCACTTGACCGTGCTACACCGCAGCAGGAACACGAATGACTTTGCTTGTGATTTGGAAAAATGTGTACTTAGCCTGGAAAAAAGTTTTTATTTGTTTACTGTGTTTTTTTACTTGCTGTTTAATGAAATAGGAAAATTTGCTTAAAAATTATCGAAGCAGCAAGAAATGAACGAAATATAAAACAGGATATCAAATTCATTTGCATGTTACTATTTTATAACCGATTTTTATAACCACTGAAAAGTACCTCGAAGAGGAAGTTTTCAAAGTTACATTCAGAATTGTATAAAATCAAAATTCCTTTGAATATTTCCTTCAAACTCAAGACCGATGAGTCTTTAACATTACTTTACGTTTGCAAAAAATTTTACCTCGATTGCTCAAAATTTGCTCAAATTAGAGTATACACAGCCATTTTTTTAAATGAAAAATGATGTAAAATCGAAATTCACGATTTTTACAAAACACAACAATTGTGTTTCTTTCATTTTGTTTGATATTTTTATCAAATTTCAGCTTAATAAGAATTGATAGTACTTTGTCGTAAAATTCAAAATGTTGAACATAAAACTTGAAAGCCTCGATAGATTCTCGCCAAAATTAATTTAATTATTCTGTATTGATCGATTTATATTCAATAATTCAATAATAAATTATATTCGGTTCGACTGGTTGGACTCTATTGGTGTACATTCATTGGTTTATCGGTGTTCATTCATTGGCATGTATGATTGGCCAGTGTTCATTTATTGGGTTTAAAGACAATCTTCATATTATACGCTTTTTCCTCGTTATGAATTGCTCGTTATGAATCTAAGTTATCCGAAACTACTTAAATGCGCAGGATTATTTGCCTGGTAACGACATTTTTTTCCAATATTAATACGTCGTTTCGCTAACTGTTCATTCATTGGTCGGATTACCCTACATACGGCACAAAAATATGAGATGATTCGGTTGAGTAGTTCCGGAGTTACGACACTATGAATTTTGGCCTCTCTATCACACACATACAATACATATATACATACATTCGTACACGTTTTCTAAACCATTTTTCTCGACGTTTTAGACCATTTTGAGTAAGCTGACATGAAAATCTCAACAACAGCAAATTTCACAAAAACAAAGCTTCCTCTAGGAGGAAGCAAAAAATGAAAAAAAACGATAAAGTAGGGTTGGGCCATGTGTGTCGATTAATCGAGCACCGATGTATTTCCTCGAGTAATCGACTTTTTTTTCTCCGATGTTTGTCAAAACCAATTAATCGATATTCGATGTTTATCTATGAAACATCGATAAAAATAATCGAATTTTCGGTCTATGCGATATTACAAAGCATAATTTATCACTTTTATAGAAATACCAACTGTCGGTAATTTTGCGTCACTGCTATACCGACCGGGTAAACCATCATCCTATTGGCTATTGCTTTTAGTGCTCACGAACACTCATTGTAATTGGTAATTTCTTACCTTGGGTGACGTTACTTGTTCGAATAAAATAATTTCGCTGATTTTCTTTTGATTTTTTATCGTTTTCTACTTTACCGATGTAAAACAATCGATGTTCCGATGTTTTTGCTTCCTCATAGAGGAAGCTTTGTTTTCGTGAAAAATTTTTTTCGAGATTTTCATGTTAGTACGCTTAAGGTGATGTGCTACTGCTCGGTCGGTAACAAAAATTGTAAAGCGTTATTCTCGTTCCCATTTGATCTTTGGAACAAAAGATGAGAACGGTTCACTGCGCTTTAGAATTCTGCAGTGAACCGTTCTCGTCTTTTACCCGAAAAATCAACCGTAGCCAAGAACAACGCTTCGGTAAGATTCAGCTATCTCTCTCGCACTTACGGTGACTCAGTCGGTATAGCACTTAAGGCGATGCTGGAGTAGATTTTCTTACCGACTGGTCGGTAAGAAAGTACGGTTTCGTAATTTACAAAATTCGTTGTTATTGTATTACAAATATGTCTCAAATTGCAGAGGATTATAATATCAACATAGGCGCATCGGCGTCCACTCTCATTTTTCGAATGTGATTCTTAGAAATGTTTATATAATACGAAAGAGGTAGCAGTTGACAGATCGAGCGGCCATATTGGTTTTCTATACGTTTACAAATTTTCAATTTTCTTTGTTTTTCAAGCGTTTTCACCCAAAATACCAGTGGACGCAGATATTCCTTTATTGATATTATAATCCTGTGCAATTTGAGACATATATGTAATACAATAACACCGAATTTTGTAAACTACGAAACCGTACTTTTTTACCGACCAGTCGGTAAGAAAATCTACTCCAGTACCGCCTTAAAATTGTCAAAAACGTCGACAAAAGTGGTGTTTAGAAAAAATATGTGTATGTGTGCGGCACGTAGACACCAATGCTTGTGATAATTTTCAAAAAAAAATTCAAAAATACGTTCAAATTTTACACGATAAACCAAATTGACACATTGAAATAATTGGCGGGAAAACAGCGCCCCAAGTGAGAATCACCGAAAGCTCCACCACCACCATGACAAGGCATTGGCAGCACTGTCTCCGAATAGTTCGAAAGAAAAAAAAAAAAAAAAAAAAAAAAAAGAAAAAAAGAAGGGAAAATCGTTGATTCGCCGAGCGTTGGCACACCGTGAAATGACGATCAACTCGAGGGAGCGTGCGCAGTGGTCTCATTCGTTCGGCGACAATGGCGGCAGACCTCGAGCAGTTTCAACAGCTTTTAAACACACTTCTGAGCACGGATAACGATGTCCGGACACAAGCGGAGGTACGTACAAGATTCCATATTTTTTTCCCTTCAAACGAGGCATTCAATCGCGCGTAAACATCGCGTTAATAGTGCAATAAAAGTGATTTGCTCTTGGCCAACACGTTGCCAACGTGTTGTCAGAGGGTCTCGGCACGCGGCGGCTCTAATTCGTCTCACAAAATCCCATCGTCTTCGTGCAACTGACTCATCATTCAGCCTCGTAGTATCGAAATATCGCGGTAATGAGCAATTCTAAAGGTTATTTCGGATTATTGGACGGTTGACAGGTGTTTTTTTCGAATACCCCAGAGATAATTGCAAAATGGTGCCGTCGCGTGGCAAACCAGCACCCCCCCCCCCCCCAAACTTTTTTTTTCTCTCTTATTTTCTTTTACATTTTATAATTCTCGCTCGACCGAACGATCACGTTCATCAGAGTTTTGCGTCGTGAGTTGCATCTATTTAGCACTCATCCCCGCTCGTACGCCACGTAAAAACGCCTCCTCACTCTTTTATATATACGATAACTTCTGCCAAATACGCGTGCATCGTCTGGTTCAGTAGTGCTGTATAACCGCCTCGATGTCTTGCCAGAATCTACCGCCTGCAATTATCCCGCCTTCTCTGCATTCTCATCGCCGCTTCCTCTCCACGAGGCTACTCCTTCAATTTTCTCAGAAATTCTTTTCGATATTTCGAGTATAATAAAAATTGTATATAATTTTATGGAAAGAAATTTCTTCAGTTTTTTCCTAATTATATTCTCTCTTTTTTTTTTTTGGGATGGCTTAAAGCTATTTTAATGATAATCTAAATAAAACAAAATATTGTGACGGAAATGTAAAATAACGTTGATAGAGTGACGGTAAGCGGCTGGAAATTGCAACAGCTGCCTACGTCTCATTAGATTCTTCTTCAGAAATGGTTTATTAACATATGTTTCGCTGTAATATTACACAAAAAGTTGCAAAGCAGAGGGTTTGCACATTGCTGCCTCGTTAATTTTGATTTTTCACCAAGCTGCCTCTATGAATGATAAAGTTTGCATCATTGGAATGCAATAAAGAGAAAACATTAATTGTAACGAACCCAAATGATTATACAAGTTATAAAAAGTTATCACAATGACGAAAAGAACACGAAGAAAAATTATTGCTCCTGTATCACAGCGGGCTTAACAGACGGCGAGGACTTGGGGATTTTATGTTTTTTGATTTTGTTGCATTCCGACTATGGAAACTTCAATATTATCTTGATGAGCAGGTTTATTTATCAATCTCAGCTTCATCGTAGAGGAAGCTTTATGAATAAACTATAGATGTATTTACAGCTTTGGTCCACTTTATGATATCTTTGTAAACTATAATCTGTTGAAATAAAAAATTCAAATTTCACTGAAATTTCAATTGTAAAAAGTTTCAATTAAATGTTAGTCGATCTGAGTTATAACTAAGCTTTAATTATTTGAAAACTTCAAAATCGCTTGAAATTTGAACTGCTTTGTTAATGTTATGTAATGTGCTTATTTTTTTATTTAGTTTTCTTTTTCAATATTCGAGATCCCATAAAAATGGGACCTATTTTTCTGCTTTATCTGCAAAAAATTATTTAGCTTGATAGCTAAAAATTTGCGGCTGATAGAGCATGAACAGACATTTTTTGAAAATTGCAAAGTTAAATAAAATTTGAATATATTTGAAGAATTTTCATTGAAAAATATTTATCTTTGAGAGTAACAATTTCTTCTTTTAATTGACAGATTGTACATTGAATTGTTGATGTATCATTATGATTGAATTAAATATTAAACTCAGTTAACAATTAACACATTTACTTGGACCTGATACCTTATCTTGCCATGCTAAATATTTGTCATTTATTTTTATTAAAGAAAGAAAATGGATTAAGAAACTGATATTAAATTGTATAACATTTGATTGATTCAACAACATGCTATCCATAATCGAGAGGCAATTCTTAAATCTAAGAAATGCTTTTGTTCAACAAGAACTGTTTTGTATACGAAGAAGAAAATAAAACAATTAAATATATGATTAAAGCTATTCATATTTTAATGGTTTGGATAATTGTTTTTCTCTTAGTGTAACAAAAGAAATTTACAATTAGCAAAAATAATAAAATGATTATTTTTACAGTTTAATAAAATCTATATACTATCGATAATGTGAAGAGTCGCGGTAGCGACTTGACGCCAAGTTATGTTATACGAAAAATTACCGGCGAATAAATCACAGCAAAAGTACCAGAACTACAGCAAACAATCGTATAATAGTATCGAAACGGAAAAAAGAAGCAGGACGGCGGCGTTTCGACTACATTGCCTTTAAAGTGTACAACGCACTGCCAGTGGAAACAAAAAATGCAATGGACACAGTGACAGACACAAAATATACTCAAGAAAAAAAAGTAACTGCGCTAATCGCGCTGAAAGAAGTCAATCTATTTGTATGGAATCATATGATATTTTTTGGACTTTTAAATGATTGAGGTGGGTCGATCACCACCGTAGTAATCAAACATCCAACTTTAATTTAATAACGTAATACACGATAAAGCGTGCGTTATTAAAAAGCTACCAATTTTACAAACTTAAATATGAAGGTTCAACGAAATATTGAGCTGCCCAAAACTAATAAAAAATAATATTGTGAATTTGATTTGACCAACGCATCGTCAAATTTCAAATGTCAAAAATCAAAGGTTACAAAGATTATAATCGGATAGCAAAAGAACCTTTTAACTTTTAGTCAACTATTCATAAATTAATAGTTAGAATTTTCATGCCTTAAATGTGGAGACCATTTTTAGAAGACAAAGATGAGTGTGTAAGTAAATTTGCGTCGGTGAACGCAATATCGACAGCTATTCCTCGAGCAGCCGATGCCTAAATACACCATAAATCTGTCTGTGTTCGCGAGTTTAATGACAACTTTAAACCGATATTTCGTCCTTAATCTACGGTAACGTCATGCTTTTACATTTTTTTTTCGTATTCAGAAACGTTCAAAATATATAAATTTCTGCTTTTGGAATTTCTATCTTGGATTTTGGATATCTAATGATGTGTACATGTGAATTTTCACGCTCATTTATGAATTCAGTAATGGGAATTCGCGTAAAAAGTCTCAACTTCACGATTTTATATCTTAAAAAACTATACGGTTGGTCTGATTCAAATTTTAGATATCGCTCGGCTTGAAGCAGATCTATAATATATTTAAAACCTTGATTTGTATCCTGGAAAGCCTCTGGTGATCGACCCACCTTGAGGATGGTGACCAGTTGCATCCTGGTCAAATGACGGTTCGTTCGCTTACGCGTTATAACTAATTGCTACGATTATTTTAAACATTGCAAAAAATTTTCTACCGATAAAGATGAAATAGCAGATATGTAAATATTTCCTATTTAGTCGGTTTATTAAAGATAAATCAGCAACATGAAATAATATATCTTTAATAAATAGTCTAAATAGGAAATATTTACGTAGCTGCTATTTCGTCTTTATTGATAGAAATTTTTGCAATGTCTCAAATATTTGTAACAATTCGTTGTAACGCGAAAAAAACGAACCGTCATTTGACCACGGTCCAGCCATCCTTAAGAAAAAATATCGTTTGGATGAAAATTAACTAACAATTTTTTGTATATCAAGTAGACACCGCATTAAGTTTTTTACTTGAATACTCAAAGCATATCCAACTTTCCTCAGGATAATGAGAGTTACAATTTTTCCTATTTGCAGTCTGATTAACAAAGTTCAAGTTCATTTGCTCAGAGCGCCATATGTATGGCTACAGATTATGTGAGATCTTTAGAGAGGAGTTCTGAAAATGTGAATGAATTATGAGAATCCTTCTGCTGGCTTAGAATTTTTTAGATTTTTTACATACTAGTAGTAGTAAAGGAATTTTATTGACAATACAATGTACAGAATTTTTTTTTTTTTTTTTTTTTTTTTTTCTTATCTTAATCTAGGTTTTGTCGCATTGCCAATGGGCCATCGACCGGAGTCCTTCAGCCTTGAATCAAATAATTTTGCTATATTGTCAAATTTCTTGTAACATTAAATATACAATAGTTGCGTATGGGTTAGATTTTTTCGCTTAAATACTATTTTCCTTGCATCTCCAAAAAAAAAACAAAAAATGATTTTCAGATACAAGCTATAAATGAGGGTATGAGAAATTCCTCAGGAATGCAAAATACATATACATAGATACTTAGAGTCGAGCATTCCAGAAGCGGTTACAGATGTTTTTCAGTTTGTTTATCTCTTTTGAATTGTAATGATAATTTGGAGCTACTCTTTTTCAAAGTTTTTGTCTTGGCCTGATACGATATGGCGAAGGATAAAGAGAGTGACAAAAATAGCTGTATGACTCATATATCAAATGCACATCCTTTTGTGGTATGGTCATCATAGAGACACTGGTTGAATAAAAGTCGCCATAATCTTCGAGCAATGGATACCTTACTTTGTACATAAATTTCTAAAATAAGCCAATATTTAAACAATGTTTTATAATCTTCCACAATAATTTCTCTCATAATTAGTTCCTTTATTCTGTGATAAAATACAAGATAAAAAATATAAAACCTGTATTTGAAATTTACAATTTATTCATTCTATAATGTAAGTCATGTAACTTGTCAAATGGAAGTTTATACACTAAAACCTTATTGGAGTTTGACTTCTGGTATTTTATTTTTTAAACATTAATATGCGAACGATAATTTCTAAAGATTCTGCAATGAACATGATGACCTTTATTACCAACATTGGAACATCGATAATCAAATTTGGAATAAAACTTCATTTTTTGGAAATGATATATGGCGCATTACGTAGAGATTCGTCCTGGATCTGACGCTCGACCTTTCGGATTTGATCCACAATTTTTGAAGTTTTTGCTCCAACTCTAAGAGTCAAACACAAGTTTTATTAAAATAAAAAAAATAATTAATATACTTATGATTATTTAAAACCAACATATCGTTCAAGATGATCTAAAATTGTGAAAAAGTTCTTTAAAATCCTGTATCAGACATCAATATTTTTAAGCTTGATTCCAAGGTGGGACCTCGTTTCTAATTTTTTACGAATGAAAAAAAAAAAATTGAAGCAAATTTGATGCTTTTTTTTTTTAGTTTTCTTCAATTTTTTTTCAATTTTTTTACTTACAAAAATCATGATAAATCAGTCAAAGAACTTTTTGATTTTTTATGCTGCTGTCGGTATGAACAAGTGCATATAAATAACACCACGATGTGCGGTGTTTTAAAAACGAAGTATAGTATTTTTTTAAGATGATTTGCTGAGCCGACTGACGCACCGTAAGTGCGAGACTTTGAAGGCTGCGGTGGAGCGCGAGAGAACGATAGAAACTTGTAGCACGTCACGTTAAATCAAATCATTTTGACAATCACGGTTTCAACTTTATATAAATAGATCATAATTTAATCTTGATTTTTTTTAATAACAAAAAATACTTCAAAACTAACTTTAAAAAGTCCTCTAAAATCATGACTTGTATTTATTTATATTTTCTATATACATATATATGTAAAATATAAATAAATGCAATATATATATTATATAGAGATCTCGCTGCCGCTGCCAACGTGTCAAGAACTGAGGTGACCAACTTCACCGTACGGACATTCATCCATGTACGGTGAAGCTGACCCCCTCATTTTTCTAAGTCCCATGAGGTCCTCTCCAAGACAAAATTTTTCTTGGAAAAACTTAGAACAAAAAATTACCACGAAGGCGCGTTACAGGGGGATGTAGAAAAATACTGACCTGCAAGGAGCATCCTAGGGGGACTTAGACTTAGAATCCAGAAACCCTAGTGTATATGGGGCATTCCAGATCAATTTGATCAGGGTTTGACCCACACATTTTCCAATTTTAATTCTAGAAGCAGGAAATGTTCCTTCCTGCTCCATTAGTGCCTCTATTTAAAATAAATGTTTTTACCGACCTCCCTTCACCTCTTCGAACCTTCTGATTTGATGATATTGAGGAAAATATGAATTTCGACATTTTTTAAATTTTTTGTGAAAATTACACTAATTTCTTATCGAAAACTAAGAATATCCCAAAGCACTATAATGAGCAGGCTAAATCTAATGTTTTAAAAAAATATTTAAATAAATTTAAACTAATCACATGTAGAAATAATTATGTTCTTGTTTGATTGCAAAAAATCAGCATATCATGAATGATTCTACGACACAACAACTATCTTAAAAGTCACAAAAGTCTAGAAAATATTTCGAAATAGCATATCTTTTAAAAAATAGCAATTAACTGTAATGTCATTAAAATGTGGGAATTATTTTTTATTTAAGTTTTTTTTCGGCAACGAATAATTTTTAAGTTTCCCTGCGCGAAAAAAAAATCGTAATAAAACAGAAACGAGATCCGGTCCACTTTGGATCCAAGCTTAAGAATATTGATGTCTGATACAGGATTTATGAGAATTTTTTCAGATCTTAAAATTATGTCGGGCGATATGTTGGTTTTAAATAATTATAATTATGTCAAATGTTTAAAAAAATGTAATAAAAATTACGGTCGCCTCTTAGAGTTGAAGCATTAACACAAAAAATTGTGGATCAAATCGGAGCGGTGGAGGGTCAGACCCACGTCGAATCGACATGGAACACTCCATATACATTTAAAAAAAATTTTATCTTCAACCTTTTTTTTTTTTTAGATATTCATTGAAATAGTGCAGACAGAAACAAAATAAACGAAACAACAAATTACCAGACAATTTTATTGTATCAACATTATACTATTAAACAACGCATAAAAGTGATCAAAGAGGAAATTCAAAGTGAAATACTTGCGAGAAGAAATAAACTTGTGTATGAAGAGATTAAAAGAAAACATAGAAATTAAGTACAGAAGAAATCAATGAAAGTTAAAGAGAGCTTGCCGTACAACTGTATGTAAAACCGTGGTTGTAGTCGGAAACCCTAAAGGGCAATACGGCTAAATATGTACAATACAATTGTACAATAAACACTTTGTAGCTAAATAGTATTTTTTTAACTGATTTTTAAGGTGGTTGGATTATCAAAATTATTGAAATTAACAAGCTGTTATGTTGAGTGCATCCTAATTGAATACTTTCATCACATTTTCTTCCAAGTGATATTAGAGGTACTCTAGACTCCCTGAGAAAACTGAACTGAATGCAATACACTCGAAAAATCTGATTATATTATATTTAATAAGAATTACAATGATTTATAATATATATAAAAAAAAAGATGCAAAATAGAACTTTGCATGTTACTTCCTCTTTAAATCTCATTTTTCATTTTATTTAGCATTTTGTAAATATCGCTGCCTCTATACTTTTGGTAGTTGCTTGTCCAACAACACAAATTAAAAGTAAAAAAGAGTAAAAGTTAAAAAAATATTATCTACAAAAAAAAAAAACAAATTACGTTACACATGACAACGAAAATTCCGTAATTAATATCGTTGTATCATGTTTCCATCTAGTACAAAATGTTGACTTCCTTTCTTAACTTTTGCGGAAGTTAGAACAAAAATTTATATTCTTTGAAAAATTCAAAATGGAGTATGAACCGAACGTCTTTACCGATCATCACCAAATTTGGTACGTAGCAACGCTGTATGTTATTTTTCGTCTGCAGAACATTTCAGTTCATTTGTTGAGATTCGACGTGATTTAGAGCAAAATTATTTTTTTTTTTTTTCGAAAAATTCAAAATTTTATAAAATCCGAACCGCTTTACCGATGTCGTTGAAATTCAATACCAAACAACATTGAACCTGTCTTCATTTATGAAGAACTACTTAACTAAATCGTCGAAACTGTTACGAAAGCTAGAGCGATCACGCAATTTTTTTCGAGAAATGAAAAATTCTATAAAATCTGTATATATGGATACATTTTGTTAAAAATCACACCAATTAAAGAGGAGTTACTGCTCTACTTGCGCGCCAAATTTGAGCTCGATCCATCGTGCCATTCGTGAGTTATGGACGATTGAATTTTCTGTCCCTGGAACATACATACCCACATACAGACATTTTTTTCTACACCACTTTTCATGACGTTTTGGACAAAGTATGCTGACATGAAAATCTCGAAAAAAAATTTTTATTCGAAAACAAAGCTTTCTCTATGGGGAAGCAAAAATTAAATGAAATTAATTACCCAAGACGCGATAGCAGATACGAATGTATATTGCATCAACTTCCTTACTTTGAAACGAATATTTTCCATTGATTATTATTATCCATTATGTTTATTTGAAATATCAGCTTAAAGGCCAGACATGAATCTATAAATATTGAAAATATTCAAAGATTTTTTTATTCTACAAAACGTGGAACTGAAGTTTGTTCTTTTTTTTATCGCTACAGGAAGCATACAGAAATATCCCAGTGGAGAGCAAGGTCACATTCTTGCTCAGATCTATCTGCAATGCCCTTCTTGCGGAAGACATGCGGGCGATGGCAGCGGTACTGCTGCGCCGGCTGTTCTCCTCAGAATTCATGGACTTCTATCCTAAGGTAAGCTAGTCTCATCATTGCGACACATAATGATTTCCAAATAGAGATGGGCGATTTAAAATAAAAGGATGCATGTTAAAATAATTAGTTTATTACCCAATCGATGTATTAGAATCGATTTACTTTGAAAACCCATGAAAACCCATCGATGAATCGTTTAAGAAATTAAAAAAAAAGGCGGCAATTCGAATTGCGGAATTGCTTTCCGGCTGTTATCTTTTTTTCATACAAATTCTGTTATTATAGGTCACCGGCAAGTATTAATTTAAGTTAAAACAAATTTAAGTCCGATATCTCGCAATTTGCGTGAGTTAATGGACGAAGGACATTTTTCAAAACGTAAAAAGTGTTATATAGTTTGAACCGTTCGACCGATTTGCGTCAAATCTGTAGGTAAACCTTGTTCTAGGGCAATGCACATGAGTATCAATTTGATTAAAATCGGCGGGAAGTTTTTGAAATTTTTTTTTCTCGCGGCAGCAACGTTTTGGTTTTTTCGGAGTAAAATCGAAATTTATCAACATAGAGATCGTTCCTTGGAATAAATTCATCTTTGATAATCAGTAATCGTGAATTTAACGTGGTAAATGGCAGCCATATATCTCAGAATTTACAAGAGTTGGAATGTTTGAAGACATTAAAAAAAAAATTGAAACTGCAATAAAATTACAACCACTCTATCGATTGTCGCCAAGTTTAGCACTGATGATGGTTTAATGTTAGTCCATTTGTTAACAAAATTTCAACATGATATCTTGTAAATTACCAAAGTCATAACGTAATAAGACTTTTTTCAAAATTTTAAAATTGCTGTAAAATTTGAATCTCTCAATCGATTCGAGCCAAATACAATCCCAAACATTGTTACATGATAGTCCACTTGTGTACCAAATTTGAAGGAGATATCTTAAAAATTGCGACAGCTATCTTGCATACAAGTTCACAAATACACGCACACGTATCATACAAATCACTTTTCTCGACGTTTCAGAGCATTATGAGTATCCTGAGATAATAATCTCAAATTTTTTTTTCACGAAAATAAAGTATCCTTTACGGGGAAGCCAAAAGTGTAGGCTAATTTGAGCGGTGTATAAAATGAAAGGACTGCTTTTTTGTTTCTTATATGAAAAAGCTAGACAGTAAGGTCAAAACAAAAGATTTAGGATATGAAGTAAAAGTGTTTATACTTTGCAAATACATAGAAAAACAAATATTATTATTATTACAGGTATGTAAAGAATTTAATGTGCTAATCAATTTTGTATGGCCCTCCATTGTTTGCGGCTTTTAACTGCAGGAAATCTAGTTATCGAGACAATTAATTATAAGAGCAGGTCTATTAAAATTTTTCACTATTTTTGTCATATTAAGCTATTTTTGTATATGGGGCAAAACACGTCAAGTCGGCCACCCTAATTTTTCATGTCAACAAAACGTCCTCACATTTCTTCAGGATTTTGGTCTAGTTGAAGAAAAAACATAGGAATTTTTTCAGATTTTTTATTGCATGTTCCTGCTATTGAAAATCTCTGAAAATAATCATTGTTTATTTTTTAAAGCCTACGACTCGCAAAAAAAATCATAAGGCCATCAAATTTTGGATTTTCAGCGTACTTTCCAACAACATTTTTTGTAAAATTCTCCAATTTAATGTTATGCTATTTTTCAATTTAAAAAAGTTGCCACTTTTATTCCCTCCGAAACGACATTTCCGGTTTAGTTGAAATTTTCACATTTTGTACGTTGAAATGTCTAGAATCTTAGAAAAAATTGGCGAGGAAATTCAACCCTGACTCAGATCTGATTAAGATGTCTTCCATTTTCCAAGTCCAAAAATCAAGTTCAAGTCTACTCGAATCGCCAAAAAAGAACGGACAAGAGAATAAATGAAACAATAAGTTGAGTTAATTAAACGGTTTGGTATTCTCAAGTCGAAGTTCGACGGGTTACGGTGCCTGCATCGTAAATTTTAACAAACGTCGAATATTTTGATCGATAATCGATTTTGCTTTGATGAATCAAAACTGAAAACATTGGTAAAAACAATTATTGCCGTAGCGCCATCAAATCAAATTGCGAAAAATTGAATAAACACCGTCCATCACTATTTCCAAAAACTACTTAGCGGCCGTGCCACAGATGGAGTCAGCGGTTGGATCAAAATCTTGATTCCAAAAGCGTTACATTTGTGGCAGAGTAAACTGCGCGGATACGGCTTTTGTCGAACCGTCGTTCTGACGGCCAAACATTCCGAGCCCTCCGCCAGGCGTTTCTGAGAGTTGGTTGTGCTATATAGAACACAATCATAGTATTGAAACATACAAATAACAGTTTTTAAGAATATGAATAGGAAAGAATGATCTGCAGCTCACCTTGATTCTCGCAGCAACGAGTCATTCTATTAATCCTAATTATTAACCATTCGTAGAAGAAAAAAAAATTTGTTTATCGAAATTACGCTCCGAGGACCGATTATTATTACGTTCCCATGACATAATATAACACGACAGAATAGCAACTATAAAAAATCAGACGACAAAATATCACACTACGAAATACCCCATTAATAACTAAAATATTACAACTATATACATCTTCGAAAAAATATGTTCTCAATTTAAAATATGAAAATAATATTCATCTTAACAAAATTGAGAAAATTATTAGACCTAATTGACTTAAAATTGACAAAGCAATAATTTAGAAAAAAACAAATTCGTAATTAGCCCCTAATCCTGCTAAAAATATTGTTATTAAAGATAATTTTTTTCTTCTTATTATTATGAAAAAATTAAATCGTATTAATAAATAAATTCCTGCAGTTACTAAAGATGAAACGGGTGTAGGAGTAGCACTGACATGTGTAATTTCTCAATTACACATGACAGTGTAATTGAGATTACAGAAAATGGTATTTGTGCTCTTTTAATAATTGAAGCTTGATATTATTAGAATATATTTTTTTCATATAATTGTAGAATTAATTAACATTATTTCTCTTCATAAATTTATCGTTAATATGATTTTTAAATCATATTCATCTAAGAGAAGGAAGACAATTAATTATCCCTTTATGAATAAATAACCTTCGAGATATTAATCGTTCATAATTAATATTAACTAAACTAAATATTCCTGATGAACATAATCCATTCACAATTATTATTAATAGTCTTCATAATATTCCTCAATTAAATAAAGTTATTATTCCCCTATTAATATTTTTATATGAACTGTAGATGAATAAGCTACTAATATTTTTATATCTACTTGACATAAACAAATTAAACTTGATAGGCAAATGATCTCTACGTTGCATGATATTATCGACCCACGATTAATGACCGTGAGATCTAGTAAGCATTATTGTACGCAGGTCGACTCAACTATGAATATGTAGTAAAGTAAAGTAAAGAAATGTATTTTAAAAACTTGATCTTGAACACATAAAGATGTCTTGTGATATTTTGCCATGATGATATTTTGTCGATGTGAATTTTTTCATTGTGATATTTTGTCAAGTGATCTTGTGTCCATGATATTTAGTCGTGTGATATTTCTACGGTTATATTATGTCGCATCACCTATTACTTTATACATAAAAACTAAGCTTTCCCTATCAAACTTTTTTTTTAAAGACAATCGAGGGTTTGAGATTGTATTCGAATTGAAGCAATGGCATTGGGGCGCAATAATGCGGATTTTATACCGTTTAGAATGTTTTTAAAATAAAATCACTTCATTATAGATACCCCCAGAGGCTCAAACAGAGTTGAAAAAGCAAATCCTTCTTTCCGTGCAAAATGAACAAACCGAGGCGATCAGGCGCAAGGTCTGCGAAGTCGCCGCCGAAGTTGCGCGAAATCTCATTGACGAGGAAGGCAACAATCAATGGCCAGAGTTTCTTCAGTTCCTATTCCAGTGTGCGAACGGCCCCGTGCCTGCACTTAAGGAAAGCGCTCTTCGCATGTTCACGTGAGTATCTAGAAGAACTTTATTCAAATAACACCTGGTTCAGCTGTTTTTATTATTTTTTTTTTTGTTTAATAAAAACATTTTTGCAAATGCTTATAGATCCGTCCCAGGTGTATTTGGAAATCAACAAGCAAATTATCTTGATCCAATCAAGCAGATGTTACAACAATCGATGATGGACGCCACAAATTACGAAGTAAGTTCCACGCGAAATTGCTATAAAATACGGGAGATTGATACACGGGTTTACATGAAACTCCCGTCTGCCCGTCACAAAATCTTCCTAAAAAAAACCGCTTTCTGATGACTGTAACTTGTGACGTGATAATTTGCAGACAGATACGGAGCGAACATTATCCCTTATTATCGAAAGACTATAGTGACTGAATTCTTCTGCGCTTGTAAAGCAATTTTCACTAAACTTGGACGGTCTTTTTAGATTGTTACAACTTAGACTCTGTAAATTTGACTTCTTTTCATGTAGTATTTGCTGATATATCCAAATATAAAGCAGAAGGCGTAATTCTAAAAAAAGAAAAAAAAAGAATGCCTTGCGCAGCTGATCGTGTCGCATAGGCTTCCGGCTACTTGAGGGTCTAATTTAAATTCCTTTCTGCAATTCCTACTACTGTATTATTGTATTTCGACTAAGAAATATTTTTTCATGGCAACATTTTTATTTTTGTTTTTCAAAATCCGATATTCTGTAGAATATCTATAAAAAAAAAGTCATTTATGCTGTTATTTCCTGTCAGCATTGCATATGTTGACGGTATCGGTTATTATTGCTTATCCCTTTTCAACCATACAAATCGGTTCATGACAAGTCAACAGGATTGTGTGCTCATATTTTTTAAATGCTTTTTTTATTCGAGACCGAAAATAAAATGCGGTGATCTCGCTTTCATATTAAGGAGGTTGGTCAGTTCACCCGGGAGGTGAGAAGTCAGGTGAGGAGGCCCTATGGTCTTACATGGGCGTTCTGCACAGTAGCCAACGGTATAAATGGTGCATCTTGATTCGGAAAATTGCCAAATTAGGACGAATAATATCATTTTTAACAATAATATGACACATTTTTGGGAGTATAGAATCAATCGATATAAATTTGCAACGCACAAATTGATAGAAATTCAATTCTGTGGTATCGCGAATTTGTGGAGAAGTGCGGCAACGAGATACATATTTTGTGCAGTTGCGCACCATGAAGTGTCATGGCGTCGACTGTCAGCTGATTGTGGAGCGGTTGTTTTTTCGCCCTTTTCGCAATCATGCTAAATCAATGATACAAGATACAAGAGGAAAGGAAAGCTTATCAGTGAAAAATGTTACAAGCCTATGTTAAAACGAGTATATAGTCACTCCATTAACATAAATATTAGATTTACAATGAGAACGCTCAACTCCATCGCGTTTATCGAGACATGATCATTTGAATCGCCCGCGCTTGGCCTAATCTAACTGACTGAACTCTCCAACGTTGCCGTACTTTTTCCATATTTATATCGAGAAGGGGTAAACATCTGCGAAAGTTGTGCTTTTACTCAATTACCTCATAAACAAAGTAGACAGTAAAGCTGATTTTTTATGGTGTTTACTACAACTGCACGTTAGTGACATAAAAAGTTTTTAATTTTTCCTCTACATATTCTCCTGAGTTATAAAGCGTCAGAGCTCGTTTGCCATAAGAACCCATGTTAAAATGCATTGCAAAATTACTTTAATTTTGAGGTAACCGTGTAGATGAATATTTCGAAATAATTCAGGTGAATTCACCACCAAGTAGAAAATATTTGACAATAATTTCAGATTTTTCTCTACATTTTTATATAACTGACGAACCTCCTTAAGTCGGGCTTTAAGTGGGGAACATTTAACCAAAAAAAAAACAAAGAATTATGTATTTTTTTTGTCCAAAAGTCACTATAGCCTCCTGTTAAGAAATATACAATTTTACCAGCTACAAAAAAAAATGCTAAATAATGAAAATTGTCACTCAGGTCAGATTTCAAGCGGTCCGAGCGCTCGGTGCGTTCATAACACTTCACGAGAAAGAGGCGAATATCCAGAAGCATTTCTGCGGATTATTGCCGGCTGTTGTTCAAGTAACCGCCCAATCAGTCGAAAAACAAGAGGATGACGCTCTTCTAAAAGTTTTGATAGATTTAGCTGAATCAACACCGAAATTCTTGAGACTCCAATTGGAGAGCATAATGGAAATGTGCATGAAGATATTCTCGGACGAGAAGATGGGCGGTTCTTGGCGGCAATTGTCGCTCGAAGTTTTGGTCACGCTTGCGGAAACAGCACCGGCAATGGTTCGGAAAGTCGGTAGCAAGTATATCGTTGCATTGATACCTCTGGTGTTGAAAATGATGACCGATCTTGAGGAGGACGAGGAATGGAGCTTTTCCGATGAACTTATCGACGAAGATAATGAGAGCAACAACGTCGTGGCTGAGACCGCGCTCGACCGACTCGCTTGCGGTCTCGGTGGTAAAACTATGCTACCACAAATCGTCGCGAACATTCCATCGATGTTGAGCAACACCGATTGGAAATACAGGTACGTGCAACTCGAAAATGGACATAAAAATACACTTCACACTGATTTACAGATTTTAAAGGGTACTTGAATGGTAAAGTTATTGTAGCCAAATTAAATTTCGATTGTAGCCACTTTAAGAATCTTTCCATTTTCAAATGGTTGTCAGTAAGACCGAAATTCATAAAGTCTAGATATGTGTCAAGAAAAAACTTAAAAATGGGAAAAAGAAGGATAATTGCCATTTCACCAGTTTTAGTTACGTAATACACCGATATTGGCTCTACTTTTGAAACGAATAATTCTCTACATTTTCTCCTGAATTATAAAACGTCAGAGCTGGTCTGCCATAAGAACCTAAGTTAAAAGACATTGCGAAATTACTTTAATTTTGAGGTAACGGTGTAGATGAAAATTTCGAAATAATTCAGGTGAATTCACCACAAAGTAGAAAATATTTGATAATAATTTCAGATTTTTCTCTACCTTTTTATATAAGTGAGGAACCTCCTTAAGCTTACCTTGAACTCTTCTCAATTTACGTAAAGAGCGAATAATTTGGGGAAGTGGATACAGTATTTTTCTTTTTTTTCTTTTTTAAATAGAAACGTATCGACGTTAACACAACCATAAACGTTTTCAAAATATACAACTGATTAAAAAATCACGACTGAATGCAGGGAAAAAACAAGTACCTCCACAAAAAATGTACGGGAGTATTAGGGATGACCAAAACCGATAGTTCTACTCTAGCAAGATTTCGAAAATTCTTTATACACATTTTCTAATAATTCATGATATTGAATAAAACAACAATCATTTTGTAGACGAAAAAGAGCGAACGTCGAGAATAGTAAGAGTAGCATCTCGGTCATTTTAAATTTCTTTTAATACTTGGCGTCGAGACGCTACCGCGACTCATGATCAGTTCACGTCAAGAACACACGAGACAAATTTTTACGCAGGTTAATAGAAGTCGAATTTTTAATTTTTATTAGATCTGGGAGATTCATGAGCTCTCGTTGAAAAATGATTGAATTAAAATGATATATTTAATTTGAAGAAAAAACCTTATTTTTCTGAAAATTTATTACTATACTTTTTAAAATAAATTATTTATAATCATCGATAAAATGATTAACAGGAAAGATGGTTTTTATAAAAGAGCTAAAATTTTCTAAAAATGTAAAAAGTAACGCAGAAGTATGCCATAGAAAGTCAGCGGATCAGTGTCCCTTTATAGACGTTTTCGCGTTACATCTTTGGCACATTAACCAATGAGATTTTTCTGCGGTTGTTTCTCCGTTCTGGTGGATTTGACTGCAAGAATACTCTATGGATGTCGATGATAATTAAACGATTGTCTACATTGCGAAACAATCATAATTCATTGACAAACATTTAACAAAATTTATATCAAACATATAACAAAAATGACTTTCGTCGTTAAATTTTGAGAAAATATAACGGATTCTTTCTTCCCTCTATTTCAGACACGCAGCACTTATGGCCATCTCTGCAGTGGGCGAAGGCTGCCATAAACAGATGGAAGCCATGCTGTCTCAAATTATGGAAGAAATAATAAAATATCTGCAAGATTCCGTGAGTATAAAGACAAAAAAAAATGGTCATTCTAAACTAACGTTGCGCGATGACTCACGCAAATTATAGGCATCGTTGCCATAGATCGAGTCAGCGGTCAGTTTCTATAACGGCGATTCTGAAAGCGTTACGTCAGTGGCAAATTAAACCATCGAGTGTCGTTACTCTATTCCAGGCTATCGTTCTGATAGCAAGGATGTCAGGGTCGCCTCAATGGAAGTTCCTGAGAGTTGATCGCGTTTTTTGTTAATATCACGATCATAGTATTGGAACATACAGTACTAGGAAAAAAGGGGGGGTTTAATTCGATTAGAGAATTCGTTTGTGTCTTCCGTTGTGAACTTCGAGAGTTCAATTTTGTGTTTTTTATACTCGAAACTGTTGTTATTGCAGTTCAGACCTTAATATGATGGTTTCAAAAATATTGAGCGTCCTACAATTAATAACATTTTTGAGAAATTTCAAAATTGTGTAAAAACAAAAAAACTGCATGAATTTGGCACAAATTCAATACAGATCTTTGTTCCATTATATTCCAACTTTGTAGTAAATTTTAGACCGATATCTCAAAAATTGTGGAAGCTAGACCGCGTACAGACATTTTCGAAAAAATGAAAAGTTGTGGAAGCTAGAGCGCGTACAGACATTTTCGAAAAAATGAAAAATCGTGTAAAAACAAAAGCACTGCGTAGATTTAATTAAAAATTGCACTTACCCTGGGGCATCGACACCTCAACATGTGTGTCAAATTTCAGATTGATCGCTCAAGTTGATCTCAAGTTATGGCTTGGTCACACACACACACACACACACATCCGGATATTTTTTCTAAATGTGATTTCTCGAAGTTTTGGAACATTCTGAACACGTTTACATGAAAATCTCGAAAAAAAATGTCACGAAAACAAAGCTTTTTGAGGAAGCAAAATGATATTCAGATAGCAAAATAATCTCTTAATTAATCACAATTCGATTTTCTTAACTTTTAAAAAACTATTAATACATTTATAGTAAGTATTTGAATGCAATGCATGCGAATATAATTTCCAAAAGTCAAATCTTAAATGGGAACGTGCGGCGATGACTTTATAAATTTAAAATTCTGTGTTATTGTTTATGTCGGAAATTTCTATTTTTGCAACTTTCATCTTAAATGCGTATTTAATCACACTTTATTTAATTTAGTATAACACAAAATATTTAAAAACGACTTATATCATTTTTGTATAAGTTTGTCTGTTGACTAGCATGCGTTACAAGTAGAACCTTAATTTGGAGAACCCAAAATGATTAAGATTTAAACCTTTTAGCATCCTCGCGTTCGATACGCCGCTTGCAACGCAGTCGGACAAATGGCCACCGATTTTGCGCCAACCTTCGAGAAGAAGTTCCACGATATTGTTATACCAGGATTATTGATGGTGCTCGATGATAATGCAAATCCCAGAGTGCAGGCTCACGCTGGCGCAGCTCTCGTTAATTTCAGCGAGGATTCCCCCAAGAATATACTCACACCTTATCTCAACGCTATTATGGCCAAATTGGAGTCGATTCTTACCGCCAAGTTCCAGGAACTTGTCGAGAAGGGCACGAAACTAGTGCTGGAACAGGTAAGTTAATTTTTTTAAATGCTTTCAAATAAAAACTTCAAACCATGCTTTAAAATTACATTTTTTCATTATCTATATATATATATTTTTTTATTCAAATAAAGTTCTTGGATATGTGTGCTACTTTTGTAGCTTTTCGAGTCTGACCAGATTTATTCCTTTTTTTTTTCTACCCTTGTGATAATTTTAATCTTTATATGGTGCAAAACACGTCAAGTCGGCCACCTCAATTTTTCATGTCAACAAAACGTCCTCACATTTCTTCGGGATGTTGGTCTGGTTGAAGAAAAAAAGTAGGAATTTTTTCAGATTTTTTAATTGCATATTCCAGCCATTGAAAATTGCTGAAAATAATCATTGTTTTTTTTTTTAACGCCAATACTATGGCTCGCACAAAAAAATCATACATGAAAAATTGAGGTGGTCGACTTGACGAGATTTGCCTCATATACATAATCTAGATTTTCTTTTGGAATTAATTTTTGAAAATGGCATTGATCGGGTAGAAAGCAGGACGAAGATATGCCATAGAAAGTCAGCGATCTGTGCCTATATACACTTTGTCGCGTTACATCTGTGGCAGATTAACCATTGAGATTTTTCTACTGTTGTTTCCCCGTTCTGGTGGATTTTACTGCAAGAATGCTCTATGAATGTCTTTGATAATTAAATGATTGTGTACTTTGCAACACAATCATACTTCATCGACAAACATTGATATACAGTTATCTACATTAACTATCAACGTCGCCGTTCGAAAAAGAAAAGAAACAAAAAAAAAATCTCAATTATTGACACGTCAATTTTTCACTTTTCCAATGATTTTAGTCCTTAAATCCGTTGTCTAAATGTTCTATTTGAACTTAATTGGCGAAAACACGACAATTTTTATAACTCTCAAATCTTTCACAAGATTTACCATTTTTTCCATCCTCGTTGGAACCCTTTTAGGGTAAACCAATCAGTGAATGAGCGAATAAGCGGGTAATATTCACTAAAGGCGTTAAATGATAGTATATTACGATAAAATTGCGATAAAACTTTTAAAAAATTCCAACGAGTATTGTAGAAAATTTTACTTTACAAGGTGTGTAAACGGGGGTTTTATGCACGTGAATTTTGTGTGCAAATAATGTCCATTATCACACCGGGTAAAGTAAAAATATTTATTTTACTCTGTACGAGAAATGCTGTTGTGCGTCAAACCCTATTTTCGAACCTTGTCAAATTAAATTTTATACGATACTCGTGGGAAAAACGTTTTCTTAACTCTTGTGTAACTAACAAAATCTTTTTAAATTGTTTTTATATTTAAAAGCGCAGTAGCAAATAAGCAGAGCCCATTTTTTTTTGCTTGAATGTGATTTTATTTTTTCTGTACAGGTGGTGACTACGATCGCCTCAGTAGCAGACACCTGCGAGGAACAATTCATGACGTACTACGACAGGTTGATGCCCTGCTTGAAATACATTATTCAAAACGCCACTCAGCAGGAACACAAGATGCTTCGAGGAAAGACAATCGAGTGTGTGAGCCTTATCGGTTTAGCAGTCGGACCGGAAAAGGTGCGCTGAAATTTTAATGAATCACCAGACAATTTCGTCTCGATTCTTATCGATTATGCGAATTTTTATGGTTTACAGTTTATCTCTGATGCCAGTGAAGTTATGGATATGTTACTGAAAACTCACACAGAAGGCGATCTTCCTGACGATGATCCGCAGACCAGTTATCTCATTTCCGCTTGGACTCGTATTTGCAAGATTCTTGGTAAGTGTTACAGATTTTTATCTACTAGATATCAGTAAATGTGTATTTGTTATCAAATTTGTAACACTTTTGTTATTTTAACTTGCCATTGACGTTCTAAATTTCGAAATCTTTTGTCAACTAACATTGTATATTTTGAAATGTTATTATTTATCCATTTGTTTTGTTCTCGAATTTGAATTCAACAATTTTGCGTAAACATCAATGAATGAGAATTAGGAATAAATTTCTTTTGTACGCTGAAAATAACACTTATTAGGTCTGGTCAAAAATTAAAAAAAAAAAAAACAATACATCAATAACTTATCCAACGGACAAAATTATTCTTTTTGCTTCCTCATAGAGGAAGTTTTGTTTTCGTGATTTTTTTTTTTTTTCGAGGTTTTCATGTCAGCATATTCAGACAAAACGTCGAGAAAAGTGATTTGTACGAAATGTCTGTATGTGTGTGTGTATATGTGCAAATTGCCTTGTTACTACGATAACTGTCGCAATTTTTCATGTATTTTATTCAAATTTGGTATGCAAATGGACTATCATACAACGAATTTTGGGATTGCAGTTGACGCGAATCGGTTGAAAAATTCAAATTTTACAGCATATTGAAAAATTTATAAATAATACTTCTAAAGTTTTTGATGATCATTCAAGGAATTACAGCTAGTTTTTAAAAAAAATGTTAAACGGGAATTTAAACAAGATTGAGACATTTCTGAAAAAAAAAATCATGTGGATTAACAAATTCAAACGAATTAACATATTACGAAATTGGTAAAAAAAAATGTAATAAACAATTAGAAAACATGTTTCTTTTTTATTCGGAATGAAATCGTTACTTTTTTTAATCGATGAGTTTTTTTTTAAATAAATTTTTCAGACTTTTCATAGTATTTCAATCGATTTTCCTTTTTAATGAATCAAACGTCACGAATCTTAAACATGTTTTCGGAACACCAACCCTCATGACACTCAGGAAGTCTCCGATGATTGAAGAAACAATTTTCGAGACTATAGTTTTGAAAACCTTTCAGAAACGGCAATTTCTACATGTTAAGAAAAATCTAATAAAAAACGGTGTCGATAAAAGAAATAAGTTTATTGAAAGTTTATCTCTTTACCAACTTCTTAATGTCTTTTTGTCGTCATTATTATTATTATTATTATTATGCACCTTAATGTTCTTAGTATCTACCATACATAGCGTGCAAGGCTATAAAGGAGTAAATCGATACGGCGATTTCAGAACGACGCGCGTCTTAATTGCTGTATAGATCCGTAAGTCGACTTGTATCACTATGAAAAAAGTGTCGCAACTCGTCTTACCTCATTATTGCATACTGCCCTTTAAATGATATGCAAACTTATTTATTTTTAGTGGATTAGATGCAATTAAACATCAATCAAGTTGCTCTTCGATTCTACAGTCGCCCAAACATAAAAAAAAAAAACACACACACGAACTGTGTTTAAGTATTTTCTTTTATTTGTAACAGGCAAACAGTTCGAACAATATTTACCATTAGTGATGGGTCCGGTGCTTCGAACGGCAGCCATGAAACCTGAAGTCGCGTTGCTGGACAACGAAGATATGGAGGGAGTCGAGGGCGATCTAGATTGGCAATTCGTCTCACTGGGCGAACAACAGAATTTTGGTATTAAAACAGCTGGTCTCGAGGACAAGGCATCTGCCTGTGAAATGTTGGTTTGTTACGCGCGCGAGCTCAGGGAAGGTTTCGCGGATTACGCGGAGGAAGTCGTTAGGCTCATGGTTCCCATGCTCAAGTTTTATTTCCACGACGGAGTTAGAACCGCCGCTGCCGAGAGTTTACCGTGCCTTCTCGAATGTGCCAAGATCAAAGGTAACTTTTGTTGTGATTAAAAACAATAAAAAAAATAACAACAATAAGAATTTTTCGTTCATTTTTATTTAGCGTTTTCATTTTATTTATTTTTTTTTTTTAATTTAATTAATTAACGTCGTTTTATTTTCATTCACAGGTCCGCAATATCTGGAAGGTATGTGGGCATACATTTGTCCGGATCTGTTGAAGGCTATCGACACAGAGCCGGAATCCGAAGTGTTGCTCGAATTTCTGTACTCGCTGGCGAAGTGCATCGAGGCTCTTGGACCGGGTTGCCTGGCGGCGGGACCGATGGCCGAACTTTTGCGTATTCTCGACAAGCTTCTCAACGAACACTTCGAAAGAGCGGTCGCGAGATTAGAAAAACGCAAGGATGAGGATTACGATGAGGTAATTATATTTTCAAGTTACAATTTTATTCCTAACACTTTACGGTCACTTTTTCGTGCAGCCTTTCATTATTTTAACGAATTTCTCGAAGTTTAATCAACTTTTTTGCTTCATTGCTTCATTGTCATGATACTCAGAATGTGTGTACTCTGTGTATGTGTGTGATACGATACCTATCGTAATTTTTTATGTAGGGTAATCCAGCCAATGGATGTACACATCTATGTTTTCGTTTCGATGTAGTGCCTGTGCTAGGAATCTTTTCGTGGAAAGTTTCGACCGTTTTTCTTCCGAAAAGCTTATTTTACAACTATCAGTCAGCTGCTCATCTTAGTTCTCCTGCATTAACGCAATCTGAAACTAAAGTTGGTGGTGCTATTGTACCTAAATAATAAAAGAATGAAACGCCAGCGTCGTCTTCCAATGTAAAAATAAACTTTAGTAATGTTCGTTTAAAGATTTCTAAGCACAGACACTATTTAGAAACGAAAACATGGTTGTCTTCATTCATTCGTAGGCGTTCATCCAGTGGCTGGAGAAAAATAACGCAAAATAAATAACAATTGCAAAGCAGCACAGTAACAGTCGACCATCTATTTTTCTATGCCAAAACATGTTATTGCAAGTATGGACCGAGGTCCTTGCCGGGTAGCGCGGGCATTTTAAGCCGTCACCAGAAGTTGTGAGAGATGTTAGTCGAGATACTTCAATAGCGTATAGACTAGTATGGATCGCAAGGACTACCTTGAAAATGCGATGGAGAAACTAATGACTATTTCCTTTATTTAGGTAGTTGAAGAGCAGCTAGCTGACGAAGACAACGAGGATATTTACACTTTGAACAAAATAGCGGATATTCTTCACGCTCTTTTCATGACACACAATGCGGCATTCTTCCCGTACTTCGATCAAATATGCGGTCACTTTGTGAAGTTGTTGGCGCCGGAGCGTACGTGGTCCGATCATCAGTGGGCTCTATGCGTATTCGATGATGTTATCGAGTACGGTGGACCCGAATGCGCCAAGTACCAAGAGTTCTTTTTGAGGCCGATGATTCAGTACGTCACTGACAAAACCTCAGAAGTGCGGCAAGCTGCTGCTTACGGTTGTGGAGTTTTGGGTCAGTTTGGAGGCGAAGCCTTCGCTCAGGCTTGCGCCGAAGCACTCCCAAGGCTCATGGAAGTTATCAATGAACCGGACTCGAGACAACCGGAAAATGTTAATCCAACCGAAAATGCTATATCGGCGGTTACGAAAATTCTTAAATACAACAACAAAGCTATCAACGTTGAGGAGATTCTTCCACACTGGTGAGTAGAACTTCGAAAACAATTTAGTATGATTTTTTTTTTTTTTTTAAACAAAATAATTGCGTTTTTTATAACAATTATTATTTAATTGGCAATTTTATCTGTTTATGAAAATATAGGAAACTTTTGACGAAATCGTTTTAAAATGATGGAGCGTAATATTTGTGTTGTTTTCATTTTCCGAAGGCTTTCCTGGCTACCAGTCGTCGAGGATGAAGATGAGGCTCCTCACGTATACGGATATCTTTGTGACTTGATAGAGGCTAACTATCCAGTAGTTTTAGGACCGAACAACGCTAATTTACCGCGTTTGATAAGCTTCTTTGCCGAAGCGATGTTCAAGGACGCTATACCTGCGGACAACCCGGTTATGTGCAGGATTCTTAGTATTGTCAGACAAATTCAGGTAAGTTTTTTCTACAACATTTTTTATTTTCTTTTCTACTTTTTTTCTTATTCCCTCGCAAAAGCAATTTTCGCAGGGATCTTGTCACAAAGATTGGCTATAAGGTGTAGCTTAGGGTGGTTCATTCATTAATTTTTTTTTTCATCCCCAACTCAAAAAATAGTATCACCAAATACCGAAGAAAAATTTTTGTTCGCGGCTTGTCCTATTATTGAAATTTGACTAAAGCGATAAATATTGATTTCTCAAAAAAATCAAGCATTGATATCTTATACGTACAAAATCATAAACTCCGTACGAAGTTCAAGAAATTATATAGCGAAATTTATTCACAATGAAAGAAATGATGCAGCGTTTTTATATGTTATTTAAATGGCAAAGACAACTGTGCCTTGAACAACCTCGAAATATTAACCGATTCAGCTCGAATTTATATCCCATGTTTATGTAATAAATGAATCGAATCTGCCGATTTAAAATTTTTGTAAATGAAACAGTTACACAATTTTTGCATTTGCGGTATTCGCTTGTCATTGCTGAATCAACGTTCCAATAGTATTTTCGCTTCGCTTTTTTTTTTTTTAAATAATTGGCTAATTAATAAATCAATAATTTATTGACCACTCTTTTTTTTTTACAGAACAACGACTCCATGTTCCAGGCCTGCATAAGTGCATTGACGGTAGATCAGCAGCAGGCGTTGCACGAGGCACTGAGCAGTCAACCGGCGATCGTGAATTAGCCCTCGGTTAACAATACTTATAATTTCTAATCTCCCCAAACCGCAAGACTAATGAAAAAGGACCGATAGAAAGAGGGAGAGAGAGAGAGAGATTAAGAGAGAGAGTGGGAGGAAAAAAAAAGAAGTACATACCCCGCATTCGCAAAGTCCCTCGCGCGCGAATTGTAAGACATCTTTTTTAGGTAGCTAGACTTTACCTATGAAACTCGTTCACCTCAGCCTAATAATGACCGTCATAACGAAATGAAAAGAAAGAGAGAGACGAAATGAAAAGAAAGAGAGAGACGAAAAAAAAAGATAGAGAAAAACGAAACGGAAAAAAAAAAAAGAAAAAATGAAGGATATCGTGTACTCGACTGGTTTGCATGACTGTTACCTTGTTGATTAAATATTTTTTGTACCTTGCGCTAACAAGAGTCCCCCCCCCGCTCCAAACTCGAGTAACTTCGTTATGACACAAACTGTTAGAATTCTATACAGTTTCTCGTGTTGTATAATCGCTGAATTCGAGGATTTTTCTTGCACGAGGTTAAATCAACGGATCGGCATTATAGTGACAATGAAAAACGTACAATTTTGGCATATATATATATATATATATATATATATAAATATATATTTTCTTTTGTTTACGGGTTCGCGATGACGTCTTGAAACTGGAAGAAATGAAACTGGCCGTAATTGTATATTTGAAGCAACAAAAAAGAATGAAGAAAAACGAGTCTGTGGGAAAGATGTTACATGCTTCTTCGACGATAATAAATACCTCATTCCTGTCGTTAAAAAAAATAATCGTTTTCGTACGTTAGTTACGTCTAATTATCGCGATTTAAGAAGCTTCTTTGACGCAAAAAAAAAAAAAAAAACTGTCAGCCGCGATTCCCGGATTAAATAGAAAACTTTAACTTTCCGGTTTGACGTGAACGAACGCCGGGAAATTCAAGTCTCTCGACGCTTGCAATGTCGGATCATCGATATATCCTGTGCACTATTGACACTCTCAACACAATGCATCATTTTAATATCAAATCATGTTTGGCTTTCGTCAATGCAATATCGTGTTTTATCGACAATTAGAACGATGATATGTGCACCGGTAACTGAAACCACTGATGACTGTAACGACATCAGTGAATGGCCAACACAAAAGCGTCTTTTTTATTGTCGTATGAAAAAAATTCTCGTTGTCCCGAGCACGGAAATGTTTTTTCATCGTATTTTTCTCATGTACTCTGAATGGTGTATTTATTTTTGGCTTCGATCAAGAGATTCGGTAGCATCTCGACGCCTAGTAATATATTAAGATTAAAAATATCGTTATGGCCGCGGCAGTGAAAGATTTTTTATTTTTTTTGTTTTTTTTTCTTCTTCTAAATACAGATAATCACATCGGAAATCGTGTAAAACGGTCATTCATTGGTGTCCCGACATGAACACATAGATGCAGAGGCAAACATATTGGAATTTCATTCAGCTCATTGCCATTACGCGTGACGGCATTACATTGTGATTTAGGTATTTTTATTATTAAATTTAGGGTACAATAAATGTTATTTAATGATAAATATCGATTAATAATATTGCAGTGTTGGAAGCTTCGTGAATATGGGATTGTATACGAATTACGACGGAGACAGCTATAAACGTTGAGTTTTTATATGGAAAAAATTGAAATAGAATTTGCAAATGATCTGGACACGTTAGACTACGGTGATACGCGCAGTCGAGGTTCACCCTCTTTTTTATTTTTTTTTTTTTGTTTGTTTGTTTTTAACACGACTATACGTCGGTGTAACCGCGAGTGCACAGAAAATATTTAAATACATCTTCCGCGTGACTAATGTTCTACTTTTGATATGAGGAAAAACACGTCAAGTCGGCCACCCCAATTTTCCATGTCAGCAAAACGTCCTCAAATTTATTCAGGATGTTGGTCTGGCTCAAGAAAGAACGTAGACATTTTTTTCAGATTTTTTGTTGCACATTCGAGCTATTAAAAATTTCTGAAGACAATCGTTGTTTATTTTTTAACGCCAATACTACGGATCGCACAAAAAAATCATAACATCAAATTTTGGATTTTCAGCGTACTTTCCAACAACGTTTTTTTGTATAATTCTCCGATTTTATTTTATGCTATCTTTCAATTAAATATAGTTGCCACTTTTTTCCCCTCCGAAACGGCATTTCCGATTCAGCTGAAATTTTCACATTTTGTTCTTTGAAATATCTAGAATCTTTCTCTGAACCAAAATTGCCGCCCATTTCGCCAATTTTTTCTAAGATTCTAGGATTTCAACGAACAAAATGTGAAAATATCAACTAAATCGGAAATGCCGTTTCGCAGGGAAAAAAATTGGCAACTTTATTTAACTGACAAATAGCATAAAATTAAATCGGAGAATTCTGCAAAAAATTTCGTTGGAAAGTTCGCTAAAAATCCAAAATTTGATGTTATGATTTTTTTTTTGCGATCCGTAGTATTGGCGCTAAAAAATAAACAATGATTATTTTCAGCGATTTTCAATGGCAAGAATATGCAATGAAAAATCTGAAAAAATTCCTACGTTTAGTAGGTTTTTCCTTCAACCAGACCAACATCCTGAATAAATTTAAGGACGTTTTTTTTTTACATGAAAAATTGGAGTGGCCGACGTGACGCGTTTTACCTCATATATTACATGTGACCAGAGTTGGGTAATGAAAAATTGAATTTAAATTTGTCTTTTTTTTTTATATAAAAGGTATTTAAAAAGTAGATACATGTATCTATTGACAGAAATAATGAATAATACGTGTGTCGATTTTCACCATTACGAATTTATTAAAAAAATATTTGTAATCTTGGACATAATAAGCGCATTTCCATTGTCTATTATTTTCTGATTCAATTTTCTATGCGCAGTATGTGAGAAAAGTATTAAATGCCCAGCTCTGTGATCGTACGCGAGGTAAAGTTTAATTGTCATTGACTGAAAAGCGAACATTTTCTATCTACAAAAAAATAACTTCTGCAAAGCTATATAAAGTAATACACAGCCCATTTTATGGGAAAAAAACGTAAAAGAGAAAAAAAAAATCCTTGTACACTTTACACACAAAAGAACACTGACTGCTGGCGCGTCTGAAACGAACTGAAGTTTTGCTTTTTTTTTTTTTTTTTGTTTTTTTTTTTCGTTCTAATAAACTCGACAAATCGATGGAGGAAAGATTCTTTACGATGAGGAATTTATTTCTTTGTAAATATTACGAAGTATATAAGTAGTAGCGAGAGCCACTTATTTAGAGTTGGACTGCCCGGCGTGGCAAGCCTCGTCGCTCGCCCCTTACGAGTTTTGAAATACTATACATAAACGTACGATATAAACACGTAGGAAAAGGGACGTTTGCAACGAAGCGTAAAACACTACGACCGACTATCGAGGTAGAATCGATTTTTTTTTTTTTCATTACACAAGTCGCAATGGTCGCATTTTGTGAGAAACAAATTTTTTTGTTTGTTCTTTTTTTTCGGAGACTATCGAAGTACGAATATGAGCTGAAATGAAAATAATGAGGAAACAGAGGGGAAAAAAAAAACAACCCGAACACCGATATGAAATGAATTATAAATCTAATAATAATATTATTATTATATAGAGATTATTTTAAAGTTATTATTGATTAAAATAAATCTCAGCTTTGTAACCAGTAGTTTTATTGTCCACAGGATCCTTATAACTGCATTTTTATCAGCAGGATAAAACTGATGACGAAGAATTGCGTGAAAAATGAAGAATGAAATCTTAAAATCTCGTAAATCATAGCAAAGGCGATAAAAATATATCGCAAATCCATGAAATGTGCGATTAAGACATTAAACATTTAATCATCGTTGGCATGGTTCGGCAACCTACTTCTCTGTAGTTATCTGCGTATGTGTCTAGAGGATTTTTCTGTTTTATTTTTATTTTTCGCTTCGCAAATTGCTATCACAAGTATTACGACATGATAGCCCGAAAGCCAAGATTTATAAATGGAATGTTTGAATGCATGTGGCATGAATGAGTACTTAATGTATGCGCCGTATACGCGGTATATCTTTATTTGGAAAAGTGAGATAAAAGGCAGCAGATAAATTATTGATATGACACAGTCGATTCATATCGCAAGCTTACATTAAGCGCGATGATACGTATTACGGGCTCACCGGCAACTTGAGAAACTCCGGTTAACGAAACCTCGTCCAACGGATGTTTGAATAATGAAACAACAAAAAATGTCAATGATTATTAAAAAAACATAAGGCCATAAATCTTTTCATAAATGACAATGGTTTTCAATTGATCTTTCGATAATTCATAATTTTGCAATTACTCGAGAATAGTTTAGACTAATATAATATTTATGTCACTCGGTGTGAGAAACGCGGTTTCACGCAAATGCGTCAAACCCTATTTTCGCACCTTGTCAAGTAATTTTATTTTTTTATTTTTTTTATTTTATTTATTACGGGTATACACCCAATTACAAGACGATGGTCTGGGCAGCGTCCAGGCGGTATTCGGAAAAAAAGACTCTGAAAAAAGACCACACTCCCACCCCATGTATGTTCGTGATGTAAAGGGATAAATATAATGACGCAAGGGGGTTGGGTGGGCGGACCCCCCCCCCCCCCTCCATCTACGACACAACTTTTTTTATTGTTAAAAATATTAACGTACGGTCAAATATATAGTGCAGAAATATATAGACATACGCTCGATCGTATTTTATAAGAGAAACAATACCGTTTCGCGACTCTTCATAAATAATTATTTTTTGTTCTGCTCGTGTTCGCATTTCTTTTTTCATATTCCTCGGTTCATTGGGCAAAATTAGTTCTTTTACATTTTTTTTACGACTTACATTTTCGAAGTTACTAATTTGTTAAGAAGAGTAATTTTGGTCTAATTGCAACTTTCAACAATTTATTGCTCCGAATCTATGGATTGTAGAGCAAAATTGTATGGGACCTTTTCGTCTCAGAATTGACAGGACTATACAAAAAAAAAATATCCGAGTTCAAAAAAACAACAATTTCTATTGTTAATAAACAATTGCGATTAATAACTAAACGACCGGGTTTTCCGCAAAACACCTTATATATTCGTGTTCAGGAGGTCAAAACCTATCATCTGCATCAAGAATATTTCGCGGACCTCGAATGGCACACAGAACCCCCTCTGGCGTCTGGATTAATACAGCTATTCGTTCGAATAGTTTCTTTAACGGTTTTTTAGAATTATCCGTATGAATAATCGTATATTGTTCGTCCGGATACGTTCAACGATTCTCGTGTATTATCCGAACTATCGACTGTATATTAAGCGGATATGTATTTTTTTAACGATTTCTAAGTTTAATCCAGACGAATAGCTGCATTTTTTTTTCGTCCGGATATGTATGTTACCAATTTTTTAATCGCAATTTTTAATGTATTTTCGGGAAACTGTGTTTTCGGGTTTTTTTCCGCAATCCTTAAAAACCCATAGGTTCTTTAGGGTTATTTTTGGTTAGGTTCTCTTCTCTTCTTTTATTTATTTTTTAAAAAATTCTAGATTCTTTAAGAACAGTCCTCAAAACTGCTTTTTTCCGGGGAACCTTTTTTTCGAGGGACCATTTTTCTAGGAGACCTTTTTCCCGTGGACCTTTTTTCCTAGGTACCTTTTTTCCGGGATTCCATCCAAGCAACACCGGTAATCAATAGTCGCTGGAACCTGAGACAATCATGTGTATAAATCACTATAATTTACTTAAAATTGACAACAGAAATTATTATAAAATATAAAAAATTTAGAAGTTTTGGCAAAAATAGAAGAATTAAAATTGAAATTAAAATCAACATTAAAATCCCGACACCGACTGCCTATTACGAGTATCCAGGATCTGACGACAGTACCGAGTTTTTTCTTTTAAGGAATCTGGAAGTATGCAGCGAGGAGACTTTTGAACCTGGATGCTGAGGCCTCAAAAAGATTTATGTCCACCACAAGCGAGTTGCCCAATCTGGTGATGCAGGGAAGTCAGCTTGAAGAAGCATAATTTGTTCATAAACTGCAGAATACACTAAAATTAACTATGTACGCTTTTTTGATTAAAATAATTATTAAAAAAAAATGGAAAAAGCTTAAGAACTATAAGAAGAAATATCTTGCCCACTTTGGCTATAAGCTAGAAAATGTTGATATTGAACAAAGTATTTTTCAGAATTTTTTCGGATTTTTAAATGATGACATCCGATATGTCACTTTAAAAAAATATTTAAAAAAAATTCGTGCGTTTGAGGGTTTAACTAATCTTGCAAAAAATTGTGAGCCAAATTGGAGAGATTGAGGATCAAACCCAGGTCGCCCATCTCGCCAATTTTTTTCTAAGATTCTAGATATTTCAAAGAACTAAACGTGAAAATTTCTGCTAAATCGGAAATGCCGTTTCGGAGGGAAATAAGTGGTAACTTTATTTCATTGAAAAATAGCATAAAATAAAATCGGAGAATTTTACAAAAAATGTTTTTGAAAAGTACGCTGAAAATCCAAAATTTCATGTGCTTATGATTTTTTGTGCGAGCCGTAGTATTGGCCTTAAAAAATAAACAATAATTATTTTCCGAAATTTGTAATAGCTAATTTTTCATAACTTCATTCTCAATACCAATTATCATTACAACAGCATCATCATCACGCCAGTATGAATCGTGATGAGAAAGTCACATGTTCCGATCACGCTATCAGCAACTTTTTTTCAAACCACTTTTCTCGAGGTTTTTTCCATTCACCTATTAAATAAATTTAATTTTCTTTTTATACTTGGCGTCGTGTAGCTGACGCGACTTTTCATATTATTTGAATACTAACAATAATAACTATTATCAATAAAAAGAAAATACAAACTTTTGATGCCGGTTATACTTTACATGTAAAGAGAAAACGATCGTAATATTTGATATTGTTGAGCACTTCGGGCTAATCGCGCTACGCCACAACAATTTCGATACCATCCGTACTCCCGTTATATATGGGACATTCCATGGCATGACTTAGATTTCTCCCAACTTCGTTTATATAGAACTACATGTTGAAAAACTCATGGCAATTTCTTTTTAGATTTTTAAAGGGCTTCATTTCGGAGACAACGTTTTTTTAAACAATTAAAAACATACCTTTTTCTAAAATCTGAAAATTTTTATAAAAGCAATTTTTTTACCAGTTCGAAAAGATGAAGATTTCGAAACTGCGGGTGGAAAGGTTCAAAAAAGATTTTTAAAAAATTGTTCATTAACAATACATTTTTTATATAATTGACATAACTCTAAAATGCAGTAATTAAAAAAAATATACACATTTTTAATTGTCTACGATTTTTTAAAACAAATTATCGATCGACACAATTTTTAAATCTGAAAAACGTTTTATTGGAAAATACAAAAAATTTGAGGACCAAGTTGAAGTGGGCTGACTATTTTTTCGGCTTAAACAACAAAAATAATGGAAAAAAATAGATAAAATAGTAACTTTACGATGGGCAGCAACAAGAAAAATTTTGTATGCAACGCATGATTTTTGAATTTTTTTTTTTTAGATTTTTTCAATTAAATGTTAAGATTTTGCTTAAATAATCTCAAATAGGCCTTTTGAAAAAAATGTATAATAAAAATAAATATGAAATAAAATATATGAGGATCTGACGATGACTTCTCAGATCGGCTCCGTAATTTTTTATACAAAAGTACTTGTCGAAAACCACGTATCAAATTTTTTTTCAGATTTTTTAAACACTTTTTACCTGAGATATAATTTTTCGAAATTTTTTAAAACCTCAAATTTGTTACTTGAGAAAATGCAAAAAATTCTTATATATATATATGCATTTATAATTTTTTAAAACCTCAATTTTTTTACATGAGGAAATGCAAAAATTTCTTATATATTTGCATTTTCTCAAGTAAAAAAAAATGAGGTTTTAAAAAATTTTGAAAAATTATATCTCAGGTGAAAAGTGTTAAAAAATCAACAAAAAAAAAATTGCCACGTGTTTTTCGATAAATTCTTTCGTATAAGAAATTACGGAGTCGATCTGATACATCATCGCCAGATACTGATCCAGATATCATGGAATGCCCCTGATATTATTTTAATATATTATAAGTAATTTTTTCGTTCATTTTTATCCCAAAAATGCATTCAAATCTTTAAATTTCATTTTTCAAATTTATCTTTGCCAGTTATGAAATCTCCATCTTCGCGTGAGGCTCAAAAATTTTGTTATATTTCACAAGATTCATCAGAATTTTTCTGAATTAAAAAAAAAAGTAGGATGTAAAAAAAAATTCCAAAAATTATATCTCATATAAAAAGTGTTAAAAAAATCTAAAAAAAATTTGGTACGTGTTTTTCGAAAATTACTTTTGTATCAAAAAATACGGATCCAATCCGAAGTATCATCGCCAGATCTTGATCGAGATGCCATGGAATGCCCCATATATACACCGATAAAAATTTGTTTCAAAAATTCGTAGATAATTAAAAACGCGTAAATTTTGTTTCCCTTTTTTTTTTCTTATTTAGTGCTTTTGTTACATTTCACAAGATTCATCAGAATTTTTGTAAATTTAAAAAAATTAGGATTTAAAAAAAAATTCAAAAAATTATATCTCATATAAAAAGTGTAAAAAAAAATCTAAAAAAAATTTGGTACGTGTTTTTCGAAAATTACTTTTGTACAAAAAATTACGCTTCCGATCCGAAGTATCATCGCCAGATCTTAATCGAGATGCCATGGAATGCCCCATATATACACCGATAAAAATTTGTTTCAAAAATTCGTAGATAATTAAAAACGCGTAAATTTTGTTTCCCTTTTTTTTTTTTTCTTATTTAGTGCTTTTGTTACATTTCACAAGATTCATCAGAATTTTTGTAAATTAAAAAAAAAGTAGGATTTAAAAAAAAATTCAAAAAATTATATCTCATATAAAAAGTGTTAAAAAAAATCTAAAAAAAATCTAAAAAAAATTTAGTACGTGTTTTTCGAAAATTACTTTTGTACAAAAAATTACGCATCCGATCCGAAGTATCATCGCCAGATCTTAATCGAGATGCCATGGAATGCCCCATATATACACCGATAAAAATTTGTTTCAAAAATTCGTAGATAATTAAAAACGCGTAAATTTTGTTTCCCTTTTTTTTTTCTTATTCAGTGCTTCTCAGAGTTTTGTCAATGACATGAAAAATTGCTGATCAATCCAAAGGGTCAAAAGGGGGATCCCGGTGGAAACCAGGAGGAATGGCCCATATATTATGTCATGTACATGCTGCGCATTCGTGTGAGAATAGCGCTGTTCCTCGAGGCGTGACGTCGCCGATCACCCGATATTACGTCATCTGACTGACACTGTGCAGTCTGGTATGCCGAATAACCGGCGTCTGCCGTTCCGAAACGTCAAATCGTACGTGTTCCAAAGTCTCTCTCCATCTAGCGTCTTGATCGTGCACAAGTAGTCGCACTTAACTTGACCAGATCGAACATCACAGGCTGAATGTTGCGTTAATTTCATTCGTAAGTCATCGATGCTGAAGCCTGTGATTTGTGGATGTATTAGTTCGATAATTGACTCAGTGTTGTTCGACATTGTTCGCTCGGTTTGCGTGGTGTGACATCGGGCGTGGGTGGTTCGTAGAGAAATTGGCATTTTTTGTGCCAGAGGTCGCTGCGTTGGCGCTGTAAAAAATTTCAAACAGGTAAATGAAATGATATCAACGTTATGATGAGTTTTTTCCACATTCCGGACGTTGTGTTTTATCATTTTAATTTTAATTTTCTCATTTTAATTTTTTCAATGATAGTGTTGGCGTTGAAACGCTACCGCGTGTCTCTTGAAGACGCGTAAAATGATTGGCAAATGATCGTTAAATGTGTGTATTGGCTGATACTCCATCGTTGAAAGTTGAATCATACTCTGTACAATACTTATTGTTAGTGCGACGTTCCGTTCACAATGTGTGCTTGTTACTGTCGGTAGACAACAAGCCGGAAATAGTTCACTGCTTATGTGTACGGACCACTCCGGACGGATTCGAACTGGATCAGAGCTCTCGGATTTCATCCACATTTTTTTGTGTTTTACTGCTCCGACTGTGAGAGGCAACTAGGATTTTTATTAGGTTTTTTTTTACTTTTAATGTAATTATGATTATTAAAAATGAAGATATTAGTCAGATTTTTTAAATCTGGAAAAATTCTCAAGAGTCTTGTAACAGATATTTTTATATTTTTAAGTTTTGAAGCGAAGTAGGCAGTTTCAAAAAAGGACATTCACTCAAGGAGGTTTTGTAATTTTTATATGATAGACGTATGTGGAAAAAAAGAATGAAAATTGTTGCAAAAAAAATGATAAGTCGATAAAAAATATGTGTATATATGAAGCAAAACACGTAAAATCGGCCGTTCGTCGGAAACGTTCTCAAATTTTTTTAGCATGTTGGTTTGGTTGAAGAATAAACGTAGGAATTTTTTCAAATTTTTTAATGCATATTCCAGCTATCAAAAATTTATCTGACAATAATCATTGTTTATTTTTTAAAGCCAATGCTACGGCTCGCACAAAAAAAATCATAAGAACATAAAATTTTGGATTTTTAGTCTACTTTCCAACAGCATTTTTTGTAAAATTCTCCGATTTTGTTTTATGCTATTTTTCAATTAAATAAAATTGCCACTTTTTTCTCTCCGAAATTTTTTTCTTTGAAGTATCTACAATCTTAGAAAAAAATAGCGAGATGAAAATAATCTAAAGCCTGCGTTACATTTTTTAATTATGTAATTCTTGTTTTTTGTATTAAATTACAGCGATGTTTGATCGTTCGAAGAGCTGTAACTCTGGAGCGAAATTGCCGCCCATCTCGCCAATTTTTTTTAAGATTCTAAGAACTTCGACGAACAAAATGTGAAAATTTCAACTAAATCGTAAATGCCGTTTCGGAGGGAAAAAAAGTGGCAACTTTAGTTAATTGAAAAATAGCATAAAATAAAATCGGAGAATTTTACAAAAAATGTTGCTGGAAAGTACACTAAAAATCCAAAATTTGATGTTCTTATGATTTTTTTTTGCGAGCCGTAGTATTGGCATTAAAAAATAAACAATGATTATTTTCAGCGATTTTCAATGGCTGGAATATGCAATCAAAAAATCTGCAAAAATTCCTACGTTTTTTCTTCATCTAGACCAACATCCTGAAGAAATCTGAGGATTTTTTGCTGACATGAAAAATTGGGGTGGCTGACTTAACGTATTTTTGCCCCATATTAAAGGGAAAATAGTAAGGTATATATTTATTTTTAAAAATTACGTTGCATCCATGTGCAGCATCGTTTATGTAGGATGGATTTAATAAATGAGCTAACACGGTAGGGCGGCTCAAGTCGACATGCGACACTAATTATTTCGATATTTACCCACCAAAGTGAGTCATGAGGGTGCTGTTATGTATTTCAAGTGTTTGTACAGGCTGATGTATAGCGTTAATACCCATTCTGGGAGTAATTGTTTTTAATATGCTACTAATTTAGAATAAAAGCGTCTTCTAGGTGTACATAATAGAAATTTTTAATAATTTATGTTTCATTTTACAACATATTTTATGTCATTTTTACATTAAGATATTTCAATGTTTTACACATTTTTTTTTAAACGTGTAAATTCGATAAAGTCACACTTGTTTTTTTGTTACTTTACCAGATGAACAAAAAGTTCGTTGAAAAATAGTCATCGTTTTAGAAAAATAACGATAAAAAATGTTAACATTTTTTTTAAGTATAGAAATGTCAACAAATATTTCGTAAAATGAAAATACAAATTTTTAACAATTAGCTTTTTTTATATATGAGCGATTCCATATGAATTAAAAATTTTTTTTAATTCAGAGAATTTCTAAAAATCAGGTTCAGTTGTTCCAATAGATACACCGAATTTCAAATCAAAGAAAATTGATTTAATCTGTAATATCTCCGAAACGATTAATCGTATCGACAACTCGTGCTTTTCAATTTTTTATTTATTTTTCAACATGACGTTGTATTAAATAAAAATGACATACTGTCATTTACATCGATAAAAAAAACATTCCGGACGGCTTGAATTAATATAGAAAACCTTTTTATTTTAAGTAAGTGGATTTATTTTAATATCAAGAATAGTTACAATGCTATGCAACTTATATAAATTGTCGCTAATAACCATGATGTTGATGCTGAAATAAAAACAATACACAAAACTTATATAAATAAATTCTAGAAATACTTGAAATGTTATCACATGTCAATTTCAGCCACTATCTTGAATTAGCTCTTTGATTTAATTCTTTATTAAATAAACATTGTTTTAAATAAGTATTCTTTTTTAAATAAATACATCTATATCTCCCCTTTAAAATCAGCTATCAGCGACTCCCAAGCACCTATTTTTTCTCGAGTTATTTTTTTTTTGGTAAAAAGTCAAAAAGAAATAAAATAGACAGTTCATTTTCGATACGTTTTAATCAAAATTAATTACTAAACCTGTTTGAAATTTAAAAGTTATTTTAAAGTTTCTTATTAACTATAAAAGAAATAAAATAAATAATTCATTTTCGATAAATTCTAATCAAAATTAATTACTAAAACTGTCTGAAATTTAAAAGTTATTTTAAAATCTCTTATAATTAATAAGAGACTTTAAAATAGTGTGATAACATTTCAAGTATTTCTAGCATTTATTTATATAAATTTTTTTTTATTGTTTTTATTTTACGTCGCATCAACATCATAGTTATTAGCGACAATTTATATAAGTTGCATAGCATAGTAGCAATTTAACCAGTAATTTAAAAATTATTTTAAAGTCTCTTATTAACTATAAGAGACTTTAAAGTAACTTTTAAATTTCAGACAGGTTTAGTAATTAATTTTAACTAATTTAGCTCAGTAGATCAAATTTAATACTCCGCTTCATGCGTAAATATTTCCTATAAAAGTATTCCAATTTTTCAAATCTTTTCAACTATTTCATCAATTAGTGAAACTATAAATTACAGAGCGATAATTCCTTCTATTTACTGCCATCGGATAGTCATTTTTAATATTACGTTTGATTATAAACGTGCGAATGGACGCACAGTATTCTTTTTAAAATAAACATATCTACATCTCCCCATTAAAATCAGCCATCAGCGGCTCCCAAACACCTATTTTTACTCGAGTTATTTTTTTTTTGGTAACAATTCAAAAAGAAATAAAATAAACAGTTCATTTTCGATACATTCTAATCAAAATTAATTAATAAATCTATGTGGAATTTCGTGTTTAATGTAAAAATTATTTCAAAGTCTCTCATGGTTAAATTTAGCTCAGTATATCAAATTTAATACTCCGGTTCATGCGTAAATACTTCCTATAAAAGTATTCCAATTTTTCAAATATTTTCAACTATTTCATCAATTAGTGAAACTATAAATTACAGAGCGATAATTCTTTCTATTTGCTGCCATCGGATAGTCATTTTAAATATTACTTTTGATTCTAAACTTGTGAATGATTAATAAACATACAAGTTTATTATATACATATATATATGTTTTCTTCGTACAGCTAACGTGGCTGTACGCCAATGCATGGAATTATGTTTAATTGTGCTCTCGTTGCTACGTCTGACGCCACGAGTACCGAAAAAGGCTCTAATTACAAACTGTATCCATGCAGTTGCTCAGCATTTGTTTCAAATTGCGCGTGAACGACATTATAGACACCTGTAGCGTGCTATACAGCGGCATTAATTATTATCAAAAGTGCCTGCTTAAGCGGGACAATTATCATCTTGTTTATTGCAGTAAACATATTCCGACTCTTTTATTTATTTATTAGAATAATTAAATAAAATTGTAGAAACATGGTTACTATAATAAACAAAATGATAATGTTTCCCAAGCGGAAAATGTTATGATTCTGTTCTTTCTTATGATAATTCAGAGAGTCAATCCATTTTTTACATTTTTTTGCTTCCTCATAGAGGAAGCTTTGTTTTTTGGAAAAAAAAATATTTTTCGAGATTTTCATGTCAGGGCACTTAGAATGGTCCAAAACGTCGAGAAAAGTGATTTAGAAAAAATGAAAAAATGTGTGTATATATATGTGTGTATAACTCAAAAACAGTTCAACCAATTGAGCTGGAATTCAGCACACGAGGGAAGCAGCAACCCGTGTTCGATTGTTGCAATTTTTGGTAAAATGTATGGAGAAATTTTGATGTTATAGTTTTTTCAATTTTTCAAAATCAAGGTCGTTCGAAAAAAAATCTGTAACTTTCGTGAAATTTACAATATTTTGCTGAATAGTTCTTCATAAGTGCAGGTACATTTAATGTTGCTTGGTTGTTGCTAGACATCATTGTCTATTGAAAAATAATTTGTAATATTCTTTGCTTTGATAAATCTCTGCTCTTTGCCAAACCCGGAGTCAACGATCAAGTACGTGGCAGTTACCTAACTGCATTTTTTTTAAATTTTTTGTTTAAAGGTATTTCCCCTATAGTTAACAAATTGTATGGATATTTCCTCTGTAGTTGACAAACTACATAATTTCCGCTATATTAAGAAAAAACTGTACACATTGCCCGCTATAGCTAAAAAAAACTGTACAGATGTTTCCCGCAATATTTGAAAAATTCTAGGGACTTCTCCGCTGTAGTTGACAAACTCCATAGATAATTTCCGCTATAGTAAAAACAAATTGTGGATATTGTCTGCTGCATTAAAAATCTCTATCGGTATTCCCGCTATAGCTTAAAAACTGTAGATATTTTCGCTGTAGTTAACAAACTGAAAAAGAAATAAAAAGTACAGACGAAAGTGTAAAAGTTATGTGTTGTTTAAAACCGATTATCATTTAGATGAATTGTCTTTTAGAGACAATTCATCTAAATAAAATTTTTAATACACGTTTTAGAGGAATTGTCTTTTAGAAGAATTGTCTTTTAGAGGAATTGTCTTTTAGAGGAATTGTCTTTTAGAGGAATTGTCTTTTAGAGGAATTGTCTTTTAGAGGAATTGTCTTTTAGAGGAATTGTCTTCTAGAGGAATTGTCTTTTAGAGGAATTGTCTTTTAGAGGAATGGTCTTTTAGAGGAATTGTCTTTTAAAGGAATTGTCTTTCAGAGGAATTATCTTTTAGAGGAATTGTCTTTTAGAGGAATTGTCTTTTAGTCGAATTGTTTTTAGTCGAATTGTTTTGGATGAATTGTTTTAAACGAATTGTTTTGGATGAATTGTTTTTAGACGAATTGTCTTTTAGACGAATTGTTTTTAGACGAATTGTTTTAGACGAATTGTTTTAGAAGAATTATTTTAGACTAATTGACTTTTAGACGAATTGTTATTAGACTAATTGACTTTTAGACGAATTGTTATTAGACTAATTGACTTTTAGACGAATTGTTATTAGACTAATTGACTTTTAGACGAATTGTTATTAGACGAATTATTTTAGACGAATTGTTTTAGAAGAATTGTTTTAGACGAATTATTTTTGACGAATTGTTTTAGACGAATTATTTTTGACGAATTGTTTTAGACGAATTATTTTTTGACGAATTGTTTTAGACGAATTATTTTAGAAGAATTATTTTAGACGAATTATTTTTTGACGAATTGTTTTAGACGAATTATTTTAGAAGAATTATTTTAGACTAATTGACTTTTAGACGAATTGTTATTAGACGAATTGTTTTTAGACGAATTGTCTCTTAGACGAATTGTCTTTAGACGAATTGTTTTAGAAGAATTGTTTTTAAACGAATTGTCTTTTAGACGAATTGTCTTTAGTCGAATCGTTTTTAGTCAAATTCTTTTTAGACGAATCGTTTTAAGTCGAATTGTTTTGGACGAATTGTCTTTTAGACGAATTATTTTAGTCGAATTACCCGCAAATCCTATTCTAACCCCCACCAAAAATCTCAAGCCCAAAAAAATGAATTCACAAAAACAATTCTTCCTCTATGTCGAAGCAAAAATAATGCTCGCGAGGGTTTCATTTCTCGAAACTACAGAACAATCTATACTACTCTAGACTCATATAGGGGTATGTGTCGATCTATTCGACGACTTAGCCTCTGTATTAACAGCGTCACAAATGAGACGTGTCGTCGCCCGTCGAAAACCGTCTACCTAAGCGCGCCTAACACATTCCTAATCCTCTTCATCGCGAATTCCAACCACAAGCAATACACCTTACATCGCCCGTTGTTCAGGTCACAGGAGAAGGGCGGCTCGCGCTAGTGTTGCAAACTCTAGGAAATAAAAAATATAAAAATAAAAGACAAAACAAAAAAAAAAAAAACAGAAGCACAGACGTTGTGAAAAGCCGAAGAGAGGCCAGAGTGATTGCGCGCATATGCGTGTGCGCATTTAACCGTCGCTACCGACTCGAACAGTGTCGTGGCGAGCGTCTGCTGGGTCAGCTGAGGACATGGCATGGAACCTCTGCGATGTCAGTGGTGAAACGTGAAACGATAATCCACGATATTTAAATCGCGTTTCACTGTTTCTAGGTTAATTTACAACGTCATTCAATCCTCGATATTACAGTCTGTTTAACACCGAAGATTTCACACATTTCGAAAAACAATAACTAATCTATCAACGAACGTTCTCTGCCTCTCAGTGTTCCGGTGACGTGTTTTTTTTTTTTTTCTTTTCTTTTTTTTTTAACATACGAGTCACGACTTTTTAGCCAAGTTTCACGCGTCTGGCAAAAAGCTCAAAGGCGAAAACACCAGGTTTGTCTTTTTTAGATTTTCATCATACAAATTAACGAATAATCTCATTTACCGATAATTTAAAAAAAAAAACAAAAAAAAACAGCGTTTGTGAGAAACCGCGTGTGCGGAAGTGTCCCGAAATAAATCGTAATCCGTTTGCCCGAATCTGTGTCCCACATCCCGAGACTTTCTATTTCTTGCCATAAGAAACAGACACTGGACTGGCACACTCGAAGAGCTTCCACTTTTAAAAACCTTCGGGATTCACTTGCCTCTTTATCACGCGTACCTTTTTACGTTAATCTTTTTCACTGTTACCAAACTTGAATGGTTTTTTTTTTTTTTCACCGGAATTTCGCTGCTATCGTGAACGTTGGTCCTACGATTCGATCTTTTTTTTTTTTTTTTTATTTCATTTGACATTCGGCACGCACACCTGCTTCTTCGGGGCCCTTAGTTACGGGATTAAAAAAAAAAAAGCAATTGCCGGACGAAATAAACAAGAATTTTTTTTTCGCAGAGTCTGAAAGAGAAGATCTCGCAAAAGTTTTACCGTTTTCTATCGAGATTTAGTGGATTTTCATTTTTAATTGTAGTGACATTTCACTGGGCTTCTTTGCTTTTCTAGAAATCGTCTGTACTGATAGATTTGCTATTTTTCCTTTTTTTTTTTCTTTTTTTCTTTTTTTTTTTGTGCTATGCGGAGGCTGTGTCGATAGGATAATTCCTTCAATGTACGTATCGATGTATCTTGGTATTAATGCTTGCGTGTAGGTACGAGTACTGTTGTTGTTATTTCTGAGTTTTCGGACTGATATTCTTGCTTTATTTGCAATGAGAAAGGAGATTTGGTTGGTTCGGCTTGATCTGCAGTTCATTTTATTTGGTGTTGATGTAATAATGGTTTTGCTTTACTCAAATTATGCAGCGGGCTTGCGAATGAAATTATTGCAGGAGAAACTGATTTTTTTACCTTTTTTTTGTAAGATATATTTTTTTATAAGTGTATGTAATTTGATTCACAATTTTTTTTTTTTTTTTTTTTTTCATTATTTATACACTTATGATTATTTAAAATCAATACTGTTAAAAATATTTTTTTGATGGTTCGAAAAGTTAGAAATAATATTTTTTGATTTTTTTTCCTGTAAGTAATAATCTGTTTTCTAAGTGTATATGATTTGATCCACAATTTTTTATGCTGTTGCTCGGACTTTAAGAGGCGACTACAATTTTTATGAAATTCTTGTTTTTTTAACAATTATTCTTATGATTATTTAAAACCAACACTGTTAAAAATATTTTTTTGATGATTCGAAAAGTTAGAAATAATATTTTTTGATTTTTTTTCATGTAAGTTATAATCTGTTTTCTAAGTGTATATGATTTGGTCTACAATTTTTTATGCTATTGCTCCGACTTTAAGAGGCGACTACAATTTTTATGAAATTCTGTTTTTTTTAACAATTATTCTTATGATTATTTAAAACCAACACTGTTAAATATATTTAACAGTGTAAATTTCCGTTATGGGTGAAGGAAACTCTTACAGAAACTGGTACATTAAATTTGATATTCAAGTGAGATGTAAAATTACAATACTTTCTTACTAAATTCTACAAAAAGTTAGGAAATTTGATATAAAATTTTGTAATTTTAGTGCACATGTATATTAAATTTAATATCAAAATATTTAATGTAAATTTGCATTACGGGTGATGGAAACTCTTTTACAGAAACTGGTACATTAAATTTGATCTTCAAGTGAGATGTAAAATTATAATACTTTCTTACTAAATTCTACAAAAAGTTAGGAAATTTGATATAAAATTTTGTAATTTTAGTACACATGTATAATTTAATATAAAAATATTTAATGTAAATTTCCATTACGGGTGAAGGAAGCTCTTTTACAGAAACTGGTACATTAAATTTGATATTCAAGTGAGATGTAAAATTACAATACTTTCTTACTAAATTTTACAAAAAATTAGGAAATTTGATATAAAATTTTGTAATTTTAGTACACATGTATATTAAATTTAATATAAAAATATTTAGTGTAAATTTTCATTACGGGTGAAGGCAGCTCTTTTACAGAAACTGGTACATTAAGTTTGATCTTCAAGTGAGATGTAAAATTACAATACTTTCTTACTAAATTCTACAAAAAATTAGAAAATTTGATATAAAATTTTGTAACTTTACTACACATGTGTATTAAGTTTAATATATCAGTGGATGAATAAAATGTTCAGTAATGTAAATTTGCAAACATTTTTACCAGTGAACATATCATCCTACATAATCTTAAAATCTGAATAAATTCTTTTAAATCCTGTATTAATTTCCTCCATAATTTTCCAAAAATGTTTTTTTGGAAAATCATGTGTTTTTTTGCTTCACTAGGATGACTTTGTTAATTTAAGAATTTCAGTATTCCAATATAATGTTTTGTAGAAATTTATTTGAACATATTTTGCCGTTGAGCTTGACATTGTATCCTATTTTCTGCCTTATCCGCTATTCATTTACAATTTCACTCAAGATTAAAAAAAATTAAAAAAAATAAATGCTCTTTTTATTTTGCATTTAAATTACAAGATTGTAAATAAACTATCTTTGAAGGACAGTAGTTGTCTGTATTTTTTTTCCCATTCAGACCAAATTTATGCTAGTATTTTAATCGATATAGCGCGCATGGTTCATCTTGAGAAGATATAAACAAAAAAAATACAATTCATTAATTCACGTACAGTAATTATCTACAGCTTCGATATACCTGCAGTGAATTATTCAAATCTGGCCAATTTTTTCTTTCACATAAATGATCTGAAATTCATATTAATGCTATTTTATTTTGATCTGTTTGTAGCTTTACAAAAATTGCTAACAACGACATTTTAAGAAGTGGAAAATGCCGAGAAAGATAGCCAAATGCGATACAGCCATGATGGAAACGATGCCGTCCGCCAACAGTCAAAACGGCGATGATGGACCTTTTCATCGTGAAGACTCTCCTGTATACCCGGTAAGTCGACTATAATTTTTATACTATTTCAATTTTAAATGAAAATTAACATATTTGAAATACGTTGTTAAAGATAATTACTATAAAATTTCATTGCAGGTAACTAAAAGCTGTATAAAAATACATAAGCTGGTATATTAAACTTTAAATATCAGTATCAGAGCTGGGCAGGACTGCAAGTACATGGTAGTTATTTTGGACTTTAAGTACGGTCCTTGAAGTACTTTTAGTAGAGTCAAGTACAAAGTAATTTTCGTGAAAATTCTATACCGTCACAGTTATGTCAATATCAGGAAATATTTACCTTTGAGGCAATATTTTCTACATATATTTTCACCAAGTTTCTTTAAAAAAAAAAATAGAAGAGAAACGATAAATTTTCTCTTTTATATTAATATAAAAATATAAACCGGCATAAAATATCAACGAAGTTATTAGTTTTTCAGAGAATTTGGCACGGAAATCAAAGATTTTCAGAACGATCAGGTATATTTAGTATCAGAGAAAATTCTGACTTTCTCTGAAAAGTACGAAAAGTCAGACAAAATCAGAGGTACTTTCAGATATTATCAGAGCAATTTTCAGAGATTGTCAGAGAATTTTTCTGATATTTTCAGAGAAATAATTTTAAAAATCGATTTCTTTTAGAAAGATTCAGGGAAAGTCCGAGTTTTCTATGAAATTCTCCCCATGATTGGCCGACAAACATTTTTCAGAATTACTCTGAAACTTTATGATTCTTTCTACACTGCTCCAATAACTATGAACTATGCTGTTTTTCTCTGACTATTAATTTCTGTATTCACGAAGATTTACCTAAAAACTCCAATTTGCGCTGATTTTCTCATATAAATCCTGCAGAATTTCTGAGAAAGTCCGCGTTTTCACTGAAATTCTTTGCATGCTTCGTTGAAGAGTTTCAGAATTACTCTTAAACTCTGTTTTTTTTTTTAATTGACTTTTCTAAAAATCTGTATAATTTGTTGATTTTCTCTGGTACTTCTTTTCTGAATTCAGGAACCTTGCTATGAAAAACCCTGATTTTTATTCAATTTAAAAATCCTTTTGAAAATCCTTTCATATTCAATTGCCAACTTCTCTCTTCTCAGAAAACTCGTAAGTTTTCTAAAATTCTCTGAACCACGTTATCCGAGAAAAGCAGAGTTTTCCAGAAAAGAAATCGTATTTTCTCTGATAACGTCCATCCTTCGTACGAGTAAGAGATGGAGCAGATGTTAGAGAAAACGCGTAAATTTTCTGAAATTCTCTAAACTCACGTTATCCGAGAGAAGCAGAGTTTTCCAGAAAATAACTCATACTTTCTCTGAGAAAGTCAACTCGGATGTTCTCTGAACATACTTTATTTGAAAAAAAATCAGATTTTTCTTTAAAAAATCAGAAAACACTCTGAATTTTGCTGATAAATTATAACTGCTGGAGTTTGGCGAAGAAAAGTGTAGAGATTTTCAGGAAATATCAGAGAAAATTGTATGAAAATCTCTGAAAATCACTGAAACTGCCTGGTTAGAGTTTTTCAAACAAATTGCCAGAGAAATATTTTCACCAGGGAAGCATCGCTGACACTCCAAAACGCCATGCATTATCAGATAAAAACTTCGAAAGAATTGTCCTCCTGAAAGGTTTTTTCAAAAGCGGCCATAAAGTGGATTAATCAATAAAAATATCAATGTCATTCTTGCGCTACAATTTGTTAAATATGTACAGGAATAAATAAAAATTCAAGATACATAAAGTTTCATTAATATTGAATTTTCCTTCGGTGTTCAACAAAGATTTTAAATGATTTAATTATTTAGTACTTCAAGTACTTTAAATACTCCAAGTACCGAGTACTTCAAGTACGCGACACTTCAATTAACGAGTACTTCAGGTACGTGGGACTTCAAGTACCAGGTACTTCCAGTATTTGTATTTGGAGTACTTAGCCCAGGTCTGATCAGTATTATAATTTACAATTTGTTTTGACTTTTGAATTCTATGTACCTGCCGATGAATAATATTTATTCTGTAGCAAGGTAGCGGCAATGGAGTTCAGCACTCCACACTACACTCCATTGCCGCTACGTTCTTACAGAATAAATATTATTCATCGGCAGGTACATAGAATTCATAAGTCAAAATAGTGGTCGCTACAAGCATCAATTGTGAATAATATTTATGCTAATAAAAAATTGGCAAATATTTTTTAAATTACTGGTGCAGTAAAAATTTAGTTACTCGAACTAATTTGGCAAAGTTATATAGGAACAACAAACCATCTGTAGGATGAATCGCCCATTGACTGAACACCACCCATTGAATGGACAAAATGATGCAAAGTGAAACTTTGCACGTTGCTCCCTCATTAAATTTCATTTTTCACAAAGCTTCCTCCATGAGAAAGCCAAAATTAATAAATAAACTTCCTCATATAGAGTTGGCTTTGTGAAAAATGAAATTCAATGACAAAGTAATGTGCAAACTGTGTTATCTACTTGCATAATTATCTTTTCTCTGCATTACTTAAATTTTACTCCACTAATCAAATCTCTTTTCAATTGACTGTTTCAGGCAGGATTTCATAGATCGATATTCAATATGTATAGAGCATTACTTACCTTCTCCAATGCTGCTCCAATTAAATATCCAATGGAATTTTACTAAGCAAACAGACATCAACAAGCATATATATTTCCTCTGTCTTTTCCCATCAGTCACTGTCTAATTTTCAAAAATTGTAATATCAACCCTGCACTAGAAACTTTAATCAACATGTATTGCAATTTATTGTGATTTAACTGTTATCATACAGAACCATTATCTCTAACAGCATTGTAAATCTTAACAAGTTAATGAGCGTTCTCGATGAATTATGCCTCAAGTGTTGCCATCCCAAAAAAAAGCAAAAAAAATAATAATACTTACAATTTATACTTTGACTTGCAAAACTTACTATTCAATCTGATAAATAATTTTTCAAACTAAACGACGACAAAGCTCAGCAACGAAAGTCGACTCCACCTTACTCTGAATGAGATGAAACACCACTTATCTAGCCTGATTTCTGATAGGCAACACTCGTTGTGTTATCTTTGCAGTACGATGACTACCGAGTGGTCCGAGACATCGTACGAGCTGATAATTCTCCGCGATACGCGAAGCGGGCGTGGAATTAGCCGGCCAGTAGAATTATGTATTATCATCAGTCGCCTGCTCAATCTTAATATAAGAGTGTCGCTTCTTTTTCATATACTCCGATAATTATCGCAAAATTACCATACTGCAAAGTTCCACATCCTCTTTGATCTGAAGTCTAGTTTATTCATTCTATGCCAAGTGAAAGAGCAGACATTGAATTCGCATTTGTTCCGTAAAATTACAATTTTGAGTTTTCCTTTTTTGTCTTTTTCGTTTATTATTAAAATAATAAAAGTATCTTGAAAATGACGTGGGGAAGTCAAAAGAACTTTATCGATAATAGTGTCGCGCTCGAATCTCATCGTTCACAGTCTCGGAATAATCGAACGAGACAGTTTTCTTCACCGGTGAGTTGACAGGAATCAAAAGTACTAATTATTCGTTGCACCAAGAGTGAAGAAAAATTGAACCGGGAAAATTAAGGGTAGCGGTGCCGGCAGATCTATGTGACATAAGGTTTTAATATACTTAATTATCTTTGTTATACTTGGCTGGTTTATTATCTGTCCTGTTTCTTCATTTCACGAACGTCAAGGGCAGCGACAAACCGCGACATATTTAGACCAGGAGCTTGAATTTCTAAACACTTGTTAATCCATCAGCTCTGTAATTCAATAAGTATTATTTAGGTATGTGATGAAATGGGAGAAACTTCGTGATGCGATATTACTTTTTTACAAAAGACTGTTGCAGATTTTCGTGTAAAAGTGACTTGAGGGGTATCTAAAAACTGTTTAAAAAATCTGAAAAAAAATCAGGAAGTAGCGTTTAGTTATGACCAATATGTTGTGTCATTACGGCCAAGAAGTTCGGAAAAAAAGGTTTTTTTAATCACCGTACTGTGCACTGCTAATATTTTGTGAAATTTCAATAGATTAATCTTCACTTTCAGTTGAGAAGAATTTTTTAAAAATCATAATACCCAGGAGCATTTCGTTCATTTGTACAAAACTTTATTAATTTTACTGTTTTTTTTTTCAGTAATAAGTGAATCAAATACTTACAATATTTTAAACGGTTTTTTCAAATATTATTTATCATTTTCGGCATACTGTCTCTTCAGAAAATTTCAGCTAAATCGGAAATGCCGTTATAAAATAAAATCGTAGAATTTTACAAAAAATGTTGTTGGAAAGTACGCTGAAAATCCAAAATTTGATGTTGTTACGATTTTTTTGTGCGAGCCGTAGTATTGGCGTTAAAAAATAAACAACAATTATTTGCAGAAATTTTTAATAGCTGGAATATGCAATAGAAAATTTGAAAAAATTCCAACGTTTTTTCTTCAACCAGTCCAACATCCTTAATAAATTTGAGGACGTTTTGTTAACATGAAAAATTGGGGAGGCCGACTTGACGTGTTTTGCCTCGTATACTTTGATTGCGAAATGGTCATACGATCTTATAGCGTTCTATGAATCGTACTCGTGTGATTGCAGCATATACGTATACTCGATGACGAATCGATAAAAAATAAAAATCGTATCTTTTGCCAAATCGCCAGCCGGCAATATCATCATAGGTATCGAATTCTTTGGCAACTTCTTTATATTCTGAGAACAGTTGTGACCTTCAAATCAAATTATCGACATCATCACCGAGGGGGAAAAAAAATCTGTAAAACATAAATTGATAAAAGCGACAAAAATTAAATAAAAATAATCAATGTTTGTGTTGTTACAGTCGATATGCAAAGAAGCACCATTCAGCGACGATCCAGAAGCTCTCGCCGAACGCGATTCCTGCGATTACGACTCGAAGATCACGCTCAAGATGGCCAAAAGTGGCAAAGGTTTGATTTATCCTCAATTCAAATTATCACGAATTTTTTTTTTTTTTTTTTTGGTGAAAATATAAAAATCACGCCTTTTCCTTATTTTCCTTACAGTACCCAGAAGAATAAGAGTATACGCTGATGGCATCTACGATCTCTTCCATCAGGGCCACGCAAGACAATTGATGCAGGCGAAAAATATATTTCCCAACGTTTACCTTATCGTTGGAGGTAAGTTACGATGAATAAACTGAACTTATCACCACAGGAACTTGCATAAAAGTGGATGAAAAGAAAAGTCTTAAGGAAGCATATACAGCAGTGATTGCATTCAGGTTACGCTTTCACTTGTATTACGTGGAAAATTGCACGGTGAATTGATTCTAAATTGAGAGTCCGCTTCCTGACATTGTTATGTTTCCATAAGTATATTTAATAAAGAACTTTCGCGTTCAATATGTTACTTCAATAACTTTCATACGCGCCACGAAACCTATTATCGTTTGGACTTCCGCTATTTCGATAAGTTACCATTCATCGATTAAAGTGATGTTACAGACCTTTAGAAATCATGTCGTAGACCTTCGGAGCCATATTTTAGAAAAAAGAAAGAAAAAAAAAAGGAAATTCGGTTTACTGCGTCTACCGATTAAAGAAGAATTTTTTTTAGACCAATTAGGTTTTCTCATCAATATCATCATTCGATAGTGGATTTATAACTGATTTTTTTTTTTAAAGAATTTAATGTTCTCAAAGTTACAGCAATTTTAAGGTAGTCCTTGTGGTAAAATCAAGTCAAGCAGGTACTGCCAATTCAAAAAATTCTTTTTATCCGGTTTACAGCAGAAAGTGCAAATTAAGGTAGACCTTAATGTCGAAAAAAAAGTTTATAAATGGATTTTATAAATGCAGAAGCATATTTTCACGCAATTTTTTTTAAGTCAAGTTTGACTTATGGTCCAAAAAGTCGAGTTTAGTGACTAAAAGTCGTATAAGTACGTTAAAATAAATCAAGCCGCTTAAAGGCAAATAGGCGTATGTTTTGTCTCATAAGCCGTATAAGAGAATTTCAGTAAAATTTGCTGAAAATTTGGATTTTTAAAAATGAATTACCTATAAATTAATATTAATTGCTTCCTCATAGAGGAAGCTTTGTTTTCGTGAACATTTTTTTTGTTGAGATTTTCATGTCAACATACTCAGAATGGTCCAAAACGTCGTGAAAAATGGTCTAGAAAAAATGTCTGTGTGTGTGTTATTTTTCGTCTGCAGAACATTTCACTTGATTTGTGGAGATTCGACGTGATATAAAGCAAAATTTTTTTTTTTTTTTTTTTTTTTTAAATTCAACATTCTATAAAATCCGAACCGCTTTACCGATTTTGTCGAAATTCAATACCAAACATCATCAAACTTATCTTCAGTTATGAAGACTTATTTTGTTAAATTGTCGAATTTTTACGAAAGTTAGAGCAATTACGCCCTTTTTTTAAAAAATTAAAAATCAACAAGTCAAAAATCGCAACATTCAAAGACGGATAACTACTTCACTTGCGTGCCAAATTTCAATTGAATTTTTGAAGCCATGCACACACATGGACATTTTTTTATAAACCACTTTTCTCGACGTTTTGGACCATTCTGAGCCTGCCGCGACATAAAAATCACGAAAAAAATGTTCATGAAGACTTCCTAAGGCTTCCTCTATGAGGAAACAAAATTAAATAAAAATGCATGGCAATTCTAAAGCGCAAATGTATTCATCAACGAACATTTGTTTTTACAATTTTACTCGTGAATTATTCATTTATTCATGGCCGTCTTACGTATTTTTTTGTAAAGAAGAATCAATCATTGTGATTTTGGCTTTGGAATGAAACACAATCCTTATCATGCACTCTTATAGTGCTCTCATGAATTATAATAATTTCTTCAAAATTAAACCCTAAAGGTCGTAACTTAGCGCTTAAGCTTTAGACACACAATATGACGCTGTGCAAATTATTACCTAAGAGTGGAAATAAAACGACTAAAAACTGTACAAACGATTTCAAACTATTAGCACTAGAATGACTATTTAAAACTACTTAAAAACGGAACGAATTCGACAACATACGGTTTTTTTTTTATATACTAAACATTCTACTGCATTAGAAGTCGTAAATAAACGTTCACTGACAAAAAAATCGAAAATTCTTTATAGTACGATATTAATTTTTTGAAATTACAGTGTGCAACGATGAATTGACGCACAGTAAGAAGGGCAGAACCGTCATGACGGACTCCGAAAGGTACGACGCAGTGAGGCATTGTCGTTACGTGGACGAAGTGGTAAAAGACGCTCCTTGGGAACTGGATGATGATTACATCGAAAAGCATAAGGTACAATTTGCGTTTTAAATTTTCCAACTTAAAAGAAGAATAAACAGATCACGAAAATAGTACCCATTCGATTTATGGAGTTTAGATCGACTTTGTCGCACACGACGAGATTCCGTACACGAGCGATGACGCGGATGACGTTTACGCGGCAATCAAAGCCCGTGGAATGTTCGTGGCGACACAGAGGACGGAAGGTGTTTCTACCTCGGATATTGTAGCGAGGATAGTCAAAGATTATGACACTTACGTCAGAAGAAACCTGGCGCGGGGTTATAGTGCAAAGGAATTAAACGTGTCGTTCCTAAACGTAAGTAAACAAATCAATTAGAAATATTAACGAGATTGAAACACTTGACACTGATAAAATCGATGCGAAATGTTTATTATCATTTTTAGAAAGCTTGACGTATTATTTAACGGCAGTAAGGTAAACGTACCAAAGGCGGGACGTTTAAGGTGATGTCCGTTTTGTAAGTCATTTTTCGTGTGCATATATTGATTATTTTAGCGAAAGGTGGCAACGAATTGCAAGGTTGGAGTTTCTAGTTACCGAAAACCATCGAATGAAGATATTTCTGATGTTTTTAAAAATATTTATTCATTAAAACGCTGAAAAGTTCCGATGTGTCAGTGTCGGGACAACTATTTTTGTGGATGTCCCGATGCCGAGACACCAAATGTACGTATCCGTGGACATCTGTAAATTTTAAAGAATCTGCTTGAGAACAATTGCTGGAACATGTGCTGTACTCACAGTTACTTACGGTTTATAAGGAACACGGGAATGCTTATAACTGCGATATTCGTACGTTATCGTTATCACTAACTGCCACACAACCCAACATCCGCGTCAAAATGACAGTAGCGTGTTTGTGTCCCGACTCTGGGTACCAGCGAGATTGCTTAGTCGTCCGGTCGCGGGACACACGTTAGACAATCGAGCCAACGGACATTCAGCCAGTCCCAATAAGGGGACACAAAAATTACACGTGATAAAATATTGTACGTAATATTTTGACAGTATAACTTTAATCCTTAAGAATTTCTGTATTTGAAACCCGTATGAAAAGTCTCGAACACGGTATAATGTCCGTGGTATCATATCAATTATTATTCGGATCTCCTTAGCTAATTGGTTTAGGAATATTCTGAAAAAGCTCGAGCGGCATAAGTCCGCTAATATACTTTTCATGTAAATTTTTAATTTACGATGAATAACATGAAACTTTTTCACGTATGTTAATTATATACAAAAGATGCAATTGTAAGAGTCACATTCCATATTTTATCTATTACACTCTTAGTAACTACAAATAGCTCCTTAGTATCCCGCAATTAGGACGCATCCCGCCATTGGTGCGCTTACCTTAGAGGGTGATTTGTATTGCCTCATGTATACTGAAATATTTATTACGATGGATCTACAAACTATTATTGTTATTAAGCTTCGTCGTATCGACCTAATTTTTTTTATAGATGTTCTTTTTATAGAAAGTTTCAAAGATATTTCGAATCCTTGATTTTTATTTAGTTCGCTCTAATTGCTTCACCGGTTCATTAAGAATTGATGGAGCAACCAGAGCGACCCATTTTTTACAATTAAAATTAATTAATTGAATAATAATAATTGGTAACGCATCGGACTCTAGTGATCCGAGGTTCCCGGTTCAAACCCGGGCTGTGGCGATATTTATTCACGATTAATTTTAATTGTAAAAAATGGGTCGCTCTGGTTGCTCCATCAATGCTTAATGAACTGGTGAAGCAATTAGAGCGAACTAAATAAAAATCAAGGATTCGAAATATGTCTGAAACTTTCCTGTATAGGAATGTCGATAACATCAGAATCTTCGACACCGATATCACAGACCCCGAGTACACGTGTCAAAAATTCCATCTATAAAAAAAAAATTAGGTCGATACGACGAAGCTTAACAACAATAATGTTATAAACGACCAAAGCCAAAAACCAATTCCTACAAACTATTGATTCATTAATGGCTATTTCCAAAAAAGTATGTTTTTATTAATGATTGTGTCTTGCAAGAAAAAGTCGTAAGATCCTACCGACTTCAATGCGGCAAAGCTCACTCTGTTTCTCAAAAGATGCTCCGCAAATTTATCAGCTCTTACGTAGTTTATAACATTTACCCTTTATTAATTACATTCGTTGATTTATTAAGGAATTTTTTTGCTACATATACACCAGCCCAAGATTTTTACATTTATCGTTATTAAGTATGTAGACGTCAATTTTATAGTGTCTTTCGAGAAATAGAATATGCATAATTTTTCACGGAAATCGGCAAATAATTACGGATCATTATTGGAAAAAATTGAATGAAAACGTACCTTCTCGGAATCTAACTTTGATTGGTTAATGTTTCTTAATGTCACATATATTTTTTTTTTGGGGTAAGTACACTTGCTGTATAATAGCAATGTACGTATAGTGTTTGAATCGAATATTAATTTTCAATTCGAAATTCGAATAAAATTTTTGTTTGTTTGAATATCTCGAGTATGTTCGCATACTTAGAATTATTCAAATACTTGGAATATTTTGAGTATTTTGAGTATCCATCGTGATATTCGAATATTTCGAATATCCATCAACATTTGTAATATTAATCTCATTGATATCATTAATTTCGAAAGATGTTTTGACCTGAATTTTAAAAGTTGATATCCTATTTTAAAATAAGATGAACTGTGTTCTCTGCTTCTGAATCAAACAATTAAAAGTATTCGAAATATTTGAATTACTTGAATCGAATCTAAAAACTCGTATTCGATTCGTTACTAATTATTCGAAATTTTGAATATTCTCAAATCCCTATTGAAGACCAAATAACTCTCCTCTATAGTTATTTAATGCAATACCACTTGATGGTAAAAATTACAATAAATTGGCACTCATTTAAGGATGTTATACAAGTAAACAGTTTTGAAGATTTTTGTCCCGATATTTTTTATGTTGTAGAGAAAAGCACGACGATTTTTAAGAATATTTTCATAAAAATGTTACCCTCATGGTTGCTGAACTATAAATTATCAAAGTTCAGCGAATTAACATGGGCAGTATACGGTGGAGGATGAGGGCTGTTGTGTTTTCAGAGAAACCGCATGTTTGCAGAGAATGTACCATGATAAATTTGTACCTTTCGTGTACATTGGGGTCTGAGCTTTACAGAACAATGAAAAAATCCGTGCGTGCCCTCATTTTAAGAACGTTATTACATTTTAATGAGAGTTATTTTTTCTAAAAGTCGATTCCGCGGCTGAGATTTGCCAACGTCACTTCTGAGCCAGAGTGGCGCGTTATTTAAGCGCTCTACGAATGAACGTCCCTCTTGCAGCTATTCACTTCAAATACTCCGAGGGCAATTGTGATAGCTTATTGTCAAGACACTCGGGAGGCCAATTCGTTCTTCGTTTTCAATAAATTTTAGAGATAACGTTTGCGTACACGTCTCACACCACATCTCGTTGGCCATTTGTTGGAATTCGACAATGCGTCGACCGTCCACAATTAATTTTCCGGGTTCCTCGATATCCCGCTTCCTTTTACAATATACAACTGCATATTGTAGATATATTTTTTAGTCTGTGTACGTCTTTTTATGATATTCCACATACAGTTGTTCAACGACTTACCAGTATCTGTATAACATCCTTAATTTGTATGTGAGCCTCGAAAAACGCCCCGTAACATGGATTAAGGTATTGAATATAAGATCCATCGATAAAAAATTTGTTGAAAGCAAAACTCGTCGATATGTACACAAGCATTATTGAGTAATTGAATAACAAAGATTATTGCGTTTCAGGAGAAAAAGTTTCGTCTGCAGAACAAATTCGACGATCTGAAGGACAAGGGAAAGCGCGTTATGGAGAACATTGGCGAGAGGAGAATGGACATGATCAGCAAGTGGGAAGAAAAATCGCGTGATTTTATAGACGCATTCCTTTTGTTATTCGGACGGGAAGGCAGATTGGTGGGTAGCATCACGAATGTAGGAATATTTTTTTTACTCGCTTTCTACGTGGCGATTACAATCGTGCTGATAATTGTAAGCTGCGTGTACACAGCGAGCACATGTCTCTCGGGGATAAAGTGCTTATTACACTAGTGCATGGCTTCGATTTCCCAATCATGAGTCATGTATGCTATTTCAAATCACATCTCTCATCTATTTTTTTTTTATAATCATTGTTATGCCCTCGTACTATTAATTGTAGAATTTATAACTAGAGGCGTATATTTTCCTCGATACTAAATAAAACGATTGATTTTTTAAAGAATTACCCCCGTTGGATCTTGATTTGTAGATATTTTATATTTAAACAAATTTCTATTTTTTTTTTTTTTTGGAATCCTAATATTACCGAGGAATGTTTTTCTAATCGATCCACGGTCAGAAAAGAATGTTTAATAACTTGTCTCGAAATCTGTTTTCTGCACGAATTTACTTTGCTTCATATGTTTTTATTAACTAGTATTATTAGTAATACTTAGTCTGTAAGTATTGGTCTCAAACTAATTGCCTACATTAGGGCGGTCAAAAAACACGCTTTATTTTTTTTTTGTTTGCTCATGGAGATTTTTTCATCGATCCTTGTTTTATAAAACAAGGTTTATGCAAAAGGCTGAGCTTAAAAAAATTTTTTTTTAAATATTCCTGCCAGTCTGCATAAGATATCACAAACTTCTTAATTGTCAACTGAATCTTTATACAAGTTTTTAAAAACTACAAAAAATAGCGTATTTTTTTAAAACGATACGTCCTTTAAATTTCATACTGAACATTTCTGACATTTTTCGATAGGATTGTTGAATTCCAAAATGTTAGGTAATTCTAATTTATACACCAATTCGCTCTGTCAGAAATCGTGGTTGTAAGATCGAACAAAAAAGTACGTGTCTTTTCTTTTTCAAAACACATTTCGAAAAAAAAATTTTTAATTATTGAAGTGGCTCAGGATCAGACCATGAGAATTTAAGCTAGAATGCCTCATATTTTCATCACTGAGAATCCTAATTTATTCCTTTTTTTACGCATGATTTCAATTTGTCTTTTTTAAATATTTTTCACCGTCATACCGTATAATAATTCAAACATGCCTTGCTCTGCAAGTTTCTCCTTGTTTTGTTAGCTTGCAATGGTCAATCACAGCCTTCATTTATCAAATTTTATAGTTTCATCAATACTAAGTATAAATGATTGAATATTCATGGTAAAGTAATAGCCAATATAAATTATTCATAATTCTTGGAAAAACGTGAGCTAGTAAAAAGTGAAACTTTGTATTTCTATAAAATCATTCATCATAACTATTTACTAAAAAAAAAAATTTTCAATCTTTTTTCATTAAAATACTGCTAATCCCTGCTAGAGTATAAAAATAAATAATCTTCGTCCGAAATTTACATTATCAGAGAAAAAAATAGAATGACAATTGACCAATGATTCATTTTTTTATTGTTACAAAAATATTTGCAGATTATGTAGAATTCATCTTGATGATATAACGTGACTTTTTATTCGACCCTCAACAACAATACATGGGGTAACCCACCCCGTTTCGACCTGGGTCTGACCCTCGACCTCGCCGGTTTGTCTCGTCATTTTTTGTAGGATCAGTTAGACCCTCAAATGCGCCAAATTTTTTTTTTCTATGGCAATTTTTTACAAATGTTTTTGCAAAGTGATATATCGAATGCCATAATTTAAAAATCTGAAAAATTCTGAAAACTACTTTGTTCAATATCAAAATTTTCTAGCTTATAGCCAAAGTGGGCAAGATTATTCTTTTTATAGTTTTTAAGCTTATTTGATTTAAACAATGATTGAAAAACAGAAAGAAAAATTAATCTACTACAGGCGATTGGTGAAATGTTTATATATGAAAAACCGGGTTTTTAAAAGAATTTTTCAGATTTTTACGATTTTTTCCAGATTTATCCAAACTATGGCAATTTTTTTTAAATATTTTTTTAAAGTCACATATCGAATGCCATAATTTAAAAATCTGAAAAGTGCTTTGTTCAATATCAAAATTTGCAAGCTTATAGCCAAAGTGACCAAGATTTTTCTTCTTATAGTTCTTAAGCTTTTTTGATTTAAAAAATTATTAAAGAAATGGAAAAAAGCTTAAGAACTATAAGAAGAAAAATCTTGTCCACTTTCGCTATAAGCTCGAAAATTTTGATATTCAACAGAGTATTTTTCAGAATTTTTGCAGATTTTGAAATTATGACATTCATTATGTAACTTTAAAAAAATATTTAAAAAAAATTGGCTATCTTCGGAAAAATGTGAATAAAAATCCTGAAAATCTGAAAAAATTCTAAATAATCCGATTTTACATAAATAAACATCTGACCAATCGCCTGTAGTAGATTCATTTTTCCCCCATTTTTTAAATAATTTTTTAAATCAAAAAAGCTTAAGAACTATAAGAAGAAAAATCTTGATCACTTTGGCTATAAGCTCGAAAATTTTGATATCCAACAGAGTATTTTTCAGAATTTTTGCAGATTTTTAAATTGCGGCATTCGATATGTCATTTAAAAAAAAATGTTAATTGCCATAGAACAAAAAAAAATTGGTGCATTTGAGGGCCTAACTAATTCTACAAAAAATTACGAGCAAAATCGAAGAGGTCGATGGGTCAGACCCAGGTCGAAACGGGGTGGGTTGCCCCACATAGAACACATAGAGTTAACAAGCTTCATTTAAATGCTCACTGATGTATTTTCACGTTTACATCAAGCTAATCACGTATTTATGACTAAAAAAAATGTTGACTCAGCAGAAAGTTTGTAAAAAAAAAAAGCTTGCCATGGCTCTGAATTTGAGAAATTAATTTTAATCCTTTGATCTCGTTTAGCGTTCCATCGTCTCTCGTTCCTAATAAAATAACGCTGATTAACGTGAACACACGGATCTTTTTGTTTATTTATTTTGCAGTCAACGATCTGGAACGAAAGTAAGGGTCGCCTGATGCAGGCGTTATCACCCCCAGCGAGCCCTAAAAGGGCGGGCAGCCCGAATGGCAGCAGTAGCAGCAGCAATAACGACGACGATCATACAAGGTACATCACGGAATTTGACACTATTGACTAACGCGTGTGGAGCATCTACACACTTGTTGCTGTTGCTTGTACTTGACGCCGTCTCTGCGTCAAACGCCTAACATGCTCGTCTATATATTGTGTCAGTATTAACAATCGTATGTAAGAAAATGATAGGAAACAACAATGTATCGGAAAAATGTAACGAAAGACCACTTTAAACAGATACTTTGCTTTGCCATTGACTTATTTATATTATTCACTGTGGACTTTCGATGCATTGCGTGAAAAGTACAAGTTGCTATATCACATATCTAAAGGCTAAAAGGGACTTATGCGCCAAAAGTCGAGTTTAGTGGCAAAAATGCGTAGAAGTATATGGACGTACGTTAAAATAAAACAAGCAGCTGAAAGGCACAAAGCTGTGTGTCTTGGATATACGCCTTTTTTAAATTGGTACATAAATGAAAACGCGAAAAACCGTAAATGTAAAAATTCGAAATTTGAAAATTTCAGTAAAATTTTGTCAAAATTTTTGTTTTTCTAAATAAATTACTTATTAATTACTTTTAATTTGGTATAATATTGTACTTGAAATTATTAATTGATTTTAAAAATATTGACATTGTAATTGCAAAACATTGCTGTTTAATTCTTAATTACTTAACAATTATAATTATTTTTTTTTCAAAGTTAATTAAAGTAGGATTTTTAAATATTTGACAAAGAATAATTAAAATTTAAAAAAATTTAGAACCAAAGTAGCGAGCTCTGCAGGGTTGAAGTTACATTATGCACTAATAATTGAAAACATTAATTGATTTTTCGACTGCGATCCGCAATCAGCGAGTTCTCAAACGCTCCATGTCAAGATAATTACAGATACGAAAAAAAAAATCTATGCTTCACAGTATTGATGAAAATATACAAATGCATTTATTTGACACTTTCTATTTAACACTTGTCGTAATGGCGATGATGTCGACATTGGAACGTAGAACTTTGATCGTCGTTGACGAATTCTATATCCTATTTTAAATTGGTTCATTTCGAGCTTAGTCTTGATATGATGAAAATTTAATGCAATTGAATACAACAATAAATAAGAAGGAAACAACAAACCATTTCGGAATCATAAGGAAAAATGAAATAAAAAGTGAACTGCAATTTCAAAGCGCACATGTATTCATCAATGAACATTTGTTTTTACAGTTTTATTAATGAATTATTGATTTACTAATGACTGTTTTACGTATTTTTTTTTTTTTTAAGGAGAATTAATCATTGATATTTTGAGTTTAATGAAAAAAAAATCTTAATTCCAAAAAGGCGTGTGTTCATAAAATCAACTGAGCACAAAAAAATATGATAATAGCCATAGGGCGTACGTACAGGGGATACGACTTTTAATCTTCAACCGCATTTACTCCGTTATATATGGAGTTGCATATATATACGCCCTTATGGGTTTTATAATTCCTAAAAGGTCGTAACTTGGCGCTTAAGCCCTAGAGCCTTTAGACACGCGACATGCTTTTGAGCATTAATAAACTAATAATAACAGTGAAATCAAATTTTCCTTGGAATAACTGATCTATGACCCTTTATAGATCGGAAACTTTGAAGAAATAGGGTGGACGTATCAGTTATTGCCACCCTATAGTTTTATTAAAAGTTGGACAGCTCTTTACGACAAACATAAATGAGGCTAAACACGTCAGCCACTCCAATTTTTCATGTTAACAAAACGTCCTCAAATTAATTCAGGATGTTGGTCTGGATGAAGAAGAAACGTAGGAATTTTTTCAGACTTTTTATTGCATATTCCAACTATTAAAAATTTCTGAAAATAATCATTGTAACTCTGGAGCGAAATTGCCGCCCATCTCGCCAATTTTTTTCTAAGATTCTTGGCACTTCAATGAACAAAATGTAAAAATTTCAACTAAATCGGAAATGCCGTTTCGGAGGGAAAAAAGTGGCAACTTCATTTAATTGAAAAATAGCATAAAATGAAATCGGAGAATTTTACAAAAAATCTTGTTGGAAAGTACGCTGAGAATCCAAAATTTGATTTTCTTATGATTTTTTTTGCGTGCCGCAGTATTGGCTGGAATATGGAATCAAAAAATCTGAAAAAATTCTTACGTTTTTTCTTCAACTAGACCAACATCCTGAAGAAATGTGAGGACGTTTTGTTGACATGAAAAATTGGGGTGGCCGACTTGACGTGTTTTGCTCCAACTATTTAAACGTCATAAATATTTGAGAAGAAACGAAGAAATAAGTAGGAAATGGTTCTATCATTTCCACGTGGTTTCTTCTTTTAAACAACGACATACATGAGAATCTTATGGTCTCCGATTGGATTCTAAGTGCAGCTTACATTAGTGTATCCTTTAAGGTGTGTGATTTTTTTTTGTAGATTTTTAAACTTAAATTGTATACATTTTTTAAATGTGCTATTCTTCTATGGGGCATTATACACCGATCGAACCACTTTTTACCATGATCATCGTCGATATAGATGATTATTTTTTTTAGTCGTTCACCCAAATTTTTCATCGCATATCTCGCGCACTTGCGAATTTTTAAAAATTGTTTGAAAAATTGCGTTTAAAAACTTTCTAATGCTCGTATCTTCTTGGATATAAGTCGTATCGTAGAAAAACGTGTATAGAAGTTTTTCATTTTGAAGTATACTTTTATGCAAATTTATTTTAAAAATTGTTCAACTCCTCCGAAGCATTGATTTCTAATTAATAAACATAAAAATCGTTTTTTCAAAAATTTCAACATTTTTTATTTTTTCCGAAAAGATCGAATTTTTATGAGCGTTTAAAAAATAAAAAATAAAAACTCATAAAATTTCGGCAAAAATTGTCCGTCTTCGGGACAAAAAATTGGGCGTGGGACAACTTTTTATGTTTTTTTTTTACAAGAGTTTTGATTTTTTATTTAATTTTTAAACTCTCATAAAGAATCGAAAAAAATATTGTCCCACTTCGCGTCTATGCTTAAAATGTTCGTCTTTATGAGTAATATTTTAGAGATATTTTTCAGGAAAAATAAAAAATGTCCAAGTTTTTGAAAAATTGATTTTTATATCTATTAATTAAAAATCAATGCTTCCGACGAATTGAAGAATTTTTAAAATAAATTTACATTAAAGTATAATTATACGTGCATTCGATAGTTTTTAAACGCAATTTTTAGAAATTCACAAGTACGCGAAATATGCGACGAAAAATTTGCAAAAATGGAGCACCATTCATTGTAGTGAATGACTAGAAAAATAATCAATTATATCGACGATGGTCGTGGTAAAAGATGGTCCAATCGTGCATAATGACCCATATATTTGAAGTCATCCTGTATTTGTAATTCTAAAACAATTGATTCTATTATGTAAAAAAAAAAAATTAAATTAATATTTTTGTGTGAGAAACTCTGTTTTCACGTCATCATTGAAAGCCAAAATGATGTCGTTTTAACGCCTTGAATTATTATGAAATGAAGAAAACAAAAAAACTCGACAGCACATATAATAAAATCAGTTTAAAATAAAAAAAAAAAAAATTATTTCACGCAAATTGAAGTGTCGTGAACACCATGTGGTCTAAGATATCCTACGATACGTTGAATTAAAGGAAATTGCATAAGCTATCAAACGCTATCATCCAGAGCACCATCAATAGTGTAGAAAAAAAATGTTTTAAACATCCAAACGGAAACTTTGATTTCTTAGGTGTTAATGAAATGAGAAATGGAAAACCCCAGTCTCGTAAAATTTGAACGGGAATCCCAATTATTTTGTATTTTGTTCTAAATGTAGAGGCTTAACCACTCTACTTGTATGCCAAATTTCAGCCCGATCGGTCTAATCATACTCGGGTTTGAATTTTGGAGGCCTGACACACACATACATCCGGACATTTTTTCTGAATATGTTTTCTAGATGTTTTGGGACATTCTGAATACGTTTTTATGAAAATCTCGAAAAAAAAAATTTCACCATAACTAAGCTTCCCCTATGAGGAAGCAAAAGATAATAATATTCTTATTACCTTTAATAAGAATATTTTTAGCGAGATTAGGATATTGTTAAAAAATTATTGCTTTGTCAACTTTAAGTCAATTAGGTCTAATAATTTTCTGAATTTTTTTAAGATGATTATTATTTTGAGATTTTAAATTGACAATATATTTTTTTCGAACATGTATATTGTTGTCGTAATATTTTAATTATTAAAGGGTAACTTCGTGGTGTGATATTTTGTCGTGTTATATTATGTCATGGATGGTCCAAAATATGTTACTTACAGAACCCAAAGGCATGTAGATGATTTTTTTCCGATTTTTAAATCTTTATGTCCAACAGCTAACTCTCCCAGCGAACCTCTCCTTAAACCCAAATAACCCTCTAAATTTTAAATTGATTTGTTTTGTCGCAAATACCGATTTAACTAACGTTTGAATTTCGCATTTACAGTCCGCCCCCAAAAAAGTCTGGACGCTACGAGTTTCCCCAGACTAATCACTATCTCAGCGATGACTACAGCGACGACGACGAGGCTAATCAACACTCCAAGTGATAAATTCCCCCGTTAATCAGCCCCCCTCGTCTTCATCAACTCTGACCAAATCTAGTGAGCTTCGTGCGAGCCAATAGACGCGTTCCCGAAAAGAAAAAAACAAACAAACAAACAAAAATAACAACCTCTTGTTACGAGCTACGTTAGAACGTGATGAGTCTGTTATATTACGTTGTCTATCACACAGACAACAAAATATTAGCGGAAGAAAGCGACTGAGCATAGTCACGAGTTCGTTTATCCATATGAATGTGAATATATCCCCTCACGAGATTGTTTCCGAGCCCGTGAAAATTCCGCACGATATTTCAATGCGGAATCGCGATGAGAATAATAATAATTACAGAAGATTATTCAGGCAATGAAAATCTGGATAGTTAATTTTCATGCGTAAACTTCCGGCTCAAAAGAACATCACGCGGGGTGACGTGTGTATATTAATAGCGCAATTATTTTTTATCCAAATTCGCAGCTGTAACACCAAACGTTATTGCACTTGTGTATAGTTTTCTTTTTATTTTTCTTTCTTTTTTTTTTTTTTTTTTCTTTCTTTCTCGTTATGGTGGATTAATTGAATTTAGCTAATAAGATAAAATGAAACACAATGAGCTTGAAAACTTAGCAGTTTCTTTGATGATGAATCCTTTGTACGATATATCGATAACTTTCCTTGTTACATTCATAATTGACCTAACAATATATTTACTGTATCGAAGCATCGTGGATAAAAAATCTCCGACTATCCTAGCAAGTTTGCCCTTAGCGGCAAATAATCGTCTGACTAATTGAGAAATTATCGCAAGTGCTAAAATTTGGTAACGAAGAAAAAAAAAACGAGCAGAAACAATGTACAAGACAAATATGCGTTGTAGTTGGACGTAAATGGCGTAAAACAATAATCTTTGTTACGGAAGAAATAAAAATCGTGCCTAGTTGCCTAGACGTTTTTGTAGGATCGGATTAAACGAGCCAAATTTTTCATAGGATGGTTAGAGTACACTCCGTTGAAGAAGAGAAAAACAACAACAACAACAACATAATAATACTCGTCCTGCCACCATGCATTCAGTGAATTTTGTCCCGTAACCTACGGGACGTATGTGTATAATTTTTCGATTCACTGATTTTTTTATATAGACTCGTCTTTGATAGACAAATTTCTAGATAGTCGGATGTAGTCCAGTTGACTTTTTGCAATTGATACCCGATGATCAAAGATTTTTGATAATAACGAAAGATCCTCGAATTTTACTCATCAAGACACGATATTTTCTCTTACTTTTTCCTTCCTTCTTTTTTCCTTTATTTATGTATTCGAATGTGGCAATGTTGTGATTATGCATTAAGATATCGTAAATAGTCATTTCACCGTTTTTACAATTTGTTGAAATTATTTGTTGAAAAAATAGAGAAGATTATTTTGTGCAACTATTATTGCATTTGTACCGCATCGTCGATAAGCGCTAAATTGCACACAGTTGGAAATACAATGTAAAATTCAAGACTTTTAAGAAGAGACTGTAAATTCAAAGGTACTTTTTACTAAATAAAATGTGTCTCACGGTAGTAACGTGTTTCATAGAATTGCGAGTAAAAATTATTCGAAAATTTTGCCCTTTTCTGTGTACGAAAGAAATGATTTATAAACATTTACAACTGTGTTAGCGGCAATTTATTAAAGATACATAGAATAGGAAGTATTGAGCGAAAAGAAGAAAAAGTAAATGATTGAAATTTTGTTTGTACTGAGTTATTTTGTTAGAGATTACTTGATCGAGATGGCGAGATTGTGTGAAAATTGAGAATGTACGTAAATACCGACACTGTTTGTCTCTTGTGAAACGTACCGAATGTGCCTGATTCGGATAAATTGAATTAGGCCACGAGCATAACATACACTATACTATATATTTTTTTAGGTCGTTCAAATGAAATGCACTGTAAGTGGATGAAACGTAAACGGGGAAGAACTCGTGCTAACGTTGATAACAAACACAAAAATATGAAATAAAGCGAGGCGCGATGATCTCATTCAAGACCGAGTCACCACTAAATAACTTATTTATATATATATACATATATATACATATTTTTCAGCGTTGCTTTGACTCAGTTTGAATATTAATAAATAAATAATAAAAAAAATACAAGGCTCAGCGAAGAAGCAACGTTAAATTACACTCAAAGTATGATCGAGAGATTTGAAGTTTGAAGAAAAAGAAAAACTCTCGAAAATCCTTTGTACTTGATTGAGAGCAGAAAAAAAAAAAAAAGAAGTTTCTTTCCACCCCCTGATTCATCATTTTTACGTAGTAATATGTATATGTACAGCGTGTACATATTTATAGACTTTTTATTTATTGAAATCATATATTCTCTTCATTTAGATTAAATCATTGTGCTTTTTTAATTTATATAATATTTACCGAATGTACACTATCTTTCATCGATACATAATTTCAGTGCAAAAACACACACACACACACACACACGCATACACACACCGACACGTATGTAAAAAGAGACGTACGAATGTGCTTAATTGTATGTATGATGGTTGTAGCATACGGCAAATGTATTTTTCTGCTATATTATCATTGCGAATTTTTGTGCGAAGGAAGCGACTTATAGATTGTACAATAATAAAAGTCATTGGTTTTAAATTGTCGTAATTGCACACAGGTTGCTTCTCCGTTATCCTTTGAATCGCGCCCAATATTTTAAGTGGCCGACGATCTTTATTTAAGTAGACGCGTATTTTAAGTATATGAATGTTTATTCGTACAGCGTAATAATTATAAGTTGGTTCTTTTTAAATTTGAAAACACATTGAAAAATAAATCATGTGTAAACTTTGAGGGTGAAAATCTACGCGTTTTATATAAATTATGGGAATTATGTGGGGCAGAACACGTCAAGTCTGCCACCCCAATTTTTCATGTCAACAAAATCACCGCAAATTTATTCAGGATGTTGGTCTGGTTGAAGAAAAAACGTAGGAATTTTTTCAGATTTTTTATTGCATATTCCAGCCATTGAAAATCGCTGAGAATAATCAATGTTTATTTTTTAACGCCAATACTACGGCTCGCAAAAAAAAAATGCATAAGAACATCAAATTTTGGATTTTCAGCGTACTTAACAACAAGATTTTTTGTAAAATTCTCCGATTTCATTTTGTGCTATTTTTTAATCAAATAAAATTGCCACTTTTTTCCCTCCGAAACGACATTTCCGATTTGGTTGAAATTTTCACATTTTGTTCGTCGACCAACATCCTGACTAAATTTGAGGACGAAAAATTGGGGTGACCGACTTGACGTCTTTTGTCTCATATATAGAAATTTTCAAACAATAGCCGGCAATGGAGATTGACTTACGTATATTATTTTTTTCAATTCCCTTTTTGAAAAAAAAAAAAAAAAAAAAAAAATACAAGTGCAATTCTGCCGACTTTGGGTCCAAGCTTAAAAATATTCATTTCTTATACAAAATTTGTCATTTTTTTTCTTCACATTTTAAAAATTCCGGCCAACAATATGTTGGTTTTAAATAATCATAAGTATATGAAGTATTTAAAAAGATAATATAAAAAAAAATTCTGGCTGCCTCTTAGAGCTGAGAAACGAATATAAAAATCGGGAATCTAATTCGGGAGATCGAGGGTCAAATCCATGTACAATCGGTATGAAATGCCCCATATATATTGTTATGGCCAGGTAAACTTTACAGATGCATAATGTAATTGAGTCGCTTTAGCACTTTTAAGTTATAACGTATTCCGTATAACTTAGCTTAAAGATCCTCAAACGTGAGACACAATATAAGAATTGAGAGATGCAAATTTTAAGCAGCCGCATTTCATTTTCCGGCTGTATGTAAATAGCAGCAACCTCTTCTACCTACATCTCATTTCCCTTATTGTATCTCGAGGTTACAATACGCAGTGCTTTCAGTATATGCACTGATGACGGCTGCCCATTCAGATTTAAATATCTCCGTCATATTGCCCGTCATCCGTTTTAAACCTGCGGTTTCGTGACGATGCCAAAAAGAACGCACATACTTGTATATATATTAAAATGTTGCCTTAAATAATTGGCTTAATTAACAGCCTATATACTTTTGGCCATCATTGAATTCTGAATGGAATATCTGTTTGTACTTTAAAGGTCGAAAGTTTGGGGTAACACGCAAATTGGGTTTTCTTATTAAATTATTGGTAATTATTTTCTATTATTTTTATTATATTATATAATTTTCTCTGTTATATAGATTAATGTGAAAAAGTATGAAAATGTTATAAAAGGTTTTTGTTGCAATCACACGAGATCAGAAAAAGTTTCTCGCACGAGTTTCGTATACAACTTTTTCACCCACCTGCACGTAAAGTTCGTACTTTGCTCCCCGGTGAGAGGGGCGAAAGTAAGTACTTTACTCCCTAGGGAGGAAAGCACTCACTTTCCCTCCTCTCATCACGGAACAACGTACGAACGCTTCGTGCAGATGGGTGAAAAAAATGTATGCGCACCGCGGGCGGAGTTGACATTCCACCTCGTGTGTTGACACACACTCGCCAGGAATGTTCAACTTTCCGCCCTTGGTGCACAATATACTAATTGATCGTTCGGATATTATAATTGTTCATTCAAATATGTTATTTAACGATTTTTCAGTGTTACCCAGACGAATAATGTACAGTTATTCGTCCGGATATATTTCTTGATGGTTTTTATTCCACACCCGACCGAAATGGCCACTTTTTGCTCCTGAAAATCGGGGCAAAAGTAGCATATTTTTTCCGCTATACGCATTTGCAGGGACAAAGTAAAATTGGCAGGACAAAAGTGAAATTAGCGGGACGAAAGTGAAATTAGCGGGGCGAAAGTAAAATTAGCGGGGCGAAAGTAGAAATAGCGGGGCGAAAGTAAATTTAGCGGGACGAAAGTAAAAATAGCGGGGCGAAAGTAAAAGTAACGGGGCGAAAGTAAAAGCAACGGGGCGAAAGTAAAATTAGCGGTGCGAAAGTAAAATTAGCGGGGCGAAAGTAAAAATAGCGGGGCGAATGTGAAATTGGCGAGGCGAAAGTGAAATTAGCGGGGCAAAAGTAAAATGAACGGGACAAAAGTTAACTCAGCGGGGCGAAAGTAAAATTAGCGGGACAGAAATTATAAAATTGATATTTGTTTTTTTAAATTGTTTTTTACAATACTATTCATTTTATAATAAATACAGAATCAAAAAATGGCCAAAGTCGAGAGTGGAATAAAATACTATATGCAACACGAGACGAAAGTAGACTTTTCCATCAGGCAGTAAACCCACCCGCGGGAAAAATGTGCTACTTTCGCCCCTCGTTGCATAATGTACCCTCAAAGCTTCAACAGACTCATAGAATGTTGTAATATCCTATAGAAGATCGCTTCTACAGTGAATTACAACAAATGATGCCATAAGTGATTTACAATTTCAACTGTCTTTGATACTTAAACATAAAATCTTGTATTTAATAACAAACATTTCTACTTTACATAAAAAATACCAACAAAATATTTTCATCTCGAAGGTAGCAGCATTTATCGTAAAAAGTAACAAAAATGTTCCAAAAAACTAAAAAAAAAAACTTCAACGAAATCTACACCTCATAAATATCGTATACTTTGTTCCAAAAATAAGTCATTTCTCGTATAATACTGTTTAAAAAAAAAAAAAAAACAAAATAAATATTGACCCCTAATTCCAAACCAGTCCTCGCCTTAAAAAGAAAATACATCAATACACATTTGCCCCAAATCTATCCAATATCTCATTTCCCTTATTCCCTCCCACAACAAGAATAAACGGGAGCTTTCGTCAACGCCACTTTAATTGCCATTCAAAAATCTCCGCCACAAGTTGCGGGAGTCGTTCGTTTGTCTTTTCTTCCTGCGGTCACGTGACCAGGCGCATATAGCTTTGTCGTTTCGACCACGTGATTCGAGAGATTTGTATTGCCGACGAATGAGCGAGCGTCTTTTTCAAGGGTTTCGGCAAGCAGAGAGAGAGAGAGATAGAGAGAGACAGACAAAGAAAGAAAAGAAAAAGAGAGAGAGAGAGAGAGAGAGAGAGAGGGCAAACACGGCGTTGAACCTCAGCAAAGAGCCTCGGAAGACCAGACTCGAATTGGCTTCGAGTAGGACAAAGCAAGTGTCCCATAGCCTAACCGGAAGAGCGAAAAGGACAGCGAAACGCCGTTGTACATCCGGAGACGTTACAGAGCTCTCGACAGAGGACGCGATTATACCTAAAGCGGTTGAATGAATGGTGGGGGGGGCAGCGGCGGGGCGAGGGGAGAGGGAAGCGGAACGAGTGAGACAGAAGCAGCAGCAGCACAGACACAAGAGAAAGAGACAGCGATAGATCGCTGAGCAACTCGAGAATCGCTGGTAAATACTAGCGAGTTTTGCTACTGCTGCTGCTGCTGCTGCTGCTACTGCTGCTGGTGGTGCGTGTGGCGTTTATTCCGTGACTTTAATGTTGAAAATAAAGTTGATAATCAGTGGTCTCAAGTGCGTCTGGTGGATGCACCATGGATTTTAAATGATATCGGTCGTTACGGTTGTGTCGGTGGGTGCAAGGCGACGGGATTTATGTGTTAATAACTGCGAGAAAGCGAGGCTAACGTACTGCGATCGGTGGTGGACCGATGTTGTAACGAACGGCCAAAATGGAAGAGCAAAGCGTTCACAGCAGTATCAGCGATATAAATAGTGAGGAGACGGTTAAGACCGAACGTAAGTCACGTTTCGAATAGCTTCGCATTTTTTTTTTTTTTTTTCTTTTTCTTTTTTCTCCCTCTGATGCGCCTCGATGTTGAGGTGTGCTCTGGGCTTTCGTTACTAAATGAGACACGAGCTTTTTGGCTGTGATGGTCTCTGCATGAAAAATGAAAATAGGCAAGCACCTGTCGAGGATCTAACCCTACCTCGGGAAATCCTAACGTAGGACAGCCTTTTAGCTTCCTATGTGCCTCGAACGATGCTTCTGTCATTCGTCGCCGCTATAGCGCCGCTAATCCGACGTAGCGTCGTTATTCTTCTTTTTTTTTTTTTTTTTTTTCTTTTCTTTTCTTTCTCTCTTTTCTTTTTCTTTCCTGAAATTTTAATCTACGCCGAGCGCGATTCTCGAAATTCCTTCGGATCGCTGCTTTTTCTCTTTCTACCAAAGGCGGCCTTGACACATTGGTTTCACGAAAAATTACGTCAGAGTAAATTTCAACGATTATTCGCGGCTAGCCGAGATTTTATCGTGGCTCTCGAGAATTAGACTTTCGGGCATATTATTTCGTTTATTCTAATTTTTTAGCTGACACATTTTTTTTTTTTTTTTGTAGATAAGTCATTTGGAAACATCGCAACTTACGACGATCGTGAGGGTTATTTTAAAAAAAGATTAATAAACTTTTTTTCGAGATTTTTCTATTCATTTTTACGCACATAGGTGAAAATTGAAAGATTTAGAATTTTGTTATTTTTTTTTTTTTTTTTTTTACTTGCCACTTTTTGGTATTTGTAGATAAGTCATTTTGAACAATTGCAACTTATAATCGAGAATGTTGTTATAGAAATAAATTAATAAGCTTTTTTTCAAAAATTTTTAATTAATTTTTACGCACGTGGGTAATGATTGAAAGATTTAGAATTTCGTTGTTTTTTTTTTTTTTTACTTGCCACATTTTTGTATCTGTATTTAAGCCATTTTGAATAATTGTAACTGACTATCGAGAATGTTATTATAAAAATAAATTAATAAGCTTTTTTTCAAACATTTTAAATTAATTTTTACGCACGTGGGCAATAATTAAAAGTTTTAGAATTTCGTTGTTTTTTTTTTATTTTTTATTTGCCACATTTTTGTATTTGTATATAAGTCATTTTGAACAATTGCAACTGACAATCGAGAATGTTGTTATGAAAATAAATTAATAAGCTTTTTTTCAAACATTTTAAATTAATTTTTACGCACATGGGCAATAATTAAAAGTTTTAGAATTTCCTTGTTTTTTTTTTTTTATTTGCCACATTTTTGTATTTGTATATAAGTCACGTTGAACAATTGCAACTGACTATCGAGAATGTTATTATAAAAATAAATTAATAAGCTTTTTTTCAAACATTTTAAATTAATTTTTACGCACATGGGCAATAATTAAAAGTTTTAGAATTTCGTTGTTTTTTTTTTTTACTTTCCACTTTTTTGTATCTGTATTTAAGTCATTTTGGACAATTGCAACTGACAATCGAGAATGTTATTATAAAAGTAAATTAATAAGCTTTTTTTCAAACATTTTAAATTAATTTTTACGCACATGGGCAATAATTAAAAGATTTAGAATTTCGTCGTTTTTTTTTTTTTTTACTTGCCACTTTTTATATTTGTAGATAAGTCATTTCGAACAGTCGCGAGTGTTATAAAAAAAATTAATAAGGATGTTTTTTTTTCGAGATTTTTGAATTAATTTTTACGCACATGTGTAAAGTAGTTTTTCACTCTTATAACGGCTACGAGTGAAAACTATCATTCATATCGTCTAAAAGTATATTTCCGATCTAGTTTTGTCGTAAACATTTTTTTCCAAACTAATACAAGACTATTTATGATACTAGACAAAAAAAAAATTTGTCAATCGACGATACATTTTCGAAGACATTACCGAGTGCTATTGAAATACACATGTCTATAGATATATACATAGCTGAGGATAATGCCGAGCGCGGTTCTACCGATACTTATGTGTTGTGAGGTTACGTACAAATTTTTCCCCTAAAAACTCCATCAATATTGACAATGCAACGTTTCGCAACAAACGTGCGTATTAGGGTTATTAAAAAAAGACGTTTTATTTTTTTTTGTATAATTAACTGGCTGGGAAGTTACTTTGGTGCAAAAAAAAAAAGAGAGCTCACCAAAGGAGAGGTCTAAATTATAATATTTAGAGGTTACTCAGATAACTGGTAATTTCTCATTTAAGTAACATGGAAAATACGTTTTTGGGTATTTAGCAGCTTTTAAAAAAGCCATTTAAAATGAATTTTTTTCATAGGCCTACAATTTGTAATTTCCTATTTAAATAACATGGGAAATACGTTTTTGGATATTTTGACTTTTATACCTTCTTTGAAAACAGTAATGAGTAATTTTACAGTGTGTCCCTAAAGATAATTAAATTCTCTACAAAAAAGGTCCTTTGCAAAAAATGTCTAAATCCAACAATTTGAAAATGATTTAAAATTTTTAAATCTATGTTTGTATAAAATTTTACTGTTTTTCAACAATTACAGCAAAACTATCAGTTTTTGCACAAAAAGCCTTAAAACTTTTTTTGTAAAACATTTAATTCTCAACAAATCAGCTTTTAAAAAAGCCATTTAAAATGAATTTTTTTCATAGGCCTACAATTTGTAATTTCCCATTAAAATAACATGAGAAATACATTTCTGTGTATTTAGACTTTTATACCTTCTTTGACAACAGTAATGAGTAATTTTACAGCGTGTCTCTAAAGATAATTAAATTCTCTACAAAAAAAGGTCCTTTGCAAAAAATATCTAAATCCAACAATTTGAAAATGATTTAAAATTTTTAAAGCTATGTTTGTATAAAATTTTACTGTTTTTCAACAATTACAGCAAAACTATCAGTTTTTGCACAAAAAGCCTTAAAACTTTTATTGTAAAACATTAAATTCTCAACAAATCAGCTTTGAAAAAAACCATTAAGAATGAATTTTTTTCAAAGGCCTACAATTTCCAATCCATGACATTGATAAATTCTTCTAAAGAGTCAATTTGTTGAAAAACGAATGCTCTACAAAAAAAAGTTTAAAGAAATTTTGTGGTAAAACTTATAGATTTGCTGTAATAGTCAAAAAATGGTAGAATCTTATATAAATATAAATTTGAAAGTTAATAACTTTCAAATGATTGAATTTAGATATTTTTTGCAAACAATCTTTTCTGTTGAGCATCAAATTTTCTATAGAGACATGCTGTAAAATGACTCATTACCATTGTCATTAATATGAAATTACAAATTGAGTGAGTCACCTCTAAATATCATTATTTAAAGCTCTCTTTTGATGAACTTTCCTTCTTCACACCAAAGCAACTTTTCAACCGGTTTATTAGGCAAAAAAAAACATAATCTTTTTTTTTTAAATCTCCCTACTACGTATGTTATATAAATAATATGATAAAATAAATGCTTCACTTTTATTTTTATTCCAAAAATATTACTCTTTGGCTTTCATAAGTTCTTCGCAGAAAGCTTATGCATCAAATCAGCAATTAAACGAGCAGTGAAAAAATTAAGAAATATAATTTCTGTATCAATTTTCATATTTTCCAGCAAATCCAGATTACTTTTTACAGTCTGTGAATATTATATTTATTTTAATTAGCCTGTAAATAGAATTTATAATTAATGATTTTTAAAATTAAATTTTTATTAAATTTTTTAAAAATTAAATTAATTCAAAAATTATTTAAATTTAAATAATTTTTGATATTTTATGTTCAGTTGTGAAATAACTTGGCAGTACCTATGCAATGTCCTTTGAGCTTCTGCTTTGACAATGCTTAGTGCGTGGCACTGTTAGGGTGGTTATCGTTCAGAGAGATAACAACTGGACGCTCCGCTGCTTCTATCTGCCATTCGCCTTAATTCAAATTTCACATCTACACTGAATGTACAATGCACATTATATTATAAATTTACCTGCTTCGTGCTGCACTGGTAGTTTATCCATTTAGCCAATATTTTCACGATTCCCATTTACATGAATTTCTCAAAGTTTGTCCACTTCTAGAATTGTTAATTAATTCCATTTTCAATATTTATATGTATAAAGGTATTGTTTTTCATATTATATATTTACCTTCCACACTAATTTACTTTCTCGACTAGCAAAAATTTGCACAATTCTGATTTACATGAAATTCTCAAAGTCCATCGACTTTGTTCATGAATTGTTAATCAATTCAATTTTCAATATTTATATTATATTTATATTGTTCAGAAAAATTGTCCGGATGTATCTTCACTGGCTATAAACTTTATAAAAATCGCTTCGCGCATTTCATTTTTCTCAAATAAAAAAGAAATGAAATTTAGAAAACACAATGAAACATTTAGTAAATAGCAAAACTGGAAGTAGTACTTTTATAACTTATGCACAAAGGTATTTTTATTTGACCTTTTTCAGCATTTTCCAGATATATTTATTTATCAAGTAGAATTTTTTATCTGCTGATACTTTGGATTAGGATTTTATCTCTCTAAGAGTAAAACTGTTTGTGAGATATCAATAATTACTTTCAAAAGCTTTTAAACTTAGAAAAAGCAAAATAATGACCATAAACACTACATCTACCCTATTTAAATTCATGTTCTTCTGATTTTGTGTCTTTCGTAGAATGTGTTTGAGCTAAAGATAAGGATTTAATTCCTCGAAAGCTTTATCACTTTTATGCATCATTCTCTGCTAATGAATCACCTTTGAAATTTATTGGGATCTACCTCACATAGCTATTCTATTACAGGCTGTTAATGTAATTACCAAAAATGGACCAAAAATTGTTAAATTTATTAAAACTACTTACAATGTCTTTTTGTGCTTTTGCATATTTTTATTGTATTGTATTGTTTTTATTGTACCTGTTTTTTAGTAACAAAAACTTGTATAAAAAAATCATGTATGATATATAACAAATCATAGGAATCTTTTTTTTTTTCAATATAACTTTTTTCATATTTTCTATTTTGCAAACAGGGACCTTCCACAATTTTTTATGTTTGCAACTGCAGATTTTTTTTACACCATCAACTGCATAAATAATTGATAAATCATTTTTCTTCCCTAAAAGCCTTGCACACATTTGTGATGAATGATAAATAAGTAAGAAACTGGTAAGCTTTTATGGCTTAAAAAAAAATAAAAAAATAAAATATGTAAATAAGCGTGGCTGATTTCTACTGCTAATCTTATGTTGTTATATATTTTATGCGAAGGACAAATCTGTATGAAAAAAAAAAAATTTTATTTGGGATCAAGTTGGCAATATTTGTATTCACTATGGGTTTTTATAAAAAATATGTTATACTTGAAGGTTATCAGTAACAGTAGCATTAGTGTCTTGAATTGAAAAAAAAAAAAATGTAAGAATTTCCAGTCAGACATTATAGCTAAATGAACATGCAAAACATAAGTCTAAAAAATAAGAATAAAATAATATTAAATTTAATAAAATAAAATTTAGTTAATATATATACATATTATAATTTTATTATTTTACTTTGAATATTAATTTTCATTATAAAATTAATTTTAAATAGAAAATTTATTAATATGTAAATTTTTTTATCAAAAAATTTTACTCGTATTTAAAATATTAATAATATTTACTTAATAAAAAAAATTACAGAGTTAAAATAAAAATAAGTCTAAAAAGTAAGAATCTGGTAGGCTTTTATGTTTTAAAAAAAAGATGTAAATATATAAATAAACGTGGCTGATCTTCGCTGCTAATCTTATATATTTTATGTGAATCTGTATGAAAAAAAAAACAAATTTCTTTCTTTGGGATCAAATTGTCAATAATTATATTCACCATGGGTTTTTAAAAAATATATTATACTTGAAGGTTATCAGAAACAGTAGCATTAGTTTGTTGAATTAAAAAAAAAAATTAAGAATCTCCAGTCAGATATAGCTAAATGAAGATGCAAAACATAAGTCTAAAAAGCACAATTTTTTTGTTTTTTTTTCCACATTTTTAATTATCTATGACTTTTTTAAAACGAATTATCGAACGACACATTTAAAGATCTGAAAGACCTTCCTTTTTGGAAAATAAAATTTTTTTATAACTGGGCCGAAGTGGGCCTTCGATTCCTTCTATATCTTCGGCTTCCTTTCAACAAAAGAAAATGAAAAAAATTAGAAAAAATAACAACTTCAAAATTTTTTTATGAAACACATGTTTTTTAGAATTTTTTTCTTCAATTTTTTCCAATGTATGTCAATTTTATTTCATAATGAACGTTAAATAATCATTAATAAAAATACCTAATTTGAGATTATTTAAGCAAAATCTCAACATTTGGAAAAATCTGAAAAAAAATCTCAAAAATCATGTGTTGCATACAAACATTTTTTAGCTACTGCCCGTCGTAGAGTTACTATTTTTTCTAATTCTTTTAAAAAAAAAAAAAGGTTTTTCCGACATTTTTCAGATTTTTCAAATGTTTCGTTCCATAATTTGTTTTAAAAAAATCATATATAATTAAAAATGTGAACATTTTTCAAAATTTGGTGTTTTTTAGAGTCAATTATAAACAAAAATGCGGACCCAAATTCGGAGGGGTCGAGGATCAGACCCAGTTCGAAACCACGTGGAACGTCCCATATGTTATTTAAATGGAAAGGACAAATGTGCTTTGAGCGAGTACATAATAATAACCGCGATTAAGCTCAAATTTATATTCCATGTTCATCTAGCTATAATGTATTCATATTTGGTGTGAAGATCCTAAAAAAAAAAAAAAGAAAATTCAACACACCAAGTAAGATATTTGTAGAGTACAGTTAATTCTTGTACAGAGTACAAATTTGTAGATGCTCAGATTGTTGAATTCGCAGAAGAGCCTTTTTCCTCTCGCGTCTGGTATCATCGATAGAATAACGTATTTATCATTAATAAGAGATAAGCCTTTGATGCTATACATTTTGTCTGTAAACAGAGATAAGCTACGTGTGCAACGTCTGCACACCGAACATTGCGGATGGGGTACAAAATTTTGAACGACTAAAATTTGGAGTGTTTATAGTATCTGGACATTCTGGAATTGTGAAAATTACAATAACGAAAGACAAGTTGTTTGAATTTTTTATTTGTACAGACCACTAAGTCGAATAATCGTTGGTTTGATAATTTCATTAATTCAAACACTCATTTATTTAAATATATATTTCCAGAGAGTGTACAATTTGAATAATCAAAATATTGCATCATTGGGTTGCAAACTGTGCGAACTCTCGTCAATTTGATATTTCTCCCCTCGTAGTTTCGTCCATTCCTAAATATGTTCGTTCCATATAAAATTCTTTCGACATCTCGGTATTCTTTATTTTTATATAAGATTTTACACACCCTCGTAAGATCGGCCCTTTCTCCGTTTGAACTTTCGTTAACTTTGAAATTCAAAGCTTCAGCCATTCAAAATTTGTATCATTCGCTATTTGATTATTCGCAGTGTTCGGTGGGGACCGAACATTGCGAATAATATTTTTATTTAGGTTTTGGTCGATTTGATTAACGACAATGTATTCAAGCTGCGTCCATTAGCGACCATTATATTATGATGGAGATTTAGGAAATCGTAACTCGAGTCTGAGTCAACGTTGCCGAAGATTTCGACGTTATCGTCTTTCCCAAATAGGATTAATCCCAAACATATCCGAATCCTTCATTTTTGTCCACTCTAATTGCTTCACCAATTGGTAAATTGATGAAACAATCAGAATGGACGATTTTTTAACATTTACACTGTAAAAAATCGGCGGTGTAAAGTGAAATGGTGTGAGTGGTGAAAAAAACCGGTGTTAGAATTAACACCATTTTGTTGTTAAAAGTACACCCGTCCTGTGGAATACCGGTAATGCGGTGTACTCTGATAGAAATTAACATCAAATGGCGTGATGCACTATGTTGACCCTCAATAGTGTTGTTTTTCGTAGAACCCGACACAGTTTGATGATAAATGGTAGTGTACCTAGGAAGTCTTACATTTAGCCACTGTACAATGTTTCGATTATGCTTTAATGGTGTCAAAACTACACCGAATGGTGCTCTCGCATGATCGTTTAGGACTACACAGTGGTGTTGAAATCAATATGCGACAGTGTTGGACGTTTTGCTCGATTATTAGTTAATTCAAAATACGGTAGCCTTTCGCAAAGAAAAGAAGGAAGAAAAACTACTTGGTCTATTGATTTATTTGTTAATTAAGTATTTAATTAATCCAGCATAAGAACAATAGGCAATTTGATGTCGATGATTTTTCGAAGATTGTTCATATATACCGTGGTAATATTGTAATAAATCATGTCTTTTAAACAGTTATTAATATTGGAATAGACTGATGACAATTAATATTTCTTTAACATCTATTCAATTTGTTGTTAATTAATATGCGGTTAGTTTATTTATTTGGCATATCTGTTCACCCATTAATCCGTTTGAATCAGCTAAATAAAAATTATCTATCGCGACTGCGTTCAATGCATCTTGAAGTAGTAAAAAAATGAGGGAAAGTGTAATACGACATTTTTAACAGTGTAAAATTAATCGTGAAGAAATATCGCCACAGCCATTGCGAATAATATTAAAGTCTACGACAAAAAAAAAATGTTGAAGAATCCTTCATAACTGGGATAATGAGTATCGAGACCCAGATTTTAAAGGATCTTATTGAGCGTAATTATTGTTTAGCTCCTTCACTCATACGTTGGTAACTCTGCATTAAAAAAGCAAGCAGCCGGGAAATTGGTATACTTTCCATCGCTTGTTCTTTAATTCACACGCTATAATAGGAAGATCACATTTCCTATCTAATTTCAAGCATAGAGGAAAAATCATACATTCCTTAGATGCACATAAACGGAAGCACACCAACTCGCGTATTATTCCCATGGTTTGTTGAATTCCGGTTAATTAAATTCAACTAACCACTGGACTGCGTTATTAGAGCCATTAAAAGTAGTTTGGTCGCGCGCGTCTTAACAAGGTCATTTCCCTTGACGATTCAGCGCATAATTAACATCAGCAGAATCCCGCGCATTCTGCACTACTTGTGTTCTACGCAAAAAATAACGCAGTCATTATTTTCACGGCCTTTTTTTTGCACCTTTCTTCGTAGACGAAACTTTGTAACGGTTAAAAGTTTATTTTGTATTGCCAGTTCTTTCTTTTCTGCGTCTCTTTGAGTCTGTAAGAAGAAAATGATTTCCAGAGATTTCAGACCAAAGATATCAACTGATTTACAGATTCAAGACAATGTTGGAGCTCACAGGCATGGGCCTCTTAAAGTTTTTAGTTTTCTTAACATTTGCTCCGTTTAGCTGGTGTAGAATGTTGCTATAAACAAAATGAGATGCCATACACTTGAATCGTATGAGTGATTAATTCTGAACTGTGCACAGACTTGAAAAAGCCTCAAACTGATTCGTTGTAGGATGCGTCAGCAAAACTGATTTTAATAATGATAGAAAAATCGTTTATTCTAATCCTGAAATAACATATTTATTTCATATTTATTGGATGACTAGAATAAAAAAAATTAGTTTCTGAAAATCATTTTTTTTTAAACTGATTCGTCCCTCTTAATGAAAAACGTAGTTTCAGAAGGTTTCAGCGGCATCGTCAGGTCATTCGAATACCAAGATTTCGAAAATTGTTTTGCACATATATTTGTACACAAAGGAAACTGATATTGAAGCAAGTGAAAGCGTGTTTATGGATTCCTGATTGAAGTTTAAAAAATGTACAACGATCAATATACAGAAAAGTAACTTTTTCACCCACCTGCACGTAAAGTTCGTACTTTGCTCCCCGATGAGAGGGGCGAAAGTAAGTACTTTACTCCCTAGGGATTTCCTCCCTACTGAGTGCTTTCCGCACTCCCACGGGAGGAAAGTACTCACTTTTCTCCCTCTCATCACGGAACAAAGTACGAGCTCTTCGTGTGGATGTGTGAAAAAAACGTATGTGCACCGCGGGCGGAGTTGACATTCCACCTCGTGTGTTGACATACACTCGCCAGGAATGTTCAACTTTCCGCCCTTGGTGCACAATATACTATTGTTTATGACGAGAATCCACGAAATCTATTTTTGTCACAGTTGATGGTAATGAATTTCATGTAAATTGATGGTTATACATTTTCCAAACTTTGAGCATGAATCCATAAATTTGGTTTTGCCTACATTAACGTCAATTTCCTTTTGTAAATGTGTACAATTTTCGAAGTTTTGGTACTCGAATGTCCTGACTTTTGTATCGCTCAAGGTTCAACTGTATATCGTGTTTAACTTTTAAGAACAAATTCTTCTATTTTTATAGACAAAATATTTCATAAATACAAAGGTTCTGAATATTGAATAATCTTCGATTTAAATGTATAAGCTTACGTGAATTTCCGTAAATATTTGACACTTAAAAGAACCGTCGAAGTATTTTATAACGAAACTGTAAAGATTCAGAGTGTGTAAAAAGATAAATGATTTTCGGAGAGTTGTATTTTTTAATCCAGTCAAATTATAATTATGAGATTTATCTGTCATTTAAGGACTGGAACGAATAATTTTTTTGTCGTTGATAATACCAACTTGGTTAAGGGGGGTGTAAATCTCCAACTTCTGCTAAGGGGGGTGTAAATCTCTAATTTAGAGATTTAGAAATGTATAATTGTCATTTAGTGGATATCTTTGGGTACCTTTAAAAAAAATCCCTCCGCTTAGCCGGTGTAGAATGTTGTTACAAACAAAATGAGACATAAACGAGCAAAATCCTTTGAGTGGTCAATTCTGAATCATGCGCGGAGTTGAAAAGACACAAATCTGGTTTACAATGTAACCGGTTAACCAAATTTGTTTTAACACTGACAGAAAAATTCTTCGTTCCAATCCTTAAGTGATATATAAATTTCATATTCATCGGTTGGCTGGAATAAAAAACACAACTCTCTGAAAATAATTTTTTCTTTGCTTATTTAGAATTAACCACTCAAAGGATTTCACTCTGTGATGTCTCATATTTTATTTGTAACAAAATTCTACACCGGCTAAGCGGGGTGGGGGGATGTCTAATCTCCGGGGCAATCCAAATCCATTAATTTAGAAATTGTGAAAACAATGTTGGTGTTTAGACGCATGCACCTCTTGAATCATGATTTTTCTTCATTACTTCCTTCGCTCAGACGCAGAATGCAGTTTGCGAAGAAAATGAGACATCATACAGTGGAAATACATTGAGCGATTTGTTCTATTAACACCATTTTCTTGTTAAAAGTACACCCTTCCTGTGGTATACCGGTAATGCGGTGTACTCTGATAGAAATTAACATCAAATGGCGTGATGCACTATGTTGACCCTCAATGGTGTTGTTTTTCGTAGAAGCCTACACAGTTTGATGTTAAATGGTAGTGTACCTAGGAAGTCTTACATTTGGCCACCATACAATGTTTCGATTATGCTTTTAACGGTGTCAAAACTACACCAAATGGTGCTCTCGCATGATCGTTTAGGACTACACAGTGGTGTTGAAATTAATATGCGACAGTGTTAGACGTTTTGCTCGATTATTAGTTAATTCAACGAAAGGACCAGAATCCTGAACGCCAAATTCGTACAAGAACACCTCGAAGCAACTACCCCGCTATGTAACACACGGACACCAAACGTTAGACCAAAACTCAAACTGCCAACTCGCACAATACTACAAATTCTGTCAATGATAAACAATACACAATAAATCCACAGCAGAAACTTATCAACCAAATTTGTAACTACACTCGTACACATTAAGAGCCGTTTACACACCTAAAAAGAAATCCCAAAATTTTACAAAAAACGGTTCGAAGGACCCCGTTCGATGGCCCTTTAACAAGGAAAACGCTCGAAAACGGCATATTAATTCGCACATAATTGTACACACATTCTCCGTTTTTGTAATGGTTAATAAAAATCTTGTACCACTGCTACTAGCTAATTCAAAATACGGTAGCCGCTCGCAAAGAAAAGAAGAAAGAAAAACTACTTCGTCTATTGATTTATTTGTTAATTAAGTTTTGTAATTAATCCAGCATAAGAACAATAGGCAATTTGTTGTTGATGATTTTTTCGAAGATTGTTCATATATACCGCGCTAATATTATAATAAATCATGTATTTTAAACAATTATTCATATTCAAATACACTGATGACGATTAATATTTTTTTAACATCTATTCAATTTGTTGCTAATTAATACGCGGTTGTTTTATTTATTTGGCATATCCGTTCATCCATTAATCCGTTTGGGTAAGCTAAATAAAAATTATCTATCACGACCGCGCTCAATGTATCTTGAAGTAGTAAAAAAATGAGGGAAATGCGTATAGCATCGATGGCTTAGGGTTTAGCGTTAGGGATTAGCAATAGGTAGTTAGCTAGGTCGCAGATTCGAAACTCACCTTAGGCAACTACAGTAAAACACTTGCAAAAGTCTATAATTTCAAGGTAATTTTTTTTTCTATTGGATTCAATAAGTTTATCAATGTTGTTATCATCTTAATCAATAGATAACAATATTGACAGTGTTAATCATTAACTCTGATTTTCTTACACCGTCCTTTACATCAAATGGTGTGAACCTATTTGGATTCCATAGTGGTTTTGAAATGGTGTTAATTTGAACAGCACATTTTTAACAGTGTACAAGACAGCTGGTTAAACCAAATTGACGTTAACACTGACAGAAAAGTTTTTTTTGTTCTAGCCCTTAAATGATAGATAAATGTGAAATTTACCGGTTGATTGGTATGAAAAATAAAACTCTGAAAAAAATAAAATAAAAAAGATTCTGTCTGATTCGGCCCTCTTAAGTATTTCAAATGAAACTCAAAGCAGTGTGATTACTCGCGGGTTAAAGATTACAAATTTTCCTCTACGAGGAAGTTATTCCTGTAACAAGTTGAGGAATGTGCATTCCATTGGCAGGGGTTTATGTAATGTTTTCATTAATTTTTCCGATGCAGCTCTGATTATACCACGGAAGAAGCGAATATGTTTGGTCGGCGCTGCGGGCGAGGATCCTGCTCTCGGTGCAGCGGCGCAACAGTTCAGCGTTCCCGTTCTTAAGTCTGAAAGCGGATTCGAATACATCGAGGACACAACGTACTGCACGTATTTTATACTCAAGCAGTTCGAGGGACCCGAGTACGATGTATTGCACAAATGTGCCCACAGGTAATTTTCCTTTCCAATTAAAACAGTAATTTGCACAATAACTCTTCATTTCATTCTTTGGAGAGGAGAATACACCACAAAGACTTTATTTCCATTTAAGAAAATGTATTCCTTTACAATTTGCAAGCGATATATTTATTTTTTTTTTTTTTTATATAAAAGATGAATTCGCTTTGAAGTATTATTTTCGTGCAATTAATTCAATTAAAATAATTTTCAAGAAAATAACCAATGATTATTTTCAGCGATTTTTAATGGCTGGAATATCCAATAAAAAAATCTGAAAAAAATCTGAAAATTTGTTTTTAAATTCAAATTCATTTTAAAAATAAGAAACGCTGGGTCATTCAAATAAGGGTTTTAAAAAATTCAATAAACGAAAAAAAAACAGTAATGTTGTTAATTGAGTTACAATTTCGCTTGTTACTGTAAAAAAAGTGGTTTATCCTTTACTTTAAAATTGTGCATATTAACATAAAATATTATAGATGATTGTGAACAAAAAATCGTTGGACAAATATTTTCTTAAGGAGTATAAAACCCACGCGTTTATCGACGATTTATGTACGTTCTTCAGTGATTGGAAGTTTCTCGAGTTTAATACAGTGACAATACATACATTGATAGCTGTGACATTTATATTTATATTTTACATTTAATTTGCATATATTGCCAATTGGCCACCGACCGTGGTCCTTCAGCCAGAGTTTAATATAATTTCCATAATTTTCTCGTTCTTCCAAATAATATTGCAAGTTCATTGGCTTCGAATTGAGTATTTATATATTCTATTCTTATGTTTTCCATAGAATATTGGGGCCCACGGCACTCCTGCAGCTGGCGGAGAAGAAAGAGTCGTTGCCGAGTATAACACGCCCCATGTATACACAAGCGATGCTCGGGGCGGTGGTTGTATTTACCGGTTTCAGGAAAAAGGATGAATTGGTTAGTTATCCCTTTGATCTCCTCGATCATTAGTCATCGATTGATTTTCCTAAATAACAACATTTCGAAGGCTTCCCAAGTAAACAGAGTCGTACAAGTCAACGCTTTTCTTTTCTTATTACCTTTTTTTCTTCGACAATATTTAGTGAATCACATTTATGCGCTTGTTTGTCCAGACAAAACTCATCAACATGATCCACAGCATGGGCGGTAGTATTAGGAAGGAAATGGGCGTGAAGGTGACGCACCTCATAGCGAATTGCTGTGGAGGTGAAAAGTACAAGTACGCTGTAACGTTTCGAGTTCCAATTATGTCTATGAATTGGGTCATGGCCCTTTGGGACACGAGACACGATACCAACAGCTACGGGAACAATGATGAACTGGTGAGTTACGTTTACTTAAACTGTGTCGATTTACTTATTTTTTTTTCTTTTTCGCTCGTGCAGTGTAACAGACAATTGAATCAGAGGTAACGATAATTAAGAAATACGTTTCGTTATACGAGTACTATATTTTGTTATGAATTTAGATGATATTCTCCGTTAAGGTTGTCGTCTCTACCTTCTCACTTACATAAAAATCTAATAAAAAATTATTCATATGAAATGTACTGCAAAAATTGATTTTGCATAATAATAGTATCAAAATATTATTAACAAATTAATGAAAAATTGAATTTTTCAACAAATTCGTCGGCAACCCAACTTTAAAAACATGAAAATTGTAAACTAATTTTTACGAATATGTATGAATTTTTAAAGAATATTGTCTAATTTTTTGGAATTGCGGATTCTACCGTTCATTTTGTCTAAAAAAAATGCAATTTAAAAAAATTAGACTAGATTCTGAAAAAATTTATATGTATTCAGAAATATTAATAAATCATTTTTAAGAAGAAAAAAAAGTTGAGTTGACGGGTAATTTGTTGAGTAATTAATTTTTTCATTAATTTTTTAATAACATTTTGACATTATTACTATGCAAAATCAATCTTTGCACCACCTTCAATATGCCTAATTAATTTCAGATTTTTATGTCGTTGAGAAGTGTTCGAAATTCTCTTAGAATCTCATGTTTAGCCAGACTGTACCGAGACGACTACCTTAAGGTATTATTAAATTTGTTGGACTAGTTGGCGTAAAAGTGTTACCTCGTCTCTTTCATTTACGCTTTCAAATGATTTTTTTCTTATATTAAACAATGCGTAAGTTTTAACTAGAACGACCTTGAAATTTCTATTTATTTTGTCGATTCCATTTAATATTGGTTCTCAGCAATATTTCGTTAGGATATCTTCCTCACTTTTTTCCATCCTCATAAAGGATACATTGTTTTTTTCGTACATTTTTTTCTCTCCGACATTTTCTTTTTAAAACATCGAAAAAAGTGGTTTAGAAGAAATGTGTGTGCCAACGTTCTTGTTGGCACGATAACTCACAATATTTGAGATTTTGAGAATTTCGGGTGAGTCGGTTCAAATTGTATGACATATTGAAATTTTTGAAAACAGTTATTTCACGCTATAACTTTTTCAAATATAAATATTAGGGTGACCCAAATTTCAGCGTTATTTTTGTCTGTTTAGTCTCACCCAATAAAATATATGTTTTCGATGAAAGAACAATTGTCGCGAAAAATGAAGCTTGTGAAAAATTATTTAGAGGTCGCTCAACAATTGTCAAAATTATAAAATCAACTTTTTTCTTCTATACAATTTTTTCTTTCTGAATTTAACTTTAGACACAGAATTTTTAATATATTTTTTATGTAATTTAGCGAATTTTTGGCAATTTTTTTGGTAAGAACAGGAAAAACAATTTAATTTCATTATTAAGAATGTTCTCGGGATTTGAAGAGAGGTCGTCATTAATTTTTGATACAGAAGGTAATTTTTAGTGGTTTTAACTGCTGAAATGTGTTTTTCGTAATGCTTGACGATTGAGAAATAAGAAATTGAAATAAATTTATAAGTATTATTACGAGCATTCGTACGCATAACTGTAAAGATTGACTACGCAATACGTTCTTTAGTTGCGAAAAAAAATTGCGTCGCTAGCGAGTGCAAGGATGATGTTGAAGTTTGCATCGTTGGAATGCAACGAAATAAAGAGAAAAAATTAATTGTAATGAACCCAAATTACAGCAAACTTAAAGCACCCTTAACAGGAGGTGAGATCTTGGAGATTTAAAATTTTTTAATTTTGTTGCATTCCAACGATGCAAACTTCAACATCACGTGCAAGGTGGTAACGTTGTGAGGGAAAAAACTATCACACTTCAAATTCCTGCAGCTTCTTTAATACTGAACGCAGAATATCATCATGCTTAAAATCATTTTGAAAGATCGGACTCTCAGTTTGCTTAAACCTTGAACAAAATATACAGCATTGTAAAGCATTGCTCAATCGACGAAGTATCCATGAATGTTTAATGAAATTTACGAGATTAAGATCTATATCTCTCCTTACGAAGAACGACCTTGAAATTTCCTAGAAATACTTTTTTTTTTTTTTTTTTTCATAAACGGTATAACCGACATTTTTTTCTGTGTTCGATTAAGGTGATGTGCGGTCGGTAATAAAAACTGTAAAGCGATGTTCTTACTCCCATTTCATATTTTGAAGATAAGATGAGAACATTTCACTGCGTCTTAGAATTCTGCAGTGACATGTTGTCATATTTTATTTAAAAAAACTAACCGTGACCGAGAACAACGCTTCGATTCAGCTATCTCTCTGACACATTTGGGAATATGAGAGAGACAGGCGACATGTAGAGCACGTCACCTTAAGAATGAAACAGGAATACAAAGAACAGTTTTTCTATTTTCCACAGAAGTACCTCAATAAGATAGAATGTCGATCAATTTTGGAATTTGGAATTTTTATAGAAGATTTTGCGCGAAAGATAGATGATAATGAGGAAGCAATCTGCAAGGTTCTTTTCTGCATCCTTGTTTAAAGAAAATTGGAGCAACTGTATTTAAGAAAATGTTTAGTGCTCGATAAAGTATAAATTTACAGGTTCTAAAATCTGCAAGGTTCTTTTCTGCATCCTTGTTTAAAGAAAATTAGAGCAACTGCAGTTGAGAAAATGTTTAGTCGTCGAAAAAGAATAAATTACAGGTTCTCAAATCTCATTGATACAGTATATTTTGAAAAAGTTGTAACAACGACAATTTACTGCGTAATTGATGTGACAAATGTTGAGTCATCAATATTTAACGATCGTTACAATTAAAAAAAATGCTGCTTACGAAAATAAAGTTTCCTCTGCGAGAGTGTAAGGATGATAATTAAATGTTTCAAGCTTATTTCAAATATGAAGATCATGCGAATATTATTTTCATTTCATCAATTTTTAAGATAATTATCCCAATTGTCTTATTTTTTTGTTTAATTACAGATCGCGAATTTCAAGCTCAAACCCTTCGTTGGTGCCAAAGTGTGTTTCTTCGGTTTTCCCGAGGAAGAGAAGAAGCACATGTGCGAAGTGTTGCAGCAGCAGGGCGGTGAACCCACGGAAATTGACGATCCTAACTGCACTCACGTGGCAAGTATTCCAAACAAACAATCAATGCGAACGAAATACGAGATTTTTGTCACGACTTAAATATCGTGAGATTCAAGCCTCGCGCAGGATTGAGCGTCACGCTGCGGTCTTATATGAGGCATTTCGACTCAATTCAGCCACCTCCAGACCTCATGTGCCTGAATTATTCTGCTCTTTAAGCGTGTCAGACATTTTTTAAAAAATGTTTTTACATTACATGAAAGTACGAGACACTGCAGACTCGTACAGTCAATTGGCAATTTTTTTTTTCACTCGGTATCTCGACAAGCGCTAATCGAAAGACAATATGTTAAAGTACTACTTTTGTAGTATTTATCGAGAGTCTACATGGAAAAGAAAAAAACAGTCTCTCAGCAATATTCAATATATGCAAAGTAAAACGAGAATCAAACATTAAAATTGATTTTTCATCAATTATAACATTTTTTAGAATTTTCAAATAATTTTATTCGAATTTTACGAATTTTTTTTTTTCACGCAAGTTAATCGTCTTGTTCCAGACTGAGAATTACAATTTGTAGATTATATAAAATTAATGAAAGCAAGGAAACGAAAGGTAAATAGGAGAAAGGCAAAAATGTGATGACTAGCAAAATATCCGATGAAAAAAAAAGCTGATGGAAAAAAGGCGACTGAATAAAGTGTGATAAAAAGTGACCGAAGCAAACAAATATAAAAATATTTTGCATAAGTATTCCATTCTTATAACTGAATCACGTTATGAAATATTTACAGGAAGATGTACAAAAGAAATATATCATTTCCTTTTTAATAATAGTTTTCTACAAATTATATTACAAAAAAAAATATTGTGTCGTAGAGGTGAGATATCTTCCTTTGTATGCTCTCTGAGCTCTACAGGGTTGAGACTGTGAAAATTATATCTTGTATATATTATTGTTATTGCGACTTAGCCCTTTTGCATATTTTTTCATAATGAGTTAGTGAACATAGAAAAAAAAATCAGTTCAATAGAGGATGGCCCTTACTTAGAAAACTTAGAATAAATTTTTTTTAAACTAAAATCAAATTTGATACGATTTAAAAAATTTGGAAAACATGTATATAAAGAGTATGTAAAAAAACAGGAATTTTCATGTTTTTCAAGTTACAATACGCTGAATTGACGTGGAATGTCTCATATATGATCTCGATTCAACAGTCTTGCTTTCATGTAACCCTCGAGAAAAACTACAAACGCATTTATTTGAAACTTTGTCTTGTTTTTTCGAGATACCGAGATTAAAGAGAAAAAAAATAGCCAAAAATTTCCATCGTCCGCAGTTCGTACGGTATCGTACTAGCATGCAATATAAATACATGAAATTTTCTATCCGGCCGCGTACTATAACGTGGTCTAAGTGCAGAAAAATTTAAGCATATGTACAAACACGATATACGATATCTCTTTACGCCCCGAGAAACTTTTTCTTTTGTCCCTAATTGTTTTATTTCCATTGTTTTTTTTTCTTTACTCGTCTTTTATTAAATGAATTAACACTTTTGGCTGTACACAAAATTGCGCAGGTGACGGACTTAGGTAATCGACGCTGCAGAATAGCCAACACGCAGAACAAGGCGTATTCGTTTTTCAAACAGTCATCGCGCGCATCCGAACTGGCCACTCTAAAATCGCACGAAACAAAGCCATTCTCCTTCACATTTTACAATCCCTATACAAACACAATACCGAGATCTCTGTCAACGAAACCTTCGATACCGAATGTAAGCGTAACAAAAGCTAGAAACAGGCGAACTGATAGATCGGTGTCAATGTACGACGTTCCTTGTTTGCCGAGCTTCTTAGAAGTCGAGAAAAAGCGTCTAAGCAGCGTTTTCTCAAAAAACATTAGTCACGACTCTGCCATATCAATGGATTATACGTCCTCGGAGTGTCCGAGCTTTCCGGACGATTCCGACGCTTTGTCCGAATGTTATTTGAGCCGAAACGAGACTGAAGTTGATTCTGGAATCGACATGTCGATATCCACGGGTCTCTCTTTCGAGACTATGAGCAATGCCGCGGTTTCAAGATCATCGACGCGTCTCAGTTTGCCCGTTACTTCGACAATATCCGATCTGCAGAGTTTCTCAAAACGCGAGTTGGACATGGAAATCGACAGCGCTTTTTTGCCTCAAGCGACTAGCAGTGATTATTATTTTCCAATGGGAAAGGATCGAATACTCAACGACATTGATGACATAGCGTCGAGATTACCGAAATGCCAGACTTTAAATTTCAATAGCGCTCCGGCGCAGATGGAATCATTTTGCTTCAAATTTGCCCAGGATATTAATCGTAATTCAAGCACACTATCGTTTCCGAGCAAAAAAATCACAACACCGAGACGCTACATGCGTTGGAAGAAGTCAAAGTCGTGCTACACTATTCCAAAGCTCTCCACGCCGGAGAGTAAGAGATTTTTCAAAAATTATTCGCAACCGAATTTATCGAAGAAACGTGACGCGCCGCTGATCGATCCGCAAATACATGACTCGCCGCCGTTGTGCCGAAAGAGCAATAATTATTCATTTAGCACTTTTAAATTGGCGGTTAATATTTTTGCTAAACTGAGCGAAATCAATTTTCCACACACTTTCAAGCAGTACATGCAAGTAAGTCCGTCGCGAAAAAGTCCTGAGAAAAATCCACCCCGACAAAAGTACACGCCACTGCCAAGTCCACTTCCCGTTCCCGCTAAAATGGCCAGACTTGCACATAACGAACACACGAAAAACGCTAAAAATCTTGAGATCTCGGAGCCGAAGATCGGTGATGGCTTTTCACCGACTTCCGTTAAACTGCGAGCACAAGTTATAGCCGAAAACAGCAAGTCGAGGAGGCAGGACGACAAGCCATTTCTAGTGGTACTTTTGATTCATTTACAGGGCATTTTACAGGTTGCAGTTTGATTTGGCAATACAATCGACAATCGTACTCGACGTATCAGTTTAAAGCATTCGCTTTATTGGAATACAATTCGAATTAAATGACACTACAGAAAAGCAATCGAGAACGATTGTTGGTCGAATTGTGTCGAATATCTTGTGTCGTCAAATTACGAGTACAAAGGAACGTAGATATGTGTATTTTCGAATGTTGGTCCCAATGAAATTGTACCTGAACAGGGTGTGTCGAAAAAAAAAAAAATATATATAGGGCACTCGATCCCGTTTCGAACTGGATTTGACCTCGATCACTCGGATTTGGCTCATAATTTGTTGTAGTCTTAGTTAGACCCTGAATTGCACACATTTTTTTCTTCTTTTTTATTGCAATTTTTCTTTTTATATATTTTTAAAGTGACATATCGAATGCCATAATTTAAAAATCTGAAAAAATTCTGAAAAATACTTTGTTCAATAACAAAATTATCTAGCTTATAGCCAAAGAGGGAAAGATTTTTCTTCTTACAGTTTTTAAGCATTTTTTATTAAAAAATATATTAAAAAATAGAAAAAATTAATTTACTACAGGCGATCGGTCAAATATTTATTTACGTAAATTATGCATAATCGTGTAATTAAAATAAAAATGTCGAATTAATGCCAAATTCCAGTAAGTTATTTTTCGTTCAGTTTTTGGAGAAAATAATCGTTAGTATTGGTTGGACTGTGATAAGATATTGCCCATTTTGTTTATATCAAGAGACCCGGTAGCGTTTTGACGCCAAGTACTCAAAAACTGAAATTTGAACGCAACGCCACCTTCGATAGACTACTCAAAAATTTCGGAATATTTCGATTGTTAATGCTCACTAACAAGGCTTCAGATAAGATTTTTTTTATTGCACTTCTACGATATATTTCCGATATACAGATTCACCGGCAAGATTTTTGGTAATAACAGTTATTTAAAAGTTATAAAAATTTGTCTGTCGAAGGCAAGATGAACAAACTGTTGTAATTTAAACATTACTTATACCGTAAAGAATATCATTGGTGTATCGATAGAGCATCTTTCAATAAATAAAATTAGCTGTTATTTGTCAATCAATCGGACTAATATTAATGCGTTATTCTTCTTTAAAATCGGACGAAACATTTTCTCTTTGGATATTAGCATATATCCGTCGATTTTTCTTTACAAAACATGTCTGTCGAAGTAGGTGATTTAATGTTAAAGAACACATGTTGCTGCGCAGGTTATCCTTGACTAGTGTAAAACGCTCCACTCTCTTTGATGCCAGTATTGTAATAAATACAACAGCAGCTCGTGAAAATGTGGGTTGTTTAATTACGATAGAACGTGCTGTGCCGTCCAATTATTCGCAAATTACTGTCTCTATATGTTAGTTAATATACGTTCTACCTTATAAAGGGGAGGATGTCAGACCAAAAATGCCAATATTCATTGAAGAACATCACGTTTGTTTGACTGCTGGTATTATAAAAGAAAAAATATATATTTTTCAGCACTAAATCGAAGAATATTTTCACCTGGGATAAAAGTGTCTGTTTTTGATAGCTTATCAGAAATTTATGGAGTTTTATTTTTGTCGGACGTGGTTCAGAGAACCGGTCATTCACTTATTTTCAAAAAATTCTAAAAATTGGCTGTAATTAATCATTACAGCATGAAGGTTGGGCTTCAGTTTTTTTTTTTTTAAATTAGCGAAAGGTCATAGACTTCCTCCTCTTAATCGAATTTCAGAACAAGAAACGAATAAGTGTTTAAGAAACAGGGTTGTAGAACATGCCATCCCGGTCATTTGTTCTGTTCGCAAAAAAAAGAACGATTCATTTTTTTTCCCAATTTCCATGTGCTAGCATTTTTTTTTTTTGTTTTTTTCAAAAGCGGTATCAATAGAAATAAAGGGGGAAAACAATAAGGATATCAAATGGAAGCTATTTTTTCATATGTGATATTTTAGTCTTTGTTAAAAGCTGTATTTGCTTGTCACTGACAAAAATGCCAAATGCTTTTTATGCAAATTCGTTATAAATTATTAAAAATTGTGAAAAAGTTCTAATTCTGAATAATTTTCTTTTTAAATTATAAAAAAAATGGAATTTCATATCTTTTTCAGAATCCAATGTTGAGTACGCTGCACAATGAAATAAGTGAAAACAGCTTTATGTAAAAAAAAATGAAAGAAAAAAATTGGATCTAAACATGAAGTTTGTGAAATTAAATTAAATTTATAATCTTAAAATATCACATGTAACTGAAAAACGTATTTCCAATCGATATTTCTCAGCCTCCTCCAAGTGCTCATTCATATTGATAACCGTGTGAATAAATCAAACACAGATTTTAGAAGAGAAAAAATTGAACCAAGAATCAAAATATTACTAATAGAAAAACTTCCTATTCTGAATATATATTTGGTGATTAAAAAAAAAATGTTGATTTTCCAACGGGCCACACCTGTAATATTTAGTTTAGGTAGGAAAAAAAATCCGTCCAAAGATGAGCATTTCAGGTTGAGTGGAAGACCGGGTTCATTTGATTTTTCATTTTTTCCTTTTTATTGTATTTAACACGGATATTGGTATGTATCGGGGTATCTTGCTCCTTTTCCATTTTTCAATGACACAGGCTCAGTCGAAATTAAATTAAAAATGTTTCATGACCATGAAAGAACAAGAGACTCCACAGATAGTCCAAACACGAGTTGTAGTCGAAGAGCCTGATTGTGAGACATTGCTTGATAAATATGTGAGTGATTTCGAGTGATTTCATCACTAAAAAATCGCTGTTTTTGTTTAATCAATATGATGTACCTTACGATTTTCTTGACGTAAGTCCGAAATCATCGAAAAGCGTAGTTAATGATGCTGCCGATAGAGCAATCACTTTCGTCCGATATTAATTTATTATTGACAAATGATGGGGATCAAAGGCCTTTTGCAATTTCTCAAATTTCATTTTCAGCAGTATCCCACGTCTCAAAAAAAAAAAGAAAGAGCTAGCATCACTTGCCAACTAACGTCACTGTAGAAAAAAATTAATTTAATTAATTGATCATTAAGTCTTCGTGGAGTCATTAGAAAATGTATCGCGGAGGAATAAGACAATAATCTTGTATAATAACAAATAAAAATTACACAGAAATTAAATTCAGACTGTACTTTACCAAATCGTTAGTTTATAATCTATTATAATAAATATCGAATAAATATTCAAGTCTGAGTACTATCATGCATTTTTTGTGTTTCAATTGAATAATAATCTGAAAATTTGTTGGAATATTACATATCAACTAAAGAGCTAAAATTCTAAGAGCATCATATTTGAGACACAAACTGATCCACTGGCGGCTGTGAGCCCAAAAAAAAAAGTTTTCACTAACAATTATGTACCATAAATTCGACAAAAAGAAAAAAAGTGAATAATGAAATTCGCCAAAATCTTGCACTCAATTTAAAATGCTCATCTTTCGACAGAATTTTTATCCCCATCTAAACTAACTGTTTCAGATGTGGCCTGTTGGGCAATCGACTTTTTTTTTTATAATATTTTTATAGTGTCCTGTGACGTACTAAAGGAATAAAATACTTAAAAAATAAGTATGAATGCGGGTTTTTTTTTGGGTAATTGCGATAGTACACGTTGTGCCGTCCAATTATTCGCAAACTACTGTCTTTAGATGTTAACCTACGTTTTACCGTATTGATTGAAATTCACAATAACATAAAATATCGAAGGAACAGGGGTGTAGAATGTGCCATGTCGGTAGTTTGTTTTGTTAGAAAAAAAAAAAAAAAGAAAACAAAAAACATCCCTCCTGATTTTCTACAATATTTAACCTGAATAATAAATATTTCTCAGGTAGTGGACGAGTCTAACGTGAATGCATTACCTGACTTGGCCTCGGTGCGGGCCCACATTGTAAAAGCCGAATGGTTTTGGACCTCGGTGCAGAACGAAGGGGCAGCCGACGAAAAGGAATATCTTTTCGAAGATGTAAGTGTGATAAAAAAAAATAGCTTAATATTTCTAACGAGAAAATCCTCCAAGAGACCTTGAACTTTTTTTTTATCGCTTCTCATTTCGCTTAATTTTAGTATTTGGAATCAGTTTTATCGCCAACCGCATCAGCCAGAAGGGATAGCCAACAAGCTGCTACTCCGAGTACAGCGTCGACGAGACGAAAGCGCAAACGTCTCGCCGAAACCTTATCTAGTCTGGTACAAAACGGTGCCGATTCACCGGCTGTTCACAAGAGGCGGTCGAGCATCAGCGATGCGGGTCATCTCAGTGTCAGCGGTAGCTTCTTGGATTGTACAGCGAGCCCCGATAAACAGTTACTACATGGTGAGTTTTTTGGTTTCCATTAGTCAACACGAGAAGCCTTAAATCTGCAAAATGCGCCGCATTACTTTTTAATTTGAACTTTTATTGCAATTTCTTGTGTTTACTGCAAAATTTCATTTTTCATATCACTGATATTCGGCTAGAATTTAACGAACCCGGGCGATTAAAAAATTAACCCTTTTTTTTGGTTGTGCTGCTCATTGGGACTTTTCTTCTTAGTCAGAAAAAAAACTGGTTTAGGGTAGAAGTATCGGTTTGGCCATCCTCAATACTTTAGAATGTTTTTGGCGTTATTATTGTTTTTTTTTTTTTTTTGGGCTATATTCAAACGTGATTTTTTTAAGCATCGTAGAATTTGGAAATGATTATGGTTTTCTCAACGTCAATTCGTTTTAATTAGAAAACAATACTGTACGAAAAAAAAAACAGTGTCATTATCCCATTTCTGCAAATTCTCCACTGTTTACATAAACTGACAAGAGCTCGAGACAAGCTTAAGATATATTTTCAGGCTTCGCAACTTATTTAAGATTAATTACACCCGATGTTGCACGCATCAGTCTTAAAAGTTTAAAATAAACTTCGATATTTCTAAAAATAACGTTTGCCGCAACTGGTACATTGAATAAGCATGTTGCTCCGGGATATGCGACTATGACAACAATATTATTGATTTCTTGTAAATTATTACACAATCATTTAATTTATTTATAAAGAATAACTTCAAGAAAACGAAAAGTAAAATGCGCCTAGAAATTGGAGCTGCACAAAAATTGAAATCTATTGAAATTTTAGAAACTTATAGCTGATGAAAAAAATTGAAATTCCAATTCTGATATAACAAAACACTAAAAAATTACGAAAAAAAAATGTAAATATTGAGATTCCATTATCATAAGCCTTGAAACACCTTTTCGAGCCTTGAAAAAATACAATTGGTAGTGAAAAAAATCTGACAAAAATTCCGATACCCTTTTGGATCGGAAACAACATTATTGTAACAAATTATAAAAATCCGAGGTCTTCATAGGCCGTAAAGGTGACGTGGAATGCCCCATATCTTGATAATGCGAAACCTATCGTTCTTACAAACTCTTGAATATGAAATTAAGCAAAGATCTAAATAATACAAAAGAGATTTGCCAGAAATCACTCTTTTTTTCGATTAAAAAAAATATCTTGTCAGTGGAATACTTTTTTAAAAGACCCTTTCCCTTTTGCTGTTTTGTTATGATAAGAAAACAAAATTTCGATTAGCAGTACAACGAAAAAAATTAAGCATTTTTTAATGGCCCTAATATTACAGTATCTTCCTTCATCCTATGGTTCATTTGATTCGGCAAGTCTGCAACGTGACACCGATAAAGCAACTAGAATTAATCATCAAATAACAACGGTTTTTGGGTGTCTCTTTATTACGGGCTTATCATTAAGCAATGCTTTTTCGAAAGAAAAAAAAAATTACAATCTTAACCGCTTTAACTTATTGAAAACGGACAATTAATTACAAAATCTATTATCCTTCCGTCACGAACGCGCAATTACATTGGTAATATCATTGGCTGCTGTTTAACGCTTTGCCACTCAACCGTTCTTCGGCTACGAGTTTGTACCTTGACACTAATAGTAACATGGACCATACGAGAGGGAAGAGAGCATTACCAATAGAACTATGTTCGTTAACTGACAGATATTCCAGAGGTGGAAGCTGTCACTGCAGAAACTTCGAGAAAAAATCTTTCCCCACGTCACCAAGTTTTTCTCGAATTGGTGCAAACGGAGTCGAATTATGTTGGTATACTCGAGACGATAATGACGGTACGTACATTATTCTTTACTCGATCAAAATTCGACCTTTGAATATATATTTTTATCTATTTTACAAATTTGCATGTTATTTTATTTTCCATGCATTTAGTTTAAAAAAAAAAATTATCGAATTATTTCACGGGTCTTAAGCGGGTTCTGATATAATTTGCAGTTATTCAAATCGCCATTGGAGGATCTAATAGAGACGTCCGGTGAATTGTTGAACAGCACAGAGGCAAAAATAATTTTCGGCAATTTTCCGCCGATCTATATGGTTCACAAAAAGATGTTGGAGAAGTTGCGCTACAGTGCGTTACATTGGACTGAGGAAACAAGCATAGGAGACATATTTTTGAAACACGCGCCAGATTTAGTAAAGGCATATCCGCCGTACGTTAATTTCTTTGAGAATACGAAAGAAATGTTGGACCAGTGCGATCAGAACAAGCAGCGATTTCACGCTTTTCTCAAGATTTGTCAAACGAAACCCGAGTGCGGCAGACAAAGTCTGAAGGAGTTACTGATCAAACCGGTTCAAAGACTACCCAGTATTAGCTTATTATTAAATGGTAAGTAATTTTTCTTTGCCTTCTCACAGAGTAAGCTTTGCTTTCATAACATTCCTCGCGTTGATATTTTCATGTCAACATATGTTCAGAATTTTTCGATATATCGGGCAAAACACGTCAAGTCGGCCACCCCAATTATTCATGTCAACAAAACGTCCTCAAATTTATTCAGGATGTCAATGTGGTTGAACGTAGGAATTTTTTCAGGTTTTATATTGCATATTCCAGCTATTAACAATGTTTAAAAATAATAATTGTTTATTTTTTAACGCCAATACTACGGCTCGCACATCATAACAAGATCAAGTTTTGTATTTTCAACGTACTTTACAACAAAATTTTTTGTAAAATTCTCCGATTTCATTCTATGTTTTGTTTGTTTTGTTATTTGATGTTTGATCGTTTGAAGAGCTGTATTTCTGGGTCGAAATTGCCGCCCATCTCGCCATTTTTTTCTAAGATTCTAGGCATTTCAACGAACAAAATGTGAAAATTTTAACTAAACCGGAAATGCCATTTCGGAGGGAAAACAGTGGCAACTTTATTTAATTGAAAAAAAGGATAAAATGAAATCGGAGAATTTTACAAAAAATGTTGTTGGAAAGTATGCCGAAAATCCAAAGTTTCATGTTCTTATGATTTTTTTTGCGAGCCGTAGTATTGGCGTTAAAAAATGAACAATGATTATTTTCAACGATTTTCAATGGCTGGAATATGCAATAAAAAAATCTGATAAAATTCCTACGTTCTTTCTTCAACTAAACTGGAAATATTAGGGTGGCCGACTTGACGTGTTTTGCCTCATAAGTAAAAATGGAATCAATGTTTCATTCTGTCAATAGTTTTAGAATAACTTAGAGAAAATACGTTCAAATCAGGTATTCACGATTGTCGAGGTTTGTAAAGATAAAGTCCGATTTAAAATCTGTCACACAAATTACACAGTTAGTTCTCTTTAATAAATAAATACAAATGTCATTACAAATATTATTCGAACAATAAGAATTTAGAACGCTTAATTGTTTTTAGCTTCATGACTACCAAAGTTACCTCAAACTATAGTTTACGAAACATTGTTAGAAATGTAAAAAAATCCTACATCGAAAGCAGCAATTACAATTGTCTTTTTGTTTTCAATTCGTAACAGATATTCTTAAGCATACCAATAAGAATAATCCAGACCACAGCGCCTTGGAACTGTCGATTAGCAGTATTAAGGAAGTTATGACGTACATAAACGAGGATAAAAGAAAAACGGAAGGGCAGCTAGTGATGTTCGATATATTCAACGAGATCGACAACTGTCCGCCTCATCTGGTGTCGTCACATCGTTCTTTCATCGGCAAATGCGACGTAATGGAGCTGAGCGATGGACTGAGCGGACGGGGCGATCATTTGGTATTATTTTTGTTCACCGACACACTTGAAATTTGCAAGAAGCGATCGAAAGCTTTTAACTCACTGAAGAGCCCTAACACCGCGAACGGTCTTCACTCGGCAAAGCTCAGTCAAGGCAAGCCGTACAAACACATCAGGATGCTTTCGCTCAGCACGATTAAAAAAGTCGTTGATATTCGAGAAACTGACGGTGAGTCGATGTTAAGAAAATTATTTAACTACTTTTAAGTCGTATCACAAACGCGCAATGTTTTTAAAAATATATGATTAACACTTTAAGGAGGTTCGTCACTTATATAAAAATGTAGGGAAAAATCTGAAATTATTATCTATTTTGTTCTTTATTTTATCTTGCTATTTCGAAAATAGCTAATCGGTAGACAAAGTTTCAAATGTCTACTTTAAGCTTCTTGATTTATTTTAACGGCCGGCCGTATACTTATACGCCTTTTGCAATTAAACTCGAACTTTTGGCGTATAAATCTCTACAGCCTTTAGATACGTAATATATAGCGCCTCTTAAAAAAAAAAAACCTTTAATGCAATTTCATTTTTATTTATAATGACGTCGTGACGAGTGTCACATTTATTATAGGAAATTGTTCGACAATATCTGCGTTTACGGAAAATAAATAGTCTTTAAATTTCTTTGCATACCATCTACAAAAAAATGACTGAACTTTGCTAAAAAATATCGCAGCAACCATTTCAAAAAGTATTTTAAAAAAGCAGGTTCAAAATCTTTAAAATCGCGTTCATAACTAATAGGCCTTAAAATGAAAGAATTATAAAAGAAGGAACTAAAAATAGAACTAGGTACTGACTGATCGAAATATTCACTATATCTAATTAGTCATTAATTGTTTTATTGATAATGTTTTGTCTTAGAATGCCAAAAAGTATTTGCCCTGTCGGTACGAAGTAACCAAGAGCAGAAAGAAAAAGTATATTCCTTCACGATCACCGACGAGGACGTAAACAAGATGAATTATCTCCGTACTTTGTGTAGACAAATGGCCAATACAGTTTGCAAAGCTGATGCGGTAAGTTAGGTCTAATAGCAAAAATAGTAATGGCTATACGAGGTTCGGTTGCAATAGACGATTCTGACAAAATTTCCTCTTTTTTTATCATTTTTTACAGGACACCTTCTTGATGAGTATCGATTCGCATCAACTCGAAATTGACACTAGTGATGTAGCCTTAGGAACTTTGAGTAAAGCATTTAAGTAAGTATTCCATCCCATTTATTTCTTTATTTAGATTACATTACGATTAGTATTTTAGTTTAAGGGCATTGTGGTTCAGTAGTTAATCCCTCTTTTGTATACGTTTTCACTTAAGAGAAGGCTCGTTACAGTAAAAACACACGGTAATCACTGTATTTATGAAAATTGATATACATGTTCCAGAAGATTTCATGCCGAAACGGTGTATATTAACTTTAATATACAATTATAACGTATCTAATAGGGTGATTAAGGTAGTAGTAAAGTTGATCGATTTTCTCACGATTTTTCTCTACTCGTGACTACACCTTGGTAATGATATTATTTATCAATATTCAAAACTCCAAGAAGCCTAACGTCTCAGTAAGCGAGATATCAAGAGCCAAAGTTTTTATAATTTACATGTAATCCCTTAATCAAGTGGCCTTCTGAGCTCAAAAATGCTACATTTTGATTTGATACAGCTAAACGCGTCTTACGAAGTCTTTTTAAAAAAAAAACCATGTTATTCTTGAAGTTAATACGAACATATTGCTCTAAAAATTTCAAGCAGAAAATACGCGAGCAGAAAAATGGCGCGGAGATCTGGTAACCCTGTTCAGGCCTCTCTCTCTCTTGCGCAATATCAAACATATGATATGATATATATTTTTCATAAATTGCAATTATTACAACTATTTTTTTTACGATTAAATTTAAATACAATAATTATTTCATCTAATTTTTCAATAAATATATTATTACTTAAAATGAGATGGAAATAATTTTGAATTGATACATACACTTTTGGCGGTAGCGTGGAATAAAATAATAAAATAAACGTATACACCAAATGCGATGTTACCAAAGTTTTAGAGTTTGCTGGTATTAGCGTATATGTGGCGCATTCCATGACTTCTCGATCAAGCTCTGATGATGACATCTCAGATCGGCTCCGTAATTTTTTAAACAAAAGTACTTCTCGAAATACACGTACCAAATTTTTTTTTAGATTTTTTAAAACAGTTTTTACCTGAGATATGATTTTTTGAAATTTAAAAAAAACCTACGTTTTTAAAAATCCGAAAAAATTCTGAAAAATCTTATAAAATATAACAAAATTTTTAAGCCCTACGCGAAAATGGAGATTTCATAACTGCCAAATATAAATTTGAAAAATACAATAAAAGATTAGAATTAATTTTCGGGATAAAAATGAACAAAAAACATCCTTATAATATAGACCGAAGAAGTGATATTATCAAAATGGCGGTATGATGACTATATTAAAATAATATCAGGGGCATTCCATGACATCTGGATCTGGCGATGATGTCTCAGATCGACTCCGTAATTTTTTATACGAAAATTCTTGTCAAAAAACACGTGTCAAATTTTTTTTAGATTTTTTTTTAACACTTTTGACCTCAGACAAAAAACTTTCGAAAAATTAAATCTCAGGTGGTGTTAAAAAAATCTAAAAAAAAATTTGATACGTGTTTTTCGACAAGTACTTTTGTATAAAAAATTGCGGTGTCGATCCGAGATGTCATCGCCAGATCTTGATCGAGATGTGATGGAATGCCCCATGTATACAACTGACAGTAAGTGTGTAGATAAAGTCACACTCAAAAGTTTCTTTCTTTCGGAATGGGGAGTGTAGCTAGGAATGAGCGCTCGCGTAGTACAAACTTTTGAATAGGAACGCAGCTTTACTACTACCTTAAAGAGAACGTTATATTTTTTTTCCCCAACTAACTGTTTGAGAAGTTGCTTTGGCGCAAAAAAAAAAACGAAAGCTTACCAAAGAAAAGCTCTGAATAATAATATTTAGAGGTGACTTATGCAATTTGTAATTTCCCATTTAAATAACATGGGATATACGTTTTTGCGAATTCAGTCTTTTATATCTCTTTACTGACAATTGTAATAAGTAATTTTATTACTTATTTTATTATCATTTTTCATCCAAGATGAACCGAGAAGCTAAAAGTTATTTAATTTGGTTGTAACTCTAAAAATACGGGGGTTTTTTGAGGTAAAGTGTTGATATCGAGCTTCCCCTTAATGATTACGTAATTATTTTATTTTTCATGTCAATAAATATTAGCTGTACAAAGCATTTTTGTCTGTGATTGAACAGTTAATATGCTGACAAATGCAGAAATTAGAAAAAAAAAAAAGAAAGTTATTGATATTGAAGATACTAAGCACATTGATTTTGAATAATAGAAATGCCAACATTTATCAATAAACAAGTAAAAAAAAAAAATTAATAAATGTGTGAAAATCTTTCTTTGGTCTTATAAAATGAGTACACTGACTTTTTCGAGTAAACATGATTTTTAAAGAATTTTTGTGTATTCTCAAAATTCCTGTTGTCGAGAATTTCTAGAGGCTCATTCTTTTTTTAAAAATGATACTGTTCGTTTAATTATTCTGAAACTCTTCACGTGTAACATGGAATCTATCTACGGAAACATATTCAAAATTGAAACTTCTAAACCATGTCAGAAAAAGAACTGACATGAATTCGGGTAAATCAGCGAATCAATTTCATAAGAAAAAAAGTCTTTTCAAAGTTTCTTTAATATACATTTCTTTCTTCATTTTTGGGTTTTTTTTAAAAATAATTAATCATTTTTTCACTTTAATATTATTCAGAATCAATATATTAACATAATTCTTAGTATGTGCGAAGCTTAGAAATTGTAATCGAATGAAAATATTGTTTTGGAATCTATACAAACCAATATTAAATTCTTAAGTCTTACGGAATGAGAAACAAGACGTTAAAAGGCATTAACTGTTCATTCACTGGCAAAAATAAGTCGAAATATAAAGTTTCACCTTAAAAAATATGTCATGAGGAGGTGACTTATAGCTATGAAAACATAATTAGATTAGTGCAGATCCTTAGAATAAGTTTGACAAAGTAGAGATGTAAAAAACCATACTTTTTCATCGCTATTAATGCAATTTCTTTCCGATTATTGCATGTGAAACAAAACAATAATGGGGCGACATCACGTTTGGTTGCAGGAGCCTATTTCATAATTTTTACCTGGAGTATATGGACCCGTATGTGTTCCTACTCAATAGCATGTGTGAAACCACGTTACATGTCCCACTACCGTCAGTTTTCGCACCAGGCTGAATTACGTTTTTTTACTTGCTTCTGTTACTCACCCAAACCCTGCTTCTTAGAGTCCACTTAAAGTTCTAATTTATTGGTCGTGCGATTTCCATACCAGAGGAAAAAGAATATTACACTTTTTTTTTTTTTTTTTTTTTTTTTCGATTGAAAAAACCAGTTCAAGAATTACGTTGCTCCAGTTTAACGCATGTCGTTCTATTATTCTAGTACACGGCAACCCCGTTTTTCTTCCTTCGAACACTCGTACACGAGATGTGGTTATGCGATGAAAATGCATGTTAATTACACTCCATAATGTTTTAGTACATTAGATTGAGATATTGTTCATACATGGCTTTTTTCCACCTCCTCAAATATCAAACTTTAAAATCGAATCATAAGTTGAATTTTTTAATTGTTCGCTTTTAAACTTGAACTGGTTTCACGCTGTTTTCTATTTTTTTTTTGAATTTTCATATTATTTTTTTTTTACGCAAGCCTCCTACTGTTTGTGGAAAACTTTCGTTTCTTCGGTACAATCGGCATACCGATGACATTTTATGCATTCATATGGCCATAGAAGCTTTTAATATCCATTACGTGGTCTTCTGTGTTACATGTGACGCTATTTTCTTTTTGAATATAGTTTCGCTCATTTTGTAAGGAAAAGGTCCATATTTAAGGTGGTCCTTAAAAAGCGGTTTAATCGAATTTAAATCGCTTCACCGCCTAAAATCATATAATTACAAAAATACACCCAAAATTTGTTCTAAATAAAAAATATATATATTTACCCTCTGTCCACAGGGGTTGGAGTTTCCCGTTTAAAATACATGTGTTTTTGATGTTCTTGCATAGAAATCTGAGATTTATGAATCTGTTTGAGAAAAAATGTCAACCATCCTGCTCTTCGAATATATTTAATAAAATCGTGATTTGACTGAAATTTATGTTTTTAGGGTAACTCATGTCGAATTAAAAAATACAGAAAATTAGTGAAAAATTTCAAAAGTACAAACTTGAAAGAGTTGTTCAAAAATTGCGATAATCGCTTGTTTTGCTTTCCCATAGATGAAGCATCGTTTTCGTGAAAAAAAAAAATTCGAGATTTTCATGTCAGTATACTTAAAGTAGTTTAAAACGTTGAGAAAAGTGGTCTAGAAAAAATGTCCGTATATATGTTGTTTGGTATTGAATTTCTACAAGATCGGTATAGCGATCCGGATTTTATGGATTTTCAAATTTTCGTATTTTTTTTATTACATATACAAAATTTTTTACAATATAACTCGAGGACCGTTCAAGTAACTGATCTACAATTTTGCATAAAAGTTAAATAAAGTGTATCATTGTTTAATACTAAATTCAGGCGAAATAAGGAAAGTAGTAAAGATTTTTTAGAAATTTGCGTTTTCGTAATTTAAAAAAAAGGCTATAACTCGAATATGATTCAAGCAACTGATCTAAATTTTTGCGTTCAACTTAAATAGAGTGTGTCAATGCCTGACACTGAATTTCGGCAAAATGGAAAAAAGTATTTTAAATTTGATAGAAAATTGCATTTTCATGATTTTTTTAAAATCGCTATAATTGGAGAATGCTTCAAGCAACTGATCCAAAATTTTGTATAAAACTAGAATGTATCGTTGTTTGATACTTAATTTGGTGAGAAGCCAATAAAGACATCATATTTCAGAGAATTTTTTTTTTACGAAGCTTCCATTCCTCGTAGAGGTGCTTTGTAAAAATTAAAAAATAATGAGAAAGCAATGTGCAAAGTTCTCCTTCGCAGCCTTTTATATGGGGCAAAACACGTCACATCGGCCACCCCAATTTTTCATGTCAACAATACGTCCTCACATTTCTTTAGGATGTTGATCTAGTTGAAGAAAAAACGTAGGAATTTTTTCAGATTTTTTTTATTGCACATTCCAGCCATTGAAAATCGCTGAAAATAATTATTGTTTATTTTTTAACGCCAATACTACGGCTCGGAAAAAAAAATCATAACAACATCAAATTTTGGATCTTCAGCGTGCTTTCCAACAACATTTTTTGTAAAATTCTCCGATTTCATTTTATGCTATTTTTCAAATAATTAAAATTGAAAGTACGCTGAAAATTCAAAATTTCCTGTTGTTATGATTTTTTTGTGTGTGCCGTAGTATTGGCGTTAAAAAATCAATAATGATGATTTTCAGAAATATTTAATAGCTGGAATATGCAATAAAAAATGAGAAAAAATTCCTACGTTTCTTTTCTCAACCAGACGAACATCGTGAATAAATTTGAAGACGTTTTGTTGACATGAAAAATTGGGGGGCCGAGTTGACCTATTTTGCCTCATATATATTATTAAAAAAAGTATATGACAATTGTATAGGTGCCACCAACCATTATTCGAAGAGCAGAGTGGCTGATATTTTTTTCCCTAATAGCGATATGCTTGAACAAGGTACCCAGTGAACTTCAGACTATTATGTACTAAATTAGTCCGTCAATAAAATTTATGCCAAAAGAAGCTCAAAAGCACATGTATTTGAAAACGGGAAACTCCAACCCCTATGGACACAGAGTAAATATTTTTCTTCATTTTGAAAAAATTTAAGGTGTGTTTTTGAATTATTTGGAAAACCGACTTGGGTGTTGAAGCGATTAAAATTCGATGTTACCCCGTTTAAGGACCACCCTTGTCCAAATGCGCTTTTCTGTGTGCTCAATGGTTTCATATTTATGAATCTTTGAAAACCTCAAGCATCAACTTTTCATAAAATTCATCAAATATTTTAATGAAAAAAAGAAGATTTTGAAAATCCAATAGTTCGTAACTTTGCTGTTATAAAATAATGGCCACTCAAATGATCAGTCAATTTCGATCTGTCGATTTTTCCCGATGAAAGGAATGTTTTCAATGCTAAATATACATTCGCAATGAAATTGCGCTGTCTCGTTGACGAATTTAACGACAACAACAAAATTCTTTATATCCAGGTTCGCATCGCGCACGAAAATGAAAGTCGGTCGTGCGTTCAGCTTCAACAAGACGCCGAGTAAGTTGAAGAGAGTGATGTCAAACATGATGTCACCTTTCGGCTCGACGACCAGTCTCACACCGGCGAGTCAGCAGCTCGCACAGATGCGGTTGGCCAGTTGCAACAGCATTAACGTTAGTTGATATCTCATTGCAAAGCGCTTTATTCTACGTTTTCTTCTGTTTTCTTTATTTTTTTTTTTTTTTTTTGGTTATGCTTTTTCTTGCTTTCCTCTTGCTCGCTATCATTTCACGACAGGGGACGCCGTGTTCTTGTCCTGTTATAGAATAAAAACGAACAACATATCGATTGGTTTGATAAAAGATGTTCTTCTATACACTGAAAAAAAAACAGTAGAACCGAAAGGAGTTCATGCACGTTTTTTCGCCTTTTCGTTTGACTTTTGACTGCAAAAATTCATCTTTTATGCATTAATCCTTTTATTCTATCAGATATTCTTATCTCACATCCAATGCCTCTATTTTTCTAGCTTGCGCCTCGTTAACTCTGTTACTTCGAAAAGTTCGTTGCTTTACCCGATGAACAATCTATGTATCTACAGCCCTCTACAGATTCTGTATGCGATTATACCGCGTCTTTACGACAACCGCATGTATTTTTATATAAAACAAAAACAAACAAAAAAAACGAACTGGGAATTGCGTGCCAAACTAACCAGATTGCATTTTTGACGATGACTATCACAATTATTTGTGTGTTCATGCGATGCGTAAAACGAAAGACTAAGAAACAAACAAAAATGTGGACTAATATTTCGCCACGCGTCACATGTAAGTATACAGAAATAAAAGACTAATAGTAGACACTTTTATGGTTGCCTGAAAGTGAGCTTTTTATGCACGCGACACTTTGTAAGTCGGTCGAAAAACCACGAGGCATCTCGCTTTTTCTTTGCATCTTCTCTCGTGAAAGCGAGTCAAGCGTCAACTAATGAGTAATCAAAAATTATGAAGAAAAAAACAAAAAAATAGGGCATTCAATTGTTTTTAGGGGTGCAACGTCTTGCAGTGTTTCGACTGGCTGAAAATACGTCGCGTCATCGGTTCGAATTAGAAAATAAGTTTTGTGCATCGTAATTGAATTATTACTTGCGTTTCTCCGGTTTTTTTTTTCTTTTTTCCTTTTTTTTTCTTTTTTTTTTTTTTTTTTTTTCGTCGTCGGAGCACTTTAAAGTTCGCTAGGACAGCCACTAAGTGGTCGTCACTGCGGAAATTGTTGTTTACTCGAAACGCCTGTTGTCTCGGAAAATCGTTTCTAAAAATTCTACGACACTGTAGAATTATTGTTTATTGTCGGCGACCGAATATTTAGTTAATGCTTAGCTAGAGAAAATCGAATTTTTTTTTCCCCATAATCTAGTGAAACGATGATTTTTTTTTTGCCAATTTTGTGAATGATGAGCGATACAATCTTTTTTTTTTTTGTTCTCTTGCTTTATTCTATTGCGCTTTGGAAATATATACGTATTATGCAAAGAAGATTTATCATAGCAACGTACAATCGTATTTGTTTATTTTCTTTGTCGTTGCGTTGGTTTATGCATGTTTATTAATCGCGGGACTCCTCTTGTTCATGCATCTGTAGAGAAGAACGATAATTTGTCCTTATACAACCTTTCCTCAGGATGGTTGTAGCGTTGCGTGAAATTGAAGAATTCTTCGTGATATGATTGAACCTTGAAGCTTGGTTGTTAGAGAAGTTGCAGCGGTTCTATCTGGTTAAATTGGCGAAATTGGGAAAACTGTGTAAGAAATATGTCTCATCGACCCTTCGCGCAAACTGAGATATTTTTCTGTAAATTGATTGTTATGTATTGTTTTTTTTTTAAACTTTAAGCAGAAATCCTAATTCCGAAAGCAATTAGGATTTTAATGAAAATAGATCCCAATTTCAGAAGAAATTAGAATTTGAATAAAAATAAATGCCAATTTCTTTAGTTTTCTTTTCTCTACGTAGAAAAAAAATTTTCAAAATAAGTTTACTTTTCCGCACGGAGGACTGAAAAAAATAGAATAATTCCAGTGGAATTAGGGATAAAAATCAAAATAAATTATAAATTCCACCTAGAATTTGAGATTGAGCCGAATGACAATACAAAATAATTTGAATCTGTCGATCCCTGCTGTTTCATAACGCAACACTTTACAGAAACGATTTCAAGTCTTCTCAAACGTCTTAAACTCACGAAACTCTCGAAACCACGATTATTTTAGATCACTGAAAGATATTTTCACGACAACGCTACAACCGCCTTAAAGTAGTTAGAATCTTAAAAATCTCATATTCATATAGGATCTCGATGGCTCCGGAAGAAATCATATACCTTGTGTATTTCCAGGAGCTGGGCAATGGTGGTTCAGGCTCGCCGACGCGAGATGACGTTCTCGTAGCGCCAATGTCGGTCCAGCCGACACGGAAGGCCAAATGCAGCTCCCTCAGTATGGCTTCGCTGCGAAGGTTGTAAACCGATGTCAGAAATGTCCCACCACAATCATCATCATCATCATCGTCATCATCGTCATTGTCATCATTCGTCACCAATCATTAACTTTCTCCTCCTAAACTCAACGAACTTTCGCAATCACACAATGTTTTCTCGGCTTTTCGCTAGTTTTCATTTTCTTGTCGATACACGTTTAATGTTTTTTTTTCCCCCCCTCGTCGTTTATCTCCATCCTCTGTATGTTTCTGTAATGTTAAATCCAAGCAACATTCTCTTTTGACAAGGTGTGCCTTTTCCTTAAAAAAAAAAAAAAATCGTCAAATTACGAATGTTCTAGCTAACAGTAATCTCTAAGTATTTCTGTACGAGAAGTTACGCACGAGCCTCATTCACGTACGAAACTTCACGTCGATTTCCTCCTAACATTTCACAATTCAAGATTCACGGTGACGAGTGCGCTTGCCGACAATGTTTTTTTTTTCTTTCTCTTTCTTTGTTTCTTTGTAAATAATTAAAATATCTTTCCCCCCGCAAACAACGACACTAAAAATGACCTGACTCGATCGAGCCTCGAACTATTTTGACGAATTTCTCACTCGTGAGAAATTACGATCAGGATTTCCCGTAGGACATGAAGATCGTAAGCTGTCGATATTTTCACAATCGCAAAAGAACGACAGAATTATGATCTGCCTAAACCAACACCGAATCGTGCCTGAATGTGTTCCTGTGTATATAGCCGGTGACGTTAACGATTCACGCGTCTAACTTGTATGTATAATTATCGACAAAATTGTTATACGTCACCGGATATATATATACATATAAATATATATATTTGCGTACATTATGTTTGCTATATCGTATAATAACGGAAGCCTTGTAATATTATATAAAAGCTAATTTAACGTTCGCTGCTTATTACTTTTAATTATTGCCATTGATGTATTAACGTTATCAAGACTGTCGACGGATGCCGGTCCACGTCGCCGACTTAGTCTCACCTTATATTATTGTACATCTTCGAGAAACACACTGATCGTTCACTAAAAAAAGAAAAAAAAAATTCACATCTGTAAAATATCCCGATACGACATTAAATCATATATTATTATTAATTATTTAAAAAAAAACGCTTTTATGTACATCTGCTCGTCTTCTTTTTTTACTTACTTTAATTTTTTTCTTTGTGGTGCTAATATTTTACACTTGTGCGTTAAGGCCGCTCCGACTATTCAAAAGTGCTGCATTAACCCTCTAAACTTGATCCGCCACATAATGAAAATTTTACACGATTGTTAATATTGAAGTCGGGGAAAAATTGCTCGTTGCACAGAAATTTCCTTGTTTTTATTTTAACACAAAATCATGTTACGCACTAGGGTGATTTAAAAAAAAACGTTATATTTCTTTTTGCCCAACTAACTGGTCGAGAAGTTACTTGGATGCAAAAAAAGAAAGCTCATAAAAGGAGATCTCGAAATAATAATATTTAGCGGTGAATCAGGCAATTTGCAATTACTTATGTAGATAACATTTGAAATACGGTTTTACGTATTTAGACCTCTTTAATGGCAACTGTAATGAGTAATTTTACAGCATGTCTCTATAGAAAATGTAATGATCTACAAAAAAAGGTGTTTCCAAAAAAAAAAAAATCTTTTTTAAGGACGTCGTCTCGTAGCATCGACGTCAAATAGATAACTTAAGGAGGTTCGTCACTTCGCGCGGGAGGTGAGGGGGTTTTATGCTTTTGTATGCCAACGGTATAAATGGTGCATCTTGATTCGGAAAATTGCTAAATTAGGACGAATAATATCATTTTTAACAAATATATAACAGTTTTTTGGGAGTATTGAATCTGACGAAACAAATTTGTAACTCACAAATTGGTAGAAATTCAATTTTTGTGGAGAAGTGCGGCAACGAGATACGTATTTTGTGCAGTTGCGTGCCATGAAGTGCCATGGCGGCGACTGCCAGCTGATGGGGCGGTTTTTTCGCCGTTTTCGCAATCATGGTAAATCAATGATACAAGATACAAGTGGAAAGGGAAGCTTATCAGTGAAAAATGTTACAAGCATATATTAAAACGAGTACATAGTTACTCCATTAACATAAATATTAGATTTACAATGAGGACGATTAACTCCATCGCGTTTATCGAGATACGATCATTTGAATCACCTGCCTGTCGCACTTTGCCTAATCTAACTGACTCAACTCTTCAACGTTGCCGTACTTCTTCCATATTTATATCGAGAAGGGCTAAACAACTGCGAAAGTTGTGCTTTTGCTCAATTTTCTCATAAACAAAGTAGACAATAAAGCTGATTTTTTTAATGGTGTTTACTACAACTATACGTTAGTGACATAACAAGTTTTTAATTTTTTCTCTACATTTACTCCTGAGTTATAAAGCGTCAGAGCTCGTCTACCATAAGAACCCATGTTAAAACTCATTGCAAAATTACTTTAATTTTGCGGTAACAGTGTAGATGAAAATTTCGAAATAATTCAGGTGAATTCACCATAAAGTAGAAAATATTTGATAATAACTTCAGATTTTTCTCTACATTTTTATATAACTGACGAACCTTCTTAATCATAAATGGGTGAAAACGTATAACCACGAATGGTTCGAATATTGCAAAAATAATTTCACTAATTACGCCATAGATTCACGTATTAGAGTGTATGAGTGCAGTATAATTAATTAAAGATAAATTATATATGGTTGCTAATTCGCTTCCGTTTCTATGAATTGTAAAAATCTGTTTTTCAACGAGGTGTCACTATACGTTCTGACAGCACCGCTTTTTGTTTATGGGCGCTTGATCTAAACCTGATTTCAAAGTCGATATCCTGAGTTTCAGGTCCTTACCAGGACATGATTTGTGTTTCAGATAATGCAACAAGTTTATATTCGGCACATATATCTAGGTTTCACTTGCACATTCTCCAATCAGATGTTTCCCAGCCATTGGCAACCGAAAGTTACTCTTTCCGCTCACCTTTATTCTGTCACCGATTTAATATTTCTGCGCTAAAAATCCGGTCACCCTATTTTTTTATAACTTCGTTGGAATCTGGGAAACATAAGGCACAAGTGGGAGCTTTATTATTTGAGTTATCTAATCGCCAAATGTATAAAAATTGTGCTTGAAGATTTTTAATATTGAGTTTCTTGTAAAACAATTCGGCAGTGCGCTCTAGAATTTAATCATATTATAGTCCAGCTCTCTGTAACATATGAGGCAAAACATATCAAGTCCCCAATTTTTCATGTCAACAAAACGTCCTCAAATTTATTCAGGATGTTGGTCTGGTTGAAGAGAAAACGTAGGAATTTTTTCAGATTTTTTATTGCACATTGCAGCTATTAAAAATTTCTGAAAATAATCATTATTTATTGAAAAATTGAATTGAAACCCCATGAAAAATTGGGGTGGACTTGACGTGTTTTGCCCCTTATTCCAAATTTGAAACCTAATACCTCGAGCAGCGAGACGACTTTCTTAAAACTGCAAATCGACGTTCTAAAAGATTGCAATGCTTTCAGTATGATATAAGCAAATAGTTAGGCACCTCCAGTTAAAAATTTAACGATTTGAGACAAAAACGGAAGTAAAAGAAATATTTATACATTGATGATCTTAAAAAACGCTTTATTTTCTTTTGTTTTAGCTGTTTAGCGACATTATTGTTTCTTCTCATAAAAAAAACCAGGAATGTGCAAACGGGTTAGAATGTTGTTTGCAATGGAAATTATTATTGCCCTGCATATTTCTAAAATTGAAAAAAAAATCGGGTTTTTGCCGAATTTTTATGGCTTTTTCCGAGAGAAATGATTTATTGTGGAGTCTCAAATTTCACTTTAAGTATTTCATAGTTCGGGGTCAGAACATTTTTTAAATGTATTTATATTGTACGATAGAAAGAAACTTTGGAGACTGCCGGTGACCCAAAACTTTTGGCAATTTTTACAAAAATCTTAGTATCTCGAAAACGTTCCGGAGACAAAACGTCAAAGAACTACTTTTGTAATATTTATCAGGGGGCTACATGAAAAAAGAAAAAAAAAATAGGTAACTAGCGGATATGCCATATTCGCGAAAAAAACCCATGTTCAAACATTAAACTTGATTTTTCATCAGTTATAATACTTTAGAATTTGCAAATAATTCGATTTTTGGTCCATACAGGAAATTTCAATGTGCAGATAATATAAATTTAATGAAAACAAAGAAACGAAAAATAAATTACAAGAAAGTACAAATGAGATGACTGAAAAACAAATGTGTGTACAGTTCTCCTAATGTATTAAACAAAATGTAATAAAAAAAACGCTGTATGCTATACGGACTTAGCAAGAAGCAGTTCTCACAAACAATTCAAACAGAAAAAAATGCAAGCCATATCGCGTGTCTAAAGGCAATAGGGACTTGTGCGCCAAAAAGTCGAGTTTAGTGGCAAAAAGGCGTAGAAATATATGGTCGTACGTTACACTTAATCAGGCAGCTTAAAGACGTATATCTTGGATATAGTATTGGTAGTATTCACATACGCCCTTTTGGAGTTAGTACAAAAATGAAAACGCGAAGAATCGTAAATGGCTAAATGGTCGTTTAATAATTTGTACAGATATAAAAACGTTGAAAATTAGAAATTCTACTAACATACGTTCGAAATTTGAGAAATCCATTAAAATTCTGTCAAAATATGGATTTAAAAAAAAATAAATTACATACTCGTTAATATTAATTTTAATAAGGTATATTTATTATACATGAACTTACTAATTACTTTTAAAAAAAGTTAAATTCTTAATTAATTAACCAATTTTAGTTATGTAGCTTCAAAGATAATTAAAGTTGGTTTTTCAAATATACGGCAAAGAATAATTTCAATTAAAACATTTAGAACCAATGTGTGCTAGGTCTGTAGGGTTGAAGTTACACTTAGCATTTAATCCCTTTTTTTTTTAAATATTAACCATTTGTACACATATAAAAACGTTGAAAATTAGAAATTCTACTAACATACGTTTCAAATTTGAGAATTCCATTAAAATTTTGTCAAAATTTGAATTGAAACAAGAGAAAATTACATACCCATTAATTTTAATCGGGTATATTATTATACGTGAACTTATTAACTATTTTAAAAAAATAATTCAGTTCTTAATTAATTAACCAATTTTAATGATATAGCTTCAAACTTACTTAAAGTAAGTTTATCAAATATTTGGCAAAGAATAATTTCAATTAAAACATTTAGAACCAAACTGTAGGGTCGAAGTTACACTTTGCATTTAATCCTTTTTTAAATATTAATCTTTTAACCATTTGTACACATAGAAAAACGTTGAAAATTACAAATTCTACTAACATACGTTCGAAATTTGAGAATTCCATTAAAATTTTGACAAAATTCGGATTAAAACGAAAATAAATTACATACTCGTTAATATTAATTTTAATAAGGTATATTATTATTATACTTGAACTAATTAAATAATTTTTAAAAAAATTCAATTTCAATTTTAATTATGTAGTTTCAAAGTTTTTTGTAAAGAAGAATCAATTATTGAGATTTTGAATTTTTAATAAGACACGTAATGTGAACTCTTATGGCGCTCATGTATGAAATGTTCATGAAATCATCTGAACACGAAAAAAAAAATGGTAATAACCATAGGGCGTATGTACAGGAGATTCGTCTTTTATGGGTCTCTTAATTCCTAAAGGTCGTAACTTGACGCTTAAGCCCTATAGCCTTTAGCCACGCGATATATGCTTTTGAAATGTGGGGAAGACCACAGTGTCTCAATTTCATAAAACTTGGATAGCCAATAGTACATTTATTTTTAAAGCTGTTCTATTTCTGGTTGTACATTTTGTTTGTGCCAAGAAACAAAAGCGTTAATAAGGAGGAGAAACAAAAAATAAAGCGTTTTTATGCGAAATAAGTGCTTTTGCATATCCAACATTTGCTAATAAAAGCTTTTCCTTTTTTGCTGTGTCGTTTTATCCCAAGTCGAGTTTTATTTATCTCGATTGTATCTAATGAGAGGCATGCGTGAATTTCCATAAGTAAATCGAATGTTGCATTAAGGCCCTCAAACATGATCATACTTATAGTGAAAGCTCTCACATGTTACGTAATCCATCGGCAAGTAAACTAAATTAAATGCCAATGATGTTCGCGAAGTGAAATTTGTCCTTCGTCTTTGATCTAATTGCGAACACTCGAAGTAAGCTACGCGAACTTAACAAGTGAGAGTTTCCACAGTTTTAAAAAGCAGCTGAACTTTTCATGCTCTGACCCTGACGACTTTCAATCATTTTGATAATTTTTTTTATCAAAAAGTATTTTGAAAAAGAAAAGACACGTTTTTTTTGTTTGGCCCTACGTCCAATATTTTCGGCGGATGATTTTTTGTAAAAATTTCAAATTTTCTGTGTTTATATTTCTTTAATTGTTAATATTTTGGAAATTAACAGTCCTATCGATAAATGTCTAAGATGAAATTTGTTTAGTATGCAAAGAGCTACATAATGTACATAAAAAATGTTAATTTAGTTTTTCTAATATTTTTTTATATGTCGTTAAACAACAAAATATCGTTTTGCAAAAAACAGACGGTTTTGATCATTTTTATATACTTACAGAAAAAATCTGTTTTGAATTACGACATTTTAGAGATCCTGTGCAGAATGGCAAGATTTTTTTATGAGAAGTTCTACGTAATTTAAGTGTTTTTTTTTTAATATCCTGAATTATTATGTAAATTAATACGTAAAACTTCAATTCCATAGAACTTTGCGAAAAAAATTCCTGCCAGCCTGCATAGGGTCTCGAAAATTTCGTAATTTTCGACAGAATTTTTATGTTAGTATATAAAAATTATTAAAAATCGAGTTTGAATAGAATAATTTTTAATAGAACGTTCTTTATCGCTAATAACAAAATATGGTTCTGAGAAATTTTATTCAAATACCATTTTTAATCATTTTTATATATTTACATAAAAATTCAGTTGAAAATTACGAAATTTTAGAGATCCTGTGCAGAATGGCAAGATTTTTTTATGAGAAGTTCTACGTAATTTAAGTGTTTTTTTTAATATCCTGAATTATTATGTAAATTAATACGTAAAACTTCAATTCCATAGAACTTTGCGAAAAAAATTCCTGCCAGCCTGCATAGGGTCTCGAAAATTTCGTAATTTTGAATAGAATTTTTATGTTAATATATAAAAATGATTAAAAATCGAGTTTGAACAAAATAATTTTTAATAGAAAGTTCTGTATCGCTAATAAAATATGGTTCTGAGAAATTTAATTCAAACACCATCTTCAATAATTTTCATACATTTACATAAAAATTCTGTTTCAAATTACGAAATTTTCGAGACCCTGTGCAGGCTGGCAGGAATTTTTTTCGGAAAGTTCTATGGAATTGAAGTTTTACGTATTAATTTACGTAATAATTCAGGATATTAAAAAAAAACTTCAATTACGTAGAACTTCTCATAAAAAAATCCTGTCATTCTGCACAGGGTCTCAAAATATTCGTAATATTCAATAGAATTTTTCTGTAAGTATATCAAAACAATTAAAAGTGGCGTTTTTTAGTAAAACGATATTTTGTTCTTCAACGACATATAACAAAATATTACGAAAACTAAATTAACATTTTTTAATGCACATTACGTAGCTCGTTGCTAACTAAACAAATTTCATCCGGGACATTTTTCGATAGAACTGGTCATTTCCAAAATATTAATTAAAATATTAAATTTTTACAAAAATTCCTATGACGAAAATATTGGTCGTAGGTCCAAACTAAAAAATACATATCCTTCCTTTTTCAAAATACTTTTTGATAAAAAAAATTGTGAAAATTATCGAAAGGGTGTCAGGGTCAGAGCATGAAAAATTCAGCTGGAATCCCTCGTACAATTCCCAATTAGAATATTCGCCAATGAGCCTTCTGGACTGACAGACGAATCGCAGTCTCGTTAATCATTCACTCAGTGCGAAAATTTGTCGTATTTATTTCTATCTTTCTATCTCTCTCTGCTTATTAGAAACTGTTCGGAGGAGGTGGTTCAGGACAAGGCGAATCTTTGAGACAAGGAGAGCACATCTCGTGCGACACCGGTAAATGCATCCTCGCGGTTTCGAGTCTTTTGGGGTCTCTCGTCGAAGATCGGCACGTCGATTAATTCCATGGAAATCGAGTGAAGGCATTCGACTAAGCTGTGCATATATATATATATTTTTATTAATTGCCCTTGACTGGCGACTATGTCTAGTGGCCAAAGAATCGATTGTGATCATCAACATTTGCACAAATTTAATTATCGCCAATTTCGAACATAGTCGTTATAATATTTGTATCGAAAATTACAATATTCGTGTGTTTGAATCGAAGTCAAAAACTCGAAATTTGCGAATTAAATTTCACGACATTTATGATAAGAAAAATAGCTTTTCTTTGATTCTGTGAAGCTATTTATAGAATGGATATAGAATGTCCGATTAAATGAAATTCACGTTTTTTTTTTCCTTCAATTGTTCTACACACTTTTGAGAGCTTCGAATCAATAGAATACAGATGTGGCAAGAATTTCGATCAGTTGCATGTGAGACATTTCACCCCGTTTCGATCTGGATTTGAACTCGACCTCTCCGATTTGGCTCATTTTTTATAGGCTTAGTTGGACCCTCAAATGCACAACATTTTTTTTTTTTATTGCTATTTCTGTTTTTTTTTAATATATTTTTAAAGTCACATATAAAACACCGTAATTTAAAAATCTGATAAAAGATTTTTCTTCTTACAGTTTTTAAACGTTTTTTTATTTGAAAAATTATTAAAAAATTGAAAAAATAATTAATCTACTATAGGCGATTGGTCAAATGTTTGTTTATGTAAAATTGGATTTTTAGAATTTTTACAGATTTTTAGGATCTTTTTCAGATTTTTCCGAACTATGCAAATTTTTTTTTTAATATTTTTTTAAAGTGACATATCGAATGCCATAATTTAAAAATCAGCAAAAATTCTGAAAAACACTTTATTGAATATGAACATTTTCTAAGTTATTGCCAAAGTATGCAAGATTATTCTTATAGTTTTTAAGATTTTTTTATTTAAAAAATTATTTTTAAAAATGGTAAAAAAAAACTCGTCAAACGTTTCTGTATATAAAATCGTACTTAAAAAAAAAAAATACGAATTTTTTAAAGATTAACAAAAAAAAGTATGATTTTATATACAGAAACATTTGACGAGTTGCCGAATTTTTTAAATCAAAAAATCTTAAAAACTATAAGAAGAAAAATCTTGCGTACTTTGGCAATAAGCTAGAAAATTTTGATATTCAATAGAGTATTTTTCAGAATTTTTGCAGATTTTTAAATTACGTCATTCAATATGTCATTTTAAAAAAATATTTACAAAAAAATGTGCATCTTTGAGAAAAATCTGAAAAAAATCTGAAAAATCTGATTTTACATAAATAAACATTTGACCAATCGCCTGTACTAAATTAATTATTTTTTCTATTTTGTAAAAAAATTTTAAATAAAAAAGCTTAAAAACTGTAAGAAGAAAAATCTTCCCCCTTTGGCTATAAGCTAAATAATATTGTTACTGAACAAAGTATTTTTCAGAATTTTATCAGATTTTTAAATTATGCTGTTTTATATGTCCCTTTAAAAATATATTTAAAAAACAGAAATGGCAATAAAAAAAAAAAAAATTTGTGCAGTTGAGGGCCCAACTAAGTCTACAAAAAATAATGAGCCAAATCGGAGAGGTCGAAGTCAAATCCAGCTCGAAACGAGGTGGAATGCCCCATATGTTAAGATAATTTCCCGAGAGCAGACACAAGATCAATGTTTGTCAATTTAATTGTCGCTCATTAATCCTAGAATTACCGCACTTTGAATATTTTAAATTAAAAACAGTTTTCGTCATCGTGAAGATCAAGTTTCGGCATAGCTTGAATAATTAATAATAGCGTTGCGAAACTCCGTACCGAAAAGTGCCATAATTGCAGTTGCATCGAGCTGCCAACGGTGAACGACCGTCTTATGGAAATAATATTGCTTGCCGCAAGAGAGTACAATTTTTATATTTAACGTGGCAATTTTTAGCGAACACTTTTTTAAATTTACACAATTTACTTCTAGCTGTGTAACTGTTTTTGAAAATACAAAAAAAAAAAAATCACTGCAAAATGGTAAATGCAGAATCTTTGTATGGTAATATAATCACAGGGACAAGTGATCAGAATTAAATTTACTGAAAGACACAATATGTATCATTGAAGTATTTGAAAAATGAAAAAAAAAAAAATTCGTACACAATTTCGACAAGAGCGACAGTTTGATGTCGAATCGATGTGTAAAATAAAAAATAATGCACCGTTTCTTCTCAAAAAAGAGTCTTCGAGCGATCACAATTAAGGGTTGGTTCAATTACATAAAGACCATTTTGCATTTAATTAATTGAGCGACCACTCAATTTGATCACTTGAGCCATCTTTTCGTCGCAAGTATCGGTTAATTATTTTTTCAATTATTTTTCGAAATATCGTTCACACATTAATCGCACCCCAATGATTTAGCAAATATTATAAAAATAAAGCAATAATGCCGGAATATTTTGAAAGTATTTTTAACATTATTACTGAAAAATTGCAGTGATCTTGCAATATTCGCTCCAAACAGAAGTCTTAAACTGTGACTCCTTCCAATTTGATCCATAATTTTTTATACTGTTCTGTATGCTCTAAAGAATACGATGAATTTTTTAAGGATTTTTTTTACTGAACATTTTTTACCTGAAGTTTTTTAATAATAATTTTTGGTTCCATGAATTTTTTTTTCATTTCTCAAAAATCCTGTATTAGATATGAAAATTTTTTGAGCTTCGAAAAATTTCGAAAAAAAATCTATTGAAAAATGAAACGAGATGTCAGTTCATGATCGATTGTTGCGTAAAAGTTTTATACATATTATATGATTGTTTTTGAATTTTTCTGAATTTTTTATTTATCGATATAGAAGATAATGATGTATTAAATAATAAGATGCTTAAATGGGGCATTCATTGACATCTCGATCAAGACGATGACATCTCAGATCGGCTCCGTAATTTTTTACACAAAAGTAGTTGTCGAAAAACAAGTACCAATTTTTTTCAGATTTTTTAAAACACTTTTTACCTGAGATATGATTTTTTGAAATTTTGAAAACACCTACGTTTTTAAAAATCTGCAAAAATTCTGAAAAAATCTTACAAAATATAACAAAATTTTTGAGCCCTATGCGAAGATGGAGATTTCATAACTGCCAAAGATAAATTTGAAAAATAAAATAAAATATTAGAATGCATTTTTGGGATAAAAATGAAGAAAAAAGTTCCTTTATTTTATTTTACAAATTATTTTTCAATTTTATCTTTGGTAGTTATGAAATCTCCATCTTCGCATAACGCTCAAAAATGTTATTATATTTTATAAGATTTTTCATAATTAAAAAAAAAAAATTCAAAAAATTATATCTCAGATAAAAAGTGTTAAGAAAATCTTCAAAAAATTTCGCACTTGTTTTTTGACAAGTATTTTGAGAAATTTGCAAATCTAGAGTTAAAAATCTCTCACTTCATTTTCTATTTTAACAATCCATTATTTAATAAATGATTTTCTTTTATATCGATAAAACACTTCAGAAAAATTTGAAAATAATCTTGCATTTTGTGTAAAATGTTTATATAACAATCAACCATAAACTAACAACAGCCCCTATAATTTCTTCCCCATATTTTAGAGGCTTTTTTATTTTAAATGGCTTAAAAAAATCGACGCAAATGTCACTCTAGATCAAAGCTCAAAAATGTTGATTTCTAATACATGATTTTTGAGAAAATTTTCAAATCTTTAAATTACGACTTAAAATCTGAAAGATCCATTAAAAAAGTTTTAGTAAAAAAAATCTTAAAAAAATTAAGATTGTTTTGTTCAAGCTTATAGAATAGTAGAAAAAATTATGGATCGAATTGGAAGGCTCCATATACTTTCGAAATATTGCAAAAGCTTTTCAGACCCATCAACATAATTTTTCCCATAGATCTTTGCCACTAATTAAAAATATGTCTTGTGTCAATACAAATAGTATTAAAATTGAATCATACGATGAAAAGAATAGTCTAAAAAAAAAAATCGGACCTTCAAAAATTAATATTCGAGCAAGGCTCCTAATTTTAAATACAACATTAAAATTTATAAATTCATACGAAACCTTCTAGAATAGAGGAAAAAAAAAATACAACCATGTAACTTTTAAATTCTAAAATATTTGTAAATTTCCAATTCAACATTTTGCTATATTCGTACAACAAAGTTGCGAAAATATTTAAATTGTGATGAAATATTGAAAACATTTCTGCAATCTGCCATATTCTGTGCTATGGGCCTTTAAACCATAAATGTACGACGAAACATTGAATGCAATTTTTATCTCGATCGCAACCAACGGAATGCCATAATAATACTAATAATAGTAATAATAATAATAATAATAATAATAATAATAATAATACCGAAAAGTCACGAAATTCTCACAAACTTGTGTCTTTCAATAAGCGATTGTCAAAGCAGCTATATACAATAATGATGCATGGTATAATAATAGAAGTGATCGCATGAGCGTATTCATTTTAAGATGAAATTTTAATTTTTAAATTTTAACGAGCGTTTCAGGCGGCATTCGGGCAGTCGAATGAGCGTGTAATGAGTGAAATAAGATTTGTACTGTGTATGTGATTCGATGGGTTCGATTGTGTAGATTCGATTCATTGTAGATTACCAAAATTGAATGGGAAAAAAAAAGGAAATATCGAAGCGTTTGTTACCTATCTATAATGTAATATTTACAAAATGCCTAAAGATGTACAATAATCGTTCATACGAAACATATCGTTATGATTACTTCTGTAATGAAACAATGTTTTTTTTTTTTTTTTTTTTTTTTTGATAATAGACAAACGAGATGAAACTATAAACATGCCCAATTTGAAGCGAAAAAAAAAAAGTGTAAATGTGGTAGATAGTAGATCTTGTACTATCGGAGTGGAAATATTGTATATTGCAGATAGACAGATAGAGAAGGAAGTCCTACCAGAATTTTTCTTCTATTTCATGGACAAAAGACTAATTAGACATTTTTATTAGACTCTTAATTGCAGTGTTGTGAAGTTTTTTCTTGTTTTGTTTTTAATTCAGGTTTTTTTTATTATTTATTTATCATTTATCAGGCGACGTAGATATTGCGAAATTCGACTGTGTAGTACCTCCTTCGAAACTCACTTTTTTTTTTCTTTTTTTTTTTTTTTTTTTTTTTGGATATTCTGTTGGAACAATACCCGTTTATTTATTTTAAGTTTTTGCGTTTTTACTAATCGGGTTAGGATTTATTGCGAAATGCGACCTGTTTCGAGCTTGTATTTCTTTTTTTTTTTTTGCCACGCTGAGGCAAGTCAGCAGCGATTGTAATTTGTTGGATGGAGGAACGTTTTCTGAAGAATCTTTGTGTAACAGAGAGGAACAAAATTTTATTTTCGTGTATATATCTTGGAGGAAAAAAGAATTGCTTATCGAATCGAGTAATACAATATCGAATTATTTTTTTAAGAACTCGTTGAAAAGTTAATTGTACTTATGAGCGAAACAATGCATCGAAAAAAATGAAGATTCAATATCAAGAAAGTGCATTTGTGTAAGAGAAGTCGACCAACCTATTTTTTCATGTCAACGAAACGTCCTCAAATTTATTCAGGATGTTGGTCTGGTTGAAGAGAGAACGTAGGAATTTTTTCAGATTTTTTTATTGCGTTTTCCAGCTATGAAAAATTTCTGAAAATAATCACTGTTTATTTTTTAACGCCAATACTACGGATCGCACAAAAAAAGCATAAGAACATCAAATTTTGGATTTTCAACGTACTTTCCAACAACATTTTTTGTAAAATTCTCCGATTTTATTTACGAACAAAATCTGAAAATTTCAACTAAATCGAAAATGCCATTTCGGAGTAAAAAAAAGTGGCAGCTTTATTTAATTAAAAAATAGCATAAAACGAAATCGGAGAATTTTGCAAAAAATGTTGTTGGAAAGTACGCTGAAAATCCAAAATTTGACGTCGTTACGATTTTTTTTTGCGAGTCGTAGTATTGGCGTTAAAAAATAAACAATAATTATTTCCCGCGATTTCCAACGGCTGGAATATGCAATAAATTTTTTTAAAAAATTCCTACATTTTTTCTTCAACTTCACAAACATCCTGAAGAAATGTGAGGACGTGTCGTTGTCATTTTGCCCCATAAGTAATTGAAAAATTAAATTTTGTTTCTTCTCTTGTTACATCATTTGGAGTAAATACGTCGGAGATACTTTTAGTTCGACTTTTTTTCTTCTTTACAGTTTGTCACATTCTACGACGATAAAAAAAAATTGCTTGCCCGTTAAAGATTTATCTAAAAAAAAAAAAAAAATCACACTCTCAAATACTCCAGTGTATTGGGCATCGGCGACAGAATACACTAACGAAAAATTGTATTTTTAATCCGCGCTCTTAGCGGAAATTAATTTGTCCTCATAGCGCTAAATGGAGACACATACACTTTTCTTTTTCTCATATCGTATCGAGTCTTGTCGATCGGTGCGAATTTTTTGGTGTCCCAACTTTTGCCATTTTATTGCTATACTTTTACATAGAGATTGGGGTGTACATATGTAATTCCATAGGGCCTTTCGTAAATATATTGATGTTCTTTTGACGGAAGATATCAGACAGATATCACGTATATTATACATATACGTTGGATAACTACGTATTTCTGTGTTTTTGCAAGTTCACTGATTTTTAAATGCCAAAGGAGCTCCACATTTTTACTTATTCTCTCGACGATCAATAATTCGTTAGGGCAAAAATGGAGCAGAGAAAAAGAGCATTGCTCTTGTAAGCTTGCAAGAACCGGATTTACTTGTTGAATTCTGCATTATTGTAAATATTTCTAATAATTTAGGGGCTCAGCCACACACGCACACATTTTTAGAGTATAATTCATATAAACGTACTATATAATATTTTTTATTAAAAACGTAAGATTTATCGTAATTCTACTATTATAGTTTGTAACTCGTGTTAAAATCACAGAATCACTACTATTTATATGATATGTTAATAATCGATTGTAAAAATCTTGAAAATCTTTAATATTCAAACCTGAAAGCACTATAGGCTCTATTATTAATTACCAACGTACCTCACGAAAATAATAATATTGTATATTTGACAACGACTCTTGTCCTTCTAACATTGAGAGATTTTGCTGTATCGATAGAACGTTACACTGACGATATATGCGAGGTAGTGACCGATTTAAATATATTGATTTGGTTTTTTTTTTTTTTTTTTTGCGGTAATATAAGGGGGGATTCATCGCGTTTCGACCTGGATCTGACCCTCGACCTCTCCGGGATGGCTCGTAATTTTTTGTTGGATTTGTTAGCAAATGTACCAATTTTTTTTTCTATGGCAATTTTTTTATGGTTTTTTAAGTGACACATCGGATGCCGTAATTTAGAAATTTGGAAAAGTTCTGAAAGATACTTTGTTGGATATTAATTTTTTTTAGTTTTTAGTCAAAGTTGGCAAGATTTTTCTTCTTATAGTTTTTAAGCTTTTTTGGTTAAAAAAATTATTGAAAAATGGGAAGAAAAATTAATCTACTACAGGCGATTAGTCAAATGTTTATTTATGTAGAAATGGATTTTTAGAGATTTTTTTCAGATTTTTAGACCTTTTTTCAGATTTTTCTGATGTATGCAAATTTTTTTTTTTATGTTTTTTTAAAGTGACATATCGAATGCCATAATTTAAAAAGCTTAAAAACTATAATTAAAAAATTATAGTTTTTAAGCTTTTCTTCTATTTTTTAATAATTTGTTTAATTAAAAAAGCATAAGAAGTATACGAAGAAAAATCGTGCCCACTTTGGCTATAAGCTAGAAAATTTTGATATTCAACAGACTATTTTCCAGAATTTTTGCAAATTTTTAAATTACGGCATTCGATATGTGACTTAAAAAAAAATATTAAAGAAAAATTTGCATAGTTCGGAAGAATCCGAAAAAAAATCTAAAAATCTGAAAAAATTCTTTAAAAAAACCGGGTTTACATAAATAAATATTAAACCAATCGCCTGTAGTAGATTTATTTTTCTTCTATTATTTAATAATTTTTTAAATCAAAAAAGCTTAAGAACATAAGAAAAAAAATCTTACCCACTTTGACTATAAGCTAGAAAATTTTGATATTCAACAGACTATTTTTCAGAATTTTTTCAGATTTTTAAATTATGGCATTCGATATGTCATTTAAAAAAAAATATTAAAGAAAAATTTGCATAGTTCGTAAAAATCTGAGAAAAAATCCCAAAAATCGGGAAAAAAAAATCTTAAAAAATCCGGTTTTACATAAATAATCATTTAACCAATCGCCTGTAGTATATTAATTTTTTTTTCTATTTTTTAAGAATTTTTAAAATAAAAAAACCTTAAAAGCTGTAAGAAAAAAAATCTTGTCCACTTTGGCTATAAGCTAGAAAATGTTGATATTCAACAGAGTATTTTCCAGAATTTTTGCAGATTTCTAAATTATGGCATTCGATATGTAACGTTAAAAAATATTTATAAAAAAAATTGCCATAGGAAGAAAAAAAATCTGGTGCATTTGAGGATCTAACTAATCCTACAAAAAATTGTGGGCCAAATCGGAGAGGTGGAGGGTCAGACCCAGGTCGAAACGGGGTGGATTGCCCCATAAACATTGTACGGTGTGTTGAAGATTTTTTTTTTACAGCAATTCCGGCTGGATAGGGATACAATATAGTTAGATAAACATAGATTATAAATTTGAGCTCAATTGGTTAATATTTAGAGGTCGCTCAAAGCACATTTGTCTTTATCACTTAAATAACATGTAAAAACTCTGTATCATTTTTTTTTTTTTCATTGTGAATAACTTTATCAATTTTAAAGCTACAGAAGGTTCAAAGGATATTTAAAAAATGTTATATATGAAAAAGTATTATATGAAATATAATAATTTTTAAAGGGTATTAAATGAGCTTCGAAAACTCGTATAATACTTTACAAATTCCAAAACTAATTCTTCGAATAAATGACGTTTAATGTGAGAGAAAGAGTAAAAAATGAAACCTTGATGAACTTAAATGTGGAATATATCTATTAATTCTAATGATACAGAAACCTAAAAACCTAAAAAAGGAAAAAGCATTTTCCTGAGAAAATGCTTAATGCCGAAGAATTTATGCTGGCAATAAGCAGCCCTGTCTATTTTTCTTTATAACAATAATACGAGATTTAAATAACGATTATAAAAGGAAAAAAAGTTTGAATGGTTATTTAAAAAATAATTTTCTTAAATAAATTATACTTATAGTAATTTTTCAAAAAAAAAAAATTAAAAATGAATAAAAACTGCACTAATGCCAAAAGGCTTCAGGAATATTTGGCCTACTGATTCTCTCTCAAAAGTGTGCAGAGTTTAAAAAAAGAAAAAAAAAATAGTTGTAGGCAACCCGCATTACCCGCATGCTTTTGCCACTTAGCAAAACATTTTTTATTTGATAAATCAATAGAACATATTTTTTCAATAAATTTTTATCGTTTCAAAAGGACTGTCTACTAAATAGAAAATACTAAAATTTCGCAGGATTTTTGTCAATTAAGAAAAAGTGTCCCTTTTCCTGATTTTTTTTTCCTACAGAGTTTAAAAAATGAAAAAAGAATAATTGTAGGCAACCCGCATTGCCCGCATGCTTTTGCCACTTAGCAAAACATTTTTTATTCGATAAATCAATAGAACACATTTTTTCAATAAATTTTTATCGTTTCAAAAGGACTGTCTACTAAATAGAAAATACTAAAATTTCGCAGGATTTTTGTCAATTAAGAAAAAGTGTCCCTTTTCCTGATTTTTTTTTCCTACAGAGTTTAAAAAATGAAAAAAGAATAATTGTAGGCAACCCGCATTGCCCGCATGCTTTTGCCACTTAGCAAAACATTTTTTATTCGATAAATCAATAGAACACATTTTTTCAATAAATTTTTATCGTTTCAAAAGTACTGTCTACTAAATAGAAAATACTAAAATTTCGCAGGATTTTTGTCAATTAAGAAAAAGTGTCCCTTTTCCTCATTTTTTTTCCTACAGAGTTTAAAAAATGAAAAAAGAGTAGTTGCAGGCAACCCGCATTACCCGCATGCTTTTGCCACTTAGCAAAACATTTTTTATTCGATAAATCAATAGAAAATATTTTTTCAATAAATTTTTATCGTTTCAAAAGGACTGTCTACTAAATAGAAAATACAAAAATTTCAATCTTTTTTTTTTTACAATTAAGAAAAAGTGTCCCTCTTGTACTTTTCCCTTTTCCTTTTTTTTCCTAAACATCTCACGAGTCAATAAAAATTTTACGTAAGCTCGAAATTAGAATTACGGTTAGATTGTCATTTTTATTTTTTGTTAAGAATTAAAAAATCAATTGAACTCGTAATTCGAATCCCTTGCATCCAACTTCAAGACTGAATGTCGTGAGTCAATTTCGGTTGTTCTTTCTGACGTGGGTTACCCTGAGGAATGACGAGAATCTTTACAAAAGGTGTATGAAGAAAAATGTCTCATCTACTGACGTATCATGGATCGCGTGATTATACAATGCCTGCGATTGAGCAGCGCATTGCTGATCTGTTGAAGCGAAGGATTGGCGCTCAAGAAGGCTTACCGACCGAAAGTACGAAGGAACGTCTGGTACGTACTGCACATCAATTTTGATTATCATCATTTTAGAGTTGAAAATGAAGAAGAGACAAAAAGCTGCACATGAGCTGTTCCTAGCTAACTCGGTAAACCTTGCATCCTGACCTCTTCCGATTTTTCCCCAATTTTTTTTTACGTTATTTGTATTTTTTTAAAGGAACAACCTGACTTTATTAGCTTTTTTTTTAACGTAGAACGATTTTATAGAAATTCTAAAATGTATGCGTTGATTTTAATATCTGGAAAAGAAAAAAAATATCGCGTAATAAGCTTCCAACATTTTTAAGGCTGTGAAGATAAATTGCAGACTTCTTTTTATCGGTTTCCGAACGTTGTGTTTTCTGATTTTTCCCAATTTTTTTTACGTTATTTGCATTTTTTTTTTAAACAAACAACCTGACTTTTTTTTCTTTTTTTCAACGTACAACAATTTTATAGAAATTCTAAAATGTGTGCGTTGATTTCAATATCCCGAAAAGAAAAAAAAATATCCAAATCGCGTAATAAGTTTCCAACATTTTTAAACTTATGAAGAAAAATTGCACACTTCTTTTTATCGGTTTCCAAACGTTGCATTTTCCGATTTTTCCCAATTTTTTCAACGTTATTTGTATTTTTTCTCAAAGAAACAACCTGACTTTTTTATCTTTTTTTCAATGTAGAACAATTTTATAGAAATTCTAAAATCTATGCGTTGATTTCAATATCTCGATAAGAAAAAAAAACATCCAAATCGCGTAATAAGTTTCCAACATTTTCAAGCCTATGAAGAAAAATCGCAGACTTCTTTTTATCTAAACTAAATTAACATTTTGTATATACATTATATAGCTCTTTGCAAACTAAACAAATTTCATCCTAGACATTATTCGATGCGACTGTTAATTTCCAAAACATCAGCGATTAATAGTACATTATGCCACAAGGGAGGAAAGTGAAAAACACGTTCCTCCCGAGTAGCATACGTTATTTTATTCCCGACCACGTTATAAAGTTTTTTATTGCATACCTGCGAGGTGGGTGGAAAGTGACCGAATATAACCCCGCTGCCTCACTTTATTGCCCGCTGCCTCACTTTATTGCCCGCTGGGTTATAATCGGTCACTTTCCACCCGCCTCGCAGGTATGTAATGTGGACTTTACAGCGTGGTCGGGAATAAAGAAATATAAATCCAGAAGATTTCAAATTTTCCCAAAAATTCCTTAAAATATTCAACGTAGGGCCAGACAAACAAAAAATACGTATCTTCTCTTTTTCAAAATACTTTTTGATAAAAAAAATTATCAAAATTACTGAAAGTCGTCAGGGTCAGAGTGTGAAAAACTCAGCTGGAATCCCCCATATATAAATTGGAAAAATCTGAAAAAAAAATCTAAAAGCCATATTATGTTGCATACAAAAATGTTCTAGCTCCTCCAGCTCGTCCCCCATTCGCATGCCGAAAACTCCCTTTTTCGCACCTCGTGAATTAAAGCTCAGTTTTTGTTCAACGCATTTCATTGCATTTGTTGCAATCGCGGCTTCTCTTGTCTCGAATTGAACGCGTCTACCGTTACAAATCGATTTCGCCAGTCTATTTACATTTGGAACGTCTATCGCAGCATTTCTTACAATCGTACTATCTCGCACTCTATTGTTGTGGTACGTACGACCCACCCAAGTACTCTCCTACCCCGAGTCCCGAACTGAATTATAGTGTTTCGTCTCGATTTGTTGACTGTAACTTCCGCGAATGTTCCGTTCCGCGGCGTTTTGTGGTTTACCGTGGTTTGTATAGCTGCCTCGTCTGCCTCAGTCGTGTTCTAATGTCCGAGTAGTGTAGACTGTACGAAGTGTTATTAGCTATACAAATGATGTGGCTCTTGCGGCAGGATCTTCCACGGCAAGTGCGTTCGGAACTTAGGGCTCGACGTACTCACAGCTTATCTGTACACGACCGGGTAATTTGGAAATTCGGGGACCAGCCAATTAGGCACAATCAGGTAAGTATTGTTTGTCCCTCCGTTCGTCGAAGTGCAGAAGTATCGTAGGAGCTTTTTGTAGTAAATGTGGCAAGCTACAAAAACAGACTCATGAATTTTGTTTCCTCTTAGAGGAAGCTTTGTTTTCATGAAAAAATAGTACATTATGCCACAAGGGAGGAAAGTGCGTGTTTATCACCGAGTAGCATACGTTATTTTATTCCCGACCACGTTATAAAGTTTTTTATTGCATACCTGCGAGGCGGGTGGAAAGTGACCGATTATAACCCAGCGGGCAATAATCGGTCACTTTCCAGCGGACTTTACAGCGTGGTCGGGAATAAAAACATTTTTTCGAGATTTTCATGTCAGGACACTTAGAATTGTCCAAAACGTCCAGAAAAATGATGTAGAAAAAAGTGCGCGTGCGCGTGCGTGTGCGTGTGCGTGTGCGTGTGCGTGTGCGTGTGCGTGTGCGTGTGCGTGTGCGTGTGCGTGTGCGTGTGCGTGTGCGTGTGCGTGTGCGTGTGCGTGTGCGTGTGCGTGTGCGTGTGCGTGTGCGTGTGCGTGTGCGTGTGCGTGTGCGTGTGCGTGTGCGTGTGCGTGTGCGTGTGCGTGTGCGTGTGCGTGTGCGTGTGCGTGTGCGTGTGCGTGTGCGTGTGCGTGTGCGTGTGCGTGTGCGTGTGCGTGTGCGTGTGCGTGTGCGTGTGCGTGTGCGTGTGCGTGCAACTACGAAAATTCGAACGCCGATAACTCAAGAACGGTTTCGTGTATCACGCTCAAATTTGGCACACAAGTGTAGCAGCAGACCCTCTTCAACTGTAGCAATTTTCTACAAAATCAGTGCGAAAATTTCGATTTTATGCCGTTTTGAATTTTTTGAAAAAAAAAAGGAGGTGGTTGCTCTATCTTTCGTAAAGTTTAGTCTGTTTTGCTAAATAGTTGGCTATAAGAGCTGGTGCACTCAACGTTGTTTGGTATTGAATTTCGCTCGAACCGGTAAAGCGGTTCAGATTTTATGGAATTTTGAATTTTTCAAAAAATTGACATTATCGCTCTATTGTAACTATTTTGCAAAACTTGAGATAGCGAGCTCAAATTTTGTATATAAATGAAACAATAATTCAGCCTTTATATATGTATAATTTAGTGACAAACTGTATGAAATTGGTGATTTTATGAAATGTTGAATTATTTTTAAAAATATACGTTATCACAGTTACATTTACATAATAACGAAATAACGGAATAACGAAATAGAAAAAGCGAATTCACAACATGTTTATTTATCTAATTTAAACAAGGATGCAAAGTAGAAACTTGCTCATTGCTTCCTCATTATTTTTCACTTTTTGCAAAGTGAATAACATACTTTCTCATAGAGGTAACTTTGTAAACAGCGAAAAATTATGAGGAAGCAATGTGCAAGGCTGTTTTTTTTTTTGCTACACTTATTAGTTCCAGAGATATTTGCAATAACAACGTAATTCCAGATCAGGTATCCGGGAAATCCGGATAGTCCGGATATCCGGGTAGGTAGAGTTATCGGGTATTTCGAGTACTCGAGCAATCCGGGTAGTCTGAGTATCCGGGAATTCGCGAAGCTCGGATGTTCAGATAGATTCGTATTGAACCAGTATTCGGATTTCAAGTATCAGATCCGTCAGATCCGGATAGTCCGGGTTATCCGACTAGACGATAAAGACGATAAAAATATAAAAAGGATTGGGATGAATCGATAAGTTTCAAGGCCAAACAATTACCGAGTTGGTCCGGAAAACTACATTCCAAAAACTGTATATTTAATGTTTTAATTGCGGAAAATAAATACAAACTTAGGCTAAATACAAAGAGTACCGAAACAGTCGGCTGGGATGCCTGAAGACGACGCATCGTCACGTGCTGGAAATAGTCGCTTATATTCTAAATACCGAACCGGCTATTTTGGAAGAAGGAATCATCGACAAGGATGAATACGTACAAACGTTTGACAGTTTTTTCACCGAAGGCGGTAGACATGCTATAATTATCTACTATCAACCAATGGAACCACCGCCGATTGGTATGTCTTCCACGATTAAGAAGTATATTCGACATATATATTTGCAACATACTTTTTTTAAGTTGTAAAGTAGAATCTTTTATAAGTAAGTTGACGCCTTTTGGCTTACTATTGTTAGTTTTTTTTAAATTACTTCAGCAACCTCAAATTTTATGGCGTTTTGAGTTTAAAAAAAAAATGTCTAAACGCTCTGGATTTCGTAATTTTAAGATATCAAGCTAAATAGTTTTTCACAAACGAAGAAATGGTTTAAGGGCGATTGGTCTTGAATTGGTACCAAATCTGTAAAGCAGCTAAGATTTTATGAAACAGCATTTTTGCAAAAATAATGTTAGTTCCCTGTTTTTCGTAAACATCGATTACGACGCATACGCTGAGATGCAGACGCTGAGACGCAGACGCTGAGACGCAGACGCTGAGACGCAGAGACGCAGACGCTGAGACGCAGAGACGCAGACGCTGAGACGCAGACGCTGAGACGCAGACGCTGAGACGCAGACGCTGAGACGCAGACGCTGAGACGCAGACGCTGAGACGCAGACGCTGAGACGCAGACGCTGAGACGCAGACGCTGAGACGCAGACGCTGAGACGCAGACGCTGAGACGCAGACGCTGAGACGCAGACGCTGAGACGCAGACGCTGAGACGCAGACGCTGAGACGCAGACGCTGAGACGCAGACGCTAAGACGCTGAGACGCACAAAAAATGTGTTTTTTCGAGATTTTCATATCTTGATACTCAGAATGGCCAAAAATGTCGAAAAAAGTGAATAAGAAAAAAAATGCCCGGAGCTAAAAACATTGAGATAGTGAAATACAAATTTCTATGGACACTCGTCGTCTACAAAGCTTCCTCTACGAGGAAGCCATAATTGATAAACCTATGTCTTCATAATGAAGCTGTGTGGACAATAGATTAAAAGAATGAAGAAGCAGTTTGCAAAAGGTTCTACTTTGCAGCTTTGTTCAAATGCGTTATTGCAATATTATTCTGTAATATCGTTAGAATATCTCATATGCAATGTTTTTAGCGGACCTGGCAAGATTACTACAAAATTTTATCAATATTGTTAACAGACTTAAAAATATTCTGTCAGTAATGTCAGTATTGCCATGATCCAAAGAAATATTTGCAATGTTTTCTAAATATTTCGGTGCTATGTTGGTATTAGCTACAATTTTTTCTAAATATAGATGTGAAAATATATTTCCCTATAGACGTGGGGATTCCTAAAAAAACTAGTTTATCGTTTAATAAAATATATTTTATAGAGTCCGGACGTTGGTCGTCACATATCCCAAAGGAACAAGAGTACATCCGATGCTGCATAACCGACGGATCGACAGAGAAATTTTCTGGAAAATGCGTGATAGTTTATCGCTTGAGATCAAACGTTGATTTCGAAACCAAACAATTGCTCGAAGTCAGTTAATTCACAAATAAATTGCTAACATTTCAATTTGTCATCGTAGTTCGATAATTACTCATAGCAGGAATGAATAATTAAGGATGTTATACATGTACACGAGCAACCCCGGCGGACAAATTTCTACAACTTTCTACGCCGGTTCTACAACAAATTACAAATTTCTACAATTTGTTTATTTCATAAAAAGTTGTAGTTTCTTGTAGAAAAATTCGGCAACTTTTATATACAACTTACTACAATTTAATACAACAAAAAAATAGTTAGTTGTAGAAATAACAACTTTTTACATCTGCATCAAACTTAACAAAAAAATGAAAAGTAATAGGAGTAGTTTCTCGTAGTTTCTCATAAAAACTACAATTTTTTACAACTAAATACAGCTTATTACAGAAATGTTCAACCGATAGAGGCTACAACGGTGGTAAATTTTCGTTAAAAAATTGTATTTACTACAACTTTCTACAACTTATTCTGGAAATCTAGAATGGATAAATATCTATACGATTGCCGGCAATCTACAACTTTCTACACAAACGTGCGAGATTATAAACAAAATTTTATACATAGTTGTAGATTTTTATAAAATATCCTCTTAACGCCATTGACCTAAAATATTTTATAAAAATCTACAAGCAAGTTAAAATTTGTTTTAAATCTCGTTCTCTTGTGTAGAAATTTGTAGATTGTCGGCAATCGTATAGATTTTTATCCGATGTAGATTTCCGTCATAAGGTGTAGAAAGTTATAGTAGCTACAACTTTTTACGAAAATTTATAACCGTTTTACCCGCTATCGGTTCAAAATTTCCGTAATAAGTTATAGTTAATTGTAGGAAATTTGACAAGTTTGTAAATTTTCATAGAAAGTCGTAGTTTTTCAAGCCCGGAATTGAAGTAAAAAGTTGTGGAAACTACAGCTATCTACAATCATGTTCCAAACGGTCGCATTTTTTTATACAAAGTTGTAGAAGCAGCGTAGTTTGGCGTAAAAAGTTGTAGTTTCCGCGTAGTTATTCGCAGTAGAAAGTTGTAGAAATAGCGCAGTTTTGGTGTAGAAAGTTGTAGAAATAGCGCAGTTTTGGTGTAGAAAGTTGTAGAAATTTTTCCGCCAGGGTATTGAGAGGCAAAATAGACAATTTTTACTATTAACGTAATATCTTTTGTAAAATTTCGGCAGACACGGATTTTTGAATTTTTATGGGAAGCTAAAACGCAGCAGGGCATATGGGCGAACATACAAAGCCTTTAAGCTGCTCAATTTATTTCAACTCTACTTTTTGCGCACATGTCTCTATAGTCTCAGCAGAATTTTCTTTTTTTTAATAAAAAAAATTTGTTGTCTTCTTCTCTTCAAAATAAAAAAATTCAGGATAAAGATTGTTGCGCCCCGATAAATGGCATTTTTTAAAGTAAATAAATAAAGTAATTAATGGAATTAATTACGTATATTTGTTTATTGTTATAATACAAATAGATCGCAGCTACGAGGCCGTCTCGTATGGAATGCGCCAACGCGATTGTGGCAATTGATAATAGATATTGTTTGAAAACAATCAATTGACACAGATTTACTCTGTATAAATTACTTCCGACCTAACTTAGAGGGTCTTAAGGGGTTACACCACCTTAAAAAAAAAATCGAATTTTATCAAAAAATTCTAGATACTTTTGAGAATATTTTAAACGCTTCCCCATTCCGAAATTCAAAGTACTTCAGGAGTTACAGCCGTTAGAAGTGGAAGTGGCAGAACGGCGCCGAAACTCAGGTAGCGCTCGAACCGGTACGCACAACGGTGCGGCACGTACGTACCGGTACGTAGCTGTTGCCGCGGCACTTTCTTTTTCTTTTGCGTTTTTCTCGAAACGACCTTTGTCAAACTGGTGTACACGATATCTCAAGATCTACTGGACCGATTTACCTGAAATTTTTACCAAAAATTCTTTATAACATTGTTTATAGCGCTACGTAGGGATTTTTTTATTCGATGTCTCGCTTTTAAGTTATAAATTTAATTAACTAAAAAATTTTATGAAAATTCATGTCGTTTTCTTCAAACTACTGCCATTTTTGCAAATAAATTTTCTTTTTAATTTCTCTGCGTAGTGTCATAGCTACTACCTTCTTGAATAAGAAAAAAAAAATGTTGTATTTTTCTGACGAAGCCCGATTGAGAAATCTTGTACACCATCAACGAGGATCTTGAAAAGAGGGGGCTAATGGATGACTCATATCTCCGGCATTTTATACATTTTTCAATTTTTGCAAATTGCTCTTAAATATGTACTTCATGCTTGTGAAATAAAAGTTTTTTTAAAATATATTTCATATCCGCGTCAGAAAAAAAATCATTTTTTAACCGATTTTTCTGACCGTCAGGTTGGTGAAATCTCTTAATTCAACTGGCTCCACGTTTGGACATCCCCGACGTGAGGATTCGAGCGTAATTTTAAAAGTCGTAATAACAAAAAGCAAATTCCAATAAATTCTACTGTCTTAATCACTTGGCTTTTAATACGTAATTGACAAACGATCGCCTACATAATTAAATAAATATTATCCTTTGTCTCACACTCAACGAAATACGTGACGAGCGGCATAACAAGGATCTTCAAAACTGTTTACTTGTAATAACATCCTTAATAGCTAAATTAATCCTCTAATCAATTTTCACGATAAGTTAATGAATTAAGTCATTTCCCGGATAACAAAATTAGTCGTCATCCTTAGGAAACGTATTACGCTGACGCAGACGCTGAGACGCAGACGCTGAGACGCAGACGCTGAGACGCAGACGCTGAGACGCAGACGCTGAGACGCAGACGCTGAGACGCAGACGCTGAGACGCAGACGCTGAGACGCAGACGCTGAGACGCAGACGCTGAGACGCAGACGCTGAGACGCAGACGCTGAGACGCAGACGCTGAGACGCAGACGCTGAAACGCAGACGCTGAGACGCAGACGCAGAGACGCAGACGCTGAGACGCAGACGCTGAGACGCAGACGCTGAGACGCAGACGCTGAGACGCAGACGCTGAGACGCAGACGCTGAGACGCAGACGCTGAGACGCAGACGCTGAGACGCAGACGCTGAGACGCAGACGCTGAGACGCAGACGCTGAGACGCAGACGCTGAGACGCAGACGCTGAGACGCAGACGCTGAGACGCAGACGCATAGACATTTTTCGAAACCACTTTTCTCGACGTTTTGGACCATTCTGAATGTCCTGACATGAAAATCTAAAAAAAAAATACATGAAGCCGAAAATAAACAAATCTACTGTAGAATTCCAATAAATTCTACTGTCTTAACAATCACTTGGCTTTTAATACGTAATTGACAAACGATCGCCTACATAATTAAATAAATATTATCCTTTGTCTCGTACTCAACGAAATACGTGACGAGCGGCATAACAAGGATTTTCAAAACTGTATACCTGTAATAACATCCTTAATAGCTAAATTAATCCTCTAATCAATTTTCACGATAAGTTAATGAATTGAGTCACTTCCCGGATAACAAAATTAGTCGTCATCCTTAGGAAACGTATTACGCTTTCGCCGAAGTGAATCCAGGATCAAAAAGCGCCCTTGCCGGTATATCGGGGCTCATATCGCGCCTGAACGAATCGGCAATAACCGTGAACACTCAATGGGGCGAACTGTCCAAGAGCGAAGCTGGGCTAAAGATAAAAAACAATTTTATTGGCGACTTCAAAGATTTTTGCGAATTTCTTAGCAGTAATTGAGACCACTTCTTGTCGTGAATAAAAAATGTATGTGAGTGATAAAATTATATGCTTTAATAATGAATTTCGCAGTGACGAAGATAGACCTCGAGGGCGCGATGAAATTCGACGTTGATTGGGAACTCTATGCGAAATATTTGTCGAACCCTCAGAGTGTAATGACCAATGCGAAAAATCCGGAGGTTCTTACAGCCGTGGAAGAAAACGTCAATGCATGGATGAAAGCTATGGAACGGGTAGAATTATTGGGTAGGTAATCTTCAGTAACTTTTGGATTGAATTCGTTTCAATTTTCAGGCGATTGTTGAGAGTCAACAGTTGCGTAGAGAAACGGAGGCCGTCGGACCAACTGCGGAATTAACTTATTGGAGAAGACTATTGGCCCGGTTTTCTTCGATTGTCGAACACATCAAATCGCCGCATACTCAGATGTTTATTCAGCTACTCGTTCAAGCCAAATCGAAGCTCGTTAAGGCACGTTTTTATTCTTGCCTAGTTAATTTAATTTTTAGTTACGCTGGTAAAAGCATGTAGGCAAACATATCCGCATTCGCTGAAATGTTCATGGTCAGACCTTGAAGCACTCCAGCGGTTATGATAATTTATTTTTTTCAAAAACTGTTTGGAAACAAAGCTACACGTACTTTTTATTTTTTTTTTCATTTTTTAAATCTTGCAACGATCAATTCTATTGAAAAATGTCTAGAATTAATTTTTCTCAGGTTGATACGCGTTACATATATGAGGAAAAACTCGTCAAGTCGGCCATTCCAATTTTTAATGTCAAGAAAACGTCCTCAAATTTATTCAGGATGTTGGTCTGATTGAAGAAAAATCGTAGGAATTTTTTCAGATTTTTTTGCTGCATATTCCAGTCATTGAGAATCGATGGAAATAATCATTGTTTATTTTTTTACGCCAATACTACGGCTTGAAAAAAAAAATCATAACAACATCAAATTTTGGATTTTCAGTGTACTTTCCAACAACATTTTTTGTAAAATTCTCCGATTTCATTTTGTGCTATTTTTCAATTAAATAAAGTCGCCACTTTTTTCCCCTCCGAAACGGCATTTACGATTTAGTTGAAATTTTCACATTTTGTTCGTTGAAATGTCTAGAATTTTAAAACAAATTAGCGAGATTTCAGTGTTAATCATAAACTCTGATTTCCTTACACCTGCGTTTACCCCAAATGGTGTGGACCTATTGGGACTGCACAGTGGTGTTGAAATGGTGTTTAACACCACCCTGTTAACAATGTACTCTGTATGTGACGAGAAAGTAAAAATAGAAAGCCCAGAAATTAAAATTCTTAAAAAAATTCGGTCTATTAGAAATATTGATCGTAGAACCGATAAAAAAAATACGTCTTTTCAATTTTCAAAATATGAAACAAAACAAAAATTGTCAAAATTATCTCGGTCATACTCAGACCATAAAAAATTTCAGTGATAATATTTCATATAAAAATCACTGTTACTTTTTCTAATCCGAATTCCATAATAGCTCCAACATTAATTACACTAAAAAAAAAAAGGCAACTCAATCACGGTGCAACACTTTACCGCGAGAAATAATAGTACATTATGCCACAAGGGAGGAAAGTGCGTGTTTATGAAAAACACGTTCCTCCCGAGTAGCATACGTTATTTTATTCCCGACCACGTTATAAAGTTTTTTATTGCATACCTGCGAGGCGGGTGGAAAGTGACCGATTATAACCCAGCGGGCAATAATGTAGAACATTATTGCCCGCTGCCTCACTTTATTGCCCGCTGGGTTATAATCGGTCACTTTCCACCCGCCTCGCAGGTATGTAATGTGAACTTTACAGCGTGGTCGGGAATAAAAGTACGAATGCTTGCCTCTTGCTAGATCCATAATTGGCCAGTGTTGTGAGTCGATGATTCTTAATGGTAGAATTGTAAATGTGGATGAAATCGAGTTTAACTTAATTTCTAGAAATGGAAGAGACTCGATAATCACGTGACGACGGTACAAATATTGTCACAAGACAATGTGAAATACTTATACGCGTTGGAGCGTTTCACCCAACCATTATATCGGCTAAGGCCCACGAAAATAGGCGATTACTTACCGGCACTTATGTACGCCATTAGAATGATCTACACGAATTCTCGCTTTTTTAATACTCGAAGAATGGTCACCGCTGTATTTGTCAAAGTATGCTCATTGATTATTTTATTGTAGCCATTATTTCGTTTTTTATCGCTCGAGTAATGCCATCAATTAATGCTGCAAAATTGTTAGATGACGAATCAATTGATATTGTCGTGCAAAGCATATCTAACTGAGAATGGCACGCTGAGCGTCTGGCAGGATGCTAAGTCTGCTGTAATATCTCGAATGAAGGTAAATGTTGTAAGGAAAAAAATTTATTTTATCTCCAAAAAAATTTTGAAAAAGATTAAAAAAAAAAAAAACATCTTTTTCAATTTATTTTTAATTAAGATAGGGTAATCCTACCGATGAACGAACTGTTAGCAAGATGTCATATTTGTATCGGTATTAATGTATTACCAGGTAAAGAAGCTCACATATTACAGACCTTTTTGATAAGTTAGATCCTTAAGAAGCCATTACCGTCATAGGATTCGATTACAATTGAAGGAAATATAAAAAAAAAGACGAATTTTGTGAAAGATTCTAAATTTTTCCCTACAAAGAATTTTAAATTTGTGAAAATTTAGAATTTTGTGAAAAAATCCAACGAATGAACACCGCACAATTACTTAGGCCAATGAATGAACAGATGAAATCTAATTAATGAACTCCAATTCAAAACGTACTTAAAAAAAAGTGGGGGAGATTTTTCTTCTTACAGTTTTTAAGCTTTATTTATTTTGAAAATTATAAAAAAATCGAAAAAATAATTAATCCACTATTGGCGATTGGTCAAATGTTTGTTTATGTAAAACCAGATTTTTCAGAATTTTTTTCAGATTTTACCGAACTGTGCACATTTTTTTTTATATTTTTTTAAAGTGACATATCGAATGCCATAATTTAAGGATCTGCAAAAGTTCTGAAAAATACTCTATTGAATATCAAAATTTTCTAGCTTATTGCCAAAGTACACTCGATTTTTCTTCTCACAGTTCTTAAGATTATTTGATTTAAAAAATTATTAAGAAATGGAAAACAGATCAATCTGCCATGGGCAACTCGTCAAACGTTTCTGTATATAAAATCGTATTTAAAAAAAAAATTACGGATTTTTAAAGGTTTTTATTCTTTTTGGATTTTTTATATGCAGAGAGGAGGATTTGGTAATAATTATACAACGTCGATGGGAAAAACTATTATATCTTGTAGTCGTTCATCAACAATTTTGAGTTCAAAAGTGCATAGCAAAAATAACAGAATCTGTATTCATTTTTTAACATTCAATAGAGTATTTGTCAGAATTTTTGCAGATTTTTAAATTATGGCATTCGATATTTAACTTAATATTTAAATAATATTTAAAAAAAAATTTGCACAGTTCGGAAAAATCTGAATAATCCGGTTTTACGTAAATGAACATTTGAACAATCGCCTGTAGTAAATTAATTATTTTTTAATAATTTTTTAATAAAAAAAAATCTTAAAAACTGTTAGAAGAAAAATCTTCCCCACTTTGGCTCTAAGCTAGATAATTTTGTTATTGAACAAAGTATTTTTCAGAATTTTTATTACTTATTACTTTTTTCATTGCCTGTCTATACTTTGATCCCTTTAATCGTACTAAATTCAAACATAATCCGGCTATACTGCAGCACGGTTTACTTCAGTTCAATCATATCGTTCATTTATTGGCTTAATGTTTTAAATACGATATGCCAATGAATGAACGGCCGTTCATTCATTGGATTCACCCTGAATGTTCAACCCAATGTCTGAACATCCGAAATACAAACGTTTGAGCAGCTAAAACCGATTTCCCAGGGTCACAAAATAAACTTTGGAACGTCACTTTTAGTATTTAACACTTTTCGTGGAAAGTTTCGAGCGTTTTTCTTCCGAAAAGCTTATTTTAAAACTATCAGTCAGCTGCTCATCCTAGTTCTCCTGCATGAACTGAAACTAAGGTTGGTGGAGCTATTATACCTAAATGATAAAAGATTGAAAAGCCAGTGTCGTCTTCCAACGTAAAAATAAACTTTAGGAATGTTCGTTCAAAGATTTCTAAGCACGGACACTATTTAGAAACGAAAACCTGATTGTGTTCATTCATTGGTAAGTGTTCATCCATTGGCTGGATTACCCTATAAAAAAAATATATTGCATCGAAATAAACGTACTTTGTGATTGAAAATATATTTTTTCTTAAAGAACCTTCTGCAGAACATTGTTAATTAATTCTTCTGTATCGATCCTACAGGATTGCATAAAACTGTGCGAACAGTATTACGATTGTTACAGCGAAATGAGAAAAAAAGTGAGCACGAATCCCGACGAAAAACCTTTCGAAGTTTCGGAAATGTACGTCTTCGGGAAATTTAATACATTCAAGACGAGAATGAACAAAGTAATTGACGAATCTCGATGAAAATACAATATTAAAGATAAATGAAAAAAAAAAAAAAAAAAAAATAGCAAACATTTGCGATTATCTCCAATATTTTGCGTTGCAGCTAATCGACGTTTTACAAATCACATTGAATTACTCAATCCTTCACAGTTCTACGGTCGAGGGAATCGACGTTTACGCTCAAAAATTCACGACGTTCTTTGAAAAAATAGCATCGCAAAAGTACGATCCCCTCGATCATAGAAAACCTTATTTCGATCCGGATTACGATGAATTCAAGAAGAACGTCGCAGAAACAGAGATGGAGCTTCGACATTTTTTTTTCAAAATTGTCTCAGTGATTCCCACCATTGACTCTGCATTGCAATTGGTCGCTAGGTATTTCGATAATTTATTAATTTTAAAAAAAGTATACTGAGAAGTAAATGCATAATCGAAAAGTTCTTAAGTAACCTCAAGTATATAGAATAAATTCCTCGCGAAGTAGAGTATTGATTTTCGCCTTGAACTCTATTTTTGTGTGTATTTCATAAATAATTTGACGATAATCATTTTTGCTTCCTCATAGAGGAAGCTTTGTTTTCGAGAAAACATTTTTTTTTAGATTTTCATGTCAGGATACTTATTGTTAGAATAGCCCTAAACGTCGAGAAAAGTGGTTAAAAAAATGTGCGTTCGTGTACAGCTTTTTTGTTATTAGCACGACAATTGTCATAATTTTTCATGTATCTTCTTCAAATTTGGAAAGCTAGTGGGCAATCGTATAATAATGTTTGGGATTGCACTAGGCGCGAATCGGTTGATTTGCTCACAAATAAAAAAATAATCAAAGCTCAACATTCACTTAGAGAATATGAGGCAACTTTTCTGCTGATGGTATCTGATATTCAATCCGTAAAAATAAAAATTCGTTGATATTCACGTAAATTATTGTTTGAATTATTTCCGAACGTTTTTTTTGTATTCATTTTATAACATTCAATAGAGTATTAGTCAGAATTTTTGCAGATTTATAAATTATGGCATTCGATATTTAACTTAAAAAAAGAATATTTTTAGAAAATTTACATAGATCGAAAAAATCTAAAAAAATTGGCATATCCCTGCAGGATATTTTTTAAACTCTTTGAAATTTGGTGTATCGATTGGAGACACTGAACCTGAATTTTCGAAATTTTCTGAGATTTTTTTTTCCACTTTTTTCTCAGCCTACTTATAACAACATAGAAAATAATTTTGTAGTTCATTGCTGCTGACTCTTCTGACGCAGATTCAAAAAATTAGGATTCAAGCGTTTACGAATAGATCGAAAATACCTCGAATTTGTGACGATGTACCAGCAGGAGATCGAATCTATACGCGACAGATACAACGAGAACAGATCGGAGCCACCCTTGCCAAGAAACATACCACCTGTTGCTGGGAGAATTATGTGGATCCGTCAGCTCTACAGACGCGTCGAGGCACCCATGGATATCTTCAAGACTCGCGAGCACGTTATCACTCACGAGAGAATGCAGAAGTGCATCAAGATCTACAATGCACTCATAAGCGTATTTATTCACTACGAGCGAATATATTACAAGGCCTGGTTCGACTCTGCAGAAGTCGTAAGTTACCTTCTTCTGAAGATCATAATAAAAGTCCAATCATTACAACTAACGTCATTTTTGTTAAAATTACTTATTTGTAATTTGCAAATTACTTATTTGTACAATGAAGTACGCCCTCGTGAAAATGTGTAGTTTGTTATACAATATTTGTGCAATTCTTTCCGATATACTGCGAATGCTTATTACTTCCTAAAACAAGAAAATAGTTAGTTGCACTGTTTCGTAGAAAGTACTATTATTTTTTTTACCAAATACAATTTTTTACGTCAACTTGCATGTTGAATGGAAATTTTAGTTCCTACATAAGGGCCTGACCTTTATAAATTCCGATAAGGCCAAAAAAAAAAAGAACAAATTTACCAAATTTACAAAACTTCGAAATGAAAATTTGCATTCATCGTGATACAGGGGATTTTGACGTGAGAAACGAGCAGTATCTTTCTATTTTTTTTTTTTTTTTCTTATATGTGACCCTAAAACTTTGTATATTTGGACTTGGTGATGTCATTAACTATTCAAAACCATTGCCAACAATAAATCGCAAGGGATTTTTTACAGGATTATTTGTATGTGTAATAAAAAATTAAATACAGTTTTATGACTGTAAATCGTTCTAAAAAAAAACAGCGGAATGGAAAACCTCTTTTTTAACTCGATAGCTTGAGTCAAAAAATAGATTTAGGTGAATAAGTTAGATGACTTTGGTATTGTAACGCTGCTACCTGGTTGAAGACATGAACGTAACATTGATTTAGGTCCGATTGGCTCTGTCCTCGCCTCTGTTGGTTCGCCACCCAAAAACCAACAGATACATTATAAACTTCGATCCATACATCACCGAGGTAATCGCCGAATCCGAGCACATGTCCAGATTTGGCTTGACAGTACCGGATTTTATTCAAATAATAACATTCTGCAAAGATAAAATATTTGCTTCTCGCGAAATGGCAAAAAAGCTGGTTGAAGAAAACGACGCAATGAGGTAACGAAATGAAAGTTACAAAGTGAAACTTTGCGAATTTTATGAGAGAATGTTTTGCTCAAATTTGTTTTCCTTCCAGAGGAAGATTTAGCTACGTATAAAAAGAGAAAAATTGCAAGGTTGTACTATGTAGCTAAAAAAGAAATCAATTCTTTATTTTGTCAGATACGTTTCGATCCTGATCTGGCTCCTGTTCACTCTTTTCCTTTTCCTTTTTTTTTTATTAGTTAGTTTGTAACATATCTTGTGTATCGTGCTTTTTTTTTTTTTTTTGATGTTATCGAATTTTTTCAAAATTTCACGAATTTTGTTATTCGCAGGCGATCAATTCCAATATTGTTCTTGAATCTGATGAAGGCGGCATTCGTAAAACTGGAGATAGCCTTTCAGCCTTGTCTGGCGGTCGTGAATTGGGCTTCTTTGAAAATTCCTCAGGTTTGCGACGACATCAGCAAGACAATAAAAGAAGTGCAGACATTTTCGAAAGAAGTCAAGGACATGAAAGACGCTAGAGTGGACGAAGTTTTCGAGTCTATCGCTCGAACTAAATTGATCAATCTCGTTAATTACCCCCAAAGTCCGAGTCAATTTTCATCAGAAAATCAAACATTTGGGCACTTAATCGCTACCGAATTAGAGATCAAATCTGCGGCTGCTGAAAAAGCTGTTATAACAATAATAAACAAATTTTTGGGCCTGATCGTGGATCCCGAGGTGGAAAGCATCAAATATAATTGGCTGGATCCAGACAAAGTGAATAGACAAGTGGGATCGCAAACAAAACTCACAAAAGGCCCTTTCGAACCAGGTAAAGTAAATTTAAAAAGTTCTTTTTAAGTTTAAGTTTTTCTCGATGTTTTGGACGATTCTGTGTGTCTTGACATGAAGAGCTTCTTCTATGAAGCAAAAATTCACGAAAATGCAGCTTCGTGTATGAGGAAGCAAACAAAATTAGTTTGATACAAAAAATTCAAAATTCAAAATTCAAAAATTCTGTTAAAAATTACTCTAGTCTCCTGTTAAGATTGAGATCGATATTAGTGTAGTAACGAATAGTTCATCGATTAAACAGGATTCGGTGTGATTGACAGGACCATCAAAGCCAATATAAATCGAGTTCACAACGACTGTATGGAACTTTTTGCTTACTTCAACTGCAAACTTGTTGAGACTCTGGTAAAATGTACCAAAAGTTCTTTCGATTTGTTAAAAAAGAGAGTTGGGACTTCAAGGTTTGTCATGCTATTTAATACAAATAGCAAAGCGCGAGGACTGGCTTTTCATTATTGATACGATATTATTTGTACTTCACTTTTTTTTAATCTCTCCTCAGTGCTTTATTGCGCGAGAACATAGAGGACGGAGAGACCCCACTTATGCTCACTCAATTTGTCCTGCAAATACCAAACATAATAATCGTTCCCTCCATCGAAGAGCTGCAAAGTCACTTCACCAGAGTAATGAACAGTTTGCTGGAGGTTCACAAAGGTATTGTTATGTGGGGCCAGAGATATTCATCAAATCCGAGGACAAGAAATTCACTAGGAGTGGAAGTTAATGACGATGGTAGCGACACATTTTTTTTTTTTTTCATAACACAATTTGTAAAAAAAATATCAAATTCTGAGATAATAATATTGTTTGATTAGATAATACTGATTTGAAAAATTATCATCAGACTATCGTTGATCATAAAGAGGTGATTCGCAGCTCCATGAGCTTGCAAGGTGCAATTCTGATGCTCAAAGAAGACATTACTATTCTCGGCAACGTAAGTAAAAGAAGGACGAAAAATCCAATATTTCCTACTGCTTTCTCTTTTTTTTCACATTTCACACAGACATATCTATGAGAAGTTTGATCAATTTTGGCTTCCCCACATAGAAAGCACTGTGAAAAATAGGAACTCAATCCTACCTAATTTTACTCTACCTAACTCAATCCTACCTAATTTTACTCTACCTAACTTAATTCTACTTAATTTTACTCTACCTAACTTAATTCTACTTAATTTTACTCTACCTAACTTAATTCTACCTAACTCAACCCTACCTAATTTTACTTTACCTAACTTAATTCTACCTAACTCAACCCTATCTAATTTTACTCTACCTAACTCAACCCTACCTAATTTTACTTTACCTAACTTAATTCTACCTAACTCAACCCTATCTAATTTTACTCTACCTAACTTAATTCTACCTAACTCAAACCTACCTAATTTAACACTACCTAACTTAATTCTACCTAACTCAACCCTACCTAATTTTACTTTACCTAACTTAATTCTACCTAACTCAACCCTACCTAATTTTACTCTACCTAACTTAATTCTACCTAACTCAAACCTACCTAATTTAACACTACCTAACTTAATTCTACCTAACTCAACCCTACGTAATTTAACTCTACCTAATTTAATTCTACCTAACTCAACCCTACCTAATTTAACTCTACCTAACTTAATTCTACCTAACTCAACCCTACCTAATGTAACTCTACCTAAGTTAATTCTACCTAACTCAACCCTACCTAATGTAACTCTACCTAAGTTAATTCTACCTAACTCAACCCTACCTAATGTAACTCTACCTAAGTTAATTCTACCTAACTCAACCGTACCTAATGTAACTCTACCTAACTTAATTCTACCTAACTCAACCCTACCTAATTTAACTCTACCTAAGTTAATTCTACCTAACTCAACCCTACCTAATGTAACTCTACCTAAGTTAATTCTACCTAACTCAACCCTACCTAATGTAACTCTACCTAACTTAATTCTACCTAACTCAACCCTACCTAATTTAACTCTACCTAACTTAATTCTACCTAACTCAACCCTACCTAATTTTACTCTACCTAACTTAATTCTACCTAACTCAACCCTACCTAATTTTACTCTACCTAACTTAATTCTACCTAACTCAACCCTACCTAATTTAACTCTACCTAACTTAATTCTACCAGACTCAACCCTACCTAATTTTACTCTCCCTAACTTAATTCTACCTAACTCAACCCTACCTAACTTGAGTTAGGATTGGACTGGATTGAGCCAACATAACTTAATCTAAATTCAAACCAGTATCAAACGTAGATGGCCCGCCGCTTAAGGAGATTCGTCACGTCGCGCGGGAGGTGAGGAGGTCCTATGCTTAAATTTTTAAAGATTTTCCTGTGTAGGAAGATCGATAACGTCCGAACCCTAGCAATCTCAATAACCAACGTTTTACCGGAAAAATCGACCGGGTGATTTTTTGCAAAAAAAAGAAAACCGAAAGTTGGTCGTAACATACGTAAAAACGACTGCCCTAAAAAATGTTATGCGGCCGTTTTTTTTTTTTCGATTTACCATGGACAAGCGAATAACATTTTTAGGGCGGTTATTTTCACGCTCGTTACGACCAATTTCCGGTTTATTTTTTTAGACTAATTACTCAATTCATTTATTAGCCACAGAATGTTTAACTTCTTGCATAAATACAACAGTCGAAAGATCTGTAAAATTCGATCGCCTCTGACAATTTTTTACCAAATGTGATCCTAAATCTAATTATTTTACACGTAAAATTCCGAATGAAGTGCTCTCACAGAAATAACGATTACTCCATAAGAAAGCAACAAATAAATCGATATAAAAAAAGTTAGCGCGATACAATATTCAACCAAAAATAAATTGTCTTTAGACTTATCTGAGATACTCTTTCATCTGGGCGGAAGACAGAGACGCGCAGGTGAAAAAATTCGTCGACGGAGAACCGATAACGCAGGAGATAAAAGAGAAGATGTTGGAGTACGAAGAGTTGGCATCAGAGATAAAAAGTCTTCCCAGTCGACACGTCGTCGGACCAATAGAAATAAATATCGGTTGGAAATATTAAAAAAAAAAAAAAACGTACTTTATTTTACGAAACTTTAAGGTACCAAGTTAATTTACTATACTTTCATGACAGAGAAATTAAAATTGGCGCTGCTGGTCGAAGCCGAAGCCTGGAAAGCTTCTTTAGGCGCCGCGCTCTCTTCAACTTATAAAGCCAAGTTGAAGCGCATAACTGAGTACATCAATGATAAGAACAAAGCACTTTCACGATCAATCAAAGATCTTGAGGATGTTAGAGTTGCCATGAAGTGTCTTGGGGAAATACGAGATGACTTCATATCGATGGACATGGAATTGATTCTCATCGAAGAAACGTACACGTTAATTGTAAAACACAGGATCGATGTTTCCAAGGAAGAACAAGACGCTGTCGATAGTCTTCGATACAATTTTACAAATATGCTGTTTACGGTAATACAATAATAGTAATAAATTTTTAGTACCTTGGCAGAAAAAAATCTACAATTCACTAGGGTCATTTCAACAACAAATGTAATAAATGGTTGTTCGATGTAGTCTTAAGTAAAAAGTTCAAGCTGTAACGTAATTTTAGCATAAGACGTTGTAGATTTAGATTTCATTGTAACTTTACTGCAAGAAAAAAAATCATAAAATCGCAATAAAAATATTTCAGGCGAAGAAGGTTCAGGCAACGATATGCGAAATGCAGGAACCTCTGAAAAGACAATTAACCGACGGTGTGTCTGTTTTGAAGAAAGATGTTGAGGAATTTGATTGGGACTTTGAGATCAATGGGCCCATGGTCGAGGGAATACCGGCAAAAGAAGCGAGCGAAAGGTGAAGTGATAATGGAACGACGAAAACTAGTGTCATACATAATTCATTTTTCAGAGAAAGCAGTACATATGTCAATTTGTAGAGTCGAGCAATACAAATTAATCGTGTAATATTAATTTTTTATAACGTGTCTTATTTTTCTGAACGATACAAAAAAAAATCGGTTCGAAAATCCCGCGAGATAAATTGTTCCCAATTGTGTTTTGATCATTTAAAGAAATTCCCAGTACCAAATATTAAAAAAAAATTATAAGAGTTATATTTATGAATAATAGAGAATATGCTATATCGATCCTCAATTTTACTAATTCCTCTGACGGCACAAAAATAAATATATTTTTCATCAATCGAAAGTGACGGCTGCTTTAAATGATCGAAAAATTGTTCGTTAAAAACGTTACTTTTTTCTTTTACATTTTGACGATCGTATGGGATTGAAAATCTTCTGCTAATTATTATTTCAAGGTTTTGTCGAAAGCTAAAAAAATCTATTTCGAAAGTCTTTTAAATCTCCGGTCAGATAAGATGGTTCAGATAATCGGATAAAAAACAGTTGCACATTCCTGCAAATAGTTTTAATGACCGCGATAATGCCTGACATTAAGTTTGTTTATTAAAATTTATATTCTAGGTTGCTACTGGCGCAATCGCGCTTCGAAGAGCTCTGGGAACGTTACGAAACTTACAGCAGCGGCGAAAGCCTCTTCGGTATTGAGGTAACGGATTATCCGGCACTCGAACAACGCAAGAGGGAAATAAATCTGTTGCAAAAATTGTACGTACTCTATCTGCAAGTGATGCGATCGATCGACGGTTACTACGAGATACCGTGGGCCGATGTCGATACCGATGTCATCATCGCTGAACTAACCGAATTTCAGAATAAGTGAGTACGGAATTATTGTGCAAAGAAAACATCCAAGGCGTTTACTCCTAAAAAATCTCAAGGTCTGCTAATGCAAATTTGGTGTGCAATTCTGCGCTTCGCTCTTTCAGTTTTTAGCGTTGTCAGCACCATCTTTTTTCAGTTTTTCAATCTTTTCACTTGATCATGTGTTGAATTGTAATTATCAGGTTAGCGTTCCTAAGTGGCAGAAATTACGCGCTAAATTAGTCTGTGAAACTGTATTTTATACGATCTGTAATGTAATGTAATGTTGTAATAATATCCAAAATATTTTTAGTTGATATAATTAACTCAAAAAAGAACGTTATGAGCGTGATAATTGTAAATATTAGTTTTAAACTATTAATCAAATTTTTCCAAGTTTTTCCTGCGGAGTAATGATTTCAATATTTTTGACAACAGATGTCGAAAGCTACCAAAAGCCATGCGAGAGTGGCCAGCTTATATAGACCTGAAGAAAAAGATAGACGACTTTAACGAGACTTGTCCTCTATTGGAATTGATGGCAAATAAAGCGATGAAGGATCGTCATTGGGAGAGAATGTCCAAACTCTGCAATTACTCTTTTGATATCGAGTCAGAGTCCTTTACACTCGTGAATGTCATGGAGGCTCCCTTATTAAAGTACAAAGACGACGTGGAGGTGCGTTATACGGCCATTTTACTTAAGGCTGTTTGTGTCAATATTACCTAGGAGAAATTTATGCCTAGAAATTTAAATTTGAATGACGCGCCGCCACTGTCCCTAAGTGGCGCCGTCTCACGCTTGTCCCGCGCTCGAGGTGGCGCGTTCCCGCGCTCGACGACGCGCCCGCTTTCGGCCGGCTGGGTGGGGATAGATCCCGCGCGTCATGTGCGGACATTCGTGGTCGAGCAAGCGAACGATGTGCGCACTGTCTGCCCGAGTTCCAGGTTCGGCAATTTGACCGCGATTTACTTGCTTCGTTGTCTCAGTGTACAGTTATCAGTTTATATTGCTTTTTACCGTTTAGCCATGATAGTTGTTGTAAGGGGACTGGATTCGTTCTGAAAAGAACGAATCCCTTCAACTCTCGTAGGCGCGATCGCGTTCATCAATTGGGTGTGTGCGTGAGTTGAGCGTACGAGATTGCGTGGGCCTCGAGGCACTTGTAGGGACATCGTTGGGGAAAGGGTCCACGTGTTGGTCGTGACTCTCTTCCCAGGGCAAGCGCATCGCGGCGACTTCCTTTGTCGCCCGGCACCACAGCGTTTGGTTTTCCGAGTACAAATATTTCGCGGTAAAAACCGCGAAATATTTGTTTTATGTAAGAACCTTTCACTCACTCATTCTTTTATCTTTTCCCCTTTTTGTTTTGTGAATTCACCTTCAGTGCAGATAATTCAGTTTATTTCGATTAATTCAATTTTTATTCAAAGGGGTTGCACCACCCTGAAAAAAAAATCGAATTTTTTTTTAGATTAAGAAGTTCGACATAGTTTTAAGAATATTTTAAGCGCTTCCCCGTTCCGAAATTCAAAGTACTTCAGGAGTTACAGCCGTTAGAAGTGGGAGCGGCAGAAGGGCGCCGAAACTCAGGTAGCGCTCGGACCGGTACGCACAACGGAGCTGTACGTCCGTACCGGTACGTAGCTGCTGCCGCGGCACTTTCTTTTTCTTTTGCGTTTTTCTCGAAACGACCTTTTCCAAACTGGTGTACACGATATCTCAAGATCTACTGGACCGTTTTACCTGAAATTTTTACCACAAATTCTTTATAACTTTGTTTATAGCGCTACGTAGGGATTTTTTGATTCGATGTCTCGTTTTTAAGTTATAAATTTAATTAACTAAACATTTTCATGAAAATTCATGTCGTTTTTTTCAAACTACTGCCATTTTTGTAAATAAAATTTAAAAAAAAATCCCTACGTAGCGCCAAAGCTACTACCTTTTTAAATAAGAAAAACATTTTTTTGTATTTTTCTTCGGTCAGCTTAACAATCACGCGCGGGTGTGTGGCACGATGCTGCAACGCATCTGTGACGACTTCCTCGATACCGCTTGCTCTAAGATAGTAGTAGCTATATAGCATAATTTACCTGGTCACGATTGAAATAAAAAATATATATTTCAGGTATCTCAATATGCTCGATGCCCTAATAAAAATATTAAGAATCACAAATATATTTCTTTCGTTTCCTTCCCCCAAGAAAATAGGGAGAATGGATGTCATAGATAAAATAGAAACTATTAAACTTATTAGGATAATATTAAATGTGACGATATTATTAATTATTATTCGTACACTAGACAATCTAAATAGAAGTACTGACAAATATTGTTCTGAACCAAATTTAAATATTGTTAAAAGGAAAATCGAACATTACTTAGGCTAAAATTAAATATTGATTGAACGAAAATTAAATATTATTATTTGGGACAAACATTAAATATCGTTTTAAGTAGAACTAGATACCCTGTCAATAAATCGTCCAAAGGTACATACATTTGTCTGTTTACTTCATTTGGATTATTAATTGGTAACAATTGATCAAACTTGGAATTTAGCAATTTCTTAATTTTTCGGAGTGGTTCGTCGATTTCTTCTCGGTTTACTTCATTTTATTTCTTTGTTGTAGTCTCAATTTTAATTCATATCGGGAGACATTTTTTTTTGTCATTTTTCTGTAATATTTAATTATGTTTCTTTAATAAACAAGTGTATAGAAAAGTTGAAAAATTTAAACAGTGAGAATTCTTCATTAATTAATTTGCCACCAATAATCCTCACCCGAAACAAACATCGAGATCGACGAAAACGAATAAGTACTTCCTTCCTATTCTCAAATCTTTCTGCATCACAATTGGAGTCGTGAATTCATTTCTCTTCATCAACGTTTCGACAAAATGAACTGCACTAATATGTGTAAAATCGACTGTTGAGAAATCGATCCCGGTTTTGACATAGCACGATGCCCGATTGAAAAATCTTGTACACCATCAACGAGGATCTGGAAAAGAGGGGACTAATGGATGCTCATATCTCTTTTTAATTTTTTTTTTTTGGAAATTGTACTTAAATATGTACTTTATGTATGTGAAATAAAAGTTTTTAAAATAAATTTCATATCAGCGTCAGAAAAAAAAATCATTTTTTATCCGATTTTTTCAACCGTCAAAGTGTGGTGTACCCCCTTAAATACCTGTCTCATCAGTCTCTTGTTCTTGCAAATTCTTGTAATTTTTTCTTTTTTAGGATATATGTATCAGTGCCGTTAAAGAAAAGGATATAGAGAGCAAATTGAAGCAAGTAATCGCCGATTGGGCTGTGGTAAATCTTCAATTCACAAATTTCAAGCAACGAGGCGAATTGCAACTGAAAGGCGTTGAAACTGCGGAAATAATAGCACAGCTTGAAGATAGTCTGATGGTCATTGGCTCATTGATGGCCAATCGGTACAAGACAGTTAATCAAATTATATGACTTTATTCCGATGAAATTTTGCCAGCGATGTGGATAAATTAATGAGGGAATGGCGACAACGATTTGTAAAAAGTAAAACCATGTCAATTTATTCATTTTTAGATACAATGCCCATTTTAAAAAGGAAATCCAATTGTGGCAGAGCAAGCTGAGCAATACATCAGAAATTCTTGCTAAATGGCTGAATGTACAGAATTTGTGGGCTTATTTGGAAGCGGTGTTCATAGGTGGTGATATCTCTCGGCAGCTTCCGGCTGAAGCGAAACGATTCAACGTCAGTGATGATCTGTATATACTGTAAATTGGAGAGTATTGCAAATGGTAAAAGATTAATTTATTGTGCACTAGGGAATCGATAAATCATGGGTCAAACTGATGTACCAAGCTCACGAAAAGTTAAATGCCGTCGAGACTTGCACCGGTGATGAGACAATGGGACAATTCTTGCCGCATTTGCTCGAACAATTGGAGTCGTGCCAAAAATCGCTTAGCGGGTTAGAAAGCATTCATATATTTATTCCACATTCGTCGTGAGTGTAAATTGATACATTTTTTTTAATTAAATTTTTCAGTTATTTGGAAACGAAGAGAGTCGTATTTCCGCGATTTTGCTTTATATCCGATCCTAGTTTGCTGGAGATTCTTGGCCAGGCTGCCGACTGTCATACGATACAAAAATACCTGGATGGATTTTTCGACAATGTGGCAAAGGTCCTATAACAATTTTGTTACTTATATTTCAATTAGGCTACACTGAGAAAAAACGGATTAGTTTTACTACACCCTACTGGACTCGTACGCGGATTTATTAAATGATTCAAAAAGGAATTTAGTCAGCCCCACAAGGCGATCAGTGAAAAACCAAATAATATAACTTGCTTTGGCTTACCAGCTAGTAAAGCTTTGAACAAATTTCTTGGACATTAAAACCAAGACTTTTCACCGTGTACTATTATTGAAATGATGGATTTAATTCGGATGTAGGATTAGAAAAAGGATTGCCGTGGAACAAAAGGCCACGCAAAAAATGGTCGGTGGAAATAAAGTGTGATAAAAAGTAACTGAAACAAAGAAATATAAAAATTATTTGAATAAGTACTTCATTCTTATAACTGAATCGCGTTATAAAGTATTTACAGGAGGATGTACAAAGCAAATATATAATTTTCTTTTTAATTATAATTTTCCACAAATTATATCACAAAACTCAAAGTTGTGTCGTAGACGGGGGGCTTCGCCCACCCAAGCCCCCGATGAAGGGCTTTGCCCCTCGACCGCGTCGGAGGCTTCGCCCACCCAATCCCCCCGACGAAGGGCTCTGCCTCTCGACCGCGTTGGAGGCTTCGCCCACCCAATCCCGCTGACGAAGGGCTCTGCCCCTCAACCGCGTCGGAGGCTTCGCCCACCCAATCCCCCGACGAAGGGCTCTGCCTCTCGACCGCGTCGGAGGCTTCACTCACACAATCCCCCGACGAAGGGCTCTGCCCCTCGACCGCGTCGGAGGCTTCGCCCACCCAAACCCCCAACGAAGGGCTCTGCCCCTCGACCACGTTGGAGGCTTCGCCCCCAAAACCTCGCTCTTCCGTATTCGTCACTGCTTTTCATTCCTTTACATGTGCTGACTATTCTTTTGAAGGACATGCTGACATGTCAACTTCAGCAAAATCCCTGAATTAGCTATTTTATCTAATTCGTCCTACATAAATGTTGCTGTAGGCCTTTCTTTCCATCGGTCTTTTGTTTCCACTGGCCATTTTTTCCTGATACCAATTACACCATATAAGAAGAGATTGGACAGTTATTTTTTCAACTGCAGACCTTAAAAGAATCTGTTGGAAAAGCTGAAGTATAACTTTTAGACCGGTTCTTGTACATAACCGGTACAACAACCGTAATAATATCTCTAAATATTTCATCATCGCCAATGTAAACTGAACTTGTTATATTATTTTTGCAAATTAGTTGGATTTCTCCGAAAAAGAGTACGAGAAAATAATAGCAATGTATTCGCGTGAAAACGAAAAAATCGTGTTAGAGAAGGAAGTGCTGTGCACTGGAGGAGTGGAAAACTGGCTCAATTCATTGCTGAAAATACATCAGCAATCTGTGGGTGCAGTTATATCTCAGGGACTGCAGCAACTCGCTAATCCCGAGACGGAAATGTTGAATCTGATCGACAATTCCGTGTTGCAGGTTGGAAAATTAATTCAAGTAGTCACATATAAAACGCTGTTCTTCATTCCTTACTCTCCTTAAATTACTTACTTTTTTTTCTTCGTATTTCACGATATAGGTCGGATTGTTAGCCCTGCAAGTATTGTGGACACGAGATTCAGAAATAGCGATAATAGCCGCGAAGAGAGACAAAACAATAATGAAAAAGACAAATCAATGGTTTTTGGATTTGTTGAACGGTTTAATAGAAGTCACAGTGAAAGATCTAACGAAATATGCGAGAGCGAAGTACGAGGCTCTCATAACGATCCACGTTCATCAAAGGTACGTTTTCTAATGTTATTACATACATTTTTTATTCACTACCTCAATAGCCAATAATGATCCAGCTGATAAACGTGGGAGGATTCATTTTTAGGGACATATTCGATGAACTGTATCGCCTGAAGATAAGATCAATTCAAGACTTCGAGTGGCTGAAGCAAGCTAGATTTTATTACGACGAAGAGACCGAGGACGTGCCAATAAAAATTACAGATGTGACGTTCGTCTACCAAAACGAATTTCTGGGCTGCACCGATCGACTTGCCATTACTCCTCTTACAGACAGATGTTATATAACACTTGCCCAAGCCATGGGTACGTATTATCCAGTATTCCAGTCATATTTAAGGGGTCATTCTAGTAATATCAGCTGAAAATTTGAACAGAATTTCGGATTTTTTTTTCGGTGCAAACAATCAGTATTAATTTTAAATTTTAACACTGGATTGACAACACTATTTAACTGCACGAAACATATTTTATACAAGTCTTTTTTTTTAATTGTTTATTAGTTTGTTTATTAGTTTGGATACATTTTGATAAAAATCACACCAAAACGAGGAATTACTGCTCTACTTGCGATTGAATTTTCTGTCCCTGGAACACACACACACACATGCACACGCACACGCACAGACATTTTCACTAGACCATTTTTCTCGACGTTTTGGACCATTCTGAGTAAGCTGACATGAAAATCTGGAAAAAAAATAAATTTCACAAAAACAAAGCTTCCTCTATGAGGAAGCAAAATGAAATAAGCTCGAACATAACTTACATTAAACGTATTGTAATTCATCGCTCTTGTCAGGAATGAACTTTGGGGGTGCACCAGCTGGTCCTGCAGGTACCGGTAAAACTGAGACGACCAAAGACATGGGCAAGGCTTTAGGGAAGTATGTTGTTGTTTTCAACTGCTCCGATCAAATGGATTTCAGAGGTCTTGGACGAATATTCAAGGTTTGTTAATGACAGCAAGTCTTATATGCTTCAAGCATTGTATACTTCTAAGGGTGGAGCTATTTTACTGGGCAAGAGATACTGTAATCCATCTATAATTATATAATCTCGACATATGACGAACAATATAGGGATTGGCGCAAGCTGGTGCTTGGGGATGCTTCGACGAGTTCAACAGAATCGATTTACCAGTATTATCAGTAGCGGCTCAGCAAATAGCGATTGTTCTGACGGCGAGAAAGGAGAAGAAGAGTAGCTTCCTCTTCAGGTACAGCCACATCAGTCAACCGCGAAATGAAGTAGATTAAATGAAGATGAGTATAATTTTTTTGTTTGTATTCATTTAAAGTGACGGTGAGACGTACAGCGTCGACTACGAGTTTGGTCTTTTCATCACCATGAATCCAGGCTACGCCGGACGACAGGAGCTGCCGGAGAATCTGAAGATACAGTTTCGAAGTGTCGCCATGATGGTGCCCGATCGCCAGGTAGAGTCAAATTTGAAGTGGAATCTCGCGGCTCTTTACCCAATAAACAATTTTTTCCTTGCGGGTTTCAAGTCTGGTTCCACTCGAATACCATGGCATACCGGTTCGTTAATTACGGTGAAACAAAAACTGAAGTTTCTACTGGAAAATTCTAAATAGTCTGAAATCTGAACGAGTTGGCCAGGAATACTTTGCATACGTCCATGCGGACAATTTTTTTAAATCCATCTTATTAGATGTTTTAGACACTTTGAAGTTTGAAACAGTCATGAAAATAAAGCAATTATTTTGCTTTCAACAGATTATAATGCGAGTGAAATTGGCCGCCTGTGGATTCAAAGAAAACGTGGTTTTATCCCGCAAATTTTTCACCCTCTATAAATTGTGCGAGGAGCAACTTTCCAAGCAGGTCCACTACGACTTTGGACTGAGAAACATTTTGTCGTGTCTGCGAACCCTGGGAGCTCAAAAAAGAGCTCATCCTGGGGAATCGGAGGAAACGACCCTGATGAGAGTCCTGAGAGACATGAACCTATCGAAATTGGTCGACGAGGATGAGCCACTATTTTTGTCCCTCATTGACGACATGTTCCCAGGAATAAAGCTCACAACTCAGACGTACAAAGACCTCCAAAGAGGCATTGCGAACGCAGCGAACTCGTTGAGAATCATTAATCATCCTGCGTGGAACCTGAAGACCGTTCAACTCTACGAAACTTCGTTGGTCCGACATGGTTTGATGGTACTCGGACCAACCGGCTCTGGAAAGACTCGATGCATGTGGGCTCTCATGAAAGCCATGACCGAGATGGGAATGCCACACAAGGAAGTCCGAATGAATCCAAAAGCCATCACAGCGTCACAAATGTTCGGAAGACTCGACGTGGCGACCAACGACTGGACCGATGGAATATTCTCTACCCTCTGGCGACGATCCACGCAAATGAAGAAAACCGATCATCTCTGGATCGTCCTTGATGGCCCTGTCGATGCCGTGTGGATCGAAAATCTGAATTCCGTACTCGATGACAATAAGACATTGACACTAGCCAATGGGGATCGTATTATTATGGCTGCAAACAGCAAACTAGTATTCGAACCTGATAATATAGACAACGCTTCGCCCGCGACGGTTTCTCGAATGGGGATGGTTTTCATCAGTGCTTCGGTGCTCAGATGGCAACCGATCTTGGAGGTACGTCCATATAAATTATCGCATATTTGTGATCAGATGGCAGAACCGCACAAGTCACATTTTTCGATTTCTGAGATTGGGTGAACTGTCCGTTTGTAGAACATTTTACGCGCACATCAACCTTTTTTAACTTGAAGTAATAAATAGTTTTCGTAAACATCCAGATTATTTATAGTATCGGGTCTACAAATAGTAAGAAATTGAGGACATGTTTCAAAATGTTTATTATTTGCGCCTATTTTTTATGATCTTTAAAAATTGACACTCATTTTCTGCCAATTTTTAGATTTAAAAAATGCAAAACGCAAAAATCTGCTTTGAAAAATGAATAATTGCACGAACAGGTGAAACGGTATAAGTGTCCATCAGCAAAAAAGATAACACAAATGACTGACAATTATTAAAAAAAAAAAACATTTAAAAACAAAAAAAAAATAGGTGCCATTACATAATCAAAAATCGAAAGAATCTACCATGAAAAAAATTAATTGCAGGAAGAGGTGAAACGGTTTAGCTGAGCATCAGCAAAAAATCAGGAATATGACTCGCAATTTTTGAAGACGATAAAAAAAACCTAAAAACAGGTGCCATTAGATAATCGAAAAAGAAAAAAAGTCTGGCTAGGAAAAAAATTAAAACAGGTCAAACGGTACAACTGTCCAATATCATTTTTAAAAAACTAAAAGAATGTTTCGTAATATAATTGCAAAACGCAAACACCTGCCTTAGGACAAATTTGTTTTTTTAGGATTTAAGACAAATTGTCAAATTTGCAAATACTTTTGCCATTGAACGAACACTCTCTTGTCAACGAACACCTTTGAAATTTAATGAAGAAAAAAGAATTTTAATTAATTGATGCTCATGTGAAGGTTTCTTATAGCATATTCATAAAATCACACTTTTTTTGATAATGATAACTAAGACAACCTCTTAATTACAATATGCCAGATTCAATTACTTAAATCGCAAAGAAACCATGCGACTTCTGCTATTATTTAATGGCTATTAGTAAGAATTTTTTTTGGCTTGAGGTGCTTGATACGTTTTGAACTGTAGCAGTCAGCCTTCCTCGCCTTGACATGATCTTAGATGAGTTTCTAAAAAATAGTCTTCTGCTCTGGCGCCACAGAATATTTACTCAATAAAAAGTAGTGGCCACTATTATATTCGAAATATTGACTTTTTAAAAACAGTTATTTGTATTCTGATTTTTAGGGATGGCTCCAAACGCGTTCGAGTCACGAGGCTGAAATTTTCAGACAGCTGTTTTACGCGATTTACGGTGACGCTCATACATTTGTACAGACCAGACTGGTATCGAAGATGGCTCTACTGGAAGCTATGTACATAAGACAGTGCATTGATCTGTTGATCGGACTGTTGACTGTAGATTCAGATTCCTCGAGTGAGACCTTTTCTATTTTTTCTGTTCTTCTATTTTGTATCACGGTTTTTTTTTATCAGCTACTCAATATTTTTAATTGCGATAGAAATACATTCCGACGTCCACTTGGGAAGATTGTTCCTCTTTTCCCTGATGTGGAGCTTGGGGGCAGTTCTTGAGCTGCAAGCTCGCAACGCTTTGCAGGAGTTTCTCGTTAGTCATCAATCGAGGTGCGACTGGCCTAGATACGTGGTGAGCAATTTTAATATGTGGACTAGTAAAATGAGTAAAGTAAAAGAAAAGGAATTAATAAAAAATCAAACAATTTTATTTGTGAAAAAAAATTCTGGAATGACACCAAAATTTTAAAGGGTGGATGCTAAGGTTTTTAAGGTGTGTTGAAAATAGACTATTTTTTTTTTTATTTATCTTTCCACTCCCATCACTTTAAACATTATCTTTCTGTCCTCGCATTTCTTCAGGATGTTGATCAAGTTGAAGAAAAAACGTAGGGATTTTTGCAAATTTTTTTATTGCATATTCCAGCCACTGAAAATCACTGAAAGTCATCATTGTTTATTTTTTGACACCAATACTACGTCTTGCAAAAAAAAAAACGTTTTTTAGGACGACGAGACGATTTTTGAATACTCAGTATCTGATAAGGGTGAATGGATTCACTGGAATAAAATGGTACCTCTGTTCGAGTACCCGGAGGACAGTGTCCTGGAATATTACAAAATATTGGTACCGAACGTCGACAATACCAGGACGCTATTCCTTATTGACGTGATCGCACGTCAGGAGAAAGCTGTGCTGCTTATTGGTAAATATTTCTGAAAGCATTTAGCTGTAATTACGTCACATTAATAATTAGATACAGTGATACAATTTTATATAATTATTACAAGATTTCATTTACAGGCGAACAGGGCACTGCGAAAACTGTTATGATAAAGAGTTTCATGTCAAGGCATGATCCAGAAGATCACTTGAACAAATCATTCAATTTCTCGTCGGCGTCGACACCAAATATGGTTCAGGTGAAGATTAAATTATTTTTTGCTGAAACTTGTGACGTCGACAAATTTAGTTAACAAGCGCTGTTCATGTATTAGCATACTCGCAATTAATGTTAATTCATTTTTATGATTCCACGACTTTTGTCTTTGATTTTGGTTCCTCATAGATGAAGCTTTGTTTTCATAGTGACGAAATTGGTTTTTTCTGAACCACTTTGCACGACGTTTTGGACCAATCTGAGTATGCTGACATGAAAATCTACAAAAAAAAAATATGTTCACCAAAACCAAAAAAAAATTAAAGTTGATCTACCAAGACGTGTTTTAATTTTTATTCCCGACCACGCTGTAAAGTCCACATTACATACCTGCGAGGCGGGTGGAAAGTGACCGATTATAACCCAGCGGGCAATAAAGTGAGGCAGCGGGCAATAATGTTCTACATTATTGTTCTACATTATTGCCCGCTGCCTCACTTTATTGCCCGCTGCCTCACTTTATTGCCCGCTGGGTTATATTCGGTCACTTTCCACCCACCCCGCAGGTATGCAATAAAAAACTTTATAACGTGGTCGGGAATAAAATAACGTATGCTACTCGGGAGGAACGTGTTTTTCACCTCGTGTGATTACAGCCCTCGCTCCGCTCGGGCTGCAAACCGCACTCGCTCCGCTCGGGCTGCAAACCGCACTCGGTGATAAACACGCACTTTCCTCCCTTGTAGCATAATGTACTATTATGTCTCTATATCTGATTTCTCGCAGCGGATTTTTGAGAGTTACGTAGAAAAACGCGTGGGAAGCACATATGGGCCTGCAGGGGGCAGAAAAATGTCTGTCTTCATTGACGACATCAACATGCCAGTGATAAACGAGTGGGGTGACCAAGTTACAAACGAAATAGTCCGTCAATTGATGGAGTACAAGGGTTTTTATTCTCTCGACAAGCCCGGCGAATTTTCCTACATCCAGGACATAATGCTACTGGCTGCAATGATTCATCCAGGTGGGGGAAGAAATGACATCCCACCGCGACTCAAGCGTCAATTTAATATATTTAATTGTACATTGCCATCGAACAAATCCATGGACACCATATTCAGTTCGTAAATTCTGTCGCACTAATAAAAAAAAATATATCTTCTTCTTCAACAATTTTAAACACGACAGAATTTCAGGCTCCATAGGACGGGGATACTTCTGTGACAGTCGATTTTCCGAGGAGATTGTTCTTTTCTTACCAAAACTCATTCCACTCACCCGAGTATTATGGCAACAGACGAAAGTCAAAATGCTGCCGACACCCGCAAAATTTCATTACGTCTTCAATCTGCGAGATTTGTCGAGAATTTGGGAGGGAATACTTAGGATCGAAAGAGACGAGTGTGACTCGCCAAGTATGCTTCTCAAACTTTGGGATCACGAGTGTACCCGCGTTATTTCGGATCGGTAAATATAATTTTAAGCAGCAAAGAATATTTTATTCCACATCCGAACGAAATGGACACTTTTTGCCCCTGAAAAACGGGACGAAAGTAGCATATTTTGCCTGCGATTCCGCATTTGCGGGTCGAAAGTAAAATTACCGGGGAGAAAGTGAAATCAGCGTGGCGAAAGTAAAATTGGCGGGACGAAAGTAAAATTAGCGGGAAAAAAATTAGAAAATTGATTTTTTGTTAAATCTTTTAATTTTTTTTTTACAATCCGATTCGTTGTACAATAAATACAGAACCAAAAAGTGGCCACGGTCGAAAGTGGAATAAAATACTATATGCATCACGAGACAAAGGTAGATTTTTATTTTTTTAATCTTGTTCGGTCAGTAAACCCATCCGCGGGTAGAATATGCTACTTTCGCCCCTTGTTGCATAATGTACTATTTTTCGTAATAGTATTATTTAAATTATGTATATCATACAATAATGATTACAGATAATAATAAATCACAGAATAATTTAATGTTACTTTTCATGCAAAGCTCATGTTATAATAATGTTTCTCCAAAGATTTACCAATTATGCTGATAAGGAGTGGTTTAAAAGCACGATGCAGAAAACGGCCGAAGTTTTGTTGGGTCCGGATTACGAATACTATGCACCAATCGAGACGTACTTCGTTAATTTCTTGCGTGAACCGCCTGAACCAACCGGATTGGAACCCGAAGATTTCGTACTGGAAGCTCCAAAGACCTACGAGGAAATACCGAGGTACTTTGTAGGGATGGGTATCATTTGAATGGAATAGAATATTGTGCACCAAGGGCGGAAAGTTGAACATTCCTGGCGAGTGTGAGTCAACACACAAGGCGGAATGTCAATTTCGCCCGCGATGCACATACGTTCTTTTCACACATCTGCACAAAGAGTTCGTACTTTGTTTCGTGATGAGAGGGGAGAAAGTGGGTGCTTTCCTCCCTAGGGCGTAAAGTACTTACTTTCGCCCCTCTCACCGGGGAGCAAAGTACGAACTTTGCGTGCAGGTGGGTGAAAAAAAACATTTTGTAGGGGGATACCCTACTCGAATTTTCACCTTTTTACCTGCACAAATCGTGAATCTAAAGGCTGTAGTATTCATGAGTTATTCATTTACTCATGCCAGTTTTACTCTCATTGTTTAATAATCTACAAGACGAGAATTAATTACAAGTAATTTTTGTGACAGTTACGAAGCCGTGATATCAAAAGTTCATCAGAACATGGAACAGTTCAACGAGTACGTGCGGGGTATGCATCTCGATTTAGTATTCTTCCACGACGCTCTTGTTCATCTTATAAGAATATCAAGAATCCTGGGTGTGCCCAGAGGAAACGCAATGCTCGTCGGAGTTGGAGGATCGGGCAAACAGAGCTTAACACGGCTGGCATCTTTTATCGCCGGTTTCAATTTCTTTCAAATAGTGTTAACGAGGTATTTTGAAAAATCTTTTTACTCCTATGTACGTAGAGAATAAAAGATTTCATTGAATCTAAAGAAATAAGTGCATTGACATTTTTTTTTTCATTTATTCAACGCATTGATGATAAAAAAACATTTCATAGAACGAGATTTTATACAGGTTTTTTTTTAATCAATGAAACTTTTTCTCTACGTGTACTTTATTGAAATATTTCGTCCCTTCAAATTTGATTATAGATCCACAAACATCTCGCCAAGAGATTTGAAAAATCTGCAAAAATTCTGTAAAATACTCAATTGAATATCAAAATTTTCTAGCTTATTGCCAAAGTACGCAAGATTTTTCTTCTTGTAGTTTTTAAGCTTTTTTTATTTACAATATTATAAAAAATAGAAAAAGAAAGTCAACCTACTATGGACGATATGTCAAAGATTTCTGTGTATTAAACACTTTTGTATTCAAAATTGTTGGTGGACATAATATTTTATCCCATCGACGTTGTATAATACCAAATCCTTCTCTCTGCACATAAAAAAATCCAGAAAGAATAAAATCTTTCAAAAAACCCGTAATTTTTGTTTGAAAAATACGATTTCATACATGGAAACGTTTGACGAGTTCCCATTTTTAATAATTTTTTAAATAAAAAAAGCTTAAAAACTGTAAGAAGAAAAATCTTCCCCAATTTGACAGTAAACTAGATAATTTTGTTACTGAACAAAGTATTTTTCAGAATTTTTTCAGATTTTTAAATCATGCCATTCGATATATCACTTTAAATATACATTTAAAAAAAATTGTGAAGTTGAGGCTCCAACTAAGCCTAAAAAAATGTGTTTTTTTTTGTTTGAAATAAAAATAAAAATTGTTTGAAATAAAAATCACAATTACGTTTCAGGAGTTACAACGTCGGTAGCTTGTTGGATGACATACGTAAGTTGTATCGTGAATCAGGAACGGGAAGTAAAGGTTTGACATTCATATTCACCGACAACGAGGTAAAGGACGAGGCATTTTTGGAATTTTTGAACAACGTACTGAGCGTGGGTGAAGTGGCAAATCTGTTTGCTAAAGACGAGCTTGACGAGATTCTCAGCAACGTCGTTCCGTTGATGAAGAAAGACGAACCTAAGAGGCCGCCTACTCAAGACAATCTTTACGATTATTTTATTTCAAGAGCGAGAAACAATTTGCATATAGTCCTGTGCTTCTCGCCAGTTCGTTAATGCTTCGATTGTTGCTTCTCTTAAAAATCGTAGAACCACAATTACTTGAAAATACATCGTACTTTAGGTTGGAGAAAAATTCCGTTCGAGATCATTGAAGTTCCCAGGACTGATATCGGGTTGCACGATGAATTGGTTTACTCGGTGGCCGAAAAACGCTTTGTGCGCTGTCAGCGAACACTTTTTGGGAAATTACAGAGTGATGTGCACCAGTGAGATAAAAGAACAGTTGATACAAGTCATGGGAGACGTGCAGGACGATGTCAACGACGTTTGTGTTGATTATTATGACAGGTGGATTTCGTTTAAATTTTTTGAGGCAATATCCTAGCCGAATTTTTGTCTTTCGTTTTGGTACAAAGTTGAACTATTATGGATCGATGATCGGTATTGAATTTGGGCAAAATTAGTTGAGCCGTTCAGATTTCATGGGACTTCCAATTTAAAAAAAAAAAATGTTCGATGACACGTTTACGCAAAAGCTATCAATTAAAAAGTAACTAATCACGAAACGAAGCTTCTTGAGGAAGCCAAATGTGAAAAACGTACTTCCACCTAAATGGAGCTGATATTAGAGGAAGCACTATTACAGTACAACTGTCACCTTTTTTTCCCTTACATCATCCCTGCAGTATTATAGAATTATGCTGTGGAGATAAAACAGGTCAAGTCGGCCACCCATATTTTTCTTGTTAACAAAAAATAATTTTTTAAAATTTTGTTGCGACTGATTGAAACATTCACAAATTTTTTCAGATTTTTTAGAAGCATATATGTGAGCCGTTAAAAAATACTAACGATAATTAGTGTTTATTTCTTAATGAAAACTATCACTTGTAAAAAAAAATTATAGAAGGATAAAAATTAGAATTTTCAACACTGATTTTAATAATAATATTTATTTTGTCTGCCGATATCATTTCACGCTAGTTTTTCATTATATAAAATCATACAATTTTTTTTTATATAACAATTTTTTATTTAAATAACGTACAATTTTCTAATAGAATGTTAATTAAAATGCAACTTTTCCCTTATAATTTTTGAACATAATTTTATAGTTTTTATAGTTTTTATTTATAATTTTTATAATTTTTGAACATATTCTTCAAGACTTTTTTATTTGTGAAAAAAAAATGTTTCTTTACTATTTACACAAAACTTTTGTTGTAACTTAACATATTATTGATTTATCTGTTCGTTCAGTATTTTTAATCAAGTATTGAAAGTGCAAATATTTGGCAACAATTAAAAAAGTTATTTCTTCAATCAGATTCCGCCGTCCATCGTACGTCACGCCAAAATCGTTCTTGTCGTTTATCGACAGTTACAAGACGATCTACAAGCAAAGATTGGAAGAGATAAACACAATGGCTTATCGAATGAGCAGTGGACTCAGTAAGTTGGTCGACGCGGCAGCACAGGTCGATGAATTGCGCAAGGTTCTCGAAAAGAATCAGGCGGAAATTGCTGTGAAAAATGTTCAAGTTGAAGCGGTGAGTTCTGGATCATAACGAGCATGAGGAATAGAAAATAGTACATTATGCAACAAGGGGCGAAAGTAGCAGATTTTTCCCGAGGGTGCTTTTAGTAATTACCGATAGTAATTACCCGAGGGAAAAATCTATGTATTTTATTCCACTCTCGACCGTGGCCACATTTTGATTCTGTATTTATTATAAAACAAATAGTATTATAAAAAGAAAAATTTAAATTAAAAAAAATCAATTTTATGATTTTCTTCCCGGTGATTTTACTTTCGCCCCGCTACTTTTACTTTCGCCCCGTTAATTTTACTTTCGCCCCGCTACTTTTACTTTCGCCCCGTTAATTTTACTTTCGCCCCGTTGATTTTGCTTTCGCCCCGCTAATTTTACTTTCGCCCCGCTAATCCGATTTGCGGACAAAAAATGCTTCTTTTGCCCCGATTTTCAGGGGCAAAAAGTGGCCATTTCGTTCGAGTGAGGAATAAAATAGTTTTATAACAGAGTCAATATGCGAAAATAAACACAACATATTTACAGATACTGGTGACAGTGAACGAGAAGAAACGGGAGGCAGAAGGTGTCAAAGAAACGGTGCAAAAGTCCAAGGATGAAGCTGAAGCTCTGTTGAAAATAATATCAAAGGAGAAGAGTTTCGCAGAAGAAAAGTTGAAAGCTGCAGAACCAGCTCTCCTAGAAGCTGAAGCAGCTTTGTTGGTACATGCTTTATGTTTCAATTAAGTCTTATATTTTATGAATTATTAATATAATATAAATATAATAATAATAATAATAATAATATAATAATTAATAATTACCTATAACGACTAAGTGTAATGAGTAATCGTAAGTGTTAACAGCTTATAATTGGTACCGAAATGATTTATTTACTTAACTTAATTTTTTAGCTGATATTATGTCTAAAATGAGCCATTAATTAATAATTTAATTGCCATTTCTCATTATGTGTCTCAATTTGATTACAGACAATCAAAGCTGCCGATATATCGACAGTACGAAAGCTCGGAAAGCCACCCTACCTTATCACTCTAATAATGGACTGTGTATTGATACTGTTTGGCAAAAAACTGGACTCGGTTAAACCAGATCCCGAGCGGCAGTTCCTGATGTCATCGTGGCCCGAAGCATTGAAGGTAGAAGTCTGTTTTCGTATCTTTTTATGCATATAATTAAATGCATTTTAATTACACGCAACACCAATAGCGTTCATAGTATTGAAGTATACTCCGTGTATTCAATTAGAGATGGAACTCTCCCATCGCCTTTCAATTTTATTTATTTATTTATTCCACATGGGGCAAAACACGTCCAGCCGGCCATCCCAATTGTTCATGCCAACAAAACGTCCTCACATTTCACAACTTCAGGATGTTGGTCCGGTTGACGAAAAAACGTAGGAATTTTTTCAGATTTTTTATTGCATATTGCAGCCATGAAAAATCGCTGAAAATAATCATTGTTTATTTTTTAACGACAATACTACGACTCGCAAAAAAAAAACGTAAAAACATCAAGTTTAGGATTTTCAGCGTACTTTCTGACAACATTTTTTGTGAAATTCTCTGATTTCATTTATGCTACTTTTCAATTAAATTCTTATGATTAGGCGTTAAAAAAAAAACGATTATTATTTTCAGAAATTTTTAATAGCTGGAATATGCATTAAAAAAACTGAAAAAATTCCTACGTTTTTCTTCAACTAGACCAACATCCTTAACAAATTTCAGGACGTTCTGTTGACATGAAAAATTGGGATGGCTGACTTGACGTGTTTTGCCCCATATATTATTTTATAATAATAATATTTTCAAATGGTCACGAGTCACGAATGTTGTAAAAAAAAATATATAGTTCGGTATCTGAATTTGTTCGATACCCTAATAGAGATATAAATACTCTCCTTTCGTTCCCTTCCCCAAGAAAACCGAAAGAGTGGAAATAATAGATAAAATAGAAATTATTAAACTTAGTAAAATAAAATAATAATCTGGCGATATTATTAATTATTATCTTTTAACCAAATAATCAAAATAAGAAATTTAGCTAAAACCTAACATAATTCAAAGCCAAATTTATATTATTAAAAAAAAAATTGAATATAACTTAGGGAATAAAAATATTAATAAATATCGTGTTAAAATAGAAATAGATACTCTGTCAGCAGATCGTCCTAGGGTATATTCACATATTTGTAAAGCCAGAAACATGGAAATTTGTTGCAATATTAATAAAATAAAAAATAGACTCCAATTGATCACGCATTACCATGTCTCTTGCTGTGTATGCACCACGTCCAAGAACTATAATCCCTTAGAAACAGGTCATCCACGTACGGATGGCGAAAAAAAAAGAGGTAGGGAATTTAGTATATAAGACAACGTCCGATACGCTAATAAATCAATAAGTTTTCGAACATGCATTAATTATTCGACGTTCAAAAAGCTAGTTGACACCTAGTTGTCACTTACCCGCCGTGAAGACCAACGAATCCATCTCCGGGAAAACTAAGTATTGTCTTTGAATTTTGTCTTTTCATTTGGGATGAGTTATAATTATTAATTGGTAAAATCTTATTGAAGAAAATTAAAAATTTTCCATTGAAATAATTGTTTTAATTTTTTTCGGAGTGAGTCGTTGGGTTCTTCTCGGTTAATTATTTTTTTGTTTTTTTCATTATTGTAGTCTAAATTTTAATCGGGAGACATTATTTTTTTTTGTTGTAACATTCAATTCCATTTCATTAATAAAGAAATATATACAAAGTTGAAAAATTGAACAGTGAGAGTTCTTCAGTAATTAACTTTTATCACCAATAATCCTCAACTGAAACAAACATCGATTCCTGTTCTACGAAACAAGTAAGTAAATTTTTTTTTCTCTTTCTCTCTATGTTTGTGCATGTATTAGGTAAACGTCATTATAATTGTCATTCCTTTCGACAAATTATTATTTTAAATTATCGATAGCATTCTCAACCCTGTCCCGAGCAATTTTCCGAAAGGTTAGGCTCAAAAGGGGGTTTGCGTGTTTTTATATTTGCCATTCAGTGGTGTAACTTTGGTGTATACTTTTTGTAACGAGTGCAAGAGTAGAGGTGCTTTGAGTGACAGTGTTTGCGGAACGAACGGTGACAAGTGAGATTAGAATTTTTCGGCCCTAGGGCAAAAAAGTCCACTTTTTTGCCCTAGGGCCGAAAAATGCCCTAGGAAAAAAAAGTAATGTACGGCGCATGGGCAGACCAACTTTTCGACACTGCTACGAAAACCGCCACTTTCGTTCTGCAAAACTGCCACAAAAAGTGCCGCTTTTCGTGAACGAGTTACAAAAGAATATTGACTGTGAGAGTTCACAAAGTGAACTCATGAAAAATTAAATCAATGTAGAAATTAATGGGACTAATGAGTAATTGCTTTTCTCGAACGCCATTTTTTAATGAATTTACGTAGAAAACCTATTGTACCTTGTTTTCAAAAAATTATTTAGATTTTTTTAAGGGAATCCAGTGCAAGTTGGAACAGATGAATTTAAAAATCAGTGGTTTTATATTACTTCTTGGCACTCTGAGGCCATTTTAACATATGAAAATAGATCTCATAGTGAACTTGTAGGAGGATTCGCTCAAATGATAAATAGTTATATATAGAACGCGTCTTTGCTTTAACAAAAGTAGGGGTGTACACCAGCGTGTGCGAGCCTAATCGTTTATTTGGATTAATATTTGCGGTAAAATCTGAGGGAGATCTGGAGACGAAATCCAGGGTGAAATTCGCAATAAAATTTTACATATCGTTGCAATTTCATTTAAGGATTTATTACAGGTGCATTCTCAACAATCGAACAAATCAAGAACATTGATTTTGTATAATAATAATACCAAAATGTTCTTAACAATTTTTAAAATAAATTGATTAATTATTCGAGAGATAAACGGTGAAACCTTTTTTTCATGTCAAATAAATTTTTGTTGCTATTTAATTTTATTCGAAATTTAAAAAAAAAAATGAATATAAAGGTACGAATTTTGCGTATGTTTTGGTAGCAACATTCTGTAGTACACTAGAGAAGATTCGGTGTGATTGTACGAAAAATTACATAGCAATAGCGTTGAAAAAATGTCAATAATGAACATTTAAAAAATATAAGGAAAGTTTGAAAAAAAATCATATGGCTTTTGGAATATCAACAGATGTATTTGAAATGAGAAGAAAACGTTTTGCTGATTATTTCTTGAACAATTTATTCATTAATTTAAAAAAATTTTAAACCAATTTCGTTGACATCTTTACTACGATTGATTTTCAGATTTTTATACCATTTGTAAATGTTTAAAATACTTGCTAAATCTCACATTTGGGTGGAGAGTATAAAAAAAAAAAAACGGTTGAGTTTTCACAGTGATGAACTGAGAGTGCACAATTATTTTCAGCTCAAAGAAATAAAAGTTAATATCAAATAATTTATGCTCACTATAAATAAATAGAGAGGGATTTGAAAAGTGGTAGGAGGGTTGCAACTCTAACATTTAAATCCTTTCTATGGCACTTTTAGGTCATGGCCGATACGAGATTTCTTCACAATCTACAAAATTTTCCGAAAGACAATATAAACGGCGAGACCGTAGATCTCATGCGACCTTATTTAAACTATCACCTGTATACTTACGATGCGGCTAAACAAGCTTGTGGAAATGTTGCTGGTTTAATACAATGGACTATTGCAATGGTTTCCTTCTACGCTATAAACAAGGACGTTCTTCCACTTAAGGTAAATGGATTGCAGTACACACCAGTAATTGTGGTAAAGTAAAACATAATAAATCTGTATTTTCAAGTATAATCTACATAGTAATAAAGGACAAATTTCTGAGATCCATTGGACAATCACACAGGCACTCACAGACACTCACACAGACACTCACAGACACTTACAGACACTCACAGATACCCACAGACACTCAAAGACACTCACAGACACTCGCAGACACTTACAGACACTTACAGACACTTACAGACACTTACAGACACTTACAGACACTTACAGACACTTACAGACACTTACAGACACTTACAGACACTTACAGACACTTACAGACACTTACAGACACTTACAGACACTTACAGACACTTACAGACACTTACAGACACGTACAGGCACTTACAGACACGTACGGGCACTTACAGGCACTTACAGACACTTACAGACACTTACAGACACTTACAGACACTTACAGATACTTACAGACACTTACAGACACTTACAGACACTTACAGACACCTACAGACACTTACAGACACCTACAGACACTTACAGACACTTACAGACAGTTACAGACACTTACATCTCTGGGGGTCTAATACCAGGACTTATATTTAAAAATTAGGGCCTGTGTCTAATAGTGGGACTTACAAACATTAGGGCTAGAGAGGCCCATTACGGGATCTACAAAAATCAGGGCCGAAGGTGGACTCATAGGAGGACTTAGAAAAATCAGGGCTTGGCGAAGCAGCGGATGTACCAGAGGATTTATAAAAAAAAATATATATAGGGGGACTTATAAAAATTAGGGTTGTGAGGGCCTTATCGGAAGATTTATAAATATCAGGGCCTGAAGCGGTTACGGACGATTTGCCAAAAAACCGCGAGGGCGCAAAGCGCCCTAACTACAATAATCTGCTAGTTATATAAAACTTTAACTTTTTGTAGGCAAATTTGGCTGTACAAAAAGGCAAACACGACAAAGCCAATAAGAATTTGGCTGAGGCAGAAGCGATGCTGAAGGAAAAGGACGATGATTTGAGACAAGTACAGACGGAGTTCGATGGAGTAATGGGCGAACGTCAAGTAAATGATATTTGTTTGATGAAGCCTAATTGAGATTTTCAAATTGTTTTGTATATATCATTTAAGATTTAACATACTTAGAAAAATATTTTTTTTTATACAGAAAATAGTTGATCAAGCGGACGCGTGCCAAGCAAAAATGGACACAGCGACAGCGATGATTGATGGTTTATCCGGCGAAAGAGTTAGATGGACGAACCAATTGGCTACGTTCAAGTCTGAGACAGATCGTCTTGTTGGGGACGTATTGATTTTAACAGGATTTTTGTCTTATTGCGGCCCCTTCAATCAAGAATTTCGCACCATACTCCAGAGGCGATGGTTTGAATTTCTTCAGAATCGAAAGATTCCTGTTTCCCCGAGTATGAGTATCGTTGATTCGCTTACAGACACGGCAACGGTGAGGGTCAATTTTTTTTCGAGTATCGTGTATATTTCGTGCTCAATCCATTGAACACGATTTATTGATTGAGTGATTAATCTTGATGAGATATCCCGATAATAATTCGATTATAATTCAACGTCGTATTCATTCGTATTCTTCAAAAGGCCCGCAGAAAAACCCATTTTTCCATCAGCCCTTTTTTCAATCGACCCTTTTTCCATCGGCCCTTTTTTTCATCGGCCCTTTTTTTCATCGGCCCTTTTTTTCATCGGCCCTTTTTTCTATCGGCCCTTTTTTTCATCGGCCCTTTTTTTCATCGGCCCTTTTTTCTATCGACCCTTTTTTTCATCGGCCCTTTTTTCCATCGGCCTAGAAAGGCATTTTAGGGCAACCTTTATGGGTTGTAACCCGGTCCCAGTAGGGAATCCCTATTGTGGAAGCCCTAACAAAAACTAACATGGCCCTATTCTATTTAACGGTCGCCCGACTAACTTTCTGCAAGGGATGAGCTCCTCATAAAGGAAGTTTTGTAGAAGATGGGTGTGCAATAATTAGATTGGGCGTGCAAACAAATTTTTATTTCACTGTCTTAACATTTTCGAAACAGTGATAAATTTAAAAAGTCTGCAAGGTACATCTTTGCAAATTACTTACTCATTATTTCGTATCTTTGACAAAGCTTCCAATATGAGGAAACTAATGTGTAACCCCCATTTTTCATGTCAAAAAAAGGTCCTCATATTTCTTCAGGATGTTGATCTGGTTGAAGAAAAAAATGTAGGAATTTTTTCAGATTTTTTTATTGCATATTACGGCTATTAACATTTTTTACCGCTTTCACCGCTCACACAAAAAAAATCATAAGAGCATCAAATTTTGGATTTTCAGCGTAATTTCCAACAACATTTTTTATAAAATTCTACTATTCTATTTTATGCTATTTTTCAATTAAATATCTTCATTTCAAGATATTTAAAAAAAAAACTTTTTTTCGGGGACCACCCTAATACATACGGACATTTTTTCTAAACTACTTTTCTTGACGTTTTGCAATTATCCTGATATGAAAATTTGGAAAAAAAAAATTCATGAAAACAATGTTTCCTCTATGAGGAAGAAAAAATTGTTGCATAAAATTACAAATTTCTACAATATTTGATTTTTCATAAAAAGTTGTGGTAATTTGTAGACATTTTTTTCACCACCGAAAGTTCTATCGAAAGCCCTTGAAAAAGACTCGATAAGATACAAAAGTTCAAATTTGACAATATTTGATCATTATACCTTAAATCCTTTGAATATTATCGCCAGCCTCGACATAAAAAGTCACGCTAAAAAATAGTCAGGATTGTATCTGAATTTTATCCGCATATTATCGGATGGATGTTAGGATAGATCATCCGTGAATTTATCGAAAAATGAATGATTAATCATTGATTTAATTCTACAAATGCCTAGACTGGGGAATGGAATTTGCAAGGTCTCCCTAACGACGAGCTTTCAACCCAAAACGGTATAATCGTGACAAAAGCAACGAGATATCCTCTCCTCATAGATCCACAGTTGCAGGGCAAGACGTGGATAAAAAATAAGGAAAGGGAATTCGATTTACAAGTACGAAAATGAAATATTGTTCACATTCATTGTATCGTATAATTTTATTTTTATACTTATATCCTTTCATTGGCTATTTTTTTTAGTTAACTCTACTCAGTCACAAGTACTTCAGAAATCATCTCGAGGATTGCGTCTCCCTCGGTCGCCCTATGCTGATCGAGGACGTTGCCGAAGAATTGGATCCTGTCCTCGACAATCTGTTGGAGAAGAATTTCATAAAAATTGGCACTTCATTGAAGGTGTTTTTTTTTTTTTTTACTCTTTTCCAAGTAGAAAAGTGGATTTGTGGATTTTCTGATTTTCTGATTCGCACAATCTTGTGTAGAGAAATAAGAGCCAAAGTCCTAGATTTTTAAAGTCGAATAGCTCGTAGGTTTTTAAATATTTTTTGCTGAAAATTGGTATCCATTTAAGTTTTGTAGCTCCCAACAATCAAGCGTGCCAGTTTTTAAAATTACATTATTCTGATTGATTTGGAAAATTGGACCCCCTTAATTTTTGAAATTTCGATTTCGACTGTATGGCATCCTTTTTCAAACATAAAAATGCACATAAAAAATTACCGTTTTTTTCCAGTGGCAATTTCATATAGCCAGAAAAGACGTAGGACACCTGCCCTTATAATTCCGTGGACTTGGGTAAATCCTAAATATAAATTTATAAATCTGAAAAAATTCAGAGCTGCTTTTTTTGGTTAAATGAACAAACGTAAGGGATCCCAGTTATGATTTTATCGACGGACCTCCCTACTGTCAAATATATGAGATTTTGACTTAATTTTTGTGCCTTTACATGCTGTGGACACCTCCTAAATATAGTTTTTAAAATCTGAAAAAATTCTGGCATCATTTTTTCGGTGAAATAAGTAAACGTAAGCGGTGCCAGGGATGCATTTTTTTTTAGGACCACCCTATTCCCCACCTTTGAGTGTAAAAATACATGTCGGTTAGATTTTGATGAACAATAATATATCCTAAAATAATTAAAATCGGTGAGTGGGATGACACCTCTGGCGGTTTCCTTGTATCTACTTGTTTTCTCTCTTTTATTGTCACTGAATTCCTAACTCTTTTATTTCACACTAAAAAATGCAGGTGAAACTAGGTGACAAAGAAGTGGACGTTAATAAGGATTTTAGGCTGTACATAACAACGAAACTGCCGAATCCGTCTTACACCCCTGAAATATTTGCTCGAACGTCGATAATTGATTTTACCGTGACAATGAAGGGTACGTATAATTTTTTACGAGTTGGAATCATTTCCAACGATTAAATGTATAAATGTACCGATCAGGTTTGGAGGACCAACTTCTCGGTCGTGTAATCCTGACGGAAAAACGAGAATTGGAGACCGAAAGAACTCAATTGATTACCGATGTGACTACCAATAAGCGACAGATCAATGAACTCGAAGCAAACCTGCTGCACAAATTGACAACGGTGCAGGTAATAAAAGAGCATGTCAATGAAGCTGATAAATTAGAGAATAAAAAGTAACTCGTAATTTTTAATTTTTTTTTTATTTTCAAAGGGACCTCTGATCGAAGACGTAGAATTAATGTCAGTCCTAAACACCACGAAGAGAACGGCAGCCGATGTCAACGAGAAGCTAAGCATAGCGCGCGAAACTGAGATAAAAATCAACGTAGCTCGAGAAGAATTTCGACCAGTGGCGACGCGTGGTAGTGTCCTGTATTTTTTGATCTGCGACATGGCACAAGTAAACTGCATGTACCAAACGTCACTGGTGCAGTTTTTGGAACGCTTCGACATCTCAATGGCGAGGTTGTTATTGAGTATTTAAACAAACTTGCTATCTTAATGGCTTAAAAATTTGTCGATCACTGTTCACTGTCGAACAGTGAATATTGTTTGTTTCGAAAAAGTTTTAATTCATTCATTGTTAGTTGACCTGAGTTATAAGAAAATGACATTTTTTTCAAAATTTCAAAATCACGTAAAATCTTAAGAAAGTTTGAATTTTGAATACCGGTCACGCACACGCACACGCACACAAACACACTCAAACACACTCAAACACACTCAAACACACTCAAACACACACAAACACACACAAACACACTCAAACACACACAAACACACTCAAACACACACAAACACACACAAACACACTCAAACACACTCAAACACACTCAAACACACACAAACACACTCAAACACACTCAAACACACTCAAACACACTCAAACACACTCAAACACACTCAAACACACTCAAACACACTCAAACACACACAAACACACACAAACACACTCAAACACACTCAAACACACTCAAACACACTCAAACACACTCAAACACACTCAAACACACTCAAACACACTCAAACACACTCAAACACACTCAAACACACTCAAACACACTCAAACACACACAAACACACTCAAACACACTCAAACACACTCAAACACACTCAAACACACTCAAACACACTCAAACACACTCAAACACACACAAACACACACAAACACACTCAAACACACTCAAACACACTCAAACACACTCAAACACACTCAAACACACTCAAACATACTCAAACACACACAAACACACACAAACACTCACAAACACTCACAAACACACACAAACACACACAAATACACTCAAACACACACAAACACACTCAAACACACACAAACACACTCAAACACACTCAAACACACACAAACACACACAAACACACACAAACACACTCAAACACACTCAAACACACTCAAACACACTCAAACACACTCAAACACACTCAAACACACTCAAACACACTCAAACACACACAAACACACTCAAACACACACAAACACACACAAACACACTCAAACACACACAAACACACACAAACACACACAAACACACACAAACACACTCAAACACACACAAACACACTCAAACACACTCAAACACACACAAACACACACAAACACACACAAACACACACAAACACACACAAACACACTCAAACACACTCAAACACACTCAAACACACACAAACACACTCAAACACACTCAAACACACACACACAACTTTTTTCGACGTTTTAGACAATTTAAAGCACACTGACATTAAAATCTCGACAAAAACATGTTCACGAAAACAAGGCCTCCTCTATGAGTCAGCAAAATTATGTATTTTTGAGCCCAACCAGCCAGATAGACATCTTAAACCGTGACGAAAAAAGTATAGAATGTAATTTGGTGTTGAATTTATCGGCTTTTTTAACAGATCAGAAAAGAGTCCAGTAAATCAGAAGAGAATTCACTATATAATCGAATACTTGACCTTCGAAGTGTTCAAGTACAAAGCTCGAGGTCTTTACGAAAATCACAAGTACATGTTTATTCTGCTGATGACGCTGAAGATCGATCTTCAGAGGGCTTCGATTAGCCATGACGAGTTTCAGTATTTCATCAAGGGCGGGGCGGCCCTAGATCTGAATGCAGTCAAACCAAAACCCTGCAAGTGGATCACCGACGTCACGTGGCTCAATTTAGTTGCTCTTTCGTCCCTGAGGCAGTTTCAGTACATCACCGGACAGGTCGAAGCTTCTGAAAAAGTGTGGAAATTCTGGTTCGACAAAGACGCTCCGGAAGAAGAAGTCATACCGGATGGCTACAACATTCTGGATACCTTTCGGAGACTGCTTATAATAAGGTAACAAGCTTTTCTCTTCGTGGCGTTCCCGTAGGTCTGTGTTTGCAGTTATCGATTTTACTGCGGATAAATGAAAAATTTTGGTGAATTTGGATGAAATTTGGTTCACGTGTTTATAACTTATAGAAGAAAATTCGTGCACAAATTTGATGGAAATCGGTAGAGCGATTTTGTGGCTGTTTTGGACAATTTGCGAGAGATACATAAAATATGAAGTAGCAAGTATGCAGTGTGAAGGGTGACTTGTGATAAGTGTGCATATTTTCAGGGCTTGGTGTATGGACAGAGCGTTATCCCAGTCTCGAAAATATATCGCCAGTTCACTGGGCCCTAAATATGCGGAACCAGTGATTACGCTTCTTGACGTGATGCATGGCGAGTCCAGGCCGAACACTCCGATGATATGTTTCTTGAGCATGGGCTCGGATCCGACACCGAGCATCGAGCAGCTTGCCAAGAAAATGGAAATCATATGTAGAAGCATATCCATGGGACAGGGACAGGAGGTTCACGCACGAAAATTGTTGAGCAATGCGAAAACAGAGGTAGACGTTGCTACAGTACCAGATTAATTAACTGTAGTGCTTATGTTGCGTCTATTAGCCACCTTTGTATCGTGATGGAAATTTGGCAAATCGTAACTCGGGTCTGAGTCAACCTTGCCGAAGATTCCGACTTTCCTATATAGGATAATTTCTAACTATTTGAGATGCTACATTTTTTTTTTTTTTTTTTAAAGTTAGGATTTACCAAATTTCCATCATAATACAAAGGTCATTCATGTCAACACGATGTTTGATCGTTCGAAGAGCTGTAACTCTGAAACAAAATTGCCGCCCATCTCGCCAATTTTTTTCAAGATTCTAGGCATTTCAACAAAAAAAAAATGTGCAAATTTCAGCTAAATCGGAAATGCCGTTTCGGAGGGAAAAAAGTGGCAAGTTTATTTAATTGAAAAATAGCATAAAATGAAATCGGAGAATTTTGCAAAAAATGCTGTTGGAAAGTACGCTGAAAATCCAAAATTTCATTTTATTATGATTTTTTTTTTGCGAGCCGTAATATCGGCGTTAAAAAATGAACAATGATTATTTTCAGAAATTTTTAATACCTGGAACATGCAATTAAAAAATCTGAAAAAATCCCTACGTTTCTTCTTCAAATAGACCAACATCCTGAAGAAATGTGAGGACGTTTTGTAGACATGAAAAGTTGGCCAACTTGACGTGTTTTGCCTCATATATATGCACTCTTCAAGTTTGCTTTACATTCCTGCAGGGCTTCTGGGCACTTTGTCAAAATTGCCATTTGGGTCTGGAATACATGGCCGAACTGGCGAATTTCGTTGCTGACATGGACTCGCCGCATCCCGACTTCCGAGTCTGGATAACCACTGAACCGCACAAAGATTTTCCAATATCTTTGTTGCAGATGTCGATTAAGTTCACTTATGAACCGCCCCAAGGTACGTAAATCTCTGAGGCATTCCGCGCCAATTCAGCCAAGCGAATTTTCTGCTCGGAAAATGTTGTGATTTTCAAAAATGTCGTACTCTCAAAAAGCTGCTAATTTTTAAGAGCTTGAATGTATCCATTCACGAGATAATAATATTATTATTTTCTTTTGAAATCCATGATGATATATCGGTAACCCTAAACTGTGTCATAAATTTTAAAAAGCCAAAATTCAAGTTTCTTAAGGAGGGTCAGTCAGCAAAAAAAAAAGAAAGGATTTTCAGAGAGTTGTATTTTTTGTTCCATCCAAAAAAATACTCCCGGAAAAAATACCTCCCAGAAACAGACAGAAATCATCGGTAGGGTTTTTTAGGGCTCTTTAGGTTCTTTTAGGTTCTTTTAGGGCTCCTTAGGTTCTTTTAGGGTTCTTCCTTTATTTTTTATCCCCTTTTTTTCCGGTAGTATTTTTTCCGGGATTCGAAAATTCATGTCGTTTTCTTCAAACTACTGCCATTTCTGCAAATAAATTTTTTTTTCAATTCCCTAGGTAGCGCCATAGCTACTACCTTCTTAAATAAGAAAAAACAAATTTTTTTTTTATTTAATGGATGAGTCATATCTCCGCCATTTTGTAATTTCTCCATTTTTTTTTTTTTGGAAATTGTTCTTAAATACGTACTTTACGTATGTGAAATAAAAGATTTTTTTATAAATTTTATATCTGCGTAAAAAAAAAATTCATTTTTTAACCGATTTTTCCGACCGTCAGGGTGGGTTAACCCTTGTGAGGGAATTTATTACGTTTTATATTTTTTTTTAATTTTTCTATAAACTACAACTACCTTCTGTTCACAAATTGACTTTCAACAAATAGAAGCTGTTCGACCGATTCTGCCAAAACCACGGTGGTGTAACAAAATGTAACAAACCAGACTAGAATTCCGGATTTCCCGGTTCGAACCCAATCTATAACGAAATTTTTTTCAAACTTTGTAACTTATTCAATCAATTAGAATCTGCGGTCGAAACTATGTTCGTGAAGGTTCGCAAATGCGAAATTCGAATTAAGCACGTGCTCGCACGTTGAGTTGAGTTCGCAAAAAAAACATGATAGATGATCGAAAATAGTCGTCAAAAATAAAAACAAATGTTAAACATAGTCGGAGAAACAGACAAAAAATCCAACGTTAATTTATGTATTTTATGAAACACTGAAATAGACAATCAAACAGAGAGACTCAATAAACTATTCTTTTTTTTAGGGGTGCGAGCAGGGCTACTGGCTACATACAGCGGGATGAATCAAGAGATGCTCGATCAGTGTGACGCAGTTCAATATATTCCTCTTGTCTACACAGTCTCGTTTCTCCATACGGTCGTTCAAGAGCGTCGAAAATTTGGTCCACTCGGTTGGAACATCCCGTACGAATTCAATTCGGCCGATTGGCTGGCTTCCTGCATGTTTATGAACAATCATCTTAACGATTATGATCCTAAACGCGGAATAAGCTGGCCAACTGTCCGGTACGTTTCAGAGGAAAAAAAAAATTTGTTCACTCCATTTTCTAAAAAAAATCGGTCTAAAATTTACTACAAAATTGGAGCATTATGGAACAAAGATCTACATTGAATTTGGGCCAAATCTATGCAGTACCTTTTGTTTTTACACAATTTTGAAATTTTTCAAAAATACCTCCGTGCGCTTCCGCAATTTTTGAGATACCGATCTAAAACTTGGTACAAAGTTGAACAATTGTAGACCGATGATTGATATTCAATTTGAACAAAATCGGGTCAGTCGTTCAGATTTTATCTTCTAACAAATTTCGAGATATCGGACTGAATCAACTATTACAACTGGTACACGAATCAACTGTTATAGACCGAAGATCGGTATTGAATTTGGGCAAAATTGCTTGTCGTTCAAATTACATGCGAATTCCAATAAAAAAAAAATCTCCGATGACACGTTTACGCAAAAGGTAACATTTAAAAAGTACCTAATCACAAAACAAAGCTAGTTGAGGAAGTCAAATGTCCACCAAAACGGTGCTGATGGATTCCTCCATCAGCACAATTTTCAGCTTTTTTATTTAGACTTCGACAATGTCGTTAAAAATGTCAATTTATATTCTGGACTTTTCATATTACTGACCTTTACGCTTTTCTTCAATTTCTGATAGTGATTCAAAATTGTATTTAGCAGCCTAATGTAAAATTTGATCGACTAGATACATGATCGGTGAGGTACAGTACGGAGGTCGAGTGACTGATGACTACGACAAAAGGCTCTTGAACACATTCGCAAAGGTTTGGTTCTCCGAGGCTCTGTTCACCGAAATTTTCGCCTTCTACAAAGGCTACGGAGTCATGAATTTCAAGCAAGTCAGTGATTATTTCGAAGCTATCGATTCTATGGCCCCGATAGATCCTCCTCAAGCATACGGGCTTCATTCCAATGCCGATATTACGTGAGTTACATAGAGAAAGCTTCGGGCTTTTTTTTTTTCTCCGAGGATTTTCATGTCACTATACTCAGCAAGCCTGACAAGTAGAACCTTGCAAATTGATTCCTCATTTTTTAAATACTTTTTGAATAAAGCTTCCTGCCTTCCTGTGTCAAAACTATTAAATAAGAAGGAAGAAATTTGAAAGGTACCAATTTGCAGATTTTTATCCTGTTCGTTTCTATCTTATTAGCTTATAAGGAATTAAAGGGTATGGAACTTTTTTAATTAAAGTTATCAGAGCAACACAACGCTAGATGTTCTGGACACGATCATCTCGGTGCAACCAAAAGAAGCGGGTGGTGGTAGCGCCGGCGAATCGAGGGAAGCTTCGGTCGTGAGACAGGCGAAAGAAATGTTGGATAAATTGCCACCGGCCTTTGATCCCTATGAAATTAAAGACAGGTTTGTTCATATCGTTAACTACAATTTTTTTTTTTTCATGGACGCTCATCAATTAAAGGGTTGCGGTATTAAATTATAAATATAAAATAGTATTTATTTACTGTCATAACTGAATTAAGTACATTGCTGTTTAATTACAAAATATATGGGGCATTCAGTGACATATCAGATCGGTAATTTTTTGTACAAAAGTACTTGTCGAAAAAAAGCGTAGCAATTTTTTTTTAGATTTTTTTAACACTTTTTACCTGAGACAAAAAAATTTCGAAAAATTAAATCTCAGGTGAAAAGTGTTAAAAAAAATCTGTAAAAAATTTGGCTCGTGTTTTTCGACAAGTATTTTCGTATTAAAAATTACGGTACCGATCTGAGATGTCATCGAGAGATTCTTATCCAGATGTCATGGAATGCACCTGATATTATTATTTTAATATAGTCAGCATACCTCCACTTTGATAATATCACTTTTTCGATATTATAAGAAACTTTTTTGATTATTTTTATCCCAAAAATGCATTCTTATCTTTTATTTTATTTTTTTATTTTTTTATTTTTTATGAAATTTTTTATTTTATTCAAAAATGAATTCTAATATTTTATTTTATTTTTCAAATTTATTTTTGGCAATTATGAAATCTCCATCTTCGCATAGGGCTCAAAAATATTGTTATATTATATAAGATTTTTCCCAATTTTTTGAGATTTTTAAAAAAGTAGATTTTTCCAAAAATTTCAAAAAATCATAACTCAGGTAAAAAGTGTTTAAAAAATCTAAAAATAATTTGGTATGTATTTTTCGGCAAGTATTTTCGTATAAAAAATTACGGAGTCGATCTGAGACATAATCGCCAGATCCTGATCGAGATGTCATGGAATGCCCCATATATTACAGTGTACACGAAAATTAAAATGATAATTATTACTTTGACGTGGATTTAGATTACGAATAATGGATCCCACAGCGTCGATGAACATTTTCCTGAAGCAAGAAATCGATCGCATGCAGATTGTTATTATATTGGTGCGTTCCATGCTGAAAGAGTTGCTTTTGGCCATCGAGGGTGTCATAATAATGAATGAGGTATATTTTGTATGCTTTTTTTTTTTTTTTTTTTTTAAGTCAATGTTCGAACGAAGGCAATTTTTTTTTCAGCAATTGAGAGATGCTCTGGATAATATTTACGACGCAAGGATACCCCAAGCCTGGAAATCACGTTCCTGGGAATCGTCTACCTTAGGATTTTGGTTTACCGAGTTGCTTGAGCGAAATCAACAATTTTCAAGCTGGATTTTCGTTGGGAGACCAGCGAAGTTTTGGATGACAGGTTTCTTCAATCCACAAGGTATTGTTTTATGTTAGGTGAAATGAGCATTGGCGAAAAGGGCGACTTTGTTGTAATGAAGAGTTGTTTATTAATTTCTACATTTCGACCTTTGGTCGGAGGTTCTCTCCAGGAATTCATTATTAACTACGTAAATTAGGGCGGTCCTTATTTAACGACAGGTCAATTTTCGTTTCTTTCACCCAACAGATTTCTTCCATTCCAAAAAAAAAAAACTATGTAAATTATTTAAATTTAAATTAAATTATTTAAATTTAAATTAAATTATTTAAATCTAAATTAAATGAAAATTTAATTAAATTATTTAAATTGTACCGAATAATATTAACCCGTGTCCCGAAGAAATTGAAGTTATTGTTTCACTTTAAATGGGAAAAATAATGGTTTTTATATGCGTAAACAAGCGGAAAGAAATTATATATGAAGCTAATATTTACAGAAATTACAACTAGAAACCTTACAAATCAATTTTTTCAATTTTTGAACAAATGAATTGTAGTTGTAGATATGTAGGTAGGTGTATTCGAAATTGGATAAGATCTTTATTCCACGTAAATCGAGTTGGAAATTTTTTTTTTTACTACGTCATATATGTAATATAATACATATAACGTTATAACAAACTATATATACATATATGTATACTCATTAGGATGTGTTTAAGAAGTACATTATGCAACAAGGGGCGAAAGTAGCAGATTTTATCCCAAGGGCGCGTTTACTGCACGGGCGAAGCGAGGGCAGTAATTACCCGATCTAAAAATCAATAGTATTTTATTCCACTCTCGACCCTGGCCACTTTTTCATTCTGTATTTATTATAAAACTAATCCTATTGTAAAGAAAAATGTACAATTTTTTTTTAAATGCATAATTTTTTACTTTCGCCCCGCTAATTTAACTTCTGCCCCACAAATGCGATTTGCGGGAGAAATATGCTACTTTTGCCCCTATTTCCAGGGACGAAAAGTGGCCATTTCGGTCGGGTATTGAATAAAAGCTTTTTTTTTAGTCCGCACTAACATCAAACGTTCATGTTGAAACTCAATCGATACCAGTTAAAATTGGAGGCCCGAAAAAAAATATTTAAAGGTGCCTCAACCGCCATTTAGATTTTCCACTCGATTTACATGCATACAAGATGGTCGTCGGCATTTTTAGGGGACTATTTTCCAGGAACCTCATATTTTTTCCCTACAAATATAGCAAATTTTAAAGACAAAAAGTGGTTACTTTTTTTTTCTAGGGCTTGTAGTTTGCTAGGTATGAAAAATGAGATTTATTGAGCTCGATCCATCGTGCCGTTCGTGAGTTATGGACGATTGAATTTTCTGTCTCTGGAACATACGGACATTTTTTTCTACACCATTTTTCTCGACGTTTTGGCCCATTCTGAGTACGCTGACATGAAAATCTCGAAAAAGAAATTTTTCACGAAAACAGAGCTTCCTCTATGAGGAAACAAAAATGTAATTCTTTTAATTTTATTTGATCGGGTTAATGATTTACACAGATTTTTCATTTCTGTAAAATAGAATAAATCTGCTGGTTGAGAGATACAAAAATCGAACTTTCGACAGACAAGCCTAATCTACCACCCTAATCTACATTCATCCCATTTATTTTTTAACACACGCGGCTAATTTATCAACACTATTCATTGTTTTATATAGCTATCATTATTCTATTATTATTGATTTCTTCTTTCTATTTCGATTTTAGGTTTCTTAACCGCTATGCGGCAAGAAGTGACGAGGGCGCATAAAGGCTGGGCTTTGGACAATGTGACCCTTCACAACGAAGTTACACGTCAGCTGGGCGACGAGATTAGAACGCCACCCTCCGTGAGTGGTTTATTAAAAAATAATGAAAAGTATACATAAATATTAGGAGACGATCACTGCACGCTTCGTGCAGGGATCGACGAAATAATTTGTCGAATCGAAATAAATCAACCCAAATTCAACCTTGAATCAACTATCTACTGTCTTCCAACCATAAACCAACCAAAAACCAATCACTAGTTAGGGTCGGATAGGTCCGCGAGGGGAAGCTTTGTGAAAAACGAAATTTAATGAGAAAGCAATGTGCTAAGTTTGCACTTTTTAAAAAATAATTTAATTTAAATTATTAAAAACACTAATTTTTAATAATAATAAAATAATTTAATTTATTTAAAGATTTAATAATTTTAGGAAGGAGTTTACGTTTATGGACTTTACTTGGAGGGCGCTGGTTGGGACAGAAGAAACAACAAACTCTGCGAATCGTCTAACAAAGTTCTCTACGTTATGATGCCGGCGATTCATATTTTTGCACTCTACAATACACCAGACAAAAGTCCAAAGTTATATCAGGTGAATAATCAATTTATTTTTGCGTGCATGATCGTATGACGCAATTATGACTTTTTTCGCAAACCTTTTTCATTTCTTCCTTTTTCAGTGTCCTGTTTACAAAAAGCCCAAAAGGACGTACATGCTCCTGGTGACACCGCTGTGGCTCCAGACAACGAGGTCTCCAGATTTTTGGATTCTACGGGGGGTCGCACTTCTGTGTGACAATAAATAATTAACGTTATTCTTAACAGCGCATCGACTAGTGATGAATATTTATTTGTGTTTAAATGAAGTTAAATTTACAAATAAAAATGATTTCTCGGTAAATGATGAGAGCTGAGCCTGAACGGTATTTAATCGTTCACTTTCAATTTATTCTTTGGATTATCCAGAGTTCGGACGCGGATTTGCGGAAAATTCGTTGAGAACAATTCGTCGAGTAAACCTTTAATTAATTAATAGATAACTAATCTAATTTCGTTAGCTCGAGTCTCTTGTCTTTATTTTTTTTTAACTCGAATGTTACAATCATTCGCATTTATATCAACATAAAAATATCTACGAATTTGACGTTTCAATATAGTTACTTTGGAATGAAATTGTGTTATCACTGTGAACATCCATTGGTATCTTTGATAACCGGCCAACTGTTATCCTCAATGCTCTTAATATAGTCATTGATGGGCCGTTCTCCAACGGAGAATTCTTCATTGATATCGAGGTGAAGACCAGAAGAGCCGCTTTCCGGCCACGCGATATTTAACAGCGGGTCTTTATTTCCATCGGGAGTTGGATTTCTAGAAAAAAAATAAAAAACATCATTACTCAAAGCTTGCAATCATTGAATTGTGAATTTTGGAGATTATTGGGGCAAATGGGCAATGAAATAAAAAATCTAATCAGTGTTAAAATTTTTTTAAATGATTCCTTTTTTGTTCTCTAATAACTTTCGTATTTGTTCCCTTTTGCCGTCTCATAGAGAACTCTTCGTTTCCACGATTTTTTCGAGATTTTCATGCTAGAGTATTCAGGAAGGTCCAAAACATCGAGAAAAGTGGTTCAGAAAAAAATATTAGTCTTTCTACATGTGTTCAGACATCCTTGTTAGCAGACTAGCATGGAAATCCGCAATATTCTAGATATTATTCTCCAATTTGGTACACAAGTCGGCTAACACATAACAATGTTTGGGATTGAATTAAGTGCGAATCGGTCAAAGGGTTAAAAATACTTGTCATTTTGAAAAACCTTTTAAAAATGTTTTTTTTTTGCGCTGTAACTTTTTAAAATATTAATATAACTGGCTGGAATTTTCTACACAAATTAATCAACATTGAACCATGATTGATGTTAAATTTGTCGAGAATCGATCGAGTGGTTCCAATTTTTTTTTTTTTTTTTTTTCAAATATCTGTACACTGTCTAACTGTTGTAAATTCAGAGATATCAAAGGTAGATATCACAAGGTTCTACTTTGCAGACTTTTTAAAAAACCTCTGAAAGCTGTAAAAAGTTGTTTTGACGAAATAAAAGATTTTTCACTTCACTGTCCGGTTTGCCGTAATTTCCCCTAGATCTTCAGTTACTTGCCCGTATTTCGCAAAGTTGGTCCACATTCGAGTCATACGACTTCGGACGATGGATATCGGATCGTCGGAATCAAGCGGCATATCGACATCCGATATCCACCAGATGTATGCCATTTCATCACCGTGTGCCGAACCTTTTGTAAATAGACAAAAAAATACAGGAGAAAAACTGTAGCATCCTTAAGTTCAGGAACACAAAAAGGAAGAACGAAAATTCAACATACCATCTTCGTGAACTTTGAAAATCTCTTTATGCAACGACTCATCAGCTTTAAACGATACTTGATAATAATATACAGGATGTGAAGAATACTTATTCAACATTCTTTGGGTCTGGTCCACTCCGGTCTTATAAAGCAGATCACTGGTTTCCTAATGACATCATCCACAATATTATTATTTATCGATCAACGATCAGTCAATCTTAGATTTGTTAACATAAATTCTGTCAGAATTCAATGATTTTTACATTGACGAACATGTAGATCCAAGACTCCGAACTGACATGATCTAGCGTCCATTCATATTCAGACTTTGACGATGTGAAGCCCTTAACGATACTGACAGTCTTTGGCAATGGTCCCGGCAATGCGGTATAACTAGCTTCGGTTTCGGCTACGAGTTCCTTTATTTCGTCGAGCTCTTTAGAATCAGAAAAAGATTCACGTTGGAGTGGAGTTTATGTAAGTGTCATACCATACCATTACGGGACTTGGTTTTGATCCCTGACCTCTCTCAGATTGAATCCGCGATTTTTGTGTCTATATGATTGTTTTGACTCGCGAAGACACTCAGTTTTTTTTCGCATTTTTTCGAATCAATTTGAGTCATCCACAAATTTTCAATATAAACGTATTGATTGACACAAATTAAACATCTGAAAAATCTTCCGAATTGGTTAGTTTGTATTTGAGTGGGTGACTCTAAGTCAGTACTAGGTTGGATGACCGCCTGTCTGACTGAAAAAATTCATGTCGAATATTCTGACCCGCTTTACAATCCTGCGAAGTTTCATCAAAATCGGAGGAGAATACCTCCTAAGGTTTTCGTGTTAGATAGGTGACCACCGGATCGACTCAAAAGTCACTATTTAAATGGGTGACTACCGGGTTGACTCTAAGAGTCAGAACTTAGATGGGTGACAGCTTGGCTGACTGTGGCGATTAATACTTAGAACGGTGACCGTCAGGGTGACTCTGCGGGTCAGAACTCGAATGGGTGACTGATTCTTAGGGAAGTGCTCAGAAATTGCAGTAAGGCCTCAGCTTCTTATTCTTGAGTTGTAGAGTACAAAGCCCGAGGTCGGATTTTGAGTGTCTTCGAGACTCGGAACAATCATGTAAGTAAAATATCGCGGACCCGGATCGAGAGATCAAGGGTCAAAACCAGTTTGAAGTTTGATATGATTCATTATTGAAATTACACACCGCTCATATAAGTAAGAGTTTCGTCCGCCGTAAATCCTATCATATAAGGCACTTGACTAAAGGTCCCGGCTTCGTACACCTCGACAGAGCATTTCGACATGAAGACTTTACCGTCCGGTGCTAGACTGGGATTTTCGAGTACTGGTGCCATCGGCGAGTCGACTTTACCCAAATTCGACATTGTGTTTACAAGATCGTACGCAGAGAAATTATAAAAAGCGCGCACTAGAGCGTCGTTCTCGATCACAAATACACCGAGCTGCGAAGCGATACCAATGGCTGCTGCCTTGGTTTTCGAATTCAGAGCGAAGGCCCATGGATTTAATGCCATGCCGCTCATGGAGATTGCACTGTTGAACAAACCTAAAGAAGTCAACACAAGCTTTAAAATACAATTTGCCAATTTTGGTTGAAAATGTATTTAACAAAAAAAATGTTGTGCAGTTGAGGGTCCAACTAAGCCTACAAAAAATTATGAGCCAAATCGGAGAGGTCGAGGCCAAATCCAGATCGAAAAGGGGTGGATTGCCCCATATATACACACCTGGAGCTACATCGCGTCCGAATATTTATTTTCAGGGAAACTGATGGCAGCGGTATTCGAATCCTCGATCTACCGATTCTTAAATACAGGTATTTATACGAACCCTCGATCTACCGATTCTTAAATACAGGTATTTATTCGAACCCTCGATCTACCGATTCTTAAATACAGGTATTTATTCGAACCCTCGATCTACCGATTCTTAAATACAGGTATTTATACGAACGCTCAATCTACCGATTCTTAAATACAGGTATTTATTCGGACCCTCGATCTACCGATTCTTAAATACAGGTATTTATACGAACGCTCAATCTACCGATTCTTAAATACAGGTATTTATTCGGACCCTCGATCTACCGATTCTTAAATACAGGTATTTATTCGAACCCTCGATCTACCGATTCTTAAATACAGGTATTTATTTGAACCCTCGATCTACCGATTCTTAAATACAGGTATTTATTCGAACCCTCGATCTACCGATTCTTAAATACAGGTATTTATTTGAACCTTCGATCTACCGATTCTTAAATACAGGTAATTTATTCGAACCCTCGATCTACCGATTCTTAAATACAGGTATTTATACGAACCCTCGATCTACCGATTCTTAAATACAGGTATTTATTCGAACCCTCGATCTACCGATTCTTAAATACAGGTATTTATACGAACCCTCGATCTACCGATTCTTAAATACAGGTATTTATACGAACTCTCGATCTACCGATTCTTAAATACAGGTATTTAAGAATCGGTAGATCGAGGGTTCGAATAGCGCTGCCATCAGTTTCGCTGAAAATAAATATTCGGACGCGATGTAGCTCCAGGTGTATATATATGGGTCAATCCACCCCGTTTCGATCTGGATTTGGCTTCGACCTCTCCGATTTGGCTCATAATTTTTTGTAGGCTTAGTTGGACCCTCAACTGCACAACATTTTTAACCAAAATTCTTAAATACAGGTATTTAAGAATCGGTAGGGACGTGGTTTAGGGGCAAGCACGCTAGCCACTAGACCACAGTACTGGTCAGTATATCCGAGTAGTTAGAGTTATCGGGTACTTTGTGTACCCGAGTAATACGGATAGTCCGGGTATTCGCGAAACTCGGATATCCGGATAGGTTCGTCTTGAACTAATATTCGGATTTGAAGTATGAGATCCGCCAGATCCGGATAATCGGGGTTATCCGAGTAGCCGATAAATTTCAAGCACCAATCAAAAGGTACTCACCAGTGGACATTTCGGAGAGCAAGTGGTAATTGACGGAAAATCCTCCGGCGCTATGTCCGAAAATAGTCACTTTGTTGGGATCACCGCCGAAATTCTCAATGTTTTTTTGAACCCATTGTAAAACTAAATTTTGATCCTTCAATCCAGCGTTGCCGGTTGCATTGGAATGATTCAGTGCCAGGAACCCCAAAGCACCTAAACGATAGTTGAAGGTGACAATGACCACGTCGTTCTCAATAAGAAAATCGGGACCGTAGAAACTGCTGTTACTACTACCCGTTAACAGAGCACCACCGTGGATCCACACCATCACTGCCTTCAGCTCTTTAGGCGATTTGGGCAAATTGGTCTACAATGAAAAAGTAAACACATGGTGGTACTGGTTTCTTCTTCGCTGTGTCTACAGTAAAGTATACAAAATCATCGATTAATTCTCGACATACCATTTTTTTTATTTAAAATTAAAAATAAAATATAATTTTTTTTTTGCTACAATTTTTATGCTCGAATACTAGCATAAAATAGAAAATCACGGACGTACCAGTTATTAAATTAAGAACGAAATATTTTTTTAAAAATTTCTTTCCGTATAGGAAAACCTTTGTGGTGGTTGTTACGTTCGGGCTATTTTTTCCATACCTAAGATCTAAATAAATTGTTATTGTACTTCAATTATCGCTTTTTCTATGGGCTACCGAATTTTATTGAAAATTCGGTAAATATCCTCGAGAGATAATATCTCCGACCTGAAATATCCTGCCAAATAATTAATTTACAAAAATTTGACACGATAAGCTTCGATTTTTTGAAACATAAAATGATGCAGTGACCGATATCGTAAAATAAAAATCTTTTACAAAAAAAAAATTCAAAGCAACATGTTACCCAAGTAAAAGTCCTCTGTAGTGAACCGAGATGACCTGAAAAAACGTGGTCCATTTAAATCCTTCACAAACATGATTTTTAACGAATTGGAGACTGGATTACAAGAGTTTTTCGAATGATCCGGAATGATCTAAAAAACTGGGGATAGCGGCTTGGGGATATCGAATCTACAACTAACTAAAAGGGATATGATTTTCAGTGGAATCGCCCTTACAGAAAAATATTCTGCTACAGCGAAAAGACTTCCAATGACTATTGAATTTTTAGTAGATACCATTAAGTTATCAATAGTAATTTTGTGGTACCAGTAGTGTTTTGCGTGAGGGTCATGTGATATGACTAGAAAAAAATATCTGTGGAAGAAAAACCGGGTGGGGCGTCAAAATAGGGAAAGCTACAGATTTTGAATGAATTTTTGAATTTCAAAGTCGACGAAAGTGCAAATGGAAAAAGGCCGATCTTACGAGAGTGTGTAAAGTTTTATATAAAAATAAAGAATACCAAGATGTCTAAAGAATTTGATATGGAATGGACATATTTAGGAATAGACGAAACTACAAGGGGAGAAATATGAAATTGACGAGAGTTCGAACAGTTTATAACCCAATCATGCAATATTTTCATTGTTTTCAAATGATACACTCTCTGAAAATATATATTCAAACAAATGAGTGTTTGGATAATGAAATTATCAAAGAAACAATTATTCGACTTAGTGGTCTGTCCAAATAAAAAATTCAAACTACTTGTCTGTCGTTATTGTAATTTTCATAATTCTAGAATGTATGGAACACGAATCTGACTGGTAGACTCAATTTCCAAATCCGACTCAAGGCTGAATCATTACAGTAATGCTTTGCAAATGTAAATATGCTCAGCGGTGCTATCAACGAAGCTTAAGATAAAAAGTGCTTAGATATACATTGAAATACATGTGTATGCGCACATATTTAAAAGAACTGTGTAAGGGAGCTAATCGCTAGCACGCTATGTTTTTTTTTAGGCCATCTCGGTCCAACACTAAGAAATTCTACTTGGCAAATATATTGGTATACATTTTTTTTTGGTACTAAACAGACCAGATGCGCTACCGCGCAAAACCATTTTTCTATATGGACGCTGCAGCGCTCTCATGTCAAATATCAGCTTTGAAATTTGACAAAAATGAAAAGATTTAGTGCATGAACTTGTTGGTCACGGTCCCGGTGTCCGCGACCAATCAGAGCACGAATAGATCGACAACAATGGATTTCGTATTTGTCGCTCATGAATTTTTTAAGATATGTAAAAAGTGTTTTTTATGAAAAATATTTTTTCTGCAAGCACTTTTTTTGTAATCGTTTGAAATTTTTTGTAATCGTCTTTTTGTTTTTCTAATGGCTACAATTTTAGTACTTGGCGTACGGTTTTTTTTCAGATATGGAATGTCATGCATTTTGTAAAGTTCTGTGAGTTTGGAAAAATAGCGAAAAATAATATCCGCCTAAAATTGCGATTTACCAGATACGTATCATTATTGCGGAATCTAATTTTATTATAATAAATCTTATTTGAAAGAGAAAAGAATGTATATATTGAGCCAGATACATTTTTCTCCGCAATGTGTTGCCACAGGTAATTCGAATTTCAATTTGAAAACTACCTTCACATCGAGACGCGTCTCTTGATATTAGCACCCAATAATCTTTTTCCGAATGGCCTCCCCCCCCCTCCAATTTTGATCCAAATATCCTTAAACGACCGATTGGAGATGAATATAAGATGAGTAGTTTTTGCGGTGAGTTGCTGTCACGTTTTTGCACAAAACGACGTCCTCGCGGATTTTCCAACTAAAATCCAACCTGAAATCCAACTGGTCGGTTGGTGCGCCGTTTCAACGGTTGGACTTAGGACGGTCTACGATTGGAATTGGAAATTCTGACTGTCATCCAACTACCAATTTAGTAGAAAGGATCTACGTTGGAATTTCCAATATCAACAGAGATCGAACCTTTCCGTGTAACGGCTAAAGGATTGAATGAGAGTTGGATTTACAAATTCCAACCTTTCCATGTAAAGGCTAAAGGGTTAAATGACAGTTGGATTTACCAATTGCAACCCTACTCCAACCTTTCCGTGTGAAGATTAGAGAGTGGACTGAGAGTTGGAATTGTCAATTCCAACCTTACCGCGTTAGTGGAATTCGACTTGACGTGGAAAAGTTGGTTTAGGGTTGGAATTATAAATTCCAAACTTCATCCAACCTATGAGCCCTCACGCGGAAAGGTTGGATCTCGGTTGTAATTGCGGATTCCAACCCTCATTCGACCTTAGAGCCATTAAACGGGAAGATTGCTATTTCGGTTGTTCGGCGAAAACCAACGATAAATCAGTCTTCGACAAGTTGAAGATGATTTAAAATTGCAAGTTGGACTTCAGTCGGATTTTGATAAATCGACCTGTAAGCTGCTCTGTTAATCCAATCGTTGGAATGGCGCCCCAATCGTCCGGTTGGTTTCTCCTCGATTTCCATTTCATTCGCCCCCAATCCGCCTAATTATTGACGGAAATTGAACGACCAACCAAGATCCAACTTATAATCCGACCCAAATTTAGAGTTGCGAATTCCGTTAGGTCGTATTTGGTTTTGGCGATGACCTACCGATAAATTAAACTATGAAATTAGCAGAGACACGAATTACCAGAGATACAGAATGAAACATTACAGAATTACAGAGTAAAAGAGAATGAGAATAGTAGTTTGCGATACGAGTGAGGTAAAACCTCCACCACAATGACAAAGCTGCGAAGTGCGTCACACGAGGCGCACCAATGCGTGTTACGAATGCGTTTCGGACAAGTGCGGCTCGTGCCGATTCACGATTCACAGCCTTCTGATAAAATTCGCAATACCTCACGAGTATCGCATACTATTTTGTGCAACAAATGTATGACCAGACATGCAGTAGCAAAGCGAGCCGCATGGGCGCGGGTTTCAGGGTCGGCGCCCCGGCGCGGGTTTCAGGGGCGAAGCCCCCTGAAAGGGAAACAAAACGGCTTTAATAATGTTTTATATAAATTGATCGAGCTCTTCGCTTTTTCATTTATTCCCACTCATTTTTCACGAAGAATTCGCACGTGTAACAAGAAACAAGTTGGGATTACGTCGCAACGCGTCGTTGAGCAGTATAATAACCTGGTATAATCGCTCGAGGCCGCTCGAATCGCAACAACGGTCATAAAGTAAATATTTGCGAAAGTGCGTACGCCCACAGTATTTGCGATACGGTTTCGAATATGTACGAAACAGTTTCAGTATTTTCGACACGGTTTCGAGTATGTACGACACGGCTTGTTGAAAAACGCCACTTTGTGTCAGGACCGGCGTCCACAGAAAGTAGCACTTTTCATGCATGCGTTAGACATAATAGTACATTATGCCACAAGGGAGGAAAGTGCGTGTTTATAATATTATAATAATGTTCTACATTATTGCCCGCTGCCTCACTTTATTGCCCGCTGGGTTATAATCGGTCACTTTCCACCCGCCTCGCAGGTATGTAATGTGAACTTTACAGCGTGGTCGGGAATAAATAATATTACACTTTATAAATAAATATCCTTGGCCACTAATACACCTTAATCACGATTACCCTAGTTACACTTAAATGGATTACAATAGATAGGAACGGAATTTTCTTACCACGGGACTGTAGACATTAAGGAATAGGCAATCCTCGTCACCGGCGTAGTCACCTGAGACTAGATCGAATCGAGGGCAACCACTTCCATCTTCATTAGTATCTGCAACTTCTGTCCAAGGCTTAGCAGGGACGGGTGGCTGTGGAATATTCATTATATTAGATACATTATACAAAATGTCTGCTTTCAGTGTAAGTGCATAATCGGAGTGCCGGATTTCGACGTTACAAACCCTGTTGTATTAATCTGCTAGAAATATTGTGTAGCTTACGGTCTTTTTGGGTCAATTTAAAATTGTGACGTAAAGACTGTGTACATTTAGCGTAAACTAAAAGTTTCAATACTTGAACTTGGTCCTGGTCTCACGATAGCGACGACGAATCACAGGACGAATAAAACAACAATTGAACAGAAAATGTAATTGTAAATGTATCGAGCCAGCGATACATCGTGAAACCAACTTTTTAAGGGGAGTATAATATTCTCATGAGAAATTTATCTTTGCGCCCAACAGTAAATGCGTCGAAACAACATCTTACAGGGTTGTAATAAACATTCCGTAAGCTTATCCAATTATTTTTGGCTACCTTTCGAAACATATTACCTGAAATCTGAGGTGTCCAACTGGAGGCTCAGCATATCGTATACCTTTGAACGAGGAGTATTGAACATCATCTTTAATGGTTTTCAAGATCTCGCCTCGAACTGGTCCCAAACTTGTTTTTACAACGTCAGTCGATTTAGCGAGAACGAGAATCGCGATAGAATCGAAGATTAAAAGCGTCGTTGTAAAAAATCGCACCATGATGATTACAGTTTACTAATGTTAATCAGCGCATCGACAAATAAATCTTCTAAAAATTGTGGACAAGTACAACAGGGAGCGCAGTAATCCCTGTTGGAGAGAAACGCAACACTTGATCTTATTAAAATAGACGTACTTGTTACAGGAAAAAACGTTTAAATATCACAACTGGAACATGCGAACGTACCGATGCCTTACTTGAGGTGAGTTTGCGTTATAAAACATTTTGAAGCTATGCGCACATATTTAAGCTCTTTATGCGATAACAACACTATAAGTGATTGTTCGTAACAATTACACACAGGGTCTATTATTAGTCTTCAAAGTCACCATTCTTCCACGTTATGTAGATAAAAACGGGGTCAATTGAACAGCTTAAAAAAATTCGGGAAGCAATATATTTTAACTGTTTTTACCTGCAAATTTGATTTTCTGATACTGGTTTTATGTGTCTCGAAAAAAAGGGTCAAAATTGACACTTTTTAAATTAAAAATTGAACAATTTTAAATCTTAATAATTGAGCTGGGAAACTGATGTAAATTAAACAGTTTAAGCACTTCGGGAAGTTATCTTGATTTACAGAGCAAATTCCAATTGTTTTTGACTTTCTAAATGGTTTCTTGACACTGGTTTTGCATTTTCGGACAAATAAAATTCGTTTTGTGGCGTGATCCCAACATGTGACTATCTCATCACGATTGATATTGGCGTGATGATGCTGTTGTAATTAAATAAAGTGTTGAAAAAAAATCTTTACAAAAAATTGGCACGCGTTTTTCGACAAGTACTTTAGTATAAAAAATTACGGAGCCGATCTGAGACGTCATCGTTAGTCATCTTGATCGAGATGTCATGGACTATATACTAAGGGAATCGAGTCGACTAAAAAAAAAGGATGAGAAAATATTTTTTTCTAAAAAATTAAATCTCATCGCCGTTTTTTTTAGTCGACTTGTTTCGATAAAAACATTCACTCCGGTCTGCCTAACTGTACACTACAATAAATATTACAAAAATCATTTTTATCATTGTGTGTATTTTAAAAAACTAATAACATTCGAGTGAAACTTGTCTTTTTTTTTTTTTTTTTTTTAATGCGTGAGGCTGTTACCTACTGTAATTATCTTATTTTTTCATTCTCATCGATCGTACACTCTCACATACACGCGATACAATTACGCACACAATGTATATAATATAATATTCTCTAAACGTTATCTGAATGTTGTTAGAACAAACGTGTGGTTCTCGAGTGAGGGAGAGCGCTGGGAGCCCTTGTAGCCAAAAATAACGTCGATTCTTAATTGGGTCGTAATAAATTATTTTCCTACAACTTGATATATCATTTTCCTTACGATCTCTACGTGCGCGCTGCCTTTTCTATAATACTTATTATCCACAAACAAAAAACGAGCATCATTCAAATTAAAAAAAAAGTATTTTAAATTCTTGTTTTCAAGCTTAAATGCGAATTGTGAATTGTAAATGTGAATTATTTGGCTACGAATAATAATTAATTGTAAATTATTCGTAATTACGGAAACGAAAAGTGAATGAAAAATATTTTCAATGCTTTTTTTTTGTTACGATTGATGCGCGTTTTTGTTTATTCCAGTATTTGCTTAATTAATCTACTCGAGATTTGTAACCATCCCATTACTTTTGTATTTTCAGTAAATAATTTAATATTATTTATTTATTTATGTATACACATTTAATTAAAAAAAAACAATAATAATCATTTATATGGGGCAAAACACGTTAAGCCGCCCACACCAATTTTTCATGTCCACAAAACGTCCTCACTTTTCTTCAGGATGTTGGTCTAGTTGAAGAAAAAACGTAGGAACTTTTTCAGATTTTTTATTGCATATTCCAGCCATTGAAAAGCGCTGAAAATAATCATTGTTTATTTTTTGACGCCAATACTACGGCTCCCAAAAAAAATCATAAGGGCATCAAATTTTGGATTTTCAGCGTACTTTCCAAAAACATTTTTTGTAGAATTCTCCGATTTCATTTTATGCTATTTTTCAATTAAATAAAATTGCCACTTTTTTCCCTCCGCATTTCCGATTTAGCTGAATGATTATTTTCAGAAATTTTTTATAGCTGGAATATGCAATAAAAAATCTGCAAAAATTCCTACGTTTTTTCCTTAACCAGACCAACATCCTGAATAAATTTGAGGACGTTTTGTCGACATAAAAAATTGGGGTAGTCGACTTGACGTGTGCCTCATATATTTTACCACGTAGATTCGTTTTAAAAATGCCATAAAAAAGAAAAATCTTTATTTTCTCGTTTTTAATAGAACGTTTATTCTAAGAATGTTCTAAAAAAAATGAACATTAAATGATTAATGTAATAAATAAATAAAGTGAGTACGAAAGTAACGGATATGGTTACCTCGACGTGTGACTTCTTTTTTAAAAATGTTTCACGGTTCGTTCAGGTTGATATTTTTTTTCTTTTTTTGTTCTCTGTTGTTTAAACTACGAAGGCGTTAAGCTCGCGAGCTTTCTCATCGTCTATACGAATATTACAGAGCTCGTCTTCTACAGGACTTCGATTAGTCGAGTAACTACAGACCGGAAATCGTCGCGAGTCGCGAGGAATTTATACAATTTATAGATCGCTTTTAATACCTGATGATTTCTAAGACGTGTTGTCACTAAGACGTAAAACGGGTCCGCGTGCTTTCGAGCACGATATTTATATTGTCTTTGTTACGTTTAATAACTAATTGTTAGAGCTCGATTCCCGGGGGAGAGATCCGAAGGGAGTAAAGAGGAAGGCAATGATGGGGAGTTGTAAGTTTATAATATTATCTTCTCGAAACGACTGTGCCGAGCCAATCGCATTCCGTCAACGATGCTCTCCACTAGAATCACACTCTACCTTCTCTACTCAATTCGTACAAAACGATCATAATATAAAAATTATATGAGCCGCAGAATCGCGAAAAAAATTCGGTGAAAATATGTTGTTTAATTAATTTTTTTCAAATATTGCGATTAGCGAGGAATGTCGTTAATAAATAGAAACTGGAATGGACAGCTATCGTAACTTTTTCAAAGATTTTCCAAAACTTCACAAAGAATACTTTGGTATGTCTGTATTTTGTATTTTACAGAATTCTCGATCGAATTTTTTTTTTTAAATTAATTTTTGTGTTGTATTTTGACGAAATTTTGAAGACGAACGCATAGATTTGTCGTGAGATATTGTAGAAAAATATTTCTTTTTTTAATTTTTGAAATATCGATTGAAGCGAAATTTCGATTTTTTGCTGCAACGATAGCTTTCCATCCGACGATAGCTACGATTGGAATACGCAGTGTTTATCAGAGATTAGGCAACTTTCGCTACTTTTAAATACGACATTTTTTTTTAGGATTTAATATATAATTTATTCGTAATAATTTTTCAGATTTCATCCATTTTTTTCGTTAATAAAAGTGCTTCAAAAATCTTTCACATTTGGTCATAAATAATACGGACTTTTTGAGTTAAAAAAAAGTATACAATTGAATTTGAAATTTTCTTCAATATTTAATAACGAATAGATTAAAGAATAAATACCACGGTAAGTGTGTGTTTTTTTTAAAGTACCGAAAACTGCCCAATTCTAGTTTGAATGCTAATAATTAACTTGGGAAAAAATATGGGACGCGCGTTTTGTAGATGAACATTTATCGAAAGCTCTGTTTTAGGGTTTAAACGATATTCTATCTAATCAATAAACGCTATTATCACTGGTGTACAAGTCACTCTACCCTGTGCGACGTTTGTCACATCATTAAAGACGTGCTAAGCAATTTACAGGCCTTAAATCGAATACTGAATAATTTAATCGTGTACTTTGCCAAGCGAATAAGACTGAGCCGCTGATTGTATCTTTTTTGTATTCATCGAAATAATTGCACGAGTTCGCAGCTCAGTAACGTCCTTTGTCGCGTATTTTTCGCGCCACCGTTGACGCGTATTTTCTCATTCTCTGGGGAAACTGAGAAGGGAAACGATGTAGCACTAGATTTTTTAGTAGTTGAAAAAGTAGAAAATGTAAAAAGGCTCGAGCTCTAGGGTATAAAGGGACTTGGGACTTGCAAATTTGTGTCTCTTTTTTTCTTTCAGTACGAGGGCGAAAGGCAAGAATTAATTAATCCCTTTGAAGTTTGCACTTTTAAAAGTGAAATTAAAAAACCTTATCTCTGTCGATTTAATTTTATATTATATTATTATGAAATTGTTTGAAAAATACTGAATATAAAAATCGAATTTACGCGAAAAATTGATGAACATCTTCTTTTTTTTTTTAAATGCTGTTTACATTTGGGACAAAAGACGTCAAGTCGGCCATCCCAATTTTTCATGTCAACAAAACGTCCTCACATTTCTTCAGGATGTTGGTGTAGTTGAAGAAAAGACGTAGGAATTTTTTCAGATTTTTTTATAGCATATTCCAGCCATTGAAAATCGCTGAAAATAACCATTATTTATTTTTTAACGCCAATACTGCGACTCAAAAATAAATAATAACATCAAATTTTTGATTTTTAGCATACTTTCCAATAACATTTTTAGTAAAATTTTCCGATTTCATTTTATGCTATTTTTCATTTAAATAACGTTGCCACTTTTTTCCCCTCTGAAACGGCATTTTATCTAATGACAAATGTGGCAACTTTATTTAATTGAAAAATAGCATAATATAAAATCGGAGAATTTTACAAAAAATGTTGTTGGAAAGTACGCTGAAAATCCAAAGTTTGATGTTGTTGTGATTTTTTTGTGTGAGCCGTAGTATCGGCGTTAAAAAATAAACAATGATTATTTTCAGAAATTTTTAATTGCTGGAAAACGCAATAAAAAATCTGAAAAAATTCCTACGTTTTCTCCTCAACCAGCCCAACATCCTGAATAAATTTGAGGACATTTTGTTGACCTGAAAAATCGGGGTGGCCGACTTGACGTGTTTTGCCTCATATTTACGTTTCTCATCTTCAAACTGAAAAAAAAAAAACACAAAAGTTCCGAAACTCGAAAACTCGAAAATCTAATATCGCGGACTGCATTCGAGAAATTTGCTAATCTTGTGTAAAAATTGAGTATAAATTTGATGTTTTTCATTGATAAAAGTGTATCTTCGAAGGGTTTCAAAGGACATAGCCGATAAATATTCGACTGTAGGATAAGTTAATTGTGCGCGGCTCGTTTGCCATTCGTGTAACCGATCCATCGATCGGCGGTGGTCATGAAAATCTCGTCGTTGTCAATCGTATTGAGCAGCAACAATTGGTTAATATGCGTCGAGTGATAGTCCCACCGTGCGAGATTTGGTGCGACTTTAAGGGTAAAGTGACGTAAATCGTAAGTCGTTCCAGAGCCTGTATCATACAAAGTAAGCATGTTTTTTAAGGAAATCATTCCGCGATCGAAAAGTTCGGTGGCCTCGTCAGCATCGCGACCGCTCGCTAAACTCTTAAGATCGTAAAGACCTATCAGAGAATATATAAAACCGTTGAGAATGAAGGAAGATGGACTGGTTGGATATTCTTCGTACCAGACGAATTTTTCGAGAAACATTGCCGCAACTCCGCCCTTATTTGAGCCAACTCTGAATGGCCGAAGGCCTCTCACGGCTGCCTGCAAATAGCGCTCGTCGCCGGAATGATAGTAAGCTCGTGCTAACACCGAAATTCCGTGACCCTGACCCATCGCCGAGTACCTGAAAAAAAAGGGAACATGTGTTAATAAATGAAAAAATAATATGAGACATTCCTCTTGAAATCGGCCAGATTTGTGTGTTTTTTGACAGCGTATTTTTTTCATCGGAGGAAACTTTTTTTACGTTATCTGTACATGAAAAGAGGAGACCCGTATTTTTTTGTTCGGCGATTTTTTTTTTCTTTTTTTTAATTATGGGGTGTGACTTTCGAACTTTCGGAATTTCGTAGAATTCGCAGATTAACATTATCAAAAGGTTTGCCGATATCTGGATATATTCTTTCATCGACCAAAGAATTTGGAAATATGCACAGTCGACGTCAGAAAACGCGAGCCGGGCGAATCGATTTCTAAAAAAGCCTGCAAAGTAGAATCTTGCCGTGGTACTTCCTCATTATTTTACATTTTTTTTTAAATGTTTACATGTATGCAAAGTAGAACCTTGCGAATTGTTTCCTCATTATTTTACATTTTTTAAAAATGTTTACATGTATGCAAAGTAGAACTTTGCAAATTATTTTCTCCACAAAGCTTCCTCTATGAAGAAGAAGAAATTAATAAAAAAATAGAGTCCCTCGCGAGAGAAATAGTAAAAGTTACAGAATTTCATCAATAATTGAATGCAATTTGAAAAAATATATATAAAAAATATCGAAACTTGTAAAAAAAATTGTTTGAATTTTCAATTGCGTATAACAACGGTAGTTTGCTATTTCACGATTATTGGAAAAATATCTCATGAAAGCGTGTTCTTTTAGCTTCAAAACGCGATTTGGTTGATCGCTCTACGACAGATACAACCAAAGATATTCATTTCTGAACGAGAATCCACGTCTAGTTTCCGAAAAAAAAGTCACCCCCTATAATTAAAAAAAAATATATTATTTTTTTTGCCGAACAAAAAATAGGGTTCTCCTCTTATCCATGTATAGATAACGTAAAAAAAACTTTCATTCGATTAAAAAAATACGAGATCAATCCTCGGCCGATTTACCGATGGAATCGCTCCTATAAGAAAAGAAAATAAAAAAAATATTTAATCAATACTCGGGCAGAAAGCAAGAAAATTCTTTGCATTCCTAGCTGAAAAAAAATGTAACACCAAAATTACACAAAAAATAAATAAGACGTACCATCCAGGTTCAAGAATTCCCATTCCACTCGCGACTTTTCTCCGAACAGGATTCGGCCAACCGCCGGAAGTGACGTTCTGATTAGCGACGAACCATCTCGCGGCATCGTAAAATTGTTCCATATGCTCGCTGGTCGATAGCGTGACATTATCAACCCTCCCCGATCCGTAAAGAATAACTTTGATGAGCTTAAGCTTCGATCTCGTGATTTTTCTCTTAGTCTTGTCGAGGATATTCAAGCCTTTCTGAAGATCAACCACGAGGTCTCTCGTCAATCTTCTCCACTGATTGCTGTTCTGTCCGATACCGTAGTAAATGTGATTGTTGTAAGAATGCAGCACGACGTTGCTCGTTGTATAATGCAAATAATAAATGTCCTTTTTCTCGCGATTTTGCATAACAACCGATATACTACCGTTGTCTTTGATGCAAAGATCAAACTTAAGAACGAAATCCAACACGTGATCCATCGTCAGTGATATTCCTGAGGTGCTCGTTTCCGGGGTTGCGTATTTTAACACATAGCTACCGACTCTCTTGTCGTAAGGACGTGAAATTACCGAACCCTGTGGCACGGTCCACGTTTGCTTGACTCTCTCCGCGTCCTCAATGAGTTTTTTATGAGGCTCAGGCTCCGTTAGATTTTTACTGTAATGCGAGAGGCCAAATTGCGCTATTTGCGTTGGATAGTAATAGCCTTCGCTCTCCCACTGTGTCGACATAGGCACTCCGTCACTGCCGCTAACACATTTTACCCTGTCGCGTACTTCGACGTTGTAATTCTCGAAGGTCATAAAGACACCTCGGGCGTCGTATTTTCCCTTAGGTCGAACGAATTTTGAGTAACTGTGGAGCCACTCAAAACGCTCGAGGCCATCGTTCGTCGTTAGCTTTCCGTAGATCTGAAATATAATCATTTTTTTGTATTTAGGTAAGTTCAACGACATATTTTTGTTACCTCACAGAGGTAGCTTTGCGGGATATCGAAAAAGGGAAAGGAAGAAAATTGTAAAAGGAGTAATCCGTCAAAATAAATTAATAATAATAATTATAATAGAAGCAAAACATGTCAAGTCAGCCACCCCAATTTTTCATGTCAACAAAACGTCCTCAAATTTATTCAGGATGTTGGTCTGATTGAAGAAAAACGTAGGAATTTTTTCAGATTTTTTATTGCATATTCCAGCTATTAAAAATTTCTGAAAATAATCATTGTTTATTTTTTAACGCCAATACTACGGGTCACACAAAAAAATCATAACAACATCAAATTTTGGATTTTCAGCGTACTTTCCAACAACATTTTTTGTAAAATTCTCCAATTTTATTTTATGCTATTTTTCAATCTAATAAAATTGCCACTTTTTTCCCTTCGAACCGGCATTTCCGATTTACCTGAAATTTTCACGTTTTATTCTTTGAAGCATCTGGTATCTTAGAGAAAATTGGCGAGATGGGCGGCAATTTCGCCCCAGAGTTACAGCTCTTCGAACCATGTGACATCGTGGTAATCTAATGTATAATTGCTCTCTGCGTTCAGGAGGGCTGAGAATGTCTATGGAAAATATTCTAAAGCCCGAATTACATTTTCTTATTATGTAATTCTTGTTTTTTGTATTAAATTACCGCGATGTTTGATCGTTCGAAGAGCTGTAACTCTGGAGCGAAATTACCGCCAATCGCGCCAATTTTTTCTAAGATTCTAGGCATTTCAACGAACAAAATGTAAAAATTTTAACTAAATCAGAAATGCCGTTTCGGAGGGAAAAAAGTGGTAACTTTATTTAATTGCAAAATAGCTTAAAATTAAATCGGAGAATTTTACAAAAAAATGTTGTTGCAAAGTACTCTGAAAATGCAAAATTTGATGTTCTCATGATTTTTTTTTTTGCGGGCGTTAAAAAATAAACAATGATTACTTTCAGCGATTTTCAATGGCTGGAATATGCAATAAAAAAATCTGAAAAAGTTCCTACATTTTTTCTTCAACCAGACCAACATCCTGAAGAAACATCTGGACGTTTTGTTGACAAGAAAAATTGGGGTGGCCGACTTGCCGTGTTTTGCCCCAATAATAAATAAGGAAGTGATATTCACAGTTATAATTTGCAACTTTTTTTTTTCGTTACATTTTATTAATTGTCCAAACAGGCGAAAAATCAAATTCTTTATCAATTAATATTAAACATTTGAAATAATAAAGAAAATAACCATTGTTATTTGAAAATTACTCCGAGGATCTGATAATGTTTACGAAGAAGAAAAAACGAATTCTTACTTCAAAATATTTGTGTATGAAAGAAAATGGAATGTACACTTCTTCTCCTTCCTTGCGACATCCTATGGAGTTTCCTCCATTTATGAAGCAATCTATCTCCTGATATCCTGGCTCATTGTTCGACAGACGATCCTACAAAATAAAACTTACAATTACTTCAAATTGAAAATTTAAAAAAATAAGACAAAAAATAAATTTTCAAAAATTCACCCACTCTGTGCTGCTGATAGGTTTTCCAGTCTGTGTCTCTGAAAAATATTCCATTGCCACAATTGTTCCAAGAAGTGAGAAGACAGCTGATGACCGCAACAGTTAGAACCAGAAGCAACGTCTTGAAGTTTATTCGCATCATCATATACAACCTGTAAAAATTAAACACAAATAATTAAAAAAAAAAAAAAAATTATGGGGAACATTTGGTGGAGTAAAAAAATGGTATACTGGGACAATTAGAACCAAAAAAAAAGTGTGTTAATTAATTATCAATATCACAGTATTTACATCAATAATAGATGAAAATAGTTGCAATTTTTATGGTGATAAGCAAAAATTAATGAATATTTTTTGAGTCACTATAATCGTAACTATAATCATTATACTAAAAAAAATTATAGGGAACATTCGGTGGAGTAAAAAAATGCTATACTGGGACAATTAGAACCAAAAAAAAAGTGTGTTAATTAATTATCAATATCACAGTATTTACATCAATAATAGATGAAACTAGTTGCAATTTTTATGGTGATAAGCAAAAATTAATGAATATTTTTTGAGTCACTATAATCGTAACTATAATCATTATACTAAAAAAAAATATAGGGAACATTCGGTGGAGTAAAAAAATGCTATACTGAGAAAATTAGAAACAAAAAAAAAGTGTGTTAATTAATTATCAATATCACAGTATTTACATCAATAATAGATGAAAATAGTTGCAATTTTTATGGTGATAAGCAAAAATTAATGAATATTTTTTGAGTCACTATAATCGTAACTATAATCATTATACTAAAAAAAAATATAGGGAACATTCGGTGGAGTAAAAAAATGGTATACTGAGAAAATTAGAACCAAAAAAAAAGTGTGTTAATTAATTATCAATATCACAGTATTTACATCAATAATAGATGAAACTAGTTGCAATTTTTATGGTGATAAGCAAAAATTAATGAATATTTTTAGAGTCACTATAATTGTAACCAAAAGTGTAGTCTAAAAAATTGTCAATAATCATCCGATAGAAAATTGTTCAAATTAATTGCTAATGACTTTTAGAGGAGCAAAATAGCAACTTAGTGATAACCTAATGATAGAAGTTTAGTGGTGATGTCTGTGACATTAAGAGACATGAGAGAAAATCAACACAGCTGTAACAACAAGAAGCACAAGTGTCAAAGATTATCGATATATCGCGATACGAATATACCGTGTATATTAATCTTTTATTATTTTTTTTATAGATCAATATAGGAAGGATACTGATAAGCTGAAAATACAAAAAATAAGTGTTCACGATTTTTTAAATAGAGACGAGAGAAATAAACGAAAATTAGGAAAATTATTCAGAATTAGAACTGAAAGAGTTAAAACTTACATGACACGAATTCGGCAAGCGATTCTTCTTGCTCATTTCTGAGGTCTTTCAAAATCCTTCATTCTCTTGGTTGCTTGAATTTACATTTTTTAACTGAACATTAAAAAACATATGTATGTATATATATATTTTTTTTTCTCGTTTATAATTTGGTTCAAACGTAAAAAGAGCGGTCCAAGTCTGGTAAATTGTGAAACGGCCGGAGAAATGTAGGATTACTCCTGACGCCCTTAAAACGTCAAATCGCAAAGTGGACTAAACTCCAGGACAGCTGACGCACACGTCAATGAACTTGACAACACGCGAAGGGTGTCGAGAGGCACGAAACACCTTCTACGCGAACTTTTGTGAAATAAAATTATTCGTGACGCATATAGCGCAGATGTCGGAAAACACTACGAAATGCGACTGAACAGCTTGGGTCTGAGGGATCCGTATTGAGAGCATGTTATATTTACTAAAAATTCGGCGGTGGGTGGGAGTTCTTTTTCTTTTTTTTTTTTCTTTTTTTTTTTGTCGATTAGTCACTGCCGAAGGGTTAAGAAGGGAACTTACCGACAACTGGTAAAGTCACGTGCTTACGGTTTTTTGAACCGAGGACAAGTTTATACTTATCCGGGTATGGTATGTGTGCTACCTGGGTAAGTATATACTTGTATGTATGCGACAATTAATTTTGTGAATTTTGTGGATTTTGTGAATTTTGTGGATTTTGTGGATTTTGTGGATTTTGTGGATTTTGTGAATTTTGTGAATTTTGTGAATTTTGTGAATTTTATGAATTTTGTGAATTTTGTGAATTTTATGAATTTTATGAATTTTATGAATTTTATGAATTTTATGAATTTTATGAATTTTATGAATTTTATGAATTTTATGAATTTTATGAATTTTATCAATTTTATCAATTTTATCAATTTTATCAATTTTATCAATTTTATCAATTTTATCAATTTTATCAATTTTATCAATTTTATCAATTTTATGAATTTTATGAATTTTATGAATTTTATGAATTTTATGAATTTTATGAATTTTATGAATTTTATGAATTTTATGAATTTTATGAATTTTATGAATTTTATGAATTTTATGAATTTTATCAATTTTATCAATTTTATCAATTTTATGAATTTTATGAATTTTATGAATTTTATGAATTTTATGAATTTTATCAATTTTATCAATTTTATCAATTTTATCAATTTTATCAATTTTATCAATTTTATCAATTTTATCAATTTTATCAATTTTATCAATTTTATCAATTTTATCAATTTTATCAATTTTATCAATTTTATCAATTTTATCAATTTTATCAATTTTATCAATTTTATCAATTTTATCAATTTTATCAATTTTATCAATTTTATCAATTTTATCAATTTTATCAATTTTATCAATTTTATCAATTTTATCAATTTTATCAATTTTATCAATTTTATCAATTTTATCAATTTTATCAATTTTATCAATTTTATCAATTTTATCAATTTTATCAATTTTATCAATTTTATCAAGTTTATCAATTTTATCAATTTTATCAATTTTATCAATTTTATCAATTTTATCAATTTTATCAATTTTATCAATTTTATCAATTTTATCAATTTTATCAATTATATCAATTTTATCAATTTTATCAATTTTATCAATTTTATCAATTTTATAATACTAGATCGGTCGGTAACATTTTTTATGAGTATCCTGTCAAAAAGTAGGGAAATAAAGTTAAAAAAAAACATTCATAACAATTGTCGTCAATTACATGTATTTCAATCATTACACAAAATTCGTGAAGAAAATTGATGTACCTAGTAAAAATCATAGATTATGAATTGAAAGCCTACATATTTCATAAATCTGGTATCGAAAAACTAACTTCTCCCGTACCAAAGTCTCGACTACATATACATTTAGCGGACAAACCAGTACTTTGTCTAAAGAAAAAGAGTTTTATTTAAAATCGTCGAGAGCTTTGTTCGCCAAAAGTTATTCTTTACAATTAAAACAACAACAAAAAATTACCATTGCAGGGATAGCTCACATACGAGCCAGCTAGAGAGGATGAGAAACTTTGAGGACTAAAAGTGGGCGGAAAATTTCTTAAGGAGCAGCTTTTTGTTTCTCTATAAATTGTTATTATTTTCTAACGCAGCTATAAAATCGGATGTATATTTTAAAAAAATGGCTCACGACATTTTTATAGCCAGATCCATCGAGGAACAACGCTCTCAAATTCGAACTTCTCCGGTTGTCCGATATGCGAAATATTGGGAAAACTCGTGGACCAGTTAAAAGACGGCGTTAAATTTCCGGGCGTTAATTCGTGACCAAAAGGAGGACCGGATGTGGCTTCAAAAGCTTCGAGACCGTCGACAGTAGCTATTGAGATTTTCGTGTCAATTACACCAAAAGCCATTGGCGACGTTTCAAAGTCGCCGCGAAATACAAATTTTCCGAGAGGATCGAAATTGTGAGAAATTCGAGATTCAATTTTTTCCACGGTTTTCATGGTTATCGAGAAAGAAGAAGAAGAAGAAGATGAAGAAGAAACATTTTCGTTGCTATCTTCGTTTTCTTCCTTTTCGACGTACTGCGAAGTTCCGCGCATTAGCTTTCTTATTGACTCAACGCTCGTGATATTATCGTTAAAAAATCGTGTTAGATCTGCGTTTGAGGCGTGACGAGGATTGATAATGAGATTTTTATTGACTTCGGTGCTTTCGAGCGAATTTCCCGAGGACGTTGCTTTGATAATAGAATAACCGTCGCAATAGACAAATCCATTTTTTCGAAATATTTCGGTGTAATCGGCTGCCTCTGTCGTTGATGAATGTTGCTCGATTAGCCAGACACTTGAGTCCTTTGGTCTTACTGATAACCATTGCAAGCTTGAACTCCTCTTTTGTAAATTTTCAGCGGGATTTCCACGAGACAATAGACGAGACCAAGTGCGCGCTTCTGTTGATAGTCTGGTTGCAGCCATTATTCTTACTGGTGATAATACGCCTTGCACTGCCTGCAAATGTCGTAATTAAAAAAAAACAATTATATATCGATAAATGCTTTCGTCGTTTCTTAAGTAAAAAAAAAAAAAATATTATAAGTAATCATTATATAATTCCAAAGAATAGTCTGTATTTTTTTAAATAAAAATGATGAATCAAAATCGACAAAAAATTGTGAATTATTCTTTGACAAAAAAAAAGAACGATCACAACGAAAATTGAATGCATTTTTGAAAAGATTAAAAATTATCTTAGTAAAGTATTGAAGTTTACTTTTACTTACATATGGGGCAAAACACGTCGAGTCGGTCACCCCAATTTTTTATGTCTAGAAAACGTCCTCAAATTTATTCATGATGTTGGTCTGGTTGAAGAAAAAACGTAGGATTTTTTTCAGATTTTTTATTGCATATTCCAGCTATTAAACATTTCTGAAAATAATCATTGTTTATTTTTTAACGCCAATATTACGGTTCGCACAAAAAAAATCATGACCACATCAAATTTTGGATTTTCAGCGTACTTTCCAACAACATTTTTTGTCAAATTTCCCGATTTTATTATATGCCATTTTTCAATTAAATAAAGTTGCCACTTTTTTCCCTCCGAAACGGCATTTCCGATTTAGCTGAGATTTTCACATTTTTTTTCTTTGAAATATCTAGAAATCTTAGAAAAAATTGGAAAATTTTAACTAAATCGGAAAAGCCGTTTCGGAGGAAAAAAAGTGGTAACTTTATTTAATTGAAAAATAGCATAAAATGGAATCGGAGAATTTTACAAAAAATGGTTTTGAAAAGTACGCTGAAAATCCAAAATTTGATGTTGTTATGATTTTTTTTGCGAGCTGTAGTATTGGAGTTAAAAAAAAAACAATGATCATTTTTTTAAATTTATTTTTTGGCTGGCAATAAAAAATCTGAAAAAATTCCTACGTTTTTTCTTCAACTAAACCAACATCCTGAAGAAATTCGAGGATGTTTTGTTGACATGAAAAATTGGCGGAATACGGTGAAATATATATATTTTTTTTTTACAATAAGAGAATAAATTGCGATTTAGAAGAAAAAGGGAGTGTTATTTTTTTTCGGAAAATAAGAGATGCCAATACTAACGGAATCAAATTCTTTCTCCTTCTCCCGCTGATCCTCCTGATCGTTGGAGTCGACTGTTTCCTGGAGGTTCGATTCCGTCGAATCTCGCAGCGGTATTCCAGCGAATATCAAAAGATTCTCGTCGTCGATGCCGCCGCGAGTGACGTAGTACTCGTCGTGGGAAGACACAGCTCCGGGATAAGAAGACATGAAAATAGTGCGAGTGGGAATTCGAGGAGCGTGTCTGTTACCGGATACGTGATAACCGAAGGTGTATCGCTTCAGTAGCCTCAGCATCTTTGAGTATCTGTTATAAAAAGAAAAAAAAAAATTAAATACAAATTAATTTATTCACGCAAATAATGAAAATGTTCTGTGAAATAAAATCGTGTCCCTTCAGGATAGAATAAATAGTGTAATTATCGACATAGCACAGAATATTCCATTAAAATTGAAGTATTGTCACAATTTACTTCTCAAATATTGCAAAACATTTAATTGGAAATCTAAAATATAAATTTTGTGAAATATTGTTTAAAACTATAAGAATTAAATTAATTTATACGCGTAAATAATGAAATTGTTCTGTGAAATAAAATTGTGTTTCTTCGGGATAGAATAAGTAGTGTAATAAATCCAAAAAGCACAGAACAGCACAGAATATTTCATGAAAATTGAAATGTTTTCGCAACTTGGTTGTCAAATATTGCAAAACATTGAATTGGATATCTAAAATATTAATTTTGTGAAAATTTTTTAAAAACTATAAGAATTAAATTAATTTATTCGCGTAAATAATGAAATTGTTCTGTGAAATAAAATTGTGTTTCTCCAGGACAGAATAAATAGTGTAATAAATCCAAATAGTACAGAATCTTCAATTAAAATTGAAATATTGTCACATATTGGTTGTCAAATATTTCAATTTTAATTGTAAATCTAAAATATTGATTTTGTGAAACATTGTTAAAAGCTACAAGAATTACATTTATTTATTGGCGTAAATAATGAAATTGTTCTGTGAAACATAATTGTGTTCCCTGAGGATAGAATAAATAGTGTAATAAATCCAAAAACCACAGAATAGCACAGAATATTCAATTAAAATTGAAATATATTCGCAACTTGCTCGCCAAATATTGCAAAACATTTAATTGCAAATCCAAAATATTGATTTTGTGAAACACTGTTAAAAACTATAAGAATTAAATAATTACAAAAATTTCAAAAGTATTTCATTGTAATATTGTCCTTTTTCCATAATTCAATAATATTTTCGAAACTTTTGATACAAAATAATAATAAAGCATTTCGCAACGTTCTGCTTTGCAGACTTTTTTTAGAACATCAAAATTGCACTCCAAATTTAACTGGCTCTTAAATATGGGCAATAATTATATTCAAATACTCGTGACGTATTCCTGCGTTATACGTACGTGATTATCGGTGGATTAGCCAATAGCAGCATAAATCAATAATGCATCGAATACAGTCGATTAATTGAAATATAAGGACGCGATAAAGAGAAATGATTGATTTTTTATTTTGAACTCACGGTCCAACTGTGTTCTGCGCAACAGCGAGAATCGGATCGAGTCCTTCGGCAGTTCTGTCGAGGGACTTGATGAAGATAACGCCGCGGTTGTTGTTAATCGTGCTCGCGGGCATTTCCGGTAATTCGTTGGAAATCGGCGAAGAAGCGGAAACGATGGATTCCGCTGTATCGAAATTCTCCGGTAAATCGGAAGCCATCGCTAGCCAGAGAAAGTCCTCAACGTCTATCTCAACTGAACGACGGCTACGTCCCACCGCGAATCTCCAACCAGCTTTCATACCGTCCAATTGAGCGTAAAACAATCGTACCTGAATCGAAAACAATAAAACAGAAATATCAAATTTTGATTAATAGTTATAAATTTAAAACGAACAAAAAATCAAAACGGTGAAGGAAAAAAAATTGAATACTGGGACAATTATATGAAAGAATTTTAGAAAGTCATTAAAAATGTTATGCAGAAATTTTGAAAGCTTTCCAAATTAATTCATGATTACCAAAATCATGAGAAATTCAAAAGCAAAAAAAAATGTTTAAAATTAAAAAAAAAGGATTTTATTTTAATAACACGTATTTTCATTGTTTTATTTTGCTTCCTCATAGAGGAAACTTTGTTTTCGTGAACATTTTTTTTTCGAGATTTTCATGTCAGCATACTGAGAATGGTCCAAAACGTCGAGAAAAGTGATTTGTACGAAATGTAGCACGATAACTGCCGCAATTTTTCATGTATTTTCCTCAAATTTGATACGCAAGTGGACTATCATACAACAACTTTTGGGATTGCAACTTTGCAGCCAAAGTAGATAAACGTATACTTTCTCATAGTGGAAGCTTTGTAGAGAAAACAATTTTCAAAGTTCAACTTTGCATACAAGTAAATTACATTTAAAAAAAAAGTAAAATAATGAGGAAGCAATTTGCAAGGTTTTACTTTGCAGGCTTTTTATATAAAAAAAAAAGTAGTGAATACACTTGTACTCATGAAAATATGATGTGAAAATATCTTTATAGTAGTTCAGTATCGCAATTTTATTTTGCTAGAATTCACAGTTTTTGAGGATATTTTGTCTAAATTCATTTTCTTCCCGAAGGGTTGTAACGCTCTTTGAGAGCCTTTTTCCGGAAAAGCCTCGCTAAAGATGTTTCCACATTAAAAAAAAATCTCACCATGTGCCAGAAGGGATCTTCGGTAGCAAGAAGATCTGCTCTTGCTCGTATTACTGCAGCGTTTTCGCGTAGCGATTGTCTTATTCTTTCGCAACGTTCTTCGTTCTCAGGTGAGGAACACACAGTGCCGATGGTGTTGTACCAATGATGATGTATCACTTGCCAAGTCAAACTGCCCTCGAGGAGACCTGCGGCGTACGCTTGCACGGCATCTGGATACGCCGGTGAGGTTTCAATTTCCACGGTTGACCACCTTTTGAACAAAAAATAAAAACCAAATATTATTTTTTCAAACCAAAGAATTTTTTAATAAACGCTAATCGACCAAAGATTATCGATGTGAAGAAGCATTTGTTATTTTTTTTTTTTTTTATAGTCAGTCCATGTACGTTCTCCCTTGAATTCCCTTTAATTCCCTGTAAGAATAATTTGCGCAATATTTTCATTGCCGACAGTCAACAGTGAAAAAAAAAACAGTTAAATTGGTTGCAGATAAAAATAAGTAATAGAGGTTCAAACTGATCAATTTAGAATACAGAGCATTCCATGCCAATTCGACCTAGCTAAAACTCTCGTGTTTTCAACTTTTTTTTCCTCCATAAAAAAATTTTTTAACGTTTTTTTGACAAAAAATGCTGACTGTTATGGTCAAAAGTGTTAATTTGACGCGATGGGCCAATATCAATTTTCTTTTTTATTTGCAACATATAAATTTCGGGACAAAAAACGAAGTTATTGAGACTACTTCCATTATGTCGATTGGATTTTTTTATACATAGAAGATTTTTACACATAAAGTAGTCTTAAAGAAGGATCGGTATTGAATTTGGGACGAATCTATAAATAGCTTCGGTTTTTAAGAGATTTTGAATTTTTTAAAAAATTTACGTTTTGCTCTAACTCCCGTAAAATTTCCTGAAATCAACTGATATTTTCTACAGATTAAGAATAACATGCGATGCTGCTATGTACCAAATTTGGTAATGATCGGTAAAGCGATTAAGATTTTACGTGATTTTGAAATTTTGAAAAAAATTATCATTTTCTTATAACTCAGGTCAACTAACAATGGATGAATTAAAACTTTTTCGAAATGAAAAATACAGATGAAAAATATTCACTGTTGCTATGTAAGAAATTTGATGACGATCGGTAAATGGGTTTTGATTTTCCAGCAATTAGAGATTTTTCATGTTTTAACAGATTACATTCCCATTTTTCACAAAGCTTCCTCCATGAGGAAGCCAAAATTAATAAATAAGCTTCCTCAAAGGAATCGCTTTGTAAAAAAAAAAAAAATTAATGAGGAAGCAATTTAAAAAAAAAAATGTTAAAAATGAAGGCTGCAACTCACCCGGTCTCCTCGATTCTAGTTTTATAATAAGCCCTGGCGGCTCCTCTCGGTATGGTTGAAAGGTCATTGCCCTGGCCCCAGAAGTCGATGCGATATCCTCCCTTGTGGTTCCAAAAAACGGTTGCTGAATAAGTTCCATCTTTTTCAATGCTGTAAATCGAATAAATAGTATTAACGTCAGAGAATTCTTTAATGAGGTCTAATAACAGATTAAAAGCTAATCTGCATAAGCGGATAAATTGTAAGTTTAAAAATTGGAATTGTAGATGCAATAATAGCTGTAGAACGTTTTATGGAATATCGAACAAATTAAAAAATTATATTAAAAAAAAAGTTAATAAATAAAACTAATAAATAAAGTTTTTAATATTTTAGAAATTTTCATTTTGTAATTGATTTTCTCCCTCACAATTAAATGGGATTTTTATATTATCTTTTTTTTGGAAAATAAAAAAAAAATGTTCTTTTTCATAATTCTACAATTGAATAAAAGAAAAAAATTTTTTTTACCCGCCAAACTCGCCCAGGACAATCGCGCCGATGCCAAGAAGTCCAACGGCGACGAGTATGTAGGTGGAAATCCTGGTCTGGAGCCACGAGGCCCCCACGACCTTCAGCATGGCTCATCGGTGAGCTAATCAACTTGGTAATTGTAATTGGCGAAAAGATCGAAAAATAGGTGACAGAAAGAGTGAAAGAGGAGGAAAGATAGAAAGAGAGAGATAGAGAGAGAGAGAGGAGGAAACTTCACTTTGCGTTCTCAACCCATCGATGACGGGAAACCTAGCCACCCCTTGTTATTGCAGGATTATTCTGCCAAGTTGATGCTCCAGGTTTTGGGTAGGACTTTCTGAAAAATAAATTTTTTTTTTTAGAAAAATGAAGTAGACCAAATACAGTAGATACGCTGTTCCTATTTTTTTTATAGACAAACGGGCACGATTTATCGATTTTTTTTTGTCGAGAATTTCATGTCAGGTCGAAAAGGTCGAGAAAAGTGATTTAGAAAAAAATTCAAATTAAAAAAAAAAAATTTCACATTTTTCGACACAATCTCGGTTATTTTTTAGAAATTATTTTTATAGTGTGGCTTTAAATTTATGAAATCTTGGAATAAAAAATGAGATTTAAAAATCTAAGAGTAATTATTAATTCTAAAAATCACAATATACAATATACAAAATCACAATTCTAAAAATACAATATTTTTTTCTTTTCAGATTTTTCAGAAAATCGCTGAAAATAATCATTGTTTATTTTTTCCAAGATTCCAGATATTGCAAAGAACAAAGCGTGAAAATTTCAGCTAAATCGGAAATGCCATTACGGAGGGAAGAAAAGTAGCAACTTTATTTAATTGAAAAATAGCATAAAATAAAATCAGAGAATTTTACAAAAAATGTTTTTGGAAAGTACGCTGAAAATTCAAAATTTGATGTTCTTATCATTTTTTTATGTGAGTCGTAGTAGTGACGTTAAAAAATAAACAGTGATTATTTTCAGAAATTTTTAATAGCTGGAAAACGCAATAAAAAATCTGAAAAAAATATTTGTTTTATACAAAATATGGTTAAAAAATTATGAAGGTGGTAAATATAATTATTGTTAATCAGTCTCGTTAATTGCATAAAACTATCAGCGAGCTAATAATAAAATCGTAGATGCCTATTAGGTGTTCTAACAGCGCCTCTAACGATTCATTATCGCGAGGAGACGACACGAGACAGCCACTTGAGACGATGTTGAATTACGCATTGTAATGCAACACTTGGGAATTACGTTTACGTAAGAAAAACTGAATCATGTTTGAGAGCGGCAAAATTTTATGCGCTGTTTATTCTAATTTAAAAAATAAGCGGATGTTCAAGTATGCAAAAATATATATAGATTTTATACAGTTTTGTCGCTTAACAGGCTACAAATTAACAAAATTGTCTACACGAGCAACGATCATAATTATTCATCTCTGTTTTAAAATTATACTCGCTCCAGTTTAACGTGTTTTTATATAGATGAGATTTATGAATTTTTATACTGATCGAGGGTCTCGATTTACCGGAGACGCATTCAGCATTCTCTTATACCGGTTATTCTACTGCAATATGCTGTTGTACCTGTTATTGTGCTATAGATGCTTGAAAAAATATATATTTTAAATAGAAATATTATTTTATAAATCAATAAACATTTTTGCAGAATTCTTTGAAGCAGCATTTAATGCCTAAATAATTTAACGCAAATATTACTCCAAAAAATGTTCGTCTTGGGAGTGAAAAAAAAATTGAGGGATTAAATCAATTATCGACTTTTAGCATCTAGAGACGTCCGAATTTTTTTCTTTTTTAAATAATATAAATTTAGTTTTTGTTGAACGAATTTTTAGTAACTGTTGCATCTTTTGTTTCCTCATAGAGGATGTAAAAAAAATTGTATTTTGTATCTACAGAATTCAATATTTGTTTCTACATTTTGTAGAATTTTTTGAAGCAGCATTTAATGCCTAAATAATTTAGCACAAATATTACTCCAAAAAATGTTCGTCTTGCGAGTGAAAAAAAAATTGAGGGATTAAATGAATTATCAACTTTTAGCATTTAGAGACGTCGGAATTTTTTTCTTTTTTAAATAATATAAATTTAGTTTTTGTTGAACGAATTTTTAGTAACTGTTGCATCTTTTGTTTCCTCATAGAGGATGTAAAAAAAATTGTATTTTGTATCTACAGAATTCAATTTTTGTTTCTACATTTTGTAGAATTTTTTGGAGCAGTATTTAATGCCTAAATAATTTAACACAAATATTACTCCAAAAAATGTTCGTCTTGGGAGTGAAAACAAAATTGAAGGATTAAATAAATTATCGACTTATAGCATTTAGAGACGTCCGATTTTTTTTTTATATAATATAAATTTAGTTTATATTGAACGAATTTTTAGTAACTGTTGCATCTTTTGCTTCCTCATAGAGGATGTAAAAAAAAAAAGCTTTGTCAAAGACACAAAATAATTACAAAATAATTTTTCAAAAAAAAAAAAAGGAAAATGTCATAAAATTTGAACCGCTCAATTTGCATCAAATTTTACATAAACATCCTTCAATACTTAGTCCATATGTGAACCAAATTCATGCCAAATCTGCAAAAAAAAAAACTCAATTTTTCTTTCTCAGGACAGCAATCTTGTCTTTTTTTATCAAGCAAAAAAAAACTCAATTTTCCTCGACTTACTTCCTTTGCCTTGCTTCCTTAGCTTTGTCAAAGATACATAATAATGAGGAAGCAATTTGCAAGGTTCTACGTTTTTTTTTTCTTTTCCTCTGTGGAAAATTTCTCTTATCATTTACAGTGATGGAAAGTCTCGAGGGAGAATAATAGGAAATAAGATTGGCAATAATTCCGCGAGTTATGTTGAGAACGAACTGGACAATTCAGCGCGGACATCAGCGTCGAAGGACCGCTGAGTCGTTCGGTTCAAAGGGTCAATCACCGGACCCGGCACACGTCCCTCAGTCGCGAGTCACGAGACTCATCGCAGACGCGCTCAAAAGCCAATTCAATTCAAGATTCTCTAACATAAAACAAGCAACAACTACCTAGAAAATGCTCTTCGTGATTTTACAGTCTAAAATATTCGAAGTGTGTTTGCACAGTTGCCTCTTACAAAGCGTCTAAAGCAATGTAACACCTTCCTGCGAATCTACACGAGAGAGTTCGAAAATAGAATCCGGTTGCCTTTATTTGCGAAATGTGACGCGGCGACAAAATACGACTAGAAGACGCTTTAATTGCAAAGATACACGAATATGAGTTTTACTTTGAAATAGACATTTTTTGTTCGTACGAATGTAATTTTTGCAGGTCGTGTATCAATTGGTAGTTAATGATTTGGAAAAGGAATATCTGACTTTTTTTTTTGTATTTGAAAAACTTGTAAATTAAAATGCTCAATTAAAATTTTAACTTCCACATGAATTCCCACTTTTTTTGAAAATGTATATAAAAATTAAGAGCGGAATCAAAAATTCGTCTCAAATGAGCTGCGAAAAGAGACAATGTTTTACAATTTTTAATCCCGCGTGTCTAAAAATTGGAAACAAAAATCGTAAAAATAATAAGAGAAAAATGTAAAAAATGTTGACAATCGCGCTCCAAGAAGCTGCAAAAAACAGTTTACTACAATGTTAAATTTCACGTAACCATATTTTTTTCAATCCTGTAAATAATAAGAGAAACTTTTTTTAAATTCTCCACAATCGCGCTCCAAAAAGCTGCAAAAGACAGTTTACTAAAATTTAAAACTCACGTAACTATTTTTTTTTTTCAATCCTCAAGTAATAAAAGAAAAAATGTAGAAATTCTTCACAATCGTCCTCCAAAAAGCTGCAAAAGACAGTCTACTAAAATTTAAAACTCACGTAACTATTTTTTTTGTTCAATCTTCAAATAATAAAAGAAAAAATGTAGACATTCTTTACAATCGTGCTCCAAAAAGCTGCAAAAGTCAGTCTACTAAAATTTTAAAACTCACATAACTATTTTTTTTCATTCCTCAAATAATAAAAGAAAAAATGTAAAAATTCTCCACAATCGCGCTCCAAAAAGCTGCAAAAAACAGTCTACTAAAATTTAAAACCTCACGTAACTATTTTTTTTGTTCAATCTTCAAATAATAAAAGAAAAAATGTAGACATTCTTTACAATCGTGCTCCAAAAAGCTGCAAAAGTGAGTCTACTAAAATTTTAAATATCACGTAACTATTTTTTTTTCAATCCTATAAATAATGAGAGAAAAAATGTAAAAATTCTCCACATTCGCGCTCCAAAAAGCTGCAAAAGGCAGTTTACTAAAATTTTAAATCTCACATAATTAATTTTTTTTCAATCCTCAAATAATAAACGAAAAAATGTAAAAATTCTCCACATTCGCGCTCCAAAAAGCTGCAAAAAACAGTTTACTAAAATTTTAAATCTCACGTAACTAATTTTTTTTTCAATCCTCAAATAATAAACGAAAAAATGTAGAAATTCTTCGCAATCGTGCTCCATAAAGCTGCAAAAGTCAGTCTACTAAAATTTTAAAACTCACATAACTATATTTTTTTCATTCCTCAAATAATAAAAGAAAAAATGTAAAAATTCTCCACAATCGCGGTCTAAAAAGCTGCAAAAGACAGTCTACTAAAATTTAAAAACTCACGTAACTATTTTTTTTGTTCAATCTTCAAATAATAAAAGAAAAAATGTAGAAATTTTTCACAATCGTGCTCCAAAAAGCTGCAAAAGTCAGTCTACTAAAATTTTAAATATCACGTAACTATTTTTTTTCAATCCTATAAATAATGAGAGAAAAAATGTAAAAATTCTCCACATTCGCGCTCCAAAAAGCTGCAAAAGGCAGTTTACTAAAATTTTAAATCTCACATAACTAATTTTTTTTCAATCCTCAAATAATAAACGAAAAAATGTAGAAATTCTTCACAATCGTGCTCCATAAAGCTGCAAAAGTCAGTCTACTAAAATTTTAAATATCACGTAACTAATTTTTTTTTCAATCCTGTAAATAATAATAGAAAAATGCAGAAAACTCCACATCAGTATACGAAAAATATTCCACAAAAAAAAAAGAAAAAGAAGCTTGAATTCGGTTTAGAGTAAAAGCATAGATTAGAAAACACGTGTTTAGCAAAGCGACAAATTGTTATCGCTCCTATATTGAAATTGAAGCCTGACACGAGCACGAGCGCGATGGATAAGCGTGATTATCGGCGATGACGTGCTTTCAAAGTCGATGACGCCGGTTCGAAGTACTTATTAATATAGATTATAATACAGAAGCGTCCGGTCTCGTCGCGACGATGACGAGAAGGAAAAAAAAGAGCGCGCGCTCACGCTGATGAATCATGAGTCTATCGCGTGCAATTTCGGAGCATTGAAAAAAAGCAAATTGAAAAAGAAAAAAAAAAAAAAGAAAAATCGGTACAAGCCACGTTTAGCCACTGGCTTACCTCGTGATGAATAAAAAATCGGCTGTCGCGCGATCGGTGATCGACTGATGCGGTTCATAAGCCGCAATATAGATTACATTCCTTATGGATTACAAAATTTGCGTCCGTGGATTTTACACGGCTCATGGACCAGTTGCCTCCGACACTGAAGTCCAAGCGTGTGGCGCTTTTAAACACAACGTACGCTAACTACACTCTCGTGTAGGCCGCGATCGACTGAAGCCCTTGCAGCCAGAGAGACGAACAGAAATCCTATACTCGCATATAGTTTCTCCCTCCTCGTTTTGTTAGCCACAGAGAGAGAGACTATTCGAAGCCCCTCTACTTTTCTGCCGCTTCGTCGTCATCGAGGCTCTAACAGCGTCACGCTCTTCTTATTCCCAACACGTTTGCTTCACGGCCTGAGAGAGTGTCAAACGCTCTCCTCTTTCTCACTCTGTGTCGGTGAACGCGCTCGACCGATGATTTTCCGCTTGGAAATTTTCGCTACCTAAAACAGACAAATAAGAGTGATTTAGTTGCAGTTCGATTTTATGCAAATACGCGCTTTTTTTTTTTTGAGGGCTTCGTTTCAAGCAATTCATGAAAATTCATTTTATTGAATTTTGTTGGTATATATGGGACATTCCAAGTCAACTTGGAATTAGGATTTAGTTGACGAATTTTTTTTGGACATATTTTCGTTCGCAAAAAAGAGGATATTTTTCTTCAGATTTTTATTTTTTTAATTTTTGTTTTAAGAAAAAAAATGTTTCCTGATTTCTTTTCTAATTGAAATGGCTTTTTTCAATTTTATTGTTTAATTATTGAGCGAATTTTCAACGTTTTGAAGAAACTAAAAACAAGTATTTCTTACTTTTTCTATTTTATTGTTTAATTATTGAGCGAATTTTCGACGTTTTACTCTCAAAATATGCAACTTTTTTGTTAACCACAGGTTCTATTTTTTTTATTTAAGTTTCTTTTCTATAAGAAACCATCATTGAAATTTCTAATTTTGAAAAAAATCGTTTTCTTAAATAAAAAAAAATAGAAATTATTCTATTGGAAGAAATACTTGTTTTTAGTTCTAAAAAAAATCGTTTTCTTTAAAAACAAGTATTTCTTAAAATAGAATAATTTCAATTTTTTTTTAATTTAAGAAAACGATTTTTTCTCCATATTTTGAAAATTAGAAAATTTTAATTATGGTTTCTTATAGAAAAAATAAAATAAAATCTGTGGTAAAAAAAAATTTCATATTTTGAGAGTAAAATGTTGGAAATTCGCTGAATAATTAAGAAATAAAATTGAAAAAAACCATTTCAATTAGAAAAACAATTAGGACAATTTTTTTTCTTAATATAAAAATAAAAAAAATTAAAATCTGAAAAAATATCCTCTTCTTTTCGACAAAAATATGGATATCCGAGGGGATCAGGCCGATGACAATGTGAGTTGACTTGAAATGCCCCTTACACATGTTTGAAGTGCCTTCTAAAATTTGTCCAAAGCATATTTTATTGCAAACCACCTGGTTGGGCATAGTTGCTACCTGGGCCGGCGAAGAATCGGTTTGTAACGCGCTCCATGGGGTTGTATCTGCTAAACCTTCGAATCATGGTTCTTTTAATGACTTTCACTTTGAAATTTTCAGGACCAAATTTTTAAGACCCCAAATTACAAGAATATGCAAAATACGATGGATAAGTCAGGGAGTAAATATCTAGTAAAGATTGCATTTTAAATTAGGTTAATTTTTAAAATTTTGTTATTAATACATTTTACCCTAATTTATTGAAATTAAATTTTAATATAAATTCAATAATTCCTTAATTTTTCTTCTCAATAAGTTTAAATTAAGTTAATTTTTTAAATTTTGTTGTTAATAGATTTTACCTTAATTTGCGAAAATGTAATTTTTATTTAAATTAATTGTAAGATATGAAAAAAAATCACTAGAATTCTTAATTTTATAATATTTCCTTTCTTTTTTTTATACATGAAGCACAACTTCAACAGATTCATGAATTTAATTTTTGTATTAAAAAACAAAAAAAATTGGAATAAAGACTTAAGTAAAATACTTTTGGGTTCGAAAAAGAGCAAACATTTTTTTTCTTTAATGAAATTTTATATAATTTTACATAATTGATCTTTAAAAAAATGTCCTCTGACATAAAAAGATATATTTTCTGACATTAGAAGTCGAAGGTATTTAAGATACTATTTTTCTGGTATCCTCGATTCGTGAAGGCTACATTATCGTCAGTTACGAGGCATGAATAGCAAATAATGCAGCCTAGCTGTAGTTTAATGTAGCTAATGATGGATAAACCTGCATTTCATTCGTTCTTCAGAAGAGATTCTTCCCACGTTTTTTTTTTCTTTGACTTGGCTTTGCTTTGAATTATATGCCGGCTTTTATATACTTTCTGTGAATAGAAAGTCGATACGAAGAATAACAGAACATGAGAAGAATGGAATGTGCGTTAATTTGATTTTTAACGATTCAATTATGATTGATGACGAAAGTTTGTAAGTTTTTACAGTTACAAAATGATAAATACTTTTAGCAGGCTCCGAAAACGAATCACTCCGAAGCGATGTAATTCTCGTGATAACGCAGCTTCTTGCTAAAAAAAAAAAAGAATAATAGTACACAAATAAAGCATATCAAAGCATCTGAGCAGTTGTGCGTACAGCAATATTCAATTATATTTAATCAAGCCCAATCAAGGTTCGTTGTCTCGTGGAGACTTTTCAAAGCAAACGCTTTAATGTCGCTAAGAAGCGCATGTGCTCAAATGATACTTAATACTTTAAGGATATTCACTACAATTTTTTTTAATTTGTAGAAAATCTTTGAAAAATTTGTCCCCACGATTAATTTTAAAAACGATGGCAGACTTGTAAATCTTCAATTCTTTTTTTTACTCGATTAGTTTATTTTTTTCGACTATTATTTTATAAACTATTCAAATATTACAAGTAATTGTCAGTGAAAACTTTTTGACATATATTAAAAATAATGGATTTAGTGTAAAAAGTCACCTTAAAAAAGCATACGAATTAAATTAATGGATAAAATTTCTCTTTTTTTTTTAAGGACAATCTCTTTATAGTTTTCGACCGAATTTTTAGATATTTTATTGCCAATTAAGAATCTCAGAAAATAATTAATTTTCTACGATTTGTGGAAGAAATTAATTAATGTAACGAATTTAGACACAAATGAAAGTTTATAAAAAGGTGAAAAAGTTTGTTTTAATTTTTTTTAAATCATACAAATTAAATTAATGGATAAAATTTGTCTTTTTTTTTTAAAGGAAAATCTGTTTATAGTTTTCAACCGAATTTTTAAATATTTTATTGCCAATTAAGAATCTCAGAAAATAATTAATTTTCTACCATTTTGTGGAACAAATTAATGAATGTCACGAATTAAGACATAAATGAAAGTTTATAAAAAGGTGAAAAAGTTTGTTTTAATTTTTAAAAAATCATACAAATTAAATTAATGGATAAAATTTGTCTTTTTTTTTAAAGGAAAATCTGTTTATAGTTTTCAACCGAATTTTAAGATATTTTATTGCCAATTAAGAATCTCAGAAAATAATTATTTTTCTACGATTTGTGGAACAAATTAATGAATGTAACGAATTAAGATAAAAATGAAAGTTTATAAAAAGATGAAAAAGTTTGTTTTAATTTTTAAAAAATCATACAAATTAAATTAATGGATAAAATTTGTCTTTTTTTTTAAAGGAAAATCTCTTTGTAGTTTTCAACCGAATTTTAAAATATTTTATTGCCAATTAAGAATCTCAGAAAACAATTCATTTTCTACGGTTTGTGGAACAAATTAATGAATGTAACGAATTAAGACACAAATGAAAGATTATAAAAAAGTGATAAAAGTTTTGTTTTAATTTTTTTTAAATCTCTCAAAACCAAAAAACTGCAAAATTAATTAAGAATTTCAAGAATTATATCTTCAGCTGTCTCATATAATTGATTATCACTTTCGTTTCATTCATAAATTATTGAAGACCCTATTTGACGTAAATGGAAAGAATAAAGCAGCCTATATCTTAATATTCGAGACGATAAGCGGCTAGCCTCGAGCAATTTCGAATGATGCTGCTAAATCGAAAAAATTAGAGCCTCCGGGTGAATATCGGACGAGTCTGTTGATGGAACGTTCCAGCACGTTTCACCCAGCCTAACACACCAAAGCATCTCCGGAATGTCTTGATTGCTCCGGTTTGGTCCCGACGAAGGAGAAGAGTCCTTCCTGCCATTCTGGAATGCTTCACGGGGGAGTCTTTGGAATCTGATATCGGCCGCAATATTAAGATATTTCGCGGTTTAAGCTATCGCCGCAGAGCGCGGGCGCAGTTTCTTCCTTCGACAGAGGATCTCCTTTGCAGAAAGAGGACGAGACTTTCAGTGCTAGTCCGTGAGGAACCGAGATCAGTCCTTTTCCAAATCAATCAAAGCGTTGAAACCTTCGATATTCACCTTAAAACAGAAAAAAAATCCAAAAGAAAGGAAAAGAACAGAAAAATGAATTTTAAAGAAATTTTCAATCTGAGCATTTTTGTCTTTTTCGGTTTTGTCAGCGTGAAAGCTCGCGCTAAGATAGAACCGGTGCACTCAATTCCTCTGGGATCGGAAGCGAGCTTTCATTGGAGGTGAAACTTAAACCAGTTAAAATATTTGTTAATTTTTCAAACATTTTAACATATTTTTTCTCTTTTTTTTTTGAATTTTATTTGTAATTGTGATTTTTTTTAAGTGTCCTAAAAATGTAACGAACCATTTAAACAAACAGAATTTTTATATTTATTTTTTAAAATAAACGAAAGCTGAAAATCTTGATTAATTTGATTTTTTTCGTTTGCTTAGCAAATATTTCTGAGTAATGATTAATTATTTTGAATTCTTCTTCGTTTGCCTCTCGGAAAATTAAATACATTTCTAAAATTTGAAAATAATTTTAAAAAATTGGATTTCCTTCTTGAGCTGATATAATAAACGAATGTTGAAAATATCGATCTTAGAAAATCTTAGAAAATTAAGAAAAAGTATTATAAGCTTTTGAGCTTGAAATCTTCGATATTCACCTTAAAACAGAAAAAAAATCCAAAAGAAAGGAAAAGAACAGAAAAATGAATTTTAAAGAAATTTTCAATCTGAGCATTTTTGTATTTTTCGGTTTTGTCAGCGTGAAAGCTCGCGCTAAGATAGAACCGGTGCACTCAATTCCTCTGGGATCGGAAGCGAGCTTTCATTGGAGGTGAAACTTAAACCAGTTAAAATATTTGTTAATTTTTCAAACATTTTAACATATTTTTTCTCTTTTTTTTTTTGAATTTTATTTGTAATTGTGATTTTTTTTAAGTGTCCTAAAAATGTAACGAACCATTTAAACAAACAGAATTTTTATATTTATTTTTTAAAATAAACGAAAGCTGGAAATCTTGATTAATTTGATTTTTTTCGTTTGCTTAGCAAATATTTTTGAATAAAGATACATTTTTTTGAATTCTTCTTCGTTTGCCTCTCGGAAAATTAAATACATTTCTAAAGTTTGAAAATTATTTTAAAAAATTAGATTTCCTTCTTAAGCCGATATAATAAACGAATGTTGGAAATATAAATTTTATTTTGTCGTTTACCTGAAAAAAAAATAACAGCACAGCAGTTAAATTGCTTCTAACTCACATCTTAGAGATTTTTAAAAAATATTATACGTCTTTGTGCCTCAGAGTCGACGTGACGAAGGAATTCGTTCAAGTCGAGGCTCACTTCAATGCCGAAGAGAATTCATGGTTCGCTCTTGGATTCTCCGATTACGGTGAAACACAGCTCGCAGATTATTGCGTCCTGTGGACAGATTGGCGACGAAATGTTCATCTTCAGGTGATTTCGATCTCTACAAATATTGCAAAATATTAATTGATTAAAAAAAAAAGAAAATAATTAATGAATGTAAAAATATATCTGAAGGATACTTGGACGAGCGAAGATGGAAAACTGCAGTTGGACACTCAGCAGGACTGCAACGACTTTGCCTGGAGGAAAATTGGAAATCAGACAAAATTCACGTTTACGAGAAAATTCGACACATGCGATAAGAGAGACTACGTTATTGAGGCAAATTGAATAATTACAAATCAATGTATATAATTTGTCTTCTTTTTTCTTTAGTTTTTATTTTTTATGTTTTCTCATAGAGGAAACTATGTTTTCGTGAAAAAAGAAATTGAGATTTTCAATGCTTAAAATAATTTAAAATTGAATAATTACAAATCAATGTATATCATTTGTTTGTATTGAATTCCGACGAAATCGGTAAAGCGCTTCGGATTTTATAGAATATTGAATTTTTCGAAAAAAAAAATAATTTTACTCTAAATCACGTCGAATCTCAACAAATGAACTGCAATGTTCTGCAGGCGAAAAATAATGTACAACGCTGCTCCGTACCAAATTTGGTGATGATCGGTAAAGTCATTCGGATTTTTCGCCATTTTTAATTTTTCAAACAATTTAAATTTTCGCTCTAACTTCCGCAAAAGTTAAGAAAGTAAGTCAAAACTTTGTACTAGATGGAACGATATTAATTACGGAATTTTCGGTGTCATGTGTAACGTATTTTTTTTTTTTTATAGATAATACATTTTATACTTTTAATTTGTGTTGTTGCACAAGCAACTACCAAAAGTATAGAGGTAACGATATTTAAAAAATGCTAATTAAAATGAAAAATGATGTAAATTAGAACTTTGCACGTTGCTTCCTCATTAAATCTCATTTTTGACAAAGCTTCCTCTATGAGGAAGCCAAAATGAATAAATAAGCTTTGTGAAAAATGAGATTTAGTGAAGAAGCAATATGCAAATCTCTACTTTTTAAAATTGTAATTATAATTCCATAAATCTTAGATCTTACTCTAATTCCCTAATTTTACTGTAAAAAGTGAATAAGAAATAAATCCTACATTTTCTTATGTCAAGAAAAAAATAATTTCTGAATTTACAGAGAGGGACGACGCATGTTGTCTGGCTAAAAGGACGAGGTCCACTGTACTCGATTGAGGGTCTCGTTACATCGGACGCCGGGGCATCCGGCATGACGAGAATGGAATTGCTGAGGATGGCGAGAGACGAGCCGCAATTTCCTCGAGACACATGGAAACTCGAGCTGCTAAATGATGGCGTTAAAGTGCCGAATCTTGAGACCACTTATTGGTGTCGAATTGTCAAACTTCCTGATGCGTTGAATCACAAGTTAGCCCTATAAAAAAAAATAAAAGATGAGTAGAAAAAACTAACTTTCAATAAAAAATGTTTTCTCATTTTCCAGACATCATATTTTGCAATTTGGACCGGTTATCAACAAGGAAAACGAGCATCTTGTTCATCACATGGAAGTTTTTCATTGTGCTGGTCCAGCAGATCTTCAGGTTCCTTCTTACAGTGGTCCTTGCGATTCTCCAAATCGTCCGGAAGGAACGCAGGCTCGTCTAAAAATTCACAAGCGAATAATTAAATTTTCCAAAAATCAAGAATATTGGTTTAATTTTTGTTGATTTTACCAGATTTGCAAAAAAGTACTGGCAGCCTGGGCAATGGGAGCTGACGCTTTTGTATATCCTGAGGAAGTCGGCCTCTCCGTCGGCGGTGAAGGCTTCAATAAGTACGTGATGCTCGAGGTGCATTACAATAATCCAGAATTGGAGAGTGGCAAAATCGACTCGTCGGGAATACGTTTTTATCTTACGAAGAGCCTGAGACAATATGATGCTGGTGTTATGGAGCTTGGATTGGAGTATACCGATAAAATGGCAATACCACCGCTTCAGGTACTTCACGAAGTTGTGTCTTTCAGAATGGAACAATTTTTTTTTAATTATAAAAAAGTTTAAAGAAACGCGTTATTCATAATTTGAATACATTGTTTTAATAAAAATTTAATTCGATCAATCATGAAAAATTGAATTTTATATTAAAATTATCATTTTAATATATTTTTTTGCAGTAATTAAAAGACTTATAAAAAAATTAATGTAGCTTACATTGAATTTCATGTATTTATATAAAAATCCAGCAAGTGAATTACATTTTTCTGTTCGCTATTGTAATATTAATGATTAAATTTAATGTAAAGACAATAAATTCAATTTCATGTCTTTTACATAAAAATAAATATGCAGTCATGAAAAATTGAATTTTATACTAAAATTGAATACAGTCGTTTAAAATTCATTTGAATATATTTTTTGCAGTAATTAAAAGACTTATAAAAAAAATTAATTTTTTTTGTATCATTTTTTGCTTCATGTAATTATATAAAAATCGAGCAAGTGAATTAGATTTTTCTGTTCACTATTGTAATATTAATGATTAAATTTAATGTAAAGACAATAAATTCAATTTCATGTCTTTTACATAAAAATTAATATTCATTAATGTGGATTCTGATGCTAGTAATTAAATTCAGTGATTTCATTACATTGACTTCCATAGAATTAGCATTGCAATTTCGTGTTAAAGACATTGAAGAAAATTCAACGCCTTTTGCGTTGAAGTTTTGCATCGAAATTTTCAACAATGTTTCAAATTAATATGCAACATAATACAACGGTAAAATTTGTTATTTAGGAGGCTTTCGAATTGTCCGGTCACTGTATCACCGAATGCACTGGAGTCGGTTTGCCACAGTCTGGAATTCACGTGTTCGCCTCTCAATTGCACACGCATTTAACCGGCACAAAAGTCACGACACGTCACATAAGAGACGGCCAGGAACTTCAGCCTCTCAATTACGACAATCATTACTCGACGCATTTTCAGGAGATAAGATTGTTGCCAAAACGCGTCACGGTTTTGCCGGTAGATACATTTTTTTTTTTTAATACTCTCAAATATATCTGCAAATTTTATTCAGCAGGTATTATTTAAATTTAATAGATACAAGTGAAGTAAAATTACAAAATTTGTATATTAAATTTAATGTACCAGTTTAAGAATAAAAATTGACTCTACGTTTTTTTAAATAGTGAAATCAATAAATCATTCAAATTATTAATTTTGATATATCGTAATCGACACTTAATTATTTTTTTCTGTTTTAAACAGGGAGATTCTCTGGTGACCACCTGCACCTACAAAACGAGGGATAGAAGAAACGTGACTCTTGGAGGATTTGCCATATCTGATGAGATGTGCGTTAATTATATTCATTACTATCCCAGGGCACGTCTCGAGGTCAGTTTCACTCAAAATATCCAAGAATGCCTGTTAAAAAAAATTGTCCCAAAGATTAATTTAAAAAACGACGAGAGTTGTAAATTTTCTATTCTGATTTCAAACTCGATTTATTTATTTGTTTCGTCTATTATTTTATAGACGAAAGAAATTTTTATTGTAAACAATGTAAAAGTGTTGCAAAAATTCGCTTTACAAAATCATACAAATTAAATTAATGGATAAAAATGTTGAATTTTTTTTTCAAGAAAACAATTTGTTTATTGAATTCAATCGAATCTTTAGATATTTTACTGCTAGTAAAGCATTTCCGAAATTAATTAATTTTCTAGAATTTGTGGAACGAATGAAAAAGTTGAATGAAAAAAAAAGGTGTGAAAAAGTTTGTCTCAATTTTTTTTTAAATCTCTCAAAAGCAGATTACAGATAACAAACTAGATTACAATTTTAGGTGTGTAAAAGTGCGATAAGCGACGACGCACTTCGCACTTATTTTCGCTATCTCCGCGAGTGGGAGAATCAGAAAACGAGTGAGAATCAAGGAATATCGACGAATTACCGAAGTATCGAGTGGACGAAAATTCGCGTTGCTGCCCTCCACGATCTTTATATCGCAGCACCGCTCGGTAATTTCTAAAATATATTTCTACACCGTTTTCCGTTGTATTTGGTGTAAAAAATTACACACGAAAAAAATCATCACCTAAAATAACGCCAAACGTTATCATCACTTTAAAGAATTAGGTTTACTTTACTCTCTTTTGGGGGCCGCCGGGAGAGTTAAATATTGGAAATAACGATTAAAAAAATCTGAAATATTCACCTACATGTCTTTGGGTTCTGTAAATAACATGTTTAGGTCCGAAAAAAAAAAACAATTTTTTTTTAAGCTAATAACTAAATAAAAAATCTGATACGATTGATTGATAAATCGGCTGTATTGTGAGAAACATCTTAAAAAAACTAAAGAACGATTTGAAAAAAAAAAAGAAATGTTAAAAAAAAATCAATATAGACTTTTCTCAACTCATCTCCAAAAACTCGAATCCGCAGGTATGCAGTGCAACGGCTCGGACGGTTCGCGTTTGCCGGGTTTGTGGGACAACATCGCAGCCACACCGATTCGCCTTCCTCTCGGGCCTCCAGCTCGCGATTGCTCCGAAGAATCGCACGACGAAAATTCCCCGGACACGCTCTTACGCTAATGGACGAAAAAAAAAAAATTAGATGGACAGAAATTATATCAGGAAAAAGACGATGGTATTTAAAAAAAAGAAAACACTCTGGTGTGGTATTACAGTATATAATAGTTGCGAATCTCGTAGCCGTATGATATAATAATAATAGGTACGTCGTTTTGTGTCTTTACATGTCGTATGAATGTACAAAAGTTGGCGGCGAGGCGCGAAAAATCGGCCTTCCCAACGCGTTATAAAAATTAAAAATTACTCGAATATTATCATAATATATAATATATAATATATAATATATATATATATATATATACCTATAAAGAGTTATAGCTACGCGTCAGAATACGACAGCGTATGTTTATTATACAGACTCATCGCGAGGCTAGCTGCCCGCCGGCAAATTGGAATACAATATCAGAATATAAAAACTCGTCGTGTCGTTGTACACAAAAAAAAGAAAAAAAAAGAAGATTGCAACGAGGACGATGCACCACTCACCCAAACAACAACAACAGGACTGTGTCCCCTCGGCCGAGGGACCATAAAAAGTACAAAACGAAACTCGGGCGAGTATTCGTGCTTTCTCTATAGGAACACACTGGTTTTGTTTTTTGTTTCTTTTTTTCGTGATTTTTGTTTCTTTTTTTTTTTTGCTTGCGAGAGTACGTATGGTAAAGCTTCGTCGATTATAGTACACCGGTTTCGTTTCATTGTCCACTGAAAATTGCACTTTTGGCTAAATTTATTTGCAGTATTAATGTCTTTTTAAAAAATTTTTTTTTTCATTGCAAAAATTTTCAAAAGTGTAATTATTGCTTCACTTTTTGGATAGTTTTAGTATTGTTTTTTTTTTAATGATCTCCGTTGAATTTTTTGTTTAATAAGAAAAAAATGAAGAATCAAAATTTTTTTTTACGCTTCATAATCATCGAATTTGTGCTAATTTTTTAAATTTAAATTTAATCATTTCTACGATATTTGGTGTTTTTATTGCCTGTTTTAGAGGATGAATTGATGTTAACACAACACAAATATTTATAAGCTTTTAATTGAAATAAAATTGAATTTACACTAATTTCTGAAAAAGTTTTTTTTTCCCCTCCAGATAGAAAAAAAAAACAAAATGAAAAAAATCTGTGCTTTTGTTGATTAGACATATTTTTGGATTTTGTAAACTGGACACTTTATCCAGTAATACATTCTAAAAAAATTATCTTGAAAAATTGTTTTATTATTAGAATAGAAAATTCTGTTTAGCTTCTATTTTTATTTCCAGTGGACTCAGTTTCCTTTATTTTTGTTCAAGTGCGCCTCTCGGCTTTCTTAGCACATAAAAAAAAACTACGGATCGCGGAGGAAAAAGAAGACGACGCGGCAAAAGTCACGTCGCTCATTTCGCCCGCGATCAAATGCGACTAGATTATAGCGATCGATTATTCTGCTGAATGTTCATCTGCAGGAAGCAATAGAGAATTCCGGCCTGCGCCATCACGTCGACTGTTCCCGCGGCGAGCGGATCGCGACTCTTCGGATCGGCGTTTGCCCGCGAATTGTTTGACGTTCCGGGACGTAGAAGCGTTGGCCCGAAAACCGTTGCCAAATTGTGGAGAGACATTTTGTTCTGTGCCTCGTGTTTGTTAACGCGACTCAGATGAGCCAGAATGAAGTCTATCACGGCTTTGTTCACGGCTGGAAGACCCTCGTAAACACGGCGGAGTGCGACGGCGCGATTTGACTCGCCGCCGCTCTGAAAAGCGTCCACAAAAGCCGGATAAAGCGCGTCCGTGAACAAAGCTTCCGGCATCTCGCGGAGATAAAGCTTTAGCACTCCCGTTACCGAATGTACGTCAACCTGAAAATTATCAAGCAGTTTGAGTCAGTTTTTAACTTTGTTTTAACGATTTTTTAAATTATTTTATAGACATTTTTTGTCTGTGCTTTTTTTTTCGTTGTCGAAAGAGAATTTTGTAAATATTTTAAGGTTCTATAATTTAAAATGTAAAAAAATTTAAATGTTGGCGAATTTCAATTTTGCTAAAAAGCTCAGAAGCTGATGTGAAGTTAAATAAATGCTAGTAAATATATAAAATAAAAAATTGTAAACTAATATAATAAATGAATGATATTTAAGCTTGATTCCAGTTTAAAAAAAAGTCTTGAAGTTGTGAAATTTGTACCTCCTTCAGAAGTTGTTCGGCTTCATAGGAATTGCTCTCGAATGATTTCCGAAGTTTGGCAAGATCCGAGGCGGAACCGGAGACTCTGTAAAGTCCAACCTCAGCGACTCCTCGCCTCTCGACTTCGCGTACACACGCTGTTACTATAAACGGAACATCGCGTTTTTCTCTCCTGAAAAACAAAGAATTACCATTTTTATACCCAATTCTCTGTGATTTAGAAATTTGTTAAGACAGAGAAATATTTATAAGCTTGTAATAGAAATAAAATTCAACAATTCACACTGAATTCTGAAAAACGATTTTTTTTCTTTTTCGTCCAGATATAATATAATTTGGATCCTTAAAAAGAAAAACTCGCCCATTTTAGGACTAAAAATTGTGACCAGGATATTTATTTGAACATTTTTTTAATGAGTTTGAAAAATTAGAAAAAAAATGTAAACTCTCGCAAAAAACATTTTAAAAAATTGGAGGAAGTTTATTTATTAATTTTGGCTTCCTCATAGAGGAAGCTTTGTGAAAAACGAGATTTAATGAGGAAGCAACGTGCAAAGTTCTACTTTGCATCATTTTTCATTTTAATTAGCATTTTTTAAATATTACCTCTATACTTTTGGTAGTTGCTTGTGCAATAACACAAATTAAAAGTAAAAAATGTATTACCTATTTTAAAAAAAAAACAAATTACGTTACGCATGACAACGAAAATTCCGTAATTAATATCGTTGCATCATATTTCCATCTAGTACAAAGTTTTGCCTTACTATCTTAACTTTAGCGGAAGTTAGAGCGAAAATTTAAATTCTTTGACAAATTTTCAGTTGATTTGTTAAGATTAGACGTGATTTAGAGCAAAATAAATTTTTTTCGAGAAATTAAAAATTCTATAAAATCTGTATATATGGATACATTTTGTTAAAAATTACACCAATTAAAGAGGAGTTACTGCTTTACTTGATTTTTTTTCGACGTTTTTAACCATTCTTAATATGCTGACATGAAAATCTCGAAAAAAAAAAATGTTCACAAAAACAAAGCTTCCTCTGTGAGGAAGCAATTATAATATTTGTCACTTACTTGCAAACCTGTTGAATCTTGGCGCCGAATAAACCCTGAGGTTTTGCGGACGGTACTCGCCTCAGAGTAACTTCGCTCGGTACGAACCTGAGAGCGACATCGAGACTAGCAGGTCCGAGATTTAAGCCTCTCTCGACCTGATCGGACTGTAGCCACGATCTACTCAAACGCTGTGTGCACTTTCCACGTAAAACTGATCGTGTGCCACCGCATTCCTCGTACAAGAGGATTCTTACGTTCTGACTTCCTTCAAGCTCAACGACAAACGTTTCACCTTCATCATCAAAACAAAAGTTCATTATTAAAAAAAAAAAAATTAATACAAATATTTATTTTTTCAAAAATATTTTTTTATTAACATGTGAAAATAAATGGAAATATTTATTACAAAAATAAATATCAATCTTTCGCACGCCTACTGTCCTTAAAGTACTAGCAATTTTTTTAAAATTTGTTCAAATTTATCTCAAATTAAATCTTCTACGATGATGATACTAATGATTTGTAAATTCTTTATTTTTTTTTGTCATTTTTTAAATTGTAAATTTAAATTCGGTATTTTTGTATTTTTGTATATTTTTGTACATTTCAATTTTGTATTTCTAAACCTAAGAAAATGTCAATCACGACATTTTTGTGTCATTTATTTTGTCGGTGATTTTTTTAAATATTAAAAAAAAAAAAATGCTCACCCCACGTAGGCGCTTGGCCTCTGGCGATGCGGCTCTTTGCTCTCTTGAAATAGTGTCCGTAGCTATCGACCTCAACGATTGCGTAAAGATCACCAGGTCTATCGAGTCCGGGTGGCGTAAGACCAACCAAAGTAAGATGAAGATCGCCGAGAAGTAGACTCTCATCGCGTCCAGATCTTAAGAGATAGCTGCCCATGTCTGTTTGGAGATAAGTTCGGCATGCCGTAACCCAAGCTTGGAGTTCGTACATTGACAACGGCAGCGGTCCCGGTGGTTGTCCTCCCTTCAATAATTACAACTCATTCATTAAGACAAATGGCCGCAGGTAATTTCTCGAATCTTTCACAAGCGTTCGCGTTTTCGAAAGACTAGAAGAATTACATTTTTTCGCACATTTACAAAGTACGCTGAAAATCCAAAATTTGATGTTGTTATGATTTTTTTTTTTGCGAGCCGTAGTATTGGCGTTAAAAAATAAACAATTATTATTTTCAGCGATTTTCAATGGCTGGAATATGCAATAAAAAAATCTGTAAAAATTCCTACGTTTTTTTCTTCAACCAGACCAAAATCCTGAAGAAATATGAGGACGTTTTGTTAACATGAAAAATTGGGGTGGCCGATTTGACGTGTCGCTCTATATGTCAATTGGCTAAATAAAATAAATGGCAACAACAAATAAAATAACAGAATTCGTACGTTTTTTTGCATGTTATTTTATAAAAAATGTAATATTCCGATTATAAAAATATGAATTTGTCTTTGCATGAATAAACGCGATAAAAATTTACGACGTTTGAATAATTATTTTTGGGATATAAAAGCTAAATTGGTTACTGTCTGATTTGCGATTGACGAAATCGTATTATTTACCTGCTGAAGTGCCTCGACAGCCTCGATCCATTGGCATCTCTCGAATTCGCTCGACAGGAAGAACGTGTAAGAATTGTGAACGCGCTGTTGACTCTTGTGACTCACGCGTAGTACCAAATTCGGCGATGCTAGAACCAACTGAGCTTCCAGCTCTGCGAGCTTTTTTCGATTTTTCTCCGACACTCTTCCACCGATTCTCGTACGTTTCTCATCGCCTCGTTCCTCCCATAATATTTGATCTCTGACCGTGCAAGCTTGAGATCTATATTAGAGTAATCAAGAATTTTATAGCGTTTCTCACGAATTTCTAATTTAAAAAAAAAATTCTAATGAATTATCTATTTGTAATGAATTAAAAAAAATATATTATGATTATGTAGCGAATATATGAATTTGTGAATTTAAAAAATAAAAAATAAAACACACGTATTTAATATTCTCAGATTTACAACGTTTTTAAGATTCATGCGGAAAATCGCATAAAATTTATCGTTCTTCAAATTTGTGTGGAAAATCGAATTTCTATAATTACAAAAAAAAAAATGAATTCTGGTTCTTTTTGTAATGTACGAGAGTTAACAAAATATTGCATTTTCTACCTGAGAGACACGACATTTGCAGGACTGGCTTCGCGCGGCTCTATTCCATCTTCAGAGACGTTCGCCTCAGCAACGGGCACGTACCATTTGAGCTCGAAGGTGAATTTGTCCCTTCCCGAAGCTTTATACTTGGCGCATGCAATCACATCGTTAAAAAGAAACAGATGTCGTAGTTTACGATGACCGTCCGAGAGCTCCACGACGAACGAATTTTTCACGAGTCTTCGTTGAGCTCTGTCGTGACTCTGCGACAAAAAAAAGTAAAACAACAATTATATTCGTATTCGAAGCTTCTTAAAAAAAAAACAATAACAATCCGGTTCTTTTCTGCTTACCGGAAACATAGATTTTGTCTGAATAATATTGAATTCGTCCAAAAAGTTTCTCGTCATTGCGAGAGCCTCGGAAAGCGGCGTGTGATCCGCGTGATTTCTCGGCGTGTGTTTCAAAAGATCCTGAAAAAAAGCGTAATTTTTTTTGCAACATTTTTAATCAAATGATTATAGATTTTTTGCCTATGATGGAATTTAAAAAAAAAATAATAATGATATCAAATGATGTTGGAAATAAAAAACCAAATTGGTTTTAACAGTGATAGAAAAATTCTTCGATCTATTCCTTAAATGATAGATAAATTTCATTTTTATCGGTTGATTTGAATAAAAAACATAATTTCTCAATTCAATTTTTTATGAAAAATATAGAGCTATTATTATTAGTTTTGAAAAAGTATTTTTTTTTTGTTTTATTTTTAATAAAATGTTTATAAATTTTCTTGCCACTGATGACATTTTTTAAATAAAAAAAAACTGAAAAAATTCCTACGTTTTTCTTCATCCAGACGACCATCCCGAATAAATTTAAGGACGTTTTGTTGACATGAAAAATTGGGGTGGCCGACTTGACGTGCTTTGCCCCAATAGAAAGCAAAATTATAGAATCAGAAGTGTGAAGAAGCTCGTGAATTACTTACGTGTAAAACGAGAGCATTTTTTTGGACCCGAGCGACAGGTTTGTGAAGTAAATCTTCGAGTGATAGACCGGGTCCTTTTGGAAAGCCTCTCAGTCTTATGTCTCTTGTAATCTCGCCGAATTGTGTCGAGTGTGCTGAGCATCTTCGCACAGTGTCCGTCGCACGTGCATAATTGTGCAAAAAGGCACCGTAGAGTCCTATATTACTGGCCATTACCTGCACAAAAAAAAAAATTGAAAATACAGAATAGAATAGAATTTTTATTTCTTTCAGATTCAATATATTATAATTAACATACAGATCTACGGAAAAAAAAAGATACATTTAAAAATAGTTTTGCTTTCAGACGAAACTCACCCTGAATTGTTCACCAATCGTCGTTTTGTTGTCCCACGTTTCCAACTTGGCGCGCAAATCGTCAAGAAAATTTTGATGCAGACCGTGAAGCTCAGGAATCTTATAAAACATTGTGCCGAATTCTTCCTCAGATATTACGGGCTGCGATGTTGTAAGCGTGGCTCGGATGGCTTTCATGTACTATTGGAATCGAAACAATTGTTTATTTAATCGATGAATCAGTCATCAATATATTTTTCTTATATTCATTAAAAATTTATGGAGAACATATGATTTAAAAAAAATAGCTTCAATTTTGTTTCTCTATTTCGACAGTTGTACATTTTTCTTTTTTTAATTTCGAAAATTTCAAGTATCTATTTTTTTATGTTGTAATTCTGGCGAATTAATTGTTTTCTTTACCTGCAGCATCACTGTCAAGCACTCGACATAAATGCCCTCACTCTCAACGACTGAATTCACGATGCATTTAACCATCGTCGTTCTGTCGTCATCCCGAGTGTCCTTATCTTTGTCCTGCTGTCGGCGGGGAGTCGTTGGCGTCGGAGATTCCAAGCTACCCTCGCTGAGACTCAGAGGCTCGGCGTCGCTGCTTCCCGTTTCATTGTCGGTGCTCAAGGCTCTCAGCAGAATCGGAGGCGCTGGACTCGCGCCCTCTTCATCTTCGCTGTCTATCGCGGCTCTGTGTCTGAAAAATTCAAATTAAAAAATGATCTTTTGTTTAAATACTCGTTTCAAAGAAATTTCACATCAACAACGTTTTACCAGTAGAAAAATCGAGTAGCAATGAAAAAAAAAAAAATTTTAAATGTTTTTCATGACAATTGTATTGTCATAGCTCTATCAGCTCCGTTTAGGTGGAAATACGTTTATCACATTTGGCTTCCTCAAGAAGTTTTGTTTTGTGATTAGTTACTTTTTAAATGTTAGTTTTTGCGTAAACGTGTCGTCAAAATTTTTTTTAAAAATTGGAAATCGCATAAAATCCGAAGACTGACCCGATTTTGTCCAAATGCAATACCAATCACCGGTCTACAATAGTTCAACTATGTACCAAATTTTAGACCGATATCTGGAAAATTGTAGAAGCTAGAGCGCGTACAAACATTTTTTAAAAATTTCAGAATTCTGTAAAAACAAAAGAACTGCATGGATTTGGCCCAAATTCAATACAGATCATTGTTCCATAATACTCCGACTTTGTAGTAAATTTTAGACCGATATCTTAAAAACTGTGGAAGCTAGAGCGCGTACAGACATTTCCGAAAAAATGTGTAAAAACAAAAGCGCTGCGTAGATTTCATTAAAAGTTGCACTTACCCTGGGGCATCGACACCTCAAAATGTGTGCCAAATTTCAGCTTGATCGCTCGAGTCGTTCTCAAGTTAATGCTTGTACACACACACACACATACATCGGGACATTTTTTGTAAATATGATTTCTCGACGTTTAGAAATAATCTGAACACGTTTACATGAGAATATCGAAAAAAAAATGTTTTCACAAAAACAAAGCTTTTTGAGGAAGCAAAAAGGACGTAAATCGATGTAACGCATTCAATATTCTCCATAAACTTTCTATAAAAATATAAAATTCTTATTATTATTATTATTATTAAAAAAGGCGTTTTCTTTTTTAATCTTACTGAATGAAATAGTCAATGTTGACGTAATTGCTTCGATTTCCCGGCGAATCAGGAAGAGAGGGCGGTCTTCGTATAGGTGCTCGGCCGCTGTTACTATTATTGCTGCCGGTGGTGATTTTACTGTTGCTGTTGGTGTTGCTAACGCCGATACCAATAGCGCTGCTCCCGTTGTTGTTCGTTACGATAGGTCGACGTGCGTCGATGTAAACGTATTCGCCTGTTTGATCGAGAGCAACCGAGTCGTAGTAGGGCTCCTCCTCCGACACCTCGGCATCCCCATCCTCGCCGCCGTCCTCATTAACAGCCTTCTCACCCTCTGAACATGTATAAATATCCAATCAGTCTTGTCATCGTAAATTTTAAAACAGGCGTGTTTAAACAATTTTTACAACAAAAAAAGTGAATCATCATTCTATTGGCCTAGAGAATTAAAATTTTTCGAGTTTTTTTTTGTTAATAAGAGGAGAAATGATTTTTAAACTTTAGGTGGCTTTGAAGAATAATTGTGAATGACCTAGTTTATAAAAAGAGGATGCCAATGAAGCGTGCAAGTTTTGCTTCTTCAAAGAGAAACTTTGTAGCTTTAGCTCGGATAAAATTAGAAAGATTTCTATCTTCGGAAATTGTTACTTTTATAATCTGCAGAGTTAGCTAGAATATTGCTGTATAGAATACGTAATTTGATGCTGAAAAAAATGATTTAAAATCAATTCTTTGCAAAAAAATAAAAGGTCGCAAAAATTTTACAAGTTTATTTCGGATAAAATTCGAAAAATTTCTATCGTTGGAAATTGTAACGTTTATAGTCTGTAGAGTCAGTTGGAAAATTGCTTTATAGAATATGTAATTTGATGCTGAAATAATTATTTAAAATCAACTCTTTGTAAGAAAAAAAGGTGGCAAAAATGTTACAACTTTATTTCGGATAAAATTAGAAAGATTTCTATCTTCGGAAATTGTAACGTTTATAATCTTTAGAGTTAGTTGGAAAATTGCTTTATAGAATACGTAATTTGATGCTGAAAAAAATTATTTAAAATCAATTCTTTGTAAACAAAAAAGATCGCAAAAATTTTACAACTTCATTTTGAATAAAATTACGAAAATACATAACAACCTAAACGATGCATTTAGAAACATACTAAAATCATCATTGTATAAAAATAATATTTGTAAATTTTTTAAAATATTTTTATCAAGTTTTTTTTTAATTTTATGTTTTATTAACTGTTTTTTTTTTATAAAAGGATAAAGTTTTAAAAAAGTGTCAATTAACAAAATAGAAACTTTTCAAAATCTACAGATAATCTAAAAGATAAATTTTCGCCCAATTTTCCTACAATCGCGAAAATTATTGAGAAATATTAAGAATCACAGTTGCGTCAAAACCAAGTCACTTTGAAAAATACTACAAATTAACAAAATATTAAATTTCCATCCTTCGAGAAAATGATGAAAAAAATTTCATCCTTCCCTAAAATATGAAATATAGTGAAAAAAAAACTACATAAATCAAGAATTTAAAAGCAAGTTGTGAAAAAATATGCTTCATAAAAAGTATTTTTCGAAATCTTATTTTCCACTATTTATGTCTCACCTTTTTCATTCTCGTTCTCATCTTCGTCCTCCTCATCTTCCTGCTCCAATTTCTCTTTCTTCGAGCTCCCAGTTACTTCGATAACAGTTACATAATTACTGGGAACATCCGGATCGCTGTTTCTCCTAATCACCTGACTTCTCTCAAGGCTTCCAGGGATTTCGCTTTTGGGTCTTCTGGACGTTGTCAGAGTGCAGCTCAATTCAGAGACGCATTTGTCCTGCAATTTGCTGATATCGCTTATAGTATTGCTAGGAGGAATTCCCGTGTCCTCTGACAAAATCTCTCCCACATTGCGATTCGCTCCCACAGGTATTTCTTCCTGATGATTTTCCTGTACGCTCTTCCTAACGCTCTGGCTTCGTCTTCCTTCGTTCTTGCTTTCGCCACCTGGCGAGCTGGAATTTGAGCTGTTTGCAAGTTGCTTGTGTCTTTCCACATCGGCCAGAAGTCGCTCCAAGTATTCCACATAAAACTCCTCCTTCTCCAATTCCTCCCTCAAAGTCGAAACCTATTCAGCGAATAAAAAAAAAAATTTAATAGGTCGTTTTAACAAATTTTATCTCCTTTCTGGAGAATCGGCAACAAAATTAATGTTTTCTGTGTGCTGAAGTGTTTTTTTTTTCTTTTAGTGATGAATATAATAAAAATTATTTCTATTATAATACATTGTATAATTTTTTTTAAATATTATTTTTAATGTAGAAATTGTATTTTTTTTCTTTTTTTTTTTTTTCAAGATGATGAAATTGATGACTCTGAAAAAACCACTTTATGGATTTTAAATTACTATGTAATTTACATAGAGCAAATGTTGAGAAAGTTGAAAGCTTTAAGAATTACATGAATGATAATACCAACGTTTTATAAATATTTTATTAAGGAGACCAGATTTACATAAAAATCACAAAAAACAGAATGGCTTAGTAATTGTAATTTACAAAAACTGTTAAATTGCTAAAAATTACTACTGCAATTGCATAAAAAATGAAAATTTGTGTGTACATTTTTTTTTGTAGTTAAGTTAATTGATGGAATATTTTTTTAATAATCTACACTTATCATAAAGTTCAGTGCAAAATATAAACAAGAAAAATTACTCCAATGAACTCAGAAAAAAATTCCACTTTCAAAAATATTTCATTTTTTGTACTTCTGGGACAGTAATTTTTTATAAACATTTTTTTAATGCGCTGAGCCATTTAATTTTCATATTTTTTAAGCAACTTTGTCCCCTTAAATCGGAAGAAGATAATCACAAAGGAAATGAGATAACAGAGTGAAATCCTTGAGGCAATTTATTCTGAATTCTGCGCACAAAGTTTAAAAACACACAAAAACCAGTTTCCAGTCAAATTGATTCTTGATAAAAATTCACAAGCACAAAAAAATTAAATACTTTTCTAAGCGAAGCTTTTTCTTACAGCCAAGTTCATCGATGCAATTATTTTTTAATATTTTTCATTTCTCACAGAGTTTAAGTGCAAAATATAAAAAATAATGAAATCAAATGAATCTTATCCGGAAAAAAGATTTCACTTATCAGAATATTTCATTTTCCTATGCTTGTGAAGTAGTAATTTTTATAAACATTATTTTATGTGCAATCGCAGCATCATTTAATTTTCTCGATTTTCAAGCAACTTTGTATTCTGAAATTAGAAGACAAATAATCACAAAGAAAATAATTTAGAATAAAATCCTTCAGCCAATTTCTTCCAAATCTTGCGTACAAAGTTTAAAAAACACAAAAATCAGTTTCCAAGACTCAAAATTGCTTCCAAAAACCGAGCTTCTAAATTCCTCATAAAAAGTCTCAAACATTAAATTCCAAGTAACATTCGTACATCCAGAAAAACTATATTTAAAAAAGAAAATATTTCCCACAAATACGCTTCGAAAGTATTAAATAAAAACCCAGTTTCCAAGATACTCGCTTGATCAAATTGGTTCTTGATAAAAAATGATTACTTTACAATCGCAACAAAAATTAAACGTTCTTACAAGTGAAAATAATGAAATCAAAGAAACTTATCCAAAAAAACAATTTCACTTATCAGAGTGTTTAATTTTCTTACGCTTGTGAAGTAATAATTTCTATAAACATTATTTTATGTGCAATCGCAGCATCATTTAATTTTCTCGATTTTCGAGCAACTTTCCATCCTGAAATTAGAAGACGAATAATCGCAAACAAAATAATTTAGAATAAAATCCTTGAGCCAATATCTTCCAAATCCTGCGTGCAATGTTTAAAAAACACAAAAACCAGTTTCCAAGACTCGAAATTGCTTCCAAAAGCCGAGATCCCAAATTCCTCATAAAAAGTCTGAAACATTAAATTCCAAGTACGATTCGCAAATCCAGAAATCCTATATTTATAAAAAAAAAAAAAAAAAAAAAAGAAAAAGTATTTCCCATAAATCTGACGCATTGAAATCATGAAATGCCAAACCAATGAAAAAAACCTCGTTAATTGACGCACGTCCGACAAAATTTCCTGTTAAGCTCGAAAATATCCTTATAAATAATTAATCATCGCGAGCGAAAGCTGAGTCATAATAAAGGGAAGGGCAACCACCGGATAACCATGGAAAGGGTTAAACAAAAAAAAAAAAAAAAAAAAAAAAAAAAAAAAAGAAGCGAACAAGGAAAGAAGCCTCTCAGTGAAGCAAAAAATCGTACCTTAAATTTGTGTTTAACAAGATTGGCCCTGACATCCTCTTCCCAGGCAGCGGGGAGCGCGCTGTCCGGGAATCTTTCGACCCAGACCCGCTGAAAATCCCCGAAAACGCTCATAATCTCGTTTTCCCGGTTGTGTTGGGCGGCGCGCGGCTGACGTACAGCACGCGACTCCCTTTCGGTGTGTAATAAATATTATATATCGGCCAGTGACTGGTGTTCGCCTCTCTTCTCTCTCTCTCTCTCTCTCTCTCTCCTTCTTCTCCTACTTCTGTATTACTATATTATTAACCGTAGTAGTAAAACACTAACTACACGAGAGACACACACACACACACACACACACACTGCGCATGAAGAATCTCAACACTTAAAACTGCACAAGCGCACTTGGCGCAGACACCCACGCAACCACATAACAGAGATATGAATAAGTGAGGCGCTGTCCGAAAAATAATAATAAGTAAATATAATCGCTGATTGTGAGGCTCTAAGTGAAGTCTTTCTCTCTCCCTCTCTCTCTCTTTCTTTCTCTCTCATATGCACGAAGCACTTTTCTGGCGTACGCTGCTCTCTACTTCTGTTACGCTCGGGAGGAGCTTGCGCTTTATGCGCTACATGTGAAGCGAGAGAAACGCCGAATAATATACGAAGTAGAACGTTCACTGAATTATTATTGTGATTTTATTGTTGAGTTTAGTAGTTTTCTATTGGGAGGCGATCATGAGCTACTGTCATTTGGGAGCTAGTTTTTTTTTCTTTCTTTTCTCGATGTTGGGATGGTTGTGAGAGCGAGTATACGGAGGATTATGAGAGAGAGAGAGAGAGGGAGAGAGAGTGTATGTGTGATGTTATGTAGCTTGATTATGTGTACGTATGTGTGGGTTTGTGTATTATGCAGTAGTTTTCAGGGTGCAGCGGAGAGATACAAAGACGTGTGGACCGACTGAGAGAAGGCACTGCTGAGGCTAGTTGCGAGACGGCTTTATGTCGGGTCTTTATGTGCATGTGTGTGTGTGTTAAATATGTAATTTCACATGGATACACACATGAGACGAAGCTTAGTCACGGGGTTTAGATGGGAAACGGGTGGGACGGAGAGAAAGAGGGAGAATAATATGATTCACGAGGAGAGAGACTCAGTCGGTAACCAAAACTTTGTTACCGGCTGAAAATTACAGTTTTCTGTTTTACCGACAGGTACGAGTGTGTGTTAAATATGTAATTTTACTTGGATACACACATAACACGAAGCTTAGTAACCGGATTTAGATGAGGAACGGTTGGTACGGAGATAAAGAGGGAGAATAATATGATTCACGAGACGAGAGACTCAGTCGGTAACCAAAACTTTGTTACCGGCTGAAAACTACAGTTCTCTGTTTTACCGACAGGTACGAGTGTGTGTGTGTGTGTGTTAAATATGTAATTTTACATGGATACACACATAACACGAAGCTTAGTCACGGGATTTAGATGGGAAACGGGTGGGACGGAGAGAAAGAGGGAGAATAATATGATTCACGAGACGAGAGACTCAGTCGGTAACCAAAACTTTGTTACCGGCTGAAAACTACAGTTTCTGTTTTACCGACGGGTACGAGTGTGTGTGTGTGTGTGTTAAATATGTAATTTTACATGGATACACACATAACACGAAGCTTAGTAACAGGATTTAGATGGGGAACGGTTGGTACGGAGAGAAAGAGGGAGAATAATATGATTCACGAGACGAGAGACTCAGTCGGTAACCAAAACTTTGTTATCGGCTGAAAACTACAGTTTTCTGTATTACCGACCGAGTATTTTTAACCGTTGACAGAAAATTTTGAATTACACTTTTTTCTTGCGCCGACTCCGATGTTTTCTTGTTTGCCAGTTACCGTAATGGCCGCGTTCTTTGTTCACCCACTGCTGGACTCGCTAAAATAGTTTTTCGCGCTAATTTTCTTGTTAATCAGTAATTCTTTTTTCTTGTAGAGATTAATTGAAACGGCGTCTGTAAGTACTGTTAAGTTATTTTACAAGTGAGTTTGCAAAGTTGAACAATTGTGTTTGAGGGCTAAATAAAATAACTGTAATTTTGACGGGGACAGAGTGAGCTTTTCTGGGAAATGTACGCATTGATAAAGAAATGACATTTTTCGATGTTTTTATGACGGTTTAATTGCTGATTTGATGCATATACGCTTTCTGAGATGAACTTATGAAAAGAGTCACAGTTTCGGAATTCAAATAAAAGTGTAACGGTTATTTTATGATGTCAGGAATATAACGACATAATGTGCAGACATTATTGAGAAAGTTAATTGTCAATATTGGTGGAGTTTTTGTGAAAGTGCGTAACCTAAGAATATAGAAATGTTGATAGCACCGAGCTCGACTTTTTCTCAGGTATGTATATACGACATTCCATATCAAATGAGCAACTAAAAAAAAAAATTCTTAAAAAAATTCTTAAAAAAATTCTTAAAAAAATTCTTAAAAAAATTCTTAAAAAAATTCTTAAAAAAATTCTTTAAAAAATTCTTTAAAAAATTCTTAAAAAAATTCTTAAAAAAATTCTTTAAAAAATTCTTAAAAAAATTCTTAAAAAAATTCTTTAAAAAATTCTTAAAAAAATTCTTTAAAAAATTCTTTAAAAAATTCTTTAAAAAATTCTTTAAAAAATTCTTAAAAAAATTCTTAAAAAAATTCTAAAAAATCCGTTTCAGCGGTTTTCCAATAAATACATGAAACTTTAAATTTTCGAAAATAATTTTCTACCGAAATATGGCAATTTTTTCATTTTTTAAATTTAATCACTAATATCTTGGAAACGATTAATCGTATCGACGAATCTAAAAAAGGAAAATGTGCGTTTTTTAATGACTCACAAGAAGAAAAAAAATGCAAAGTTAATTGGGTGATTTCAGACCACATTTTAAGGTAAAACCAACCATTTTTTTTTTTTAAGGTTTTTTTTTATATATTTTTTTTTTTATATTTTTTTTTAAGGTTTGGATGTCGGAAATAGTTCATTCTATTAAGCATTTTAGCATTTTTTAAGTTTAAACATTTTTTAAAATTTGCTTTCTTTATTATTACGATTTTTTAAAAAATACTTCGTATTTTTTTTTTCGTGTTTTTGACATTTTTTTGAAACAATGTAAAAATGACTGTATATGTTATTTTTACCTATCTGTTGAAAAATAACAAAATAAGATTTAAGCATCCCCAACGGAAAGTTACAAAAGCATTTTTAAAGATCATGTATCTGAAATTATTTTCTTATTCACGAATAAAAAGGTGTCAGTCCGAATAATTATTAATTATTTAAAAAATTGCGTATTTTGTATTTTGTAATTTGTTTGTGTACTTGAGCTGAACGTAAATTTGCGAAAAATTAACAATAATTAATATATGGGAAATATTTTTTTAAACTGTCGACTGTCCCCTCGGGGCAAAAAGACGAGAGTTAGGCGTTTCACGGGGATCAGTTGATTGGAGCGATTTCTTTGAAGCCAATGTTCTCGAAAACGGTAAAAAATTACTTAACCAAATTTTGAACGTCGTTTCTGTGACTAGCGCCCAATGTTTTTTTTCATAAATTAAGGTGATAAATTGTTGATTCGCATAGATAAATGATTTTTTCAAATTGTTACAAATAGCCTATTTGAATATATCGAAATATCATTTTCGTAGCTCACTTCAGGGCGCTCACGGTAGTTCGTGGCTCACTTCAGGGTACTCAGGGTAGAGTGCTTGTAGAGATTCTCATCTCTGGTGCTTGAATACTGCCAGTGGGTCTCAAAGTGCATTTGTATGAAGCGCGATTGCTTTTTTTTTTAAAGTTTAATTTTTTTGAGTGTTTGTTAACTTTATTTTATTTGTACATAATATTATTACTTTATAAGAATATTATAATAAACAAGAAAGAATAATAGTTAAAATATTATACCGATTGGAAGTTTAATGATAATCGTTTTTTATATTAATTTATTTATCATACATTATGTTATTACTTTGTAAGAATATTATAATAGTAAGAAAGAATAATGGTTAAAATATTATACCGATTGGATGTTTAAAAAAAACCTTGCTTCACGCCACTGCGCCGCGAAATATCACCCTTCGTGATAATCGCTTTTTCAAAATTTATCATACCATTGTGTTGATTATCGAAGCCTCCACAATACGTTTTCTGTTGCACTTCGAAAGATATGTGAAGTGGAACATTGCATAGTGCTTCTTCCAGAAGCCAGGAAATGTTCATACTTTCTCAAAGAAGTAGTTTTGTGAAAGGTGGTAATAATAAAGAAACAAGGTACATAGTTCGTAGTCAGTTTGGATTCAGCACCTGTATACCCTGCTTAGGAGTTCCGATTGAAACTAATAGAAAACAATCAAAGTGACAAATTTCCAGTTGTAACGTAATAGGCTCCTATAGGTTTCAATCGATTTTTTTTGTTTGTTTAACTAGTTCCAATCGGATTCCTCCCAATAAGATATGCACCCAAAAAAAAAACTTTAAAAAGCATGAAATAAAAAAATAAATTTTAATTTTAAAAACTCCCGACTGCAAGAATTGGCTCTCATTAAAAATATATATATATTGAAAAAAATTAAATAATTCCTAATACACTTTAATCTCAAGACGAACTCTCTCGAATGCAGTTGTTAATATTATAAATGTTATAAATATAGTTGGGAGGCGTATCATTTTAAACAAAGTCCAAAGGGTTTTCATAAACACATACTTCCCTTGTGATACGCCTGTTGACTATATTTATAACATTTATAATATTAAAAACTGCATTCGAGGGAGTTCATCTTGAGATTAACGTGTATTACGAATTATTTCATTATTTTTTCAATATTTTTGTTTATTTCAATATTCATCAAAAAATAATTTCATAAGATACGCGTTAAATACGATAAATAAAATGTTTGAAATGCGAAAATCTTCGCGGTCATTCTGTGCAGCCACGCGATGCCTGAATTTCGAATCTTCCGAGAAAATTCACAACGCATTTAAACACGCGGCTGACCATCGAACTGAAGGAAAGTTTACGAGCTCACGACTGACACAAAACGTTTGCCCACAGCGCGTCCGATATGTACTATAATTACGGAATATATTTACTCCTGGTTGGATCGCGTGGCTCCACTGAACAAGGTTATAAGTTATAACAAGGCTTTAACCCATTTTGAGTGAATATTGAATTACTGAAATCTCATCAAATTCGCATTTTGTCGTAAATCGAAAATATGTTCGAATCGAAGATAATATATCAGAATTTCGGAGAAAATATGAATATACTTTCTTTTCGGTATTTAAATTATTTCCAATTTTGTCCGTAACGTCAATTCTTTTCAATTCTCAGAATTGAGGAATACGTCGGAATATTTCGATGAAAACCGAAGAACTTTGTAGAAAATATATGAGGCATTTCATGTATGAATTTCGAAACCAAAAAAAAAAAAAAAATTTCGAAAATTCTCTAAACATGAGATAACTTAATAAAAAAAAATTGATGTCGTCTATAAAAAGCGTCCTGACATTGAAAAAACAGGATATTTTTTAAAACATATTTACACATTAGGGAATCCCATGAAAACAAAAGTACTCAAAATTCGGCGATGACTTTTACAGACTTCGAGGCAATTTTTTCAATTACGAAACCGGAAGTCCTATTTAAAAAATGTTTGTTCGTTTTTCCCATAAAATGTGGTCTAAAATTACACAATTAATTCTGAACATTTTTTTTTCTTGTTGGACATGAAAAAACGCACATTTTCGATTTTTAGTGATTTCGATACGATTAATCGTTTCCGAAATATTATAAAATAAATGAAGAAACAAATTAACAAAATTGGCATAATCTGGCAAAAATATTATTTTTCTTATTTTGAAATTTGGTGCATTTATTGATACCACTAAATCTCATTTTTTAGAAAATATTGGAGAATTTTTTTTTTGTTGGCGAAGTTCATACGGAATGCCTCATATAAGATATTTGTAAGATTTATTGAAAAAAAATGCAGTTTGTCAAATATGAGTGATAACAACATCTATAAAAACCCATGATTTTACCGACAGGAAAAAACAAAGTGCAATAACACAGCTGAGAATCGGCTACACCAATCTCATGCACGTGCACCTTTTTCAAAAATCCCAAGTTGAAAAGTGCAACCTATGTAATTCCAAACTCTCAATCCAAGAATTATAATAGATTACCCCAAACATCAACCCCAAAGAGTTACATTCTGACTCCTTCAAACTCTAAAAGACTGCCTGAAAGATAAAACTGGATCCTCGCGGACGCTAAAATTCGCCAAAGATATTGATATCTAACATAAACTATAGCTTAAGACAAACCTGATGTACAAAATGTAAACCTAATGTAAATATGTAAGACATTAAGTAGTCGCTAATAACCTCGATTGTTGAGGCAACTATAAGTTTAAAAAAAAAAAGTTGCAAAGTAGAACTTTGCCCATTGCTTCCTCACAAATTTCCATTTTCCACAGAACCGCATCTATGAGGAAGCTTATTTATTATTTTTGGCTTCCTCATAGAGGAAGCTGTGTAAAAAATGGAAATTAATACGAAAGCAATGTGCAAAGTTCTACTTTCCTGTATAGGAATGTCGATAACATCAGAATCTTCGACACCGATGTCTCAGACCCCGAGAACGCGTGTCAAAAATTCCATCCATAAAAATTAGGTCGATACGTCGAAGTTTAACAACAATAATGTTATAAAAAAGCGACCAAAACCAAAAAACAAATTCTACTTTATAACTTTTTTATCTGAATAAGCAGTTTTTTCAATGTGTTATCTCTATGTCTTTGGTAGTTACTAGTGCAACAACATAAAAAAATGCAACAACTGATGTTATTCAAGTTTATTGCAAAATTTTGGATCAGTTGCTTAAATCGTTTTCGAGTTAAAGCGTTTTCAAAATACAACACAAAATTATACATGTGTTCAAATCTCTCGTCCCTTTTATGAAATCGTTCTAAACTGTAATCTGTTAAAACATGAAAAATCACAAATTGCTCGAAAATCAAAACCCATTTACCGATCGTCATCAAATTTGTTACATAGCAACACTGAATATTTTTCATCTGTATTATTCATTTCGAAAAAGTTTTAATTCATTCATTGTTAGTTGACCTGAGTTATAAGAAAATGATAATTTTTTAAAAATTTCAAAATCACGTAAAATCTTAATCACTTTACCGATCATTACCAAATTTGGTACGTAGCAGCGCTGAGTATTATTTATCGTCTGTAGAAAAATTCAGTTGATTTGTTGACATTTAACGTGAGATACAGCAAAACATAAACTTTTCAAAAAATTCAAAATCTTATAAAATCCGAACCCCTTTATCGATCATCAACAAATTTGGTACATAGCAGCATTGCATGTTATTCTTCATCTGTAGAAGATATCAGTTGATTTCGTGAGATTTTACGGGAGTTAGAGCAAAACGTAATTTAAAAAAAAAAATTCAAAATCTCATAAAAATCGAGCCTATTTATAGATTCGCCCCAAATTCAATACCGATCCTTCTTTAAGACTGCTTTATGTATAAAACATTATTTAGCTCTATAGCTACAAATTTGCAGAAGCTAGAGCGCGTACAGACATTTTTCGAAAATTGCAAAGTTAAATAAAATTTCAACATATTTTTGAATCTTTTTGAAAATGATCACAAGCAATGGTGTCTATCTGCCGTACACGCGTGCCATATTTTAGCCCGAATGTTAAATCCGTTCTTGAGATATGCAAGTTTTAATTTTGAATGCCGGTCACACACATCCATACATACATTTTTTCAAAACAATTTTTCTCGATGTTTTAGTTTTAGTCATGAAAATCTCGAAAAAAATGTTCACGAAAACAAAGCTTCCTCTGGACCGAAACCTTCGAGGAAAAAGTCCGTCAGCGGCAACTTTTTTTCGCAAAAATTGAGATATCGAATTTTTTCCTTCACCATTCGTTTCAAGTCGCATATGGCATCACTGAATTTACCCTCTAAAATCCTTTTTGAGTCATTTTGTCGAAATCCCCATTTTTTGGCCTATGGCCGGTGCCAAACCTTCGAGGAAAAAGTCCGTCAGCGGCAACTTTTTTTCGCAAAAATTGAGATATCGAATTTTTTCCTTCACCATTCGTTTCAAGTCGCATATGGCATCACTGAATTTACCCTCTAAAATCCTTTTTGAGTCATTTTGTCGAAATCCCCATTTTTTGGCCTATGGCCGGTGCCAAACCTTCGAGGAAAAAGTCCGTCAGCGGCAACTTTTTTCGCAAAAATTGAGATATCGAATTTTTTCCTTCACCATTCGTTTCAAGTCGCATATGGCATCACTGAATTTACCCTCTAAAATCCTTTTTGAGTCATTTTGTCGAAATCCCCATTTTTTGGCCTATGGCCGGTGCCAAACCTTCGAGGAAAAAGTCCGTCAGCGGCAACTTTTTTTCGCAAAAATTGAGATATCGAATTTTTTCCTTCACCATTCGTTTCAAGTCGCATATGGCATCACTGAATTTACCCTCTAAAATCCTTTTTGAGTCATATTGTCGAAATCCCCATTTTTTGGCCTATGGCCGGTGCCAAACCTTCGAGGAAAAAGTCCGTCAGCGGCAACTTTTTTTCGCAAAAATTGAGATATCGAATTTTTTCCTTCACCATTCGTTTCAAGTCGCATATGGCATCACTGAATTTACCCTCTAAAATCCTTTTTGAGTCATTTTGTCGAAATCCCCATTTTTTGGCCTATGGCCGGTGCCAAACCTTCGAGGAAAAAGTCCGTCAGCGGCAACTTTTTTCGCAAAAATTGAGATATCGAATTTTTTCCTTCACCATTCGTTTCAAGTCGCATATGGCATCACTGAATTTACCCTCTAAAATCCTTTTTGAGTCATTTTGTCGAAATCCCCATTTTTTGGCCTATGGCCGGTGCCAAACCTTCGAGGAAAAAGTCCGTCAGCGGCAACTTTTTTTCGCAAAAATTGAGATATCGAATTTTTTCCTTCACCATTCGTTTCAAGTCGCATATGGCATCACTGAATTTACCCTCTAAAATCCTTTTTGAGTCATATTGTCGAAATCCCCATTTTTTGGCCTATGGCCGGTGCCAAACCTTCGAGGAAAAAGTCCGTCAGCGGCAACTTTTTTTCGCAAAAATTGAGATATCGAATTTTTTCCTTCACCATTCGTTTCAAGTCGCATATGGCATCACTGAATTTACCCTCTAAAATCCTTTTTGAGTCATTTTGTCGAAATCCCCATTTTTTGGCCTATGGCCGGTGCCAAACCTTCGAGGAAAAAGTCCGTCAGCGGCAACTTTTTTTCGCAAAAATTGAGATATCGAATTTTTTCCTTCACCATTCGTTTCAAGTCGCATATGGCATCACTGAATTTACCCTCTAAAATCCTTTTTGAGTCATTTTGTCGAAATCCCCATTTTTTGGCCTATGGCCGGTGCCAAACCTTCGAGGAAAAAGTCCGTCAGCGGCAACTTTTTTTCGCAAAAATTGAGATATCGAATTTTTTCCTTCACCATTCGTTTCAAGTCGCATATGGCATCACTGAATTTACCCTCTAAAATCCTTTTTGAGTCATTTTGTCGAAATCCCCATTTTTTGGCCTATGGCCGGTGCCAAACCTTCGAGGAAAAAGTCCGTCAGCGGCAACTTTTTTTCGCAAAAATTGAGATATCGAATTTTTTCCTTCACCATTCGTTTCAAGTCGCATATGGCATCACTGAATTTACCCTCTAAAATCCTTTTTGAGTCATTTTGTCGAAATCCCCATTTTTTGGCCTATGGCCGGTGCCAAACCTTCGAGGAAAAAGTCCGTCAGCGGCAACTTTTTTCGCAAAAATTGAGATATCGAATTTTTTCCTTCACCATTCGTTTCAAGTCGCATATGGCATCACTGAATTTACCCTCTAAAATCCTTTTTGAGTCATTTTGTCGAAATCCCCATTTTTTGGCCTATGGCCGGTGCCAAACCTTCGAGGAAAAAGTCCGTCAGCGGCAACTTTTTTTCGCAAAAATTGAGATATCGAATTTTTTCCTTCACCATTCGTTTCAAGTCGCATATGGCATCACTGAATTTACCCTCTAAAATCCTTTTTGAGTCATATTGTCGAAATCCCCATTTTTTGGCCTATGGCCGGTGCCAAACCTTCGAGGAAAAAGTCCGTCAGCGGCAACTTTTTTTCGCAAAAATTGAGATATCGAATTTTTTCCTTCACCATTCGTTTCAAGTCGCATATGGCATCACTGAATTTACCCTCTAAAATCCTTTTTGAGTCATATTGTCGAAATCCCCATTTTTTGGCCTATGGCCGGTGCCAAACCTTCGAGGAAAAAGTCCGTCAGCGGCAACTTTTTTTCGCAAAAATTGAGATATCGAATTTTTTCCTTCACCATTCGTTTCAAGTCGCATATGGCATCACTGAATTTACCCTCTAAAATCCTTTTTGAGTCATTTTGTCGAAATCCCCATTTTTTGGCCTATGGCCGGTGCCAAACCTTCGAGGAAAAAGTCCGTCAGCGGCAACTTTTTTTCGCAAAAATTGAGATATCGAATTTTTTCCTTCACCATTCGTTTCAAGTCGCATATGGCATCACTGAATTTACCCTCTAAAATCCTTTTTGAGTCATTTTGTCGAAATCCCCATTTTTTGGCCTATGGCCGGTGCCAAACCTTCGAGGAAAAAGTCCGTCAGCGGCAACTTTTTTTCGCAAAAATTGAGATATCGAATTTTTTCCTTCACCATTCGTTTCAAGTCGCATATGGCATCACTGAATTTACCCTCTAAAATCCTTTTTGAGTCATTTTGTCGAAATCCCCATTTTTTGGCCTATGGCCGGTGCCAAACCTTCGAGGAAAAAGTCCGTCAGCGGCAACTTTTTTTCGCAAAAATTGAGATATCGAATTTTTTCCTTCACCATTCGTTTCAAGTCGCATATGGCATCACTGAATTTACCCTCTAAAATCCTTTTTGAGTCATATTGTCGAAATCCCCATTTTTTGGACTATGGCCGGTGCCAAACCTTCGAGGAAAAAGTCCGTCAGCGGCAACTTTTTTTCGCAAAAATTGAGATATCGAATTTTTTCCTTCACCATTCGTTTCAAGTCGCATATGGCATCACTGAATTTACCCTCTAAAATCCTTTTTGAGTCATTTTGTCGAAATCCCCATTTTTTGGCCTATGGCCGGTGCCAAACCTTCGAGGAAAAAGTCCGTCAGCGGCAACTTTTTTTCGCAAAAATTGAGATATCGAATTTTTTCCTTCACCATTCGTTTCAAGTCGCATATGGCATCACTGAATTTACCCTCTAAAATCCTTTTTGAGTCATTTTGTCGAAATCCCCATTTTTTGGCCTATGGCCGGTGCCAAACCTTCGAGGAAAAAGTCCGTCAGCGGCAACTTTTTTCGCAAAAATTGAGATATCGAATTTTTTCCTTCACCATTCGTTTCAAGTCGCATATGGCATCACTGAATTTACCCTCTAAAATCCTTTTTGAGTCATTTTGTCGAAATCCCCATTTTTTGGCCTATGGCCGGTGCCCAAACCTTCGAGGAAAAAGTCCGTCAGCGGCAACTTTTTTTCGCAAAAATTGAGATATCGAATTTTTTCCTTCACCATTCGTTTCAAGTCGCATATGGCATCACTGAATTTACCCTCTAAAATCCTTTTTGAGTCATTTTGTCGAAATCCCCATTTTTTGGCCTATGGCCGGTGCCAAACCTTCGAGGAAAAAGTCCGTCAGCGGCAACTTTTTTCGCAAAAATTGAGATATCGAATTTTTTTCCTTCACCATTCGTTTCAAGTGCGTCATATGGCATCACTGAATTTACCCTCTAAAATCCTTTTTGAGTCATATTGTCGAAATCCCCATTTTTTGGACTATGGCCGGTGCCAAACCTTCGAGGAAAAAGTCCGTCAGCGGCAACTTTTTTTCGCAAAAATTGAGATATCGAATTTTTTCCTTCACCATTCGTTTCAAGTCGCATATGGCATCACTGAATTTACCCTCTAAAATCCTTTTTGAGTCATTTTGTCGAAATCCCCATTTTTTGGCCTATGGCCGGTGCCAAACCTTCGAGGAAAAAGTCCGTCAGCGGCAACTTTTTTTCGCAAAAATTGAGATATCGAATTTTTTCCTTCACCATTCGTTTCAAGTCGCATATGGCATCACTGAATTTACCCTCTAAAATCCTTTTGAGTCATTTTGGTCGAAATCCCCATTTTTTGGCCTATGGCCGGTGCCAAACCTTCGAGGAAAAAGTCCGTCAGCGGCAACTTTTTTTCGCAAAAATTGAGATATCGAATTTTTTCCTTCACCATTCGTTTCAAGTCGCATATGGCATCACTGAATTTACCCTCTAAAATCCTTTTTGAGTCATTTTGTCGAAATCCCCATTTTTTGGCCTATGGCCGGTGCCAAACCTTCGAGGAAAAAGTCCGTCAGCGGCAACTTTTTTTCGCAAAAAATTGAGATATCGAATTTTTTCCTTCACCATTCGTTTCAAGTCGCATATGGCATCACTGAATTTACCCTCTAAAATCCTTTTTGAGTCATTTTGTCGAAATCCCCATTTTTTGGCCTATGGCCGGTGCCAAACCTTCGAGGAAAAAGTCCGTCAGCGGCAACTTTTTTTCGCAAAAATTGAGATATCGAATTTTTTCCTTCACCATTCGTTTCAAGTCGCATATGGCATCACTGAATTTACCCTCTAAAATCCTTTTTGAGTCATATTGTCGAAATCCCCATTTTTTGGACTATGGCCGGTGCCAAACCTTCGAGGAAAAAGTCCGTCAGCGGCAACTTTTTTTCGCAAAAATTGAGATATCGAATTTTTTCCTTCACCATTCGTTTCAAGTCGCATATGGCATCACTGAATTTACCCTCTAAAATCCTTTTTGAGTCATTTTGTCGAAATCCCCATTTTTTGGCCTATGGCCGGTGCCAAACCTTCGAGGAAAAAGTCCGTCAGCGGCAACTTTTTTTCGCAAAAATTGAGATATCGAATTTTTTCCTTCACCATTCGTTTCAAGTCGCATATGGCATCACTGAATTTACCCTCTAAAATCCTTTTTGAGTCATTTTGTCGAAATCCCCATTTTTTGGCCTATGGCCGGTGCCAAACCTTCGAGGAAAAAGTCCGTCAGCGGCAACTTTTTTTCGCAAAAATTGAGATATCGAATTTTTTCCTTCACCATTCGTTTCAAGTCGCATATGGCATCACTGAATTTACCCTCTAAAATCCTTTTTGAGTCATTTTGTCGAAATCCCCATTTTTTGGCCTATGGCCGGTGCCAAACCTTCGAGGAAAAAGTCCGTCAGCGGCAACTTTTTTTCGCAAAAATTGAGATATCGAATTTTTTCCTTCACCATTCGTTTCAAGTCGCATATGGCATCACTGAATTTACCCTCTAAAATCCTTTTTGAGTCATTTTGTCGAAATCCCCATTTTTTGGCCTATGGCCGGTGCCAAACCTTCGAGGAAAAAGTCCGTCAACGGCAACTTTTTTTCGCAAAAATTGAGATATCGAATTTTTTCCTTCACCATTCGTTTCAAGTGGCATATTTCCGCACTGAATCTACCCCCGAAACACCTTTTAGAGTTTTTTTTTCGAAACCCCCATTTTTTGGCCGATGGCTATGAGAAAATATATTGCGAAATGAATATACTGTTGAATACATGAAATATTAATAACATCGAGTCTAAACATAACAAATTATAATAAACTGACACCGAAAGAAAAAAAAAATTGAATACCAATTTCTGAACATTCATACAACCTAAAACCAAAGGAAATACTTGAGCCAGAGTGTCCGGTGATCATCTCACAAAACCAAAAGGAATAAAAAACACATCACTGTACAGACAAAAACGATATAAACAGACACAACAACTAATGAATAAACAAAAACACTGAAGACCAGGGTCGAAACTACTTAATAAAGAATCTTTTTCCTTAAACCTCTCCGCAAATAGCCGACAACCAATCAACTTATCAAGGTAATTCTCGGCCACAGCACCAATAACATAAAAATTATTTTTTTTAATTCTGAGTAATTCGAAGTAATTATTTCGAGCAGGACCAGTTATATCGATCAGCAGCTTTATTAGACACAACAAATTGATAATTTTCAAGAATTTCTGACTAAAAAATAACGCTTTTCAAAAGCTTTATATTCAGAGTTCGTGGAAGAAAAAGCTATTAAAGAAAATCACAAAAGATAAATTTAAAGCCACGAAGGTGATAATATAAATTGGTGAAAGTCTTGAGCTCGATTAACATCCGGAACACGCGTTCTTGCCGCGTCTTCGCTTACACATTATATACACATATATGTATATATATTTTCCGTTTATTATTGCTGCAGACCACACACGGCCCATCCGTGAATGGCCAGACCGCGGAATCACGCCCGCGCAAGCTTTATATCGCGTAAATTTCGCGGACGTTATATACGTCGCTGTTTTTGGGGCTGCGCTCTGAATCTTCTCCACTTTATTCACTATTACTTCAGCCTTTAGTCTGCCGGGTCACGCTTTTTCACGGTTCATTCTGCATCCCCCTGAAAATTCATTATTTCAATACGAAACTTTAATTTGAAGAAATCACTGTGACAGAAAAACCTTCTACAGTGACTATCTGTTTTAGTGAATTAAGTTAAAAGAGAAGACGAAGAAAAGGTACTGAACTTAATTTCCAGACCACGAATGAGCGAGTCAAAAAGAGATGACAGAAGAAAAAAGAAAGAGGAATCCAAAAAAACGGAATTAACAGAATCTCACGTTGCTAAAGATGAAAAGCCAGATGTTGAAAATTAGGGTATCAAGAATTTGAAGAATCAAGAAAGCGAAGCAACAATTTAGTGCAAATCTCTGCAAGATTATATTTTCGAATTTGAAGCAATTTTCTTACTGCTGAGGATACGACATAAGATAAGAACCATTTGAGGACTTGTTTAGAATCAGAAGCATTTCATGTGACTAATGACTGTATCTGAAACTATTAATCGACCACTTAATGAACTTCGAGTCAAACGAGGATCATCAGTGGTTGTAACAGATTCGTCGTTATGTCCGTACTGTCGGAAGTCTCGTCGAGGGACACTCTGCGTCCACTTACGGCAACGGTTAGTCTGTCTCTCTCAGAATGACCTCAAAATGAGCTTTCGTACAAATTACATGTCAATGTATATGTCTCATTTATTGAATGTAGGTAATGGTTCATATAGAGATTTCGGATTTCTATAGCCGTAATTAGGAGCAATTTTAAATTTCCAAATTATAAGCGTAATTGTTGTTCGTTACTGCTATTATCAAATGGAAAACAAAAGGTAATTTCCGTTGAGGTAGTTCTGAATCGAAGCTTTATTGTAGTATCCATATTTAGTTGGTTTTGTTAAACAATTTCGTTAAAATAAAAAAAAAGGATGCAAAGTAGAACATTGCACATTGCCTCCTCATTAATTTTTATTAAGTTGAGCAATTTCAACCGGATTTTCATGTTGCAGTTGATAAAAATGTATATTATCATAAAAGTTATGTACGATCCTTTTTTTTATTAATTAAAAACTCGATTCTAGAAAATAGAAGATTTTAGAATTATTGATTTTTTTTTAATTTGTAAGACCTTGAAGACGCGATGAAAATTATGTACCTTACACAAAGCTTTCGCTGTGAGGAAGCCAAAATAGATAAATATACATCATCATAGAAGAAGCTTTGTAAAAATTCTGCTTTGCATCATTTTTTCAAAACATTGTACATAATTATACAAAATAAGAAATAGTTAGTTGTCAAAGCTTCTGAAGATTTGAGAGAGTTAAAGGGTATAAATATTAGATACATTTATAGTCTGTAGTTACATTTGTTTCTTGGATTTTCGGATTTTATCGAGCGAAGAGTGAGGAAAATTTTTGTTATCGACGTGACGTCGGTTTGTCGCTCGAGCGGAAAAACAAACTGCTAGGTATATTATATATATATACTCGTGTCCCGACGGCGACGGACACGTTCCATTTGAATATGTTAATGACGAAACGGGGAAAATTTATGCAAGCAAAGCTACACGGTAGAGCTCGCGATACAACGTATAGTTATATACAACATTGTTACTATATACAGTAGAAACTTATATACACACACCAATATATATCGTAGTACTCACGTTACGCGCGGTGTCTGCGCTAAGAGGATTCTAGCCGAGTGAACGCCCGTCCCAGAATCAAATTTATGCGAAGCACTCGGCCGTCAATACATCAACGACCCACAAACTGGCATTCCGTATCGCGATTAAATCGATAATTCGACTGGAGCCAACCGGATGTGTATAGCGAAAAGCTTTTTCTCACACCCAATTTAAATTATTATTTTTTGTTTCGGTTTCTCAGTAGAAAACTTTTTTGTTTCTAGAGAACACTTTATCCCTAGGGAACCCTCCATCCCTAGGGAACCCTCCATCCCTAGGGAACCCTCCATCCCTAGGGAAACCCCCATCCCTAGGGAACCCTCCATCCCTAGGGAATCCTCTATCCCTAAGGAACCCTCCATCCCTAGGGATCCCACTATCCCTAAGGAACCCTCCATCCCTAGGGATCCCACTATTCCTAGGAAACCCTCCATCCCTAGGGATCCCACTATTCCTAGGGAACACTTTATCCCTAGGGAACCCTCCATCCCTAGGGAATCCTCTATCCCTAAGGAACCCTCCATCCCTACGGATCCCACTATTCCTAGGGAACCCTCCATCCCTAGGGATCCCACTATTCCTAGGGAACCCTCCATCCCTAGGGATCCCACTATTCCTAGGGAACCCTCCATCCCTAGGGATCCCACTATTCCTAGGGAACCCTGCATCCCTAGGGATCCCACTATTCCTAGGGAACCCTCTATCCCTAGGGATCCCACTATTCCTAGGGAACACTTTATCCCTAGGGAACCCTCTATCCCTAGAGAAACCCACTATTCCTAGGGAAATCCCCTATTCTTAAAGAATTTGCTGTTTGGGGAATGTAGTAATTTTTTTCAACGTTCGATCGTTGCATCATTAAACGTTCCATAATTTTTAGGTGATTCTCGGTCTCCTTAATAATAAAAAAATATTATGTCTGAGTGAAATGATAATGTAATTATGAACTTCTTAATTTTTAGTGAACTTATTTTTTATTTCTTATGCATTGATAGGAAGATCGTCGGCGTACCGGACGTTACGTAGCCGGTGGGACAGCACTGACGGTTATTCTACTAGCGATTCATCATGTTCTTCTTCGAGGAGCTCCAACGGTAGCTGGTATCTGCATACCTGCCATAATAATGGCAAGTTATGTGCTCTGGGTGCTTTATTCGGCTCGACGCGATCGTCGGAAGGTAATAAACCTATCAGTATTTTTTCTCTTTCTTTTTCTAGTTGTCGAGAGAAAAAAAGAGTTTATCGATTTATTGGATAATTTTGATTGCTTTCCCTCTTCTTTTATCTATTATTGCGCTTTGATGTCTTCTCACATTCAAACTTTCCGCAACTCTAGCTTCTTTCGAAATGAGCGTGGCTTCAATATGCGAAATCATGGAAATTTCTGTCCTACCTGGTCTTTCGATTTATTGCCCACTTGTCCCATCCATAGTTTCCCGCTTTGGCAAAGAACTCCAGAACCACTGTCTTGTGGTCTCCACGAACGTCCAAAAGATTTCCCGAGGGAAATTAGACCGGAAGACGAGAGGCAGACCTCATTCTCATTCTCATCGCGGTCATAATTGCTTCCTCTAACAGTCGTTTGGACATCTCACTTCTCCATCATCTCTAACTCCTTTTTTTTTTTTCCAGTGATATTTTTATTATTCGATTGCTCATTCATGCATTCATGGCTCATGTTGATAATTCTCGTCACATTATCGATAATGGATTTGTAATTGTCTATTGGTCCATCAATCATCAGCCCATTAGTGCTCATAATGCTTGATTGCTTTTGGGCAATGGTTAATCCTGCTCGAATAAATAGGACATTATCAGCGCAATAAAATACTCTTAAATAACGAACAAAACAACAACGTATTCAGTCAGTAATGAAAAAAAAGATCTGAAAGTGTGGCTGACCGGCCTCGTCGGTCTGCACAATTTTTAATTTAATCCTGACCAAACTTAACTATTCCGACTCCTAAAATTCAGTACTTGTCAATCGGAGAGGTCGGTCACCGCATTTTTACATCTACTCCCATACTGACATCGAGAAACAAGGAAATGACAAATGATTAAAGAATAACACTTCTGAAGAGGACCAGGGCCGACGTTGAAAAAATAACAAAATTTGAGGTCGATCCACTGCCGAAGCCCAGTTTCTTCCCATACATATTCACGGCCACAGCAACTCACAAAATCGAATGAATATTAAGGATTATGAAGATTTTAATGAGCCAATAATTTGTCGAGCAAAGAGAATAGTAAAACAATAGCTAAAAGGCAAGAGAAAAATAAAAACAAAAAAAATTCCGTAGGGACTAAGTGAGGAGATAAGCGATTGATAATCAGACACGCAGCTCGAGAACATCGAACAGAAGCGCCGGGAGGTTTAATTGCGTGGTTCGGAAGGGATCCCGAGCGTAATTCCCGAACAAATCCGCGAGGGAATTTCATGGGGTGATGGAATGCGATTATTTGTGCTACGTTGTTCGGTGTAGCCACAGAACGTTTTCAAATATATATTTAGAAAGCGCTCCAATACTCATCTCATTTCGTTCCTTTCGTGTTATATCGTAGTGGCGTGGAAAGTACCTGGGGTATTTCAAGTCAACTCGCTTGGTCATCGCCCTGACCACCTCGGGATCAGCTGACGAATTTCTTTTTCGGCATATTTTGGTTAAAAAAAATGTTTTTTTTTCAAATTTTTATCACTTGCTTTACGCTATCAAATCATTTTTATTTCCTTAAATTTTGAGTAGAAATAAATTTCGACCAGGTTTAGATTTCTGAATTTTTTTTCATAAAATCTGTGGTGAATAAAAACAAGTATTTCCATCATAGTTTGAGAGTGGGCCGAGAATAATTTATATCTTTTTTTTTATTTTAAGAAGAAGGCATTTTTTCCTAATTTTTTATTTAATTGAAATGACTTTTTTCAATTTTACTTTAATTATTGGGCGAATTTTCAGCGTTTCACTCTCAAAACATGCGATATTTTTTTACCACGACATGTTTTTTTTTCCCCCACAAGAATCTATGAAGTTTTTAATTTTCAAAATTTGGAAAAAACTTGTTCTTAAATTAAAAAAAAAACGGACCTTTGCATCCGTGTAAAGCATCAACGTTAAAGAGGGAAAGTGGCCAGCAAAAATTCTGCTTTAAAATAGAACACATTCTGTACAATTTTAATATCTTCATTTTTTTTTTTTTCAAGACGCTTTCCTAATAATTGGCGACTCCATCATTCGCACATCCTCTTTATTTTTTCTTGTTCAGCGTCCTTGCCGCAATTTTTATGTGCTTCGTTACTATTTTTTTTTCTATGCGCTTTGTTGCTTTTTTTTTCAAATTTCATATACCAATCTCTCAATTTTCGTTTTTCTTACGCTTTTTACGACCTATTTTTATTTTCTCGTCAAATTTACGAGACAACGTATACGCGAACTGCTTGCCTGGCTGTGAAAGTTTTACGTCCCAATCGGCGTGTAGCTATTTTGTTCAACTTTTTTTTCTTTTGCGTCTTTTTCTTTTCTCTTTCCAAGTCGTTTTTATGCACATTGTAAAAAAGATTATGATATTTCACAAATCATTTTTCTGTAGACAAAATAAAATGTAGATATAAATGTATATATTTTTTTTTTTAGCGATTGATATACGTTCTATGTGTTCCTCGCATTCGCTAATTAAGGGTCAATGTGAAAAATATTGGCTGTCTCGTCGTCGTTGAAACTAACAAACTTGCATTGATTGCACAATTCGATTGTGCGACCTGGAAAACGAAGGAAAATTAACAGTAGATGTCAATAGAAAGGCAATTAAAAATTGAAAGACCAATAACAAAAAAAAAGTATAACGAACGCGAAGAAAATTTATATTCCTGCGAAGTATATATATATATATATATATATATTTTAAGTAATGTAAAATGGAAATGAATTAAATTGCACCTGTTGTTAAATTGCATCTGCGTGTAATATAATTAGTAAATAATCAAGAGCTTCGCGAACGGTTTATCATCGAAATTCATGCATAGCTCGGGAAAATTCCATCAGGAAATATCAAATTATCGTTTTAGAGCTGCACGTGGATGGATGAGATCGACGAATTAATGAATAATACGAGGAGAACAAATAGTTCACGATAAAGCCCTGACAACGGGAATGAGCTGACAAGCTTTTGGATAAATTTGTCGTAGAGCAGAGAATGTCAAAACATGGTTCAGGTCTTCTCGACTTTAGCATATTTGTCATGCATATTGTAGTATAACAGAGCGGTGACATACTGACAAGCAGACAGACTTCAATACCTACACATTCCCTGCGGTTCTTGTGGTTTATATATATTTAACAAATTTTATTACTTCAACAGACTGTCTCGCGATAAAGGATTTTGCGCAGGCCCTAAAATCATTCAAGGGTAGGATGCATAAATTTTTATGTATTTTCAAAAATTCGGATTTTCAGAAAAATAACTGACCCGCGATTTTTTTTTCCGATGGTTAAAATACGCTAATCAGTCTAATTTTTTAATTGTCAAATCAAAGTGTTCATGAAGAAAAGAATTTTTTTAATGTTTATTTTTATTTTTTTTACGTTTTTTTTTAACCGTTGAAAATGTCTTTTAAAAAATGGTGAAAATATTATTAATCAGTATGAAAGCCGTTATCTTAGCTGTGGAGATTTTTTTTCTATCAAAATTTACTAAATGTGCATCGGTTTGAAAAACGAGTATCGATTTTAGGCTATTTTTTCGACACTTTTCGTTAAAAAAATATGAAGATTTGAAGGAAAAGCTTCCATAGCAATTCCCTGCGGTTCTTGTGGTTTACATCTATTTTACAAATTTTTATCAGACTGCCTCGCGATAAATGATTTTGCGCAGGCCCTAAACATATTCAAGGAGAGGATGTACACATTTTTATGTATTTTCAAAAATTCCGATTTCCAGTAAAATAGCTGACTCGCGATTTTTTTTTCGGTGGTTAAAATACGCTGATCGATCTAATTTTTTTAATGTTAAATTCAACTACTCATGAAGAAAAGAAAATAAATTTTTAGATCTTTATTTTTATTTTTTTTACATTTTTTTTAACGTTTGAAAATGTCTTGGAATCTTTGCTGTGGAAATTTTCTTTCCTATTAAAATTGACTAAATGTGCATCGGTTTGAAAAAAAAGTATCGATTTTAACCTATTTTTTCGACCGTTTTTCCTTGAAAAAAAAAATGAAGATTTGAAGGAAAAGAAATTCCCTGCGGTTCTTGTGGTTTACATCTATTTTACAAATTTTATTAATTTAACAGACTGCCTCGCGATGAAGGATTTTGCAGGCCCTAAATTCTTACTCAAGAGGAGGATGCACGCATTTTTATGTATTTTCAAAAATTCTGTTTTACAGTAAAATCGCTGATTTTGGCGATTTCTTTTCTTTTTGATAATTAAAATACGCTGTTCAGTCTAAGTTTAAAAAAAAAGTATCGAATTTAGCCTATTTTTTTCGGCAGTTTTTCGTTGACAAAAAATTTGAAGATTTGAAGAAAAAGATTCCATAGCAAGATAGCGGTTTAATTTTTGTTTATTTGCGAAATTTTCAAACCGTAAACTATTACATATTGCTCCTGACATTCCGACGGCGTTACACATAGAAATTCCCTGGTGTTATCAACAGTGCAAAGTGCATTATGTATTATAATGGTGCAGTATTGCGGAATGGGGCTTGACAAGCGATAGTAATATTCACGTATGCTAAACGAAATATGATCATTAAGTGCAGGCAAATTGTACAATCAATTTTGTTTCACAGGCACGCAGGCTTGCATCGGCGATGCAACTGACGGAAGTCATTAGCGTTCCTGCTGCCAGGAGCATCGTCAATACTGACGTAACGACCACGATATCGAAGGACAAAAAAGTGGCGACGAAAAAAATAGACAAACATGTTATTACGTAATTATTATTACCCATCTTGAGATAACGAACGAATCACAAGATATTTATCAAAATGATATGAAAAAAAAAAGATAATTTAAATCGGTATCAAAATGATATGAAAAAAAAAAAAGATAATTTAAATCGGTATAATCATCATATATAATAAAAAAAAGGGTTGCAACAGTAGAATTTCTGATAAAGGAAGCTTTATAAAAAAATAAAAAAATAATGAGGAAGCAATGCGCAAAGTTCAAATTTGCATAAAATTCAGAAAAGCAATTAATATGTTTTTTTTTTTTTAATCTATATGAAATGTGCCTTTGCAATATCTATATTCGTTTTGTTGAACTTTTTAACGTAACTTACATACTTCGGGATCTAGGATCTTTCCGACTTCAGCACAAACTATTATCGGAACTATAAACTCCCTGTCGAACACCGACCAGAAAGCCCGGTCACTGAGGAAAACACAACATGAGATCTGAATATTAGTAAATATTTCTGAAGAGGCCCCAACCAAAGGGCGAAACGTAAACAGAAAAATATTACTTTTTCAAAACTGATCGTCATCGTCGAATCTCACACACACCATCAAACAGTCATTATTTTTAAAAAGTAGAACCTTGCAAATTGCTTCCTCATAAATATAAAAAAATATAATTAAATATTTAAATAATATAAAATATTAAAAACGTAATATAAAAAAATATTTTAAAAATTGTCTACTATAAAAATCGCATTCACAAGCTTTTTGAAATTTTTAAATCGTCATGAAATTTAAACCTCTCAACCGATTTTCTTCAAATTTGTACACAAACCTTGCTTCACGGTGCTCAATACGTGAAATAAATTTGAAGCCGGTATCTTTTAATTTGTTCAAGCTAGTGCGCAAACGAGATTTTCCAAAAAATAAAAAATGTTATAAAATTCGAACTACTCGACCGATTTGTGCCAAATTTGAATTAAAACCTTGTTTTATCATAGCCTAGAAGTAAAACAAATTTAAGCCCGATATCTCGCTATTTGCGCGAGTGAATGCTCGAACGACATTTTTCAAAAGTTAAAAAACGTTATAAAATTTGAACCGCTCGACCGATTTGCGTAAAATTTATACCCAGACCTAGTTCTAGGACAATCCACATGAGTTCCAAATTTCATTGAAATCTGCCTTAAAAAGTCGAAATTTTTTATTTGCGACAGCAATGTTTTGCTTTTTTTGGAATAAAATCGAAATTTATCAACATAACGACCGTTCCTTAAAATAAATTCATCTTCGATACCCAATAATTGTGAAATCACGTGGTAAATTGCAGCCGATCATCCCAGAATTTAGAAAAGTAGAAGTGTTTACGGAAATTCAAAAAAGAAAATAAAATTGCAATAAAATTTGAAGCACTCTATCGATTTTTGCCAAACTTGGCACCAATCATGGTTCACTGTAAGTTCGTCTGTGTTCAAAATTTCAGTCTGACATATCGTAATTTACAAAAGTTATAACGTGAAAACAATTTTTCAACATTTTCAAAATGCTGCTAAATTTGAATTTTTCAACCGATTCGCGTCAACTGCAATCCCAAAAGTTGTATTACAGCCCACTTGCATATCAAATTTGAGGAAAATACATGAAAAATTGCGGCAATTATCGTACGATCAAGGCAATTTGTACATAGACACACATACAGACATTTCGTACAAATCTCTTTTCTCGACGTGTTGGACCATTCTGAGTATGCTAACATGAAAATCTTGAAAAAATTTTTTTTCACGAAAACAAAGCTTCCTCTATAAGAATCAAAACGTAAAAAAAATTCGTGTGTTAAACTTTTTTGGAGCGAGGGTCCATATTTGGTCCTCAACTCAAACGCGCATAAGCCCTTAAAACGCTCCTGAATGTCCAGACATGAAAATCTCGAGAGACAAAAAACATTTCACGAAAACAAAGCTTCCTCTATGACGAAACATAAGTAAGATAATTTTAATTAGTGTAAACTCTCTTGTGTTGGTGAAGAGTTAAGACAACTGTAAAAGAAAGGCTTCTCGGTATATTGCAGTTAACACGTAAAGCTTGTAAAAACTAGAGGTACATTCTCACGTATAAAAGTAATGAGACCCACAGGAGAGGACGGTTGGTCCCTCAAAAGCTGAGGAGGAGAACCGCGCAACAACTGTCGTACTATCGACAGTCGTAGTTGTGCCTAGGCGGAAGTAATGTCCCTGAGGTTCATACCTTAGATACTATAATAGCTTCAATCCCCTAAAGTCTCATTGGACAATAGTCTCGTAGTACTACTATCGTTGTACGTACCGTACAGAGTCATTCTACTGTGTCAGGGAAAGGAACGTCGAGCCCTGATACAAAGCGATAGCAATAGTCATGCACTGTGCCTACCTCGATGATTATTATCTTTATATACGCAGTGGTTGGATGCTGTATTATAGTACAGCGATGCGTAGTTACATTGTTTCAGCCCTTAAATGTACTTTCGTGTTCACGTGAGATGTATTGTCCCTCGGGTATCTTTAACGTAGATCTCTATAAATTGTATCATGTCACTTTAGTTAAACTCTACACACTGTTACAATTTTTTTTTGAAGAAATTCAAGAATTTGAAATTTGCAGAAACTTGTCCTCTTCGATTACAGTGTAATTCATTAATTACAATATATATTACAAAAGTATATATTATTACAATTTTTTACGAAGAAATTCAAGAGTTTGAAATTTACAGAAACTGGTCCTCTACGATCACACTGTAATTGATCAATTACACTTCAATAAAAATTGTATATATTACAAAAATTGTAATATATACGTTTTTAAGAAACTAAAAAAAAAGAAATTTATATAGATGGGAGGTTTTCAGGATATTGATCTCGTTTGGTTTAACTACAGAATTGTTGACTTTACCACTTGATTCACTTGGGTACACTAGATTCCTTTGCTTCCTCTTGCACTATCGATTTTCCACAGTAGTTTCACGCTGAAGTTTAGCCCTAAAACCGCACGCTGCGGTAAATTTAACCCATAACCTTGTTTCGTGGGTGGATTATTGAGAAAATATATCCTGTAGGATGGCCCCAAAAATAGTCCTGAAGTAAAAAAAGGAAAAAAAATGCTTAGAGCTCGGTCAAAGTGATTGAAACTTTTGATTTCGGCAAAAATAAGAATTTCTTAATTCATTCTTCGGCTATCATTCGAAAATTTAATCGAATTGAAGATCAGCTTCCAAAAATCAGATATATTGATATTTAGATGTCACTCAACAGCTCTGAAGCTTCGAGTCGGTTCCTTCCTAGACAGAAAAATTTCGAGCCTTCTTTTTCTCATTTTACTCTTCTTGAGCGATTCAAATTAACGAAATTTCGGATGAAAAAAAAAAATTGAAGGAAAAAGAAATCGCGATATTTTTTTACCGAATCAAAGCCTCAGGGCTCTTCAGTGACCCCTAAATATCAAATATATATCAATCAGATTTCATATATGGAATTTGATGTTCGTTTCTATAACATTAAAAAACATAAGTAACGATTTATCAATTTTTCAAAACTCCGATTTTAGCCGAAGCCGAACATTTTATGCGCTTTCGAAAAAATTTTTTTTCACTTCAGAATCATATCTGCTTACAATTAATAATAATAATAATAATAACTTCAGGATAATTATTTTACGAGTATAGAAACTCAATTTCTGAGTACGTGCGAAAATATGAATTTTTCGATCGATTTTTTCTACAAAAAATCGATTTACTATATAAATATATAAAATTCGAATGTACTTATAATGTTTGAAGAAAATAAATGGCAGTATATCTTGTGTAATAGATATGGAAATAATAAAAAAAGGAAGACAATGATAGATAGTTTATGCGGGTAGACGTCTCGTCTGGATAGCTAAAAGAGCTGTACATATATTTCCTTCATCCTATGCATGGTAGCACACTATTTCACCAAGAATTCTTGGTATGACGGTTAAAAGGAAAGGTATAAGGGGGGGGAAAACGAAGACGACTCAACTGAAATCCACCGTTCCCATCCAGTCCGGGCATTACTCCGGTTCTTCGTAACCTCAGCATTGCGCTCTGGTATACAGTCAGCCCAGAGCTTTCATCCCGCTCCATCGTCTCTGCAATATTACCATCGTAAAACTACCCTGGGTTGTCGTACGACCGATTGCATAGTGCTGCTAGTGCACTTGTGTGTAATATATCAGGAAATGAGGGTGGTACACAGACATAACAAGTAGGGAAAAAAGTATTGCGAATTGAGAGGGAGTTAAAAAGAATTATGACATGAAGTTTCATATTGGGGATCGATTATTTAGCGAAATGTCTAATGGAGCGAAAAATGATGGATTCACGTAATACAGAGATTTAAAAAAAAATATATATATTATGGGAATACTGTCGTATTTTATAAACATATTATAAAATATTATTTTATTATTCATCGATACAAACCCTTTAGAATTGCTTTCAAAGTTATTTTTGAAATTGAATATCGCAAAGCTTAAGAAATTTTTAACTCCCGACTGCCCCCTGGGGCAAAAAGACAGAGTGATTTTAATTTAATTTGTGTGATTTTTTTGAAGCCAATGTTCTCGAAAACGATAAAAAATTACTTAACCAAATTTTGAACGTCGATTCTGTGACTAGCGCCCAATGTCTTTTTTCATAAATTAAGGTGATAAATTGTTGATTTGCGCATATAAATGATTTTTTCAAATTGTTACATCGAAATATCATTTTCGTAACTCACTTCAAGGCGCTCACGGTAGTTTGTAGCTCACTTCAGGGTGCTCATGGTAGAGTGCTTGTAGGGATTCTCATCTCTGGTCCTTGAATACCGCCAGTGCATGAAACTGCATTTGTGTGAGGCGCGATTGCTTTATTTTTTAAACTTTAATATTCAATCCTTTGAATATTTGTTAATTTTATTTTATTTATACATTATGTTATTACTTTGTAAGATAATTATAATAAATAAGAAAGAATAATGGTTAAAATATTATACCGATTGGAAGTTTAATGATAATCGTTATTTTTAATTAATTTATTAATCATACATTATGTTAATACTTTGTAAGAATATTATAATAGTAAGAAAGAATAATGGTTAAAATATTACACCGATTGGATGTTTAAAAAAAAAACCTTGCTTCACGCCACTGCGCCGATAAATATCACCCTTCATGATAATCATTTTTTTTTAAATTTATCATACCATTGTGTTGATTATCGAAGCCTCCACAATACGTTTTCTATTGCACTTCGAAAGATAGGTGAAGTGAAACATTGCATAGCGCTTCTTCCAGAAGCCAGGAAATGTGCATACTTTTCAAAGAGGGAACTTTGTGAAAGGTGGTAATAATAAAGAAACAAGGTACATAGTTCGTAGTCAGGTTGGATTCTGCACCTGTATACCCTGCTTAGGAGTTCCGATTGAAACTGATGGAAAACGATCAAATGGATAAATTTCCAGTTGAAACATAATAGGCTCCTATAGGTTTCAATCGATTTTTTTTTGTCTGTTTAATTAGTTCCAATCGAATTCCTCACAATAAGATATGCACAAAAAAAAACTTTAAAAAGCATGGAAATAAAAAAAAAGTTAATTTAGCAATTAATTCGTTAGTGTTTCAATATTTTTGTTTCTCTGAGTCATTTTTTTCAATACATATATTTTTTTAATGAGCGTAAATTTTTGCATTCGGGACTTTTTTTAATTAAAATTTTTTTTCTAGAAATAAGACACTAGAATCATTTTCATGCGACGTGCCTTCTGAAATATTGAAATAGGCAAGAAAACAATCTTTCAACAGGATATTATACAAAATTATTCTGAACTGATTTAATTTTTCTATTTTTCAATGATACGTTTCACAAAAATTAAAATTGCAGCTTTTTCAATGAAATATTTTGCAATAACCGACTACAAAGTAGCGAAAAAAAAAGTTTGAAGAAACATACTAGAATACTTTCTTTTTTTTTGTGTATTCATTCTCAATAATCTCATGTCAAAGATATAACTTTTTTTTTTTCTATCTTTCGCAAGTATCAGAAAATACTCGTCAAGTCTCAGGTGAAATGTCTCGAGATTCTGCGGAGTAATCCGATATGCTCTGTCGTGTATATTCTCAGGTAGAAATGCAGTACATATGTTATGCCAGAGAGTTAGGAGCTTCGAGCTTCCGGCTCGAGAGATTTACAGCCATGGGGGTTCGGCAGAGGAGAGAGCACAGAGTGAGCTATGTGCAAGTAAAGTAAAGGAGGGCCGAAGAAAAAGAGCCCCCCTCCCAAAAAAAAAAAAAAAAAAAAGAAGGTAAAAGCAAGTGGAGAAGGTGGAATAAAATAGGAGGAAAATAAAAAGGGAATGAAATAAAAATAAAGATACGGGGCATATTCTCATCGTTCTGTTCTTGCCTCCACCTACTTCACACCTGTTCGGTGTATTTTGTTTTTCGCTCACACGAGAGATTTACCGTAGTCGACGAACGACTCTCCCTTTGGGATATCGTATTTAGGGAAAACTGTTGCGAACGCACTAAAAAAAAAACAGTGAAAAAGACCGCGAGAGACAAAAAAATTAAATCAAATAAAAAAGCAGTAAACGTGATGTCTGCGAAATAGAGGATTTCTCTCATGCTACGTTATATGTATTTCTATGTATGAAAATATGTAGATTTTTTTTTTCTAAACTAAAAATTATTCGACGTAATTGTTTTTTTTTTTTCTTTCTTTTTTTAAAGAAATTCGTAAATTTTTGTTTTCAAGATCCATGACGTGACATATTCACAAGCTGATGGCACGTTAAGATATATTGGAATTTCATGATGTAGACGGTATTTCACGAGATTTGCGATGCGACACATCGACGAGCTCTCGATATTCATAAATTATTGGAAGGGAGCACAAAAAGAAACAGAAAGTATATCGAAGGAATACGCGCTCTTGGTATCTCTAGTATCCTCGATGACGGCGTGAAAAATCTCGAGGGATTTACAATTTTGAGCACGATTTATTGGAATTTTTTCCAGTGCGTTGTAAGAATCTTATTACTTATTCAGACTTTAATATAAAAGTGTCTTATACACAATTGTAGGTTCAATCGGAGTAATTGTGAGAGAAAAACGCAATGCATTGATCTTCATGTTAGGGTAATTTTCGTCAAAGAAACGGCAGTAAAAGTTTTGAAAATTATAGATTCATCAAATATTTACGATTTTTGTTTTGAGGGGAAGCAAAAATTTGATTTTTGTAGCTAAAGATTCGATTATTTCATGACTTTTAGCTAAAAATTTTTTAAAAATTGTAAAAACAGTATTTGAGGCAGCTTTAGACAAAATTTTAGAGCGTCAAAATTTTGAATAAATTGCAATTCCATCAAGCAGTAATACTTTCTGTAGTAAGAGCAAAAAAAAATTATTATCGTGATTATCATCGAAAAATAGAAAAAAAAATTTCGCTTGAGAACTATCTAAACATTTTTTTAGACCACCCAAATTTTGCAAAAATTCCTTTTTCACAATGTACCAATATTTTCCATTGAGTCTCGCGAAAAAAAAATCGATTTTTTAACCACCCTAATCGTCATATACGATCACACCTGGTTAGGTTTCGTATCGTATCTGGTGAGATATGATCGCATGTTAGCTCAGATATGATACCATATATCATCAGATATGAACCATATATGCTTCACATATGTTCAGATGTTATGCTATATCTAGACATAACCGTATATGTGAGAAGATACGATCACATATGAGGTCTCTTGAGCAATATATGTCAATACAGTCTTAAAAATCCGATTTAATAAAAAGCAAGTGATGTGGAATTTTGACCAGTTTTAATAGTAAACACTTTTCACAGTGTTAAATTGACACAAGCGACCGTGTTAAAATTATTGGACTTCTTGCTCAAAACTTGAAAAATATTCTGGACAAATCGATGAAAATCAATAAATTATTAGTAATGAATACAAAATTACAGCACGAATAAAATGAAAAAGATATAATTGCATTTTATTTACCTATTTTCAAGTACGATTCGGTTGCAAGATTTGATGTTTTTGGATGTCCTAACATGAAAATCTCTAACATTTTTTTCCCCTAAAACAAAGTTTCCTCTACGAAGAAGCAAAAGCATTTTTTAAATAAAACAATACAAGATATTGCAATAAATTTGCAATCCTTTTTGGATTTATAATTCGTACCAAAAAATGATGCAAAGCAGAACTTTGCACATTCCTTTCTCATTAAATCTCATTTCCTCTATGAGGAAATTTATTTATTAATTTTGGCTTCCTCATAGAGGAAGCTTTGTCAAAAATGAGATTTAATGAGGAAGCAAAGTGCAAAGTTCTACTTTGCATCATTTTTCATTTTAATTAGCATTTTTTAAATATCGTTACCTCTATTCTTTTGGAAATTGTTTGTGCAATAACAGAAATTAAAAGTAAAAAATGTATTATCTATAAAAAAAAGGCAAATTACATTTTTCTGAAGACCATTTTCCTCGACGTTTTGGACCATTCTGAGTAAGCTGACATGAAAATCACGAAATAAAAAAAAATCTCACGAAAACAAAGTTCCCTTAATGAGGAAGCAAAACAGTGTTCCTAATAATACATAAACATTGCTGCAATCACATATAGAAGCAAACATAATCGGGCGTACAATGCGAGTAAAGAAATGAAAAATTGAAGAAAGAATGTCAAGTACATTTGACCGAAATGATTAGATAAACTCGATTTCCCTCCTATATAGAACACAGAGAGGTCGTGCTTGGATTCTATGATACGAACAAAGTGAAACTAGCTAGAGGAATAATATGAGATATATATCATAGTGACGCGGGTAGAAAGGTGCAACATGCGGTAAAGCCGGATGCTGTGGCTGCTTCCTCTGCTACGGATGGTTACATTCAACTCCTTTAGAGCATTGCAATCTGACTATAACGTAGCTAGAGGTGCGCCAAGTGCTGTGGACACGTTGATGCTTAAGGTGGAAAAGCCACCAACCTCCGTCGTATTTTCATCCCCCGGCATGGAAGACAAGTGGAACGTAACGCAAACACACGGAGCATCTTAATGCAAAAAGCTACTAACCGGGGGATGTATGTTTGCCTCAGTGTTGGCGCTTCAGGAGCTGCAGAATTTTCTCAGGGTCACAGAATAAAGTCATGGCTTTTCGACTGATATATTTATTCTATTGATTCTCTTTGAGTTTACTTAACTTTACGAATTCAAGGCTTCGTTTATCGAAGGAACACGCTTTTATAAGTTTCCCTCAAAGAGAAAGGAAGCATTCTTTTCGTGCATTTTTCCTTCCTCGTAGAGGAAGCTATGTTTTGGTGGAAACATTTTTTTTTTCGCGATTTTTTATGTCAACATACTTGAAATAGTCTAAAACGTCGAGAAATCCAATTTGTTTGTAGTCTTTAAAGAAATAGTCAATCAGCCATCATTATCAATGGCCGCTCATTGATCTTCACCATTGTTTTAGGTTTGAAAGCATAATTAATGCATTTCTCACTGAAATCGCTGTACAATCTTCTCAAACATAAATATTCTTCGGTTGATTTTTTTTTTTTCGTACAGTTGTGCCAAAGCGTTAAATAAGCAAGCAAAGAAAAAGTAAATGGAAAGTAAGGTATGAATTGGAGAACGGAAGATTCTGTTGAAATGAGTGTGCAGCCGCACAGTGAACCGTCTGAGGGTGGCATGAGGAGGGGGGGTTGGGGGGGTTTATAAGTAGGTACTCGACACTCCCCGACACTCGACTCACATGGCCGCGAGGTTTACTACTCGTCTATCTGACTTGGAAGCGGTGGGCTTCCAGTGCAAGCAACTCCTGCGCCGATGCTGCGTGGGCGAATGTTCGATGATTAGACTCCACTGAAATAGAGTTACGAATAGTGTGAGTGAGAATGGAGGTCGGTTACCGAAGAAGGGATGCATATTAGAGGGTTATATATGAAGGAATGCCAACAGAGAGGAAGCAAACTCGAGGGAAATCTTTTTCAAAATTATCGTAGAAGGAAGCTGTACTAGAAAAAAAAAAAAAAACACGTAAATGTAAGTTGAAACAATACCGTGGAATAATTCAGACTAAAAATTGTTTTTTAAAAATTGTAATAATTAGAGACTGCATACATTTATTTATGTAAATGAAAACAGCGCGGCTTGAGAGTGCAGGTGCAGGGAGCGCATCCCCCGACCTTAACGCCAGATGATTTCTTTAAATAAATATATTAAGTAATAGGGTGAGGCGTGGAAATGTAGGTAGGGCAGGCAATAAGGGTTTCGAAGACGAGAGATGCAGATTGTGCAGTCAGGGGAAGGAAAGCATCGGACATGTTGGTCATTGCCAAGAATTCAAGAAGACAGTGGACAAGAAATTGCAAGAAGGGATACATAAACTATTTTATTCCCGACCACGCTGTAAAATCCACATTACATACCTGCGAGGCGGGTGGAAAGTGACCGATTATAACCCAGCGGGCAATAAAGTGAGGCAGCGGGCAATAATGTTCTACATCGAAATGTAAAACCTGTGTAAAAATTCTAAAGCCCATAGGGCAAGAATGCCTAATACATAAATATATTATGTATAAAGAAAAAATATTATTAACTCATATGGAGCGATCGATATTATCATCGCCGGGAATAGTTTAGCCACTACTTCTTGAGGAAGTATCTTGGCTAAAGCATGGAAATATATTGGCATAAATAAATAGATAAGTAGATAAATAGATAAATGGATAAGCAGCTAAATAGATAGATAGATAGATAAATAAATAAGTAGATAAATAGATGAATAGATGAATAGATAAATAGATAAATAGATAAATAGATAAGTAGAAAAATAGATGAAGAGATAAATAGATAAATATATAAATAAATAAATAAGTAGATAAGTAGCTAAATAGGCAGATAGATAAACAGATAAATAGACAAGTAGCTAAATAGATAGATAAATAGATGAATAGATGAATAGATAAATAGATAAATAGATAAGTAGATAAGTAGCTAAATAGGCAGATAGATAAACAGATAAATAGATGAGTAGCTAAATAGATAGATAAATAGATGAATAAATGAATAGATAAATAGATAAATGGATAAATAGATAAATAGATAAATAGATAAATAGATAAATAGATAAATAGATAAATAGATAAATAGATAAATAGATAAATAGATAAATAGATAAATAGATAAATAGATAAATAGATAAGTAGATAAGTAGCTAAATAGGCAGATAGATAAACAGATAAATAGATGAGTAGCTAAATAGGTAGATAAATAGATGAATAGATGAATAGATAAATAGATAAATAGATAAATGGATAAATAGATAAATAGATAAATAGATAAATAGATAAATAGATAAATAGAAGTAAACTCCGAGAGAACTAAACAACTGATACGATGAAAAGTTAAGAAGTGTGCTCAGGTGTTGTACGAAAGCGTAGGCGAAAACAGTTGTAACATTGCCCGGTCCGAGGTAGAGAACGGTGACAGAGTGAAGACGATTTTGCTATGCCAACCTGCGAGTAGGAGACCAGGGGAAATATAGAACAGTGTGGTGTAGGTTGGCGAAGGTGGAAACGTTGGTAAAGCGCAGCCGCCGAGTAGTAACGTCGAGGATAGCACCCGGCACGGTACCGGAGTACCGGACAGAGCTAGCTCGTCCGTTATCAAGGGTATATCCTCGGGAGGTCCAGTATCGTAACGTACACTCCGTATACACTGACGAGATCCTCGTCGCGAAATTAAATATTAATTTTAAACCAAAAAAAAATAAATAAACAAGAAATCCATTCTTCACTGAAGACTCTCCGACTTGTCGAAGTTTAAAATAAAAAAAAATAAATAAAAAAAATTTTCGAGTTTGCATAGTCACTTTTAATTTCTGAGACTCAAATAAAATTGATAAATATTGATTTGGAAGAATTGAAATTCAAAATCATTAATACGAATTTTTGGAAAATTTGACGTCGCTCAGTGAATCCTACGATTGTTCTCGTGCTCTACGGAAATTCTTTTGCAAGATCAACTTGATCCGCTTCCTCATCTTCTTTTTCTTCTCCCTTCTTCGGCTCGATCGACCTGTCCGAGGAAAGGTGAGTGACTGAATTTAAATTCATTATTCAGCTGAAAATTTTCTAACGTAATTTTTGTTTTTCTTTTTCTTTTTTTTTTTTTCTTTCTTTTTTTGCATTATTATTATTAACGAGGATTAAGTGTTTTGTAACGATAAATCAATGTGTAATTAATGTGACACAGGGTTTAATTAAATCCATTAGAGGGATTAAACCCAGGAGTTTAATCCCTCGCGGACGTATTACAAATTGGAGAGTCTCATAATTGAATCACACGAGGCGAAACGGATAGGCTCCTTTCTTTTTTGCGTATCTATCTTACACTTAGTACTTTTTTTTTTTTTTTTTGGATATTCAATTTATGAAAAGGAAGGATTAAGAAATTATTCAAAGTTTACACGAGCGGGATCAAAGTTAATTTTAATATGGAATTCTGAGTTTAGTGCTCTGGGAGAAACAGCGAAGAGCTTATGTAGAAGACACTTAAGGATGTTTATGAACGATGAAAACGCAACGAAACTTTGCATCTATATAACGTTGTATCCCCATTTTCTAACCCTTACTACCTTTATTAACATTTTTATCGCTACTGTCTGTGTGTTTGTGTGTATGTGTGTGTGGACATTTCACCTCTTATATTTCCATTTCATCAGACACGTGTGCTCAAGTTGCAACATGTTGTGCATCTCGTGACGGAAATACAAAGAGAGAATATACATAAAAGCCGGAAGAAGTGGTAGAAAGGATGCGCTGTAAAAAGTTTAGCTCGGAAGAGTGTGGAAGCAAGGAGTTGGTGCAAATTTCTCACACGCTTCGCCCACGCGGATTTGTGAAATGCGAGCAACAGTCGATGCAACGGTGGCACGTATATTACAATGAAAACAATAAGAAGAATTTCAAAAGTCGTATTTACCCCAGTTGACAATTAAACGTTTGTTTTTTTAAGAGACATTATAAATCAAACGAAATTATTAGCCTTTTTAAAAAAAAAAACTTTCCCTACAAAAGTTGTTAGCTTTGAAATGACAATTTTTTTTGGTAGAAACATAAGTCGTGGTTCCTTTTTTCAAAAAAACATTTCGGCCGTCGTAATTCCGCCATTTTGAATCTTGGACCAATTTTTATTTTTTTTTAACGTCCCATTTCGAACCCTAAAAGTTTAATTATATACAAAAATTGATGTGTATTTTTCAAGACAAATCTGGTGGAAGATTAAATTGTAACATTTATTAAAAATAATGTTTCAAACTTACATTTTTCATTGCACTGCTTCATTAATTAATTAGTCGATTTTTCGTCACTAATCGATTTTTCATAATGCTTCATTTATGAGGAATCCAAAATTTATGCAAAAAAGCTTCCTCACAGAGCTTCGTGAAAAATCGAAATTAATGAGGAAGCAATGTGCAAAGTTCTATTTTGCAATTTTGAGAAAAATCGTAGTCTACAAATAAACTGGCGAATTGTGTAAGACTAAAAAATAGCCCGTATTGTGAGAAATAAAAAAAACACTGAGAATTGTGAATTGTGAACGACACGTATGAGAAAGACAGGAAACTAGAATACAGCGTCACCGAAATACCTACGTGCTACCAAAAGCGTACCAATGATAAACGTAATTTACATGTCGCTTTGAAGTAGAGATACTAGACGTACTGGGGCGATAAGGTTCGCGAAAACAGGATGTTGAAGGAAAGGGACAACGGCATCCCGAGGGTATATATACCGGTTACACGGTCGTATATCGGCTACACAGACAGGGAACATCTGTCGATTCGACAGCTAGGAATAGGAGCGAACGGGAGCCCGGATCTTCGGAAAATTCGATTTCAAACTTAAACAGAGTTTCGTACGTATACGAAACGTCCGGATATGGTGTGGCATCAACACTCCTATATATGTCTATACGCATTCCGGTGCTTTGGTAATTCGAAGCCTCGAGTATGTGTTCAAGTGTGTACGAGCGAAACCGAAACGCATTTTATTGCTTCTTACATTGCGTTCGTTGCAATTTACGAATAAATGAAAACCAGCAGAAGAACAAACTACACTACAAAAAAAAAAAAAAATAAATAAAAAACAATAGCTCGATCAATAACTTGGTTGCTTCAACTAATCTAATCTAACTAAGTTCCACTGGCTAATGCAACCGGAAAATCGTCTGGCTCATATATAACCAAGTCAATTGGCTAGGAGGTAGCCAATTTTTTTTTGTTGCACCAATCAAATCGTTTTTTCTGCGAAGAAAAAATGAATTGGCTAGGAGGTAGCCAATTTTTTTTTGTTACACCAACCAAATCGTTTTTTCTGCGAAGAAAGAATCAATTGGCTAGGAGGTAGCCAATTTTTTTTTTTTGCACCAATCAAATCGTTTTTTCTGCGAAGAAAAAATCAATTGGCTAGGAGGTAGCCAATTTTTTTTTGTTGCACCAATCAAATCGTTTTTTCTGCGAATAAAAAATCAATTGGCTAGGAGGTAGCCAGTTTTTTTTTGGTTACACCAACCAAATCGTTTTTTCTGCGAAGAAAAAATCAATTCGCTAGGAGGCAGCCAATTTTTTTTTGTTACACCAACCAAATTGTTTTTTCTGCGAATAAAAAATCAATTGGCTAGGAGGTAGCCAATTTTTTTTTGTAACACCAACCAAATCGTTTTTTCTGCGAATAAAAAATCAATTGGCTAGGAGGTAGCCAATTTTTTTTTGTTACACCAATCAAATCTTTTTTTCTGCGAATAAAAAATCAATTGGCTAGGAGGTAGCCAATTTTTTTTGGTTACACCAAGCAAATCGTTTTTTCTGCGAAGAAAAAATCAATTGGCTAGGAGGTAGCCAATTTTTTTTTGTTACACCAACCAAATCATTTTTTCTGCGAAGAGAAAATCAATTCGCCAGGAGGTAGCTATTTTTTTTTTGTTACACCAATCAAATCGTTTTTTCTGCGAAGGATGCAAAGTGAGAGCCTTGCACATTTATTCCTTAATTACTTTAAAATTTTTTAATAAAGCTACCTCTATCAGGAAGTGTGTTTATCGATTTTGGCTTAATCATAGAGCTTTGTGAAAAAATATAATTTTACCAATTTTTTGTTTTTAAATTCGCGACTAGAAAAGAAGCGTACTTAATGAATAAATGTTGGCGGGGGGAAAAGGGGTCGCTAAAAGAAACACCCAGTAACCATGATAACAGAGAATCAAATCGCAAAAAGTAGCTGCGAAAAAATAGGGTTTACAATGGGCTGTAAGACTAAGTGACCGTGGGGAGCTAAAAAGCTGGAGCAGAACCTAAAAATAAAATGATGAATGATGCAAAGTAGAACGAAATTTAGAAGAACCAAATTTCTCGACGTTTTGAACCATTCGGAATGTCCTGACATGAAGATCACGAAAAAAAAAAAAATTTCGTGAAAATAAACCTTCCTCTATGAACAATCAAAAAATGATGATGAAGATCACGAAAAAAAATTTTTTGTGAAAATAAAGCTTTCTCTATGAACAATCAAAAAATGATGCAAAGTAGGAGCTTGCACGTTGCTTCCTCATTAAATCTCATCTTTCACAAAGCCACCTCTATGGTGATGTTTATTTATTTATTTTGGCTTCCTCACAAAGGAAGCTTTGTAAAAAATGAGATTTAATGAGGAAGCAACGTGCAAAGTTCTGCTTTGCATCATTTTCCATTTTAATTAGCATTTTTTAAATATCGTTACCTCTGTACTTTTGGTAGTTGCTTGTGCAACAACACAAATTAAAAGTTAAAAATGTATTATCTATAAAAAAAAAGAAATTATGTTACACATGACAACGAAAATTCCGTAATTAATATCGTTGCATCATATTTCCATCTAGTACAAAGTTTTCACTTACTTTCCTAACTTTTGCGGAATTAAAGCGAAAATTTTGATTCTTTGAAAAATTCAAAATGCCGTAAAATCCGAACGACTTTACCGATCATCACCAAATTTGGTACGTAGCAGCACTGTATGTTATTTTTCGTCTGCAGAACATTTCAGTTGATTTGTTGAGATACGACGTGAATTTAGAGCAAAATTATTTTTTTTTCGAGAAATTCAAAATTCTATAAAATCCGAACCGCTTTACCGATTTCGTCGAAATTCAATACCAAACAACATTGAACCTGTTTTCAGTTGTGAATAACTATTTAGCTAAATCGTCGAACTTTTGCGAAAGTTAGAGCGATCACGCAATTTTTTCGAAAAATTGACAATTCTATAAAATCTGTATATATGGATACATTTTGATAAAAATCACACCAATCAAAGAGAAGTTACTGCTCTACTTGCGTGCCAAATTTGAGCTCGATCCATAGCGCCGTTCGTGAGTTATGGACGATTGAATTTTCTGTCCCTGGAACATCCACACACACATTCATTTTTTCCAGACCATTTTTTTCGACGTTTTGGACCATTCTGAGTATAATGACATGAAAATCTCGAAAAAAAATTTGTCACGAAAACAAAACTTCCTCTACGAGGAAACAAAATTTGGCACAAAATTTGAATAGAACGGGTCGTTGTTTGATACTCAATTTTGTGAGCATCCAACAGAGTTCATAATTCAGATAATTTCGAATTTTTTTTTTTTTACATAGCTTCCACTTTGAGGAAGCCAAATTTGGTCAACATACTTCCTCGTAGAAGTAGCTTTGTAAAAAAAAAAAAAATTGTCAAACCTACAAAATAACAAGGAAGCAATTTGCAACGTTTGGCTTTGCAGCGTTTTTTCTTCGGTGTAATATTTGCAACAGGAAAATTGTCGAATTCCCATGCTGGTGCATTCAACATGCTTCTCGATCGGAAGTTGCATAGACGGTTTTACTGCGGTGCTATATATAAATTATGGTGTATGCAAATATTCTAGAAGCAATATGTCGCCTGCTATTAAAACCATGGCGCACCTGGTTGCCTCAGAAATAATTCCTTTATAGTCTGATACTTAGCTCTGGTAGTTGCGCGTGCTTATCTTCGCCCAAGCAAACGAGACTTCGACTCTTTTCTTATTTACATTACTTGTTTTCTTGCCGGTTGTAACGAAAGTAAATAAGAGTTTAGAACTTTGTTGAAAAGCAAATCTATTAGTTCTCTGTACTGGATAATAATTGTTGGTTCAGTAGTTTATTGACAAATTCAACTTCTGTGTGTATTTTAAAGGCAGCTCCTCGAGTTCATAATCGAAGATTAACTTGAAATTGCAGGGTTTCTCTAATTTGTGTAATCAGTCAAGTAAAATTAAGTAACGAAATGTTATTTATAATCTTGAGTCGACAACAAATTTAGTTTAAAAAAAAATAAACAGTGAAATTTCATCTCTCACCAATGTTATTTGAAAAATAATTTATCTCTGCTTTTGTAAAAGAATCTCAATTATCTGAACACAAAAAGGTGTTTTTTATTTTATTATTTATTTATCCCTTTAATTTTTATCGTCGAGGCCGTATATATTTTTTTTTAGAGACAGAACTCAATTATTTCCAAGTTCTCAAAGTTGAGAGAGGAAAAAAAAACAATATTTTTGTGTAACATTGTTTTTTTTTTTACTGAATTTTAGAAAATTGTTGAAATACCCCAACGAGCATTAGTGGCGTTTCGTGAGAAGAGTTGCGATCGATTTGAACTTTTTTTTCATTCAACATTGATTCTCAGTGAAGGTCTATGAAGAACACAAGATTTTTTATCTTTCGTTGCTAAGTTCATAAAGATTATTCCCACGAAAGACTCTCGAGAGGGCTTAGTGACGGATGATAGTAACTTGGTAAGCTCCACCGGTTGCCCACAAAATGAGACTTTGTTTCGTAAAAAACGGGAAGAGCGGGATATAGAGTCAAGCTATCAGAGCCACAGCTTGGATTATCTCACTGGTGTGAAATAAAGTGGGTCGAATGTGGTTGCTCCTGGTTGCGGTAGATCGTGGAGGAGGATTTAACAAAAAAAAAAAAAAAAAAAAATGCAAGATCATATCTGTTGTTGCACAGACACACGATCTTTTCACTTAATTATCTAAATAATTGTATCGAAACGAAAATCATCAACAAAATTTTCATGATATCTTTAATAAATTTTTATTAAAGTCTCAAATTTCATACAATTTTTATCATATGATAATAATAAACTCCTTTGGCAAATTTACAATTGTTTAAAAGGCGACCAGAAGTCACTTAAGAACCATACAGATTAAAAGTTGCAGGATTTTCACATATCAAAAGTTTAGCCTTGATAAAAATGACTGTTGTGTCACGCACAAGAAGTGAAAAAGGGTGGAAATGAATTTGCATTTTGCTTCCTCATTGTTCAAGATTGCCCATGGAGCACTGCTCGACGAAATACATTGGCTTGTGTTTGGCTTCCTCGTAGAAGAAGATTTGTAAATTATAAATATCAACAAAATTTCCTTTATGAGAAAGAAAAATGAGAATATTCATAGTCCGTGATCATTTACTGATCGTTGAGTAACTTCTTCACTCCTCGAATTAATAAACCAGCTGTGCAACGCAAACACACTTTTTTTTGAAAAATTCAAAATGTCATAAAAATCGTATTTTTCAAACGATCCTCACCATATTCGAACTCATCCATCGTTTGATGTTTTTCTACGATTGGAAATTTCTTTAGTCCCATAACTCAATATTTGCGGCAGCTAGAGCGCGAACAAAATTTTTTCGAAAAATTCAAAGTCTCGTAAAATTTGAGCGGGTGTCCCAATTAATTTGTAAATTGCCCTAAATACAGAGGCTCAACCACTCTGTTTGTATGCCAAATTTCAGCTCGATCGGTTTAATCATCCTCGAGTTATAGGGGTTTGAATTTTGGAGGCCTGACACACATACATCCGGACATTTTTTCTGAATATGTTTTCTAGACGTTTTGGGACATTCCAAAGACGTTTTCATGAAAATCTCGAAAAAAAAAGAAAATTTCACCATAACAAAGCTTCCTCTATAAAGAAGCAAAATGTTTGTAAATGGAGGATCCTACAAACATTTTTCCAAAATTGCAAAGTTAAATAAAATTTGAACACATTTTCGATTTTTTTTTTGTTAATTATTAAAAGCAAAGCCTACCTGCCCTAAATGTGTGCCAAATCCTACTTCGACTAGAGCTCGTCGTTGTGAACCATTCCGACTGTCCTCACATGAAAATCTCGAATTTTTATTTAATTTTTTTCATAAAACCATAGCTTCCTCTATGAAGAAGCAAAAAATAATGAGGAAGAAATGTGCAAAGTTCTACTTAGCATTTTTTTTTTACACATTCTTCATAAGAGGGTGAAAATGCTAGTCTGTTCATCCTGAAAGTAGATAAAAAAAAAAAAGGCGTCGTATATGTTGTAGGCACTAGGGTCAGGAAGTTAGACACATAGGTGTGGTATACGAGCGACTAGAGGCCAAAGGGGGAAAGTGGAGCCCGAGTTCTTGTAATCGAGGATCGTCGTCGACACTTCCTTTCTAGACTGACTGGCAGGGCTCTCGCGCGGCACAGAGAGTGGAATGGAAAAGTGCCCGCTGAGTAGAGTAGCTTTGGTGAAGCAAGTCTCAACAACAGAAGGCAGAGTCACAGCTAGGCTCCTACACACCCAGCGTAGAAGAAGAAGTATATCGGCGTGAGGGAAGTCGACGACAGAAGGGGGTTATTCACGTAATCGACGAGAGTCGTTATTGCTCCCCTCTGGGAGCTGAGATGTTATATACTTTGGATTCGCAGTGGATCTGCCGGCGAAGGGAGAAGGAAACGGGAAAATAGTGAACAACGGGAATAAAAGCTACCTGCTCTTGGAGACGAAAAAAGAAAAGGGAAGAAAAGAAAGGGAAGAATCGGTTCGCTGTGATTATATTGATACGAGAATTATAAATATTAAGACAATTATTAATAGTATTTTTGTGGAACATTATTATAAAGTGTTATTATAAAGTGAGGCAGCGGGCAATAATGTGGAACATTATTGCCCGCTGCCTCACTTTATTGCCCGCTGGGTTATAATCGGTCACTTTCCACCCGCCTCGCAGGTATGTAATGTGGACTTTACAGCGTGGTCGGGAATAAATAAAATTAGAACATATTTTGGAATTTTTTTGAAAATTATCACAAGCAGTGCCAAATTTTAGCGCGAATGTTAAAGCCGTTCTTGAGATATGCAAGTTTGAATTTTGAATGCCGATCACACACATACATGCATACATTTTTTCTAAACCAATTTTCTCGACGTTTTAGAAAATGTTAAGCATGAAAATCTAGAAAAGAAACATTTTTCACGAAAACAAAGCTTCCTCTATGAGGCAGTAAAAATGAATAAATATTAAAGAAAAATCGTCAAGGTAGCGAACACACGTTTTTGGGGTATAAAATAAAATTTTACTTGGCACGTTAAAGCAGCGATGATAGGTGTTTGCAAAGAAGGGAGGATAAACGTGAGGTCCAGAATACTCTCTTTATAACGTCGTAACACCAACCTGCGTTATCGCTGTGTAATAGCTACGAGCGAAAGCGAAAGATAAAAGGATATTAACGGTGAAGACTGAGCTGATAACACGCTGAGGGATTACGTTTACTCCTGATAACCGAGGCAACCAATGTTTAACGTAAAAAAAAAAAAAAAAAAAAAGCCATCCCTCCGTGAATCACTATCTCTTTTTCACGCTTTTTCACCGACAAGAGAATCTCTCGGAATCGGCGATACGGACAGAGTTGAGAAACGCAATTCGCGGCTATCTTGACAAGCCGACATTTGTCTTTCGACGGTTTTTCGAGTTGGAGGATCATTTTTCAAAATTAAAATCTCAACAAGTCGGACACGTTGCTTCCTTATTACTTTTTCTTGAATGAACAGCGAGAAAAAAGTCTGCAAAGTAGAAGTTTTCATCTTGCTACCTCGGCAATTCTGATTTTTCATAAAGTCACCTCTTTGAGGAAGCTTATTTATCAATTCTGGCTTCGTCGTAGAGGAAGCTCTGCGTAAAATTTGTGAGTTATAACGAAACGTTAATTTTTTGAAAAAATTCAAACTCACGTAAAATTCGAACTGCTTTACCGATCATCACCAAATTTGGTACGTAGCAGCGTTTAATATTGATTTTCATCTGTTGAAAATTGCAGTTCATTTGATGAGATTTCACGTGAGTTGGAGGAAAATGAAATTTTTTTCGAAAAATTCAGAATCCCAGAAAAACCGAACCTATTTGTCGATTCAATCCAAATTCAATAACGAGCTTTATTTGTAAACATTTATTTAGCTTGATAGCTACAAATCTGCAAAATCGAGAGAACATACTGACATTTTTCTAAAAATTCAAGACTGAATAGAAAATAATCTTACGTTTGAATTTTGTTTCAAATGAACACAAACAATAGTGTCTACCTGCCCCACGTGTGTGCCAAATTTCAGCTCGATTGATATAGTACATTTCGATACAAGTGCGAAATAGTACATTATACCACAAGGGAGGAAAGTGCGTGTTTATACGTGAAATAGCGGGCAATAATGTAGAACATTATTGCCCGCTGCCTCACCTTATTGCCCGCTGCCTCACTTTATTGCCCGCTGCCTCACTTTATTGCCCGCTGCCTCACTTTATTGCCCGCTGGGTTATAATCGGTCACTTTCCACCCGCCTCGCAGGTATGTAATGTGAACTTTACAGCGTGGTCGGGAATAAATACTTTTTCTGACGAGTGTGAGTTTGCAGCCCGAGCCGAAGGCGAGGGTTGCAATCACACGCGTTAGAAAAAGTGTTTCGCACGAGTATCGAACGATTTTTTATGTCACGATGTGAGAAAATGCAGTTTAACGCACGCGAAGCGTGCGTAAAATCGCACTTTACGCACAGAGTAGTATAAAAGCTATTTTTTAGATATCTAAGTTTGAATTTTTTCTAAATCCCTTTCCTCGACGTTTTGGACCAGTCTGAATGACATGAACATGAGAATAAAATTTTTTTTTTAATTTCACGAAAACAAAGCTTCCTCTATGAAGTTCCGGTCTCACTAATAGCCAATGACTGATCGAATTTGTTTTTGAATACAGCCTAGATCGGCCTTGAAGAACGACTCGAAATTTCCATAGAATCGAGAGTAAAGTTTTTTGGAATTGCCAGTCTGGTCGATTCCGTAAATAGAGGCTGCGGATGTATCTTGTCCTTGGCGATATTGAATATTGAAAAGTCAAGTGTCATTATTATAGCCCAACCGCCAGTACATAGAAGTTCGGGGCGGACGCGTTATATATTCAACGACGTGTCTCTAATATACAGGCCCCAGTGGGAATAGGAGTCTATTGTATAGAAGGGGAGAACTAGCGATCGTGGAACCGCAAATATTTGCGGCAGCTGTTATGTATATAGCCAACACACATCAGATACATACTGGAAGATATGTATACAGAGTATATGTGCACGCCGGCCTACAGGAAAGTACCTCAACGTGGAAGCACAAGGGAAGAGCCGGTCATATATGCATGCAACGACAAAGCACTGGTGCTAGAGAACCCACGTTGCGACGAATTATTCGAATTACCTACGTGCGGGTAACTATATCGAATCTGCGAACGAACGGCTATCGACTCTGGTACGCGGTGAGAAAATTGAACTGGAGGACTCCGAGGGTTGGGGGTGAGGGGGGAGGGGGGGGGGGGGGGCGAGACCATAATATGCATCCACTAAATTAATAATATTTCGCGAATATAGAGATTGTATGATCATGAGACACGTGTTGTTTTCGTCGTTAAAGGGAAACATGTCACTCTAACGGCTTAAAAAATAGGGGATTTGTATTAATTTTTTTTTTTTTTTTTTTTTTCAAAAGTTTAAGTTATTATTTAAGGATTGGGGGAAGGATGTATTATTAAGCATATTTTTATTTTTGTTTACTGGGGTGGTCCTTATATGGGCTCTGAAAAAAATTTGGAGCTCGTCTAATTGGTTCAAAATGTAAAAAAAAAAATGCCCTAATTTTTTCAGATTTTTATTTCATTCCCTTCGCCGGTTTTTTTAAATGATTCAAAAATATACTTGTTCAATATATTTGGTACTCAATTTTATTTCATTCATCTTATAAGTTAACATTTTTTTAAATCATAGGTGGAGTAATCCCATGAGAAATGTGTGTTATATTAATGAGCCCTTAAAACTCACTTCGCATAAGACAATCGCATAAGCGTATCTACTTGCAATTGATCGACTCAATAAAATTAATTACACCGGTGAAGTCAGATTCAATATTATATGGATATCGATTATACTCCCTTTGAGGCAGCACAAACCAAAAATAATCTTCAAAACAAAAATTATGTTATTTATTATCATTATTAACATTAGAATGTTTTATTTTACTATGAAATTTTTTTCAAAGTGACAACAATTTTACAATTTTTTTTTTTTGGTCTATCAGTTTAATGAAGGAAGTCATAAATTTCAAAATGACTTATCATTATAGTCACATTTTTCAAAAGTACCTTTGCAAAATAATCTTCAAAACAAAAATTATGTTATTTATTCTCATTATTAACATTAGAATGTTTTAATTTACTATGTGAATTTTTTCAAAGTGAAAACAATTTTACAATTTGTTTTTGGTCTATCAGTTTAATGAAGGAAGTCGTAAATGACAAAATGACTTATGATTATGGTCACATTTTTCAAAAGTACCTTTGCAAAATAATCTTCAAAACAAAAATTATGTTATTTATTCTCATTATTAACATTAGAATATTTTATTTTACTATGAAAATTTCTTCAAAGTTTTTCAAAATTTTACAATTTTTTTTGTTGGTCTATCAGTTTAATGAAGGAAGTCGTAAATGACAAAATGACTTATCATTATAGAAACAATCTAATTGGGTGCTTATCTCTATTAATTTTTTTTCCAAAACCAAGCATTTGGATTTTCCAAAATAATTCCTTAATTTGCACTCATTCTAGACAATACATTTATTACAATCCGTCCTTAAGCTCATTTATTTTTGTTATTAAACAAATCTCAAAATGTGCTTAAATATAGAAAAATGAGCTTCTTCCTGTAGAATAGAAAATCATAGTGACGTGTAAAAAAAAAAGAATAGAGGTTTGAGTCAACGACGTGACACGAATCTTTTTTGTTTTTTTTTTTTTTTTAGCTTTCCCTGTTTTTATCACTAGCCTGACATCAAGGTTGTACTTTTCTTTTTGGCGTGATAGTACGTGTCTGGCTTACGCGCGGATGAAAAACCCTCGATCTTCATCGAGGCCCTAATAGATTCTGCCTCGCTGCAATCTCATTTACATTTCCTGGCCGCGCCTGGCGTTTCCCCTCGCTCTCGTCTTTCCAAGCCCAGCAGTTTTCCTGCGTGGCTGCTTGCTATATACGTCCGCCAATCGAGTCACCTCGCTCAACTTATTTCCCTTTTTTTTTTTTATTTATCCCTTATTTCTTGTCCCTTTAATTTCTTCTGCTCTATCATCCCTCGCTGATTCGTCTCTTTTACCATAATTTATATTATCTTCGATTTTTTTTTTTTTTCTCAAAATGTAATCTATAAAGAAAAGGTCAGACATTCAGTTATACAAATTTTTTAAATATATGCATCGCTTCGAATTTTTAAATACAATTTTTTAAGATTACTTAATTTCGTCCTTCCTTTTAATTTCATTTTGCAATTAATTTCAATAAGAATAGTGGATGGCTTATTTTTTTTTGCACATGGAACATCATTTATGAATTTATGGCGGTATGGCTCTTGTACATTTTTTTTCCTCTACTTTTCTACCTTATCAGGTATATACACTCGACCGCGAGACAGGGTATATAAGATCGCCGAGACTCTGCAATTAGGAAATAAGTGTGGAAATGGGATCGCCGCGCTTGGTAGGCATTTCATCATGGAGGGGATGGTTGAGGAGTGAGCCTGCCTGTTGAATATCTTTGCGGCTAGCTTTCTAGCGCGGCTATATAGTTGCTTTGCCCAGGTCGAGTGGACCTCTGGATTCTACCAACTATATACCAGGTGATTATTATCTGGAAAGCTCAAATTTCCTTCTCACCCACCAGACACTTTATTTTCTCTTTCTCACTTAATCCTCATACTAATGAGGTTGAAATGTTCTTAGCACTATTTTTTTTGTCGTTTTGACATTCAACAATTTTGTAACTCTGATAATAATATCATTGGAGATAAAATGTTCTTTACATAATTTTTTTCTCGCTTTAACTGCCCATAGCGGTAAAATTGATTTTATCGTGTTGGCTTTTTTTTCATGACAACAAAGCTTCGTCTATGGTGTGTTTATTCCATTAGAGTGCCGACTAAATTGAATGCCAATTTTTTTATTTTAATAAAAATATGAGGACCGCGATTTGTCTAAGTCAGCCCTTCCTCAGGCCCAGGGAAAGTGGTCAGTAACTGGGTAGGAACTAGTCAGCAACTGGTCCGGTACTAGTCGGGATCTAGGCAGATACTGGTCGGGAACTAGGCAGGAACTGGTCGGGAACTAGGCAGGAGTTAATCGGAAACTGGTCCGGTACTAGTCGGGAACTAGTCGGGAGCTGGTCGGGAACTGGCCAGGAACTGACCCTAGAAGTCAGTACTTAGATTTTCTTAGTTTCAAATAATACAATGATAGTTGAAAGTGTGAGGTATTTCAGAATCCCTGAAGAAAATGAATATATATCTGAAGACGAGAACATATACATCCGAGACAATATACAGATAAAGACATAATAATCAAGTTGATGTTAAATTGTCGGAAGCGCTGGAACTTGTTCACGCTGGACTAGCATTTGGGTTAAACGACGATTGCGATGCCCGGGCTTTAACCATTACTACCTCACTCCACACGTTACCTGCAAGATTCTCGTGGTCGAAGCTGCCGATGTCGACGATGCGGTTTGCGGGTTGGCGATAAGTGCGCCTGCGGAGTCGTTGCTGTGCATAAATTTACTTGGAAACACGAACTGGTACCTTCGTACACAGAATACAGTATTTAAGAATTCAGTGGTGTGGGGTAAAAAGCGTCTTGTTCGAGGGGCATTGGGCACACGATTTGGCCATTCTCCGCATTATCGTTATATCGTACTTTATTCGCTCGTGCGGAAATTCTACGACTTCATTCAACGAGTAATAATGACGTGGCGAAAAGTACGAAATAAATGTGCCAAAAATATTCCGAGTCTGTAACGGCAGATGGGAAATAAGCGTCCGCAATAGATTCCAGAAAAATGTAGAATTACGAACCGAAATTGCATGCAATAAGTATTCTACCCGCTTTTTTAAAAATAAATAAGATTATATAAATAAAATATAAATATAAATTTTCTGCGTCCGAAAATCAAGCTCTTTCAATTGAGAGAACTTTCTGTGAATACTTCAAATTTATTTTTGTTTACATCTAGAAGTTGCATTCTTCACAAAATGGCACAATGAAAGGTTCAACATTTATTTTTTGATAAACATTTCCATGCAATACCAATATTTTATTTTTTATTTTTAAAAAACGTGAGAACAATTGTCGAAAAATTCTGTTAAAAATTTTTTACTTCCGATTAACGTGGCGTGCGCTGTTTTGATAACGATTTTTTATGATACCGAACGACAATCCTGCGGTACTTATTAGTGCTAAGTAGAAGAAAAAAGAGACTAAGTAGAAAATCCCAGGCGATAACAGACGAGTTTGATTCAGCTGTGTCCTTGATGTAGAGGGTGGATGACGACAGGGTGAGAACGATTAAAGGGGAAAGGGGGGAGGATACCATTACCACAGCTATTTCCTAATTGCACTGTCGCCGTTTCAGGATCCAAGGACTAACTGTACTATTCTTAGATCGAGGGACCAGAGAAGGACGTAAAAGTATATATTTATAAACCTTTCAGCACCATTCACACTTCGCACATTGCTTCCTCATTAATTTCGATTTTTCACAAAGCTACGTCTGCGAGCAAGCCTATTTATCCATTTTGGCTTCTAAAATAAAAAATTTTAAAGAAAATATCAGGTATTTTTTTACTCATCACAGTTTAAAAATTGGATAAAAATCTTTCATTTTAATTATGATACATTTTTTCAATTTTATTTAAATAACATGTCAGCATGTTTTTACATTAATCAATTCTGATGCTACGCAAGTTATTCTGGGATGAGACAATGAAAGCATGAAACAGTAAAAAAGTCAAGTAAAATAGTAAAAATATTATTAAAAAATTAGTAATAATTTTCCTGGTGGAAATTTTCGTTGAATATCAAAGTGACAATTATTATATAGAATCAACTGTTCGATAATTAGATAACAGTTGTGCCTGTGGTGTAAAATAATATCGAAGCCAACAGAGGTTGGCGTTGATTGTGAAGCCCGAGAGTTAACACGCAATCGCAGAGTCCACTGCTCAGCAGGTACACAGTATACACCTCTCAGTTGAGCTGTCAAGGGCTTTTCGAGCTCCTAACAACCCCCGTGCAACTATAGCTACTGCGGTTCTATCGGGTCCATTGGGATTGGGGAGACGGAAACCAGTCGGTACCACACTGGCTCCCATCCTATTCCCTTGCTGGCCTTCCTCTCATTCCTGTCGTGACCCCTTTGGGCATTATGTCTGACCGAAACCCGTTTACACCACCTGAATCCTCTCCTCAGTTAGCGTATCGTTGTACTACGAATTGCATCAACGCGCTTATACGAGGATTCGATAGATGTATGTATATATCGGGCATTCCAAGGTGAAATCAGGGAGTCATTTCCTTCGACTCTGGAAATAATTGTGATTCATCATTTTTTATTATTTTTCTTTGAGACAAAAAATGAGACCCAATTTTTTTGATTGCGAGAGAAATGTGTATACCTTTTTTTAAGAAAACGAACAAACGTAGTACTTCGTTTTTAAAAATATATGGACTGAGAACGGGGTCTCTTGGGGGGGTCTCCATTTATCTACTTGGGGTCTCAAAATTGCTATGAATGCTATGAAACGTTGTCATTTATTGTTTTTGAGCTGATCTGGTCATTTTTGAACAACACGAAATATTTCCAGCTGATATAAGTGCTTGGGATCTGAAAATGGAGATTCCAGTTATCGATGCCATACGTTTAGAAATGCCATGAAATGTGATCATTTATTGTTTCAGGACTGATCGGACCATTTTTTAACAACACGAAATATTTCGAGCTGATATAAGTGCTTGGGATCTGAAAATTGGGATTCCAGTTATCGATGCCATACGTTTAGAAATGCCATGAAATGTGATCATTTATTGTTCCTGGGCTGATCGGGTCATTTTTTAACGACACGAAATATTTCGAGCTGATATAAGTGCTTGGGATCTGAAAATGGAGATTCCAGTTATCGATGCCATACGTTTAGAAATGCCATGAAACGTGATCATTTATTGTTCCTGAGCTGATCGGTTCATTTTTTAACGACACGAAATATTTCCAGCTGATATAAGTGCTTGGGATCTGAAAATTGAGATTCCAGTTATCGATGCCATACGTTTAGAAATGCATTAAAACGTGGACATATATTGGTCCCAGAATGATCGGGGCATCTTTTCACGACACGAAAAATTTCGAGCTGAGAACGTGTTAACCAATTACTTGGTTTAGTTTACCAAGTAGGTTTAGATAACATTTTCAACCTGCTTTTGGGTTGTTCTAACAAAGCCTTCTTTTTTTCCGCGTGATGATAAGCAAACTGGAATGACACAAAAGATTCTTGAAGCGATTTTCAATGACGAGGAAAATACTAGACACGAAAGAGTGAAGGAATATCTTTCTTTTTTAATTTTTCTTTTTAAGAAATAGTATACAGTCGGTGAATTGTGATAGTGGAAGTAAACAGGAGTTAAGGGCACGTTAATCAAACACACGTTGCTGATTAATTGCTGGTGAAAAGGTCGCCAAAGGTGGTGGATAGGACGCACACGCGACCTCTTACCGGAGGACAATTAGATTGAAGTGAAACATAATACTAAAGACATCGGACGTTGATTGACGCGGCGAAAACGCTGACCCAGCTCGACCCCTTTTCATGCCATTCGTATATAACGTCGAACTTTATTACTCTTCCCCTCTCAAAATGCGTTCATCCGAGTGAATATTTACCGTGAAACTGCCTCTTCATCCAGAACTTATTTTTCGCCTATGGATAATAATTCTCACACTGTAATAAATCATCTCCACAATTGAATATTATTCTTTCCATTATCTCTCGCGTTAAACGATGTAATGAAGATTTGGAAAATTCATGAACACAATTGTAATTTTGTTCGTCCTAGGCTGAAATAATTGGTAAAAGTTCGTGTCAGCGTTTTCAGTCGAAAAAATCAGTTTAATTATTGTTTTTCTTCATTCACTTGAGGCTCACAATATGCCTGATTGGAACTACAGAATATTGACTGTTACTACGTCTGATTGCATGTAACAACCGATACGCTGATTAATTGACAAGGAATAATTCGATTTTTCGTAGAATATTTACACGAGCAACGTTCGACGTTGATTGACAGCTAAACTATAGAATAGCAACTTTAATTTCCATTGTTATCTTTAATTCCTACAAATCCGTGATAAAAAAAAAAAATTAGAAAAAAAAATATTAACATATCCTGAAGTTATGATTCGACTGGAGACCATCGAGTCCACTAGATTATCATTTGTTTAAAGTATATATAAATAAAAAAAACTTGCAAAGTAGAACTTTGCACTTTGCTTCCTCATTAATTTCCATTCTTTCACAAAGCCACCTCTATGAGGTAGTTGATAGTCCGTCGGACGAAACATTAATGAAAACACTCAGAAGGCGTGTGAGCTTATCAATTCAGCGTGTAATCAAATTTTAGCGGAGAGTAGACTAGTAGCGAGGCAAGCAGGTAACACCGAAGTGGGCCGTGACTGCTGAGGTTGAATACAAATTCAAAGTCCCGCTGGGTGGAGAGCTTGTGAGAACGAACTAGCCAGAGCTTCCCTCAGCTTTATGGCGAAGCTGAGGGAAGCTCTGGCCAGTTCGCATTTGATGACGAAGAAGGGGATGAGAATATGTGCAAGAGGTCGAAGGTCGAGCGCGCTAAAGCCACTCAGCCAGTGTCAGGCGGATGCGGTTAACCTCCGACCTGTACCCGATGTTGCAAACACACGGACACACGAGATTCAACAAACAGTTCGCGCTGGTGTCAGAAGGACCGCACCAGCGACTATCTTGCTAATTCTACACCTGTTTTCAGTGATGTAGCACTGAGTCCAGTTCAAGCACAACTGTCACATAGGGGAGTTTGCAATTCTAACGACAATTTTCGAGGTTGATGCGAAGTTGTACGTTTCAAACTCCAAGTAGAACATCAAAACTACAGCGTATACCGGATTGTTCAGAGAGAGAGAGAGGGAGAGTATAGTAAAACCTCAGGTACTGCTCTTCCCTTCGCAAACTCAGACCCTCTACCTCTTGTATTCCTTGAGGGTTTAACGAAATACAGGAGGAAGAGGATCCGAGTTAGGATTTAACGAAATACAGGAGGAAGAGGATCTGGGTTAGGATTTAACGAAATACAAACTTTGTGCACGTTAAGGAGGAACACAAGTATGAGGGGTTGAAAAATAGCTGATGTTTACTATTTTTTTTCTTGCATAGTTTTTTTATTTAAGAGTTAGGGGAAGGATATTTTATTGAGGGTAGTTTGAATTATCTGTACAGTAATTTTTATTGAAAAATAATTCATTTTTTCTTCTATTATTTGCATAATGTTAGCCTCGAATGTCGAATTAATTCGCAGATATTTTAACAAGGTTTTTTTTTTACTGAACGAAAAAGCATACGTGCTGAATAAAACATGTAAGGATTAAGGAAAGTTAAAACACAAACATAAAGTTGACGAGCGTTACAGGAGTAGTTATTAAATGCGATTAATTCGTTGTAGTAGTAATTGGAAGTAAAATTTTCCTCTCGGTTGGCCATTTACTCAACCAGTAAGAGAGTTTCCCAGCTGCACGTTCGAATAATTACTCTCCAGAAGTGATTATGAATTTACGATTTATTATTTCGCTTCGACGGCCTGGTCGTTGATGTTTGAAGAATTTACTTTTTTGTTATTTCAACATTTTCAATGATTGAGCGTACTTTGAATTATTTTTACACCAATTTTTATTGAAAAATAATTCATTTTTTCTTCTATTATTTGCATAATGTTAGCCTCGAATGTCGTATTAATTCCCAGATATTTTAACAGGGTTTTTTTTTTACTGAACGAAAAAGCATACGTGTAATGCTAAATAAAACGTGTAAGAATTAAGGAAAGTTAAAACACAAATATAAAGTTAACGAGCGTTACAGGAGTAGTTATTAAATGCGATTAATTCGTTGTAGCAGTAATTAGAAGTAAAATTTTCCTCTCGGTTGGCCATTCACTCAACCAGTAAGAGCGTTTCCCAGCTGCACGTTCGAATAATTACTCTCCAGAAGTGATTATAAATTTACGATTTATTATTTCGCTTCGACGGCCGTAGATGTTTGAAGAATTGGCTTTTTTTGTTATTTCAACATTTTCAATGATCGTCAATTTGCAATTTTTATAAAATGCAAATCATCATAATTTATTCACAGACAACTGTCTGCATCTCAGTTGCATTATGAGCGTTTAGAAAAAAAATAAAATAAATAAAGTCGAAAGTATTTTAGGGGTTAGATATTTTTTGTGGAAAAGCTTTTGAACTAGGGACTTCTTTTCCAATTCTGCCCACCGGCGGTGGCATATCTGCCGGTACGCTCCGCGTGGGCGTTGAGCGCTCTAGTTGCATTATTATTCTTTACCTACCGCAGCATGGTTGTTGCCCTGGAGCTCAACGCTTCGGGCCTTACTTTTTAATTAATGAATCTAACGAACTGTGGTGAACTTTACGTATACCGTCAAGAGCCACTGTAGATATAAAGATAGTGTCAAAGAAACAGAAATAAAAGCAAAAGAACATTTAAAAAATATAAACATTATTTAATGAAACGAAAGAGGAACATCAGGAAATTAATGATAAAGAGAAGAAAAAAAAATTGAATTTGTATGAATAATTCTACAAATTTCTATTGTTTCACAATAACATTAATTTGGCTTGTTGGATATTTAAAAATTGCCTATCATTAATAATAATCAAGAATCAAACCGAAAAAAAATATAATCCCACAAATATATAAATCAATTTGACACACATATTCCACAAATAATGAAACACAAACACCTAAAATATAGAATCTCAATTTTACAAATTTATTTCCTCCAGAAGTAATGTCATTCACATTTTATAACCAAATTCAAGATAGTCGAAATTTCTTTGTATATCCGTGGCGCCTCGATTTCTCCCTCGTTTCCGGTAGTACTTTTCATAGGGAATAAAAAAGTTCATTAGTTATATAGTGCTAACTATTTTAGTTTCCGAGATATTTAATTTTTAAGATTTTAATATGGTGTAAAAAATTGGGCAATATATCGATTTGCGGGGCGCCAGGATTTGACCGTGGATTTATCATTCTTGGACAGAGACATAACAACAATAATAATAATAATAATAATAATAACAGTAATAATAATAATTCGTTTACGGGGGGCTTCGCCCTACCTAAAGAACCTGAAGAACCTAAAGATCCTAAAGTACCTGAAACTTTGCATAGAATATACAAAAAGCATCTTCTACACAAATTTAACAATTATTACAATTCTACATATATATTATTCCTCTGAAAAGTAGAAAATAATGAAAAAACAATTTGCAAGTTTATAACATTTTTTAAACGTATTTTGTGGGAAGACAGTAGGACTTATAGTAGAGATTCGACAATTCAGCTTGAGATACCTGGGTCATTGATTTTTTTTTTGTTATTGAGCTCTGTATGTGTCCCATTCTTTTCACAACACTCGGAAGTTTCCAATCCCGAAGACTCTTGTATGTCGTTGACCTTAAGAGCATCATCGTGAAGCTCATAGAATCCTGGTAGCTGCTTGAAAAATTGGGCCAACACTGGTGAACAAACAGGACGAAGGCTGGATGAAGGAAAAATAGAAGAAAAATGAGAGAGAGAGAGAGAGCTCCACTGCTTGTGTATCTCTACGAAGGAATGAAAAAGGAACAACGACGCAGAAAGCGCGAAGCTGCAGAAATTACGAATCGGGTGACCTCGTTCGAAGCCACAGCGATATTTGGCCAGTAATATATGTGTGTGTGTGTGTGTATATACATTTCGATAAAGAAGACTCCTTCTCTGGGTCAATGTAGCTACCAAAACCGATGGCGAAATCACAGTGTTCAAGAAAATCCAAAAAAAAAAAAGATCAGAAATCGTAACTTTTCAACAAAACTGTGAAATCTTTTGGTATAAATGAAGAAGTGAAGAAAGCCCGGAAGAGATGCTGCTGCTTCCTTTTTATACAACGACTGATAGAACCAACGACGTATATAAAAGGATATGGAATAATGCAGAAAAGTGAGAGAGAAAGAGAGAGAAAGAGAGAGAGAGAGAAAAAGGGGAATATCCTTTTATATTTTCGCATAGGGGAATAACGTCTTCCTCGTCTTGGCATAAAAGCTGGAACGATAGCGTTGGCTGCGTGTTGGCCCCGTTCGACGAGACTACCGAACGGAGATGGGAAACCATCCAACCCAGCTATGCACATACTATCTACTATACGTGCGTACGCTTTTGCTCTACATATAGTTGCTGCTGTATATAGGGCACGTATTGCGAAAGAGGGTCAAACAGAAATTGCGGGTCTTGAGGGGTCATCGCTGGTCGCTTCAACCTCCGGAACGTCGCGTTGTCTGCATTGCCGCAACTTGCAACAGAGCTCTTTTATCCCCCTATAATACCACAAGATTGATACGTTCCGCTCAGTTCCATTAATCTACGTAAATATACTTTGAAGCAAAGTGATTATTAATGACACGGATAAAATATACCAGTGATAAACACAATGTGTCCCAACAGGAAGTTTTAAAAATACATCCTGTGCTTGATATTGAAAATCGTAACGATCGTGTAAAAAAAAAAACCTTAGATTTGAATACAAATTTTTATATGTTGATAAATGCGTACAAGCTGCCTCTTATTCGCCGATGATTTTAAGATTTTGCAAGCGGACTTGGATAATATTTCAGTTTGGTGTGAGCGTAATGGACTAAAACTCAACATAAGCAAATGTAAATCGATATCCTTTTCGCGATCGAGGAAAAAGATCGAATATGGCTACAATATTCGAGGCCATGTAAGCTCGTGGGACTTACTGTGATGAAGGATCTTCGGGTTCTGTTTGATGAAAAGTTGTCTTTTGATAAACATATAGATGCAGTAACCAATCAAGCACTGAAGATGCTTGGGCTGGTCAAACGCTTCTCAACAGACTTTAGATCAACCTCAACGATTCGCTTACTGTAGCTCTCTGCCTAATTCGTCCCAAATTAATGGATGCATCGGTGGTTTGGTCTCCGAGTTATGCAAATCATGCAAAAAAATTAGAGTCTGTTCAAGATAGGATGATGCGACTACTTGTGTACCATTGCGGTAGCCCTATGGCTTTTGACAACCATGATTATGCGCACATTTCAGCAGCAACACCCTCTTTGGCGTCTGTAAGATTGCTAACTGATGTTAGCTATTTATTTAAGATAGTAAATGGGCTTGTTTCTTCGACATCCCTTATTAGTACGGTGTCGTTAAATGTTCCCCAAAGCAGTGTGCGTCCAACAACAGCCAGACTCTTTGAACAAAAAGTAACCCGTAAAAGTAATTATATGAGGAACGCTACTGTACAACGTCTGGCGAGATTGGGAAATGAGTTTCCGGCACTAAATTTTATAGGCATGTCGTTCAGTGCGTTCCATGCTCAAGCTCGCGACGAAATCCTTCGTTATGAATGACCGAAAAATACTGTGATATTAGACTATGAAATTGTATGTAATTGTATGACTATTTAATTTATACACTTATATGCACTTGTTATTTCTTTGTATTTTATTTTATAATTTTGTTCAAAATCTGGGATTTTCAATCTGCAATCCATCTATTGTAATTATAAATGAGTCCTAAAATGATATATAAATTTCATATTTATCGATTGACTGAAATAAAAGACCTAACGTACTGAAAATCATTGTAAAATGTGAATTTTGTAGTTTTTTGTTTCTAAAAACAAGATTCTTGTTATGTGGTATCGATGTGCAAATTTAATTACCATAATCGAGTTAAGTATTACCCTCAAAGTGGAACACAAGGGGTGTTAATAAATTGGCGGATCAGTCAATCAATCATCATTTAATCTTGGCTCAATCTCCTTTTCACCGAGCGAGCATGCACTCGAGTTTCTAAACTGGCTTTGGTAAGCGATACGTCGAAGCTCCGGTCGCGGAGAAGGCCCCCGACGGACCGGAGCCGACCAACTTGGACCGACTTCCCGGTCGTTGTTCCACTTTGCCTCACCAGTTACAAACGAGCATCGAGAGTTTGCAGTTTCGCGTGCGATCGCGATGAGTGCAAGAGAAAAGAATAGAACACGTTAAAGCCGACGAGGGGTTGAATGAGAAGGACGTAAAAATAAATACGAAGGAAAAATAGTAGTAGTATGGGAAAGAAAAAGAAACGAGGCATTTATGGACACGGAAGACAGGGCTTTCGACCTCCGGACAACATGAACGGAAGTAGCATGTGGGTGAACGTCCCGCTATTCTTGTTCGCATATATATCTACAGCCTTATATTTTCTCGTGTAAAAGAACAAAGAAATGACGCACAAAAGTGAGGAATAAAAATGAATGCAAGCATTCTTACTATAATAATTCTGCGCCATTCAAAGATGTGCGACATACGCTGTTCCGACATTCTTGGCACAACTGAAGTTTCTACTGCAGGTAAAGCCATGGAATTTAACTCAAATTTATGATCTCTTTTTTCATCTATGAAGTGTTTGTAAACTCAATCCCGGCGATTCACAATTGTTCTCTAGTCTTCTTCATTAATCCACTCATTTCCTGACATAATGATAGCAGTGAATTGCATTGATCACCGAATTGCTGATACAAATTTTTAATGCAGCAAGTCGTGTAGATCGGTATTATATCCACTGTACGTTTTACACTATAAACGCAACAAGCTTGGTGAAATGCAACCTAACTGCACAACGCGACACATTGCATATGCGTATCACACTCTCGTATCCTATGCTCTCTGCATTCCATTTCCACATTCCAGAATTCTGAAATCCACAGGCCTTGCATCTAACTCCACATGACAATCCATAGGGTGGACTATATTATTGTTTAATTCATGACACGTCAGTAGCAGCAACACTAATCTACGCGTATATAGACATGCTCATATATAGAGGGCTGACAGATTAAAGGTACGCTTGGATCTTGGCATGTACAGATGAAAAAGTATATGGAACATGGACGCAACACGAACTGCGAATTTTTTTTTATTTTTGTCATTCGTCTCCTTTTCTTTTCACTGCAACTGGGGTGTCCCATCTGCTGGTATCATAAATCTACGCTTTCAACTCTGCATCGTGGGGATTTGGGGTGGAGGGGGAGGGATGAAATTCACCGGAAGGATATACGGGATGAGTGAAGAAGAGGATGAGGCTTCTCTCTGAATGCAGTGACCCCGGTCAGGAAGCGAGGGTGTCGTTTTGCGGGGTGAACGGGGGTGCAAATAAAGGGAATGGAGATGAGATTGAAGGGAAGGGGAACGAGGCCGATGGGAAGAGTGGCGGAAAGAGAACATTTACGACTCGTCCATTGAGCCAAGCCAAAAGCAGTTCTGGCCAAGTGGAGCGTGGTTACGAACGTTATTCCTTCAGTTTCGTGTTAGCTCGAAATATCTTCGGTACGACCAACGAATGATACTCGAGGAGCTACTGGCAACATGTGTAAACGATAGTCGAGTTCGCCAGTGATGGCGAATGTCCTTTTTATCCTCTCAGAGGGGTCAAGATTCAATGTTCTGGATTCAGGTCTTTGGTAGGTCATTGGGTCTTGTATTCTGTTGGTTGAAAAAATCTACTGGCTTGTTTGAACTTTACTCACGCGGTTTGATCCGGTATTGATATTCAGTAGTTTTCGGATGGACCTTCGTTTGCTCCTTATAGGATCCGTCAGCTTGAAACCAACCCATCAAGTTGACCAAAAGCTGAATCCGTTTTGGGATTAGTTTTCGCAAAACCAACCCATCAAGTTGACCAAAAGCTGAATCCGTTTTGGGTTTACTTTTCGCGAAACCAACCCATCAAGTTGACCAAAAGCTGAATCCGTTTTGGGTTTACTTTTCGCGCAAACCACCTACTTTGATTGTAAATAGTTGGACTAAGTTTTCAAGATAATTCTAAGCTTCAACGAGTTTCAATAAAAATGATGTTGCATCTATTATTGTTGAAAAATGTCACTTGGGTTTTATACACACCATGAAAGTAATGGTCGAAGTCTTGTCTTCGTTTTTCTAAGCAGTATACAAGATTCCCGAGAGAATTGAAATAGTTTACGTCCTATCTAGCAATCTTCTCTCCTCCAATTGTCCTTTTTCTTCCCCACATCACGAATATTAGCCCTGTACTCTACGTTTTATCGCTAATACTACAAAAGCCTCCGGTTGTCAAGCTGAAACGAGAGTCTGCGATAAATATCAATGATGGAGATGAGAAGAAACGACGAAATGACTATCAGATAAAAGTGCCACAGTTCTAAACTGATTGGCGATACTGTGGACAATATATATATATATATATATATATTGAGGACATAAAGTGGAAACGATGGGTCCTCATCATTGTCTGCGCAGCTTCCTCGAACGTGACGTCTTGCAGAATCTTATCGTTTTCTCGAGAAAGAAGGCTAGAGTTGTTGAACGAGGTCGTATTGTTAACGAACGAGCTTATCTCTAGTATACACACTCTCATTTCAAACTGGTGAAGAACAACCGACCAACTGTATGAGAGCGTCCACCAACAGTTTGAAAACTCTTGTCATTACTCGTTATAGATGCGACGAATTACCACACTATGACCTTAATTATGTTGTGGACTGGTATAGTTACTAAAATAAAAAAAAACAGTGCAAAAACTGACTCGATATCACAACGTAATTTTTATCTTAATAAGATAAGAATCGAGATCTTAAAAATAATTGGATGACCAAAGAAACTACGGATAATTGAATCCAAGGAAAATGATGAAGAACAATTGTTTTTTTTTCCTTCCTCACAGAACAAACTTTGCGAATGGTGTACTCAAAAAATGAGGAAGGTTCTACTTTGTAACCACCTTTTTTTTTTGTTAATCAACAAGATTCGAGAACTGAACAAAAATTGGATGACCAACATTTCTGAGGACTTACAATACTATTTATACCCACCTTTCCTACAAATGAGAAGTGCAGAGGCGTCAAATGGGGCGTTTGCCTAGGGACAGCAGTTGTCACCTCTCCTTTTCAACTCGGTGATGTCAGCGGAAACAAAGTTGCAAACTAGAACAGAGTTCACTGGTTAACAATAAAAAACAGAAAAAGGAACAGAACGAATGGTGAGCTTCGAAGTCGAATTCCCATAGGTGAGGCTGAAAGTGTCCTCGTTCAGAGAGGGAGAGAGAGAGAGACTCTTTCCTCTGTCGTCACGCCTTCCCTGGTTTTCATCATGGTCCCTGGGGAAAAACAGACGCGAGAGACTTTACGGTTGTGTGTTTTACAGCGCGGTTGGATGATGGCGATTCCGCACTGAGTGACCACACGTACAGAAATACCATCGCTCAGAATTCTACAGGGTGTATCAAAAACGATGATTGATCATTTCTGGATGACTTCCGTTTTTTTTCCTTAGTGTCTTCATAAAATTGTTTTTCGACCGATTGATCAAGCTTGATGTAGAAATTGTTGAGTATGTTTTAACAGAAGCTTGATCATTGAAACAAACCTACAGTTGCATTTTTTGAATGATTCATTGATTTTCTTCGATTTATAAGCAGAAATGAGTCGAAAGTTTAAATAATTTAAACCCACTGGTATGGCACTTTTTTCAGTGTTAAATTCACAGAAAAATTAGTCAATCCTGATCAAAATTCCACCACCAATCATTTTTGATACGTTGAATTTTTCCAACATGTTTTACAGAATCCTTTCACGATGACCCAATTAAAAACGTTACGATGGAACGTTTCACTGAGATTGTCGGAGAAGTATGACCGTGAAATCAGTGACTATGATTTTTTTCTCTTCTTTGGTCATAAAAGTGTTTCCAGAAGAAGCTTTTGAAGAGGAAAAGGGTTGAGTATCACGGCTACTGTTATCTACCTTGCACAAGCGTCGTCAAGACACAATCCTCTATAACATTGCATCAGTCATAAGCCGCCTACGGCGTTTAAGTGCAGGGGTACTGCAAGAAATAAAAAAAAAAAAAAAAAAAAAGGAAAAAATTCAATCCCCGTGCAAGTATCGTGGAAGGAAGGTCGAGAAGGACACGAGGACATAGTAGTGGAAAAGAGCGATACCTCTTTTATTTCGCTCGGAAACCTCGGCAATTGAACTCTCGCGGTTTAACGATTTCTCCTATAAACCCGCAATGCATTCCATTCTGCCTTTTACGCCCCTCAAGCCGCCCCCCCCCTCCCTCCTCTCCGCCGATCCCTTCTAGCCCTTTCATCACAGTCAACCCGACTCGCTACTTTATTGCGACGTCAAAGAGTGATGGCGTTCGATATCAGAGAGGGTCTATGCGACCTCTACTTTATTTTTTTTTTTTTTCTTTTTTTTTTTTTTTTTTTTTAGTTACCATATCTTGAGCCATTCGTGGCGAAAATGATGCTACTTTTATTGGAAAATATGGTCGGTATTGATATAATAACAGGATACAGGATGGAGCCATAATATCCGGCGATAAAATATTCATGATAGAATATTCTGGTCTGAAATATCTTTAGAGTAAACGTTTTTTTTCGTCTTCATGGATTTTTGGGCCTGTGTAAGAAATATTTTGCATTGGAAATTTTTCGTTGTCTTCAGAGAGAATTAGGGAGCAATGTGGACATTTTTTTTCGTAACATTAGTTTTTGCTTTCTTATAGAGGAAGCTTTGGTTTCATGGAAAAAAAAATGTTTCGATATATTTTTTTTTTTTTGTCAAAGCTTAAGTATTTTGGTCTTCTTGATACTGGTTATTTATTTAATTTTCGTATTTCCGGGTACGTTAGGTATTAATTGGTATTGAATTTCGATAAGATCGATAAAGCGGTTCAAATTTTGTTTCAATTCTGCAAAAAAAAAAATTAACGTTTTCGCAAAACTAAAGTAAGCCAAGATTTTGCATGTAATAAAAATATGATTTAGCTGAAATTTTGCACCCAAGTGGTGTGTCAACTGCTCTTAAATCACTATGATTTTCAAATAGCATTTTTGAATATGAAAAAAAATCTCGTTACTAATTTTTATTTCAAAAAGTTGTCAATGTAGAACTTTGTACATGTGCTTAGCCATTAATTTACATTTTTTTTACAAAAATTCCTCTATGAGTAAGCCAAATTAATAAAATAATCCTCTTCATAGAGGTGGCTTTGTGAAAAATTTAAAATAAATGCAAAAAGCAATGTGCAAAGTTCTATTTTTGTAATTTAATGGATAGTTTTCAATAATTGCTCTAATAATTTTTCATTGGCTGTTACTTCAGTCAGTAGACTGAACATTTTTTCTGAAAACTTATAAAAACAATTCTTGAAAATTATCGATTAACATTTTCCAAGTCAGTCCACTGACTGAAGAAACAGCCAATGAAAAATGTAGCCAATTGCTTTAGCCAAGAATTGCTTTAATAATTTTTTCTTGGCTGTCTCTTCAGTCAGTAGACTGAAGAATTTTTCTAAAAAAATTGTAAAAGCAATTCTTGAAAACCATCTATTAAATAAAAAAAAGAAAAAAAAAATTCGCTTCGATCTACCTCTATTTTTTAATGCAAAAATTACATACGTTACTGAATATTATTTTCCAAATATTAAACCGTAGAAGCATGTGAAACATATCGATGGGTGGTTGAACAACATCGGGGTAAACCGAGAATTTGGTAAAACCGAGTAAGCAATAAATGAAGTCACGAGGAAAAGCCAAAACGCGTGCGAGTGTTAATTTCGAGTGGACTATATGCTTTAGCTTTAGCAGTGTACGATTGGTTAGCGTTAAAATGGAGGCGGGTAATTAGTGGCAGATCGATATTCCTCGTTCACACGACCTGTACACCGATCTCACACATACCGCATATAATGTAGTAATGTCGCACCCAAGCCTTGTCGAAAGCACAAACAATATAATGTATGCGGGTTTTGATACACCAAAGGTATGTCTCACCAGTAAATATATTGAAAACAAAAAGCGAAATTATTAATAATTTCACTAACAGATAATAATTGACGTTTTAATAATTGCTTTTTTCTTGAATATACATTGGTTTCCTCTCTTAATTCAACCCTCCCTATTATTCTTCAGCTATATCCATCCTCCCTTTTTTTACCTTCTCTTTTCCCGCCTCTGTCACACCTCTCACTTCAATTACGTCACCTGTTGCTCTCGACCGAACGCCCCAAAGACTTTAGGCCGATCTCTCGTGTTTATTCGAGTAACAAAGTTCGAGCTATTGGACTGGAAAATTGATCGAAAAGCCTAAAAGTGAAATTAAGGATAATGGGAGAAGAAAAGTGATCCAGTGATGTTTTCTTCGTCGTCTTTGCTATCATTAGGATTCTCCATCTACACAGAAAATTTTTTTTTTCGCTTTAGAGGCAGAGTGTTGTCTTGACAAAAAGGTAGCAAACTCCTTTTTTTTTTTTAGTGAATGTTACGTACTCGGTATTTTTTTTTCTTTCCTAAAATGCAGTAGGAATTTTATTGTTGTTGCTTCTTCTTGCTTTGTTTTCATGAATAATTTTTTGTTTTCGTGATTTTCAATTCAGGACACTCAGGATGATTCGAATTGTCGAGAAAAAGAAATTTTTCATTTTTATTTTGTTCTTTGCTGTACTTCTGTATTGACGAATGAAGCAACGACGAAAAAATTTCATATTTATTTATGACAATGAAAAAGGGTGTAAAAAAAGGGATTTAGTGTTTACGGAATGACAGATTTGATTAGCTCACTCGTTTCTCCTGTTGAAAGCCGTTGACATAGATGGGATATGGTTATTCAGGGTGTATTCCGGATATATGCTTCGTGAAAGCAATTATTGTTGGGGCAAAGTTTTCGAGTAGTCGTGTCAGTCCCTTCTCCCTTAGGTTCGAGTGATACACATGTAGGAGTGCTAAGACCCATCACGTTGAGGGATTGCGTGAGTCTGGGTTAAGGCTCAAGGAGGTGGATTAGCGGTAAAGTGTTGCCTGGTAATTCGCCAAGATCAAGCATACATCCGTGTTCTTTGGATCGACTCTCTCGGGGCTTTGATATTTTTTACGCTGACTAGAAATAGCCAAAAAAAAAAACTGAAGTATACAAAAATAAAGTGCCAACTAGAATATTGAAAATTGTTTTATTATTCAACATTTGCAAGGTCCTCTTCATGAGGAAAGGATTTTCTTATTAATGAAGAAAAAAAAATAGTCTCCTCGCTATTTTGGAATTTTTCATAATTCACATCCTGACATGAAAATCTCGAAAAACATTTTTTTTTACGAAAACAAAGCTTCTTCTATGAGAGAGCAAAAAAATACTGGCATGTCAAGAGCTACTGCTCGAAAATGAGAAAATGAGAAACGTGGAATGAAAATGCATGGTGAAGACTCAATCATTTCAAAGGGCATTTTCTGCTTTTTTAGTTTTTTTTTTTTGGCTGACATTGGAATCCAGTCTACAGATGTATGTGGATAAGAGCTTAATTGCAAGTGTGGGTAAACATTCGGCCCTGGCAATGAAGGCTTTACGATCGTCACTTAGTTTTCCCCGTTCGCGACCCTTAACACCATCGGAAAGCAAGAGTACGAGGTGAAAGTCTGGCGGAGCAATCGTATTCATGCAGAGTCACCATTTGGTACTCTAGCTTCACAAAACTTTCGGATAATCTCGTTAGACGAAAAGGACCCTCGAGACTTAGATGAACAAGACCCTCTAGGCTCTCTCTCTCTCTCTCGAGGAAATGGACTAAATTCCACTACGCGTGGCACTACATTGTATATTATATTGTACGTGTATTGTATTGTACTGGAAAAGTTAAGGGGGACAAGAAATAAGAAAAAGGCAGCCAAGAGCACCGACCATCATTTCTCTCCGACAGCAGAAGTTGCCTCAGGATATTTCTTCTTTCATTCAATTATTTTCTCCAAGATAAAGGTACCGGGATATGATTTCGTTATGTCTTCTCTGCCTCTTCGTCGTCACGGATAATTCACTTAAAAGTTGTAAATTAACTTTGCAACAGAACGATATTTCACTTCACTTCACCTGTAAGAGAACATTTTCGACATTTTTTTTCGTTTTTTTTTTTTAATTTTTTATTACATCTCATTTCCTTTTCATTGTTCAATTTTTAACATTCAAATTGTGAAGAATTCTTTCTATAACTCGGCCACTTTTTTTTCACCCTCTCGGATCTGTTCCATAATTCGTCATATAGTACATTGAGAAAAAAAAATTGTTGAACGAACAAAAAATTATTTGACTCAAGAAAATGGTGTGGTTGGATACCATCAAATAAAGGTCGACGTAATAATAGCAAGATATTTAGTTCATGCATTGAAAAGAAATTCGGTTGGCTTGAAAAAAAATCGGTTGATTCAACTAAATTGTTTGTAGTAATTTAGTGAGAGAAAAAAAAAATTTTGTGTACTTAACTGGACAGGACTTGAAGCTTATTAATGCCTTAATTTTCAAGGGGTCGCTCTATTGCTCGCAGTGACGGGAACCAACGTTTCGTGGCTATCTGTATGTATCCTTTTTTTTTTTATAAAATCGTTTATTAAGTCCAAATTAACAGTCTTGTAAAAAAAAATACATATGTTACAATAAACATTTGAAAAAAAAAAATAACCAAACAATATATGTGTATAATAATAATTACCTTAATGACCATAGGAGCATGGCTCTCTAAAGTATCGCATTCTTTGAGATATTCTCTACTACATATCGACGCTATAAATGGTTAAATAAAGCTAAATTAGCTTAGTACGATCGCTCGTTTCCCTTACAAAAAATTGAATGTCGAGAAGACTTAAAAAAACTACAAATTAAAGATAAATAAATATGTACACTATATGAAAAGGTTGTATCTAATGGACGTCTAATGCAGACTTATATACGTCGCTGGTGAACTCGAACGTTGGCATTTTGTCTTCGATTTAATTCTAAATTAATAAGGTAATGTTGCTTATGGATGAGAATATCACGCATGTGAATAGAGTTGGGAGATAACCACGAATATTTGTTGAAATCAAGTCTTCGAAAGTCGATAAAGTCTCTACTAGGAATTGTCACAGAGCCAATTCCTGAATTTATTGCGATCCGTATCGAAATCAGTGTGCTGCAGCGAGATTCGTTCGTTGGCTTTATTTCGTTTCCAATGATATAACAGAGGAATATTTTTTATGATTTTGGATGAGACCACGATTGTTGCAGTATGCAAATGCTTGAGGAGAAGTATTGTCAAGAGTTATTTGTCTATTAGCTTCTTCTAAATTAAGATCCTTAAGGGACTGTAACTCTACATTAGGGATGTCTGGTGAGTTTAATTAGAAACAAATCAATGCGTGGAATGTCAGCTACATCATTGATGATTTTGTTAGAGATAAAATAACGAAATTCCGAGCTTTCGGAACGATATAATTTAAGGCACTTTCGAAGGCAACTGCGCTCAAACATACGTAATCTTTCCATGACCGATTGACTTGCCACCAAATTGGGGCTGCGTACGATAAGATAGGTTTTATTAATAGTAAACTATTAGTTTAGTTTTTTTTTTTTGTTAAGTTTTTGTAATAAAAAATATGTTTGTTTGCAAAAACGCGCTTTAGATAATTGGGTGTCTACATGGATTGTCTATAAACACTCCTAGGTATTTAACTACTTTTTTTTTTGGGGATCGCCACTTTATTATTAGAGCCAGGTACAGTAATTTGAATTTTTAAGTTTTTCCAAACCACCTTATCGTTTTTAGACAAAAAGTTAACTGGTTTCCTAACAAGAATCGTTTGACATTTTTCTGGGTTGAGTCTTAAATTCAATGCCATGTAACATTTATTTATTTTTTCAACTTTCTCTTCAAGTTCTATTCGGAGATCGGTGATTTTACTACCAATCCGTACACTGTTAAAAATCCGGAGTGTTAAACGCGATTGATGTGGACTTGTAGCCAGTGTTGACTGATTTGGTGTTAATAACAACACTTTTTGCAGTGTCAAGTTTACACAAGCGAGTGGTGTTAAAATTATAGGGCTTCCACCTCAAAACTTTGAACCCATATATATTAGAAATAAGTCGATGAAAATCAATTAATTGTTAGCAATCGATGCAGAATCATTGCACAAATAAAAGCCAAAGAACATAATTGAATTCCATTTGGCTACTTCCAAATAAAATGTATTTAAAGTTTTGAGGTTAAAGTGCAAATGGACACCAACTGTTTAACACCGGCCATTAACACGGTGTTGACTTTATACAACACCTCATAAGTCCACACCGTGTTAATTTTTTAACACCGGATTTTTAACAGTGTATATATCCCTACCTATCATCCGTTAACTTATATCATACTTAAACTAGTGACTCTTATATAGTAACTTGTTAGATACTGGACTGCTTGCGAGAGAAACGCTTCATCCTCGACGCCACCTAGCGGCGGGGGCTTCGCGGATGTCAAGTTATTTTCTGAAATAAGCAATTTAATGGATGAACTAAACGGTTCAACGTTGAAGTAAATACCATGAATTTCAGCGTTCTACCTACCTTGTATTCGACAAAATAATATGTTAATATAATTTGATAATATGTTTTTTTTTTTTTTTTTTTTTTTCAAACTACGGGAGGCTTCGAAACAACTAAATATTTAGTCGACGCACGAAGTTCTCCGAACAGCTTTTTCGGTCTCCTTAACTCGGAATCTCTTCCATCCGAACGGATATACACTTTCATACACAGAATAATGGAGTTCAATACTATCGGATATTTAAAAAAAAATCGTTGCATGGTTCAACAAAATCGGAACTACATCCCAATTTATTTTCAAGTTCATTACAACAAAATATTTTGTCAAATAAAAGGAACAAACTCAATTGGTGGCTAGGTGAAATAAAAAAAAAACCATATGTTTGAATTGACGAATTATTGTTGAAGTTAATCAAACATGTGACTGTTATTTCCAATAAATGGATTAGTCGACGCGGATGGGTGAGCCAACACTGTTCATTTTGTTGACTCGACTACAACATATGTAATTTGAGAAAACCTTTGTTGACTTAACAAAATTTCCAATCAACAAAATACAATTATTTAAATCAAGAATTTTTTCAGATTTTTCAATTCGGATATAGTCTTCTTTCTTTCAAGATTGTTGAACCTGGCGGTTAATTAGTGGAGCATCGCGAAGAGACTCCATTGTGCAACTTGGGTGGATAAGAACAGGATACATTTGATGTCGCGGAGTGTAGTAACAGTATTCCCTGATCAGTCGAAATGTCAAACGGAGCGCACGTATGTGCGTAATTACTGATGGGATATATTTGATTGTTTGGAGAGTATACTCTTGAATAATTTGGAGACTCGTATCATGATGCTAATTATAGCGTACGTAACTTCAGCTGAATCCTAATTAACAGAAATGCAGATAGATACATAGAAATGTCTTTCAACGAGACTAATGATAATTTCATATTACGTCCTCATAGTGTACATGATAATATTAACAATAGATATTGTTTTAATGGATAAACCTTACAGATACACCAATTGCTTGAAAACCTTAATAATATTGATTTTTTTAAATCGCAATACATGTGACTTTCTTATATTGTAATTGAGGTGATGTTGTTTGTTGTAAATTGTTGTAAAGTACTAAAAGCGATGGTTGGTTTGCGTTCATTTTCAATACCAAAACTAAATATAATTCACAGAAGGTACACACTTAATTTGATCTCAGTCTGCAGTTTATTTCAAAAGTTATTGTGATTCCGACGATACAGACATACAGACGGACATAAATGAGTTAATTTTTTCTTTTTTAATTAGGACACTCAAAGCGTCTATTTCCATAAAAATTTGGGAGTCGAAATTTGTTGGACTGCAATACTTTGTCTTTTACATACTTTCTATGTTATGAGAAAGTAAAAAAGTTGCAAAGTAGAACTTTGGACAAAAAATTCAAAATCTTATAAAATCCGAACCTCTTTACCGATCATCACCAAATTTGGAACTAAGCAGCATTGCGTATTATTCTTCATCTGTAGAAAATATCGGTCCATTTCATGAGATTCCACGGGAGTTACAGCAAAACGTAAATTTTTTGAAAAATTCAAAATCTCACAAAAACCGAACCTATTTATGGATTCTGCTTTATGTTTAAAAAATAAAAAGGTTAAATAAAACTTGAACATATTTTTCAATTTTTTTGAAAATTATCACAAACAATGGCGTCTACCTGCCGCACAATGCGTACAAACAAATTTTACAAATTTTAGCCCGAATGTTAAAGCCATTCTTGAGATATACACAATTTTAAGCATACTGACATGAAAATTTCGAAAAAAAAAATTTCGCCAAAACAAAGCTTCCTCTATGAGGAAGCTAAAATGTAAAAAAGAAAAATAGTAAATGTTCTTGACACGCTAATAAGCTTAGTAAAAAATGTAAGAGCTCTTTTGAGACCACGTGAAATTGAGATGACTTGTTTGCCAGATGAAATCCTTGATATATTAATTTAAAATCAGCGCGAACACTTGACATTCCACTGTAATTGATAAACATATCTATAGATAATTCGGATATTTCGTACAAATGGTCACGTAGAGTAGGGAGACGCTCCAGCAGTGCCGAAAATAGCTGGAGAAAAACGGTTGGAGGGTGACGAGTGGATGCGGGTGGTGCAATTAAAATGCAAATTGGGTTGTCGGGTCCTGGAACATTCACGGTATGTAGTGTCAGGGCGAAGAGGAGGTTGAAGACAGCAGCAGTGGAACGTATACAGAGTAGAGCAGCTGGGATTGCGTCGCTATATCCGATCCTCAATGTTTTTAGCGCCACCTTTCTGGCTGGCTGCTAAACAAGGAAAACCCTACTGGGTGCTTCACTCGATCGCTTTATGTGTCACACACTCACGTTCTTTATTCCCAGGTCCCCTCATTTATCGCCTATTTTATCGCTTCAAAAACCTCGTTCACGTTCGGTTGCACTTTAATCTTCGTCGTAGTCGAAAATCGACTTAATGTGTACCATCCTTTCCGTTTCACCTACCTTTAGAACTTTGCTTCCTTCAATTGCTATCCGGGAATTAAATCAGATTTTTAAATGATTCAGCAAATAAAACAGAATCGCTTTATAATCACTTTTTTGGTGTTGAAACTTTAGGTGCTTTTTTTTCTTCTAATCTATTATTCGACGCTTCTTTCTTCGTAGGTTGTAGCACTCGAGTCAATTTACATCCTTTCTGGTCCATCTCTCTTTAGAACTTTACTTCCTGCAGTTGTTGGCTGGAAATTTATATCAGATGATTCACTGATGAGCGAGGAAATTAAAGAGGATCGCTTTGTAATCTCTTTCTGCTGCCTCGTCGAGGAAGTTTTGTTTAGATGATACTTTTTTCGATATCTTCATGTTTCAATATTTTGCAAAGTTTTCTTTATGAGTTTGCAATGTGCAAAGTTTTACTTTGCATCCACTTGTTTAATATTGTACATTCTTTTCGATCTATCTTCCTTTTGAACTTTGCTTCCTTAAGACTGGAAATTAGAACAGATTCACAAACGATCCAGGATGTAAAAATAAAATTTTAATACCGAACTTTAGTTTTGTTTTCTAATCGATTTTTCGACCCTTTCTCCATCGCATTCGTGAGAATCCCAGACGGTCGAGGATCAAGCGAACGAATTTGTCTTTTCGTGTATAACAGAAGAACGAAATTGGGTCCACGATGCTGAAGAGTTGCCACTTCTGGAATACCTTTCTTTCTCCTCTACATTCAAGATTTTTTTTCGCTTCGAAGAGGGAAGACATTAGGGACGATATCTTTCCCAAACGTTCATAACACAGAGGCGTGCACATGACATAGTTAAGAAAAATCAGAATCCGAGAGAAAAATGGGCTAACTGCATTTATCCGTTGCCTTGTCTTCGAGCAAATTTTAACCAAACGACCTAAAAGTTATTTCATAAATAATATTTTTTGCTAATGTGCAAGAAAAAAGTACTAATTTTTGTGGACACCATCGACCATTATCGACCTTTGAGGGAGACCACGATAAATCTGAAACTGATAATAAGTCCTACAAAATAATCTTAACCGACCTTATAAAGTACGGTTACGACGCAATAAAAATACCAATCAATCAATCTTTTACGCTCCCTTTCTGCGTGTCGCTCTTTTTCTTTTTTTTTTTTTTTTTTTTTTTTCACGTACAAGCATTATGTAGCCAGGAATGAAACTTGAACCGGCTTACTCGTTACACCATTTTATTTTTTCATTTTCCGAACCGACGAATCGCAACGCTCCGTACTATTTAAACTTGAAAAAAAAAAAAAAAAAGAGAAAAAATCCAATACGTGGCACCGGTTTGCAGCCTCGTCGATCGCTTTATTTGTTCGTTGATTCCCACGCCTTGCCTCTCCTCGCTCGTCATCCGGTTATGACGAGGGAAGGTCTTGTTAAAGCTCCCTTTCATAGAAATCCCTTAACCCCCGATGTTCAATCAAATTCCCACCCGCCTACACAAAAGTTAGGACCAAGCTCGAGTAGTTTATACGACCTGCAATATCAATTTATCTCAAAATTCAACGTTTTGATACCAAACGTTTTATTCCAGCGCAGAGGTGATTTAAAAAAAGAAGAAAAGAAAAAAAAAAAAAAAAGAAAATTAGGTAGTCAGAAGTTCCCACGCTGCCTGGCTTTACAATCCTATTTTACATTTTATTCTCTCATTTGAATCCTTTCTTTCCTTTTATTCGAAATTCAATCTTTCTCCCGTTTAATCTGGTAGAAACGGCATAGTGCAGTTCCGCTTCTGAACTACGAGACAATATATTTTATCGTGATAGATCGCACCAATCCGTCTATATACGTTTCGTACGGTGAAACGAAAAGCGTGAAGGAAAGAAAAAAAAAACGGCTATTGGATGGTGAATGTAGGAATACAAGTTTTAGTTTGGGCAGACTGATAACCTTGGATCTACAGCAGGTATATCGAGTCTACTGAATACACTGGGGTATTCGTAAAATCTGTTTTCTGTCTTTTGCATTTTGCATTCACGCTTCTATTTATTTCCCTTTGCATTTTGGCTTTTATATTTCAAGCCTTTGTTTTATTGGAAACACCTATCGAGTTACTTTTATATTGCTCTTCTAGTATTGCAAAGACACTACAATTCTAAAATTCTACAAACACTGTCGCTCCACGTCCTTTGGTATTACGAAGAGTTGGAAAAATTCTAAAATTCTAAAATTCTATAATTCCAAAATTCCCAAATTCCAAAATTCTAAAATTCTGAAATTCTAAAATTCTGAAATTCTAAAATTCTAAAATTCTGAAATTCTAAAATTCTGAAATTCTAAAATTCTGAAATTCTAAAATTCTGAAATTCTAAAATTCTGAAATTCTAAAATTCTGAAATTCTAAAATTCTGAAATTCTAAAATTCTAAAATACTAAAATTCTAAAATACTAAAATTCTAAAATACTAAAATTCTAAAATACTAAAATTCTAAAATACTAAAATTCTAAAATACTAAAATTCTAAAATACTAAAATTCTAAAATACTAAAATTCTAAAATACTAAAATTCTAAAATACTAAAATTCTAAAATACTAAAATTCTAAAATACTAAAATTCTAAAATACTAAAATTCTAAAATACTAAAATTCTAAAATACTAAAATTCTAAAATACTAAAATTCCAAAATACTAAAATTCTAAAATACTAAAATTCTAAAATACGAAAATTCTAAAATTCTAAAATTCTAAAATTCTAAAATTCTAAAATTCTAAAATTCTAAAATACGAAAATTCTAAAATTCTAAAATTCTAAAATTCTAAAATTCTAAAATTCTAAAATTCTAAAATTCTACAAACACTGTCGCTCCACATCCTTTGGTATTACGAACAGTTGAAAAAATGAAATAGATTTTGCACTATATTTCGTTAAAATACATGTGAACTCGTCATATCTCGACAAAAATGTTGCACCAAAGCTTCTCAAAAATACAGAAAAACTGCCCTCTTTCAAATGTGCAACAAAATTGCGAAGTAAAACCTTGCACAGAGCTTCCTCACAATTTTTAATCTTGAGGAAGCCAATTATTGATCGACGTACCTCCGCACGGAAGGAACTTTATGTAAGATAAAACATCATGAGGCAGCTGAGTACAAGATTCTCCTTTAAAGCTTTTTTTTTTTTTAATTTAATAATAATGAATCTAATCAATCAGAAAATTCTCTTAAAGTAAAATATATGCTGCTGTTAATTTAAGGTTGTTATCAATCCTGTTAGCGTTTTTGCGATCGATCATCGATAAGCCACAATGCCGATACTACGTTGTACCTTCCTTTCACTAAAATTCCTTTATTATAAGCTCTCCTTTGATCCTCGTCAACCGCGTAGATACCCGTAATTACTTTCTCAATTATTGTATCGATCGCGGCATATTACAAGGTAGGAAAACCGGTCCCCATCCAACTATGCGAACTAACACCAGCACGGCGCTGAAACTTTTCATCCCGTTCGCTCGGAGTAGAAGCCACTGTATATCGTTCTAATCCTCGGTAGACGAGTTTCACCTTCTAAACGGAACTCGAACTTTCCAAAGCGTTGCGAACACAAGACAAAATGGAGCCTACGCGTACAGTGGAGCTCAAGATGGGGGATGGCGAGAGATGAATGCACTGCGCAGTTGTAACGTTATATCCATTACTTTTCTTTGTCTTCTTTTTTTCTTCCTGAAATCTCGGGGATCTTCTCTGAGCTCCGCTCCTCGGTTGCGGTAAACGTAATTGCTTTCTCAATCAGTGTACATCGGAGAAGCAAGCAACCTCAGTACTGAGGAGAAGCAACAGACTGAGAGAAGAAGAAGAAGAAGAAGAAGAAAAAAGAGATGTCGTGAAAAGGAAGCGACTAGACTTTCATTTCTATCCCATCGTTTCTTCCTTTTTCCTCCCACTTTCCCATACAACTCGTGATCGAATCCTCAACACGTTTTTCCACCTTCTCTTGTTTTTTTTACATTTCTACGTATTTTCTTTCATCACTTACCTTTGCCTTCCTCTTCTTTCAAGCTCAACACTTGCTTAATTTCTTCTCTCGCAGCTTTCGTCATACTTCTTGTTTTTGTATCCTTGTATTTTTATACGTCGTTGACTTTTCTTATTTTTCTATTCTTTGCCAGTGATAGATTTCACTGCTTTTCTTCATGTTCCTTCACCCTCTCTCATTGGTAGGGTAATGCAGCCAATGGATCAACACCTACCAATGAATGAACACCAACCATGTTTTCGTTTCTAAATAGTGTTTGTGCTTTGAAATCCCTAAACGAACATTCCTAAAGTTTATTTTTACATTTGAAGACGACGTTGGCGTTTCAATCTTTTATCATTTAGGTATAATAGCACCACCAACCTCAGGTTACGTTCAGGTTACGTTCACGTAGGAGAACTAAGATGAGCAGCTGACTGTAAATAATCACAACTAAACTTCTAACCCCGCGCAACCGAGAACTGTCGAAATTCAATAACACGAATGAAGCTCCTCGTCAAATGGCACGAGCTTCAGGTACCTCTGCAGCCAATCAGAGAACGAATAAACCGACAACAATACTTATATCGAAAATGCGAGATATTTTACCCACTACTTTTTTAAGGAAGGAATACTTGTTTATGCAAACGTTCATTAATTCAATAGGCCATTACCGACCCGTATTTATTCGATTTTACGTTCGTGTTGAATTGGTCTTCATTAATTGAATTTCATCCGTTCATTCATTGACCTAAGTCATTGAATCGGTGTTCATTAGCTGGGTTTTTGTAGTACCTTCACAAAATACGTCTTTTTCATATTACCTTCAATTGTAATCGAATAGTATGACTGTAATGGCTTGTTAGGGATCTAACTTATCAAAAGGACTGTAATATGTGAGCTTATTTACCTAGTAATACATTTATAACATTACAATTGTGACATCTTGCTAACCGTTCGTTTATTGATATATCCTACCAATTTTAGAATTTTAGAATTTTAGAATTTTAGAATTTTAGAATTTTAGAATTTTAGAATTTTAGAATTTTAGAATTTTAGAATTTTAGAATTTTAGAATTTTAGAATTTTAGAATTTTAGAATTTTAGAATTTTAGAATTTTAGAATTTTAGAATTTTAGAATTTTAGAATTTTAGAATTTTAGAATTTTAGAATTTTAGAATTTTAGAATTTTAGAATTTTAGAATTTTAGAATTTTAGAATTTTAGAATTTTAGAATTTTAGAATTTTTACTTAGATCATGTATCCATGATAACAAAAGATAGTAAAGAAATATTTTCTCAAGAATATAAAAATTGATTTTTGAGGAATGTTTTGTTTCTAAAAAAAACAAAAAAAAAATTTGTTTCTAAAATTCTAAAATTCTAAAATTCTAAAATTCTAAAATTCTAAAATTCTAAAATTCTAAAAATCTACAATTCTAAAAATCTTTAGGAAACATTTCTTTACGATTTTTTGGTACTGTACCGTTACAATTATGACATCTCGCTAACCGTTCGTTCATTGGTAGGGTAACCCTATAGAATTTTACGAGAATCTATCGAGTAGTTGAAATTTTATGAGAATTATAATTTTCGTGTTTTTCATTTGACTCTTTATTCTCTAATTTGCACAATCGTGGCGACTAAACTAGTACATGTATCATTTAAATGCGACTGCAAAGTGTAACTTTGCAAATTGCTTCTTCATTATTTTACAGCTTTGATGAAGGCATCCTCTATCAGGAAGCCAAAAAATAAATCAACATACTTCCTTATGGAATTGACTTTATCAAAGATATAAGATAAAATGAGCAAGCAATTTGCAAGGTTGTACTTTGCAGGCTTGTTTTTATTGTTGTATCCTTCACTCGATTGACTTTTACTTGTATTTTATTTTTTGCCAGTCGTCGTTTCACCTCTATTCTTCCTTCTTGTTTATGTATTATTTTCGGGCCTTTATCGAGGTTTCATTACCGACGTACCTCACCTTTTTCAAGTTCTTATCATTCTCCTCTTTGAGCCTCCTTCACCTTTCACTCATTTCCTTTGGCTGATATGTCATCAACGCAATACAGCTACTGCCTGCCGAAAGCTTCAATAAACGTCAGAAATAAAACATGAAAAGGAATCTCGTTATTATTTCCGTGTATCGATTGTAGAATACCGTTGATAGTATCTATGTCTGTATATGGGGCATTCCAAGTCAACTCACTTGGTCATCGGCCTGACCTCCTCGGATTCAGTTGACGAATTTTTTTTGGGGCGTATTTTGGTCCAAAAAAAGGATATTTTTTCAGATTTTTATCACTTGATTTATTCTAAAAAATAATGTTTTTTTTTCATAAATTTTGAGTAAAAATGAATTTCGAGCAGGTTTAAAATTCTAAAAAAAAAAATCATAAAATTTAGGTCTAAAAACAAGTATTTCCATCGTAGTTCGAAAATGGTCCGAGAATAATTTCTATTTTTTTTTAATTTTAAGAATTCTTTTTTTTGTTTAAATAAAGAAAAAGACAAAAAGAAAATTAGGCCGATGTCCAAGTGAGTAGATTTGGAATGCCCCATATATTTATGAACTCGACGCTGTATCCAGGAATAAAGACAAAAGACTCACCATTCTTTTTTCCTTCTCTATATTTTTCCTCTGCCCGCAGGCCGAGATAATCACAGATGATGAAGAGTCGCCATCCGTTTCGCAGGCGCTTCAGTCTGCAGCCTTCCTCGTTGAAAGAAGGCCAGGAAGAGAGTCCTGCAAAGAACGTTAGGTGAGTTGAGTACGGTAATATCCTTTACTCGATAACATCCTGCTTTTACACACGAACAAAAAAAAAAAGTATAATAAAACTGTGCGATACATCATAGAATTATTTTGCCATTTCTATATACGACGCTCAGCTATAATTTCATAAAAAGTGTCTCTTCTCTTGTAAATTATTTACATATTGCATAAATAATAACAAAAAACATATTTCAAAGTATAGTAATAATAATAACAACATTTCACATCTCGGAGAATATTTTTCAAGCAAATGACAAAAATATTTTAATACTGTAATAATTTTAAAAAAACGTCGAGTTGATGAAAATTCAATCTCAAAAATCCTGAAAAAACATTCCTGAAAAATTTAGGAACAAAATATTCCTCAAAAATCTATTTTTATATTCTTAAGAAAATATTTCTTTACTATCTTTTGTTATCATGGATATATGATTTAGGTAAAAATTCTAAAATTTTAAAATTCTAAAATTCTAAAATTCTAAAATTCTAAAATTCTAAAATTCTAAAATTCTAAAATTCTAAAATTCTAAAATTCTAAAATTCTAAAATTCTAAAATTCTAAAATTCTAAAATTCTAAAATTCTAAAATTCCAAAATTCCAAAATTCTAAAATTCTAAAATTCCAAAATTCTAAAATTCTAAAATTCTAAAATTCCAAAATTCTAAAATTCTAAAATTCCAAAATTCCAAAATTCTAAAATTCCAAAATTCCAAAATTCCAAAATTCTAAAATTCCAAAATTCTAAAATTCTAAAATTCTAAAATTCTAAAATTCTAAAATTCTAAAATTCTAAAATTCTAAAATTCTTTTCAAAACATTTCTTTACCATCTTTTGGTACCATTGATACAGGATTTATTTTTTACAATATATCCTGAATAAAAAGGGACAAAGTAAAAATCAATAGAGCGATATAGAAAAAGGAGATTGTAAGATATACATCAAAGTCGCGTTTCCTACCAGAAGAGAGTGTGTCCTTTGCACCGGTGAACCGAAAGAAGAGAAGAGTCTGTGGGTAATATCGCGGCGAAACGAGACTCGATTACCGTCATCACTTCTATCGCGCGTGTCCGGTCCCTTTTCCGTTCCCCTTCCGTCTCACGGAGGAGAGTCACATAAGTATATAGTGACAGAAGCCGCGGGAGTGAAAAGCGCAAGGAAAGCTGTCTAAAGGGGAAGTCCCGGTGAAGGAGCCTCGTTATTAATCCTCCAGGATGATGAAGACTGTCAGCTCTTCCTTGGCGTGTCCTTCTTTCATGCCATTTCCCTTTGCATCACGCTCATCCTTCCCTTTTACAACCATCATCCACAAATTACATCCACCTCGTGAATTAAATCCACCCAAGGTATTAGAGGGATTCGCATTAAGGGTAAGAAGGATATGAGAGATTAGGAAACAGGTGGTACCTCGATTTTTTGGTTCTTCATAGAGGAAACTTTTTATTTTATTTTTTTTTATTTTTATGTCAGTATTTTCATTTTTTGTAAAATTTAAAAATTAAGTTTTTAAAAAATATTAAATTAATAAATTAATAGAAATCAATTTTATTGATAAAATATATTTAATTAATATACATATTATATAAATTTATAATATTAATAAAATCATATTTTAATAAATTTTATTAACAAGCATTTTTATTTATCGGAATTGTAGAATTTTTGAAAATATCTCTTTTTACTCCAACACGAACAAATTTTTTAAAAAATGCTATAACCCAAGAACGGTTCAAATAACTGATCTGAAATTTTGCATAAAACTTCAGTATAGGTGTGTCGATGATTAATACTGAATTTGGGCGAAAATCGATAGAATAATAAAGATTTTATAGAAATTTTAATTTTCGTAATTTTTTTTTTTTGAAAATGCTTTAACTTTTGAATGGTTGAAGCAACTGGTTCAAAATTTTGCATAAAACTTTAATAGAATGCGTCATTGTTTGATATTAAATTCGGTGAGAATCCAACAAAAAGTTCATATTTCAGAGAATTTATGATTTTTTTTTACGAATATTCCTCAATGACGCAGCAAAAATTGATCAACATTCTTCCTCGTAAAAATAGCTTTGTAAAAATTCGAAAATAATGAACAAGCAATTGGCAAAGTTTTACTTTGCAGCCTATTTCAAAAACGAAATTTTCTAACTCATATGTGTCCTAAAAATTATTTAAAAAATTTAATGTGTGTGATAAGACATAAGAAATATTTTCCTGCGATTACTAGTTGTTAAAAAAAAAATACTTTTGGAAAATCGAGATTAAAAAAAAAAAAGCGGAAAGTGAAAGCAATAGCCGGGTCGGGTAAATAAACGAGACGCGAATTCGGCATCCGAGGGTCTTTCATGCGCAGTATTAACCGCTCTGCTTGGCCGCTCTTTTTCTAATTTACTCTCACCCCCTGTGCTTTTTGCCCAGCAGCTTTCCTTTCGCCTAGCCTTTAATCTCGCGACCGATCTTTCGCAGGAGTTGTTCCTTTGTCGGACTTGTGGGTAATAAGCGCCATGTACCGGACCCCTCTCTCTCTCTCTCCTTTACCCTCTTGTCTTGTGAATGCCTCGATAATTAGCGGTAGAAAGGTTGAAAGAAGAGCTGCCAGTAAATACAACGCACAGTATTGAAATCTATTTTTATACCCCGTTCAAAACTACGTCAAGGATTTACAAAAAAATAAAAAATATGCAAACCGAAGTAAACAAAAAAAAAATCATTAAAGTTTCATATACAACTGTCGTAGACTTGGGAATACTAAACATTTACATCGAAGTTTCGTATTTTGAAAATATTTAATATAAACTACTGTAATTTTACAACTCGCTGGTATATAAAAAAAAATACACCAATTTGTGTAATTACAAAAATTAAAAAACTCACGAATGTAAAAAAAGTTGCTTAGTCGATCATTTTTTTATTTCATAAAAATATAATTACTCAATGATTGACACAAAAAAGTCAATCTAGATGAAGCAATAAAAGTGATAAAACGATATTTCTGTTCAGCGACTAGAGAGATATTAAAATGTAAATGTAGATTGGTGAGAGAATTAGGAATCAAGAGAAAAGGGAAGGTCGAGGTGCTCAAGAAAAGCCAGAGAAGAGAATGAGGTTGAATGAGAGAGACAGAGAGAGAACAGTGGATACTTAATTACGAATGCCTGGTATGCGTAATCCAAAAACGGCAGCACACATCAAGCGCCAAATAGGCATCCTACCAAGACGTTTCCTTCACTCCAGAGAACTCCAGGTTCTTGCACTCCGCCACTCGCTTCTCCTGCTGCCTTTTAATTAATTAATTGAAGCAGATTGAGCCGCGACGGAATGACGATTCAACCCATTCACGCTCCTCCTCACGTTTTCCATTTGACTTCTACCTTCACTTCTATCATCGTCGGTTGTTACTTGAAATTCCTTCGCAGTATCTGGGAATATTCGTATAATTCGGGTTCTCTTTACTGCAACAAGTGTATAAAATTTAATTATTCCAGCGCAAAAATTAAACTCGATACTTTTTTTAAATTCGACATACTTTTGAGAATATTTTAAGCTCTTCCCCATTCCGAAATTCAAAGTACTTCAGGAGTTACAGCCGTTAGAAGTGGGAGAGGCAGAAGGGCTCCGAAACTCAGGTAGCGTTCGGACCGGTGCGACACGTACGGACCGGTACGTAGCTGCTGTCGCGGCACTTTCTTTTTCTTTTGCGTTTTTCTCGAAACGACCTTTTTCAAATTGGTGTACAAGATATTTCAAGATCTACTGGACCGATTTATCTGAAATTTTTACCGCATATTCTTTATAACATTGTCTATAACGTTACGTAGGGATTTTATCGGCAAAGAATCCGATTTTTCACAGTCGCACAAAACATATCGACGTAAGACATCACTTTGTTTGGGAAATTCCAAAGAATGAAGATCAGTCGAAGATCGAGTATATTTCCACTGAGAATATGGCAGCTGATATTTTGACTAAAGGATTTTCAGGATCGAAACATCACGGACGTCTTGAATTGATGAGCATTCGAGAAGTGAAAAATTAACAAGCTCTTAATCCACATTTCGAGGGGAAGTGCTGAAGAGAATGAATCGTGTTCGATATGTGGACTAGCGTATCTAACGTTATTCACGTGTTCTTGTTCACATGCTTCGTTATTGTTGATCAGTCAATTTATACATGCGAATGTGCATCACGAAATAAAGTTCCTCCGTTACTATTCACCGTAAAAGCCACCGTCAAACAACCGGCTGGCTTTTTGCAAAAAAATTAACCGGAAATCGGTCGTAACGACCGCGAAAACAACCGCCCTAAAATGTTTTTCGGTTGTTTTTTCGGTTGCCCATGGTAAATCGAAAAAACCCGACCGCATAACATTTTTTAGGGCAGTCGTTTTTACGGTCGTTACGACCAATATTCGGTTTTTTTTTTTTCCTTAAAACCACCCGGTCGTTTTTACTGTGTTTGGTCCACGTTCACTTGAAATAAACTCCGACAAAACATTGAATTATTTTGTCTGGATAAATTTTGTAATTTTCGTTTTGTGTGTGTGTGTTTTTGTTGTTGTTGCAGAAATGAAAGACTCTCGGAGTCGGATAGCGTTGGGAAATCAGCGGACGGCGCAGCTCGTCACAAAATAGTGATGATGGGTGCGGCAAAAGTTGGCAAATCAGCGATAATCAATCAGTTCCTTTACAACACATTTTCGCCAAAATACAAGAGAACCGTCGAAGAAATGCATCACGGTGATTTCAACGTTTCGGGGACGCAGCTTACACTCGACATACTCGACACATCCGGATCATACGATTTTCCCGCGATGAGGGAATTGTCCATAAGGTCCGCAGATGCTTTCGTTCTCGTTTATGATGTCAACGATGTCTCGACGTTTGAAGAAGTTGAAGCACTTCGCACCCAGATCACCAACACCAAGGGCGCTGTGCCTATAGTCGTAGTCGGAAACAAGGTCGACCTTGTACTCGAAACTGATGAGGAACTTAATGGCGAGGTGATTTTTCTTCTTTTCTAATTGCAATGCCACTGCAACGGGTAAAAAAATAGCTGATTATTACTCATTTTTCTTCCTTATAGAGGAAGCTACATTTTCGTAAAAAAATTGTTTTCGAGGCTTTTTCGAAATTTGCACTTTTTTTTTAATGTTTGAAAAATTTTGCTTAACATTTGAATAGAATTTAGAGGAATGACTTGATATTTCAGAGAATTTTTTTTTTAAATAGTGTTGATAAAAAAATATTTTTTTTTCAGTTCATAATGAATTCGAGATTATAATTTTTATTATTATTATTATTATTTTTGTATTTTTTAATAATGAAGAATTGTATATTTTCGTAAAAAAAAATTTTGAGGTTTTTTCGAAATTTGCATTATTTTTTTTAAATGTTCGAAAAATTTTACATAAAATTTGAATACAATGTAGAGGGACGACTTCATATTTCAGAGAATTTTTTCTTTTTAAATGGTGTTGATAAAAAAATATTTCTTTTTCAGTTCATAAAGAATTCGAGATTATAATTTTTATTATTATTATTATTATTTTTGTATTTTGTAATAATGAAGAATTGTATATTTTCGTAAAAAAAAAATTTCGAAATTTGCATTATGTTTTTTAAATATTCAAAAAATTTTGCATAACATTTGAATAGAATGTAAAGGAATGAGTTCATAATTCAGAGAATTTTTTTTTTTTTAAATACTGTTGATAAAAAAATATTTCTTTTTTAATTCATAAAGAGTTCGAGATGATAATTATTATTATTATTACTATTTTTGTATTTTGTAATATCGAAGAAAAAAGCCAGAAGAAGATTGTATAAAAAAAAAATGTTAATTTAAATAAAATAAAAATAAAGATTAATGAATTTATGTATCAGTTTCAGGTGAATACCGCGAGAACGAGGGATTTAGTGGTAACACAATGGGAAAACGGTTTCGTCGAGGTGTCGGCTAAGAAAAACGTCAACATAAGCCAGATATTCAAAGAGTTACTTGTCCAAGCGAATGTCAAGTACAATCTTAGTCCAGCGTTGCGACGAAGACGTCGGCAGTCTCTGCCGCCGCCGCAGCATCTTAATTCCCGTAGCAGTAGCGCCCACGTGCCGTCACCCGCCCAATTGCAACATCTTCAGCAGATCCGTGAGCGTTCCGAGGGCAAGAGAAATTCTTGTATTCTATCGTAAGAAAATAAAATCAAATGAATGTACAATCAATACGCGGCATAGCGATCGGGGAAATTCAGTTGGCCTTCCTTCACAACGAGGACCACGAAAAACCATACTAAATTTTATGAAAAAAGAAAAAAAGAGAGAGAAAAAATACATTTGTCTGCAAGTCGACGTATAACGAAAAAAAAAAAAAAAATTATGAATAAAAAGCGCATTTCCTTCCCGATTCAATAATGAAATATAATTTTAAAATAGAAATATTGGGCCGTTTGCGCGATAAATTCGCAATCGTCAATAAAACTATTTCTTCACTTTCTAAGGGCCATTATATATTTCGAACAGGAGAAGAAAAACCGCATATTTAACGGTATGCCTCGAGCGTTATCGCGTGCGGAATTAAAAAAAAAAAAAAAAAACGCACACAAATAAAATAAAAAAACATTTGTCAATATTTTTCCTCCGCATCGACGTCCAATTGTCTCTATTTCGTGTAATCGTATTTCATAATAGGAATAGTGCAGAGACTTAAAAAATAATGTTTACTGTATAACTCGGGAGGAAAATTGTATTCTAATAAGATTCGAAAAAAAAAAAAAAAAAAAAAAAATACAACAACAACGTGAACGATAAATGTATTATATCGATAAATTGACTACGTCTATTTCAACTGTGCTATTGAGTGGTGAAATAAGATTATAAAGTTTAATAATTTTCTCGACAAATTAGAAATTACTACGATTATAATGAATATTGAATTAGTATCGTCGAATAATAAATATTCCAACACGATACAGTATTCGGTCGCATTTTCAATGCAGTAATATATTAATTATATTATAAATTATTCATCTACGCATCAAAATAAATATAATATATATGAATCATGTGACAGGAAGTGTAATGACAATGTGGGGGGGAGATGTACATAGCTAACATAAAGTGAAATGAAAAAGACGGAGAAGGAATCAAAAATAAATAAAATAAATATAGTCGTTGCTTATCTCGGGACCCATATGGAGTTAAGTTTTATATGCTTAAGTTTTAAGTTACTTAAGTTATAATATACGACTATTTTTCCGCGGCTCAGAGCCATCGGTTAAAAAGAAAGAAACGACATTTCCGTTGCTCTAATTTCATTTAATTTTCAACTAATGAATAATTGTGATAGGAATTTCTCATACGAGCAAAAGCAAATGCCTTGTCTATTATTTGTCATTGTTTTTATTGTTGGCTATAAAATGAAAAGCAAAAGAAATATAGATTGTGAATTTTCGCCTATGTATGATTTATTGGAAAATAAAAAGAAAATTCATGGATGGCTTCTTCCGGAAATTTCTATACTTTCCGTTTCTGCAAAAAAAAGAAAAAGAAAAAAATATGCATCGTAATGCAAATCGAGTTGGTTCGATATTTGCCGGTTGAAAAACCCGTTTCGAACCTTTTCCCCACCTAAGGGATGCTTTAACGGCAAAAGGGGTGGAAAAATTTTGGTCGTTCAATGTTTATTTCTAAAGCACCTAAAAAGCACTTAAATATGGTATACATTTAATATATTTTGAAAATATATTTAGCCTGGATAATGCTAGTTTGATATAAAGTTAGCGGTCCCATGGCGTTTTGTCAATTATCCGAGAAATCGTAAGAGCACCTACATTTTTTAATTTGGCCCCTAATTAACACCTAATAAGCACCTAATTTTGGTATATTCAAATTTTTTTTTTCACAAGTGAGTGATCTTTATTTATTAAAAATATTAATAATCATATTCAGCATGTTTTCAAGCGGAGTATTATTTTTTTAAATCGTATGAAAAATAATTTATTGGTAATAACATCAGCGAATCAATCGCTGTACTGTTCGATCACGGTATCATCCAAGTTCGACACGTCTTTCTTTGCTTTAGGACAAATTATCGTTTTGTACCAGCGTTCTTCGGCGATGCCGAGATCTCTTTGTCTGAAAAAAAAAAAAAAAAGAATATTGAATAGAAAATCAAATCTTTCGTCAGAACGTTCGTTGCGATTTCTCGATATATGCAATTTCATGACTATTCATAACTCACACTTTCACTTGCTCAGTGCGCGGCTTCCTCACGGGATTCCAACCGCTAACAGGATTTTTATTAGCCACCATAACGCCTCGTATACAATACGACAAATTCAACTTCGTTAAATTCGGATCCTGCGCTCGAATAATACCAATTTATTTCATTACAGATAAATCAATTTCACCGGCGATTCAGCTAAAGAAACTACTTTTAGAGAGAAAAAAAAAACGAAATTTGATGCACTCACTCTCCACTCACAAGTCATCGTGTCCGAGAGGCTCATTATGTCAGAACATACATCAATCTCTTCGATGGTGCGCATTGTGTTGACATAATTTTCATGAAGAAAGTACAGAAAGGTCGTTGCCTGCGATTCGAAGTACGAAGCTGTCTCGTCGGGATCATGAACGAATTTCCACGAGTCTCCGTCTTGTATTCCTATAAAAATTTATTCAGTTTTATTTTCTCTCTGTGAAACAGATCATTTGAAACAATGTTATTTTAAACATACTTTTAGGATTTATTACGCGGCCCACTCCGTGCAAGAGCCCTAAGCTTTCTTCTCGTCCACTGCAATCGCTTTTCAAAGTCCTGTCAGGTACTGAGCCACAATTAAAATTTCGCGTAATCCAATTTACTTAATAATTAATAATTTTTTTTTTTTTATAAATAAAAATGTTTCCGTACCTTTCAACGAGTTGAAGATTAAATTTAAAACGGCGCTTCTTACGTCGCCAATACTGTTTGACAATACTTCGTCTATGTTGTGTTGAGCCACGTCGATCATGTGACTTCCTCGTGAATTCAAAATAACGGCAACACGTTTTAGCATATTTTTCATAGCCGTTTGTGTAGTTGCGTTTACGCTATTTCATAATATTTTCGTCAAATAAACATACTCGTAACTTTATTAGATTTTTTTTTTTTTTTTTTTAATTGAAATATTGTAGAACGAGAAGAAAACTCACTTAATTAGATCGATGCCAAATTGCTGCTTAACATCCGATGGAAATAGAGTTTTCATTGTTCGGGAATTTCCTCCATCGGTACAAATGAATACCAAGGGCTCCTTGCCATATTGAAAATAATTTCTGATACAATATATTTTGATATTACTTTGCTTTTTTTTGTTTTTTTCGTTGTAAATGCTTTTGCATTTTCATTTGAGCTTAAGACCAAAATGTTTGATACTCACTCTAACATCGTGACAAAGCTATCTGGCTTCACTAAAAAAACGTTTGGAATGTCCTTCACGAGCAGAAGACGCCGGGAGTGATTTTGAAGAACGGAATTGTATCGAGTTGTTCTTATCAGAAAATCCAAGAATTTGTCGCCTTGCCGCGTGGACGCGTCTGATACAAATGGACCATCGGTTATTATTTTGTTTTATTTTATAAATTATGTTTACTTATGTATATTATAATTTATAAAAAAAACTCTGTGTGTTTTTTTATTCTATGAAGAATATTTCACAGGCAATTTTTTCGCAAGTTTTTCACAGATTTTGCAATATTTTTGTTATAATTTATTTATTTATTTATTTATTTATTCAGAAATTTTCAGGCTTTAAAAAAAAATTAAAAAAAAAATAAAAATAAACATTTAAAGATGTATTTTCAGTTCTTCATGAGTGCTTTAATTTTACATAAAAAAAAAAAACGTGAAAATCTGCTATTTTTTATTATTTCATAATTTCCAGATATTAGAAACTGCAGCAGCATATTGCTGTTCTGACTCTGATTATTTTAATTCATCATTCTAATGCTGTAGTTACAATTTTCTTTCATTAATACAATCGCGAATTGTACATTCTGCAAATTTAGAAAATTTAGAATCCTCACAGCTTTCATAGGCAACAGAATCCATCGGTGTTGTCCATTCCATGACCTCAAAATCATATTCCTTAGCTATAATTTTCAGTGCTATAGTTTTACCACAACCGGAAGGTCCGCTGATGACCAAAAGTTTAGGTTTACCGCTGTGAGCTTTACTTGCAAACCAGTCAGAAATCTCTTTCTGTTTCTGTTTGCTAACTGAAAGATCAGAGGTCTTTTTAGGATCACACGCTTCGATCAAAGTGGACAGACTCTTGATATTTTTTTCTCCTCTTCCGAGTGACCTAAAAATGGGCTTTGCAAAAGTCTCTTCTACAGGAGATACTTTTTTGACTTTTTTCAATTTGGGAGCCTTTACTGCAGGCTCGTTGAACGTCAGTGACAAATCTGCCCATCCTCTGTCCTGAAAATGAATACAAATACAAATAAAAAATAATTTTTAATTATTCATACGAGCTTTTAAAAAAATACTTTCTCACCTTTGATTCCGACATTTTTGCTTAATGAAATTCACAATCACATCAGAGATTCTTTATTTATTTGTCGCTTTTTTTTCAACAAGTTTTTCAGACAATTAAGGTGGTCTTTGCCGTGGAATCAAGTCAATCAACTGCTAGCTTCGCTGATTGGCCCATCGATTCCACGTGCTTGTGATTGGTAGATTCACTTTTTCTACTTGGAGATTTTTTTTTGGATTTTTTTTGGTCAATACTGACCGTTCTCGTGTTCATTTAAATTTCCTAAACACTTTATTGCGTTTTGGATGACAGCGAGAGAGGATTTGCCGGTTGCGAGTGACGGTAATAAATGTGAGAGATCGAATGTGATCAAATGTACACAAATCAGTGACCCAAAAGTGTACAGGTGGCGCCCTCTGTGTGCACTAACTGTAAGTTGGGTGAAGTTTTGCTCGCAAATCAAGAAAAAAGGTTGTTTGTTTTCTTGAATAGTTGATGTTTGTATTGTTTTTACGTTTCGACCAGATCTGTGGGCCTCTTCAGAAATTTTTCCTTTTTAATTGTATTGTTATAATATTATTATTGTATTATGTAATTGCAATTCCTTGCAGAATAACAATTTTTTTTTTACAGAACCGCTTTTACGATTTTAGTTGCGCCCTCTGTGTGCACTAACTTGTAGTTCGGTGAATCTTTGGTCGGATATCTAGAAAAAGAATGTTTGTTCTGTTTTTTCGTTTCGACCTGATCTGTGGGCCTCTTCAGAGATTTCTTCTTTTTAATAATATTGTTATTATGTTATTCCTTGAAGAATAACATTTTTTCGTATAGAATCGATTTTGAGGCAAATTTTGTACCAAATTACCTTCAGCTTATCTGCAATTATAAACAATTATTTAACTCGATAGCTGATGATTTACGAAAGTTACAGATTGCACACTCTTTTTTTTTTGGAAAATTAAGAATTCAATAACAGCCGAAATTTTGGATCCCCTTTTTTATAAATCATACATTTAAGTAGAGAATTATGCTCTCTACTTCTATGTTAAAATTGCCTGAAATCGGTAAAGCCAGCACCGAACATTTTTTTTTTTTAAAGTCAGCTTTTTTTCCAAATATGATCTTCAGTCTATTTGAGACGTATTAAGTACTCAAGAACAAAAATCAGAAAACCCATTTTTTAGGCAAAACTTTCTTTATGAGGAAGCAAAACAAAAAGTTACCGACCATCGATAAGAATGAAACGAGAAGGAAGATCTCCTAGCTGGATGGTTCGCCAATTCGCTTGGTAAAAAAGAATCACGTTCGTAAAAGTGGTTTAGCGATAGAATAACTGTATATAGACAGTGTATATTATAAGTATGAGCAGGAGGGAGAAGAAAAACTATCATCAACGCACGTGGACGCCGGTGAATGTCTGTTTCTACTCCTATACACGACTCGCCTGGGTTTAGCTGTATCGATATATTATAAGGATAGTATAGGATACGACACAGTTAAACCCAGATATATGGGAGATGGATCGCACCAAGGTATATGCACGCGAAACGCGTTTGAACGTTTCTATGTGTCTGTTATACAGGAAATCTTCCTTCTTTTTTAATCGCGGGGATCAACTCTCTCCCTGGCAATGAACTTGGCGGTGGCACACGCCACTAGTATATCCGTGACTACGATACCAGACGCAAGTCTTCTCGCGGTCAGGTAGTGTCGAGCCTCGACACAATCCTAGAAGCGCGTAAACTTACCGGCCACAGCGCAACAAAGCGCGTTGCATTTACCGTGACTTTCGTCTCTCTTGAAGTCAGCTCCTCGTTACGCGGCTCATCTGTTTTAGCTGCGCGCGAGAAAAGAAGATCGCTGATTTACGGAGTCGATCTATTGAAGGGAGAGTTGCGCGCGCGCGCAGATATACGCAACATGTTCTTCAGATTTGCGATTTTCGTGGGACTTGGATCGGTCGTCGCCACGATTATTTATCTCACTCCTATTCCAGGTAAGAAACATCAAATTTCATTTGTTTTTTTTTTAAATTTTTTTTATTTACATGATACTGCAGGATATTCATGGATCTTTATCGCGAGAAGATATATATCATTAGTATTAAAAATATCTATAGATCCTTTGTGCTATTCGTGGATCTATATCAAGAGAAGATCTGTAATTGGTTTTCAAAAGATCTATAGATCCTATGTGTTATTCATGGATCTATATCAAGAGAAGATATATCATTGGTCTTCAAAAGATTTATAGATCCTTTGTGTTATTCATGGATCTATATCAAGAGAAGATATATCATTAGTCTTAGAAAGATCTATAGATCCTTTGTGTTATTCATAGTTTTATATCAAGAGAAGATATATAATTGGTCTTCAAAAGATTTATAGATCCTTTGTGTTATTCATGGATCTATATCAAGAGAAGATATATCATTGGTCTTCAAAAGATCTATAGATCCGTTGTGTTATTCATGCATCTATATCAGGAGAAGATATATCATTGGTTTTCAAAAGATCTATAGACCTTTTATGTTATTTATGGATCTATATCAAGAGAAGATATATCATTAGTTTTAAAAAGATCTATAGATCCTTTGTGTTATTCATGGATCTATATCAAGAGAAGATATATTATTAGTCTTAGAAAAATCTATAGATCCTATGTGTTATTCATGGATCTATGTCAAGAGAAGATATATTATTGGTCTTCAAAAGATCTATAGATCCTTTGTGTTATTCAAGGATCTATATCAGGAGAAGATATATCATTGGTTTTCAAAAAATCTATAGATCCTTTGTGTTATTTATGGATCTATATCAAGAGAAGATATATCATTGGTCTTCAAAAGATCTATAGATCCTTTGTGTTATTCATGGATCTATATCAAGAGAAGATATATCCTTGGTTTTCAAAAGATCTATAGATCCTTTGTGTTATTTATGCATCTACATCAAAAGAAGATATATCCTTGGTCTTCACTATAGATCCTTTGTGTTATTCATATATACGCATATTTAATACAAATATTATTATTATTTAATGCAATAGAGATTTATTGACGAATGATTTACAGCTTATAAAATTTACGAGAAACACTTATGACTTATCATGGTATTTTAGGTTTCATTTTTATTTTTTACTTACACTGTTCTTGACTGTAGAATCTATGGATCTATATAAAGAGGAGTGACTGATCATAGTCTTGAAAAGTCTGCTGTAGGTCCTTTATACTACTTATTAATTACTGTTACTATACGTTACAGTAGAAAGGATCTAAGGATTTATTAAGAAGCGACACTTGGCTTATTGTACATGTTAAAAAACTTATTTCCAATTTAGACTACTTGTATTTAACATATATGTCCCATATATGTCATACATACGACATGTACTTACAATGTATTTTAAATATCACACATACAAGATTCTGTCGCTTCATGTATATTAACAAAAAACATATACATCACATATTTCATATATGCAATATGTATATATCATATAGTGTAGATATAAACAAAATATATACATAAATCTATGTGTCATGTACATTTTCTGTGTAATTGTGCGTTATGCTATATTTATTTATTGCAACATGTGCGCTGTTATAAACAAAAAAAATAATAGCACTGTTATTTGTAAGCTATAACGGCAACTAATCATTGCCTAGGCCGATTCGCGGCGAAATATCTTATTGCTTCAAGCGCTGCTCTCTCGCTTGCGAGAAACACTGGCGCCCACTCGCCATCTCTCGGCGTTCTCGGTACTACGGTAGTGTATATTTTCTTTCATATGAAAAAATCGATATGTTTCGCATAGAATATGTATTTCTCCGTATATATGTCTCAATATGAGTGGTTTATATGTTCGCATAAATTTTTAAGTACATGCGTTTTGTATGTATAGATTAACAAAGTCATGTATTTAAAATATACATTTTTTTTCGCGTATATTTCCACGTATAATTATTTCTTGAAATTCTTCTGCATATCTAATGAAATTATTGTTATTATACACGTTACAGTACAAAGGATCTATTGAAAAATGATCCACGCTTGATAAATAAATTTGTGGATATTTGAAATTTTCGTGAAACGCTTGGCTAATCATGGCGAAAGTAGGAAACCGGTTAGCGATTTTCTTCTCTAGTTACACTATACCTGTACGTATAGTGTACTTTGGCGTATCTGCAAGCAAGATAGAGGATAATTAGTTGTTTGAGGAGACACGCACGTTTCTCATATCATGTATAACTTATAACGGGGTTTTAAGTTTACGGTCCGTAATGTAGTTTAACAGCTATTATTATGTACACACAAAATGCATTTATTGTAGAGTTCAAAGTAAAATCGTTATGCGTCAACTCCAAGATGTACGATGTAGGCATTGCGTTCTTCTCTCGACACTTTATAGCGTGCAGTTGCCATATTTATAGTTGCATTACTGTCGTCAGTCTCAACACTCGGAGACATTCAATTTCACCGGGAAGAAATAACGTATATTTTTCATGACTTTGCAAATAATTTTGTTATCGTAATGCCTCTTCACTTTCCACACTTTGCTATTATTCTTTATTATGCCACGTTGCTCTTTACGGGAAGTTCTGCGTCGATGGATCTATTGGAACAGAGAATTCAAAAAGATTTTCACTCTCGTTTGCCCGCGCTTTTTTCGATTAATCGAGCATGCGCGCTGGGTTCTTAGTCAATTGAGAGACTAATTGCGGCTGCGCAATATATTCGCCGTATAGTAACGTGAATATTCGAAAAATAATATGACGTAAATTAAGAATAATTGCAGCTTTAAACAAAAAAAAAGCGGCTTTTTCGAGATCCGGGAATATTCGGACGGTGTAAAGGAATGGAATGTAAAGGAATTTCATTACGTACGTAAGTTGAAACAGTTTTTATTTCTCTAAAAGAGACAATCGATAATCATACGTTCGAGATATTTGTGAAGACGCTTTATTCGCGCTATGATTGGTCAATGGTGGCTATGACGTACGCGCATGCGCTCCGGCTAAGCCAATCGTAACAACAGGTTATTGGCGGTAATTTTGAATCTCAATTCTTTTGTCCTGTATTGTTGGGTTCTCTTAGTACAAAAAAAATGTGTATACAATTGAAGGCGATTATTAAAACAATATTACAGTCGGTAAAAAAAATTTAAAAGAAATGTAAGAAAAATTAAAAATTAAAAAATGTACTAATGATTCAAATGGCATTTCGCTGTTTGTACAAATTATTGTAATTTCAAAGATACCACAAATCTCGAAATCTCAATAATTTCATATTAAAAATCCTTGAATTAGATTTTTAGTATTCAAAATAAACGCAATAATTTATTCAATTGAGAAACAATCGCTGATGTCGAAAGGCGAAGAATACAAGATACAGCGGCTTAATTAAACAAAAAGTTGCACAATTAATTGCGAGCAGGTTTGCCACTGGAAACTTTCGATTTTCGCTTGTAAATAATTTGCAAATGGCTTATTAAGCCTCGTGTATCACGAATATCGGTATATATTGTACATACATGTGTATATTCTTGTGTGGAAGAAGAAGGTGAAAGTGATGACCGTGCTTCGGGGCTATTCGCTGAATTATTTAGTTTCGACAAAGTCTGCGGAACGTTGTGAATATACTTTTTAATTTTCAACGATATTTCAATATTACTTATATTCTGATATTAATTAATACAACAATTAATTATTGACTTCATTTAATTTGAATAAATTAGCAAAATGAAAAAGAAAAAAATATGAAAAGTCTATATTAAACGTCTTCAAGTATGCCGTTAAGATATTTGCAGTTTTCACCGGCAATTAATATGAGAAGTTACTTTCAGAAACGAAATTCTAGATACGTGTGGAATTTCCTGTCGGCGTTATGATCTGCTGCATGGGAACACAATTAATAATACCGGTTTACCGGTGATGCCTGAGTACAGGATGCAGCTCATATGTCTTGCACTCAGTTCTGCAAACTTTTAACTTTCAAGCTTGGCGATAAATATATTATTAATGGCACATATGATCACAATTTTTAAATACAATGCATTTATTTATAATAAAATACACTTGTGTGCTGTAAATTCGAGTGGCCTACATAAATCAAGTATTGAGGAGACGAGAGATATACATCTTTGGTACACGAAGCAGAGTGAGTTGTACATAAATCCGCAGATGCGTGCATTGGGTGTAGAAAGTGCTGGCAGTTCTGTAAAATCGTGCAGCATAAAGTATAGAAATCTGTGACGAATAATTGTGCTGCTTTTTGAGCTTCAAGAACAAAAAAATCAAATTCATTAACAGTACAACGTGAATGAGTGTTATTCACGCTGCTGTATAAGGAAAACAATACAAAAAGAAAAAAAAAAAATACGTTCGACTTTCACCGTGAATACTGCTCTTCAATTTTATTACTGGTATATATAATAAAAAATGAAAAAAGATTTTTCTAGATAAAAAGAAAATTTATTAAATTTTATGCCACGCTGTGCGAGAAGTCACACTTCTCGCACTCGTGGAACAAGGTTGTATACGAAACTCGTGCGAGAAATTTTTTCTCAACTCGTGTGATTGCAACACACTCGTGAGAAAAAAGTTTTACCGCACTTGTATCGTAATGTACTATTACAATATATTTTATGCCACGCTGTGCGAGAAGTAGGCACTAGTGCGATAAAGTTGTATACGAAAGCACTAGTGCGATAAAGTTGTATACGAAAGCACTAGTGCGAGAAACTTTTTCTCAACTCGTGTGATTGCAATACATTCGTCGGAAGTTTTACCGCACTCGTATCGTAATGTACTATTATTGCACTTTATGCCGCGTGGCATAAAGTTGTATACGAAACTCATGCGAGAAATTTTTTCTCAACTCGTCTGATTGCAACACAATCGGAAATTCGTCGGAAAAAGTTTTACCGCACTCGTATCGTAATGTACTATTACAATATATTTTATGCCAAGTCACACTTCTCGCACTTGTGAAATAAAGTTGCATACGAAACTCATGCGAGAAGCTTCTTCTTAACTTCTGTGAAGCTCACACTCGTCAGAAAAAGTTTTATCGCACTCGTATCGTAATGTACAAAATCGGCTAAATAAATCAGTAATAAATGCGTCACAATCCTTAAAACAAATGTGAATTCGTCCTTTCTTCCGATTTTCGACTTTCGCCCAAATTGCATAACATCACAAAATTGTAAAAGAAGAAATTGGATCGGACTGTCTGCAAATATCGTAAAAAAAGTGGACCAAAGTACGCAGCCTTTTAAAAAATTATCTATCATTTTTGTATCGTCTTGAGGAGTCCCTTTCGATAAAAAGAAAAATTAGATTGAAACTTCCCACAGAGTTTCAATTCACTAAAATATTATCAACAATTCTTCCGAATTTTCTTTTATCCAAAAAATTGTGGCTCAAAAAACAAACAAAAATCTAAATCAAATATCGAAAATCTGAAAATCCAAATTCCCGACTACTCTTCAAATTAAAACCCTCCCATAATTTTTCTCAAACATTATATAACCCAAAAAAAAAAAAAAAAAAACAAAACATCAAAATTGGAAAGGATGCTCATCAAGATTTATTAGAAAGTGGATGCCTCTCGACCATGTCCCTGCCAAATATTTAACGACTGTCACACGAGCTACACGGAAAGCATCACTAATATCTCAGTAGCGTATATAGAAATAGTCGCGAAAGAAGAAATTGTGTCCCAGGAAAAAAAAAGAGAGAGAGAAAGAGACAGAAAAAAAAACATGCAAACAAATATTGAAGAGAAGATTTCTTGACGCTAAAGTAAACGGTAAATGGCACTTGCTTTCGAACCTCGTGTCATGGTGACTCGAAGCCAATGATAACTAGCAGTGTCGTAGGATTGGCGGAGGGCAGGGGGAAGCGCTAAGTGCAGAGAGAGAGAGAGGGAGAGCCCCGGGTGCGGGTAGCGAAAGCGAAATTGCCAAGACGCAGCTTCTCGTAGCCGGTCCAACGTGATGGATAAAAAGGAGAAAGGTCGCGCGATGAAAGTGATCGAGCGACTGAGAGAGACACGCCAGATTAAATGAATACCCACTGCTCGTGTCTTTTCTTCTTTTCTTCTTTTTTTTTCTTTTCTTCTCTTCTACTTCGGTATAAGTATATATTTATTTCTATAGGTGTTCGCGGGTATTTGTGTGCGTTTGCAGATATATATATATATTAGTATGTATATATTGGTGGGTTTTGTACATAGCTGAGTTTTAAGGCCCCTCAGGCAACTTTCACTCTTCTGTCCGTCTGACCCATATTCGAGCATCAATGCATTTCGTGCTACTTCGTTATACCTCGCCTCTCTCATTCTACGTTTCTTCGTTTTTTTTCTCCCTTCTCATGTTTTTCTTTACTTTCTTATGTCCAATTGGCTCAGTAATTACAAGTTTTCACATTTACAAAACAAAAACACTAAATTGGATGAAAATATCTGAAGTCGAAGGTTTCCTTCGATTTCTATTTATCGTTGAATAGGTTCACGAATTTGTTGTAATACTCTTTTTATTGGATATGACTTTTTTTATAAACTATTTTTTTTTGTTCTGATCTTTATATCAGGAAACTCTAAATGGAAAATCAAGAAAAGTCAATCGTCCTGGAATTTAGTATATCTGTGGAACGGACATAGTTTATTTATATAATTTTTGGAAAGATTTCAATCTACTGTTTTGATTTGTATTCTATATTGAATTTTTCGAAAAATGTCTGTACGCGCTCTAAATGCTGAAAAAAAAAAATTATTTAGAAGTAAAGCAATGTTAAAAGATGATCGGAATTGAATTTGAGCTGAATTTGTAGATAGATTTTTTATTATGGAATTTTGAATTTTTCAAAAAATCTTTCTTCAGAAATAATATTTAGTTGAATACCTTTATATTAATAATTTAATATCATCAGAAATAAAAGTATTTTTTAAAAATCAAAATACCAATGAATTATCGAGCTAAATAATTTTTTTTGCAAGTAAAGCAATGTTAACAGATGATCGGAATTGAATTTCAGCTGAATTTATAGATAGATTCTTTTTTTATAAAATTTTGAATTTTTCAAAAAATCTTTCTTCAGAAATAACATTTAGCGGAATCATCACAAATAAATATATTTAAAAAAAAATCAAAATACCAATGAATTATCGAGCTAAACAATTTTTGTTTACAAGTAAAGCAATGTTAAAAGATGATCGGTATTGAATTTCAGCTGAATTTATAGATACATTCTTCTTTTATGGAATTTTGAATTTTTCAAAAAAATTTTCTCCAGAAATTTAGCTGAATATTAACGATATTTAATATCATCCGAAATAAAAGTATATTTAAAAAAAAATCAAAATACCAATGAAGCTCGATTTTTATATTAACCGCACATCCATTAATTTATCCTATAACAATTATTGATCAAATAATAACAAAATCGATATAAACATTGTAGGTAAATAAATATTTCTCTCATGACGTATAACATATTTTCCATACTTTCTTCAACTATCCTTCACAATATCGTTTCTATACCGAGTGTGTCTTTTTTTTCCAGACGATTTTTTAAAATTGATACCAAAATCGGTACTCCAATAAAATTGCTGAATCGAAGAAAAAGCCTTTCCCTTTTTAAAATAACAAATTCAAAAATGTCTCTCTAATTCCAGTAAAAAAATCACGTTAGTTTGTTTAAATTGTCTAAAAAAAAGTGAAATCAATTGTCAGAGCTTTGAATTCCTAAGACTCGCTTTTGGAACATCCGGTATGTAACCGATCGGCCTGATCATGATCAGTATGAATGGAAGTTCTTTTAATTATAAAATTCCAATAAAAAAGAAATGCTTGCAATGCCTAAATATTCCTTCCCAAACGGAAGGAAGCAGTCGGCATCTAAGATCGTGCAGTCAAAAAAAAGGAAAAAGAAAAAAAAACGTTCCTCCTTCCTTTCGTTTTCATGATCGGTCGACCGATCTGTCGGCTGGCACAGCGAACACAGTCGTTCGTCGGTAACAGTGTCCGCCGGTTCCGTGTTAGATCGCGAGTGTCGTGCGTGTGCAATCCACACACGTGTTGGTGCGTCGATTCTTAGATTGGCCTTAGATTGGTCTTAGACATCCTTTTATTTATTTATTTTATTTTTTCTCGCCTTTTTCGCTGCCTAAACATGCATTTTTTTTTTTTAAATTTCGTATATAAATGTGTATACTCTTACTTTCGACAATAAAAAAAAAAAGCAAATATACTTTCTCTCTTTTAATATACTTTGTAATGTGATGAGAAAGTAAAAGGATGATTGCTGCTTTCCTCGTTCTTTTTCAGTGACATAATGAATTCGTAACTTGGTTTTTTAGAATTTTATATAAATTTGAAAAAAAAATGTTAATTAGGTAAAATTGAAGAATATTATATTTTTGAAGTGATGAGACTGGTTTTTTTTAGGTAATCGCTTTTTGTGCTTTTTTTCTGTGCATTCATCGCTTCACTTTTCTTCGTGATTTTTATAAAATATTTAATTAATTCCTCTGCTGTTTAATTTTTAGATTTACATCGCGAAATATTATTTTTTGTGTTGAAAAGCTCGGAGACATCTGTGTCCTTTTTTTTTTTTTAAGTTTTCCAAGATTGGTCGCTATTTTTTTTTTGCTGGAAGGTTTTGTAATGTAAAAAGGCTTTAAAATTTTTTTTTAAACATTGAAATGCTCAGACAAAAGTTATTCTTGGCTCGAATAAAAATCGGTTCTTTTTCAGTCACATAATAAATTCGAAACTTGGTTTTTTAGAATTTTATATGAATTAAAAAAAATGTAAATTAGGTAAAATTGAAGAATATTGATTTTTCAAAATGATCAGACTGCTTTTTTTAGGTAATCGCTTTTTGTGCTTTTTTTCTGTGCCTTCATCGCTTCACTTTTCTTCGTGATTTTTATAAAATACTTCATTAATTCCTCTGCTGTTTAATTTTTAGATTTACATCGCGAAATATTATTTTTTGCATTGAAAAGCTCTTTTTTGAAAACATCTGTGTCGTTTTTTTTTTTTAAACTTCTCCATCATTGGTCGCTATTTTTTATTGCTGGAAGGTTTCATAATGTAAAAAGGCTTTAAAAAAAAAAAATGTTAAAACTGAAATGCCCAGACAAAAGTTATCCTTGGCCCGAATAAAAGTCAATAAATTCGGTGGTCGACGAAACTTGTGGCAGCAGGGAGCAGCAAACATGTGCAGTCGAAAGTGAAAGTGTGAAATGAATTTCATTTATGTATCTTAAAAGCCAGTAATCAAGTCTGGACGTTGATAGTCAATAATTCATGAAAATCTGCCAATTATTCCATTTCATCAATAATATCAAACGTTACTTTTTTTTTTTGTTATTAATAAATTTTTTGTTGTAAATTCCATTTTTTTTTTGTTTCGATTAAAAAATCAGGGTATGCCGTCACCTGCTTGTAACTTAGAGATTACGAAGTAGGTCGACGAGATGATATCCCAAAAAATAGGAGACTATGAGGTGCCCTCACGGTATAGGGCGCGAAGGGTACCTTTCGTCACTTACGTTATTCGTACGTCTGTCGTGCTCAGCATGATTCTATCCGCAGCGACTTTTTTACATATCTGTAATATTATACCTAGTAAGTGATTAATAATCTTTGTTAAAATACAATTTTTCTTCCCTAGATTAAGTTTTTTTTTTATTTTCGTAATGCGATAAAAATTTGACTGAATATCGAAAAAATTATGGAGTAGACATTTAAAGAACACGGTTAAAAATATTTATTTATAAGCTGGAATATTAAATTTATTGCAATAGAGAAGAAAAATAAATTTCTAAACTTTTATCTTAAAGTTTCAAATTTTCGAAATATTTAATACAACCTACAGTCATTTTTTTATTAATTAATTATTGTATTACAAATATCTGTAATATTATTCCTAGTAAGTGATTAATAATCTATGTTAAAATACAATTTTTCTTTCCTAAATTAAGATTTTTTTTTTTTTTTCGTAACGCTATGAAAATTTGATTGAATGTCGATAAAATTAAAGCAGGTATTTAAATAACAATGTTAAAAATATTTATTTATAAGCTTGAATATTAAATTTATTGCAATAGTGAAAAAAAAAATTTTCTAAACTTTTATCTTAAAGATCCAAATTTTCGAAACATTTCATACAACCTATAGTAATTTTTAATTTACTTAATTATTGTATTAAAAATATCTGTAATATTATACCTAGTAAGTGATTAATAATCTATGTTGAAATACAATTTTTCTTCCCTAAATTAAGATTTTTTTTTTTTTCGTAACGCTATGAAAATTTGATTGAATGTCGATAAAATTAAAGCAGGTATTTAAATAACAATGTTAAAAATATTTATTTATAAGCTGGAATATTACATTTATTGTAATAGTAAAAAAAAAATTTCTAAACTTTTATCTTAAAGTTCCAAATTTTCAAAATATTTAATACAACCTACAGTCATTTTTTTATTAATTAATTATTGTATTAAAAATTGAATACAAGTGCGATAAAATTTGTATTCAAAATTTATATTCTCGAATATGAATTTTTTCAAAAAATTCAACTCATTCTCTCATTCTCTAAACTTTTATCTTAAAGTTCCACAATTTCGAAACATTTAATACAACCTATAATAATTTTTAATTTAATTAATTATTGTATTAAAAATGTAATAAAAGTGCGATAAAATTTGTATTCGAAATTAATATTCGAGAGTGTGAATTCTACGATAAATCTTAAAATAAAATTGTCCACAAAATATAGTGAATAAGCATATTTCTGAATTATTTGAAAATTCGAGCTCAAGCAGAGTGTCGAATTGGGAATTAAACAAAAATAAAAAAATGAGTCCATTTTTTTTACCATTTGGAGCCGATTCTCAAAAAAAAAAAATTGGTATATTTTCACAAAAACATGTAAAACAAATTTTTTTTTTATTAATTCTGTCGTAAAAACAAAACCCAAAAAAAAAAAAAAATTGGAGTGCACGTAGCCAACATCCAGATAAGCAGCCACAGACTTTAAAAAAAAATGTTTCATCTAAATTGAACAAAAATATACAAGTAATTTCTTCCTAATCAAAAAAAAAATCATGTCCTATTACTCACAAACCTTCGTTCTCTTCTTTTTTGTTTCAGAGCAAACCTTTCTGTCATGTGACAGGCCCTGCCATCACTTGGACTGGCCGATGATATGTCGTGTCAAATTAACATTAGAAGTTTTTCAAACCCTCAGCAAGTAAGTTAAGCGCATTGATTTCAATTAACAGAAGAATGAGTCATCCGAGAGTAAAATCCACTTTAAAACAGGCGTCGAGTCAGTGCTAAGGTCGGTAATGACTTACAGAATGTTTTTCTGTGCAGAAATAACGTTTTGTTTAATACAACTGTCAAAAAAAAAAAAAAAAAAAAAAAAAAACCAAATGACATTGACGATTTATTAAGAAACAAGACGAAATATCGTATCGACGAATTTTCTTATTCAATTACAGCATCCACATTCACAGATGAATGGAACTTTGTATATACAAATCGTTATGTCAATCCATAAAATCTCAGAGCTATATTTCATGTTATTACGTCAAATACGTAATCGCATCAAGCTTCGTTGCGTTGGGGTACCTTAGTGCAACGTTAACTATAGATAAACGTATATATGTATATATAAATATATATGTATATGTATATATATATTTATACATGTGGTAGTGCACACAGGTTGCATCATTAGATCGAGTGCGGTGGTTGGAGGTGAAGCTATATGGCTGCATTAACCGTTATGCAACAGAGTGTCTATGGTGTAAATATACTTACTTGATTGTGCGGACATCGAGTGAGAAGGAAAAGGCACATGAGGAGAGAAAGAAATGAAGGAAGAGAGAAAAAAAAAAAAAAGGTTGATATGTGGTGTATAGAGTGGATAGAAGACATTATCGTCTGGGACAGGAGAGACAGCGTTCTTCTTGAATGCGGAAGAAACGATGGGTTTCTACGTTTTGCTTCTCCCGACTACATTGTCAATTGCATTCTCGAGATTCGTTCTCTAATCGTCCACCTGTAAAACATCTAAAAGCACTTGGGTTTGAAATATCGTTTCGACGGATTTATTTAGGGTAATCCTACCGATGAACGGCTGTTCATTCATTGGATTCGTCCCGAATATTCAACCCAACGACTGAACATCCCAAAAGAAATGTTTGAAGAGCTAAAATCGAGGGCCACAAAATAAACTTTGGAACGTCACTTTTAGTATTTAAGACTTTTCGTCGAAAAAGGAATCCTTTTGAAGACTGTCAATCCAAAAATTCATCCTTCAAAACGTTGGATCTTTTTTTTTCTTCACAATAATTTAACAATTTTGCGAATTATTAATCTTCAGATCCTGTGGCAACTGTGTTGCGAATGAGACAGCCTGCTTAGCGGATCATTGCGTGTCTGCGGATGGATTTCGTCGGGGAATTCTCACGGCTAACAGACAATTGCCTGGTCCGAGTATTCAGGTGACAATGAACAAATAAAAAAATGGAAGAAGAAATAAAGAAGTGTTCTTCGTCCGAAGTTGTTTTCATTGAAAATTGCTCGACGATTTGGGGATAATACTTTGGTTATTTCAACAGGTCTGCGAGAATGATATTCTCGTTGTGGACGTAGTGAATCGTCTGCCAGGAAAAACAGCAGCTGTGCATTGGCGTGGCCAGTCGCAAATAGAGACTCCATGCATGGATGGTGTTCCTTTGGTAACTCAGTGTCCCATACCGAGTTACACGACTTTTCAGTACAAATTCCGAGCTGCCGCACCTGGAACACATTTGTGGCATGTTCATTCTGGTAATTTGAATTCAAGATTATTCCATTTTTCGACTTTGTTTTCGTCAATTAGTTCAGCAACTTAGTTAGTAGAAAAATTCAGCCCGGTCTGAGTATAAGTATTGTCATTCTAAGATCTTTCGCAAAACTTGCAACGAATTTTATTGAGAACAAAGGAATTACTCCGCAGGTAAAAGATTCCAACAAGATTCGTGATATTTTCTGCAAAAGATGATCAAACAAAATCTCCAATACTCGGACCAAACAGATTCCTTCTATCAACAGAACTGCTCTTGCTTAAACCAACTCGCAAGGATTCTCATTCGTTGTAATCTGAATTCTATCGTTGCAACTTGAACTTTACGACAAGAGTTTCCAAAAAGTAATTGCATCGACAAAACTCAGATGGAAAAATAAGATTCCACTTACAAAACTGTTTCGTTCATCTCTCTTGTTAACCAGTCATTTCAATCCAGGCGAATTGCTGCAACACTCAATTTCCAAGACTTTTCTAAAGTCACTTTTCGTCTCCTAAATTCGACATTTTTTTTTAGCTTCTGACGTCACCAACGGAATATTCGGCTCGCTGATAGTGAGACAGGCGGATTCAAGAGAGCCTCATAGATCCCTCTATGACATCGACGACCCAGCTCATGTTGTACTCGTATCCCCGTGGCATCATACAGTCGTTACCGAAGCTACTTCCAATGAAGTACGTAGAAAACCAGCAGCACTTCTAGTAAACGGAAGGGGACGTCAAGTGGATGGTTCAAATATGCCTCTGAGTACATTCGTCGTTGTCCCCGGACGAAGACACAGATTCAGATTAGCTAATGCCGGTGGAGCTGGTTCCTGCCCGATAACATTTACCGTCGAGGATCATCCATTGGTTCTGATCGCTTTGGACGGTAATCCAGTGTCCGCTCAAGAGGTCTCATCGATAACATTGTCAAAAGGTTAAAAATCAACGAAGCACAACAAGTCCAATTGATCGACTTATCAAGCGAGTTTGTATTCGTCGAAGATACTTATGAAAGTTGTTTCTGGTACAGGTGAAAGGGCCGACTACATTTTGAAAGCAAACAAGCCAATCTCGTCGTACCTGATGAATTTCCAGACGTCGAAGGAATGCTCGACGAGTCCTAAAGCCGGTACGGCGATACTGAAGTACATGGGAAGTCCGGAAAGTGAAATCAAGGCCAAAGAAAAATTATCCGCTAGAGAGGAAGCTGTTACGACGCTTGGGAGCGAAGTTCACATGACAACCGATCCGATTGAGAGATGTGGGAGCTCAAACGGCGTCTGCGTTACGGAAGTGAAAGCGTCTAATCCAATGACTGCACCGCTCAATAACACCAGGATGGATCTTACGATTTATTTGCCTATTAATCAACGAACGCAGACTGCAGATTTTATGGGTTTGTCTTTGGATTTAACATAGATTTTTTTTCTTCAGATTTATGTTTTTATGTTCTTCACAGGAAGATGAAAGTTCATTTAATTGTTTAACGTGGTTTCATTTTTTTTTTTTTCAGGGAATGGAGCTATTGAGATGAGAGTCTTGAGCGTTGATAACGCAACCTTCACGTATCCCTCCTCGCCGCTTTTAACTCAGGGCGTTGATGTACCCCAAAATGTTTTATGCTCACCGGAACACTTGGGCAGAGAAGGGAAGACATGCAGAGGACCGGGATCAACGGGAAAGGGTGATTCCACTGCGCCTTGCGAGTGCGTTCATGTCAGAAAGATTCCGTTGGGTGCCACTGTCGAAATTGTACTTTTGGATCAAGGTGATTTTTGTTTTTTCTATGTATGATTATTTTTTTTTTTTTTTTATTGCAAAGAATAGAAGTGAAAACGCTTCGTTGTACTTCTTTTTTTTTTAGCTGGTCTCGACGATTTGGTCTATCACCTTCACGGCTACAGTTTTCGTGTAGTTGGTGCACGAAAATTCGGTCGCAGCTGGAGCCTCAAGGACGTGAAAGAAATGGACGAGCGTGGTGGACTGTTTGTCAGAAATTTGGCATGTCCACCGCTTAAGGACACCGTCGTTGTTCCTAAATTCGGAGCTGTTGCATTGCGTTTCAAGGCTGACAATCCAGGCTAGTATTCTTTTTTTTTTTCTTCCTCATAGAGGAAGCTATGTTTTTTGAAAAAAAAAAAAAAAAAATTCTGGAGATTTTAATTTCAACATATTTGAAGTGGTCTAATACGTCGAGAAATTCTATTTTTAAACGGCGGGTGGATCTGTGTGGCCGGCATGCAAAATTCAAACTTAGACACCTAAAGAACGACTTTATCAATCCATTTTCAAAAAAAAATTCAAGCATAAGAGTATTTTTTATTCAGTTTTGAATTTTTAGAAAAATTTCTGTACGTTCTCTACCTTTCGCAAATTAGTAGCTATCGAGCTAAATAATAAAAAAAATAAAGCAACATTAAAGGAGGATCGTTATTGACTTTGGATTGAATCCACAAATAGGTTCGGTTTTTAAATTAAATTTTGAATTTTTCGAAAAACTTTCATTTTTCTCTAACTCACGTCAAATCTCACCAAATGAACTGAAATTTGGCAGACACTTAGACACCTTTGTTTGGGATCATTTTCAAAAAAAAAATTCAAACATAAGATTATTTTTTATTCAATTTTGAATTTTTAGAAAAATGTCTGTACGTTCTCTACCTTTCGCAAATTAGTAGTCGAGCTAAATAATAAAAAAATAAATAAATAAAGCAACATTAAAGGAGGATCGTTATTGACTTTGGATTGAATCGTCAAATAGGTTCAGTTTTTAAATTAAATTTTCAATTTTTCGAAAAACTTTCATTTTTCTCTAACTCACATTAAAACTCACCAAATAAACTGAAATTTTCTACAGATGAGAAACAATATTAAACGCCGCTACGTACCAAATTTGGTGATGATCGGTAAAGCAGTTTAAATTTGACGTGATTTTGAATTTTTCAAAAAAATTAACGTTTCGTTGTAACTCACAAATTTTGCACAAAGCTTCGCTCTATGAGGAAGCCAAAATTAATGAAAAAAAAAAAAAACTTCCTCATAGAGGTGGCTTTGTGAAAAATGAGATTTAACGAACAAGCAACATTTTTTTTCTGTATATTACTTGGGAAAATGCTTTTATATTGATCGATCAACTGATTACTGTCGATTACGTTAAAAGTGTTACCCCCAGTTTCCTGAGGTCGTGCAATAATTTATAGTCCACGAAATTCGTCCCTAGAGATTTCATATAATAGCCAATGCAAATCGCCCTTGAAAATCGACATCCATCAAGTATTTCCCACGGGAAAATTATGGTCATTATTCCATAATCCTGTATCCCTAATTTTTCAATTTTTCAATTAATCCATTACGACATCGATGTCTTCAGGTTACTGGATGTTGCGTGACGAGCATGCCTTGGAATGGACACGAGGACTCGACGTGGTTCTTCAGGTTGGCGAGCCAGATGAAATGGTCCCACCGCCTCAAGATTTTCCAAAATGCGGTTCATTCGTCGGGCCCGATTACTTCCTGATCTAAGCTCAATAGTCTGGACAATAATTTCTCTCACAAAAAGAAAAAAAAAAAAAAACTCATTGTAAATAATCTTGTAAATACTCCGACTATCTTATAATTCTTTTTATTCGTTATAATCGTTTGAGCTGTGATTGCGTCGAAAGCTCGTTATTATTACATGCTTATAATTGTTCTTTTTTTTTTTTTTTAATTTTATTTAAATAAATAAGTACCTTAAATATGCTGTAAAATGAATAATCCACAAAGAAGCATCATTAATTTGTCTATACAGAAGACTGTAAAAATTGATAAAAGCCGAATAATGCGTGAGCATTAACATCGAACAAAAATACGATCGACGAGCTTCGATTATTTTCGACGAATATCGTAAACGTCAGATTACATAAACGTCCCTTGAATTGTATTTATCGCGAATCTCTCGCGATTAATTCCACCAACTTTAAATCGCGATAATTGTCGAGCGAAGTATTTTCGTTAGGTCGTCAGTAATTGAACAATAGTGACCGATGTGCAGCTGAGTATCCATCGAATTCGAAGATATGTCCTGTCTGAGTGCTCTACCCAATCAGGTTACAACTTTTTTGTCGGTGCCACACGAGGTTCTTTTGCTTCGCCATCGTGTCTTCAGGGAATATGCAAAAATCGCCGTTGGTCCGGATTTCATTCACACGCTGCCCTCTCTAATTGTGCTCACCTCAATGTGTTTGGTTCTTTGGAAAAATCCGCCGAGGTTCAAGTGGCTCTCAAGAATAGTTGACAGGCCTCTTATTTACAAGACTATTCAAGTAAAATTTTCGTTTTAAACATAGCGATAGAAATGGATATGAAATATGAAATTTTTTGTTTGTCATTAAAGATCTGCACAAGTTGGATAATAATCAATGGAGTCCTCTGGCTGTGGCTGATCTTTCAGAGAGTAATTTACTGTTCCATCTGGTCTTATTGGAGTAAAGTTAGTTGTAATATCATGAATTTCCTTCGAGCGTTACTTTTATGTGCATTGATTATCGACATTGTTTAGGAGTCTGAATATCGAGAAATATCTCTTCCCTGGTGGCAAAAAGTCTGGTCCACATTTTATCCGCCTCCTCTAGAAGCGCCTGTACTGTCGTCTGGCTTTATCAGCTGGATCGCTTCTATGATAATTGCCGTTGGAATATTGTGCTGCGCTTTGTCCATAGACAGAGTCATCGTCATTGCTGACGAGACATCCAGGAGGGTTCAAGAAATATTGGAAGCTTTCGATCTCAACGGAATTTCAAAAAAGTAATTGGAGAACACAAAGTTCGTTTTCTTTTCTTCTTTTTTGCTTGCTCATGATTTTCGAACAAAAATTTTTAAATAAATTAAACACGTGTTGCATTGTGAAGATACTTCAACTCGAGAACGATTTAAACAGCGGATCCAAAATTTTGCATAACGCATTGAAAAAACTGGTTATTCAAATAAAAAAATTCGTAAGTAAAGCTTTGCACATTGCTTCACTATTAATTTCCATTTTTTACACAGCTTCCTCTACGAGGAAGCCAAAAATACTAAATAAGCTTCCTCATAGAAGTGACTTTGTGAAAAATGGAAATTAACGAGGAAGCAATGTGCAAAGTTCTGCTTTGCAACTTTTTTTTACTTTCTTAAAATTGTAATTCCTATAGTATTTGATATTAAAATTTGTGGTAATTATTCCTTCAATTGACAACAGAATTTTCGAAAATATATCGAAGCCGAAAACCGTCGTGGAACTTGAAGAAAACAGCGAAATAAGTTCGGCGTGTGACGATTGCGGTTCCGAAATATCGACGGAAGCGATAAATACACGTGTGACTGGACTTAAACGAGAGATTCGTCCGATCTCGTACGGAACAAATTGGACACCGAGGCCAAAATTTTCAGGCAATCATGATAACAAGAAGGAACCAAAGAGGAAGATATCAATGCAATCACTGAGAACTACAGTCACTGTTGCTGGAATTCTCGAGCCTGATGAACGTGAGGAGACGACGTTCTCCCCGAGACAATTGAGAAATCGTCGTGGATGTCACACTGTGATACCGAACTATTCCAGCGACAAATCGAGCGGATGTTGATGAGATCTCTCTCTCTCAATTTTTTTTTTGTTACCTTCACATGGGAATAATACAGATTGTAGACTTTGTAGAGATGATCCGAAAGCTATCAGAAATGACCCGCTGTCTTTTCTTAGCTTCTTTTTTTCTTTTCGAACAAACGCTTTGGAAAAGAAATGTACAAGGATTACGAATCGTGCGAGAACAATATACTTTTTAGTAGATTACTTATTTTGAAATATATATATATAGATGTCCATCGAGTTGAGCATTTTTTTAGCCATTACTTTTATTTATTTAGCTTTTCACTGATTGATGGATTCTTTATTTTCTTTTATTTCTTGGTACTTGCGTAATTATTATTGGCAATTTTTTTAGTACTGTTTATTAGATTCTTATTACTTTTTTCATTGACTGTCTATTCTTTGATCCCTTTAATCGTAATAAATTCAAACATAATCCGGCTGTAATGCAGCACGGTTTACTTGAGTTCAATAATATCGTTCATTTATTGGCTTAGTGTTTTAAACACGATATGCCAATGAATGAACGGCCGTTCATTCATTGGATTCGCCCTGAATGGCCAACCCAACGACTGAACATCCCAAAATAAACGTTTCAGCAGCTAAAACCGGTTTCTCAGGGTCACAAAATAAACTTTGGAACGTCACTTTTAGTATTTAACACTTTTTGTGGAAAGTTTCGAGGGTTTTTCTTCCGAAAAGCTTATTTTAAAACTATCAGACAGCTGCTCGTCTTACTTCTCCTGCGTAACCTGAAACTAAGGTTGGTGGTGCTATTATGCCTAAATGATGAAAGATTAAAACTCCAGCGTCGTCTTCCAATGTAAAAATAAACTTTAGGAATGTTCGTTTAAAGATTTCTAAGCGCAGCAACTATTTAGAAACGAAAACATGGCTGTGTTCATTCATTGGTAGGTGTGTTCATCCATTGGCTGGATTACCCTATTGAAGAAATACTGCGGTGAATAAATTTGGTTTTCCACTTCAGGCTAATAATTTTCTTACGCTTTTTCTTTTTGCTTCAAACTTAACTAAATTATAAACCTAAATTATGATGGTAAAGAAAAAATTAATTCTGTCATCTTATCTAAATCAACTACCCCATTTTTTGTTTTTTTTTTCAAACCAGAGAGGCCTGGAATAAAAAAAAAAGTTGAGATGCGAGATTGTGGATCGTCTCAGGAGTGCAGGAACGCTCCTTCCTGGTTGGATGAAGCAAAAAAATTGGCTGCGGCGAAAAATTTGGTTTTCCACTTCAGACTAATAATTTTCTTACGCTTTTTCTTTTTACTTCAAACTTAACTAAATTGTAAACCTAAATTATGATGGTAAAGAAAAAAATAATCCTGTCATCTTATGTAAAGCAACTACCCCATTTTTTTTTGTTTTTTTTTTTTTCAAACTAGAGAGGCCTGGAATAAAAAAAAAGTTGAGATGCGAGATTGTGGATCGTCTCAGGAGTGCAGGAACGCTCCTTCCGGGTTGGATGAAGCAAAAAAAAAAAAGAAAAAAAAAACTGGCGAAGAGCTAAGGAGAAAGGGATGAAAGGGAAGTGCGCACGCGTATCCCTCAAACAGAGGGTAGCTAGCACACCCAGTCTGACTGCGAAGCGGTTATTCTACAACGACAACCCTTGTGAGGTAGGTCGAATTTAGTGTGTGTCAAGATTTACCGAGATTCATAAATAACGCCAAATCCATCCGATTTTACAATGTAACAAATTTAAAAAAAAATGTATTAAAAAAATCGCGAAACTGTAAAAAAAAAAAATCGTCTAGTTAAAGTGGAAATAATATTGAAAAAAAACAAGAAATAAATCTTCGGTGCAGGATTTAAAAACATGAAGCCGGTGCACGACGAAATTGGTGACGCAACTTCTAAACAATCTTCAAAAAATAATTACCTCAGCTACTCCGAATAATTTGTAATTAATAATTAAAATAAGAACTTTGAATATTTAGCTTACGAGAATAATTTTGATTCACAAGAATACAAATGGGAAAAAAAAATCGAAATTTCCCGCTTATTATTATTTAATTATCCAACAAAGTTTGGGCAACAAAAGTGGTTTTAATTATTAATTCGTAATTAATTACTTAATATAATATAATTATTCTGGTTTATTGGTAACTGGACGCGAGTAGCGTTTTATTTTAATCTATGCGTCACTTAAAACCCGAGATATTCGACTCTTGAAATTGCAATCTCATACATCCGAGTTTTAAACGAAGGGTTTGAGCTAAAAATTGAATTTTAGAGTGAATAAATAATTGCAAAATGCAATTTTTTCTTTGTTTTGCAAAAAAATTAATAGAATTTTGTGTAGGGACGAAAAAAAAAATCAAAGGTCCACGTGAGCGAGGCACGGGACTCGTGAGTACACGATGCAAACGTGACTATTGATTTTGCGCTCAGCATCCCTCCGCAGAGCGTATCTGCCCTACACAGAGAACCAATTCTATTCGTTTATTGGACTAACACTGAGAAGGCCGCGCTGTTTCTATTATTTCTCACACAGTCGAAGCTCCTCGTGGAGATGAAACCAACACGGATAAACACACCCCTGTGCATGTCCCTGCTCTCTTCACGAGGACCGCAACTACCTCGTACGCCTTACTTTTTAGGATATCACTTTTGGTATCAAGTTTTATTCATTTTGTGGACTCACGTTTATTTATTTTTGAAATTCAATTTTTTCTCATAGAGGATTTTTTTTTCGAGATCTCAGTGTCAACATCGTTAAAATAGTCCAAAAGGCTGAGAAATGCAATTTTTAGCCGACCTCCGAATGTGTGTGTGTGTGTGTGTGTGTGTGTGTATGTGACTTCATAGAGGATTTTTTTTCGAGATTTTAATGTCAACGTACTTAAAATAGTCTACAACGTCGAGAAATGCAATTTTTAACCGGCGTCCGAATGTGTGTGTGTGTGTGTGTGTGTGTGTGTATGTAAGGTCATAGAGCATTTTTTATGGAGAGTTTAATGTCAACAAAATTAAAATAGTGTAAAACGTAGAGAGATGCAGTTTTTAGCCGGCGTCCGAATGTATGTGTGTGTGTGTGTGTGTATGTGACGTCATAGAGGATTTTTTTTCGAGATTTTAATGTCAACGTACTTAAAATAGTCTACAACGTCGAGAAATGCAATTTTTAACCGGCGTCCGAATGTGTGTGTGTGTGTGTGTGTGTGTGTGTGTAAGGTCATAGAGCATTTTCTTTTGAGAGTTTAATGTGAACAAAATTAAAAGAGTCTAAAACGTAGAGAGATGCAGTTTTTAGCTGGCGTCCGAATGTATGTATGTGTGTGTGTGTGTGTGTGTGTGTGTGTGTGTGTGTGTGTGTGTGTGTGTGTGTGTATGTGACTTGATAGAGGATTTTTTTTCGAGAGTTTAATGTCAACATAATTAAAATAGTCTACAACGTCGAGAAATGCAATTTTTAACCGGTGTCCGAATGTGTGTGTGTGTGTGTGTGTGTGTGACCTCATAGAGGATTTTTTTTCGAGAGTTTAATGTCAACATAATTAAAATAGTCTACAACGTCGAGAAATGCAATTTTTAACCGGTGCCCGAATGTACGTATGTGTGTGTGTGTGTGTGTGTGTGTGTGTTTGTGTATGTGACAAAAAGGACGTTAAGAGTATAACTGCCGCAATTTTTGGGCGTTCGAGCTGAAACTTTACACGCTAGTCGAGTTACCACTAAGTTTGTTTGATATTGAATTTGCCTCGAATCGGTTGAGGGATTCAAAAGTTATGAATATTTATTTATTTCTTGACTTCTTATTTTTAAATACTATAACTCGAGAACGATTCAAGTAACTGATCTAAATTTTTGCATAAAACTTAAATAAAGTGTGCTAATGCTTAATACTAAATTTAGGCGAAATCGATAAAGTACTTAAGATTTTATAAAAATTTCCATCCCATTTTTTGTTTTTAAATTCTGTAACTTGAGAACAGTTTATAAGCAGCTGATTCAAAATCTTGCATGAAACTTTAATAGAATGTGTCGAATTTCTAATTTTTTTTTTTTTACAGATCTTCCTCTATATGAGGAAGCCAAAATTGATCAACGTACTTCCTCGTAGATGTAGCTTTGTGGGAAAAAAAAATGCTTCACCAAACATGCAAAATAATGAGGAAGCATTTTTCAACATTCTACTTTGCAGCCTTTTTTAATAATCAAATTTAATTTCAATATTTACCATTGATTGGAAAATTTTGTCTATCAGAGTAATGTCATGGTAGATGATTCAAACATTTAATACCAACTAAATACCAATTTATTAAGGGGTCGGAAAAATCGGTTAAAAAATAATTTTTTTTTCTGACGCAGATATGAAATTTATAAAAAAACTTTTATTGCACATACATAGCGTACATATTTAAGAGCAATTAGAGCGTTATTCCCCTATAAATGTTATGAATTATTTCACACTTTTTTTATACATAATTTTTTATTAAATATTCATTTTCTTTATATACAATTTTTATATCGAATATTCATTTTTTCTTAAAGGATATTTTTGTAATTTTTTTTTTGCAGTCAGGAGTTTTTAACAAACTGTTAAAAATTTTTTTTATTTCACACTTTTGACATCACTTCCAACTGCTGTAACTCCTGAAGTACTTTGAATTTCGGAATGGGGAACCGTTCAAAATCTTCTCAAAAGAATGTCGAATTTTTCGATCCAACAAAAATACGATTTTTTTTTCAAGGTCTTCTTTAAAAATTTCTTCCTTTCGTGATTTGGAATCGTTACAGAAAACAGATCCGAGATGACGGAAAAGATGTACTACTGGGGCGAGGAAAGTGAGCCCGTTGATCCGGACCAGACTTTCATAGAGTTCAAGGCGAAGCCTTCGAGCGCCGGTGAATCCTCGCGTTCCTCGGTTCACAAGAGAATTGTCATGGTACCGCAGGCCAAAGAGAATCCTGAAGTTGGTCCACGCGACGACGACGCTGAGAGGGGTGGCTGGGACAATAAGCTTGATTTTTTGTTCTCCTGCATCAGCGTGTCCGTTGGACTTGGAAATGTTTGGAGGTTTCCATATCTGTGTTATAAAAACGGTGGAGGTGAGTATCGTCATATTAATGGTAGCAAACGTTTGTCAATTGAAAATAGAACAGAAAAAAAAAAAATTATTCACTTGTTCGTGACGATTGAAAATATTTTACAAAAATTCTTCGCTGCATTTGCAGGAGCTTTTCTCGTCACTTATGGCATCGCGATGATCTTCTGCGGTATTCCAATATTCTTTCAAGAAGTGGCGATTGGACAGTACCTCGGATCCGGCGGAATGACTTTGGTCGGCCAAGTCTGTCCTCTTCTTCAGGGTAACATTTTTTTTCATCTCTAATATTTTATTTTATTTACGAGTGGAAAAAAAAGTCATACGTTGTTTGTGGCTTATTTATTTTTTCAGGGGTTGGTTACGCCACAATGACAATAGTATTTTTCCTTGATGTTTACTATTGTATAATAATAGCATGGACACTTTTCTACCTTATCGCCGGATTCACCAGACTACCGGACTTGCCGTGGAGCAATTGCGGTAGGAATACAAATAATTTTTTCATTTTTTTATAATTTCAATGTCTGTTCCACGAATTATTTATTCTTGAATAAATAATGAGGGTAAGTCACTGTTTTGTATTTTCGATGATTTTTGAAATTTGCACTCAGAGAAATTGTGTGAGTTTTAGAAACTATAAAAGTGGAGGTATACTTTATCGCCAGGCTGAATAAAATTGAGATTTTTTTTTCTTTTTTTCATCCAATATATTTTGCAGGTATCAGTAAGAGATTTTTCTCTCAGTGTATTTTCTTCCTTTTCTTCTAGTAATCATTTTTTTTTGTTTTTTTTTTTTAAACAATTTTATTCAATTCTACAGGCAATTGGTGGAACTCTGATAACTGCTCCGAAGCTGCAGTGAATGGGTCTTTAAAGAGAATGCTTAATATGACGGAAATTGGACAGGAACGTTTGAACGAAAATTCCAGTTACACGAATACTAGTGGAAACGTTAGTGTTCATCATACGACGCCTGTTGAAGAATTTTGGGAGTGAGTAATGATTTTTCATAAGAATTTATATTTTATCAGAAAACGTCCTCACATTTCTTCATGATGTGGGTCCAGTTGAAGAAGAAACGTGGGAATTATTACAGATTTTTTAATCGCATATTCCAGCCATTGAAAATCGCTGAAAATAATCATTGTTCATTTTTAACGCCAATACTACGAATCGCAAAAAAAAAATCATAACATCAAATTTTGGATTTTCACCGTACTTTTCAACAAGATTTTTTGTCAAATTCTCCGATATCATTTTAAGCTATTTTTCAATTAAACGAAATTGCCACTTTTTTCACCTCCGAAACGGCATTTTCGATTTAGTCGAAATTTTCATATTTTGTTCGTTGAAATGCCTAGAATCTAAATGACTCTTCTCGACGTTTTGGACCATTCCGAGGATACCGACATGAAAATCTCGAAAAAAAAAAAATAAATGTTCACGAAAACAAAGCTTCCTCATAGAGGAAGCTTTGCAAAATTACAAAATAGAACTTTGCACATTGTTTCTGCATTACTTTCGATTCCTCACAAAGCTGCCTCTATGAGTAATCAAAATTGAGAAGAATCGTCAGTTCCAAAACTGCGAATACATTTTTTGTCTTTCGATACAGACGAAGAGTTCTTGGGATGAGCAATGGAATCGAGGAGATCGGCGGTATGCAGTGGGAATTGTTTGGCTGTCTTGTGCTTGGCTGGTTGCTCGTTTACTTCATCATCAGACGTGGTCTTCACCAGAGCGGTAAGGTCATCTGGTTTTCAGCCTTGTTCCCGTACGTGGTGCTTTTCATTCTTTTGGGAAGAGCTGTGACGTTGGAGGGTGCTGATGCCGGTTTGCTCTACTACATCACACCAAGATGGGAGGAACTGATGCGACCTGGTCCGTGGATCGATGGCACAACGCAGATCTTCTTCGCCTACAGCATCGGCACCGGTGCTTTACCTGCTCTTGGCTCTTACAATAAATTTCATCACAATTGTTACAGGTATTGATAAAAAGAAGAAAAAGAAAAAAGAAAAAAAAGAAAAACGTATCTCATTAATGGGATTTCACCGCTTCGTATGCTTCACTGTTTGGAACTGTCAGGAACGATTTATGTATTTTTGTAATCAGTCGAATGCCTCTAAATGTGTTTTCGAAAAAAAGTTCATTGGTCATTTTCATCTCTTCAGGGATGCACTGATAACGTGCGTCGTGAATACACTGACGAGTTTGCTAGCCGGATGCGTTACTTTCTCGATATTGGGACACATTGCCATGGAACAAGCTACCGAAGTGTCCGAAGTTGTGAAAAGTGGACCAGGACTTGTTTTTCTCACATATCCGGAGGTGGTTCTAAAATTGCCTGGTGCACCGATATGGGCGACAATTTTCTTCAGCATGTTAATCGTGAGTCCTTCGAAGTTTTGTAAATTAAAAAAAAGAAACGAATGATTTCAGGCTTATTTAAATGTCCAATTTATTAGATCCTTGGAATCGACAGTGAATTCTGCATCGTGGAATCTTTCATAACTGGAATGGTCGACAATTGGCCGGATACCCTTCGACCTCATCGCAACAAATTTACAATTGGCATTTGCGTTTTGATGTTCTTAATGGGCGTTCCTATGGTTACTCATGTAAGTTACAGTAATTTGTACGAATATCAAACCCTTCGCTGTCAAATGAAGAAGAAGAACGTGCCAAACATGTGTTCGAAAAAAAGGTTTTCAATATCGTAATGAAGATTTTATTGCAAAGGCTTTTTGGGGCTACTGAATTCGAATTTGAGCAGATTGTCGAAATTCAAAATGGCGGATTCAACATGAAGAATAAAAATTTGAAGAAATGTTGAAAATCGACAAAAATTTGTATTTCATAGACTTTGAAGTTTGTGGAATACGAATTGAATACGAGATTCAAAAAATAAAAGATGGCAAATCCAATACATGTTTACATCATCATAGAGGAAGCTTTGTTTTCGTGAAAACTTTTTTTTTCGAAATTTTCATGCCAGTATAGTCAGAATGGCCCAAAACGTCGAGAAAAATGGTCTAGAACAAACGTGTGCGTGTGCGTGTACGTGTACGTGTGTGAACCCAAAAAAAAACCTAAAAAACCCAAAGGAATCCAAAAAAGAACCTGAAGAACCCAAAAAGAACCTAAAGAACCCAAAGAAATCCAAAAAAGAACCTGAAGAACCCAAAAGAACCTGAAAAAGAACCTAAAGGTACCCAAAAAAGAACCTAAAGAACCCAAAGGAATCCAAAAAAGAACCTGAAGAACCTGAAGAACCCAAAAGAACCTGAAAAAGAACCTAAAGGAACCCAAAGGAATCCAAAAAAGAACCTAAAGATCCCAAAGAATCCAAAGAACCCAAAAAAGAACCGAAAGAACCCAAAGGAATCCAAAAAAGAACCTGAAGAACCTGAAGAACCCAAAAGAACCTGAAAAAGAACCTAAAGGAATCCAAAAGAACCTGAAAAAGAACCTAAAGGAACCCAAAGGAATCCAAAAAAGAACCTAAAGATCCCAAAGAAACCCAAAGAATCCAAAGAACCCAAAAAAGAACCGAAAGAACCCAAAGGAATCCAAAAAAGAACCTGAAGAACCCAAAAGAACCTAAAGAACCCAAAAGAACCTGAAAAAGAACCTAAAGGAACCCAAAGGAATCCAAAAAAGAACCTAAAGAACCCAAAGAAACCCAAAGAACCCAAAAAAGAACCTAAAGAACCCAAAGGAACCCAAAAAATAACCTAAATAACCCAAAGGGACCTAAAAAAATAACCTAAAGAAGTAAAAGCTACATTGAAGCTGTTAATATGTTGCACAAAAAGCCTGAATTAAAATCCAATATCATTGTGTACAGAAGATATATCGAATGTTGGTTTTTTTGTTAAAGGGCGGTGTTTATATATTCCGCTTGATGGATTTCTATTCGGCCAGCGGAATGTCGATACTATGGGTCTGTTTCTTCCAAACAATCGCTATAACATGGATCTTTGGTACCCAAAAATTCTGCGACTGCGTTCACCAGATGATGGGGATTCGGCTCAATGGCTTTTGGTACATCTGTTGGTTGGTTTTTGCTCCGGTCGTCATGGCAGTACGTATCATTTTTTTTTTTTAATTACCATAAGCTACCGATCTCTTTTCGGATCCCATGAATTAATATATCCTGTTGATTTCTTCAGTTCATCTTCGTGTTCCAATGCGTTCAATACACACCGTTGAAGTACGGAAGCAGTTACGAATATCCAACCTGGGCAGAAATCGTTGGATTTGGTCTGAGCTTTTCCTCGATGATTTGGATACCCGCATACGCTGCTTATTACGTTTTCACGGGTCCGGGAACAGTCAAAGACGTAAATAAATATTTGATATCAAAATTCAATCGGATTTATAAGCAGCGTTAAAGCTGCGGTTTTTAAAAATCAATGCCTGCTTCGAATGTTACAATATTTTGATACGTGTCTTCATTTTTTTTTTTTTTTTTGCAGAACTTCTTGAAGGGATTGCAATCGAATATAAAATCACGGGCGAAATTGCCAAAAAGTGATAAATCGGTGATACCGATGTCGGAGAGCAGCGTCGGTTTAATAACGAAGAACAACAGTTTTTTGAGTCAATCATGATTCATAAGCAACGGACTCAATAGTGTATTAATGCAAAATCTTGATAAAATCGTTTTAGGATGTAACTGTAATTATAGCAGGTCATTTTTTGGGGTGGCATCCGCATACACTCGTAAGGAATGAAGCAAGTGATATTTACCATAAGTATTAATATTCGTACTTGATATAAAACACACACATAGAACTCGCAAAGATATATTTCCTTCTGTAAGAAAAAAAAGAAAAAGGAGAGCTGAACAAATGGATATTGATTTATTAACGAGTAATGCAGCAATGACGAATTCGATAGATTAATTAACCGGTTTTATTGCACAGAAATTTAAAAAAATACATATGTATGGGGCATTCCAAGTCAACTCACTTGGTCATCGGCATGAATCCTTCGGATTCAGTTGAGGATTCTTTTTTTTCGTGTTTTGGTTACAAAAAAAACTTGTTTGACCTGATAAAAATTGTTTTTTTTTCTGTACATTTTGAGTAAACATGAATTTCGACGAGATTTAAAATTTTGAAATTTTTTGTATAAAATCTAGGACTAAAAATAAATATTTCCATCGCAGTTTGGGAATGAGCCGAGAATAATTTATATATTTTTTTATTTAAGAAAAAAAAAAAAAAAATTCAGAAATTTTGAAAATTAAAAATTCTAATGGTTCTTGTAAAAAAAGAGAAAAATAAAACATGTGGTAAACAAAAAAAATTCCCCACATTTTGAGAGTGAAATGCTGAAAATTCGCCCAATATTTCAAATATAATTGAAAAAAAAACTTCTTAAAATAAAAAAAAAATAAAAATTATTCTGGGCTCACTTTCGAACTATGCTGAAAATACTTGTTTTTAGTCCCGGATTTTATAGAAAAAATTTCAAAAATTTGAACCTGGTCGAAATTAATTTTTACTCGAAAGTTATCGAAAAAAAAATTATTTTATAGGATAAAACAAGTGATAAAAATCTGAAAAAAAATAATCTCATTTTTTGGACCAAAACTCGCAAAAAAAAAAATTCTTCAACTTATCCCGTGTGTATCAGGCCGATGATCAAGTGAGTTGAATCGGAATGCCGCATATATTATCGTAATTGCTGTTATTAAAATCTTTTGGGAGAAACCAAGGCCTAGAAAATTTTATTTTCAAAATCGCTTGTTTCATAAATTAAACATTCGGGCCTTGCACAAGCGTCGGAAGATTAAAAAAAAAAAAAAATCAATTTGTATAATACAACATTTATCTGCTCTTCAGAGAGCAGAAATTTTTTATATTTTAAATAATTTATCTCACGTATACGCTTTGGCAAATTAGCTGGGTGTATTTATAAATAGAATTTTATTATGTACGTGTTCGATTTAATCGTATAACGATTAAACGTTTATAACGATCAACGAGACTCTTGCCCGATGTTAATCGAGTCGAAACTAATAATATTTTCGATAACAAAAAAAAAAAAAAAAACGTCATTTTTGGACCACTTAGGTTAATTGTGCTTCCTCACAAAACATACGCAGAGCGTAGTTGGCCTAATGTACCAAAAAAAAAAGAAGAAGAACAAATCTCCACTTCAAGTTGTTAAATAATTGTTGATACTCTTGCGAGATTAGAGACACAAGATTTAAATACAAAATGGGACCTTGGACATGATCGTGTAATGGATCCTGCAGTTCCTACGTTAAAACATGGTTAATCTTTGCGAGAGAGAACATTTTTGTCATCACTATCATTTTTCTTTCCCCCTTCAATACGAATTTACACTGAATTTTTGACAATTTTAACAATCGCATGTTGTAAACATTTTTGAGATTTTTTTTTTTCTTTTTTTTTTTTTTTTTTTCGAGACCAAAATTTTATTATACAGTAATGGGCGCAAAGTATTCTATGTTGTGTTTTATTGTTATCATAATACATTATATTATATATGGGGCACAACACGTCAAATCGGCCACCCCTATTTTTCATGTCAACCAAACGTCCTCAAATTTATTTAGGATGTTGGTTTGGTTCATTTTTTTTGTAAAATTCTCCGATTTTATTTTATGCTATTTTTCAATTAAATAAATTTGCCACTTTTTTCCCTCGATTCTAGATATTTCAACGAACAAAATGTGAAAATTTCAACTAAATCGGAAATGCCGTTTCGGAGGGAAAAAAAGTGGCAACTTTATTTAATTGAAAAATAGCATAAAATGAAATCGGAGAATTTTACAAAAAATGTTGTTGGAAAGTACACTGAAAATCCGTAATTTGATGCTGTTATGATTTTTTTTTGCGAGCAGTAGTATTGGAATTAAAAAATAAACAATGATTATTTCCATCGATTTTCAATGGCTGGAATATGCAATAAAAAAAATCTGAAAAAATTCCTACGTTTTATCTTCAACCAGACGAACATCCTGAAGAAATGTGAGGACGTTTTGTAGACATAAAAAATTGGGGTGGCGGACTTGACGTGTTTTGCCCCGTATGTTATGTTGAAAAATCCTATTTACATAGAATACCTAAATATACATTAGGGAGGTTAAAAAAAACTCGATTAGCTAAAAATACAAACCAAAAAAAAATTGCAAAAACACTTGAGGCAGCTTTTTAAAAAAAAATGTTAGAGCGTAAAAATTTTCAACAATTTATAGTTCCATCAAGTACGAATATTTTCCGATGTGACAGCAACAAAAAAAAAATTAATATCGTGATTATCATCGAAAAATATTTTAAAAAACTGAAATTAAATTTTGCAAAAATTTCTTTTTCGAAAATCGATTTTTTTTTTACCACTCTAATATACATATTTTATTATTTTACCACAAAATTGGCAAGACTCCCGAATTTGATATTCTGAGTTTATTTTATTAACGCCTGTAATCAATTTTTTTCCTCGAGATTTGATTGGCTCGTTCGTCTTAATTTGCATTTTTCAAAAGTGAAACACAAATCTCAAGATTTTACTGTTTCCAGAAATTCCTTAAATCATTATTCCTGAATTTGTTTTCGACGCCATACTTTATTACGCGGTGCAGATGTGAAATAGCCGATAAAACGATAAACGAATTATCAAGAAATTTTAATATTTTTACTTCAGCGATGTAGCATATACATAAAAATAAATATATTATATATATATATATATATATATATATATATATATATATATATATATATATATACGATATTTCTGATATGATAGTCGATGTAACTAGAGAAATAAATGCGTCTCTATGGACTATGAAAAAATTTCACTCTATATCCTTTTATTTAATAACAAATTAATTAACTAATTAATTGAATAATTTGTTTTCTGAAATTATTTTGCTTTCTCTCCACTTTAATATCTTATTTAACATTGCAGCAATCATGATAATAAATTTCAAATTGATTAAAATGCTTCTTACTATGAAAAAACAGCTTTCAATCTGCATCCTTTTATTTAATAATAAATTAATTAATTAAATAATTTGTTTTCTTAAATTATTTTGCTTTTTCTCCACTTCAATATCTTATCTAACATTGCAGCAATCATAATAATAAATTTCAAATTGATTAAAATGTTTCTTACTATGAAAAAAATAACTTTCACTTTAAATCCTTTTATTTAATAATAAGAAAATAAATTAAATAATTTAATTTCTCAAATTATTTTTCTTTCTCTCCAACTTCAATATCTTATCTAACATTGCAGCAATCATGATAATAAATTTCAGATTGATTAAAATGTTTCTTACTATGAAAAAAATAACTTTCATTTTAAATCCTGTTATTTAATAATAAATAAATAAATTAAATAATTTGTTTTCTCAAATTATTTTGCTTTTTCTCCACTTTAATATCTTATTTAACATTCCAGCAATCATAATAATAAATTTCAAATTGATTAAAATGCTTCTTACTATGAAAAAATAACTTTCAATCTACATCCTTGTATTTATTAATAAATAAATAAATAAATAAATAAATAAATAAATAAATATATAAATTTGTTTTCTTAAATTATTTTGCTTTCTCTCCACTTTAATATCTTATCTAACATTGCAGAAATCATAATAATAAATTTAAAACTGATTAAAATGTTTCTTACTATGAAAAAAAATTCACTTTAAATCCTCTTATTTAATAATAAATAACTAAATTAAATAATTTAATTTCCCAAATTATTTTTCTTTCTCTCCAACTTCAATATCTTATCTAACATTGCAGCAATCATAATAATAAATTTAAAACTGATTAAAATGTTTCTTACTATGAAAAAAATTTCACTTTAAATCCTTTTATTTAATAATAAATAACTAAATTAAATAATTTAATTTCTCAAATTATTTTTCTTTCTCTCCAACTTCAATATCTTATCTAACATTGCAGCAATCATAATAATAAATTTAAAACTGATTAAAATGTACTATGAAAAAAAATTCACTTTAAATCCTCTTATATAATAATAAATGAATAAATTAAATAATTTGTTTTCCCAAATTTATTTTGCTTTCTCTCCAACGTAAATATCTTATTTAACATTGCGGTGGTCATAATAATAAATTTCAAATTGATTAGAGTGCTTGTTACTGTAATGGAACTCCTGTTGCCGTTTGAAATTCAAACGTTCTAGGGTATGAAGGTAAATGACAAACCAGAGCTTGCTGCAAGCAATTGCAGTGCCATTTCTATATACTCCTGTTGCTCTCGTTCATCCACTTGGTGTGCTTCTCTCGTTTGCTCTCCAGAATCACTCTCTCTCTCTCTCTCTCTCGATCCACCCTCTTCACTGTATCTCACCGAGGGCTTTGAAATCGAATCACAAGCCCTGGTATTGTGAACTTCAGGCAAGTCCTGCGCTCTCACATAATCTATTATTCACTTAGAATGATTAACCGTCCATCGTAGCTGTAATCTCACGTACACACATTTTTACCATTGCGCTTATAATGTTCATTTATGAAAGTTATTATTCCTTTGATTGCATCTTTGATTTATCATTTTCATTCTTCTAAAATAAGTGCAATAATTCATCTTATCTTCAATTAATTTTGGTACAGCATTGAAAATGTACCGAAGGATTTTTTATTTTTTCTATGATCTTTATTATTGCGAATTACAAAGTACTCAAGTCAGATAATAATAATAAATGCCATAATTGGAATAAAAAAATCTACAGTCTAAAAAAAAATGAACAGTATTTTTTTTGAGCTTATAGAATAGTGTAAAAAAAATTATGGAGCGATTTGGAAGAGGTCTGGATTGAACGCTTATTGAGTTTTGGCCAAGAATACCTAACAAATAAAGTTGTACTGATAATTTATGTCAATGGCAGCTCGCAATGGAGGCAAAATACGTCAAGTCGAGGACACACCAATTTTTCATGTCAACAAAACATCCTCAAATTTATTCAGGATGTTGGTCTGGTTGAAGAAAAAATGTGGGAATTTTTACAGATTTTTTATTGCACATTGTAGCTATTGTATCTTATTTTTTCAGTTTTTTTTTTATTGCATATTTCAACTATTAATCGCACAAAAAAATCATAACAACGTCAGCGTACTTTCCAACATTTTTTCTAAAATTCTCTGATTTTATTTTATGCTATTTTTCAATTAAATAAATTTGCCACTTTTTTCCCCTCGATTCTAGATATTTCAACGAAGAAAATGTGAAAATTTCAACTAAATCGGAAATGCTGTTTCGGCGGGGGAAAAAAGTGGCAACTTTGTATAATTGAAAAATAGCATAAAATGAAATCGGAGAATTTTAGAAAAAATGTTGTTGGAAAGTACGTTGAAAATCCAAAATTTCATGTTGTTACGATTTTTTTGTTTCCGAGCCGTAGTATTGGCGTTAAAAAATAGACAATTATTATTTCCATCGATTTTCAATGGCTGGAAAATGCAACAAAAAAATCTGAGAAAATTCCTACGTTTTTTCTTCAACCAGACCACCATCCTGAAGAAGTGTCAGGACGTTTTGTTAATGGTCACCCTTCTTGAATCAACGATATATTTTTTTTTTTCCAGAGTTCAATTAATTTTTATACAACATTGAAAATTCACTGAGCTATTTTCGACTTCATGTATGCTCTTTGTAATTGCAAAAATTTCGAAGTACGTACGTGTCGAGAATAACGCTTAAACTGTAATCCGTTTCTGAAATGATGTTTGGACAAGCGAGGGAAAAATCTCGGCGAGGAATGAGAAAAGGATGCTGGAGCGAGCGATTCACGCTCAGAAAGTTAAAACCTGGATTTCGCACAAAAGTTTCAGGACATATAGTTATAGTTAGCGAGGAGTTTGCCAGTCGGTTAGTTGAATGTGTGTGGGTTTATTTTCAAACTTTTTTTTTTTTTCATCGTAGAGAGAGAGAGAGTGTCCATGTGTATTTCTGTCCATCGGTGTGTGCGTGCGTGCGTGCGTGTGTGTGTGTGTGTGTGTGTGTGTGTGTGTGTGTGTGTGTGTCTATCAGTTGGAAGTTTTGCGTTGGTTTCCCATTCATCTGCAAAGCAATCTCTTCCACCTCTTGTAATCTACACCTACATAAAGTTCCTTATTGAAAGAAAGAAAAAAAAAAAAAAAAAACTTTCTTATCATGTTATACAGAACAAGCAACAGAGAGGAAGGCGATACGCGGCTGCAAAACCGAGCAAAACCCGCAAGGTGGAGGAATAACAGGGTATCTTCAAACATGAAGAATTAATAATAAACAATACACTAAGTCGAATAAAATAAATTTGAAATTTATACGTTTTAAGGCAATTCTATTGCGAAGAAAATGTCCAAAAGTCATATATTCGCCACGAAATAAAAAAAATTAGAATAAAAATTTGAAAAGGACATTTTAATTTAGCATATCAATTTTTTTTTTTGGTATCCGACGTTGGATCTTCAGAAAGCTTGAAACTGTCTTATTAACAATATCCTAAAAAAAAAAAATTGAAATAATAAATTAAAACAATAATAAAAATGATTGCAATAATTTATCGATTAAAATCAACAAAAATATTGGATTAATCTTCGAGCTGTCGAAAGATCAGTAATTATACATATTATTTTTCCTGGGCAATCTTGTCACCCTGTTTTTTTGTATGTTTGTTTGTCTGTTTTATTTTATTGTTTTACGTTGGACTGTGTCGTGGGAGCTAATTTTTTTTTTTTTCCTTCTTTCCTTTCTCACCGCAGTGACTCTTTAGTAGGGATGTCGAGGTTCTTGGTGGATGCTGAGAATACAGAAATGCTCTGGTTGAACCTTGGGTAGTCATGACAACGCCCCTTCTGGCAAACTGGCCTGTGTTTCGAATAATAGGATCGCCTCGACTCCCGAAGTGTGCACTCACTGGTCCAGCGTCGACGGAAACCAACGGGTTTTACTTTCTCTAAACGTTGTTTTTTTTTTTTTTCTTCTCTTTTTAATCTGAAAAATGTATGAGTGATAATAGTACGGGATTCTTCACGTCAGGAATTATCGGTCATTTATAATTTGCGAATTAAGTGTGTGTGGATGGCAATTTATTTATTTTTCTATTTATTATATTCTTATTACTTTTTTTTTTCATAGCCTGTCTACTATTCTTTGATTCCTTTAATCGTAATTAATTCAAAAATAATCCGGCTGTAATGCAGCTCGATTTACTTCAGCTCAATCGTATCGTTCATTTATTGGCTTTGTTTTAAATACGATATGCCAATGAATGAACGGCCGTTCATTCATCGGCAGGATTGATGATTGATCGATTTTGGCTTCCTCATAGAGGAAGCTTTGTAAAAAACGAAAATTCTCTGAATTATGAACTCTTTGTTGGATGCATATTCACACATACAGATGCGGACGCCGACTAAAAATGGAATTTCTCGACGTTTTAGACTACTTTAAGTATGTTGACCTTACAAGGTTTTTCACGAAAGCATAGCTCCCTCTATTCATAAGCAAAAGAGCCGAAAAAAGAAAAAGAATCATTATTCATCATTCGACTGTGAAAAGTCTTTGCTAAAAGCCATCATCTATTAAAATCGTTATAGGAAAAGCGAATTATTAACCCGACATATTTCCACCATCAGTGTTGTATTGTCTAGTGTATTGGGGAGTTAGGGAGTGCTTTGGATGCTGTACAGAGGTGCGGAAAAGGTGGGTTGAGTCAGGTGGCCTGAATGTTCAGCGTTCACAGAGGCTACGCTATCCTTCTCGCGGTATCATAAATCACACTTCGAAAAACCATTTTTCAAGCTCAACACCCTCATCCTCTTGGAACTATCTATATATATCCCCTATACGCAGCTTATATACATCGCAGCCATTTCCGTTTCACCCTCAGCACAGCTTGCCGATCGGTTGTTTGGAAATGTGTCGTGTGCCCGCCGCCACCACCACCACCACCACCACCACCACGAAATTGAGTTCGGTATAGTATACGATTGGAGAGATAGGATATACAGCTATAGATCTTTCACTGTTCCCGAAAAGCTGTGAATATGCTGCGGTTCCGCAGCAGCCACATGCCACCTGAACCAGCAAATTGGTAGACGACAATCGTTTCCGGATTCCAAGATAACGATGAATATCTCATGGAAAATATAATCATCAATACTTTTTCTGTTGCACTTATTCGTAATTTAAAGTATTTACACTTATACGAGTCAAATTTAGAGACCTTTAGAGACTTAGAAAAATCCGGGCTTGAGAGGCCCTTTAGAGACATAGAAAAATCCGGGCTTGAAAGGCCCTTTGGAGACTTAGAAAAATCCGGGCTTGAGAGGCCCTTTGGAGACTTAGAAAAATGCGGGTTTGAAAGGCCCTTTGGAGACTTAAAAAAATCAGGGCTTGAGAGGCCCTTTGGAGACTTAGAAAAATCCGGGCTTGAAAGGCCCTCTAGAGACTTAGAAAAATCCGGGCTTGAGAGGCCCTATGGAGACTTAGAAAAGTCTCGGTTTGAGAGGCCCTATGGAGACTTAGAAAAGTCCGGGCTTCAAAGTCCCTTTGGAGACTTAGAAAAATCCGGGTTTGAATGGCCCTTTAGAGACTTAGAAAAATCCGGGCTTGAAAGGCCCTCTAGAGACTTAGAAAAATCCGGGCTTGAGAGGCCCTATGGAGACTTAGAAAAGTCTCGGTTTGAGAGGCCCTATGGAGACTTAGAAAAGTCCGGGCTTCAAAGTCCCTTTGGAGACTTAGAAAAATCCGGGCTTGAATGGCCCTTTAGAGACTTAGAAAAATCCGGGCTTCAAAGGCCCTTTAGAGACTTAGAAAAACCCGGGCATGAAAGGCCCTTTAGAGACTTAGAAAAATCCGGGCTTGAGAGGCCCTATGGAAACTTAGAAAAATCCGGGCTTGAAAGGTCCTTTGGAAACTTAGAAAAGTCTGGGCTTTAGAGGCCCTTTGGAGACTTAGAAAAATCCGGGCTTGAGAGGCCCTATGAAGACTTAGAAAAATCCGGGCTTGAGATGTCCTTTGAGGACTTGGAAAAATGGGGGTTTGAGAGGCCCGTTGGGGACTTAGAAAAATCCGGGCTTGAGAGGCCCTATGGAGACTTAGAAAAATCCGGGCTTGAGAGGCCCTTTGGAGCCTTAGAAAAATCCAAGCTTGAGAGGTTCATTTGACATGGAATGCCCTATATATCCTACACAGCGGCGGCGGCGGCGAGATAATTTTATAATATACAGAGAAATAAATAAATAAATAAATAAAAAACGATTATCATTAAACTTCCAATCAGTATAATATTTTAACCATTATTATTTCTTATTTATTATAATATTCTTACAAAATATTAACATAATGCATAAATAAAATAAAGTTAACAAATATTCAAAGGATTAAAGTTTAAAAAAAAAAGCAATTGCGCCTCATACAAATGCAGTCGGGAGTTAAAATGCATCACAATGTTAAACGATAGACTTTCCAAAGAGGTAGTTTTGTAAAAAATTGTTTTGTCAAAGATACAAAATAATGATGAAGCAATTTGCAGGTTTCTACTTTGCAGGCTCTTAAAATATTTGTATATTTTCTTGGCTACGAATATTAGTACGAATATGTATTATTTAAAAGAAATGCTTTTTAAGAATTTCATGTTATTCCAAAGAACTTTGTCGCTAAGTAAAACTGCGTTTGAGGATCTCGCGTACGAGGTACGAAGATGAAAGAAAAGCTAGATAAAATATTATTGATACGTACAGTTTTTCCTTTGAGTCGAAAGCTGCAGACACGCGGCCGCTCCTGTTTCGTACAAAATTTATCGGGGAGGCCTCGGTATATTTAATTTATCAAAATCTATGTTTTCCTGCATTATTTATTTACCTTGCAATTATCAAATTGAAAGATTCTTTGATGGCTGATACATAAAAGCTCATTCGTGAAATCGAATGCCTTTCCAATCCTTTGATCGCTTGTTTCAATGCTTCGAGATAAAATGTATTCAAGCGCAACTGCTTTTTACGTAATTAAAATCAGAGAGGAGTGAAATAAAAAAAAAGAAAAAAAAAAGAAAAAAGAAACAAAGTGTTTGTTGATTTTTGTTTGCAATTATAGGTCTGCAATTAGCCGTTTATATTTATTTAAGAATGTGCTGTAAAATCACAAAGTATTATCTGCCAAAGCTTTTGAGTATTCAGCGACGGTTTTTTTTTTCAGATAAAAATGAATTATATCGATATTTTTTATCAAAGAGACGACTGTTTTATTATTTGTATGAGTAAAAGTAGATTTAAATTCAATCAACGGTATGATTGACGAAAATACAATTAGTATTGTATTTTCGTCGATGGGACCGCACACTGACGTAAGTTGCTTATTGAATAAAAATTCACTAATTCGCGTAGCGCGTATCGAGGGCAAGAATAGTCTGGTTCAATATTGATTCTGTCTGGCGTTTCACCTGATGGTCTCTTCTTATCGCTAACGATATTTCCTTCACCTACTGACGCAGCCAATGCACATACTTAAAGTTTGTATCGATTTTAAAGCACATATCGTTCACCGCCTAATTTATATATGGATTGATGCAATATTGGATTGACTCGGTCTTAAGAAGGTGAATCTTATCATTAGTGTGGATTTCAAATTCAGGCCCAAGGGTCCTTTGAGGGATTTAGAAAATTTCTGGCCCAAGGGTTCCTTGAGGGATTTAGAAACATTCTGGCCCAAGGGTCCTTTGAGGGATTTAGAAAAATTCTGGTCCAAGGGTTCCTTGAGAGATTTAGAAAAATTGAGGCCCAAGAGTCCCTTGAGAGAATTGTACAAATTCAGGCTCAAGGTTCCCTTGAGGAACTTAGAAAAATTCAGGCCCAAGGGTCCCTTGAGGGACTTAGAAAAATTCAGGACCAAGGGTCCTTTGAGGGGTTTAGAAAAAATTCAGGCCCAAGGGTCCCTTGAGGGGCTTAGAAAAATTGAGGCACAATGGTCCATTGAGGAACTTAGAAAAATTGAGGCCCAAGGGTTCCTTGAGGGATTTAGAAAAACGAAGGCCCAAGGGTCCCTTGGGCAACTTAAAAAAATTCAGGCCCAAGGTTCCCTTGAGGGATTTAGAAAAATTCGGGTCCAAGGGTTCCTTGAGGGATTTAGAAAAATTTCTCAACAAGAGTACCTTGAGGGAATTAGAGAAATTCAGGCCCAAGGTTCCCTTGAGGGATTTAGAAAAATTCTGGTCCAAGGTTCCCTTGAGGGATTTAGAAAAATTCTGGTCCAAGGTTTCCTTGAGGGATTTAGAAAAATTCTGGTCCAAGGTTCCCTTGAGGGATTTAGAAAAATTCTGGTCCAAGGTTTCCTTGAGGGATTTAGAAAAATTGAGGCCCAAGGGTACCTTGAGGAACTCAGAAAAATTCAGGCCCAAGGTTCCCTTGAAGAACTTAGAAAAATTGAGGACCAAGGGTCCTTTGAGGGATTTAGAAAAATTCAGGCCCAAGGGTACCTTGAGGGAAAAATTCAGTCTTGGGCGTGTCATTTGACCCCGGCCAGTCTCGATTCGCGGCCGCGACAGCGGTGAAATATTTATATAATATAGAGATAACTTAGTAGTAGCTTCAATATAACCAATTCGTTTTTTTTTCGCACTTATATTATACTTATTAAATTAATGTACATAAACTTACATAATCGTTACGCTTTACGTAACCTGAAGACCCGCATGAAGCTTATCTTTTTTATAACGTTGAAGTTGTTTTTGCCTAACGGTAACACAGTTAAGTGAAACACGATTGGCGGGGAATACCCGCCGGAGAGAATAATCTCCCGGACTTCCCATTCAATGTGGCGTCAACGTTGTTAGTAATAAGCGCGCTTTCAGTCGTGCAAACGAGTGCCACGAGAATAGAGGAAAATTGAAAATCGATAGCTCGCACTTAATTTGCATGAAACGAGTTAAAGTCCCAGGTTTATACCATTGAATTACGTACATAGCAGTTTTTTTTTAATACACACGTGTTAAAAATTAATATCCTTAAGGGGGAAAACTACTGTGACGGGTCGAAAAATATTTAGTATATTACAACAATGTGTGATTCAAGCAGAAAATCAGTGATTCTCTTATTGGCTCTGATGGTATTTGGATGCATCGCAGGAGGTAAGCCACAAAATTAAAAAAAAAAAAACGACTTTTTGCTTTCACATACAGGATGCTTTGCTTCCTTAAATTTTTATTTTTCAACATTTTTCTGTGTAAAATTATGTATATAAATATAACATACTTTTAATATTTTCCTTAAAACAAGAATACAAAGTAGAACTTTCCAAATTCCTTCCTCATTATTTTTGAATTTTTATAAAGCATCCTCTATGAGAAAGACTTTGCATTCCTTTTTTCTTTTTAAAGCATTCATTGATAAACTTGAATTGAATGCTGAAAAAAATAAAACGTTTACAGGAACTCTGGCAAAGCGTTACAGACGAATTGTTGGAGGAAACTACGTAGGTCCTAGTGAATTTCCGAAGTACGTGGTTCGACTGAAGATCTATAACAAAGTGGGAACAGAATTACGCTGCGGAGGAACAATAGTCAGTCCTCGACACATTCTTACAGCGGGACATTGCCTATACGGCAGAGATAACGTAACCGTTTATAGCGGTACTCGTGCGACTGACGATGCAATTGCTGTCGTCAGCAACTATTCACGATTGATCCCTCACCCAGCTTACAATGACACTGGGATGATGACTGTAGAGAACGATGTTGGTATTGTGGTGGTAAGCGATTTCATCTACAACCCTTTGATAACGATTTTAACGACTGGATTAAGGTGGATCGATCATGGCTATCATAGAATACAGATCTGGATTTGTAATCCAAATTTGATCTTGGAACACAAATCTAGATTTCACATCGAACTAGTCAAGCCAATAAATCCCATTTCAATATTTCATTCATTTTCGCACTCTCAATATTTTGCAAACCTTCTTGTTAATCATATTTGAATAGCCAGGTGATAGGCGACCCACCTTAATAATGCCAAATATTCAGAAATTGACAAAAATGATGACAACGACACAACTGAACAGCTTCTGCGATATTTTAGTTGGATAGAGACCTCGATCTGTCAGACGGACGTCACGCGAAACTTCGATTGGCCTCCCAATCACCGCCGAGAGATGGAACAAACGTTACCATATTTGGTTGGGGTTTGATCAGTGACGTTGGTTTCGAGAAACCAAAGTTCTTGAAGACAGCAACCCTCGTTATGGCGAGTGGACAGTGCGAGTTTCCGACACCTCAGGCTTTTTGTACCAACACAACTGACGCTAGTCCTTGTGGGGTAAATATACGACATTAGATTTTTCTGAAAATATCGGATTCCATTGATTTTAAAGCATTTTCGATGACATGGACGATGAACCAAATTGGTTACTTTACGATTTTCAGGGAGACAGTGGCAGTCCAATTGTTTACCATGAACAAGTCATTGGTCTTCATTCGGCAGACTCTTGCAAAGCTGGAAAAATCGCTCGTCATATCAGCGTCTATTATTATCACAACTGGATCAATTCTGTCATCAGCCAATGAACAAATGTAGTCCCGGTGTTGACACTCATAGTTGGTAACTAGAGATTGGTTGACTCAACAAAATTCAGAGGACATTTGGTGTCTGATATATCATTTTTGTAGTCAGTTCAACAGCATTTTTGACATCACCCCAAATATCAGTCTACTGAATCTGACTGTTAAAGAAGAAATTTAGCTGCTCTGAACATTTATTTAAAGACTCATCGATAGTTGAACTTCTGTTCTCAGTCTAAACAACAGTTTCCAAGGACTTCGTTACATGAATTTGTTTTTTGTTAAAATTCTTTGAGTATACGTAATTGAGTTGTTTGGATCGAACCACAGTTGTAATTGCACACTTTATGAATAATTGAAGCAACGAAAAAGAATTTGCATGAGTAAATACTAAAATTACAAAACTTTTATAACAGGTTTGGGTGGGCTGTTGGAGAATGCGATTTGTACGTTCCGGTGCTTCCTGAATACAACGAAACATGTAGCAGTATTTCACAAGTGAATCCCAACGTTGTTCTGAACTGGGCGAGACCAGCCGCAATTTACTCGTTGCGCCAGTCTGAAGGAGGAGTGGATGGTGCTTCAGCTCTAGGATTCCACGATCTCCAGACCCGTAAATCTACCGAGAAGTTTTAATACTAGCCTTCTGTACAAAATGCTAAATGATGCGATGACTCGAGAAACGAAGGAAGGTTGGTAGAGAGGAAAACTGTCAATACGGAAACTTGATATTGCAAAATACAGTCTCGTGTAATTTGAATTATAACGCAAGGAATTTGTGATCTGCAGCTGCATTTATCATGGTAACTGAATTTCTTCAAGTATTGAAAAAAAAAATGTTAAACATGAAGAAAAAGCCTGCAATGAAGCTTGCAAATTGCTTTCTTATTATTTTACATTTTTTTGAAATGTTTACATGTATGCCAAGTAGAACTTTGCAAATTGTTTTCTCTGCAAATTGTTTTCTATGAGGAAGTACGTTTATGTTCTTTGGGTTCCTCATAGAGGAAGCTTTGTAGAGAAAACAATTTGCAAAGTTCTACTTTGCATATATGTAAATATTTTTAAAAAATGTAAAATAATGAGGAAGCAATTTGCAGGTTCTACTTTGTAGGCTTGTTTGTGGATGAAAAAATTTGTATACTATAAAAATCGTATTCACAAGCTTTTTGAAATTATTAAATCGTCATGAAATTTAAACCTCTCAACCGATTTTCTTCAAATTTGTACTCGAACCTTGCTTCACGGTGCTCAGTACGTGAAATAAATTTGAAGCCGGTATCTTTTAATTTGTGCAAACTAGTGAGCAAACGAGATTTTTCAAAAAATAAAAAAATGTTATAAAATTCGAACTACTCAAGCGATTTGTGCCAAATTTGAATAAAAATTAAATGACATTTTTCAAAAGTTAAAAAACGTTATAAAATTCGAACTACTCAATCGATTTGTGCCAAATTTGAATAAAAAATAAATGACATTTTTCAAAAGTTAAAAAACGTTATAAAATTCGAACTACTCAAGCGATTTGTGCCAAATTTGAATAAAAAATAAATGACATTTTTCAAAAGTTAAAAAACTTTATAAAATTCGAACTACTCAACCGATTTGCGCCAAATTTGAATAAAAAATAAATGACGTTTTTCAAAAGTTAAAAAACGTTATAAAATTCGAACTACTCAACCGATTTGTGCCAAATTTGAATAAAAAATAAATGACATTTTTCAAAAGTTAAAAAACGTTATAAAATTCGAACTACTCAATCGATTTGTGCCAAATTTGAATAAAAAATAAATGACATTTTTCAAAAGTTAAAAAACGTTATAAAATTCGAACTACTCAATCGATTTGTGCCAAATTTGAATAAAAAATAAATGACATTTTTCAAAAGTTAAAAAACGTTATAAAATTCGAACTACTCAATCGATTTGTGCCAAATTTGAATAAAAAATAAATGACATTTTTCAAAAGTTAAAAAACGTTATAAAATTCGAACTACTCAACCGATTTGTGCCAAATTTGAATAAAAAATAAATGACATTTTTCAAAAGTTAAAAAACGTTATAAAATTCGAACTACTCAATCGATTTGTGCCAAATTTGAATAAAAAATAAATGACATTTTTCAAAAGTTAAAAAACGTTATAAAATTCGAACTACTCAACCGAAATTCATCAACATAGCAGACCGTTCCTTAAAATAAATTCATCTTCGATACTCAATAATTGTGAAATCACGTGGTAAATTGCAGCGGGTCATCCCAGAATTTAGAAAAGTAGAAGTTTTTACGGACATTTAAAAAAAAAAATAAAAATTGCAATAAAATTTGAAGCACTCTATCGATTCTCGCCAAACTTGGCACCAATCATGGTTCACTGTAAGTTCGTTTGTGTTCAAAGTTTCAGCCTGATATATCGTAATTTACAAAATTTATAGCGTCAAAACGATTTTTTCAAAATTTTCAAAATGCTGTAGAATTTCAAATTTTTCAACCGATTCGCGTCAACTGCAATCCCAAAAATTTTTGTATGATGGCCCACTTGCGTATCAAATTTGAGGAAAAAACATGAAAAATTGCGGCACATACAGACATTTCGTACAAATCACTTTTCTCGATGTTTTGCACCATTCTGAGTATGCTGACATGAAAATCTCGAAAAGAAAAATTTTCACGAAACGAAGCTTCCTCTATGAAGAGGCAGAAAATAAAAACCTAGTTTGTACTTTTTAATTTGAATTATTTATAATAACAAATTATACTGTCCGTCCTAGAGCGAAATTGAACTACCGCGACCAATTTAATTATAATATATAATTATATGCATACAATGATTGTTTGTAATTAATTAAATTCCGACGTCTATTATTGTTAAGTCAAACACAGCGGTATAGTTTTGATTAAAAAAAATAATTAGCAACTATGTTTATTGAAAATTGGAGTCGAAATGGGACTGCTATAATCACAAAAGTCACCCTCAGTGAAAATATTCAGTCCAGTGGATTTTACCTATCTCTTCTTTTCATGCGGAATTAATGAATATACGCGCTAATAATGAAAGTACTGCATTGGATTTTACAGCTGGTGAGTTTTGAAAGCCACAGAGTTGAATGCACCAAAATTCGGTTTTATAAAATATCAAACACTAAAGCTGCACTTTCAAATATATGGCTGAAATGTCCTTTTTTTTATTCTTTTATTTTGGACTCTGGAATCGTGATCTCATCATAAATCTAAGAGAAAGAGAGAGAGAGAGTATAGGAATAATGATGAAACAGGTGTTCAATATTGTATAAAAAATAATGATATTCAGAAAAGAAAAGAAAAGTCAAGGGAGGAATCCCTTCGATACGTTTTTTTGTGTTGTGAACTACCTCGTACGAAAAGTAGACTTTATCGGAGTAAGTACGATTTCTTTTCTGATAAAAAAATCTGTTTTTCTCGGATAAGTTGAGTTCAGAAAATTTCAGAAAATTTACGCTGTTTCTCTAGCATCTGCTCCATCTTTTACTCGTACGAAGGGTGGACGTTATCAGGGAAAATACGATTTCTTTTCTGGAGAACTCTGCTTCTCTCGGATAACGTGAGTTCAGAGAATTTTAGAAAACTTACGAGTTTTCTGAGCGGAGAGAATTTGACAATTGAATATGAAAGGATTTTCAAAAGGATTTTTAAATTGAATAAAAATCAGAATTTTTCATTTCAACTCTGCTTCTCTCGGATAACGTGAGTTCAGAGAATTTTAGAAAACTTACGAGTTTTCTGAGAGGAGAGAATTTGACAATTGAATGTGAAAGGATTTTCAAAAGGATTTTTAAATCGAATAAAAATCAGGGTTTTTCATAGCAAGCTTCCTGAATTCAGAAAAGAAGTACCAGAGAAGATCAACAAATTATACAGATTTTGAGAAAAGTTTATTAAAAAAAACACAGAGTTTTAGAGTAATTCTGAAACTCTTCGAGGAAGCATGCAAAGAATATCAGAGAAAACACGGACTCTCTCAGAAATTCTGTAGGATTTGTATGAGAAAATCAGCGCAAATTGGAGTTTTTAGGTGAATTATCGTGAATATAGAAATTAATAGTCAGAGAAAAACAGCATAGTTCATATGTTATTAGAACAGTGTAGAAGGAATCAAAAAGTTTCAGAATAATTCTGAAAAATGTTTGTCGGTCAACCATAGGAAGAATTTCATAGAAAGCTCGGACTTTCCCTGAGTCTTTCTAAAAGAAACCGATTTTTAAAATTATTTCTCTGAAAATATCAGAAAAATTCTCTGACAATCACTGAAAATTGCTCTGATAATATCTGAAAGAACCTCTGATTTTCTCTGACTTTTCGTACTTTTCAGAGAAAGTCAGAGTTTTCTCTGAAACTAAATATACCTGATTGTTCTGAAAATCTCTGATTTACGTGCCAAATTCTCTGAAAAAACTAATAACTTCGTTGATATTTTACGCCGGTTTATATTTTTATATTAATATAAAAGAGAAAATGTATCGTTTCTCTTCTTTTTTTTTTGTTGAAAGATACTTGGTGAAAATATATGTAGAAAATTTTACCTTAAAGGTAAATATTTCCTGATATTGACATAACGGTGACGGTACAGAACTTTCACGAAAATTACTTTGTACTTGACTCTATTAAAAGTACTTCAAAAATTTCAAAAAGTACTTCAAATACAATACTTGAAGTACCTGAGGTACTTCAGTACCGTATTTGAAGTCCAAAATTATTACCATGTACTTGCAGTACTGCCCAGCTCTGCTTTTAACACCAAAATGGTGTTAATACTAACACCGATTTTTACACCACTCACACCATTGCACTTTACACCGCCGATTTTTTACAGTGTACGTTTCCTTGCGATCGGCTGCCATATTTTGAATTAACTAATAATCGAGCAAAACGTCTAACACTGTCGCAAATTAATTTCAACACCACTGTGAAGTCCTAAACGATCATGCGAGAGCACCATTTGGTGTAGTTATGACACCGTTAAAACCATAATGGAAACATTCTATAGTGGCTAAATGTAAGACTTCCTAGGTACACTACCATTTAACATCAAACTGTGTCGACTTCTACGAAAAACAACACCATTGAGCGTCAACATAGTGCATCACGCCATTTGATGTTAATTTTTATCAGATTTACACCGCATTACCGATATACCACAGGATGACTGTACTTTTAACAACAAAATGGTGTTAATTCTAACACCGATTTTTTCACCACTCACATCATTGCACTTTACACCGCCGATTTTTTACAGTGTAGGGAAACGATCGTGGAGGAACTCCTATTTAAATGTTACCGATTTACGTGTTTCGTTACGTCATTCCCGCTAAAGTTCAGAAGGGCCTCGCGAGCCAGAGGGCAGTAGTATTCGGATTTCGTGAAATAATCGTAACGCTTGCCGATCGAGAATTACGTGTAATATTTAGTCTGCCTCGAGACGTCGTCGAGACGCCTCGATCTCAAGTCGCGCTCCCGTGTTGACAGTTTTTCTGTCCGGTCGCGATCGCGATAAATCGGTTCTCGCGGTATACACGGCTCTCTCGCGTTGCGTCTGTTTTTGAGTGAGTTTCGCGTTTTACCTGTGTTTTCGCGATTTTATTAAAATAAAATCAGCCTGGTTTCACGCAGTGATTAAGTGCAGTTTCGTGCTCGGCGATTCCGGACATACTTGGCTCTCGCCTTCACGGATTATTTCCCCTCTATTTGGTGAGTTTCCGAAGTTATTTCGCCTGAAATAAATTAAAGAATTTTCACTGAAATTCACTGCTGGTGCTACCGATGCTACCGATGCAGCGTTAACGTTCCTACCACGCGTAACATATACCGATCAATTTATAGAGATTCTCTTCTCGATGCGTTCAAGCATGTTCTCGCGAATTTTTAGCCAATAAATTAATTTTGTTCTCTCGATGCCTTTGGACTTTCGCAGAGATTAGAGTCTTGTGACTCTAATCTCGCTCACGTTGATGCACTCAGGGCATACCGGTTTACCAATTCCGGTGAAACAAAAATTGGTAATTTTCTTTTGTTTCGTTGCGGAGTGCGTGAGTTCCACTCGAACTCCAGGGCATACCGGTTTTTTAATTCCGGTGAAATAAAAATTAGCTGACGCTCACCGGGTTTTGCGAGTGCTTTCGCGGGGGTCGACGGCCGAAGGTGACATTACCGATTTTGTTTGCGCGATTTATTGTCGAATGTAAATTACGTTAACGAAAAATACGTCACAATTCATGTCTAATTTTTTTACGCAAGGATCTATATGTGTTATATTTTTTATGGCTATTTTCAGCAAAAAAAAATGGGAAATGTATTTTTTTTATTGCAATTTTATTTGATGTATTTTTAAAGTGAGATATCGATTGCCAGAATTTAAAAATCTGTAAAAATTCTGAAAAATAATTTGTTCGATAACAAAATTTTCTAGCTTATAGCCAAAGTCGGGAAGATTTTTCGTACTACAGTTTTTAAGCTTTTTTTAATTTAAAAAATGATTTAAAAATAGAAAAAATAATGTTACTCGTACGAAAAGTCTACTTTTACATAAGTACAGGAATAATAAAAAAATCAAGATACATAAAGTTTCATTCGACAAAGATTTTAAATGATTTAATTATTTAGTACTTGGAGTACTTAAAATATTCCAAGTAACGAGTACTTCCAGTACTTGTACTTGGAGTACTTTGCCCAGGTCTGATATATATTGAATTATGAAAATAACTTTTTTCATGCCATCAAAATTATATAATATACATTGAATTAATTAGTTCATGAAAAAACAGAATTCTTTTGTTTTTAAATTTCTTTGCCCGACATCAATATTATATGACACACGGGTTTGAATTTAAAAAAATCCATTTCCGAAACTATCGAATTAAAGAATTTGAAAAAAATGCACATAGAGTACCTTTAAGTATTACAACTATATGGCCATTAATTATGAATCCAATTCCGAGTGTGTACAAAAAAAAAGTGTCCCAGTTGGTGGAGTTCATTATGGGTTGCATTTCTTCATAATTTATTTACTCTTGAAAATATACCTGAAAAATTTTCTTGACTTTATTCCAACCTCGTCCATCAACCTACATATTGTCTCGCTTGTGTCTTTTGCCTCGACGCTCTTTCGTAATCCGGAAAAACGTCTAGCAATATCCTACAGCAGCATGGATTTTTCTCTCTCTCTCTCTCTCTCTCTCTCTCTCTCTCTGTTCCTGTTTTTTTTTCTTGCCTTTTAAATTTTACCTTATTATAGGAAATGAAGTCTCACTCCTTGTGTCGCCAAGGGTATTGCGATTTTCTTTTGCATCGACAATGCACTTTTCGAAAGGTTGCGTTAGTTGCAGCAAAGCTGCACATTTAATGGATATATCGAGGCGACTTTGACTTATGTAGAATTTACTTTAATTCCAACATTATCATTCAGGTATTAGGCAAATATCGAGCAAAGGATCAGTGCTGAGCTTTTCAGACCTTCACTATTTTTTTTCCACTGATCATCGTCACAGAAATGATTGAGAATTTTTTTTAGATGGAACTGCAATCTCTTTTATTTAATTCCTCATAGAGGAGGGGAAAAAAAATATTGCAAAATTAAACGTTGTGAAAAAAGAGAATGTTTTGTTCCTTTTTTTTTTTTTTTTACTTGTCTGTTGCTTCACCCAAGATTTGCAAAATTCTAGCGACACTTGAGAGGTTGTAGAACTTGAAAAGAAAAATATTACTTGTTTCCTGCATCCGCTGAAGACATGTCGACCTTTTTTTTTTTTTTTTTTTTTTTTTTTCTTCTCTATTCTTTACTTTATATCTTTTTGGTCGGTGATGTCTCCTTTGCTTTACTTCTTCGGCTGGATTCTAGAGTTCGCATGCAGTTCATATTTCTGTCAGAAACTTCCTTCAACTAGCTTTCCACTCCATTCCCGGTCCCCTAAAACTTTAGTTCGTTGTCTGTGTGGAGTTCTTGAAACGCGAGGGAGCTTCGGTCTGCCCTGGCTTTATATTCGCTTCGGCTCGTTTCCGTATTCTTATTCCGCATCATCCCCTTTAAGTTTTCAAAGTATATTCATCTTTTACAAACAAACAAACAGAGAAAAATTTCTAATATTTTTTTTTGCAAACAAATTAATTTTCAATAAAGTTGTGGAGTAGAACTTTGCACATTTCTCCTTCTCATTTATTTCGACTTTCTAGAAATCCACTTCTATGAGGAATCTTATTTATCAATTTTGCCTTTCTCATAGAAGGAAATATTTTGAAAAATGGATTAATGACTAAAAATCAAATAATGAATTAACGAACCAATGCAATAAAAAATGTACACAAATGTTTCTACATGAGGAAGCAAAAAGGAACCAAAAATATAAATAAATTGCATTTATATTTTGTACTTGAAAATTTAAAAAAATTATGCAAAGTAGAACTTTGCACATTGCTTCCTTATTAAATTTCATTTTTCACGAAACCACCTCTATGAGGAAGTTTATTTATTAATTTTGACTTCCTCGTAGAGGAAGCTTTGTGAAAAATGAGATTTAATGAGGAAGCAACATTTGATGAGAAAAATGAAGATGCTGATGAATAAAATTGATCAGAAGTGCACATTTGTTTATTTCAACCCTATGATAATATTCTCCCCGAGTGAAAGAGAGTTTTGCAAGATTTTCTCTTTTGTGCTGAACTGTCGAGTGAACCCTCCCATGTAGTGCACTACATTGTTGTTACGTATATGAAACGTGTTGTACGAACACCGTGAATTGTTTCGACGAGAACGCTATGCTGCTGTGCAAGTGACGCTGCGACTGACGGTTATTCGATTTACATCCGTTATACCATCCAGAGGCTTCAACGTGCGAGTTACGCTTTTTTTTTCTTTATTTTTTTTTTTTTTTTTTTTTTAATTCTGTCTACACGATAATTGCGTTCTCCTGCGGACATTACGTTTGTCTTCCTGAACAACAACAAAAACGACAGTACGATTTTTTTTTTTTCGTTCATTTAACGACAATGTCTTGCCCTAAAATATCGGCAATTTTTTTTTTTTTTTTAATTTTTACTTCATAAAATATACTAGAATTTTTTCAAATTTTAATCTCGACAGTAGTTATGGCTCGTGAGAGTCAGACAAGCTCGGCGCAAAACAGAGCTTTGTAATTTGTGTTATGCTCTACGTTCATCGTAAAAAGAAGAACACTACCTGTTATTTATAATGCAAAAGTTAATTCATTAGATTTAATTATTAAATTGCAGGGGTCCCAGTTATTACGTGAGACAGTCGAAGTGCTTCCCAAGCTTCCCTCGTGGACTGTAAAATATATCTCATGAAAATTTCACATTGTCGTACACGCTTAAATGGCGAGTTACTCGCATTTCCAAAAACTTTGCACTCGAGTGCAAACAATGTCTGCTTCCTCGTAGAGGAAGCTTTGTTTTTATATATAAATTTTTTTTTTTTTTTTTAGATTTTCATATCAGGACATTAAAAATGGTTTAAAATGTTGTGAACATTTTTGAAAAATTGTTTAGATAGTTTTTGGAAAAATTGTTTAGATAGTTTTTGGAAAAATGAAAAAATGATGAGGAAGCATCCTTTTTTTTTTAGTTCGATTTCTGTTGCCCTCGAAAATATTATTTTTTTATTATGTGTCAATGTTAAAGTCCACCACGTCGATATGTTTTTAGGTGTCAGCTTATATTCGAGAATATTTTTCTTTCGAAGTGCTTCCTCGTGGAGCCCTCTGTTAAAATCCCACATTCGACTTTATCCAGTTTTTCCATCGTGTTTCACACCCTCAGGCACCATAATAAAGGCTATCTTGCTCTATGCCCTCCCTTCTGCATCTTCATCCACTTAATTGGCCCACTTCTTTTGTTTTCAAACTCGTGGGATTCTCCGTGCTTCCATTTGTACCCCCCAACGACGTGGTAAATGGACCTAAAAAAAATGCCAAAAAATGGGCTTCTTTTTTTCATCATCTCTTAGATAGAACTAAGAATTATAGACTCGTGACAGACACAGTGATCCACTGTGGTCAGCCACAATGAGAAAGCGAATATAAAATGTACGTTTAACATTTTTGTCACTCCACTAAATTTGACAAAAAAAAAAAAACATGAATAACAAACAATTAAAAGGAGGAATGCAAAGTAGGACTTTGCACACTGTTTTAGATTTCTCATCGAGGAAGTTTTGTAAAAATTCAAAAGACAAATAATAATTGAAGTAAAGATAATTTTAGATTTATTTAATTTAAGAACTCTAAAAAAGTTTGTTTCCAGAGTTCTATATTTGTAGATTTAACTCAACTGCTAAATATTTGTGGCTACTCGAGGACGCACAGACATTTTTTTTTTTCGAAAAAAATTTGAAATCCAATAAAATTGGAAATGGTGTTTTATTTCTTTTGAAAAATACTGGAAATATAACTGCTGAAATCGAGCCTGCCGAATGAAGACCAATGATTTGTTCATGGTAAACAATTGGACAAGGTATTGCACAAGGTATTCAGTTTTGTCATTGTCATCATGTTTGTTAATTTCTGAATATTTGGCATTATTAAGGTTATTCGAATATGATTGACACGAAGTTTTGCAAAATATTGAGAGTGTGAAAATTAATAAAATATTGAAATGAGATATTGACTTGACTAGCTCGATGTCAAATCTAGATTTGTATTCCAGGATAAGATTTGGATTACAAATCTAGATTTGGATTCCAAGATAAGATTTGGATTCCAAGATAAGATTTCGATTCCAAGATAAGATTTGGATTGCAAATCTAGATTTGTATTCCAAGATAAGATTTGGATTCCAAGATAAGATTTGGATTGCAAATCTAAATTTGTATTCCAAGATAAGGTTTGGATTACAAATCTAGATTTGTATTCCAAGATAAGATTTGTATTCCAAGATAAGATTTGGATTCCAAGATAAGATTTGGATTGCAAATCTAAATTTGTATTCCAAGATAAGGTTTGGATTACAAATCTAGATTTGTATTCCAAGATAAGGTTTCTATACCAAGATAAGATTTGTATTCCAAGATAAGATTTGGTTTACAAATCTAGATTTGTATTCCAAGATAAGGTTTGGATTACAAATTTAGATTTGTATTCCAAGATAAGGTTTGGATTACAAATTTAGATTTGTATTCCAAGATAAGATTTCTATACCAAGATAAGATTTGGATTCCAAGATAAGATTTGGATTGCAAATCTAGATATGTATTCCAAGATAAGATTTGGATTGCAAATCTAGATATGTATTCCAAGATAAGATTTGTATTCCAAGATAAGATTTGGTTTACAAATCTAGATTTGTATTCCAAGATAAGGTTTGGATTACAAGTTTAGATTTGTAGTCCAAGATAAGGTTTGGATTACAAATTTAGATTTGTATTCCAAGATAAGGTTTGGATTACAAATCTAGATTTGTATTCCATTTGTATTGTAATCCAATAAAATCGGAAATGGTGTTTTATTTCCTTTGAAAAGTACTGGAAAGATAACAGTTAAAATCGAGTATGACAGCTCCACAAATGTGGAGCTGTCAGACTCGATTTCAGCTCGATTTCAGCTCGATTGATGAAGCCATTCTCGATTGATAAAACCAAACACACACACACACGCACACATCCAGATACTTTTTCCAAACCACTTTTATTGATGTTTTTCGATCACTCAAAGTGTCCCGACACGAAAACTTCGAAAATGAAATTTCACTATTGCTTTCTTTGCAAAGTAAGTGGATAATATTATTATTTTTTTTCTCCGAAATGTTATTTACGGAGCTCTGATTATAATTATCGTGTATACTGATAATAATTAGGCGTCAAACACAAGAAAAATACAAAATAAAAATAAAAAAGTTGCACAAACAATGCTCACTGTACTGAAATAGCGACAATTATTCCAGCAACGTTCCAAATTATTCTGATATCAGCAGTAATTTTGTATACGCAAATTCGAAAATAAAAATTCTAGTGTTTGCACGTTCCGACGCGCGGCATTCTGAAAAGACCTGGAATAATTTGTATATCTTTTTTCTCCCCTGTATAGCCACTGGCTAAAGCTTAACCCACAGGTAGCCTTTGATAGCAAAAGTAGCAGAGAGAGGCCCTCTCTTCCCCACCTCTGTTTATTCTTAACACGTAGCACTCCATGAATTTTAAATACTAGCTCGCTTTACTAACGATAAAATGTCTTAAGTCCTTGAAAAATCCACCGCTCCATACTTCAGCAAAAAGTTCAAAAGTCTTTGAGGGGGGGTGAAAAAAAAAAGAAAAGAAATGAAATGAGGGAAAAACACTATAGCTGGAGAACAGAAGACAGAGCTGTGTAGCTAAACTACGTTTTGTACTTAAGTTTTGTAATGGATCTTCGATGTTCATGCTTTGGTAAATAACTTTTCCCACGGGATGTTAAGCATATGGGGCATCCCAAGTCAATTCGCGTGGTCAGATCGGCCTGATTCTCCTGGATTCAGTTGACGAATTTTGTTTTGGCATATTTTGGTCCTAAAAGAAGTGGATATTTTTTTCAGATTTTTATCACTTGTTTTCCCCTATAAATGAATATTTTTCCCATAACTTTTGAGTAAAAATGAATTTCGATCAGGTCTGAAAAAAAATAACTTCTTTTTTTTGGACCAAAACATGCCCAAAAGAATTCGCCAACTGATCCCGAGGGGTTCACAGGTCGATGACCAAGTGAGTTGAACTGGAATAACCCATATATAGTATATATGTAATGTACTGCTTTCGCGGTACGACTGAAGTAATGTGCAATATTCTTTTCATCTTGGTTTCGTGAAACATTCCTCTTGTTCCATTCTCGCTTTCGTACATCCTCGAGGAATAACTCTTCTGGAATGTCAGACGTTAAAGAACGATGTTTCGGACAAACGTTCCCGTCTCGCAACTGCCAAATGAGAAAATTCGTTCGAGCAAAGTTTAACGAGACAGCACGAAGTTCTACAACCGCAGTTTTTGGCTGTCTGAGCGCTGCTCCACAGTGCTTCAGGACTATCTCAATTGATAAATGCAATTGATCAATGTTTGCAGAGCCACCAAATTGGATTGAACTTGTTTAAGACTCTCTATATATATATATATATTTTTTTTTAAATCCATTCGACAGTGTTTAATAAATCGTTCGTATTGTCGATAAAAACATTTGAAAAATTAGATTTATCCTCTTGTTTTCAAGATATCGAAACACTGAAATCCAATTGTGTGTCATCTCATTCAGAAAAACTAGGGTTTCTCGCGTCAGAAGCAATCAGTGTTACCCTCTCTTCTCGACAAACTTTTAGCCCCTGTTTTATCCATCAAAAGCTGTATATCGAATTTCAATAATCTTAAGTGCTCGGAAATGAAGACTGGTATGCAACATATAGAAAAAAATGGAGCATCTAAATTATGTGAGATCACTCGATTAAAAATAAGGACAAAATAATATTCTGGAATTCAATTTTTTTGTTATTTTGGTACTGGCTTTATAGGGGAAATTAGAGACCCTAATAGGGAAATCCATAAAGACCTCATATTTTCATCCATAACCAACCCAGCAGGATTTTCCTTAGATTTTCAAATTGGGCTCCTAATAGAATCGTGTGGCGAAAACTAGAAAGGGCCAAGTTGGAGCCCTAACGAATTTTCTGCCCAGTTATTGCCAGTATTGGGATTATACTGACTATTCGCAGATGGGTTTTATCGATTTGTCATCTATTCTGCGATATCTCCTGATCAGGATAAGAAAACTTGGTGGCCAGGCCTCTTATTACATTAAACAAATCATCGAATCTGAATAATAATCGACCGTCCGGATTAATAGGGGAATTTGTGAGCTTTTTCCAGAGTTAGTTCTTTGGACTTTGAGAACTACCCCTTGGCTAATCGTTTACATACAGAGATAAATGAAACATCCAAATTGTGTGAGATCACTCGATTAAAAATAAGCACAAATTAATATTCTAGAATTCAATTTTTTTTGTTATTTTGGTACTGGCTTTATAGGGGAAATTAGAAACCCTAATAGGGAAATCCATAAAGACCTGGTATTTTCATCCATAACCAACCCAGCAGGATTTTGCTTAGATTTTCATATTGGGCTCCTAATAGAATCGTGTGGCGAAAACTAGAAAGGGCCAAGTTGGAGCCCTAACGAATTTTCTGCCCAGTTATTGCCAGTATTGGGATTATACTGACTATTCGCAGATGGGTTTTATCGATTTGTCATCTATTCTGCGATATCTCCTGATCAGGATAAGAAACCTTGGTGGCCAGGCCTCTTATTACATTAAACAAATCATCGAATCTGAATAATAATCGACCGTCCGGATTAATAGGGGAATTTGTGAGCTTTTTCCAGAGTTAGTTCTTTGGACTTTGGGAACTACCCCTTGGCTAATCGTTTACATATAGAGAAAAATGAAACATCCAAATTGTGTGAGATCAGTCGATTACAAATAAGCACAAATTAATATTCTAGAATTCAATTTTTTTGTTATTTTGGTACTGGCTTTATAGGGGAAATTAGAAACCCTAATAGGGATATCCATAAAGACCTGGTATTTTCATCCATAACCAACCCAGCAGGATTTTGCTTAGATTTTCATATTGGGCTCCTAATAGAATCGTGTGGCGAAAACTAGAAAGGGCCAAGTTGGAGCCCTAACGAATTTTCTGCCCAGTTATTGCCAGCATTGGGATTATACTGACTATTCGCAGATGGGTTTTATCGATTTGTCATCTATTCTGCGATATCTCCTGATCAGGATAAGAAAACTTGGTGGCCAGGCCTCTTATTACATTAAACAAATCATCGAATGTGAATAATAATCGACCGTCCGGATTAATAGGGGAATTTGTGAGCTTTTTCCAGAGTTAGTTCTTTGGACTTTGAGAACTACCCCTTGGCTAACCGTTTATATCTTAAGCTTTCCCCAGCTAACCCAAGGTCCGCGTTCCCTCCCTCGTATCAGCCCTTGGCTCTTCACTCCACTACCTTGGCTTTCGCGAAGGAAGTTCCTTATACGTCGGTTTAGCCTTCTCGTGCTATCTATACGACCCCTAGTAGCCTATTTAGCCCCTGGGCTTTCGGCACGATTTGGGCTCTCGTGTATATTTCTGCAAATCGGTTGGAACGAAAGGTCCTTCTTGAAACACCTACTTTACGCTGTAGAAGAATAAATGCAACCTGTGGAACACGGTGAGCTGTATAAGCGTTCAACGGTTTATTTTGAGCTTTTTGTACACTTTTAAAATATGAACACCCACGTAAAAATGAAGTGTCAAATATGGAAAAATACATTTTTGTTGAATATCAAAGATCGTTAGGAAATTTAAAAAAAAAAACTGTTTGGTATCAGAATAATTTATTTGGAAATTGAATTTTTGCTGTATGACCTAAATTAGCAATGACCAATAAATATATGGGGCAACACACGTCAAGTCGGCCATCCCAATTTTTCATGTCAAGAAAACGTCCTCATATTTCTCACAGGATCTTGGACCAGTTGAGGAAAAAATGTAGGAATTTTTTCAGATTTTTTTTATTGCATATTCCAGTCATTGAAAATTGCTAAAAATAATCATTGTTGATTTTTTAACGCCAATACTACGGCTCGCAAAAAAAATCTTAAGAACATAAAATCTTGGATTTTCAGCGTACTTTTCAGCAACATTTTTTGTAAAATTCTCCGATTTCATTTTATGCTATTTTTCTAATTAAATGAAGTTGTTACTTTTTTTTCCTCCGAAACGACATTTCCGATTTAGCTGAAATTTTCACATTTTGTTCTTTGAAATATCTAGAATCTCGGACTATTTTGGAAGAATTCGATCTGCAATAATTATTCCTTTTATTTTAGATGTTAGATAAAAAAATGAATTAAAATCCCCAAAAAAAAAAAAAAACGTCAGCCTAATGGGAACTGTTTTTACGCTTCTCTCAAATTTCTCAGCATTTTTCTATTTATATTTGACATCGCCTTTTACATGTGCGATAAAAAAAAATTACGTTCAAAGTGAACCGTTTTTAACATCGTTAAAACTAACGCGCACCAAAAGCCTCTTTTTCATTTCACAACAATAAGAATACCAACGTTTTTTTTAATCACCAAGACGTTGGCTTTAAAAAACAATGCTCGTTTTCGGTCGGTAGATTTGTTTGGTTATAAAAAGAGAATGGATGGCAGCAAAAAAGGGTGCATAATAAAACAATAATAAGTCAGGTATAACAGAGAGGCAATTTTCATATTTATACGTTTCATTTGTATGGCCACGCAAACCCATAGATTGCAATCTAGCGAATCGCTGGGAAAACTGGCTGATTCCCGAGCAACGATTTATCTTAGAATTGTGTGTGCCCCTTACGAGCGTTATTAGGGTCCCCGAAGAAACAGACGATAGCACTAAAACCGCCAGACGAAATCGGTGTAAGAGCGAGACGAGACAACAGCTGAAAACTGACGATGAAGGGAAATAAGGGTGAACTGCAGCGTGAGCGAGGTAGATATAGGGCGGCTGTATAAGGGACGGAAGGCAAAGAGGGACGAAGTAGGGCGAATCAGGAAGGCGCGAGACGGCGAACGCGAAGGACAGGGGCGTCAGTATTGACCCAGTTGGTGGCGCTCGTTGTCGCGCATTACACGTACACACCCCAAAAACCTGTTACCTGTTTCACCAGGTGAAATTCTACAGACTGCATTCATATGTATTTACAATACATGTACAATTTATATGATAACTTATATATATATATATATATATATGTGTGTGTGTGTACATTGCATATAAGAATGCATCTTTAAGAGGGCATTCTTACTTCCAGCATTTTGGTGTACATATATGGGCATTCGACGTCAAGTAGACGACCCCATTTCTGCTGTCAAAATCAGATGGGACTGAAAAGTTTGCAGTTATTAAAATGATTTGTGCGGACCGATAGATTTTGGAAAAAAAAATGTTTGAGTTTATTTTTTTTTGGAGCATGTGAGAATAGGCGGACGAGGCTACTTGACGTGAAATGCTTCATGCATTTGTACGAAGGCGAAGCAACAGTGTAGCTCGAGCTTGGCTGTGCTCATTCACTAGTAAAAATGAAAGTAACAGTTTTTTTTACAAGGATTTTTTTTTTTTTTTAAAGACTTGATTTTGGTGTTGTTAATGTTGCAACTATTGTTGTTAAGTATTCCCAATATATTTGATATCATTTTGCTTCCTCGTGGAGGAAGCTTTGTTTTTGTGATTTTTTCTTCCTTTTTCGAGACTTTCATGTCAGCATACTCAGAATGGTCGAAAACGTCGAGAAAAGTGATTTGTACGAAATGTCTGTATGTGTGTGTATGCGTATGTGCAGATTTCTTTGTAAGCACGATAACTGTCGTTATTTTAGCTGTATCTTCTTCAAATTTGGCACACAAGTGGGCTGTCATACAGTAACGTTTGGGATTGTAGCTGACGCGAATCGGCTGAAAACTAGAAATTTCACAGGATTTTGAAAATTTTGAAAAATTCATTTTCATCCTATAACTTTCGAAAATTATAAGATATCGGACTGAAATTTTGTACGTAAATGGACTACTATCAAACTATGATGTGTACCAAATTTTGCGAGAATCGATAGAGTGGTTCTGACTTTATTGTAATTTCAATGTTTTTGTTTGAATGTCTGCAAAGACTTCAGACTCCTGTAAATTCTGAGATATCCGGCTGCAATTTTCGACATGATTACACGATTATTGATTATCAATGATGATTATCAATGATGATTATCAATGATGATTATCAATGACGATTATCAATGACGATTATCAATGACGATTATCAATGACGATTATCAATGACGATTATCAATGACGATTATCAATGACGATTATCAATGACGATTATCAATGACGATTATCAATGACGATTATCAATGACGATTATCAATGACGATTATCAATTATGATTATCAATGATGATTATCAATGACGATTATCAATGACGATTATCAATGACGATTATCAATGACGATTATCAATGACGATTATCAATGACGATTATCAATGACGATTATCAATGACGATTATCAATGACGATTATCAATGACGATTATCAATGACGATTATCAATGACGATTATCAATGATGATTATCAATGATGATTATCAATGATGATTATCAATTACGATTATCAATTACGATTATCAATTACGATTATCAATGACGATTATCAATGACGATTATGAATGACGATTATCAATGACGATTATGAATGACGATTATGAATGACGATTATGAATGACGATTATCAATGACGATTATCAATGACGATTATCAATGACGATTATGAATGACGATTATGAATGACGATTATCAATGATGATTATCAATGTTGATTATCAATGATGATTATCAATGATGATTATCAATGATGATTATCAATGATGATTATCAATGATGATTATCAATGATGATTATCAATGATGATTATCAATGATGATTATCAATGATGATTATCAATGATGATTATCAATGATGATTATCAATGATGATTATCAATGATGATTATCAATGATGATTATCAATGATGATTATCAATGATGATTATCAATGATGATTATCAATGATGATTATCAATGATGATTATCAATGATGATTATCAATGATGATTATCAATGATGATTATCAATGATGATTATCAATGATGATTATCAATGATGATTATCAACAAAGGAACTGTTGACATATCGGTAAATTTCAATTTTGGTGAATAAAGCAGAAAAAAAATGCCGAAAAAAAGGATCGAAATTTTTTGCAGATTTATCTTAAATATCGTTCACATTTGGACTATCATTGAACAAAATTTGAGTACAAATTTGACGCGAATCGGTCAAGCGGTTCAAATTTTATGGCATTTGAACAGGGTTTGAGCGAAAATTCGGCGCAAATCGGTCGAGTGATTCCATTTTTATGACATTTGGCATTTTTTTAAATGTCATTCGAGCTCAAACAAGCCTGCAACGTAGAACCCTGCAAATTGCTTCCTCATTATTTTTTGCTTCTTACAAAGCTTCCTCTGCGAGGAAGCCAAAATCGATCAACATACTTCCTCATAGAAGTAGGTTTCTAAACAGCAAAAAATAATGAGGAAGCAATTTACAGGGTTGTACTTTGCATTTTTTTTCCAAAAAAAAATCGTGAATTACATATCGATTTTTTGTTGAGTCTTTATGATTTTGCCAAACTAAAATCTCGAGTTTTTAAACAAATTATATCAATAAAGTAAAACATTGTGCTTCGATCATCAAAGCAAACATTTTTTGCTGAAAGATTTGATAATCAGACTTTTTGTTGTTGTTGTTGTTGTTGTTGGTGTGTTTAAGCGCTTTCAATGTTGACGAAGACTCGACTAAAATATATCAAAGTGTGTCGGAATTACTCTTTTGTGTGATAAAAATTGCATTACCGTGCGTGGAAAACGTAGAGGCGAAGTTTCTCTATGCGGTATCACATTTCCTCGGTGCTTGCTCGCAACGTCGTGGGCAATCCTATTGCAGTGTGCAATGTGTATGTATGCAACGCTGTCGCACTCTGTCTTCCAGCTCTCTGGTATACACGCGCGGCAATCCTCTAGACAATTTTAATGAAACGCATCACGTCCTTTCCTCGTTTTTACACGCAGTCGCGAACACGTGGATTTAGTTCACTGGAGGCAGAAAAACCTTCTTACTTTATTCCATTAGGAGACTTCATCATCCAACGACCCTTCTTAGCACGAAATATTCAGTTCTACTATTTTCTTCTTGTTTGTTGAACTGCCATCTTGTGTTATTCCATCGTTGTATGCTTTCAACTATAATAACAAAAAGGTTTAAAAGTCTCATTTGAAAAATTTAAAAATGGTTATAAGGGCATAATTAATGACACATCATATATTTATTATTATTGGGCTTTGCAGTAATTTCGTTCTTAGGATCGAACTTAAAATCCAAGTTAGGATAGAACTTAAGATGAAAATTAGGATCGAACATAACAAAAAGGTTTAAAAATCTTATTTCAAAAATATAAAAATGGTTATAAGGGCATAATTAATAAAACATCATATATTTATTATTATTGGGCTTTGCAGTAATTTCGTTCTTAGGATCGAACTTAAAATGCAAGTTAGGATCGAACTTAAGATCAAAATTAGTATCGAACATAACAAAAAGGTTTAAAAATCTTATTTCAAAAATATAAAAATGGTTATAAGGGCATAATTAATAAAACATCATATATTTATTATTATTGGGCTTTGCAGTAATTTCGTTCTTAGGATCGAACTTAAAATCCAAGTTAGTATCGAACTTAAGATCAAAATTAGGATCGAACATAACAAAAATGTTTAAAAGCCTCATTTCAAAAATATAAAAATGGTTATAAGGGCATAATTAATAAAACATCATATATTTATTATTATTTGGCTTCCCACTAATTTCGTTCTTAGGATCGAACTTAAAAAACTTGCAAATTGCTTCCACCTTATTTAGTATCCTTGACAAACCCTCCTTTCACAAAACTTCCTCTATGAGGAAGCCAAAATTGATCAACATTCTTTCTCATAGAGATAACTATGTAAAAAAAAAGGGCTTTGCCAAATGAGGAAGCAATTTGCAAGCTCCTACTTTGCAGACTTTTAATATTTATTTAAAAAAAATATTTTAAATACTTTTGATTCCCTTCTAATGCTATCTTTCTCTCAGCTGCAGATAGAATCTTTGTTGAAACAATACAATACCTATATCTCGTAGTATATGCTGACAGTATACACTTTTAGTATCGGATTGCCGTTAAATAAACTGCAAATATAAACAAAGAAATCTGTTGGACGATCTGTCCTAGATCTACATCTCGTAGAACTACGTAAAACACACACACACACACACACACACACACACATATATATACATATATACAATACGGGAAACCTGTAGCTGCTTTGCTTTGCAGTTCTCATTCAAGTGTAACACACAGACAGGAGAGCTAACACTCGGTTGGAAGTTGTGATGTTGCGGCTCACGTATTCCATTGCACTGCTTTCGAACGCACTATATATATATAGTATATGTAAAATACGTATGTTATGTATATATATATATATATATTATATATATATTCGTTCTCAACATCATCGTGTACATCCTGTATGAAGTTGGAAGCTGTGGGCGACCTGTTACCATTTCTCGACTCTGCATGCTGGCGTTATCTTTCGTTAGAGAACGACCAGTTTTTGTTCATTTATTCAGCAACGTTATCTGGTTTCATAAATTCCTATATCTATATTTATTATTCATTTTTATTTCTTCATTTTTATTCATTTGATTTATTTTCGTTGGGATGTTATTTATTATAAATAATCCATATTTCGGTTCTATTATTTTCCTCGCACTTCCAATGTCGGTCAATCAATTGTTTAGTAAATTATGCAACTGGCATTTAATAATATAATAATAATAATAAAATTTCAGCCTCATTGGCTGAAAAGCGTGAAGGGTGCCGATTGGATAGATATTTTAATTTTTTTTTTTTTATTTTGCTGAAAATATTGAATATTATAAGCGTCTCACATTTTATGTTCGATTGCTGAATTTATTGAGATCAGCATCGACGACTATATCTTATTTCACCACATTTTTTTTTTCTTTTTTCATTTAATTTTCGCCGAATTTTGTTGGTGAATATACCCATAAAATTCAAACCCTTTTTGTGGATGCTCGTAAAATTTAATACGTTTCACGAAAATGAAGTTTTGACACGCGTTCATGTGCGATTTTTCTTTTGTATGCGTTGCACGAAACCAGACTAGACGGGGTAGCTCTCAGGTGTTGACCGAATGAAAGTGGTTAAAGGGTCGCTCCGGGGTGATTTCGAAGTCGTAGCGTGGGCTTCACACTCCACCACTTCGCGTCTCTGAATCCCTTTCTTTCCCTTCCTCTCATATTTCTATAACGTGTCAAAAATTATTTAGTTAAATTGAAATATTAGGTTTGGTTATATGAATTTTTTACCTTCACGTACAAAGTATGTGATAAAAGAGAAAGTATTGCAATAAAAAAAAACCTCGACTCTCAGATTTTGATGGAAATACATGTATTGACAGTCCTAGAATCCAAAAACAACGCATTTATTCATTTCTGCCTATCTGTCCGTCCGTCTGTCTGTGTCAGTTGGCTGTCCGGAAACACAATAACTTTTGTAGAAACTTGCGGATCGCAGTAAAATTTTACATGTGTCTTCTACATATAAAAAGTAGTTTTGGTATTGAAAACCAATCCAATATCTCCACTCCTTCTGACACTTTACCTGAAACATGAAAAACGAAAAAAACTGCTTTTCACAGATAAAGTACCAAAAAGCATTGGTATTTTTTTTTGTTTCAAATTTAATATCAAAACTACATTTGATTCATCCAAATCTAAATCTGAATCTAAATTTAAATCTAAAATTTATTGCATTCTCATCACAAATAAACTGTGCAAAAGAGAGATGTCTGAAAATACAAAAACCAATACTGAATGACTCTGCGGGTCACAGAGAACCTTTTACTATGTTTTCTGTATTACGAAATGCATTCCTCGTATCGAAACACAAAACAAAGACCCAGTTCCTTCAAACACTTAACCTGAAGAGTGAGAAAAATTCGATAAACGGCAAAAAGCGTATTTTTAATACGGCAGACGGATTATTTTCATTCCCTGTAATATCTATATACGCGAAGGCTGATAGCGTGGGTATGAATAGGAAAGAGAAAGGCGAGGGATCCAAGGCGAACGAGAGGTTTGTGTAGGGCGCAGGTGCGGATGCCAACGGGGGTGCGCACCAGCGCGCCAAGGGTAGCGGTCACAGGATCATCACGAGGGCTACCCCTGGCGCTACCTCTGCCACTACTCTCCTGCTGCTGCTGCTGCTGCTGCTGCTGCTTCTTCCCCTTCCATAAACTCGATGTTTTCCATCTCCCTCTCGATTCATACCCACCTTTACCCCCGCCACGAAGGCCACCACATCGCCGCTAGTTTCTGTTGTTCGCTTACCCAAGTGCCCCGGTAGTCGTTCTCGCCGTTCGCCCGATTCGCTCGCGTTGCTTCCCGTTATTTCGCGCTCGTGTTGTTTCATCACGTAACGCGTGTTCTCTGTCATGAGAGGCCCTTTTCGCACGTATAAACGTCATCAATTACTGGAATAAAGGTCAGTGCAACAAAATTAAAAAAAAAAAAACAAAAAAAAAAAAAATCGGTTCTCTAAATTTCTAATTAAAAATTTCAGATTTTTAAATATTTTTAAATTTATTTGAAGTAAGCAAAAATACATTTTAAACGCCACCGAATAATCGGAAATTAATGTTTAATATGTGTGACTGCTTTTTTTTTTGGTCGGAAATAAAAATTTAATGAATGTGATGTTGTAAAAAAAAAGCAGAGATGTTGCGTAAATTTCGATGATCTATTGGAAGTCGATGATGGGATTTCTCTGACTATCAAATTTTATGGTTGTTGGGCTTTGTAGGGTGGACTTATTATTTTTTTTCTTTCTGGTTTTGAGTGTCGATGAGTATGCCTCTCGAGGTGGTGGGTTTGTATTATTAGTAGGCTCCTCGACACTGGCAAGTGCAGTAAATACTTGGGTGGTCGTAAACGTTACTAGACGTACATACTCTCTCGACTACTCCACCGGTCGTTAGGATGCGTCCGACCGTTTTCCGACACTCTTCAATCTCCTAAGGGATGAAAGCAAGTTACACGCGAAAGTCCTTTTATTTCCCTCGTGGCTTGTCGTTACAGTCTCTCCCCATTGTGACTTATTTTTTTTAGATCAAACCACATCGGTTTTTTTTTGTCTTTTTTTTTCTCCTCATAAAGGGCTGCGTTGGTCTTTGCACATTTTCTCTTAAATATTGAAATGAAATTATTTGAAATATTCAAAGCAGCCTGAAGATGATATCCCGAATGATGAGATGTATGCGCATCCTCAAATTTTTATGTCGTGCTAAGATTTTTCGTTCAAATTGGAGCAAACTGTTGGAAAAGCAAATTTATGAAAAATCCTCATTTTGGTTTTATTAAGTTGTAGTAGAATCGAACTTTGGACAAGTTTTCAGTAATTCCAGTAGAACTCAATGGAATTATTTCGTTGTATTCAAGAGTATTTCAGATGAATTCGAATTTAATGGAAATCAGAAACGATAATTTATTCGAAACTGGTACGTTAGAATCTTTATACAATCTACGAGCAGTTTGTCTACACTCTGAATAACATCAGTTATACGAAGCATTCTTGAAGCTTGATTTCCATATCTCTCGAAAGTTTCGATCACCCTCGACATTTCTTGTACTTTGCCCGCGGCTACATTGGATTTATAAGAAAATGTAATTCAATAAAATAATAATCCATTCGGAGATGGATGGCCTGATTTGTCATTAAAATTCGGTTTTATTCTTCTAAAGAGAAAATTTAATAAATTGAAAGTACATATTGTGAGTATTTCAATGAAAATGTAATTCCTCTTGTGACTATTTTTTTTTTATTTTTTATTTTTTTTTTTTTCATTCTTTCTTCCAACATCGTTTCGCCATTTTTCTCGCAGTGCTTACGTTCCTCTGACTCTCTCGGTGTCTCTCTGGCACGAGCATTTATTGGATTTTCGGTGGAACGGAAGCGAAAGTCGAAGAAAGGCAGAGAAACCCTGTCGAGCGAGGAGAGGCTGAGATCGAGGATCGAGTATCGATCAAGTGAGTCCGAGCTCCTTCACTCGGCCCTCTCTCACACAATCTTCAGCGATATATCCACCCTTCAGGGGGCCCACTCTTGAATCGCTCGAATCCCTGTAAAAGCTCCTTCACCCTTCTCTTACTTTCGTTCCTTTATTCCCGGGTACGAACTCTCGTCCCAGACCTCAACTACATTTCCATTTATATTTAATTTTCAATCGAATACCGGTGCATCTGATAAGGAAAATAATAAAAGGATTGACTTGAGAAATTGATGAAGAAATCTTTAAAGAAGAATTGCTTTTTCAGCTTCGAATAAATTGTTATATAAGGAAAAATATTATTATTGTTGAATCTTGTGAAAAAACATTTAAAATAAATAATTCTAGTTTTCACGAAAGATAGTAATAATAATAATAATAATAATAATAATAATAATAGTAATAATTTACCGAAAAAAAAAAAAAAGATTGTGTTCCATCATATAAACATGAAATAAAAACTTTATATTCCGTTGCGCGGAAAAAAAAGGTAGTATAACCGGTTTAAAATTTATTCGCGTTCGCGGATGTGCGCGTCGACGAACTAATTATACGTTTATATTTTCCGTATGGAAAAAGCAAACAAATGGAAAATAAGAGGCAACGAGAATTTTTCTCTCGGAGAAAAAGAAAAATAATGCGAAGACTTTGTGTTTTTTTTTAAATGTATACTTTAAAAATGTATTTAAAAAAATTATTGTTATTATTGTATTTAGTTATAACCGGAGGGGTGAGAAAAAAAAAAAAAAAAAAAGCGAGAAAAATAATCGGTGTCGAGGGGACTAAGGGTAAAGGGGGGGGGATGAGGTATGTCGGTGTCGTAGTATAACGTTGGAGGCGTGTAACAAGTGGCTCCATTATTTCGTGACCCTGCGACCAGACCTTTCATTTCTACTGGTGCTCGTTTTACCCTCATCCCCCCCCCCCCCCCCCCTCCTCCTCCTCCTCCTTCTTCGCACCCCCTATTTATCTGTCTATCCTTCGCCTCGTTTCGGGCTACGAGGCTTTCGATCTTTACCGATATTTCCAGAATTTCGCGAATACGACGACATTTCCTGTCTCAATTTACGGATACTCCCAATTTTTGTCATTTGACAGTTTTCAAACGCTGCACTTGGTTACACGTAAATTGAAGTGAGATTCCAGTGTAGTTCCTTAAATGTGATTTTAGATTTGACATATTCATGGTTTAAATGATAAAGGGGACAAAAAATTGGTCTGTTTAGGTGTGAAAGAGTCTTTTTGGTTTGGCATGTATGGGGCATTCTTTATCAATTGGACTATTTTTTTTTTCTATTTATAATTTTTTTTTTTTTTTTTCACTTATTTTAATAGAATTCATTTTACTCTTGATTTTACACACATACGGAATCAATAGAAAAAAGCCTGCAAAGAGGAACCTTGCAAATTGCTTCCTCATTATTTTTCATTTTTTTTTTTAAATTAAAATTTTTTTTTTTTTTTTTTACATGTATTCAAAGTAGAACTTTGCAAATTGTTTTTTTCTACAAAGCTTCCACTATAATGAAATACGTTTATCTACTTTGGCTTCCTCATAGAGGAGTTTTCTTATAAAGAAAACAATTTACAATGTTCTACTTTGCATACATGTAAATATTTTTTAAAAAATGAAAAATAATGAGGAAGCAATTTGCAAGGTTCTACTTTGCAGCCTCGTTTGTACGTGAAAGACATTTTTATCGACATTTTTACTGATTCACGAATTTTTTTCATCACAAAAATTAAAAATATTTGATATTTTCTTGATTATTTAGTCAAATATATTTGTTATAAATTAAATAAATAAATGTGAATCCGATATCTTTTAATTTGTCCAAGCTAGTGGACAAATGAGATTTTTCAAAAATATAAAAAATGTTATAAAATTCGAATTGATCGACCGATTTGCGCGAAATTTCAATTAAAACCTTGTTTTAATTCAAAAACAAATTTAAGCCCGATACCTCATAATTTCCGCGAGTGAATGCTCGAACGATATTTTTCAAAAATTAAAAAACGTCATAAAATTTGAAACGTTCGAGCGATTTGCATAAAATTTATACCCAAACCTAGTTCTAGGACAATCCACATTTTTTTTTCGCCACAGCAATGTTTTGCTTTTTTTTTTTTTAATAAAATCGAAATTTATCGACATAGCGATAGTTCCTTAAAATAAATTCATCTTCGATACTCAATAATTGTGAAATCACCAGGCAAATTGCAGCCGGTCATCCCAGAATTTAAAAAAGTACAATTGTTTACGAACATTTAAAAAAAAAATTAAAATCACAATAAAATTTGAAGCACTCTATCGATTCTCACCAAACTTGGCACCAATCACGGTTCACTCTAATTTCGTCTCTGTTCCAAATTTCCGTCTGACATATCGCAATTTACAAAAGTTGTAGGGCGAAAAAGATTTTTTCAAAATTTTCAAAATGCAGTAAAATTTGAATTTTTCAACCTATTCCCATCAACTGCCAATCCCAAAAGTTGTTGAATGATATATTTGAGGAAAATACATGAAAAATTGTGGCAGTTTCGTGGCAAACAAGTAAATTTTCACCTACAGACATTTCGTAAAAATCACTTTTCTCGACATTTTGAACCATTCTGAGTATGCTGACATGAAAAAATCCGAAAAAAAATTCACGAAAACAAAGCTCCCTCTATGAGGAGTCAATTTCAGATCATCCAGACCATATTTCGAGAGGTATAAAAGTTTTTTCAAAACCACACAGTGGCTCACTTGCTAAAGAACGACTCGCATATATTATTAATTGATAAAATCTCGTGAGGATCGTTATACAGTATCCTGAATGCCACTCACGGGAATCCTGTGCAATGAGCGTGTACGTCTATGTTTAAGAGACGACAGAGTCTGATTGATCGATGCTGATGCGATTTGATTAAACTGATGGAGTGTGTTGAGCTCACTTTGGATTCAAGTGCCAGCGAGTAGTCGAACCACGTATCTGCTCAGACATATAAGTATTTCTGCGGTCGCCATTTGCGTAGCAATGAAACATAAAGTGCAACGACAAATCGAAAAGTGATGTGCTTTCGAGTGGCAGAGATCCGAAGCACGTATACCATTTCTATATACGGCGAGATTGCAGCCATTTCGAAGCTGCAATTTGCGTGCGTTTCTTTTCTCTTGTCTCACGTAGATCGAAATATACACGCTCGGCACAATTGTAGCCGCAGAAATGAAGAGTGAACGCGAACCCCCAAAGCGTCATAATAGCTATGGTATAATCGTCGAGCGAAAAAAAAAAGGAACTAATAATAAAACGGAATTGCAATCACAACTGGAGCAATAAAAACAAAAGTATTCAACGCCACAGCTCTTTTGCCCCGAGAGTGCTTTTATTGGATTTTATAGGGGAGGTATCAATTACAGAGCTTGACCGCAAGTTGTAATACAAAAAGAGAGTTAAAGCGAGTGATTAAAAAGAAAAGTGTATTGCGTGTTGCTCTGAAGAAACGACCTATTTGATGTTATAAACTCGAGCATAAATTTCATTGTCTTCTTTAGAGTCGTAAATCATCTCGACAGCTTGCAGACTCTGACACACTGTTTCGGATTGTAAAATGGTTTTTTTTTTGGGGCATGAAGTTTTACAAAAAGTGCTTCTTATGGTCGATGTTAAAGGTTTTTTTTTTTTCAGGCCTCGTGAAGTTTTTTTCTTTGATTATTTTGATAAATGTTGTCTTTTAAAATTGGACACTTTTTTCTACTTGCAATTTTTTAATCTTTTTTTTTTTTTGCTATTTTCGGATTTTTTTTTTTGGTTATTTTGTTATAGGTTGTTTGAAAATGTTTCAAAGTTGATGTGAAATGATTTTTGATTCCTCGTAGAGCATTGTTTACCGACAATTTTTTTTTTACGATTTTTTATTGTCCGGAAACTCAGAATGATCGAAAACGTCAAGAAAAGTGGTTTAAAAAAAATGAGTGGATGGATGGGCGTGCGTCTGCGCTTGCGTGTGCGCGTGCGTGCGTCCGTGCGTGCGTGCGTGCGTGCGTGCGTGCGTCCGTGCGCTGGCATTCAAAATTCAAACCTACATATCTCAAGAACGGTCTTACCAATTGGACTAAAATTTGGCACAGACATGAGTCAGGTTGACACCTTTGATGACTCAAACTTATGGTCTTGATAATAACGACATTATCCTGTGTAAAAAAAAAAAAATTGGTCTACGTAGAGTTGTGATAGATGAGCGAACGAAATCGACGAAAAGTCTACCAACTGGGACAATCGTATAATTCAATGTAGACTTGTCAAGTAATATCGTCCCAGCTGGTGGATTTTTCCTTCGTTATTATCGCCACTGTGCATAATTGAATGTTTTTGTTTTCTTTTTACGGATAAGCAATAAAAAAGCACACAGTTGTGTGATACTATAAAATTTCTTGGTATATGATTATACGATAATTATGTTCGACGCATGAGGTTTACCTTGGTGAGTTTTATTTTTATGATATTTATTTATGTCTGTGAGACTCGATAATGGCCATAGTTACGGCACGAAGCCTCCTTTTATTCAATGTAATTGGCTTGGAGTGATGTATAGAGTAATTGAACTCGGACACGGGATATAAATCCAACATATGAAATTGTCGATAAGAGTTTTGTCGCGATACTAATCGTGTGTGATAGGTCATAAACCCAACGTCGACGACGTCTGGTCGTCTGATTAAGTGTCAATTTATCCACATAAAATAAAATAACATACACAGGCTTTTACGTGGCAAGACAAAAATATTAAAGATACAAATATTGTACAGACGATGATTTATATTCGACGCGGATTGTACATTCATTTTTGACGTAATTATATTTTTTTGACAATTTTATGCGTTTTACATGCGTCATACAGACTAATCCAACCAATGAATGAACACAACCATGTTTTCATTTCTAAATAGTGTCCGGGCTTAGAAATCTTTAAACAAACATTCCTAAAGTTTTTTTTTACGTTGGATGACGAGTCTGGCTTTTCAATCTTTTATCATTTAGGTATAATTAGGTATAATAGTACCACCAACCTTAGTTTCAGGTTACGTTCATGCAGGTGAACTAAAATGAGCAGCTGACTGATAGTTTTAAAATAAGTTTTTCGGGAGAAAAACGCTCGAAATATTCCACGAAAAGTGTTAAATACTAAAAAGTGACGTTCCTAAGTTTATTTTGTGATCCTGGGAAACCGGTTTTAGCTGCCCCAACGTTTGTTTTCGCATGTTCAAACATTGGGTTGAACAGTCAGGGTCCAATCCAATGAATGAACGGCCGCCATATGTGAGCTTATTTACCTGGTAATACCAGGTTCATTGGTAGGATTTTTATATTATATTATATTATTATTATTATATTATATTTGGGATTATACTGACGATATCTGATGCAGAAGGTTTTCCGATTGTATTAAAAGAAAAAAATATAAAAAAAATATTCCATCAAAAATGAAACGATTGAGTGAACAAACAGCAGGGAGCTGAATTGGAAATTGGGATTAATGGGAAATAGTTTAAACGAAACGTCGGTTTGTTTATGAGCAAGCTACTGCATATATTGCTAATTAATAAAGCATTGTTAATAATACACGTTTTATGATAATTGCCAGAATTACGCGAAAGCCAAGTTGCTCGAATTAAATAACTATTCGAGAATTTAATATTTCAATGTTGGCGTATGTCGGACATGCGGACATCCTGTGTCATAACCAGCTAACTTTTGCCTCGTTGAGCCGTGAAAGTTACGCGGTGGCTTGTTTCCATTTCAGCGCGGTATATTAATGGCAGAATAAATAGTAAATCTACAAAATAAATGTATATATGTTGTTATAACATTTTTTTTTCTTTTTTTTTTTCAAATTTTTCGTCGTTCCATTTTACGATTCTATTCAGCAAAATTATGGACATGAACGCGTGACAGTATTTTAATTTGACTTTATTTTTTGGGGTTTTTATATTATTCACTTATTTTCCAGAAATTGAAGAAAATCGAACGTTGTAACTACGCGAGACTGACGCGACAGTTTTGCGGCAAAGTTTAACATCGATGAAAAAAAAAAAAAGGCGAAGACTCAGTTTGTGTATTCGTGCCGAATGTGCAAAGTCTGCTCGCTGCTGATGCAAATCCGCAGGGCAAACCGATTCCACCTAGTTTTTCCATCGTAAGGGAAATCGCTTTGGAACGAATCAACCAGAAATATGCGAACCCCTTTGCGGAAACTCGTGGGTTTTTTTGTACATTTCAACTTTTGTTCTAAAGCCAACGTGGAGCAAACGAAAAAAAAAAAAAAAAATAGAAAAAGTAAAGGAAAAAAGTGACGTGAAAAACACTTTTTCGGAAATAAATTGACATTGAAATCGTTTAGAATCAATTGTTTTTTACTCCGAAAAAAAAGGAGGATAATAGAGTAAGATAAGAAATTTCGGGAGTAGAGATGTAATTTTGCAAATTACTCTAATTAGTTTAATTTAGCAATAAAGGTTTGAGATGAATTATTCTTTTTAGAATTTAAACATTGCGCAGTACAATATACGTAATAAATACACAGCAGCCCTTTCGTCATGTCAGAATCTGTCGCCTTCTTTCACCTTTATAATTTTCTTCACTTTTTATGTCTTTTATGTCACAACTCGTTTTTTTTTTCTCTTCGCTTTATTCTATCCTGTTTTTCTTTTTTTTTTCTTCCTATTTCCGCATTCTGACGGAAAATTAGTCCTTCGACGCGTTAAGGCACCATTTTCACGGCTTTTAACCTACAAAGACCTGTGCAATATTTTATTTTATTTTTTCGACATCTTTTCCTTTGTCTTCTCATTTTTTTCTGCTCCAAAAAATTTGCTCCAAAAATCTTTCATCACAATTTTTGCTTCCTCAAGAAGCTTTGCTTTCGTGACAATTTTCCTTTTTTTTTTTTCGAAATTTTCGTGTAAACGTGTTCAGAATGCTGAAAAAAATTTAGGAACAATTACTCAGTCTTACGATTTTTCCGGTGAAGCTTTGGTTTTTCCTTTTTTTTTTTTCGAAGGTTTAAGAAGCTCAATTAAAAATCATGGTAATTAAATGACAAACTAATCGAACATTTTACTTGTATACAATTTTAATCTCAAGTTGCAATCATTGTTTCGACGATTCCCAATCTGTTCGCACTGTTGTTATTATCCATTGGACAGAATGTTCATTTCGCTTTAGCTCTTATCGGCAAAAAGAGTAAGAAAATTGTCGTGAACGTTATCGTGCACGAGTCTTTGGGAAAGTTTTGTGACTGAGCCTTTGCAGAGTGTACACCAATACTCTTTCATGGCTGGCATTGCTATTATGTGATGCAATGTGTTCCTTGTCGAGAGACTACTATGGACTCAGCGATAAGTTGAACGGAACTTGATTCTCGTTGGGTAGCTTGAAGCTGCACAAAAGTTTGCTCCTTGCTATACAGATATATCGGATATATTTCAGCTGTATAACGCCAATATACCTTAGGAATTGGACGTTTCAAGTTTTAAGGTACATTCTATCGAAAGTTCAAAGTTAGTTGTGTCACTTGACATTCTCACTCCTCTTAATTCCTAAGTGACAAAGTATAACAAGATCGTCTCAAAAATATATTCGAAAATAATTGAGTTGATATCAAAAGTTTCTACAAATTATTAAATTCTTTAAGGAAATTCGAATTTAATATTTTTTAAATAACGTCGAGCTAAAAATGAGAGAAGAAGTTTCATCAAGTTCAGCAAATTAAATATTAATTTGATATTCAATAAAAATAATAATATTTTATTAAATATTTATTTGCCGAAAATATCAATATTTTCATTTCAATTGAATTAAATCGTTTTTTGCTCGGCGAATGTAAAATCCGACAATTAGAATGACAAATTCGAGAGGCGAGTGATTTGATTGACGAGAGTGAAGGGTGAGATTGTCGAGAAAGACGGAAATAGACACGAACTGGAATATATATATGTAGAGTGAGTGGTGACGCCATAGCAATGTGTGTACGTTGACATACGTTTCACGTTTGACTATATCGTCGTTGTCACTCATCGTTATAGACGACGAACCTTTGGGGGTTTCCGTGGGTTCGCAAAAGCCATGCTTCGCTGACCAGTATAATTGTCGTCGGGGCTTCCAACGTTGTTTTGCTATCTGTTACATAATTGATAAGGCACAGACGAACCCTCATACACTTCCGACAAAATTATACTGTGACCAAGAGAGGTATGATCTATATTCAGCGTCCACTTTTGTATTTGTATCCCTGCAAAATATCGCGTTGCCCTCCGCTTCCCCCCATTCCCACAAATTTACACATAGATTGGTCCATTACCCTCAAAGACTATATTATTTTTTTTTTGTATCTATATGTATACTTATGGAAGAACACTTTTAGACGTGGATCGATAGGGCTGCGAATAAATAATTCGAAAGAATAAAATACTATCCATAAGTTAACTGCAATTTTTGTGTTTTCCTGTATATAGGTATTATATAATAAATTATGTAATTCATAGCATTTGGTTTATTTTTTCATAGTATTTAAAAAAAAAAGTTCGAGATTTTAATGTCAACGCACTTAAAATAGTCTAAAACGTCGAGAAACGCAATTTTTAGCCCGCGTGTGCGTGTGTGTGTGTGTGTGTGTGCGTGCGCGTGCGCGTGTGCGCGTGCGCGTGCGTGTGCGCGTGCGTGTGCGTGTGCGTGTGCGTGTGCGTGTGCGTGTGCGTGTGCGTGTGCGTGTGCGTGTGCGTGTGCGTGTGCGTGTGCGTGTGCGTGTGCGTGTGCGTGTGCGTGTGCGTGTGCGTGTGCGTGTGCGTGTGCGTGTGCGTGTGCGTGTGCGTGTGCGTGTGCGTGTGCGTGTGCGTGTGCGTGTGCGTGTGCGTGTGCGTGTGCGTGTGCGTGTGCGTGTGCGTGTGCGTGTGCGTGTGCGTGTGCGTGTGCGTGTGCGTGTGCGTGTGCGTGTGCGTGTGCGTGTGCGTGTGCGTGTGCGTGTGCGTGTGCGTGTGCGTGTGCGTGTGCGTGTGCGTGTGCGTGTGCGTGTGCGTGTGCGTGTGCGTGTGCGTGTGCGTGCGCGTGCGCGTGTGCGTTTTCCTTCCCTTCAACCTCGATTTCTACAATTTTTCATAAAACCTTCATGCAAATGACGAAACCAGTTGTCAACATGCTTGTGACTTTGGGTTTGTGAAAAATGAAGTGTAATCTACAAAAAAAATTTGTTTCGTTGTTTGTTACAATATTTACATTTTATTTAGATGAATTTCACAGGTGCTTTTTGCACAGCCATGTTTTACTACAGTGGTGCTATGTGAATCGATAAAGGTAATCTTCATCTGTACAGTCAGTAGCTACAAGAAAATCCTTGATAAATTATGGGATAGGCTATAATATCATGCAGCCTCCGCAATATAGTATATATCGCATCTAGGTCTCGTAGGATTAAGGTGCTTAACGGATTATGCTTTACCGTGTAAAATCGTTTCTAATAAATTGCGTTCTTATGAAAAATCTATAATCTCAATCTGAATGAAATCCGTCGACAATGAAACTGAAGAAACATGAGTGATTAATTTTTTTTTTTTTTTTTTTTTTTCGTAGCCGAATTCATCGATGCGCGTACATTTTTCATTATCAATTTGTCGTTGATGTTATTTCTTGAAGCAAAAATGTCCTACATAAGACGAGATATTTTCTGCAACACACAGAGTCGAAACGGAAATACACTCGACAGAGTAGTTTGTACAGAGAATTCGAGATCTATCATTTTTATCGTACAAGCTATTCTATTCAATTTTTATTTGGTCCATCGCTGTAACTTGAACTGTAGAAATTGAAAAAGTGAAAAAACACTTGTACCGATAAAATCGTTTCTAATAAATTGCGTTCATAGAAACAAAATGTGTAATCACAATTTGGAATGAAATCCGTCGATCACGAAATTTGCGGAACCGTTGGTATGTTTCACAGAGTATCGAAGAAAATGTGAATACAACAAAGTCGCGGCGTGTATTGACATTTATTATGCATATTTAATATAACGCGCTATCTGAATACGTATATCGCCTCGCGATTTAATCGAAAAGTATTTATTCGTTGTGCCCGAGGGGCTTTTGGTCCAACTTGGTAGAGCCACGTAGAGGTGCTCGGTATTCTACGTGCTCGACTTGAATTTCCATTTAGCGAGAGGAAAAGTGCCTCGGGCACTAAGTTCGACGACGACGACGACGACGACGACGACGACGTCGACGACGATCATGGCCGCCGCACACTGTAATAAGAGTAGACGTGAGCATTCACTAGCGGAATCGTGAAATATCGAACGAAAAGCAAAAGCCCCTTTGGGAATTTCGTTTGAAAAAGTGGTAGTATCAATACGGTAAGAAAGAAAGGACAAAGGAAAGTACGAGAGCATAGAAAGAAAAAAGAGAGACAGGACAAGAAGTAATAAGACGAAAGTGCAGGCGTCTCATCGAGATGTATAGTCCGGAGGTCCTTTGTCGTGTAATTCTATCACGAGCGGTAAAAAAAGGAATCTGAAAAAAAAAATACATGAGAGAATGGAAATAGTTCAGTTGTTTTTTTTTTTAGTGGTGTTTGGTAGGGATGGTAGAGCCGAAGTTAAAATGTAGAACCTCCAAATACCCTCCATTTACTTCAAATCGGTAATATATGCAACTTTCAGAGGTTTACCGAAGGGTCTAGAAACCTCGACTCACTCTGCAGAACCTAATCACAGGTTAAAAAATCAAAAAATTTCACTCTGCTATACTCTCCGATCACTCTAATTGGGTAACAAATGCCATTTTCGGAGGCTATACGGAGGGTCCTGGCACTCCGGTTACTCCAAACTTAGGGTGAATGGAGGGTCTAAATTTCAACTCGGTAGTTCACGGTCAATCAATGATTGAAAATGTTAGAGTCAATGATCTATCTGATCATTCTGATAATTTACCCAACTTTTTGTAAATAAATTGAAAAATAATGACAAGTCAATGTTTACTTTGTGCAGCAATTGATAAAAGTAAAATACTATTAAAAGTTGATGCAATTTGTGTTGAAAATAAAGTTCTCAATGGGGCTAAGAGTCGTTCTTGAAAGGTCATGGCTGGAAACGTAACGCAACCATGAACATTATTTAGAGTTTGGAGCGTTTTTCTACTTCCACCTGATGATACTTGCCGTTGGTTCAGTGAGCAGAGAATCAAGCTGCGTTGGGTTGGCTAATTGGGCTCTTTGATGTCTCGGCCGAGTGTAAGTAGTAGCAGTCAAGGTGGTCGGGCTAATCCAGAAAGAGATCGAGTTTCGCAAAGCTCAACTGCAAAATCCTTGTAATTTCGCGTAGCCAGACGCATCTCCAACGATTTAATTGTGTTGAAGTGATTTGGTTCTATTGCCAGTAAATGGCGATACGGTAATTGAAAGGTATTTTTTTTACTATTAGTTCAATCAACTTAGTGGATTCGGCGAAATTATTGAAATTATCAATTAGAAAAAGCTGCAAAGTCGAACTTTGCAAGTTGCTTTCTCATTTTTTTCACTTTTTTTAAATCACGAAAATACAAATTCCGACAAAGTCTTAACTACATTATCGATTTTGGCTAAATTTAATATTAGACATCGACACATTTTATTGAACATTTGTGCAAAATTTTACATCAGATACTCGAACCATTCTCGAGTTATAATATTTCTCGAATATAAATACAAACTTTTCGTTGTTGATTACAAAAATTAATGAAAAACCGGAATCCCCAGCTCGATTTCTAAACGAAAGCTCTTGACATTGAGAGAAATAGAATTGAAAAAAAAGGTATTTATTACAATTGGGTTGGGGAAATTGAAGGGAGGAAAAAAAAGTACGTCGAGCACGAACTCGTTAAATTTATTTGTGACTGAAATTCCCCTCTGACGATGTTTTTCTTTTTTTTTTTTTTTTTTTTTTTTCTTAAGCCGCACTAGAGTCAGCATTTGCAGTATAATTAATCGAGGACCCTCTTTCCTCAATGAAAGTATACACTGAAACACCCTGAGAGCCTGATTGAAATAATTAATGAAATTAAAAAGTACGTAAGATTCAACGAGGTAAAAACTTTTTGTCGACGGTCATGTTGATATTTATTTATTTTTATTTATCGTTTTTGTTTGAAAATTGTGCAGAGTCTTAGTTTAGGGTCGTTGCATGTCAAGGGTTAATTAACTGTCGAGCATCGAGGGACGATATAATCCTGTGTAAACTTCGTAGAAAGCTTTTCATAGTTAGTCCACACGAAGTGAATGTATTTGTGTGCGAGTGTATGTGTGCGCAGGGTTCGACAGACTTGGCTGTAATAATAACGATCCGGACTTTGGGAGACTATTAAACCAACCTTACTCTCAAGCCTGTACAATATGTTCGATTGCAGTTGACGATTCATCAATTATTTATCATTTAAGAACGCCAATGGCATCAATAAAAAAAAAAAAAAAAAAAAAAAAAAAAAAAAAAAAAAAAAAAAAACGTATTCTTCGAAGGAAGTAATTGAATTCTTTCACGTAGCTTCATAATTGTTTTCTGCTTTTACACAAATGTAAAATGAAATAGCAAGGAATACCAAAAAAAAATAAAAGAGCAAAGATACAAAAATAAAAGGCACAAATTGAATTGTGACAATTACGAAATGGTAAAAAAAAAAAAGAAGCGTGTAGCTAAGGTAGAAAGGTAACTGCAGCTCTGGATAATGGATGGAACGTCCGGTTTCTTGTCTCACTTCAGAATAGGCTTTGTCTGTCGCACAGGAAGAAACAACGTGTCAGTAGTTAGCGTCAACATTACGCAACAAATATTAGCACCTAAATACTGATACTAGCCTCTACCTTGTTTTCCACTAAATAAAAGCGCAAGAATAAGCAAACAAAAAAAGCTGGCAAAAGAAAGCTACTTTCGTGATGTACATCCTGAAAACTTGTCCCACTAAAGTCGGTGGATCGATCGCGGTACTCGAAGATAAAAAGTTCGACGACACAAGTGAGAGAACGATTTCGATCAGCATGATTCACTTTAAGTTGTAATAAAAAGTGAGATCGATTAAAGTTTAAAATTCGGTAATTTCGAACTGTGAACAAATTGTTGAATAATTCAATCTAACGATGTTCAACAACCGTAGTACATAGTTGACTTTCCATCTCTTGTCGTGCAACCGGAACTCTGTCACTCCATGTGGGAATTGTTTTATCGACCTCTTGTTGCGTTACGTTGAGACACGTCAACGGGTTGCCTCCGGGCTGTTTGTTGAAAACATACACGACACTCAGAATCTCTCGAGAGGGACACGAGGGAAAGAGAGAGAGACGAGCCAAGAATAGTTTGAGACTGTTTAGGAGTTGAATCATTTTTGTCACGTCTTTAATTTTTTCTTTTTTAGTTCAAACAGATTGAATTAAAAGCTTTTGTTTTCAATCATTCGTTTCTCTTTGCTGTGCAGAGGCTGCTAATTTCCATTCACCAAACCAACGGCAACGCAGTCATTATATTTTTTTTGCATAGTCGAATTTTCAAATAGTTAGGTCTTTGATTGAAGAATCTACAAATATGGCTTGGACAATATTGTACGCTGAGAATTGCCACTGGAATTGCTATTGGAAATGTCATTAACATCAGATTCGTGAGTTGATTTAGGCATGGAATGTGTAATTAATGAGGGGCTGCAGGCGATATGGAACGACGTCATGTGTCACTTGTCCCTCCTATAATTCGATCAAATGGACACTGCTGTAACTGCTGGAAACATGCGGAACAGTGCGTTTCGTAGATTACATACAGTTGGGAATCTACGTCGTGTGTAAACGATCAATATGCTCTGGGAGCTGAGTCAGATGGATTTTCCAATAATTCGTTTTCATTCAAGGGGATCCGAGAGTAGATTTTGTTTTCGACATTGATCAGAAAAACTGGGCTATTTTAGGTAGCATTGAAAACTGGCTAATTATGAGAAATATCCGAGTGTATAAGGAAGAAAAAATGCGGTTAAATTGACGAAAAGAATGTCTGATATGTGCGTTACAGACGTTGGCGTGCCAGACGCGGCGTCGAGTTACGACTTCTCGGTAGAATACTGTTATTTCGAGGTCTCTGCCAGGGCCTCGGGGATGGATCGATGTTTGAAGTTTTGCCAGGGAAACGCAATATCGTGGCGAGAAATCTTAAAATCGATTGTGTCACGCATTGCATCCTTGAATATCCAAGCAGTGTGTTACAAAGGATACGATAAAAGAAGCATAAAAAGATTGCTTCAAGGAACCCCAATCAATGGCGAATAATAGCTTTTGAGACCTTTGTTTTTTACCAACCTAATTACGCTCAACTAAAAGTCACAACTTTTTTTTTCATATTTGTTACGATGACAAAATGGTACACTCTGGAATTTCGAGAAACTCGCACAAAGCTTGCAACAATCGCTGTTCTGGTTTTCAGAGAAATTAGAGTGTCCGAGAAAGGCAGGATAAAGGAGAGGAGTACCAGAAGGAACGTAATTGTATTTCAGTCTACTATAATTTATCCAATGAAAATTATCGTTGTGGAAAGTACGAAATATTAAGCATGCTTTGCTTCGCCTCACAAAGTTCATACCGAGCGAACAAAGCCACTGAGAAATGAAATGACGAAATTTGTGCTTTCACTTTTGGCATGTAATATTTTTGAGAATAATCCGAGAAACGTAATTGTTTTACTTTCCTTAATCGTCAGATATTTCTGCACGAGTGACAATTAACTACCGAGCGAACCTTTTCCATCGCGACTTGCGGTTCGAAGCCTCGAGCCATTTTCATCGATCTCCAGTTGTGTACAACCAACTTATATCCCTCTCAGGGGAATCATATCGGTGTCGTTAAGGCTTCGAACTTTCACTGTACATACAATATATCCTGTACATATGTATCTGCCACGTATGTATATATGCTTGCTTGCTTGCTTGCTATATAAATAGGGGATTCGGGTTGTCTCCTGAGATTTCTGTATACACAAATGTATTTGTTCGTCTGTATCATCCTGCTAGAGGATCGTTAAGAAAACAAAAGGCTGCTAGGTCGAACTTTGGAAATTGCTTGTTCATTTTTTCACTTTTGACGAGGGCAGCTCTATGAGGAAGTATGATGAACAATTTTGGCTTCGTCATAGGAGGAAGCAAATGAAAAAAAAATCCTCTCGTAAAGGCTAAAAAAATGGCTACTAATAAAGGTTACAGATGATGCATCTACGTATTTGCTATCACAAACACAAGAAACATTTATTTTACAGTTTCTACTTTTGTTTTATTCCCTATTTTTCTATCCAGGAAATTCTTAACTGAAGTCAATGTGGCCAGTTATCGATCGTTCTTACTCTGTGTCGTAAAAAATATTTTTCAACATTCAGTGTAAAATAAAAGAAATAAAAGATTTACCGTCTATGGATTCGAATAGAAGAGACATTTTTCTTCGTACTTTTTTTTTTTTTTTTTTCACGTTCTTTCTGCCTGGTATTCGCAATCCCTCGGCAATTATTTGTACACTTCCGGTTTTTTTTTCACTGTATTTACACTGTACTCATACTTTTGTCTTTTTTTTTTTTACTCTGAAGAAGCTTTTTCGAATCTCGTGCTCATTCTATATTATACCTTCTTCGTGTTCGTGGACAAGGTACCCTTTTTCGTTACTTGGCTGTTACCTAAATACGTCATAACTCTTATTATGTAAAATAGGGCTTGCTTTTCTGTGAGCCCGGCATACGTACCTCACCTCACGCTTCCTTTTTTTTTATTTGATCTTCCTTTCCTTTTTTGTAACCCATTTCTCATGGCTTTTAAAACAAGCTTAGCTCCTCGCATAAACACTATGGCACTCTATTTGCTCTTATTATGAAAATTCTACATTTGGAATTTTCTCAAAAGTAAATGCTGTCTAAAAAAAAATTAAGTTTACACTTTCTACAGATACGTTTTAATATTATTAATATATTTTTTTAATAAAACTGCCAATATCTTATTTATGAAAAAAAATGCAATATAAAACGTTTGCTAGTGAGAACAGTTGTAGCCAACTCTTTGTTTTTCTTTTTTTTTTTTTTTTTTTTTTTCATTAACAGAAGCACAAAGTGCGGAACTATATACCCCCTTGTGACTTGAAAGCACAATCCCCAGTTTAGCGAATATAAAAACTCGACTATGAAGAAGAAGAAGAGACTCGTGCGACGACGCAGAGGGTTTTTATCCGGGTAGGTGAAAGCCTCGTGTAGTTATTATCATGCAAAACAGCGGATGGGTGCATAGAGTAGATGCATACAACAGCACACGACCGTAGCATCGACGAGAGGGAAGGAAATGGCGTATACGTGGAGGGAACGCTTTTTTTTTTTTTTTTTTTTTTTTCTTTTTACCCGCTCTCTACGCTCAAACCTCCCCATTGTTATCCGTGAAAAGAAGTGGCGCGAAGAATTTGAAAAATAGAAAAGTAGAAAAAAAACCAGCGATACTTTTCCTCGCAGCTTGTGTTCTAAAGTATTTTTATGGGTGGTGAACGCGACATGGTATTAGACTATTTTTCCACCCTCGATTTAACCGTTGCTCACCACTTTGTGCGTTTAAATATTTTTTGCTGTAATTCCTTTAATATTATTGAATTATTGCAATGAATTAAATATATATATATATATTTAAATTAAGTATTCTATTTTGATCGAAGCTTTCCTTTCAATCGTATTTTTGCATTTTCTGGCTAAAATGGCTATCTCAATAAAGTAGAACCTTGCAAATTGATTCCTCATTATTTAACATTTTTTTAAAAATGCTTACATGGTGTATGCAAAGCAGAAATTTGCACATTTTTTCCTCTACAAAGCTTCCACTATGAGGAAGTACGTTTATCTACTTTGGCTTCCTCATGGAGGAAGCTTTGTAGAGAAAACAATTCTACTTTAAATACATGTAAACATTTTTAAAAAAATGTAATACTTTATGCAGAAATGCAGGCTTGTTTGTGCATAAAAAAAATTGTTTACTATAAAAATCGCTTTGACAAGCTTTTTGAATTTTTAAAATCGTCATGAAATTTAAAGCTCTCAATCGATTTTCTTCAAATTTCTACTCAAAACTTGCTTCACGGTGCTCAATGCGTGAAGTAAATTTGAAGCTGGTTCGAACTACTCGATCGATTTGTCCCAAATTTGAATTAAAACCTTGTTTTATCGTAGTCTAGAAGTGAAAGAAATTTGAAGCCCGATATCTCGCAATTTGCGCGAGTATATTAAGATATGCAATTGAAGTCAATAGAACTGGTCGTGAAAAATCGTTTTCGTCTGTCGTTGGATTGCACGTGTTGAAAGTGATTACAGACACAGAAATTTTCCAGTTGAATTTACTTCGAAAAGTCGATAATGGCTCGAGGGAAATCGTGAACGTCCCCACAGTGCGTCGAGAATTCCAAAACGAATTTCATCTGCTTAAGGGTTTATCGCTTTCGACTGTCCAACACTGTCGTTAAACCTTGGATAAAGATAAATTGAACAGAATGGGCTTTGTATCGAATTGGCGACGAAAAACGAACCCTCTGAGACTTTTTCTATTTCTTGTCTGACCAGTTATGGACTCGATTCCATTTCGTTTCCTTAGGAAAGGCTTCTATTGTCTCTTCTTCGTATCCTTTTACACTTTTTGTTTCTACGAACCAGACGCACTAACGTTGATATCCAGGTCATCGACCAGTACAACAGTCGTGTAACAATACTGTTGATTTTACTGCACACTCGAAAGTACACACCGACGATTTCTGGTGAAGAGTAAAAAAGATGTAAATCATAATTTAGCAAAGAGTTAGCCACTATATATTTTTTTTAAGGAATGAAATAACAGAGTGGACAACAGAAATTGTCACGTTGGCAAGCTTGAAGTTTCCATTAAATGGAGGGTTTTATGTTAATTCGATTTTGATATTTTGATCCTCAGAATTCGGAAGCCAAAGCCATTTATCGTAATTCTAATTCTCAGAGTGGATAGACTTCATGATGGATAGGCAAGAGTCTGTAAGCTACTCGGTTATTGTCATTCTCTTTCTTGTAGTGTTAGAAGGATCGTTGCTTAAGGAGCTGATTGTTTGCTGATTGGTCTGAAAGATTAGAATAACACATTTGCCGGGGAGATTGGATGGCGATCGTCATGAGTCCGATAGTAATAACTAAGATCACATCACCAAAAAGCTCGGGTTCATTTCTCCACCCCGTCCAATGTTGAAACATGACCAAGTGTCTGAAAATATCGATTCTCTTTTAAGTGTGTCGTGTAGTACTTGCAACGGTAAGCGCGGTTTTATTAAGCTTCACACGCGGACCAGCCGCTCGAGTCACGCGACCGGTATACCCTCATGCAAATATCTTAGCGTTTTCGGTTAATTTGCTTCTTCATGTGCTCCTGTTTTTTTTTGTTCCGTTTCTATATACAAGAGCTCCTTGGAACTGAGTGATGAAATCTCTTCACCTCGGTAAGTCTGTGTCTACCAGCACCTACTGAAATATATCTACACAGCCCACAAAGAATTTTACTACCAGCAATTTGGTCAGACTCCCAACGACCACCTGACCTCGTCATGAATGAGAAATATCTTCTTTAGCTTCCTGCCTCGTTACTCTGAACCAGAAGGCAAGAATGAAGAAAAAAAGAAGTCGTTGCTATTTGCGGGAAGAAAAGAAAAGCCGTTTGAAATGATAAACCGAGAGATCATTTTTTTTGAAGATTTTTAACAGTAGTAAAAATAAAGACGTATTTTTCCAGTAGTAGTTTTGAAGAGGCTATATAGCCAGAGCGTGAGGATGAGGAAGTTTAGGGTCGTCGACGAACATTCACTAATTATAGAGAGCTAACGTTGCTTGGGTTACGTTATATGTTGGAGGGTCGAGGAATGACGACACGCCCGGAAGACTAACAGGGTGAACAGGCAGCTACCCTCTCCGCGGGCACTATGAACACCGTGCCTTGTGCAAACTGAATGTTCTTTGCTCTATTAGATTATTGCGTGTCCGTTGTTCGATCCTCCCCTTCCGCGCGACGACCATCGAATTTTTTATCCATCGGTCCCCTTCCCACTTCCTTGATCTCATCTAATTCACTTTCTGCTTTCTTTTGACGGCTTCCTGTAGTTCATTTATTTTCACAGTCTCACTATTGCCCGATGCAGGTCATTAATTAATGACGATCAACGAACCCTCGCTTTTTTTTTTTTCTTCTTTGCGTTGGTCTCTAATCAATCTTTGCGTACGTGTTGGTGTTGCATTTTCGATAGATCTTCAATGTGTATTTCCAAGCTACGTTTTACAGATTTCCCGAATATGGTTAGTGTCGAAAATCCTTTAGCTATACTCTCGGAGGCGATTATTATTGAGTCACAGTTATCGTCCACATTCATGTAAACATATAGTATAGCGCTGCACTGGACGGTTCCGTATTTGGATTTCATTCCCATGTTGATTGAAGGATATATGCACAGTCAGCAATGTACAGGTATATTGTATACGCGTGCACCGACTCTGCAAACGCAATCCGTGAACTTTGATCCCACGCGTGCAATACAAGCAGTCAACTGAAAAGGTTTATGGCCTTGCTCGCCCACTGACGCTACATATGTTTTTATCCCTAGTGTGTATCAATGGATTGGGCACATTTGCACGCGGGACAGTTTGTCCTTGTCGTTTTGGTTGTTTCTTGAATCGGTATCAGACCACTGAAAGGATAGTATCATATGACAGTTCAGACAAGACGAACAAAAGCTTATTTTCATGTGATGACGATGAACAGAGCTTCGATTCATATCCACTGAAGCAGAAAACAACAAGTGCAAGGAACATACTCTGTCTTTGTTCACCAAAGTGTGACTGACACTTGACTCTGACTCTAAATGTACATACGTTTTTATCCCTACTGTGTATGAATGGATTGGGCACATTTGCACGCGGGACAGTTTGTCCTTGTCGTCTTGGTTGTTTCTTGAACCAGTGTCAGACCATTGGGAGGATAGTATCGTATGACAGTTCAGACAAGACGAACAAAAGCTTAATTTCATTTGATGACGATTAACAGAGCTTCGATTCATATCCACTGAAGCAGAAAACAATAAGTACAAGGAATACACTCTGCCTTTGTCCACCAAAGTGTTGGGTAAACATCTTATCCTCATCGGTGATCTCGGCCTCTGCTCTTGGAACATGTCAGGGCTGTGTGAATCTCTTAGGAAGTTACACTAATTTAACTACTTGTTGCCCCCCCCGAGCATCTTGACTTATATCCACCTTACTCTCTGGACTGTAGCCACATGGTCGTCAAGTTTAGTGAGAAGTATAAGCACTAAACCGTGTAGGACATCTGGTTTTCGCATCACGTCGCACGGCAACTTTATGGGCTTTGGAAGTTGTATAGGCGTGTAGGGAACAAGGCTCGAGCTTTCAGTAGGAGTTTAGACTACAAATGCCCCGAGAGGGGTGATGTTGTTCACATAGGACACGCGCAGTCACGTATCGACACCATCATGCAGATCACGTGTTTGCTGATGCTACTAAGTCATACACTTCGATTTGCGATATACAAGGAGGGGCTACCCTTTCAACCTTCGCATACCGTTTGCTGGCTCTTTATTGACTTAGGCGAACGACCAGTTGAGTAACACGGTCATTCTTAATCAAAATTGACTTTGCAAACTTGACCTCACGTTCAACAATGAACAAGGGACCAATAGTAGAATCCCATCTCTCACCTAATTTCCCAACCATCATTCTCCAATACCGTTTTATTTGGGTAAAACGTGGCAAAAGAGACATCCACTTTTTTTTTACCGACGAAATTCAAAGTGGTTTTTGAAAAAAGTTAACACGAGACTAATAACGGGACGTCAATTTATTCTATTGTTTCGCCTTACTTTGGCAGTCATTGTCATCCATTACCGTTTTCACGCCACTCAACTCAATTGCTCTCGTGTATTTCTGATTCTGAAGCGGATGCTTGCAATCGATACGATCCATCTTAATTAACGAACGTGTCTCCGCACGATTACTCAATACTATACACGCCGCTAATAGCGGATTCAGCGTGCCTCGAATTGTAGCGTGTAAGTCGGTAATTCGAAAAACGTGCGAACCACCAGCATCACATGGTTGAGCTGTGTTGGACAAAAGGAAAATAAAAAACACGTCAGCATGTCTGCTACTTTTGTCATGTCCACGTGATGCACCGTAACCATGGTCCGATCCTGAAGAAAGGTGGTGAGAGACATCCCCTTTAATGAAAATACTCGATCGACCGGACTCGGGGGCTCTAAATACCCCGAGTATATGATAAAAAGTCTCCCGCAGAGAAATCACCTGCTTCTTTTCACCATGGTGCCATGGTGACACGTTTTGTTGTGCTTTCATTATTAAAGATAACAGAGACACGTGCATGTCCCAGTAGTACTTAGTCAACACGGATATTACGTAACCTGGCGATCGCGGCTCTCTTTCTCGTTTCATAGCAGAAATATTATTTCAATACAGCCTGTGGTCGCTGTTTGAAAAACCGCTCGTTGATAAGCAATCGTATATTAAATTCAATATTTTTACGTTGATGTTAAAAGTAAGAAAAACAAGTGATTATTATTTCACTGCGACATTTGCAGAATTAAATATCGAGCTGATTTTTTCGGAATTTCCAGATTAACGAAATTAACGAAAATTCAAGAATCCAAGAGTTCTTAAAATTTATATCAATCGAAATGACAAATCGCAAGCACTTCACAGTTTTTGATAAAAATTTAACTGTCTAAGAAGAAGAAAAAAAGAAAAAATAAGCGAAAAAAGAGAGCAGTTTAAGTTTATGTCGCGAAAATAGAAGACCTCGCAGGAGAAATGATTGCCAGTTCCAAGGAGAGAAAGAGCGCACGGGTGTGTGCAAACGAAAAAATTTCGCCACGGGATAACCGAGATAAATAGCGAAAAGAAGCTGGGAGTAAATTTGCGCTTGCAGCGCTGTGCTCGCTGGGATGCACCGCGAGAAAATATCAGAATCTTGTTTTATCTCACGACTCATTCCTCTGCACTATATCAGGAAGCCTCAGAGCACATTCCATTTTCGCTTTTCCACGATGCTTCACGGTCGCTTCGAGACTTTTATAACGCGGCACGTATATAAAATGTAAAATGTTTGTCAGTGAGAAAAAAAAAAAAACGTATATTTAAAAGTGAATTAACCAGGTAAATGCTTCTCTGGCAGAAAAATGTAACATTGACACACTCTTTTATACAAAATTTTAGATCAGTTACTTGAACCGTTCTAGAATTACAGAATTAAAAAAAAAAAAGTTGAATATACGCGCACACATTTCTCGACGTTTTAATACAATATTTTAAGTATGTTGACATTGAAATTTTGAAAAAAAAAAAAACGTTTTCACTAAAACATAGCTTTCTGTATGAGGAAGCAAAATCTCATAGAAAATTATAGCTTCTACAAACACAAAGCCACCTCTATGAGGAAAATTTATTTATTAATTTTGGCTTCCTCATAGAGGAAACTTTGTGAAAAATGGGATTTCATGAGTAAGCAATGTGCTTGTGTAACAACACAAATTAAAAGTTAAAACTGTATTATCTGTACAAAAAAAAAAAAAAAAAAACAAATTACGTTACACATGACAACGAAAATTCCGTAATTAATATCGTTGCAGCATATTTCCATCTAGTAGAAAGTTTTGACTTACTTTCTTAACTTTTCCGGTAGTTAGAGCGAAAATTTAAATTCTTTGAAAAATTCATAACTGCGTAAAATCCGAACGACTTTACCGATCACCACCAAATTTGGTACGTAGCAGCAGTTATTTTTCGTCTGCAGAACATTTCTGTTGATTTGTTGAAATTGAATATCAAACAACATTGAACCTGTCTTCAGTTATGAAGAACTGTTTAGCTGAATAGTCGAACTTTTACGAAAGTTAGAGCGATCACGGCGATTTTTTCGAAAAATTAAAAGTTCTGTAAAATCTGTATGAATGGATACATTTGGCTAAAAATCGCACCAATTAAAGAGGGATTACTGCTCTACTCGCGTGCCAAATTTGAGCTCGATCCATCGTGCCGTTCGTGAATTATGGACGATTGAATTTTCTGTCCCGGAAACACACGCACACGCACACGCACACGCACACGCACACGCACACGCACACGCACACGCACACGTACACGCACACGCTTTTTCTAGACCATTTTTAACCATTCCGAGTATGCTGACACGAAAATTTCGAAAAAAAAAAATGTCCACGAAAACAAAGCTTCCTCTATGAGGAAGCAATAATGAATTTGTTGCTAAAATGGCGTGGTGAGTTGCGAATTTTCTTTCCTCCATGATTGCGAAACAGACGAGTATATCCAGTTGAAACTTATTGCACTATCCACAGATTGCTGTTCGGATAACGTATCGCGCGTTAGCCTAGTTGATAGCCAATTTTATGGAACCGCCATCAGCAATGATGATACCTCACGCTCGCTCTCCAGAACAGTTTCCATGGATTGGTCTCTCTCTCTCTCTCTCTCTCTCTCTCTCTCTCTCTCTCTCTCTCTCTCCCTCTCTCTCAGCTTTTCAACAAAGTTACACCTCTAAATATTACAGCTCACATGTATGGTTATACACATATATGCCATGATATACAGAGACACGTGTTGGAACATTTCATCGTATATCGTGCCATACTGAAAAGCATTACATGCTCGAGTGCCACTAGCCACTTAACTCTTGTTATATGCAGAACATATTTCAAAGTATCGCGTACCCACCCTTGCGCTTCACCTGTATAATCCAGAATAAATTGCATTCGACTTGCAAACCGACGCGGTGTTTTATTTTATTTTTATTTATTTATTTATTTATTTTTTTTCTCATAATCCATAAATAAAGTTATAATTTATGGATTGGACTCGAGTTGGTTTATCGATGTACACATAAACATATTCTTTTATTTATTACTTCGATATCTGTGGCAAAATTTATTCGCACGAAAGTATAAAATGTAAAAAATATTATTTACAAAAAAAAAAAAGAATCATCGTTGGGAAAGAAAAATAAATGAAAAATGTAATCAAGCTTTAGATTTTTTTTTTTTTTTTTTTCAATTCTATGAAGTTAAGCAACAATGTAAATTTGGTTTTTGCAAAAAGATTTTTCGCCCACGCTAAATTCCTGACCTAGTAATGATTTATTTCTCTGAAACTGAGGAAGAATATATATATATATAAGCTGTGAGTTCTTTGCTAGATATATATAAGTTTTCTGTCCGATGGCAATGCATCATATGGCAAGCTAGGGAATACGCGATCTCCGGGAGAAAAGATTTATCTTCCCTCGGGCGAGCTCAGTTGAAGCTGGATTCTCGGTGACTGCGAGAATGAAATGGCAGATATTCCTACGTGTTCCACAGGCTCAAGTCGGGAAATAATCATAATAAGAAAGTAGACGTGAAGCCTTGTACGTATTATGGTGCGATGTTGAATCGAATTTTAAAAATACAATCGATCAATTGAAACACTTTTCAACAGCAAAAAATATTACATTTTGCTTCCTCGTGGAGGAAGCTTTGTTTTTGTGAAATTTTTTTCTTTTTTTTTCGGGATTTTCATGTCAGCACACTCTGAATGGTCGAAAACATCGAGAAATGTAATTTACAGCATTTTGAATATTTGGAAAAATTTTTTGTAAATTACGAAATATCAGAGTGAAAATTTTGAAGACAAACGAACTTGCATTGTACATTTTAAAAAAATCTAAAATAATGAGGAAACAATTTGCAACGTTCTACTTTGCAGACTTTTTACAGTGAACCATGATTGGTGCCAAGTTTGAAGAGAAAACAATTTTCACAAGTTCTACTTTGCATACATGTAAACATTTTTTAAAAATGTAAAATAATGAGGAAGCAATTTGCAAGGTTCTAGTTTTTGCAGGCTTTTTACTTTCTCATCACATACAGAGTATGCAAAAGAGAAAGCATTGGAATCCAAAAAAAAATTCGACTTCCAGATTTTGGTGGAAGTACATGTTTTGAGTGTCTTAGATTCCAAAAAAGACATTCACTCATTTCTGTCTGTCTGTCTGTCTGTGTCGTCTGAAAGTACAATAACATTTGTAAAAATTTGTTTCAAATCGTATTCAAAATCCCTTGCGATTGATGTTCCAAAACATTGTTTAGCCAAGTTAAAAAAAATTGCAAATCCGAATATGAAAAAAAGTTGCAAAGTAGAAGAATTGCACGTTGCTTCCTCATTAATTTCGTATTTTCACAAAGCTTCCTCCAGGAAGCAAAAAAGGTGGATGTTCGATTTTTTAATGACAGTAAATATATTTTTTTTCAAGTCCATTGAAAATAATGGAACTCCTTCTGCAATTTATTATCTTCGCGTATACAAGTTTTATAGATGAAAAATAAATTCTTTGCTTGAACTGACGTTGAATGGCCGTCAGTTTATACCCTATACGATGACAATATGTGCATTTGTCTCGAGTCTAGAAGATAAAGCAAAAACTAAATCCATCTGATTCATGACTAGAAGTGGATAAAACCAAGGACAAAGTCTTTTCTGCCTGTTGTTTCCGGGTCACCCGTATTCCCGTTGGCGTTTTATGTTGCTTTTATATTATATCTCTGCGGTGTGTTTTTCTGACTGTCTGTGTTATCGTACAAGAGGGCAAAAAGACGTGACGAAAAAGAGTAGTGGTCGCCTCGAGAAAAAAAAAAAAAAAGAAAAAGGGTTTGAGCTACAAGTGTCGTAATATGTCGACCCTTCAACACTATTTTCCTCTCTATTTTCAACCCTCTGTAATTATAACATTGCAGTTCAATTGCATTTCATGAAAATATGCCTATCCAATGAATTAGAAAATAAATCATCATACACTTTTACTGCTTTCTATATTCGCTTGATTAATCAATGTCTTCACTAACGAATCCGTTTATTTATCATGACTGTGTGTACCTTTAACATTACTTTATTTGACCTCGTGAATTTTTCACCATTTATACTATTTTCTCATGTTGCATCGCATGCGCCTCGCTATTTGATCAGTTTACGTTGTTACGTTGGCTGGTTGGATTTTGTTTCAAAATTACATTTCATACTGACAAAAATATTTACAAATACTTTGCTCGAATAATTATAATTGTTAAGTCAAATATTTGAAATTAAATGTATACGAAAAAAAGGGTGTAAATGAATTTGCATTTGCAGGATCATTTTGCAAATTGCTCGACGAAGTACATTGGCTTGTGTTTGGCTTCCTCGTAGAGGAAGCTTTGTGAATTATAAATATCAACAAAATTTTCCTTTATGAGAAAGCAAAACGAGTAATTTTTTTTTTTGTAAAAGCGTTACAAAGAAATGTTATTATTCTCTGGTTTATTGGTTTATTATTATACCATAACGGAAGCTAAATAGTGGGGACATTTTTTTTTTTTTTAATTGTTGCTAATGGTAATATTTAATTTGCGAGATTTTCTGAGACTCATGAGGGATTTAAGGGTTAACTTATTTATCAATAAATCGAAAAATCACACTTTCACTGATAGTGAGTAATCACAAAAAAAAATATAAAAATATTTATCGCAGATGATTCCTCGATATATTTAATCTGAATGAAAAAAAAAAAAAAAAAAACACGCGCACACTTCACGCTTATCAATAAAACAAAGTAATCCGCAGCAGCGGATAATTAAAAAATAAAAACGAAAAAAAAAAAAAAAGATGAGAAATAAAAAAAGAACAAATCGATTTTGTCTGGCTCTAACTTTTATTCCAAATATTTTCTTGTTTGCTTTAATGCACGATCCGTTAATCAAAGTTTGTTGGCTTGTTTCGTGTCAGCGAGACACAAATATCCGGATTCTGGACATGACCCAAACGGGAGAGAGAGAGGTTGTACGTCAACCTCGTCCAGCAGTTAATTATCATCAACGGTGGCAGCATCCCTCGGCTTCATCCACTCACAACTAACTCTATGGCTCGACGCCGATTTAATCTCGTGAAAGGCATCATCGTCGTCTAGACTTTCGTATACCAACCCTAAGAGCGAATTTTAAGGTGGTTCGATCATCCGGAGACTTTCCAAGACACATGTCAAGATTTTAAATATGCTGTAGATCTGCTTCAATTCGATCGAAAATTTCTGAATGATACCATTCGAAAAAGAGGCGAAAACAAGTGAGCTATGACAATCGGTTATTTTAATTGAGTATTTGGATGTCGTGGCTCATAAAATCACGATGTGACTTAAATTTATGCTATTTTCTGTTACTAAAATGAAAAAACGTGATTGAAGTCTGTTTTTTTTTTGTTTTTCATATTCGAAAAAGATTGACGTGTTTAGTTTACTTTATTGTTGTTTAGTTTATTTTTTCTTTGGGTATTTTGGTCGCAGTTATTTTTTTTTTTTTTTTTGGGTTATTTTGTCGACTGTTATTTTAGAGCAGTTTTTTTTTCGGATTATTTTGAGGCAATTTCGGACAATTTTAATATGCCAACACATGCGCACACACGTGTTTTATTGAAAACCAGGCTGCACGGTCGAACGAGTAAAATCGACATGCACAAATCATTATCAAATTATCGTAACGAAATGCTCCTGTTTTAATTGACATTTATTATTGGCTCCAAAGGCAAAATTGATATAAATTGCTTTAATATCTGATGGCCATTTACATGATATTACTTATATAGGGCATTCCATCACATCTCGATCAAGATCTGACGATGACGACTCAGATCGGCTCCGTAATTTTTTATACAGAAGTACTTGTCGAAAAACACGTACTTAATGTTTTTTAGATTTTTTTTACGCTTTTCACCTGAGATATAATTTTTCGAAATTTTTTAAAACCTCAATTTTCTTTTTCGAAATTTTTTAAAATCTCAATTTTATTTTTCGAATTTTTTTAAAACCTCAATTTTCTTTTTCGAAATTTTTTAAAATCTCAATTTTATTTTTCGAATTTTTTTAAAACCTCAATTTTCTTTTTCGAAACTTTTTAAAACCTCAATTTTCTTTTTCGAAACTTTTTAAAACCTCAATTTTCTTTTTCGAAATTTTTTAAAACCTCAATTTTATTTTTCGAAACTTTTTAAAACCTCAATTTTCTTGTTCGTATCTTTTTAAAACCTCAATTTTCTTTTTCGAAACTTTTTAAAACCTCAATTTTCTTTTCCAAAACTTTTTAAAACCTCAATTTTCTTTTTCAAAATTTTTGAAAACCTCAATTTTCTTTTTCGAAACTTTTTAAAACCTGAATTTTCTTTTTCGAAATTTTTTAAAACCTCAATTTTTTTTTACTTGAGAAAATGCAGAAAATTCTTATAGATATATACATTTTCTTAAATAAAAAAAATTGTGGTTCCAAAAAATTAAATGCCCCATATATATAATTCGTTTTAGAATGTCAGTACAAAATGTCGCCGAAAATCCGCGACAAGTTAGTATGAAAAAATGTGGACGAGAACACTTTACTCTTCATTGTTATTATTTATGCATTTTATGTAGCCTTAAATTCAGGGTTGAGTTTTTGCTTTATCTCGTTCTATCCTCTTTCCACCTTCTTCATTCACATCGTCAACGAAGCGACAGTCTTCGTCTGATAATTCGAGAGATCACTTCGCTAGTCACTAAGAAAAAAATCTATTGGCTTCCTTCTGCTCTTCATTTCTATCCTTCACCTTCATCTTTTTTATTTTTTATTTTTTATTTTTCACGTAGCTCAAGTACGTCTTAACGTTTTCCATCACTGCGCACACCTGGCAATTCCCCCTTTTTTTTCCTTCCATTATTTCTGCTTGGCTACTGAAATGTGATTTAACCACCCCGAGGGTAGTAAACCTTCACACTCTACTCTATTGTGCACTGTACGCGACTGGTCTAGTACGTTCCGAGAGTGAAAAAAAAGGTGGAATGGACAGAGAAGGGATTCTACCTTTCCCCACAGCTACATCTTGAAAGCCCTTCGACCTTCTGTCTATGTGTTTCCTCTCGCCCTTAAGTGAAAGCTCTTTGCGACTGCAATAAAGTGCTAATAAAATTGGATGGATTTCAGTACATGGGCTCCAATCCATTTAAAATATATTTCAATATATTTTACCTGCGCGTTAAAATGCTCATTCGTGAGAATTTTTTTGTTTGATCCAATATTTTTTTTTACCTCCAATATCCAGGATAATAAATCATGCAAAATACACGAAGCTTGTAGAATATTTTCCAAATGTCCTGATGATGAATATCGTCGTAAGGCTTCTAATGATTCATGAATCAAACTTGAGGAGGAAATAAAAAAGTAGGATGCTTTTTTTTTTTGAGAAATGTTTCTGAAATGTGATGGTCCATTCTGAATCGAATTTTATGGCTTTATTCTATTTGATGTATATGTTGAAATATTTAAAATATATTTCAATATATTTTACCTGCGCGTTAAAATGCTCATTCGTGAGAATTTTTTTGTTTGATGCAATATTTATTTTTACCTCCAATATCCAGGATAATAAATCATGCAAAATACACGAAGCTCGTAGAATATTTTCCAAATGTCCTGATGATGAATATCGTCGTAAGGCTTCTGTTGATTCATGAATCAAACTTGAGGGTGAAAAAATAAAGTAGGATGCTTTTTTTTTTGAGGAATGTTTCTGAAATGTGATGGTCCATTCTGAAACGAATTTTATGGCTTTATTCTATTTGATGGAAAATTCCATATATTCTGAGACGCGATAAAAAAAAATGTCTACAGTTATTGACAAATTATTTTATTTAATATAAATTGCTTTATTTAATTATAAATTTACAGTTTTTATAATTTTTTAATTTGCATCTGTGGCTCTTATTGCTTTTATACAATATTTGCTTCCACATAATGAAAGTTCTTGTTTATAATAATTTATTCAATAATTGTTGACCGCAAGAAAAAAATCCCCTGTAAAATTGATTTTCAGTCAGTCCAGTTTGCATGCATGGGTTTAATCGAGAGGAACGCATGGACATCGTGTATGTGGAGATTTTTTTTTTTTCTTTTTTTTATTTGTGCGTGCTTGAATTATTATACGCGGAAGGTGAGTGAGCTTTTTTTCGCGATATAGAATTTGTTCCGGTGAGCGAACAGCTCGAAACCGACGTAGTGTCACGCTACGTCGGAGCCAGATGTGAAAAAGAGTGTGTCGTTACCTCGGTCCGCATGAAAATATAAATATAAATATATATAGGGCATTCCAAGTCAACTCACTTGGTGGTCGCCAGATCCCCTCGGAATTAGTCGACGAATTTTTCTTTTTTGCATATTTTGGTCGAAATTTTTTTTTTTTTTAATTTTTCCAGATTTTTGTCACTTTGTTTACCGTATCAAATAATTTTTTTTCCCATAATTTTTGAGTAAAAACGAATTTCGACTAGGATTAAAATTTTGAAATTTTCTCCATAAAATCTAGGACTAAAAACAAGTATTTCCATCGTAGTTCAAGAATAAACCGAGAATAACTTCTATTTTTTTTTTTTAATTTAAGAAAAAACGATTTTTTTTCCAAATTTTGTAAATTAAAAATGTCAATGATGGTTTCTTGTAGGAATGAAAAAAGAAAAATGAAACATGGCAAAAAAAATGTTCCCATATTTTGACAGTGAAACGCTGAAAATTCGTCCAATAATTAAAATAAAACGCAGAAAAGCCATTTCAATTAGAGCAACAATTAGGAAATATTCTTTTTTCAAAATAGAAAAAGAAAAAAACATATCCATACAGATAAAAATACTTATTTTTAGTCCTCAATTTCATGAAAAAATTTTCAGAAATTTAAACCTGCTCGAAATTCATTTTTACCCAAAAGTCATAAAAAAAAATATATATATTATAGCGTAAAAAAGTGACAAAAATTAAAAAAAAAAATAGCCTCTATTCTAGACCAAAATATGCCCAAAAAGAAAAAAAATTGCCAACCGATCCCGAGCAAGCCATCGTTGAGGCGACCAAGTGACTTGACTTGGAATGCCCCATATATATATATATATATATATATATGTACACATACATGGAACATGCCAGCTGAACATTGAAGTATTAAAGCTTTTTTCCATTAGAATATTAAGAGGAGTCTCTGTTTTCTATTTTTAAAGCTTCACGTGCTATTTGATATATATATTCGGTAGACATCAGGCAAAATGGAGAAGGTCAATCTGAACCTCGAACATTTTGCCGTTTAGAGGGAAAGCGACGGGACGCTAGGACGTATGGATATCGGTTTTAACGACTCTGACCCATTTGACAAGAGTAATAAAGGTAGAGAGCTTTTGCCGCGATAGAGAGAAAGAGAGAGAGAGAGAGAGAGAGCTTCAGTGTGGATATCTCTTGATAATTTCGATGCCGGGTACTGCAGTCCTGAAATTATTACGAAAAGCTCACCAAAGCGTGCGATAACCCCGCTTAACTCCCATGAAAACACAGCGTGTTACACTTGCGCCGTGAAATTTGTATATATAAGTGCGGTATGTATCGAAACTGTCGTGTATAGGAGAGTGCTCCGAAAGGGAAAAGTGGGAACCGGTGCGAAACGATTTCGGGGGACGATATTACGATTGTTGCACGGCAACCGCAACCCCCGAGGCGTTTCGAGCTTTGTGCACCGCTGCAAATCCAATCGGTCGTATAACATTCGATGTATATCTTCGGGCATCTCGTTTCGGATTCGAAACTGATGCACCGTATGCAATGTTTTATTTTCAGATTTGTATTATCGTCGCAGAGACAAAATACGTTCGTTCTGATGCAGATTTGGATTGGATAAAAAGATTGTAATTGGTAGGAGATAGCTAATTCGAGGGTAAAAGGAGAAAAATCGTTTTGTACGATAATACTTCGCTGTAGTTAAAATATAGAACCTCCGAATACCCTCCATTGACTTGAAATCGGTAAAATATGCCACTTTCGGAGGTTCATCGAAGGGTCTAGAAACCGCGTTTGACTCCGCATAACCTAATCACAGGTTAAAACATAAAATATTCACTCTAGGATACTCTCCTTTTACTCGAATTGGGTTATAAATGCCATTTCCGGAGGCTCTGCCGAGGGTTTCGGCTCTCCGCTTACCGTAAATTCAGGGTGAATGGAGGGTCTAAATTTCAACTCGCGTTTTTTCCGCAGCAAATTTGTAAATATATTTAGACAGAAAAAAATGGTTACGTCCTCGATTAGCATATAATTACACGCAATTGTCAAGGAGGGTGAAATAATAATTATATTTAGCTGTCAATAGTCGGAGTATAATTAGGTTTTATAATTTTCGACTAAACGATTGTATACGCTTTGTGTAAAAGCTATTTTCAGAGAGCCGTGTGATATGCAACAGACTGCATCACTTGAAGCTTCGTCGATTATTCAATAGAAAACGTGAAAGCGTAGCATGCAGCGACATATACGTGTACCATGGAATATTAAAATTTACGAGTGTGGTACGTCGTAAGGCAAACAAACTACCAAATATGTACTACAGGCTAACACTGGTTCGACGATATAGCTGTTATTTATGCGATTGCGGACAGCCCCATACTTTTGGCCCGTTGAACATCGATCTTTTTTTTTCTTCTACAAAACATTTCAGTTGGACGAAGCTACGAGTAACATTGAATTTTTAAAAAGTTTCAAAGTAGAACGATACACATTGCTTCCTCGTTAATTTGGATTTTTCATATAGAGCAGACCAGCCAATAAATGAACATCTACCAATGAATCAACACTATCATAATTTCGATTCTAAGTAACGTAATTAATTACGAAATGTTGAAAAAAAAAAACAGTTTCGTGGTTCATTTTTACGTCGACAGAGAGCTTTGGCTTTAAACTTAGATTCGCAATAGAAGATTTAAGGTGGACGATTGAACGATACATCAGTAATAAGCTTTTCGGTCTAAAATCGGACAACACGTACAATAAAAAGTATTATGTACTAAAGTTCATTTATCAAACTTTATTTTGAGACGTTGGAGGATCTATTTAGTTGTCGACAAATGCTTACTTTTCAATGTTCACACATTCGGTGGTACATTTAGCGTGAAACCAAAGAATGAACGGCCGTTCATTTATTGGCAAATCTATAAAAAATATCAAATCCAATGGATGAACAGAGTTATTGAACGTCAGTCGACCGTGTCACTCCGCAACAGGAACACGAATGACTTTACAATTGCACATACTTGTCATTTGGAAAAATGTGTACTTAGCCTGGAAAAATCTTTGTTTTTGTTTACGTTTTGCTGTGTCTTTTTACTTGCTGTTTAATGAAATAGGAAAATATAAGATCAAAAAATTTGCTTCAAAATGATCGAAGCAGCAAGAAATTTAACGAAATATAAAACAGGATATCAAATTCATTTGCATATCAATATTTTATAATCAATTTTTATAACCACTAAAAAGTACCTCGAAGAGGAAATTTTCAAAGTTACATAAAAAATTGTATAAAATCCAAATTTCTTTCAATATTTCCCCCAAACTCAAGACCGATGACCCTTTAACATTACTTTACGTTTCCAAAAAGTTTTACCTAAAGTTTATTTATTGGTTCAAATAATAGAGTTTTACTTACACGTTATAAATCTGAGTTATCCGAAAATACTTAAATGCGCAAGATTAATTGACTGGTAACGACATTTCTCCAATATTAATACGTCGTCTCGCTAACTGTTAATTCATTGGTCAGACTACCCTACATATGTGTGCCAAATCTTAGAGCGATTGGTAAGACCGTTCTTGAGATATGTAGGTTTGAATTTTGAATGCCGGCCACGCACGCAACGCACGCATCCAACGCACGTAACGCGCACAACGCACGCAACGCGCACAGCGCACGCAACGCGCGCAACGCACGCACGAACGCAACGCACGCACGCTAGCATTGAGAGTAATCAACCAATATAGCTCGCGTAGTTTAGGGGACTTTGAAAGACTCACAAAGTTTATAGCGTAGAGCATGTTGGATTTCGAAGCTGGTACAGGTTTATAAGTTTTCGAAACCTCGCGTGACTTTCATTGGCGTATAACACCGCAAGAGAGCAATGCAGAAAGATCCATTCGCCGATAAATTTGATTCTTCAAGTTTCTGCACGCAGACGAACATTTTTTTTCTTTTTTTTTTCTTTTTTTTTTCTGCAGAAGATACTGTAGAGTGCATAAATTCACCGGTAAGTAGGTGGGGCTTTTTGACATATCTACCGCTGGTGAACTATTACGGTTTATTAACAGCAACAAAAACACCATATAAATCTAATTCACAGATAGAAGCCTGAACTATATACATTTTTAAAGATTGAAAGATAAATACAGTACTTGGTTACAAAAATAAAGCTTCCTCCACGAGGACGTAAAAACGTCATAAAATTATCCATAAATTATTCAGAAGAAGTAGCTACGTCTTTAAGGGGATGCAGTTTAAAAAAAAAAAAATAGGTGGAAGAAAAGGAAAATCAAATACATTTGCGTTTTTCGAGAAAGCCTTTTTTTGGCAAAAATAAGAAAACCAGAATTTGGTTAAAAACAACGACAAAAATTCGTCGCGATACAAGAGGAAAAAATCGTGGAATAATGAATGAACAAAAAGAAAATCATTCTGGCCCGTTTACACAAAAAAAAAACATTACTCGACATTTTTCCCCTTAATTTAAGATATAATTACAGATTATTTTGAGGATAATCTTACAATGGCAATTGCAAGAACAGTTGACCTTGAATACTGCATAAATTTTCGCAAGCCTTGTTGGCAATTGCAATTTGAATATACAAGGATTTACGTGTTTCATGTAAATTCTGCAATTTACGCAGACGTGGAAGATCATTCTGTTTTTTTCTTCTAGCTTGCGTTGAATATTCCGATGTAAAGACAGATACTGTCGAACGCGAAACTTTCACAAACTTTTGGATTAGCCTTCGACAAGATTGAGTACAAAATTTACATAATATTATAAAGTTGCAATCTGCGCTATTTATGCTGGTAATCAATAATTAATTATTCTCTAATTTACTGCAATTTCTTTTTTACAAATCTTTCTTTTTTTTTTAATTTTTGTTTTTTTTACAAATCGAAGAGGCTGCTTTGTAAAAAAAAAAAAAAGCTTTGTCAAAGATACAAAATAATGAGAAAGCAATTTGCAACTTTCTACGAGGCAACGAGGCAAAACAAAACACGTCAAGTCGGCCACACCAATTTTTCATGTCAACAAAACGTCCTCAAATTTATTCAGGATATTAGTCTGGTTGAAGAAAAAACGTAGGAATTTTTTCAGATTTTTTATTGCATATTTCAGCTATTAAAAAATTGTGAAAATAATCAGTGTTTATTTTTTAACGCCAATACTACGGCTCACACAAAAAAATCGTAACAAGATCAAATTTTGGATTTTCAGTGTACTGTCCAACAACATTTTTTGTAAAATTGTCCGATTTAATTTTATGCTATTTTTCAATTAAATAAAATTGCCACTTTTTTCCCCTCCGAAGTGGAATTTCCGATTTAACTATTCAACTAGACCAACGTCCTGAAGAAATGTGAGAACGTTAAGTTTATTCTTTAAAAAAGTTTCAAAGTTGAACTTTGCACATTGCTTCCTCATTGATTTTTTTTTTTTTCACAAAGCGATCTCTATGAGGAAGCTTATTTATTAATTTTGGCTTCCCTCATAGAGGAAGCTTTGTGAGAAATGGAAATGTAATCTGTTGAAAACATGAAAAATCTCAAATTGCTCGAAAATCAAAACCCATTTACCGATCGTCATCAAATTTCGTACATAGCAACAGTGAATATTTTTCATCTGTATTTTTCATTTCGAAAAAGTTTTAATTCATTCATTGTTAGTTGACCTGAGTTATAAGAAAATGATAATTTTTTCAAAATTTCAAAATCACGTAAAATCTTAATCGCTCTACCGATCATTACGAAATTTGGTACGTAGCAGCGCTGAGTATTATTTATCGTCTGTAGAAAATTTCAGTTGATTTGTAGCTATTTAACGTGAGTTAGAGGAAAATAAAAATTTTTCAAAAAATTCAAAATCTTATAAAATCCGAATCCCTTTACCGATCATCACCAAATTTGGTGCACAGCAGCATTGCACGTTATTCTTCATCTCTAGAAAATATCAGTTGATTTCGTGAGATTTTACGGGAGTTAGAGCAAAGCGTAAATTTTTTGAAAAATTCAAAATCTCATAAAAACCGATGCTATTTATAGATTCGCCCCAAATTCAATACCGATCCTTCTTTAAGACTGCATTATGTATAAAAAATTATTTAGCTCTGTAGCTAAAAATTTGCGGAAGCTAAAACGCGTACATACATTTTTTGAAAATTGCAAAGTTAAATAAAATTTCACACACACATCCATACATACATTTTTTCTAAACCAATTGTCTCGGCATTTTAGACAATTTTAATGTTCCTGACATGAAAATCTCGAAAAAAAAAAAATGTCACGAAAACAAATTAAAATTAATATGTCGATAAATATTTTCAATGTGGTTAAAAAAAAACCTTGTTAATGACGAAAAAAATGTAATTGCATATTTCGGTTGGCTTGAAACTACTGAAAATGATTACCCCAAGATTGACAAAAGTATCTTAAAGCTGTATCGGATGTCAGTAATCCGGTGAGGATCGTTTCTACAGGTAAGCTCTCTCTCTCTCTCTCTCTCAGCCCTCTCTGAGGTCAGCAAATTTTCGTTTATGTCGGTACGTGCGGGACACTTGCCCGTCTCGCGGTTTGCGACCTCATCTTCTTTTATTATAAGACGCCTAGCCGAAGAAGCGCGACAGTGTAAAAGCTCGTACGTTATACGCGTCCGCTTTTTTTACAACCCTGTCACGCGAGGTCAGGCTGGATTACTTCGATCGTAAAAGGGAAAAGCCGCTAAGAATGCTAAAAGTTAACTTTCCTTTACTGAATTACGATGGAATATATATTGCATAAACTTATCAGTATGCGTGTGGATAAAATTAATATTACATTCTTTGCATGACTTGGAAAAATGTGAGCGTTGCGATTTTTTCTTTACATGATTTTTTTTTCTTTTTTTTTAAATTTTTATATTATAGAGGAAAATTATTTTCTTTGCGACAATTGTGTGTAAAATATTCTGCAATTTGACAACACGAAATTGACAGGAAAAAAAAAGTAGGTTGGTAAAGGGCTTGTCAGAAAAATACGACACTTCTTTGGCAAGTAGACATTTACGCAACGGTGCAATAAGGTAGACGTATTTTAGGGGAGTGAGGATCTTAGGAGACGTTTGACTCACCAGGTTTGCTAAGTGAATTAAAGGGATGAAGAGTGGCAGCTGTGGAAAAAAACAACGAGAAGAAATAAATATGTTGGGGAAGGAGAGAAGTGAAGTGAAGGGACGAAGAGTGACACATCATGGGGTCGCGGGATGGGTAACGCGAAGAAATAAATATGAAATGGGAAATGAAAAAAAAAAAAAAAAAACAGCTGAGACCTTCATAAACTTCGTGCCCTTCTTGAGAGCCATACTATTTTTTTTTTTCCCCTCAGGAATCGCATTTATGGCGACATCTCTGACGTACGTGCTTTTGCCTCGATATCACAGACAGAGAGATACATTTTTTTGGTTATTTTTAGAAAAACAACAACAGCAACAAAGAATTGTGGATTTATTAAATTAGTTTTTTTTTCGATTTTTCGGTTAAAACATTTGCAAATTGGTTCCTCATTATTTTACATCTTTGAAAAAAAAAAAGAAAAAAAAAAATCTAAGAGAGAGTCTGTTGATCAATTTTGGATTCTTCGTTGAGGAAGTATAAATTGGATCGACGAGAAAATGACCTGTTTAGCATTATTTTACGTCTCTTTTCCTGATCAGTTTTAAGGTCTGATCCAGGAAAAAATGACCCCGGCTTGGGAGACTATCTCATGTATTTTCTAGATCAGTTTTCAAGTCTAACCTTAACTCCCAAAAAATCGACCCGACAGACAATGTTTGATGTATTTTCCCTCCGAAATTTGTGTAGTTCCACCAACAGAAAAACGACCCAAGAAAAAAATAAATGTCCAGGTCTCGTTTTTCGTTGTCGATCTTATACATCGAATTCGCGCACAAAAGGCTCCCTCTAGATCTTCTCTAGATCTTTTGACGTGATCGATGAATCCGCTGGATTCGTCGATTCTAAAGATTCTAAAGATTTCGAACAATTGGTAAAAATTCAGGAAAGCATCTTTTAGCGGAGATGCTAAAAGGAGGTTGAATGTTCCGTTGGTAATGCCAAAGTTACCGAGAGTAGCGAAGCTTCTGAGGGTTATACTTTTGCCACTCCTGGTGGATTAAATATTTTATCAACCGAGTGAGGTTAGGGCGAGCCAGAGGCCCTCATAACGGAACCCCTCAGTGTATATATATCTCTCTCTCTTTCAGTCCATATATATATATAATAGGCCAAGTCAGAGGAGCACGCAAGAAGCAAAACGAACGACCAGGTCGGTGGTGTTCACCCTGGCAACGCAAATTGAGCCTCCAGCGACATCCCCGTCGCTTGTTGCGGAGATGGTTACGACGGCGAAGCCAGCGAGGGAGACGGTCGCTATACAGAAGGGTGAAAATTGGCCAGTACCACCGGGAAAATGAGACGTCATACCGTAAAGATACGCGTACCTTAGTTAACCTACAGTTATACATTCTTGCCTCTTTTACCTACAATCTTGAAGCCTCCCCTCGAGCTATCTGGGCTTAATTTCTCTTGCGGCGTTACAACATTTCTCAACGTAAATTAAGCCAAAGCTGTACGACGAAGCTAGTTCATTAATTCTTTGACATTATTTTTCGATGCCTCAATGGAATCCCGAGGACGTTTAATTAAACTGTTGGGAATTGGGGCCCCCATTTTTTTTGTACAAAATATTAATCGAATCTCTAATTGACCTAAAAATAAGAGGATCGAGTGATTTTAGAGAGGGACTATTATTTTGGGGGATTTAATTGTCTGGTTTTCATGAAATTTTATCGAATAATTGGATTTTTAAAAGAGGGTTTGTTGTATTGATTATTTATTTATTTATTTATTTATTTAGTTAGTTTAGGTTCTATTAGGTCAAAAGCAGCCTGTTTATTAACACATACGTGTTTACATTGCCTAATCACGCGATAATAATCTGTTAAAAATTATTTAACAGAACAAAGAGCTTCAGAAGTTTGTTTAAATTAATAAACTGTCTCTTAAAAAAAAAATCTCATCTGTCGGACTGATTTTTCAAATAAAATAGTTGAAAAATAAATTGAACATTTTTGTTATATCCAAATGCAACTTTAGGATGCATTTCATTTTTTGTAAATAAAAATAGTAAACGAGGCAAAACACGTCAAGTCGGCCATCATAATTTTTCGTGTCAACAAAACGTCCTCAAATTTATTCAGGATGTTGGTTTGGTTGAAGAAAAAATGTCGGAATTTTTTTCAGATTTTTTATTGCATATTCCAGCTACTAAATTTTTTTTGAAAATAATCATTGTTTATTTTTTAACGCCAATACTACGGCTCGCACAAAAAAAATCATAAAAACGTCAAGTTTTGGATTTTAAACGTACTTTCCAACGACATTTTTTGTAAAACTCTCCGATTTTATTTTATGCCATTTTTCAATTAAATAAAGTTGCCACGTTTTTTTTTCCTCCGAAACGGCTTTTCCGATTTAGCTGAAATTTTCACATTTTGCTCTTTGAAATATCTGGAATCTTAGAAAAAAATTGGCGAGATGGTCGGCAATTTTGGACCAGAGTTAGATAAAGAGTTGAATAAATGTTATGATTTTTTTTTTTGCGAGCCGTAGTATTGGCGTTAGAAAATAAACAATGATTATTTTCAGCAATTTTCAATGTCTGGAATGTGCAATAAAAAAATCTGAAAAAACTCCTACATTTTTTTCTTCAACTAGACCAACATCCTGAAGCAATATGAGAACGTTTTGTTGTCATTTTCCGATGTTTCGATGCATTTTCCTATGCAATTTGTTTAACACTCGTAGATATATTAAAATATTGATGAGGTAATTATTAATTTCGATTGTGGGATTTCGTAGACAGAATTTACTATCGAATATTTGGCTGGCTGTGTGAGACCGCAGCTGGGAATAGAAATTTATTTGAGCCAAACAAATTACAGCAGCTAGAAATTATACATTGCTCTGCTTCTACTGGATTATTGCTGAAATATTAGACACAGGGACTCAGTTGGTTCTAGGCAAATTTACTCGACCCTCGGACAGTTCAGTCACGGATGTGACGATGCGAAAGGGTGCTTTGTCCTTTGTTAATTTTCTCGTCTCCTATGTATCCTCTTATTTTTTTTTATCTCAAAGCGGATAATCTTTACTTACGAAAAAAAAAAAAAAAAAAAAAAAAAAATAGATAGGTTAGATGTACACTGTTAAAAATCCGGTATTAAAAATCAAACTAAATCTAAAATCTGGTATCAATTTGCCCTTATCACATCGAAAAATTCCAAAACATTTTACTTCAAAACAGATTATTAAAAATCAGTGTCATTTTTGTCATCCTTTGTTTGTGCCACAATTTGGCATTGTTTGCTAATGCAATTTTGCATCCATCGCAAAATGGAGTGTCTTCAGATATTTCACCAAATTCTTCAGTCTTTTAAAACTACAATTATATCCACAAAAGACACATTAAAGTATTTGGTGATGGCCAAAGCATTGTCCACACAATTTCCAATCTAATCCATCGAAACTTCGTCTATAAATATACATACTAATTTACTGAACACTTATCTCGTCTCATAATAAATCCGCAGGAAAACAATGATTATTTTTTTTTTTTTTTCATTGAGAATCGCTCGATCCTGTCTGTAAAGTACAGTTAAACCTACCGTGCCGTTGCATCGTAGCCGAGGAGACGACTATCGACCACAAAGTTTCTAATTACAAAAGCAATTAACGCGGCTAACGTATAGACGCGTTGGTCGTAGCCACGCGAAAATTAATTCATGGTCCAGGGCAACCGACGGAAATGAAGCTATATATTAATACTCGGAAACACACCGTAGCTTCGATTTACCAGCAGGGGTTGCTTGAGATTGTGGCTGCATCTCTAAGGATCTTTTTCAAGGCTATATCGTAAGGGTTGCGTTTTATCGAAGCCACCGGCCTTTTTATTACTGTCGTCAATATATCGCTACAAGGAAAATCCATAAATGCATATTTTATTTTGTATCCTTTCGCGAAGCACCCAACTTTTCAGCTTTTCGAAAGGCAAGCTTTTGACCCCGTGCTTACGATAACGATTTCCGATATCTATCTTTATGCATGAAAGACGACGGAGGACGGATAGCGGAATAGGAAGAAGGGTCGATAGAACACATTTTCAACATTTCAGATATTTCCGATAAATGTGTAATTTGCGTCATAATGTGCTGGCAATATGATTGATAATATAAATATTAATAAATTTTCGAAATGGGGAAAAAAAATCGGTACTTTTGTCTCATGAATGAATGTCAAATATCAATATTTCTATTTCCATAATTTCGGCGATGTAAACAAGAGAGGTGCTCCAATAAAACTGCAGATTTCTTTCTGAATTTTTGTTTTTTTTTCATCCTTGACGGATTTTTTTTTTTTCGATTTCTGGAAGTGGGTATAACATCGGTTTTTATCCTTCTATCTTTAACCGTAAAAGTTTATTTTTTTTATCGATCATTTGTGACTCAAAGTGTAAAGTAACATAAACTTTATAGCTCATCATTGAAGCGTATTAACTGAAGTTAAACCATTGCGGCATCAATTTACTTTGATTTCGTGGGAGGTCTTGCCGATCTATAGATATCGTCGAAGAAGTGTACTTGTAATTTCTCTCTGAAGAGGTCGTTGAAAGAGATGGTTGAAAACGCCTTTTTCGCCGTTTTCGAACGTCAGTGTCCGCGCGGAATTCGAGTTTCCGGGCGAACACTAACGGTTTCAAACGCATTTTTCGACGTTTGCGATCGTTAGTGTCCGCGCGGAGTTCGAGTTTCCGGGCGGACACTAACGGTTTGAAACGCCTTTTTCGTCGTTTTCGAGTTTCCGGACGGACACTAACGGTTGAAATCGCCTTTTCCGCCGTTTTCGAACGTCAGTGTCCGCGCGGATTTCGAGTTTCCGGGCGGACACTAACGGCTTAAAACGCCTTTTTCGACATTTTCGAGTTTCCGGGCGAACACTAACGGTTGAAATCGCCTTTTCCGCCGTTTTCGAAAGTCAGTGTCCACGCGGAGTTCGAGTTTCCGGACGGACACTAACAGTTGAAATCGGCTTTTTTGCCATGTTCGAACGTCAGTGTCTGCGCGGAGTTCGAGTTTCCGGGCGGACACTAACGGTTGAAGACGCCTTTTTCGACGTTTTCGAGTTTCCGGGCGGACGGACACTAACGGTTGAAAAGCCTTTTTCGAAGTTTTCGACCGTCAATGTCCGCGCGGAGTTCGAGTTTCCGTCCGGACACTAACGGTTGAAAAGCCTTTTTCGAAGTTCTCGACCGTCAATGTCCGCGCGGAGTTCGAGTTTCCGTCCGGACACTAACGGTTGAAAAGCCTTTTTCGCCGTTTTCGAACGTCAGTGTCCGCGCGGAGTTCGAGTTTCCGGGAGGACACTAACGGTCTGTGATTGGCTAACACGAATTGCTAATAACTTGGTCAATTTTGGTCGTAGAAAATTTTGACCGCAGGCTTTTTTGTTCAGTGCGATCTCCCCTATTCGAATATATAAATATCATCACATAGTTTCGAGATACCCTGTATACATACATTCCCCTATAGGACAAATGTTATTTAACAAAACTCTATGAGCGAACATTCTGCTAAAGGTATATCATTGTGAAATGTAAAAAAGAATTCGAAAGTATTGTGCAAGATTCTACTTTGCAGGCTTGTTTTTTTCTTTGTATAATTTTCAGATTTACATAAATTAATACGAAAGACAGCTTTTTTTCACAAATCGAAATTTCGTACGTGTGTAATACGAACACAAGTTTTATTTGAATTCTTGAAAATTGTTTAATGAGGAATTTTCCTCAATGCTCTTGGTCTGAAGAATTAAGGGTCATTATTTGAACGTCGCCTAATGGACGAGAATAAGCACGTCTAAGGTTTTCATTAATGGTCTGGCATAACCATCCCGTTTGTGAACGGGTTTAACCTCACGTTTAAGCCCGTGAAATGAGTTGAACAACCCCTTCGTGTAATATCCCTCAGTCCCCGGTAACTAATGAGACCGTTTTCCAACTTCCAATGGCATTTGCCCATTGCAGTGCAGTCAGGAAAATACGTAAGGGATAAGAAAAAAAAAAAAAAAAAAAAAAAAAAACAGCTTAGCCAAGATGCTTGAGCGTGAGGGGTTCGCGAGGAAAAGGAAGGGTTGAGTCTCGCGAAGGACACGGATGGAAAAGCACCGGAGATCCGTTCTTGATTCGGTGTAATCAGAGTGGACTCTCCGAAGTAAACTCGTTACCTTTCTAACGAGGAAAAGAGATAAAAAAAAAAAAAAAAGCTGAGGAAATGGAGCGCTGTTGGGGAGATAAAAAAATGGAACGAAATGAATATAGCAAGAAAATGTATATTATTTTTTCAATTTTTCGTCTGATTTCATACTCAGCTCAACCGGATCATAGTTTCAATCATCCTGACGAATGAAAAAGACACAAATTAATTTTAAAAATCGCGTTTTTCAAGCCTCTGATTTCCTTGCTTTAATTTTTGTTTATTGCGTTCCATACATAGTATAATAATGATAAAAAAATATTTTTTTCAATGTTGAACAAATTTTTGCGTATAATATTTTAGTCGCCAGTATAATTTTTATGATTATTACATATTCTACTTTTTTTCTGTGTATTTGCGTGAAAGGTTGTTGAGTAAACTAAACAAAAAAAAAAGAAAAAAACGATGCATTCCTTGAGCTCATTGTGAATTGTAAAGTTTACGAGGGCACAGAGGTAGTCTGACTTTTATTCACACGAATGGCTTTTCTGCCTGGTGCACGAAGACATTAGAGACTGTGCACTGAGAAATTCGAGAGGAAACAAAGGTCAAATGAAATTCCAGAGGGGAAAATAGTAAAAGACGATTGAAAGGAAGAGCGTAGAGCACGCGCGCGCGCGCGGATCTTATTGCGTCTATAGATCGTTTCTCGGTCAACTCACATCGTACAATCTTTTCTTTTCGATTACCAATCGGTCAACTTAATTGGACCGAGCAGGAAATTGAGATAGAAAAACTTCGTCCTCCTATCTTCGAGCCACCTCTCCGATCACGTTCTTTCTCGTCTGGCAAACTTTAATGCCTACAGTTGAGAAAACTTTTTTTTTTTCTCCCCTACAAACTTTCGTTCCTCGAGGAAAATTCCTAACTTTTATCAATTTTTGTTTTACAATATTCTTACTTATTTAATGACATATTAATTAACTATTGTTAAGTAACAAAGGCTGTCGAGACTTGATATAATTAATAAAGGTAGACAAAAGTTATAAAATCTTGCTTTTTTTTTTTGTAATTTCTTCTGAAAAAATAAACAAAACGCGTAAAAATGTTGCAAACGTTGATGCGAAGATAAATAAATCTATAAATCTGTCGCGAATGCACCGACATGTTGTTAATTAAATATTTAAAGAATGTTTATAAGATTACCACGTTGTGTAAATATCAAATTAAGTGTATTAAATTAGCTAGCAACCGGAGCTTGTAATGTGGAAGGTTTTGGGTATATCGCAGAATGTCTGCGCTTGTGTTTGAAGATAATTTGTGATGGTGTTTTTGGTATGCTGGACCCGGAACAATGTAAACCAGAGACCGGTACTAAGCTTCTTAACAGCAGGATAATGCCATAGAAAGCCGTGTTAGCATTGCTGCATAACAACGGAATCTCCGGAACATTATGAGAGTTCGTAGAATGCTCAGACTATACTTTGACAAATGTTCTGTTATCTCCTCGAGCTCTAACTAATCTCGCAACACACGACCAACGTGCATCTCAATGAGGCTTGAGCTCAATGATCAATGTTACGTTCGTCTTTAAGATTTGCCATATATTATTTCTATCATTCAATACAATATCTCACACTCACACTCACACTCGCACTCGCACTCGCACTCGCACTCGCACTCGCACTCGCACTCGCACTCGCACTCGCACTCGCACTCGCACTCGCACTCGCACTCGCACACGCACACGCACTCGCACTCGCACTCGCACTCACACTCACACTCACACTCACACTCTCACTCTCACTCTCACTCTCACTCACACTCACACTCACACTCTCACACTCTCACTCACACTCACACTCACACTCACACTCACACTCACACTCACACTCACACTCACACTCACACTCACACTCACACTCACACTCACACTCACACTCACACTCACACTCACACTCACACTCACACTCACACTCACACTCACACTCACACTCACACTCACACTCACACTCACACTCACACTCACACTCACACTCACACTCACACTCACACTCACACTCACACTCACACTCACACTCACACTCACACTCACACTCACACTCACACTCACACTCACACTCACACTCACACTCACACTCACACTCACACTCACACTCACACTCACACTCACACTCACACTCACACTCTCACTCTCACTCTCACTCTCACTCTCACTCTCACTCTCACTCTCACTCTCACTCTCACTCTCACTCTCACTCTCACTCTCACTCTCACTCTCACTCTCACTCTCACTCTCACTCTCACTCTCACTCTCACTCTCACTCTCACTCTCACTCTCACTCTCACTCTCACTCTCACTCTCACTCTCACTCTCACTCTCACTCTCACTCTCACTCTCACTCTCACTCTCACTCTCACTCTCACTCTCACTCTCACTCTCACTCTCACTCTCACTCTCACTCTCACTCACACTCACACTCACACTCACACTCACACTCACACAATTCACTTCATTTTCAGTTTCAGTTTCTATAATTCTACAAAATTCATGAGTTTCCAGTGATTCTCAAATATTTTCAGATTACGACGTAGTAAATCGTGCAATATTCGTAACGCTTTAAGATTCAAGCGGAATAAAATATTAATGAATACTTGGCGTCGAGTCGCTACTGTGACCCTTGATTCATAGGAGATAGCGTCGCCGAGATTTACTCTGGCGGGATTCAACCCACTCAATCCTCTCATGTCTTTGTTAACTTATACAGTTTCCACTCTGTGCGCTCCACGGCTATGAATCCTACGTTCATGTTTGAAAATTCATCGGGTGAGATTGATGTGACGTTCGCATCAAAGATCGCGTACCCTTTCCAGTCTTAGAATCTGCGTCTTTGCATCTCCCGTGCCATCTGTGTCTGTCGTTACGATGGATTCAGTGCTTGGAAAATCGGAAAAATAACGTTTACCAAAGTAATACCGCATTCAATGTAAATAACTGATGTCTCCATAGAAAATATCAGCGTTTCAATAACCACGAAGCGGTAAATTATTATAAATGTATGGGGAATATTTCACAAAAGAGGCTGCGAGATATTTAAAATTTTACCAGAATATTTAGAACGCGAATAAAAAAGAAATACTCAATGCAATATATCCATTTACAAAATGTTATTTAACAGGTACACTTTTTGATTTGAAACTTTTTCCTTTATTTTGTTACTTGAAATCCAATATTTAAAAAAATCATATCGTTTATTTCACTTGCAACGTGAGATATTTCGATCTTTATTTTTTTTTGTTTGTTTCTTTTTATCTTCATTATTTACCTCGAGGATTCTAAAATTCATTGCAGCGGTACAATTAAATTTTTCCTTTTTTCGTTGTTGTTGTTTTGTGTAAGTAGTAACGAAGGTTCTCGATGGCAAGGCGCGTGCAGTACGCTAAGTAGCGCGGTTCGTTATTCAGATAATCTAACATTTTATTCTCATTTTTGTACGTAGAAAACCGAGCCACCGGGGTGTCTTAACTAGGTCGCAGTGGCGGCAGTGTTCTCTGTAACGGGTAGTACTCGCCTTGCTCGAGTCTGACTAAACGACGTGTATACTACTGGCACGCCTTTGTAACCCCTCGCCCAGTGAGTGAGAATCCCTGAAGAAAGATAGATAAAGTTTACGCGAATGTGCAAAACGGTTAATGGACTCTCTGGCTCCTTCCTAGCTGGTCCGTTCTTTTACGTCTCCGCTATGTATTTTGCTAATGCTAAACTTGTATTTTCTTTCGTTTTTCAAAATTTCCAATAATATTCGATTAAACGTTTCATTTTCTTCTTCAATTTTCACAATTCGATTCCATTTATTTTCGCTTCCTCATAGAGGTGGCTTTGTGACAAATCGAAATTCATGAGGAAGCAATGTGCAAAGTTTTACTTTACAACTTTTTTTTAAAAAGATACGACATTCCTTTCAAGAGGAAAGTCTCGCTAAAGATGTTTTCACATTTTTTTTTAGAAACAACTCTCAAGCCATGCAAGGGAATCCCCTTTTTTTTTTTTTTTTAGATAATTCTTGTCTTTTTTTATGATTTCAGGTACGTTGGAGAACATTAAAAGTGAGCCTTTTGTGGGGGATCGTAAAGTTTATTTATTTTTTTTTTCCCGAGTTCGGTAAGAGCAAATGGGACAGTGTGATTAGCGTTGGGGCTTGGAACTCTCAAGGGCCGCTGGGCCGGCGACAAAACTGGGTATACAGAAACGAGTAATTTTCCATAGCCTCGGAGAAAATTATATTCGCCTGGGGCATAGAACTATAGTTGACCGTAGTGTGGTGGTTCCGTTAGTGAGAGGTACCGACCTCCGGTTTATATATTATTTACGCAATATCTCAGTATACCGGTACCTCGATTCTTCTCGTGTATTATCGATCCATTCTCCAATGCGAATCTCACATGTGGGATTTATATATGAGCTATTCCATACCGAGATTCACCCACCAGATATTTCAAAGTGTGCAAAAAATATTGTGACTCAGTAATAATCAAAGAACTATATGTTCAATGGAAGAGTACCAAATTTGAAATCCTAAGGTGCCGTCGATTACGAGTGTACGCCATTTTTATTTTCAATTTTATTGAACGACGATATCCCGACAACAATAAATCGCATTTTAACTTCTTGAATTCCCGGATTAACCAGAATTGCCTGATTAACCAGAATTCCATGATTATCCAGAATTCCCTGATTAACCAGAATTCCATGATTATCCAGAATTTCCTGTTTATCCGGATTTCTTTGATTATCCAGAATTCCCTAATTAACCAGAATTCCATAATTATCGAGAATTCCCTGAGTACCCGGATTTCTTTGATTGTCCAGAATTTTCTGATTACCCGGATTTCTTTGATTGTCCAGAATTTTCTGATTACCCGGATTTCTTTGATTACCCAGAATTCCCTGATTAACCAGAATTCCATGATTATCGAGAATTCCCTGAGTACCTGGATTTCTTTGATTATCCAGAATTTTCTGATTACCCGGATTTCTTTGATTACCCAGAAATCCCTGATTACCCGGATTTTTTTGATTATCCAGAATTCCCTGATTAACCAGAATTCCATGATTATCCAGAATTCCCTGAGTACCCGGGTTTCTTTGATCATCCAGAATTCTCTGATTACCCGGATTTCTTTGATTACCCAGAATTCCCTGATTACCCAGAATTCCCTGATTACCCAGAACTCCCTTATTACCCAGGATTCCCTGATTACCCAGAGATCCCTGATTACCCTGAATTCCCTGATCACCCGTAAATCTCTGATTACCCAGAATTCCGTGATTACCCAAAATCCCCTGATTACCCAGAATTCCCTGATCACCCAGATTTCCTTGATTACTCAGAATTCCCTGATTACCCAAAATTCCATGATCACACCCAGATTTCCTTGATTACTCAGAATTCCCTGATTACCCAAAATTCCATGATCACACCCAGATTTCCTTGATTACTCAGAATTCCCTGATTACCCAAAATTCCCTGATCACCCAAAATTCCCTAATCATCCAAAATCCCGGGACTCCGGTTGCGGTCAATTGATGCACATTTAGTTTTCCTGACATTTAAAAACTTTGGCTCTGCTTATTTAAGAGATGAATCTAAATTAGCAGTACAAAAAAAGCGTATGTTCAAGCGATACGCGAAACAAGTTGGTATAGATAGTGGCATGACGTTGAGGGAAACGAACGGGGCTTAGTATATCTGGCGGCTGGACGTCAACCATGCGTGACACGTTTTGCTGACCCACCGACATTCGAACACACGGTCCGTGCCTCGACACAGCAATGACGAACGATGTCCTACTCCGTTATATGCGGTCACGTTTCCGCCCACGAGATTGTGACCGAATGTAAGAAAAAAAAAACAAAAAAAAACAAAAAACAAAAAAGAAAGAAAAGCAGAGTGATAGATACGAAATGTGTCTCTGGGTTGCCAAAGCGATTGGTCTATTTTTTTTCTACAGATAGGTGCAATAAGATGGAACGATCGATCGATCATTCTTTCTGTATTATTCAAGTTGAACCGACTCAAGCTATCAGTAAAATTTGTTTGCAAACGGATGATCAAACGAACATTAATTTCAGCGTATCCGTAAATTGATAGCAGTTATTATTATCATTGATTCCGTCAGTCCTTTCAAAGTATGCTATTAACAGGAATGAGGTGTACCAAAGATCGTCAATTTTTATAGTCATCCATTTGTCTTTCTTTTCTCTTGGCTCGCGCGCGTTTTACCGTTTTATAAGGAAGCTCTAAGGTGCGTTCTTTCGGTCGTCGCGTTCACTGGCATTGGTGTTTGCGAGAGCCGGTGTTGCTGGTCATGGCCGCTCCCAACCCTTCAGAAATTTATTGTCGCTTCTATTCACGGTTCTACCACTTTTCCATCCTCAGTCAGCGCCACCCTCCGCAGTTGCTCCGCTTCCTTCGCTTCCTATACCGCCATCAACGACACGGCGCTGATTTATAGTCGTCGGGTGAAATGGGACGCGTGCTGCCTCACGAAGCTGCGTTTTCCTTTTCCTTTACTTTATATTTCCAAGCCTATGCGCACCTTGAACACGGGGGATGGAATACTTTAAGCAGACTGGGCTTGTCATGGAAACATTTATTATCAATAGTAGAGACAGGATAATGGAAAACACAGAAGTTATCTCTAATGCAACTAAACAAGGATGGTACCAATGATTCTTCGTATGGATTCGTATGAAGCAATAGTGAAAAATAAATTCTTATTCATTTCACCAATATTCAAATCGGCGAAATCCATAAATTGAGTTTTGTAAATTTGACGCTAATGGATTAAAGTAGATTGCAATCTTCATGCTTGCGACAATCTAACCACGTAGAGTGGAACATAAAAGTAAAACAAATTGAGAAAAAAGAAAAAAAAAAGCAGGTGAACCCGATGAAACTAAAATTCAATTTTCCAAATACCGAAAAAAAAAAAGAAAAAAAATTTGATGGTATAGCGCTCGGAATGTCGTGAAAGTTTATGATCTCGTCACGTTTCGCATCGGTAGGGAAGCCCAGGTGAGTGCCTGGGTTTCGTTGAAACGATGAAAGAGGGTGAGCCATGTTGTAGCTGGGTAGAATGGTGGCAGCGGTGGGTTATGTTGGAACTGCTATGGCTCCACGATGTCGATCAATGCCGAGGGGAGCCAATGCTATTGGTGCCCAATACACTAGAGCAATGGAGAAACTAGTGGTTCGTACCTTGATGCACACCGAATGGACAACATTGCCTCGGGGGCTTGTATAGAGGGAGGGAAAAGTGTCGAATGAATTGTCGACGACCACGACCAACAGGTGAAGAATAATTCGGAGCTACGTAGCTGCAGCTGCAGCTGCAGCAGCAGCAGCAGCGACTCTGCTTTCGATTCACGTCGACTATATAAATTCACTCAAGCGAAATTGCGATAGTGGCGAACAAAATTGAGGAAGCGAACAGACAAAAAGAAGAAAAAGGTAGTAAGAATGGGGGGGGGGGGGGAAGAAAAGGAAAAAAAGCGGGAGACGAGCGGAAAAATCTGTTATTCTACATAGCACTGGAGTAATTGCAAACTGCGTACCTATATTTTCATCTACGTAGTGGTACCCTGCCCTATGTACATAGGTACTTCGTTATAACGAGTTCGCTAATTCGCAGCTGTGTGACCCCGGCTCTTCAGAGCTTTCATCAACTTGATGAATGCACTAAAAAGCGAAAAGAGTTTTTAGCACAGTCGGGCTTTCCAACTCTGTTCCGTTTCTATTTTTCTTGCTGAATTATACAAAAGGTGATATTCCACTAGGGGGTTTATTGCGATATGATGCGAAAAACAGTAATTACCTCGGATGAAGTGCACTCTTTTTTTTTTTTTTTTTTTTTTTTTTCTTCCTTTTATAGCTGGTATTTTTCATATTTATGGTAGTAATTTGAGATTGTTTAAATTGGATCTAACGTAATTGTTCAGCAAAGAACAGCTTCTGGCTTATCGAATAAATTCTATAAAATATTCCGAATATCGTGCTAACTTTTTGTTTTGGAAAAAAAAAAAAAGAAAAATAGCAAGTTTGCAGGTGGAGTCGGTAAAAACGGTATTGAGGGTAATGGTCCTTATGTAACCCTGTCACGACACACACATTTTCTCAACTGCACCGCAAGTCTCTTGTGTATAATTTCTACTGTAATGAGGTATCCAATAACTGGTGAGGTTATCGAGGTCCTGCAATAGTAATATTATCCTTGTGTGCCATGCTCGAGGATGGCGTTTCCTTCCTAGATCGACCGTAATGATTAAGAGAGAAAAAAGAAAAACGTCACTTCATAGGACATATAAATTCATAATAACGGTGTTAATCGTCTGATTTTCAAGAATGTTCCGATTTGCAATAATTAAAAAAACGTATTTTCTATTTTTTGCCAAATGATACTAACTATTATGCCCGATTTATTTGTAAACTGCTGAGGAAAATTGAAGCAATTAAAATTAACGTAAAATTTGCTTTGTAGGAATTGATTTTTTATTCAGTTTTGCTTTGTTTTCGTGAAAAAAAAAAGAAGTCGAGATTTTAAACAGTGTGTGACCTGACGGACACTGCAGAAATATTGCATGCAAGTAAAACACAGTCCTTCAAGGCCCTAACTTTTCTTAGTCCCCCATGAGACCCTTCTCTAAAACCCCGATTTTTCTAAGTCCCCAATGAGACCTCTCTTCAAGGCCCTGATTTTTCTAAGTTCCCCATGAGATCCCTCTGCAAAGCCCTGATTTCTCTAAGTCCCCCATGAGATCCCTCTGCAAAGCCCTGATTTCTCTAAGTCCCCCATGAGATCCCCCTGCAAAGCCCTGATTTTTCTAAGTCTCCCATAAGATCCCCCTTCAAGGCCCTGATTTTTCTAAGTCTCCCATAAGACCCCCCTCAAGGTCCCGATGTCTCTAAGTCCCCCATAAGGTCTCCCTTCAAGGCCCCGATTTTTCTAAGTCGCCCATGAGATCCCCGTTCGAGGCCCTGATTTTTCTAAGTCTCCCGTGAGACTCACCTTCAGGGCCCTGATTTTTCTAAGTCCCCCATGAGATCCCTCTGCAAAGCCCTGATTTCTCTAAGTCCCCCATGAGATCCCCCTGCAAAGCCCTGATTTTTCTAAGTCTCCCATAAGATCTCCCTTCAAGGCCCTGATTTTTCTAAGTCGCCCATGAGATCCCCCTTCGAGGCCCTGATTTTTCTAAGTCTCCCATGAGACCCTCCTTCAAAGCCCTGATTTTTCTAAGTCCCCTATGAGACCGCCCTTCAAGGCCCTAATTTTTCTAAGTACCCCATGAAACCCCCTCAGTTTTCGCGGGTAAATCAGTCATATGCCAGAGGATAATCACACAATCTACATGATGTAATCTGCCCCGATCGATTGCCACGATTTCATACAACGGAAAAACGCACGCAACAGTGGCATTAAACATTGCATTGTTATATCAAGTCAATTTACACAAGTGATAAGAAAGAAAAACTTGAAAAAAAACATGAACATTTAATTGCAATAGCTAATGAATAGTTAAGTACTTTGGTGTCCGTTGGATATATGCATAGTTGATCGGTTGGTCTACATAGTCGTTACGGCGGTGCTAACGAGGAACCATGTCGAAACGTCGCTCATGCGATTGTTCGAAACGCTTGGCAGTTGACGTGCAAGGGTATATTCAAGGTGTTTGCAGATCGTGCAATTATAACACTGGAGATTGCGAATATTCCGGGAGGTGAACAATGCTAACGTGACTCAACGACCTAACGGATATAAAGCACTGTATATCCACTTTATCGGCTATATTGTAATTTACGGTCTCATTTGTTTCGTCAAATAACTGCGTCATGTAACAACGCAATAAATTGTATCTTCATTCGTCATTCGTCGTAATATTCATCGCTCCACCAACCTCCTTTCATTCAATTTTCATTGATTCATTTCTTTCGTTCCCTTGGTCGTTCCAACAAAAGCATCCACTCTGTCGATTGGTTCTCCCAGGGAACAACACGCCTTTCACTGTATACCTTTAGAACACATACATCAAACTATTTTCTTTTACTTCTTCATCCTCTTTTATTTCTTCATCTTTGACTCCCGTACTGCGAAATACAATTGATTGCACGTCGTAAAATATATTTTTGTCAAATACGTTGATTTCTTAATCTGTACAAAAAAAAATAAAATAAAAATAATAACAAATATTTAGAACAGGAGAAATTAATATTTAATATTGGGAAAAATGAAAATCCCCAGAAATACGGAATTTTTGTGCGAGAATATATTATTGACTCGACTTACATTCGTATTTTTCGATGCGCGAGAAACTGGAAGCTGGCGAAGAGGAGCGTCCGCGGGTAAGCGGAAATTAAGGGGGCGCTCTCGATGCACGCTGAGTAAGCAAGTATACAGAAGTCGAATATAGGTGGATAGCTACGAAATAGTGAGGGTATATGGGATCAGGAGGCTTTTATAGAATCCGTGTGAGTCATGTTCGAGCTTGGAGTATGGCTGTAATCAGGAATAAATACACGCTTCCTTGGTTCCTCGTGCATTATGATCGGTGATAGATACATCGTATTCACGTTACTTACTAATGCATTCTTTCTCTCCTGCTCGGCTTTTCAATATATATTTTCTTATCAAAAGAATCGGGGGTTTTATATATCGTATCTGGGATTCAAGCTCAACGGGTCGCCCACTCATGTCAATAGACTTGGGTTTTTATTTGGTGGTGCATGAATTTAAAAAAAACGCTGCGAATTATAATTGCACATGGTTTCCTCATCATGCACTGTTTGATGGAAAGTACGCCCATGTCACTTTTGGCCTTCTCAAGAAGCTTTGTTTTGGGATTAATTTTATCAGAACTATGAGGCTGTTTCATAATTCAACTTTGTTTCTAAATTCTGAAGGTTCGTCATTTTTCTTCGCAGACTTTTTAGCAGAGATTTTTAACTGTCAGCTAACTTAAGTCTAGTTTTGATGGAACATAGAATTCGTAAATTTTCCATCGTAGGATTCGGATGACTGATTGCATTTTAAAAAGTGAGAGTTCCATCAAGAATGATTTCTCGACGTTTTGGATCATTCTGAACACGTTTACACGAAAATCTCGAAAAAAAATGTTCACGAAAAAAAAGTTTCTTGAGGAAGCAAAAAAAAAAAACCAAGTCTGTATTATTAATTCGCGTGTAAAACACTAGACGGATATTCTAAAAATCAATATTCGCAACCACTAAAATGATAGAATTAACGTCTGAAAATTGAAATGGACGAATTCGTCAAACCCATCTTGATTGTATTTTCGGTTTATAGGAAAAACGTTTGTCGTATGATAGAGTTGCGGTGAATCTCGATGTAACCGCACCAATCGCAAAATACCAGATGCATTTACAGGACATACGCGTGAAAGTTAGATTGACAAAATCGATAAAAGCTTTGTGGGTTGAAAGGAATCTCCGACAAATAGGACAATTCAACAGCTGGTATATTGCATCAGAAAAATTGTAGCCGCAGTTTCAAGCGTTTAAACACCAGTAAGAAAATCAAATATCGTTGACCAAAAATTCGACGCACACTGTCCACATTCGTATGTTATTTAACTGAGCGAAAAATGGATGAAAAGTTTGCAAAATAATCCTGTCAACGTGTCACGAAATTCGTTGCACACATTCGCGTTTTCCAGTTTTGTATTGCAACTGCTTCGAGAGTGGACTTTGGGGGAGGGACAAAGTACACGTTTCGGTGACCCAACAAAAACACGCAGTGAAAACGAAAAAGAGAGAAAAAAAAAAAAAAAAAAAATCGATACCATGTACGCCATGTTCAAGCAATCACGTTGAGCTGTGTAGCCACGAGACTCATTCGGTGCATAACATTGATGTACATTGTAAGGACGAGCACTGGCCGAAACAAACAAACAAACAAAAAACTAGTTTTCCAGCGTAGAAAGCACGCGAAGGTGCGTTTTTTTTTTGCAGCTTCATTTTCCTCAACGCGATCCTTCCATTATTACGCGATTCCCATTTATTTTCATTTTTTTTAATTACCACGAACTTTCGTACTGTCGACGATTCAAAGTCGTCGATGACAATTCTCCGCATAAAATTAAAAGTTTGTACTCATCGTTTTCCAGAATTTCCCCAACGATACCAACGGAAAATTGTATTACTTCGTGGTTTCAATCTGCCAAATCCCTCTGCATGTTCTCTACCTTTCAGCAGAAACAGAGAGCAAGTAGATAATGTATGTAAAATGTCAGACTTTAGAACACACGGAAAATAGGGATTTCTAGCTTGTACTTTAAAACCAGGAAATTGAAGATATTTCTCTTGTCGACTTAGCGCTGCCTAGTGAGCTGTTTGTTTTATGCTTGAATGGATTCCAATTGAAATATGACGGAATAGGATAGAAAATAATAAAATTGTGTTTTAAAGGTCTGAAGTGACTAATTATTATCGGTGGTTCGAAAAGTTAGTGTTGCTCTGTTGAACGTAAACATAATTTTTTCCCAATTTTTTTTTATTGCAATTGTAGCCTTAAAGGTCATGAAAAAAAATGTTAATCAACTTTGGTTTGCGCTTCCTCAAACTCAAGAATAATAATGGAATTAAACAGATTAATTTTGAATAGAAATCTCATTAGGGTTGGTGGAAATTGTAGTCACGATTACAGAACGATATTTATCTCTAATCATGCTAATTAACTTGGAATTAATTAATTTACCATGTAACGGATTTATCTGTATATAGGTTGAGATAATTATTCGGGGTTGTGGAACTCTGTAATAGCACTCGTACGTGCTATATATTATTTTCATGCACCATCCAGTATAATAATAATAATAATAATAATAATAATAATGACATACACGAATGTGATGCCCTTGCAGATAAGTGCGTTGAAGATTGCAGTAATTATTTTGCTTGCGATACTACGAAATATTTTTTTTTTTTCGTAATATTATAAAAAAACACTGGAAATTATATTTGCACATCGGTTTCTCATCAGCTCTGTTTGATGAAAAGTTCGTGCATGTCACTTTTGGCTTCATATGAAAACATGAAAGTTTTTTTCATATGAAAACATATGTGATAAATTTCAGTTTCATAATTCAACCTGTCTCTAAATGATGAAGATTCATAATCTTTTTTCGCAGACTTTTTAGCGAGAGAATTTTAATTGTCAGTAAACTTAAGTCTAATTGTGATGGAACATAGAATTCGTCAAATTTTCCCTCGCAGGGTTCGGATGATGAATTGCATTTAATTCGCGACAAAAGGTAACGGTTCCCTCGTGAAAGTGAGAGATCCATCGGGAATTGAACCCAATCCATTTTCATTCGATTACTCAATTTGAAACAATCTTGGGAGATAGAGCGCGCACAGACATTTTTGAAAAAATTTAAAATCTTGTAGAAACAAGAGAACTGCATGAATTTTGCCTAAATTCAATACCAATACTCGTTCTATGATAGTCCAACTTCGTATCAATTTTTCGCCCCATATCTCAAAAATTGTGGGAGCTAAAACGCGCACAGACATTTTTGAAAAAATTCAAAATCGTGTGGAAACAAGAGAACTGCATGGATTTTGCGAAAAATTTGATAGAGCAAGCATAATTGACCCCCCAGCATGTGTGCTTAATTTCAGCTTAATATCTTTTTGTTATAAATATTAAATGGTTGTCACACACACACACACACATACATCCGGACATTTTTTCTAAATGTGATTTCTCGACGTTTTGGAACATTCTGACCACGTTTACACGAAAATCTCGAAAAAAAAATGTCACGAAAACAAAGCTTCTTGAGGAAGCAAAATCGATGACTATTGCAATAATTATATCTACAGAAAATATATAATTGATTATAAAGCAGCGAATGATAAAATATTCTCCAATATATTTAATGATAAATTATATTCTCACCGGTATCGACGATCTTACGCTTTTATTGACGACAGAAATACTTCGAAATCCACTGTCAACGAAATCGCTAGCCTACTACAGAATTCCTCCAATTAGAGAATCGCAAAAAATATAGACGAACCGTCGTCGAGGTGTGATATCGTTCGAATATTCATTACGCCTTATCGGAAATTCTTATGTGTCGAGCCCTCGGTCACGTAGCCAGGTACCTAGATCTACTAGGTGATAAGGTCTTTAGATATATATATATATATATAATATATATGGGGCATTCCAAGTCAAGTCTCTTGGTCATCGGCTTAAACCCCTCGGATTGAGTTGACGAATTTTTTTGGGCATTTTCTGGTCCAAAAAAAGAGGAAATTTAAAATAATTTTGATTTCCATAACTTTTGAATAAAAATTCATTTCAACCTGGTTTAAAAATTCGGAATTTTTTACCATAAAATCTAGGACTTAAAAAAAGTATTTCCATCGGAGTTCGAGAATGGGCTGGAATTAATTTCTACTTTTTTTTTTAATTTAAGAAAATATTTTTTTTCGAAATTTTGGGTATAATGGTTCAATTATCGTTTCTTGAAGAAAAAAAAAAAAAACATTATGTCGCGGTAAAAAAGAGAGAAGAGTTGGCTTGGAATGCCCCATATATAATAATATATAATGTAGAGTGTACTAATACGAAGGTATATTAGTATCCTCGCCTCACCCCACGTTTCTCCGTTGAAGGGCTGCCTTCAGATTTTTCTATAGATTTCCCGTTTTTTTTCCCCCAAGGCACGTGATATCCTTTCGATAGACCAACCACTTCGTATACTCCTGGATGTCGATCGATAAGCTGACTCGGTGGATGTAAACGTGCGCATACTTTTTTTTTTTTTAATTTCATTCTTTTTCCTTTTTTTAGGTACATTAGCGTGTTAATAAAAAAAATCACTATTTTTTTTTTTTTTGCTTTTTCACCATGTCAAAGTTTAGATTACGATCTGGAAATAAGCCTCGCGAAAAGGGGGCCCTGGAAAAAAAATTCTAAAACTTGCAGTATAGGAGATTTAAACCCACAAAATATGCGGCACCTCCAAAACTCAATTCTCAGCGTCTCCTTTTTGCGAGGTGGTTTTATAAATTGAAAACAGTAATTTTAGGGGCCAGAAACGTTTTTTTTTAATTTTTATGTACTCTAAAAAAAATTCATTTCTATTTTCTTCTTTTGCTTCCTCATAGAAGAAGCTTTGTTTTGAAAAATGATGTAAAGCAGACGTTTTCCACGTTGTTTCTTCATTGAATCTCATTTTTCACGAAGCTTCCTCTATGAGGAAGCCAAAATTAATAAATAAGCTTCCTCATAGAGATCGTTTTGTGAAATAAAAAAAATTGATGAGGAAGCAATGTGCAAAGTTCGACTTTGCAACTTTTTTTTTTTCAAATTTTGCGAATTACCTAAAAATTGTCCTAAATTTCCTTCAACTATATATTCACATGTCTTTACACAGTTCACCAGAGATTTGAATTGGCAGATTAAATGAATCCATATGGCAATATGTGTACAGTGAACGTGTGTACCTCGTGCATACCTCTTTGCTTCTATGTATCCTTCTCGCTTACATGCCCGCAGTCCCGGCGAACCGATTCAACGACCCGCGATTAGACGTTAACTCAATAGACGGCAAATTGCGATTGCCACGTTCCTAGATGCGCGCATACACAAGTAAATTCGCTCGATGTAGATACGAGTTTGGTGAGCTTTGCAATGCGTTACAAGACAGCAAGATTTACGTGAGGCATTCCATAACAATTCAGCTACCCAAAAAAAGAAAAAAAGAGAATTCTCAAAAAAACATGTAAAAAACAGGTTCAGTAGTTCCAACAGATACAGCAAATTTCAAATTTAATTTAAAAATTCCAGTCGGAGTATGCCAATTTTTTTTTTTAAGTTGTTTTTTAAATGTCGTTCACAAACCTTCCTCTATGAGGAAGCCAAATATTACTCTTTTTCGCCACAGCAATTTATTCATTTTTATTTTAGAGTAAAATAAAAAATTGCAAAGACAGCAACTGTTCCTTGTTCAAAATTCAGTAGTCAGGACTTGAAGTGTTTGCAGACATTTAAAAAAAAAAATTGAAATTACAGTAAAACTAAAACGACTTTATCGATTCTCGCGAAATTAGATACCGAACTTGCTTTAATGTTAGTCCATTTGTGTCCAAAATTTCAGCCTGATATCTCGTGATTTACGAAAACTATCGCGTAAAATGAGTTTTTTTTTCAAAATTTTCAAACTGCTGTAAAATTTGAACCACTCATCCGATTCGGGCCAACTGCAATCCCAAACATTATTGTATGATAGCCTACTTGCGTACCAAATTTCAAGAAGATACATGAAAAATTACGACAGTTATCGTGTTTCCAAGAAAATCTGTCCACAGACAAACATACAGAGATCTCGTTCTAAACCACTTTTCTGGACGTTCTGGACCATTCTGAGTGTTCCGACATGAAAATCTCGAAGAAAAAAGAACATTTTCACGAAAAACAAAGCTTCCTCTAAATGGGAAAACAAAAGAATGTAACATACAACCCCCTTTTCATCAGAAAATACGCAATTTGAAAGCCGCCACGAAATGGCTACTGGCGGGTAAAATAAGAGTAATTTTTTTACTTAATACTTAGAAAATTTACGAGACCCTACTGCGATTCTACACGCATAAAGTACGTAATATTTGCACAAATTTCTTGACCATTCTGTGGAAGGGTAGAAATTTGTCTACAAGATTGCAAAGAGGACTATAAAATGTCATAAGGTTCCCACCTCGACGAGGATGCAATAGGCGATGACGTTCGCGAGTGCGCGCGCGCGCGCGCGCTCGCTCGCACACAAGTTTCAAGCTGCTCGCAACAGTAGCCCCCATGATTCCCCAAACCGGAAGCTGTCCATTAGAGCACCGTGTTGGAATCATGATGCGAACGGGCAGCCAGGTCACCGACAACGCGCGCAACGGTTACCGCAAGCCAATCGGCACTGCAACTACTACGCGACGTTTGACAGTTTCTTCCTCTTATCGAGACCCTTAATCCGCTAATAAAAACAAACAATATTTTCCAAAAGGGCGCTTCTCGTTGGCAAATTAAAAAATTGATTAAACAATGCTTTCACATTGATGGGATTCAGCAGACTTGTCTGCCAATATTACGAATTTCCAAACGTGTCCACGGTTGGTTGGTGCTGCGAAAGTGTAAAATCATATTTCTATAAAAAAACAAAGTCTCGAGTGTTGTCGACAACGGAAGTTTGAAATGACTTGAAGAGACTAGTTTAAAAGTTAAACAAAAAGTAATTGACTGCAACCATTTGTTTTTTTTTTTTTTTTTTTAGTTCCTTCGTGAAAAGTAAATTTGGTTGATAAAAAGAAAGATATTGGTAAAAGTGAAGTTCGTATAATATTGCTGGAATCATTATCGACTGCCTCGTTATCAGTAAAAGTGTTGAATTTGTGAATTTCTGATATTCTGGGTTGGTGACGATGGTGGCAGTTTGATGAAACTTACTGCGTATTGACCTCTCACTGGATATGGTCGAGAAAGGTGCGTGATAAGAAAGTTTAAGAACATTAATATATTTTTAAGAATTTTTTTTTTTTTGTTTAAATTATATAACACAACCCAGCTACGCCAATGCGATGAATTGAACTTTGTTTTGGTTATCTTTACCTCGACTGACCTCTCAATTGGCCTGCTATTTTTTATAGTCTTATTTTTACGACTATGATGTCAGTCAGATACTATCTAGTGCGCACTCACCAGTTCAGTTAAGGCAGTTGCCCTGATCGAATGAGTTGCGTGACGTTTTCGAAACGCAGCGGTTTTCAACATTTGTTGTAAGTGAAGGAAGCTGTACAAAAGGTACACGAATAGACTGAAAAGGTGATGCTTTTGACTGAGTTGAAAAAATGGAAGAGGCTGCAATCTTCGAGCATTGTAATTGAAAAAAAAAAAAAATACAATATTTCACATGGAATTTTGTAGTTGTCGAAAAAGACTCAACAATTGCTCAAGTCGCTCAAAGACCGCAATTGTTTTTTGTTAAATTCCAAGTGTCCGCAATTGCGAATATTAAAACGCAATTGAAACGTCTTTTTCAGCGAAAAAAAATTCGATTTCCAAAAAGCGAAATCTTGCTTTACGAGTAATCAATAAAAGTGGACAATCGAAAGAAATACTGAATTTGGTTTGTTTGCAGATTCCGTGCACTGTGGCACACCGGGGGGAAGAGCGAACGATGGGAATGAGTAGAACGGAGTTCAAGTAGCAGGCTGAAGAAGGTACGCAGAAGTAGGAACTGGAAGAAAGAAAGAGGCTGCCAAGAGAAGAGAAGGGAAGTACAAGAAAGGCGTAGGCTGTGGATAGAGTGGTAGGGGTGTGTAGAGCTGTCCAAAAGAGAAGTGAAGAAAGAAAAATCTCCCGAGGGTACGTAACCAAGAAAAAATTAAAAACCAAAACGGTGAAAAGAGGTGAAGCGACAAAAAAAAAGTAAAGCAAGCATTAAAGAAAGGAAGGAAAACGATCGAAGCTGGCTGAAGGAAGAAGAGAAGGCTTTTAAGCTGAAGATGCTGAAAAACGGAAATATCTGGCGATGCCTGTCGCTGCTTTGTCTCATCATGAGCGGCACGACATTCGGCCAAACTATACAGAATTGTCCATCCCACGTGTTGATATCACCATGCGTGTGTTCGGTGAAGAAACTCGGTCTCGACATAATATGCGAGTCCACCGATCACACTCACATTGGCAGGGCAATGGATGTACTCAAAGGACAGCCGAACACCGTTATTTTTTATCTCAAACTGAGGCACAATACTCTACCGAAACTGCAGGGTTTCGTTTTTCTCGGCCTCGTTGTTCAGCATCTCACAATTCACAACAGCAGCCTCGCCGTCGTTGAGGAGAGCTCGTTGAGCTCAATCGGTCAGTCTTGTTGGGATTTTTGTATTTATAAAAAAAAAGGAGGATTATGAAGGATTTAATGGGGTTTTTTTTTTTTACAACTGTGTTGTTACTTAACAGGTAAAGGACTGACGCAATTGGACCTCTCACAAAACTCACTGAATTCCGTGCCCTCCGCAGCTTTAGCTAATCTTCATAGTCTACTTATACTCAATCTAAATCACAACAAGATAAACGAATTACGCGCACGTTCATTCGCCGGTTTGGACACTTTGGAAATTCTCAATCTTTACGGCAACAAAATATCGAGCATCGACAAAGAGGCGTTCACCGGATTGGATGAGTATGCCAACTTTTTTTTTTTGGATTAATATTTGTAAGCGTGGGAAAAAAAGTTGCAATGTAGAACTCGACAAGGAAACGTTTTCACGAAAACAAAGCTTCCTCTTGGAGGAAGTGCGTTTATCTACTTTGGATTCCTCATTGAGGAATTTTTTTGAATATTTTTCTTTGTAGAGAAAACAATTTGCAAAATTCTGCTTTGCATGGATGTAAACATTTTTTTTAATTTTTCGAGTAAATCTCGAGGAGGAAGCAAAAAGTTACAAAGGGCTCCACTTTTTCAAATGCTTTTGATTCTTTTTTTTTTTTTTGTTCACTGATAAACTTCTAAAATTTCAGTCGAAAATTGAAGCGTCTTAATTTGGGTGGAAATCAACTGTCGAGCGTGCCAACAACGGCATTGTCATCCTTGGACGTTCTGAAGAAGCTCGAGATGCACGAGAACAAAATTACTTCGATAGAAGAGGGTGACTTTGAAGGTAAGATATACAAGCAAAATATATGCAGATTCGTAATTCTAATAATACCTGTAAACTGTAAAATTTCCAAAGACCCTTCGACCCTCTTCCTTCGACATTTCACGTACAGCATTCCCATCATATCTCATCGTCGTCTTTGTCGTTACTCGACTTCATCATAGTCTGTACAATGCAGTACAATCATGCAAATCCCAGGAGACGTTGTCGTCTCTGCCTGCATCTACAGCGATGTTCTTATTATTCCGTTTGTACCATCTCGTGGATATTCCCTTTTCTTTATCGTTTCTATTCCAATACTAATTTTTTTTTTACACACCCTCTAAAAGGGAATATCTCGTCTAATATTTATTTACGTCCTTTCCAAGTTGAACAGCGATACAAAAATATATCGACATCGTTCTATCTTTATTTTCTACTGACATGACCCTTCGTTTCATATATTTTTCACGTTCTTTTTTTTTTTTTATTGCCCTGCCACCCCTGCCAAAAATGTCAAGAAATATCAACATCTATGCTCCTATTAAAAATTAATGGTGAAAACATTTTTAAGGAACATTACGTTCTTTGATAGTTATCGCTTGTGGCACTTTATGCCTAATAAAAAAAAATATATATATTTCAGCCCTCGTCGTCAAACGTCTTCTTTCGTTCGGAAACTTGTTCTTTTTTCTTTTTTTTTTTTTTTTCTTCTTTTCTTTCTTTCGCAAAAGCACCGTCTGGTATTGCCTTCGAGTAATATTTTCATGAATGGATCTCTTCGAGGATTCAGTAGCCGAAGAGTCTACCTTTGAGAAAAAAAAAAAGAAAAAGAAAGAAAAAAAGGAACAAAAAATGTAACAGACCCTCGACGTTTCCCTTCTACAAGTCGTGTCGAGGTGCCTCAGATGATTTCGATGAATAATGTATTTTAACGTGGCAAGGACCTCATACCTAACGTTACGCATCCCTGAGCTTTTTCTTCAGCCTCTATCGCGACTGTATAAAGCTTTACTATTATGCATAATATCAGTCTGACATCTTCGCGTGGAGTCTCTGGCCAAAAGTGTTTGAATAGAGGAAACGAAGTATGGATAATAATTGAGGGAGATGAAGAAAAAAAAAAAAAAAAAGTAGATTTTTTTTTTGTTTTTGACATAGAGAATTAGACATGCGTGGTAAATACATTTTTTTGTTAAACCAATTTTAAGTCAGTTTGTTAATTTAACAAAAAGTTTCAGTAGCAAAAAAATCCAGAAAAATGAAAAGTGTTTTTTGGAGCAAACAAAAATTGTGGAGGTAGCGGAAAGGGTTGAACGCCTAACTCAGCCAGGAATACATCATTAACTATATTTTTTGTTAGATTACAATGAAATTAAATTAAATTAGCAACTAATTAATTAGTGACTGTTGAATGTACAGAAATATTTTGAAACATTTGCTTTATGATTAATGTTGCTATACTTGTGTATATAATTATTATTGCTCTGTGAATATGAATGAAAAGTTTGGATGGTTCAATATTTTGAGACATTTGATTTATGATTATTGTTGGTATACTTGTGAATATAATTATTATTGTTCTGTGAATTAGGATTGAAAAGTTTGGATTCCCTTGTGCTGGCGCACAACATGCTACGCGAGGTACCCGCACGTGTCTTTTCTCACCTGACACAGCTCAATTCCCTCGAGTTGGACGGCAATCAGATAACTCATGTGGATCCGGACGCGTTTATCGGACTCGAAGGTGAGAGAGAACATGATAACGATAAAATGTCAACAAAATTGTATATATATATATATAAATATGTATTTGAATTGTTTAGACAAGAAAAATTGTGTATTTGTTGGCTTAAACGATTTGTGGGTAGCATCGAATTTTGATTTCCCTGATGCAAGATTTCAAGTATACACAAATCTCTAATCTAATTGACATGATTGCGGTGCTGTGACAGCATTGTCGTAAAAGCGAGCAAGGTCTCGAAAAATTGCTCCAAAAAGATTTGTTAGGGGTACTTGCAGTGCGGGAATATACGACTTGGAATGAATGGCGAAGGAGAATATTCGATATCTCAATTTTTTCAAAAGAACCTGAAGAACCTGAGGAATCTAAAGAACCTAAGTAACAAAAAGTTGCTCCAAAAAGCTTTGTTTGGGGTACTTTTAGTGCAGAAATGTATGACAGAATGAATGGCGAAGAAGAAAATTCGATATTTCAATTTTTTCAAAAGAACCTTAAGAACCTAAGGAACCTAAAGAACCTAAGTAACGAAAAGTTGCTCCAAAAAGATTTGTTAGGGGTACTTGCAGTGCGGAAATATACGACTTGGAATGAATGGCGAAGGAGAATATTCGATATCTCAATTTTTCCAAAGAACCTGAAGAACCTGAGGAACCTAAAGAATCTAAGTAACGAAAAATTGTTTCAAAAAGCTTTGTTTGGGGTACTTTTAGTGCGGAAATGTATGACTTAGAATGAATGGCGAAGAAGAAAATTCGATATTTCAATTTTTTCAAAAGAACCTTAAGAACCTAAGGAACCTAAAGAACCTAAGTAACGAAAAGTTGCTCCAAAAAGATTTGTTAGGGGTACTTGCAGTGCGGAAATATACGACTTGGAATGAATGGCGAAGGAGAATATTCGATATCTCAATTTTTCCAAAGAACCTGAAGAACCTGAGGAACCTAAAGAATCTAAGTAACGAAAAATTGTTTCAAAAAGCTTTGTTTGGGGTACTTTTAGTGCGGAAATGTATGACTTAGAATGAATGGCGAAGAAGAAAATTCGATATTTCAATTTTTTCAAAAGAACCTTAAGAACCTAAGGAACCTAAAGAACCTAAGTAACGAAAAGTTGCTCCAAAAAGATTTGTTAGGGGTACTTGCAGTGCGGAAATATACGACTTGGAATGAATGGCGAAGGAGAAAATTCAATATCTCAATTTTTTCAAAAGAACCTAAAGAACCTGAGGAACCTAAAGAATCTAAGTAACGAAAAATTGTTTCAAAAAGCTTTGTTTGGGGTACTTTTAGCGCGGAAATGTATGACTTAGAATGAATGGCGAAGAAGAAAATTCGATATTTCAATTTTTTCAAAAGAACCTTAAGAACCTAAGGAACCTAAAGAACCTAAGTAACGAAAAGTTGCTCCAAAAAGATTTGTTAGGGGTACTTGCAGTGCGGAAATATACGACTTGGAATGAATGGGGAAGGAGAAAATTCAATATCTCAATTTTTTCAAAAGAACCTAAAGAACCTAAGGATCCTAAAGAACCTAAGTAACGAAAAATTGCTCCAAAAAGCTTTGTTCGGGGTACTTTCAGTGCGGAAATATATGACTTAAAACTAATGGCAAAGGAGAAAATTCAATATATCAATTTTTCCAAAAGAACCTAAGGAATCTAAAGACCCTAATGACCCTAGAGAACCTAAATAACGAAAAAATGCTCCAAAAAGCTTCGTCCGGTACTTTCAGTCCGGAAGTATATGACTTAGAACGAATAGCGATAGAGATAATTCGATATCTGAATTTTTTCAAAAGAACCTAAAGAACCTAAGGAACCTAGAGAACCTAAGCAACCTAAAGAACCGAAGTAACGAAAAATTGCTCCAAAGTGATCTCTCGGTAAATCAGTGAAATTTCCGTTATAAGTTAATATCACAATTCAATATTCGCATTAAAATATCAGCTTTACAAATAACAGCGCTAAAGGGCCAAAGCAATGGCGTTAAAATATATCGTAATTAAAAATCGAAAGACAAATAAAAAAAAAACCACCTAACGGATTCTTGGCTTTTTGTATTGAGGAGTGAAAAAAGAAAATTCGAAAATTAAAACGTAATTGGTACGACATTTTTTCCGCGAATAATGTCTTCCATATCAATAGAAGAACATGGAATGAACATATGGAACATCGAATATTTTGAACGTTGAATTTCATTTTGAAATATACTTTCAACCAGTTATTTCTGCACTTTCCACGGACATCCGATTACCATTTGAATTCAGCATAGAATCGCTAAGGGCTTCCCCGGGCAGGAAGAGTGGATATGTCGGGTTTGGAGCACAGTATTCCAGGGGGAATTCCGGCCACTCACGGCTTAAGGGGATGAACGCCGTGCGTGTAAAATTTCCCTTGTCATGCTTCCTGGCTCTTTAATCCTCAACCGGTACCGAGCTCCAAATAATTGGAAAGCAACTGCAATTCGCTCATCTATTGAATTATCAAAAAAAAAAAAAAAAAAAATGAAAAGAAAAATACATTGAAAGCTATCGTCGAGCATTCATTTAAAAAAAGCTAGAGAATTAAGACAGTAGCTCAGTTTTAATGGCTGAAATATTTACAATCCTTCGGTCTCTATTTACTCAAACCACAAAATTATTTATGAAAATTCGAAGACTCTGCATTGATTATCCTTCTCAAATATTCTGAATTTTTTTTTCCCCACAATATAATGAAACATTCTTTAAAAACGTAAAAAAAAAAAAAACATTTTTTTTAAACGTAGGAATTTTTTCAGATTTTTTTATTACATATATTCCAGCATTTAAAAATTTCTCAAAATAATTATTGTTGATTTTTTAACGCCAATACTACGGCTCACACAAAAAAATGATAGCAGCATCAAATTTTGGATTTTCAGCGTACTTTTCAACAACATTTTTTGTAAAATTCTCCGATTTTATTTTATGCCATTTTTCAATTAAATAAAGTTGCCATCTTTTTTCCCTCCGAAACGGCATTTTCGATTTAGCTGAAATTTCTTGAAGCCACACATATAATTCATAATAAAATGAAAGAATAGAAGAAATAGAAGAAGTACAAAAAAAAATTCCTCTCACTTGAATTTAAAATTACAAACTGTGCAACATTTGTATAAAATGAAAATCAGAACGATTTTTGAAACTGTTACTGCTTTGTTTTTTAACTCAGAAAACCTTCAGTACCTCCGATTGGGCGACAACAATTTGCACTCTGTGCCCAGTGATGCTCTTCGTCGTCTCCATCGTCTTCGTCATCTCGATCTGCGATCGAACAACATAACATTTCTGCCCGAGGACGCTTTCACCGGTTACGGGGACTCCATAACGTTTCTAAATCTTCAGAAAAATTTGTAAGTCAAATTCTCTTTCGAATCGTAAATATATATATATATTTTTTTTTATGACTATAATAATCACAAAAAACGACTGAAAAATACAACATTTTTTTGCTCTAACCCGAAGAAAACTTTGCGATATTTTCTATCCCAAATTCACGTTAAACGAGTCCCAGAAGAAACAGAGTCACAAAGTTTTCGGCGAGTCTGAAAAACTTGAAAACGAACCGGAGCTCTCACAGTGCTTCAACAAATTGCAAACGTGTCCTGCTACGACACCGGATAGGAAAATTTAAACGTCCTATGTGGCTCCGGGGACTTTCTCACGAGTTCCGAATATTGTCTTATATACCCTGGACTTTGCCATGGAGAAGTAGATTTTATGGAAAAAAAAAAAAAACAAAAAAAACGTATAGGAGACGTAAAAAAAGATTGCAAAAAGAAGAAAGAAAAGAAAAAAAAATTGCACGAATAGGAGTTGAAGGCGAAAAGCTAGTACCTCCTGCGTAGCTTCACTGTGGCTAACTCCCAGTTCGGTAATTCACCCGACAGAGTATTTTTAGAGTCACGTACGGATATATCTTGGTGGCACTCACTGGGCTTTCTGCAACCAAGAACTTTCTCGAGGATTCAACGTAGCAAAATATATAGTCTATGTTAGATACTTTGAAATGTCAAGATACGTGGAACGTCATCAGAGTCGCATTGGGAATGGAAAGTATCGGATCTCGATTTCCTTATGCCCAATATTCATCGTCTTTTTAACTTTTTCCCCAAACCAACCCTCGAAACTTTCCTCTCACGTATGAGACAGATATTCTCTAATCCACTCGAACAATTTTCTTTTCAATTCCTTCAGCTCTGAGCCATAATTGGCCACAGTTTATTTTTTAATCTGAGCTTTTGGAAAATTTGGTATTTTTCAAGACAACGTATCTCATTTTTTTAGTTAAACTTTTTTTTTAAATAATGGATTAAAAAATCTGAATAAATTCATAGACATTCTACTCAAGTATTAAAATTTGACTAATTATGAAAAATATCTGTGAGGGTTAAAAAAAAAAGTTACTAAACGAAATATTTCAATTCCTTCAGCTCTGAGCTATAATTGGCCAGTTTTTTTTTTTAAATCAAATCTTTCAAAAAATTTGGTATTTTTCAAGTCAACGTATCTCATTTTTTATTAAAACATTTTTTTTTTTAAATAGTGGATTAGAAAATCTGAATAAATTCATAGAAATTCTACTCAATTATTAAAATTTGACTAATTATGAAAAATATCTATGAGGGTTAAAAAAAAAAAGTTACCAAACAAAAAAAAATTCTTATATTTTCATTTGGTGTCTTATCTCGAAATGACTCTTTTTTTCCACAGAATTAAATTATTGCCGCCAATGATCTTCGAGAATCTGAATTCCCTGGAAACGTTGAATCTGCAAAACAACAAGCTCGCTCATATAACGGAAGATGTTACTGAAACTGTTGTCGATACTCTGCGAATGATCGATATTACAGGTAAGAAACAAAAAAGCGTATCAATAATAGTATATTGTGCAACAAGGGCCGAAAGTTGGCGTTTGCGACGAGAGTAAGGTTCACACGAGTCGCGATCGCCAACTCGGCCCATGTTACACACGATACTTTTTGTAACGAGTGCAGAAATATAGGTGCTTTGAGTGGCAGTGTTTGCGGGACGAACGGTGACCATTGAGGTTAGAATTTTTCGACCCTAGGGCAGAAAAGTGCATTTTTCGGCCCTAGAGCAAAAAAGTTCACTTTTTTGCCCTAGGGACGAAAAATTCTAATCTCAACGGTCCCCATTCGGCCCACAAACACTGCCTAGGCCAAAAAAGTTCACTTTTTTGCCCTAGGGAAAAAAAGTAATGTACGGCTCATGCGCAGACCAACTTTTCGACACTGCTACGAAAAGTGCCACTTTTCATGCACAAGTAACAAAAAATCCATATTTTATTTCTATCTCCCAGACAGGCCTTTCTGATTTCACGAAAACTTTGTGTTTTTTTTTCCTTTTTTTTTTTTTTACAGACAATCCGCTGATTTGCGACTGCGAGTTACGATGGTTCGCAATGTGGCTGAAAAATTTGCGTGAAAAGGACGACGAGATGATGTCAAAGAAGCGTACAGTCTGCATGATGCTTTCGGAAAATCGTGAATATTCAGTCCAGCACATTCCACTGGAGAAAATGGGCTGCGTTGGAAAGAATGCTGGAAGAACTTCGTTGTCAGCTGGCATTTCAATTTGTCCGGCCTCCATCGTCCAGTTTTCTCTCGTCATTGGAGCAGCGGCTCTTCTATAAATCTCGAGAAGCATCGCATTCTACGAGGAAAATATGAAATTACGAGTTAATGGCCAATTAGATGCAGTATAACATTCCTTTGAAGACGTTTTTTTTCTTTTCTTTTTTTGAAGATGTTACACGGAAGAAGGAACTCTTCCCTTTCAATTCATAATAGCAACAAGAAAAAAAAAAAAAAAAAAAAAAACAAAAATCATTGGTCATTCAAGAAACGTTGAATTATCAATCTGCAAGGTAATCACAGAGGAGATAAGAAAAGAGCGAAGTACAAGGTTCGTGCTACCAATCTTCAGATTTTTTTCTCTTGCATTTTTTTACTCTTTCCAAATTGTTCGCTGCCCCTTTTTTGATAAATCTAATTTTTCTCAAAAAACCAAGACATTAGAGATGATTTAAAATGCTGGAAGAACCGAGAAAATGAATTAAATTTCGCAATATGTTTCCGCAAAAAAAAAAATACTAACGTACCAAAAAAAAAAATTCGAAGCACCTGTTTACGTTCGATTTTTGTAGAAGAATTATGACAAGTGCTGGGTGCAAACATATGCATTTTATATCGAGTTTTACATTTGACAATCGATTATAGTCCCGCGTTTAAACGCGCTTATTTCCGTAAGTTGTTGCGCAGCCGCGTCTTATAATCAACGACGACTCGTGTCGTCGAAAGCAATCGATGTAGCAATTATCTTTAGCGATAATTTCGAGTTTCGCATTAGCTCAGCTTTTTTCCGATAGCGAAGAGACATTTATATTTAAGATCGCGAAAGTTATCACGTGGAAGTGAATGAAAGTAAAAGAAAAAGAAGAAGAAGAAGAAAAAAAAAAAAAAAAAAAAAAGTAATCAGGCAGTTTATTCGGCTTGAAGCAAAAATGCGTGTGTGATAAAAGACATCATTGCGAGATGATGATAGATATTGTAATATTTGTCGATTTAAAAAAAAAAAAGAGAGAGTGCGATTATCGTCCCATTGCTATAGTTCTACAGTAATCAGTGATTTACAGAAAAAAATGTTTGAATACAATTTTCGTTTTTTTTTTTTTTTTTTTGTCAATACTATTAATGACAAAGATTATTTTCTTTGGAACGAATTATTTTCCGAGACACCCAATAATCACATGAATTTCTTTCACGTAAAATATACATATCAGCCTTGTTGCCAAGTGTCTTTTAATTTTATTTCCGAACGTTGTGTGTTTATTTTTTTTTTTTTCAAAAAAAAAAAAAATGTTTAATATCCTTTTTTTCTTCAATCCTTGATGGATTGGAGGAGAGAAGAATCCCCGAAATTGACATGAATTGATTATTCTTGTCAATCCGGTGATTAAAATACATATCAGCGCGTTTCGAAAAACGGATTTCCCGCGAGTTTGCGAAATGGAGAACATTTTTGGAGAATCAAAATAGCGTGAAAAAAAAAAGGAAACAAGCCAAATTAAAAATCGTTATTACTGTCAGAATGAATTGAAAAATTTTTGAGTCTTGACACACACGGCTACTCAAAAACTTTTCGGTGCGTGTCTGAAGAAAATATTGCATTTTTCTTTTTTTCATTTTCTATTGTATTGCAATCTTCTATTGTATTGTATTTACGTCGTTGAACAAGACGTACGACGCCGACTTGACAGTGAATGGAATTAGATGATCACCGCGGCTTGACAAGCGGTAAATACGCGGCCGGTGGAAGTACAGGAAACGGACACTTGTCGGAGCGAAAGATAGAAGGAGTGAGATGTGAAACGTTTGTCGAGAATAACTAATTGAACACTTTGGCATTGCAGTCTAAATGAATTACAGTAAATCTACCTGACACCAAATATTTCTTCAGACTGTATCAATTTTTTTTTTTTAGAGGGTTCCTAATTTTTTTCCTGCAAGACAATGATTTTTAAGTCTACTTCACTTTATGTAAAAAAAAAAAAAACAGCCAAATGTGAGGACTACATTTTTTTTTAAATCTGAATTCAACAGTGAATTTGGCTTGATTGGAATTCAGAGTTTACTTGAAAATTCGCAAACTCACCGGAATGCGAAGAATTCGTGTAGAAAAAAAAAAAAAAAAAAAAAAGAAAAGAAATGTTCCCGAAGGGACGTAATGCTTAAGAGAAAGTATACAAAATTATAAGAGAATTCACGTTTCCTTCTTGGTCACGCGGAAAGTAATGTTGGCGATTATCATTTCGAAACGCGTCCCAATCCATGAGATTCGATCATGTAGGATTAAGTGTCTCGATTATAATTAAGGAAATCTTTGAATTATATACATTTAGAATTGTAAGCGCACTCTATTGCACGTCGGTTCTAAACTAGCAGGAAGAAAGAGATGATGATTTAAAAAAAGAAAAAAAAAAGAAGAAGAAGAAGTAAAAACACTCTGTGTTAAAGCGCTGCATGAAATCTGCAGTGATATATCGCTCCCGTGACCTGAGTAGAAAATTGTCTGTATGCGAAGAGGAACGTTTTTAGCACGGCATTGAAAACCCCTTTTTAAAAACCAAAAATCAACGTCTAAATGTGTGTAAACGGCAGTTTGAGCGAAGAGGAACACATTTTACGCGATTTCGTAATTCCCTCAATCACGTTCTAACGATAATAACATCTGTTCAATATTTAAGTGGGAACCTTCTACCTTGGAGCGACGTTTTTCAGGTGCTCACATTTTATTTTTTTGCGGGCATACGAATAAATTTAGACGACCGCGGTTTTTTTCTATTTGTTATTTACGTTTTGAAGTATACATTGGACATTTTTTTTTTTTTTTACTTTAACAATTGTCGGTTTCCCAGTTCCTCAAACGCGGTCATCCAAAATGAGAGGGGCAAACCAATCCTGCTGAAAAAAAATTTCGGAGCAGATTGTTAATCAGTATCACTTTGGTCATGGAATGACGGAGGTTTTTTTCGATTACTGCAAAATTGAGAAAATGGCGTCGATTTGAAAAAAAAAAAAATCATCAAAAAAAAATGCGATTTTTTAAAAACTTGCCAAGGTAGAAATCCCCCTTAACACAATAAAAAAAAAAAGTGCAATGAAAAAATGTTCTTTTTGAAAATTTAAATTACTCGTGAAAAAATGTTAAATAATAATAGCACTGAAAATCAATTTTACAATTAAACGCTCATGTACGGCTGATTAATGAAATAACAGATTTATAAAAAATTTGACAAAATCTATGAAAAGTCATAGAATCCGATGAATGAAAATTTAATGATTGTCGCTACTTTAATTGACATAAAATAATGTAATTAAACAATTAATCACCCGAGTTAAGGACATTGGTTTTTTTTTTCTTTCTTTCTTCTCGTTGTTGTATTATTTAATTAAAGTTAATCAGACGATTGAGAAAGGTCACGGGAAGTGAAAAACGGTGAATTAAATTTCTCGGGTTTGCCGTCATATAGAAGAAAAAATCCTGACCTCGTCCCTTTAATTCCTCCGAACCTGTTCCCAACAATGTACGGATGGAAATATTTGAAAAAAAAAGAAGAAAAAAAGAGGTTTTTAGTGGGTCTCGCTGGTCTCGTGCCCTGGACGAGACTCGCGAGTCCACGTCGTGCGGAATATTAACGTAATACATATCATTTACATATCGGCCACGAGTTTAATGAAAACAGAAAAATTAAAAAAAAAAAAAAGAGAAAAAAAAACTGTTGCACTCGACTTCGAATGGCTTCTACTCGTAATAACCAAATAACACACCATAAAGATCGTATACATATCGTCCTCGGAAGTATATGAAGGAAATTTGACGAACGAGGAAAATAGATGATTAAAGTGAAGGAAATAAAAGAAATTTATTTGTTAATATATCTCTACGTTATATATCTATAAAAAAAAAAAAAATATATTACTATTATTATAATCGTAACAAAAAGAAGACACGAAATATTCTCACCGAACTATTTTTTTCTACAAACGTCATGAACATTTATAAACCAGGCTGCATCACGAGGCGATTATTTTATTATCAGCATCCAACAGTCGACATCCGCACAATTATAGTAAATAATAATTTGTTAAATTCTTGGTGACTAAAAAAAAAAAAAAAAAAAAAAATTGAATACGCCAAATGCGATTCTCTGCTGGCCCTATTTAAAGCTTAGGATCCGCACGAGGCATATTCGAATGAGCCCGAAAACCAATATTCAAGATCATTATAAATATTCAAGTTGATTCGATTTATCGATTATTTCGAGGATAATCAATCGTCGTGATGCAGTTGGGTCAGAGCTGGCATTAAAAAAGATAAATCCGCAAAATGTTTATTTCGCGAGAAAACATAGAAAACGAAAAAAAGCCGTAAGGGGAATTAGTGACATTAGACGTTTGGACAAGACAAATGTATCTAGACGTTTCTTGAGGTGAAACTAATACGAAATGAAAGAAACACTCGATTTGCTTCTTCTTGGGAAAAAAAAACCATGTCGATACATATCGATTGCCGTGGTTGGTCTCGCCGGGCGCGCCACATTTAAAATAATATATATATATATATATATGCATATACATACATAATAAAAAAAATATATACATATATATATATATATATATATACATAATAAAATATTCACATATAATATATTGATATAAATACCATATATAATTATATAACTGATAAGCGGTATTTTTGTACAGTGTCTTACAGTGTGTGTGTGCGTGTGTGTGTCTGTAAGTGTGAGTGTGTGTGTGAGCGTGTGCGTGAGCGTGTGTGGAGGCGGAGCGTGAATTCGTCGCAACGGGCGCTCCCGACGAGTGAATACCCGGCAGAATATTAACGCAAATTAAATCATCAATTGATAGTCTGCACTTTTCTCAATTTTTATTTTTTTTTTCGTTTTTTTTTCTTATTAAAATAAGTGAAGAAAAAAGCCCCGAGTGTCCCGCTGAAAAAAAAGAAAAATTATGACTTAAGAAAAAAAAAGAGTAGAATATTTGAAGTTTTGCAATTTTCTTGATACAATTATTGTCTTCGACGAGACCCCTCAGTGCTTTTTTTGCACGAGTTACGTAAATACATATCGACACACATATCTTCATGTAATAATAATAACTAATATACACCGAATGATTTAGGAAGATGACAAGGTAATGATTATTAACAATAAACATGAATTCGTATCGTTTTTCATGGAAATAACTAAAAAAAGAAAAAGAAAAAAAAAAAAAAAAAATGAAAATAAATAGATAGATTTATCTGGTGTAAAATGCAACGCTAAAGTCCTTAACACTTATTCGTACCTATGTGTCGTCTCGTCTCTCTAATCACGCAAAGCGATGTCATAAAACTTGTTATACAATCTTTAAAGTCGATATATGCACGTGTAAAAAAATATAAAATGCTCTGAATATAAATAAATGAATAAATAAATATATATATATATATATATATCTATATATATATATGACTATAGATGATAATAGTATACATGTATCGTGTACGTGAAAGAAAAAGAAAAAAAAAAAAAGAAGCCACAAAGGAACCACTGACAATTATGCTCTTTCATCAATGTTAAAACACATAATAGTGACGAAAATGAATATCACACTGAAATACACTGACTATATGCGTCTATGCACGATACACTGACTGTTTATCATGTCGTTATTATGATTATTGTCATAAGTGATAAGCAAAAAAAGAAAAAAAAAAAATAAAAAATAAAAACGATGGACTTTAAAAGCAGATTATTGCGTACGATAAAATGAGAAGGAGCGATTGAGAGGGGAAAGTGTTATCTAATTCAGAATTCAGGTGTCTATGTGTCATATTGTTTAGTATATTGTATTAAGAAAGAAAGCTAACATACACGATATTACTAATGTATATGTGGTACTTCCAAATGAATAAAGATTAAGAAAATAAACATAGCATGAGAGAATCGATGAATTTACAAAATTATTCATTGGCACCTTTTTTATTGCAGCTCACAATTGCCAGAGGTTCGTTCGTTGAACAATAATTTTCTGTTTTTTTTAACAAAACTGCCATTTTTTTTTTTTTTTACAAAAGGTATTTGTACAAAGTATTGTGTGCGACACAATGAAAATTTTAGTATAAAACGAGAGATTAAAAATATTGCTAAGATAATTAAAAAAACAATGCAAATTATATTTGACTTTTGGCCCATGTCACTTTTGGCTTCGTCATAAAGCTTTGTTTTGCGATTACTTTTATCAGAATTATGCGGCTGGTGGAAGAAAACATATGCGATAAATTTCAGTTTCATAATTCAACCTATCTCTAAATTATGAAGGTTCATAATTTTGTTTCCCAGACTGTTTAGCAGAGAACTTTAATTGTTAGAAAACTTAAGTCTAGTTGTGATGGAACATAGAATTCATAAAATTTTCTGTCGTAGGAATCGGATGACGGGTTGCATTCAATTCGCGAGAAAAGGCAACGGCTCCCTCGTGAAAGTGAGAGTTGCATCAAGAATTGAAACCAAAACCATTTTCATTCGGATTACCGAATTGGAACCAATCCTGGGAGCTAAAGCGCGAACAGAGATTTTTGGAAAAATTCAAAATCGTGTGGAAACAAGAGAACTCCATGGATTTTGCCAAAAATTTGATCGAGCGAGGATAATTGATCCCCCAGCATGTGTGCTTAATTTAAGCTTAATATCCCAAGACGTTCTCAAGTTATAAATGTTAAACGGTTGTCGCACATCCAACATCCGGACATTTTTCCTAAATGTGATTTCTCGACGTTTTGGAACATTCTGAACGCGTTTGCACGAAGATCTCGAAACAAAAAAAAATGTTCAGGGAAACAAAGTTTCTTAAGGAAGCAAAAATATGACGAAAAGGCTTATCTTATCATTTTATTGAACAACAATAGCATACATACATTAATCTCAACACCTAATCGGAAATGATGAATCGACGAATTTAGGAATTGCTTCGATTTATCTAATAATCGATTACTCATAACAATAGTACTTTTATATCAGCCTCAATTATGTTGCCATTGTTATAACAACTGAGGGTATCCTTTGTGGTTCTTAATCGTTGTGTTGATCCATTCAACGAAGCTCCAAACTCTGGTGTACACATCGGGCTGCCCTTTGGCACAGGGAATCACGTACGACGAAATACCAATTTGAACTCCATCGGCAACCAATGGACCACCGCCATCACCCTAGGAAAAATAATTGTACAGTTTTCTTACATCCCGATTACTCGTTTATATAAATAAGAGTTGTTTAAGCGCTTTAAAAGTATACGATAATGAAAGCAATTTTTGGTTTGTGACTTACGAAGCAAGCGCCTTCGCCAACTTTGTTGAGGGTGCAAATTTGGTGATCGGTAACTTTGTTCTGTTTCGCGATACATTCTTTTTGTGATATCACCGTAACTTTAATTTGCTGCAATTCATTCAGGTACGAACCCTCTGCCTGAAAGTAGTAATTCACACTGAGACATATTGTTCAATAATTTAGTGCCTGAAACGTAATGTACAATTATTTAAAATTCTCAATAGCTTTCTACAAACCGATCTAGAACCCCAACCGGTGAATATGGCCGAATAGTTGACTTTGGCGAAATTGCTGGTTGGCAAAGTGATTGGTCGAATTTTCTCCGTGTGGACAATATTCCTGGACACTAAAATGAGTCCTATGTCGTTTAGGATCGCGACGCTGTCGTATTTAGGGTGTTCAATCTTGTATATTGCTTGGTACATTTGTCCGGCTTCACTCAGCAAATTTGTACCCGCTATTACACTTATTTCGTCAGGTCGCTTGCTGAAAAGTAATTAAACATCGAGTAATTAAAACTGGTCTGAAGTTTGCCACTTGATTCAATATATATTTTTTTTAAAGCTGAGTCAATTTCTGCAGTCGGAAGTTTTTTAAATTAAATTTCCTTTTTTTAATTTCGTGCTTTTGAGAGCTTTTTTTTTTTGGGTGCATATCTTATTGGGAGGAATCCGATTGGAACTGATTAAACAGATTAATATTCAAAATCGTTGAAAGTCTTCAAATTCAATTACATATATTCAAATAGATAGACTTACGTAACAATGCAATGCGCTGCAGTCAAAATCCATCGATTGTTGAGTATTGAACCACCGCAAAAGTGCACGAAGTAAACTCTGAGTGAAACTTGATAAGGATATTGTCCAGGCTTAGCGGTGCTACCTCCTGCGATTAGCTGGTCGACGTCAGTAGGAATTTCACGGCCTATATATATCGTCAGAACGAATAAACGAAAAAAACGAAAAGCGATTAATTTTGCAATGATCCTCAGGATCCATACGAAGTTTATATTATTTTCTCAATTTACCAGAGACAGCGAATGTCACTGCGAAAAAAATGGTTGCACTCAGAAGAGACTTCATTTTAGTGACCAACGAATCGGCGAGAACCGATCGTAGACTAAAGTTTCTCCTTTATATAGGGAAAAACAAAATGATATCTACCTGACGTCGTTTTTTATCGATTGATAAAAAGTCTCCACTCTCGCCACCAAGTGCTTTGTTCTTTGTGAAATATCTGCAGGGCACCAGAAATCAGATTAATATTCCTAAGTGTTTTAAAGATTCGGAGAAAATAACACGTCATGGACAAATGCAGAATTTTTTATGACTCGCTTCTTCTACGAATTGCATACCGACGAAAGGTGTATTTTTTAATCGCATATGTGATTTTAATCGTGTATTTGGATTTTATGAAATGATAGGAATACAATATAAGTGGTTAACGGGATAAATTTATGTAAGGATTTCTTCACAACGTATATTTGTGATGACAGTCGGACTTATCGGAATTTTCATCGACTCGATAGATTTATTCTTTGATCAAAGTAATTTCGCAGTTACATATTTTGGATTCAATTCATTTTTTCAATCATCAAGTTGCTTCCGAGGTTTGTTTAGATGGCAAGGACATGTTCTCGCGGTTCAAATCTTAGTGTTCTGATTAATCCAATCGACGAATGAGTAGACTCTGGCGTAGATATCGGGGTATCCTATTGCGCAGGGCATTCCGTACGAAACTATACCGATCAGTACACCGTCAGCTGTCAATGGTCCGCCGAAATCACCCTGCGAAGTGTTTCAATGAAATTATAATATGACATCATTGCGCGCAATTTAATGTTAACGGATAAAAAGGAATACATAAGTTCAGAATTGAAATTGCAAACTCACGTAGCAGGGACCTTCGCCAACTTTGGTAAATGTGCAGATGTGCCGATTGTTTAACACCCAGTGAAAGTCCGAGCAAGCTGCCTCATCACTTATCGTGAGATTAATATGTTGAAGACGGTCGGACAGCTCGCTTCCAACCTGGAAAATCAAAAAAACATTGTGAACGTAGTTAGAAAACGGCCACAGGGTTGAAAAGATAAATGTGGACACTGCAGGTTTTAGGATTACCGAAGTCCTTCCCCATCCACTTAGACGAGCCGGATGACCTTCCTTAGCGAAGTCATTATTCGGTAGTCCGATGGGTTGAACCTTTGCGTTGAATTCTATGTCCCTGTTGACGCGAATTAGACCAATGTCGTTTACGTAATATGCAGAATTGTATTTCGGATGTGGTAGCAGTATTTCAGCCTGGTAACTTTCTCCGGGTACACTGAGTAGGTCCGTTCCAACAATAACCTTGATGTTTCTCGCACTGGCTCTGCAACATTGATGTACGAATATAGAATGCGGACCTTATCTATGAAGTATCATTTCATCGTATGTAAATTAGCCGGAGGACAGGTAAATCGCGGCACTTGTTTGTATTTAAAATCTTTACCTATGGATGCACTGTGCTGCAGTCACGATCCAACGCTCGTTGATAATCGAACCACCACAAAAGTGTTTGGTGTACCTTCTGAGTGATACCTGATAGGGATATTGTCCTTCAGGAGCGTCACTGCCACCGATAATTCGATTGGAGATTTCTTGAGCTGCGCAAAAAATGTTTAATTCAATTAGGCTTTTGATTCAATCAACTTGAATGTCGCTTAACTCTGCACGGTTGGACGGGAGCAACATCAAGAAACCCAATTGAATTCGTAAATCGATAGAACTTTTGTTACGTCGCGAATAAGAATGAATATTTAATGGAACACTTACCGGATACGCTGAGCACCGCCGCCAAAACAGTCATAACAAATACTAGAGACTTCATGGTTGTAAATCTTATTCTGGGTGGGATGAAACAAGCGACTATAAATAACCGGTTCTCGTAGACGGCTTTTATATAAATCCGAATCTCGGGAAAGTGGAAAAAGATATATTTTATCTGACACATTCCCGTTTGTCACTGATTGAGACAAGCGTTTAGATCAAGATATTACTCAACGACAGTGAGCGATGGTCATGCTAATTCGCAGTTCATCAATGATTCGCTCTTGATGATCAATCTTATTATCCATCTGGATAATCACATCCAACTGCATTCCTTAAAGCTAATGTAATACGCATGCCTGACGCTGCGGTCGGTAAGAGTAACTAATTACTGTAATTCACTTTTATTTCAATGTCCTGATTAGGCAACACCGCAGATCAACAGGAAAAAATCGGTGATTTTTTATGTGCATTTTTATGTTTAAAAAGGGATGCCATACAGTCGAAATCGAAATTTCGAAAATTAAGGGGGTCCAATTCTCCAAATCAATCAGAATAATTCAATTTAAAAAACTGGCATGCTTGATTGTTGGGAGATACAAAACTTAAATGTCTACTAATTTTCAGGAAAAGATATTTAAAAACCTAGGAGTTATTCGACTTTAAAAATATCGATATCGCGAACAACCATATTATGAAAGTTGTTTTTTTGTCGTTTATTCATTGTTTAGTTAAGAATGTAAGTGTTAATGTTCCGATAAAGTTTTCTTTGGAAACTATTGAAAATGATTGGTTCTACGGAATTTCCCTACTGTTTGAATTTGAAAATATTCCGCGACAGTTGGAAAAAAGTAACTCGTTTTGTGTAATCACGTCGATTACTTCCATTAAGTATAAAGAAATTTAATCGTATTCTCATCTATCATGAAATAAAAAAAAGAAACAAATTATGATACTAAAAAATGGCTTAGAAATTAGAAGAAAAAAAAAAACACTGCTGAACTGGTCTCCAAATACGTTGACCCCTCTCTCCCTTAAATGGCTGTGGGCACCTTCTAAATATTATTTTTTAATCGGAGAAAATTCTGAATTGCTCCTGTCCTCAAAATGAAGATATTAAAGGGGTGCCAACTAAGAAAAAAAAAGGTTTTTTGGGGACCGTTTTTCGAATCCAATATCAGAATTTATCATTTTTATGCAATATAATGGTAAATTCGTTTGATATCTTAAATAGGGCCAGGATAAATAAATATCATTAATCGGACTTTTCATCAACTCGATAGATTTATTCTTTGATCAATGTAATTTCGGAGATACATAACGTGTTTTGGAATCAATTTCGTGATGTATACAATTTCGAAGCTGTCAGTTTTTGAAGCATTAGATTCGTCCCGAGGTTTGTTTAGGTGACAAGAACATTCTCAACATTCAGATCTTTGTATTCTGATTTATCCAATCGATGTATGACCAGACTCTGGTGAAAACATCGGGTTGTCCTACTGCGCAGGGCGTTCCGTATGAAACTATACCGATCTGTACACCATCAGCTGCCAATGGTCCACCGGAATCACCCTGTAATTTTGCAATGAAATTATTGTTTTAAACCACAAATAGCAAGTTAATTTTAAAGGGATAAAAAGGAACATATGTATAAAATTCAAATTATAAACTCACGTGACAGGCACCTTCGCCATGTTTAGTAAGTGTGCATATTTGATTATTGGATACCCCATGAAATTCCTCACAGAATGACTGGCCAATTACTGTGAGATTAATGTGTTGAAGACGGTCGGGCAGCTCGCTTCCAACCTACATAAAAGGTTGTAAATTCATTTAAAAAACGGTCTCAAGGTAGAAAAAATTAATTTAGGCACTGCGGATTTTGGGTTTACCGAAGTCCTTCCCCATCCACTAAGACGTGCCGGATAATTTTCTTTAGTGAAGTCACCGTTCGGTAGTTTGATGGGTTGAACCTTTGAGTTGAAAACTATGTCCATGTTTACGTGAATCAGACCGATGTCGTACTTTAAATACATAGGTCTGTATTTCGGATATGAGAGCACTAAGTCAGCCTGGTAACTTTCTCCGGTTTCGCTGAGTAGGTTCGTTCCAACAATAACCTTGATATTTCTCGCACTAGATCTGCAATATTGATGTACAAACATAGAAATCGGAACTTATGCGTGAAGTATCAATTCGTCGCATGCAAATTAGGCGGAGGACAGGTAAATCACGGCACTTGTTTTATTAAAACCCTTTACCTATGGATGCAGTGTGCGGCGGTCAAGATCCAACGCTTGTTGATAATCGAACCACCACAAAAGTGGTTGGTATACCTTCTGAGTGACACCTGATAGGGATATTCGCCATCAGGAGCGTCACTGCCACCGACAATACGATTCGGGATATCTCGAGCTGCGGAGAAATGGTTTAATTCAATTAGACTCTTGAATCCATCAACTTAAATGTCGCTTGACTCTGCATGGTTAGAGGGGAGCAACCCAACAAACCCAATGGAACTCGTAAATCGATAGAATTTTCCATACGCTGCGAATAAGAATGAATGTTTGATGCAATGCTCACCGGACACACTGATGACCGCAGCCAAAACAGTCGCAGCAAATACTAGAGACTGCATGGTTGTTATTTTTGTTCTGGTTGAGATGAAAGAAGCGACTATAAATAACCGTTCTCGTGCGCGGCTTTTAAATAAATCCGGATGTCGGGAAAGTGGAAAAAGATATGGTTAATCTGATACATACCTGTTCATCACTGATTGAGACAAGCGTTTAGATCAAGATGGTACTCAACGACAGTGAGCGATGACCATGCTAATTCGCAGTTCATCAATGATTCGATCTCGATGATCAATCTTATTATCCCTCTGGATGATCACATCCGACTTCATTCCTTAAAGCTAATGTAATACGCATCCGTGACGCTGCGATCGGTAAGAGTAACGAATTACTGTAATTCACTTTTATTTCAATGTCCTGATTGATTTCAGGTCAAGCTGAATTATTACGACCTGCGTAATTTATTGTTGAATGGATTCATAAGTTGCGTTCGCCACGAAATGGTGAGAACTCTTCAGAAAAGTAAAATACAGCTTTGCAATACCGATCATCTAAAATCGCCACGTGGGAAATCACTATGAAACAACCATATACAAATTGACGTCGATGCGAGAATGAACAAACCATCTCTACTCAGCAGTCGACGAATCAGCTCCAGTGACATAAATAGGGTTTTGTGATTATTCGTCACAATCAAAAGAAAAACATTGACACTCATTCATCACGACATCCGAAGATTTTGTTCCGATAGCTAACACACCAGTTGAACCGGTACGATACTGGTATGATCTTACGTCCACAGGTTCAACAATTTGATTAGGATACATAAATTCAGTAACATCTTCATTTATCTCATCACGTTTTAATAGTTTTTGATAAAAACATCTTGCTCGAAGTTCAAATTGGTTCGAATTGGTTCGAAGTGGCTTTAGGTGGGAATGTAAATTCATTGACTGGGTTTGTACAAGTTCAATTTCCGCACAGATTTGGCTAAGCAATTACACGCGATGCATATCTAATTGTTCTGCTGAATAGTCTCATTGATCCAGTCGACGAAAGACCAGACTCTGGTGAAGACATCTGGGTATCCGACTGCACAGGGCCTTCCGAATGAAACTATACCTATCTGTTCGCCATCGGACGTCAGTGGACCACCAGAATCGCCCTGTATACAGAAAGAAGATGCAACATTTCAAATTGATGTGAAAAAAGTTACAGGTTAATTCGAAATCGATAATAAAATAATTGTAATTATTAAAACATTCCAGATCAACTTACGTGGCAGGCACCTTCGCCGGCTTTCGTCAACGTGCAAATCTGACTCTTATGTATAAGAGGATGAGATAGTTTGCACTTTAACTGGGAAATCACTGTAAGATTGATGTGTTGAAGTTTATTCGGCAGAGGTCCTCCCAGCTTAAAAAAGACGGATAATCATAATTCCATTTTTGAAACTATTGACAAAAAGTCAATGAAAACGTATTCATTTTACTAACCGACGTTGTTCCCCATCCGCTGAGAGTCGCCGGATGATCATCTGCAGTGAAGTCACCAGTGGCCATTTTTATCGGTTGAACTTTAACGTCAAATACGATATCCTCGTTGACACGAACGAGACCAATATCATTATTGATAACCAATTGGTTGAATTCCGGATGATATTTCAGTAAATTAGCTTGATAAGCTTTTCCGCCCTTATCGAGTGTGTTGGTTCCAACAACGACCTTTACACTTCCCACTGATTGACTAAAAAATGCAGATACACCAATGAGAACAAAATTTCCGTCGTTTTATTCATTGACCGGATTAGGGTGATCCAGACAATGGATGAACAGCTACCAATGAATGAACACAACCACGTTTTCGTTTCTAAATAGTGTCTGTGCTTAGAAATCTTTAAACGAAGATTTCAAAAGTTTTGATTTTTACATTGGAAGACGACGCTGGGGTTTCAATCTTTTATCATTTAGGTATAATAGCACCAACATTAGCTTCAGGTTACGTTCATGCAGGAGAACTAAAATGAGCAGCTGACTGATAATTTTAAAATAAGCTTTTCGGAAGAAAAACGATTGAAACTCTCCAGCAAAAGTGTTAAATACCAAAAGAGACGTTCCAAAGTTTATTTTGTGAACCTGGGAAACCGGGTTTAGCTGCTCAAACGTTTGTTTTGGGACGTTCAGACTTTGGGTTGATCTTTCAGGGTGAATCCAATGAATGAACGGCCGTTCATTCATTGGCATATCGTATTTAAAAAATTAGCCAATAAATGAACGATATGACTGAACTCAAGTAAATCGTACTGCATTATAGCCGGATGTTTGAATTTATTACGATTAAAGGGATCAAAGTATAGACAAGCAATGAAAAAAGTAATAAGAATATAATAAAGATCGTCGTCGCGGATCAGCACGACAAGTACTATTTTTCTCAACCGACTTCCCCGGTTGAAGGTTCAAATAAAAGATGCAATAATATTTAAAAAAAAAAAAAGGTGTACAGGAGTGTCTGTGTTTCATGAGGAATGACGTAACCTCTAAAAATTTTGAAAACCACCAAAAAGTCACTGAAAATTAAAATTTCTTAAGAAACGCAGTTTTCTTTGAGCTTGCAATCGGAAAACCCGGTTGGGAAAAAAACTTCTCACTCACCCTTGGCCCAAACTTCAACATTAAGGCTGTTTTTCAATAATAATATAATCGAACCACATGACAAGAAATAGAATACTTTCTGTGCAACTAATTCTTGACAATAATAGGACCATTACAAGAATACATACTTGTCAATTATGATTTTGACTTGCTAATTATTTAAATAAATCAAAATTCAGAAGTTGACTCGGATGAAAGTCGAAACGTAAAAAGGACAAGATTAATCTCATCACGTTCCTTCCACCGAAACCATTGTCCCTTATACCATCATTATAATAAATTGTACTAACAAAATTAAAAACAATAATTACGCAAGTGCCAAGAAGTAAAAGAAGATAACAGCCCGAAAAAAAATTAACACTGATAAAGTTGATGCTGAACCCATTAATCGGTAAAAAGCTGAATAAAAAAAATTTTAAAAACTCCAAACAGTAAGAAAGAACAATAAGACTGGCAAAATCTAGTATTTAAATGTCGTTCACTTATTGTAAACTTTGTCATAGCGTTATTATCTTACGTAAGAAAAAGTCTATTAATTTTTAAAAATAATACTTATTTACGCAAACGTTCATTAATTGAATAGGAACCGTTACCTACACATATTTATTCGATTTTACGTTCGTGTTGAATTGGTGTTCATTAATTGGATTTCATCTGTTCATTCATTGGCCTAATTCATTGAGCGGTATTCAATTCGCTGGGTTTTTGTAGTACCTTCACAAAATACGTCTTTTTTTCATATCGCCTTAAATTGTAATTGAATATTATGACTCTAATGGCTTGTTAGGGATCTAACTGATCAAAAAGGGCTGTAATATGTGACCTTATTTACCTAGCAATACATTTATACCAATTCAAATATGACATCTTGCTAACCGTTCGTTCCTTGGTAGGATTACCCTATTCACAATCCTATCACTCCCTAATAAAAAATTCGGCATCTTTTTCAAATAGAAAATAATTACCCAACGAGACAGTGGGCTGCCGTTAGAATCCATCGCTTGTTGATGATTGATCCACCGCAAAAGTGAGATGCTTTTCTTAAAGACACCTGATAGGGATATTTTCCATCGGGCGCATCACTTCCACCGACGATTCTGGAAGGGATTTCTCGACCTGGATGAAAAAAAAAAAAAAATTTCAAATAACATTTTTCAATCAAACATATAAATTTATAGAATAAAGGTAAATTATTCATGGCATACCTGACGTCCCGAGAATCGCCGCCAGAAGAATTGTCACAACTACAATTGGCTGCATTGCTGGGATCGTAATAATTCCAACGCGAAATGCGACTACAATGTATTAAATCTTCACTTCCACTCTTATATAGATTCGTATCTTTCTAATTAAAAAAAAAATACATTTTTATAGATACATATCACTGACCACTGACTTCGACTAGAATCGCCAACTTATCTTCACAAGTCGCACGAGGAAGTACTTAATGTTGAAATACACAAGTATGCATCTCGGTGATGTGAAAAATCGCTATACCGTTACTTTAAGTAAAACGATCGCGTTGTTGTTTTGTAGGTTGATTCAGATTTATTTAACCCTAATATATTTCTACCGATTATCGGTACGAAGTTCAAAGGATAATCAATAATATAAAGGCAACGTTATGAAACTATCTTGTTGATTCGTTGAGTTCTTAACGCTCTCAATGAAGATCAATTTTGCTCTCATTAAATTATTTTTTTTTTCATTAGACGATTTTTAAACAGACTGATAACGACCTTAGATTTTTCTTAATTCCAACAGGTAGTATCGATTTTTAAAAAAATTTCGCAAAGCATTGATTTCATTGAAAGATGACAGAACGAGCAGCAATTACGTCATGAAAATGGAAAGATAATCTTGATATTTAAAATCCGCGAATTGCAAAAAACGTTTTGTTATCTCGTCGCATTTGTAACCATCAGATAGAGTTGACTCGCCGTACGTTGCAGTTTCCGATATTGAGTACGACCTGTCGTTCTATTTTTTCTATTGATTTACAGAAAAAAAAAAATAGTGACGCTTAATCAATGACGCGGCAGTACGTGGTTGATGAAGATAATAGATTATTCGAGCATTTGTTGATACTGATTACCATGAATTTTGCTTTTTTTATTTTATCAAACCCGATTCGATAATCTTTTTTGATAAAATATTTTTTCGTATTTACAGGATCTATAAATACTAATAAATACCAATAATAATATAAATACGAATACTTTCATGTTAAGATACAAATAATTAAATGTTATTTTACATTGTTGCTATGCCACGTATAATCGGCAAGCTTGAATGTCGAGTGTACAGACCTCAAAAAAAAAAAAATATTAATCAGTTGCTCATGCATTCGTATAATCCGTATGACATGTGTGCAATCGAAGATAGTGTCGTCAATCACTATAGTTTTGCATTACAGGCGCAAATGTGCCGCACCGAAATTTGCCTTTTGTATTGTATAATCGAATCGCAACCTGTTCAGAAACCTCACGTTTCAATGTGCATTTGTAAGCGTCGCGACAAGTGGCGTCTGAGGGAACATCCCTTCGACAGGTTTAACATACAATTATGCACATAAGCAAACACTTTTATTCGCAACTTTATTTTATTTTTGAAAGAATTTGTGATTGTTTAAGAATTCCAACGAAATGGAAGATCGTGATCGCAGGGCTGATAGGAAGTGGCACAGGACTGTTGATTCTTACCATGTGGAGTCCAGTATCGAAGGAGCAAAATTCGTCGTGGAATCAATCCTCGGAATTTTCACCAGGGATTCAGGTACTTGGACGTGCGTCCGGTAATACGCTATTGGAAGATGGAAGAGCCTACATTTATTGCAAAAATTCCGGCTGTAGCACGGTGACTTGTACGTCGATTCCCGAATCGTTGGATCCCGGCCAGGTAGCTTCGGATTTCATAACGCACATTTTTCAGGCAAGTGAAATAGAAATGAAAGTAACACTAAGGGCAAACTGTCAAGCAGACGTTTTCAATGCATTCAAAAACCTGCAATTCCAGATGGAATGTTCCGGCACTAATACCATAGAGCATCTAATCTTCGACGCTTGCATATTTCCCGGCAATAAACTTTCGCGCGGCTGGATGAACGCTAATCTGCCGATCGGATGGCTGACATTTCGAAATTGTGCACTAACGGAAATGCCAAAGGGTTCCTTTGTCTCCGGTATTTTCGCCAACACGAAAAATCTCGAAATCGCAACGGGCAAAATAAGAATATTGAGGAAATATATTTTCGAGGAATTGGCCAATTTACAAAGTCTTCAGATCAACGACAATATCATACACGAAGCGGAATACGATTTGCTGCATTCTGTGGCCGATTCGTTGGAGGTTTTGATGCTCGACGGATGCATCAAAGACGTTCAAGTGCTATCGAACATCACATGTGGCAGCAGTCTGTCGAAAGTGCAGATACTTTCGATTCAGCGAAATTCGATACATTGGATTTCGTCGAAAATCTTTCAATCGACGCCCAATGTAGTATCCCTGTATCTGGCTAAATCGGAGATAGAATATTTCGAAGCAGATGCATTTAAAGCCACAAGGTCACTGATCCTCCTCGACTTGAGGAACAATTTACTAACGAATCTTCCTAAACAGATGTTCGCCTCTTTGTTGAACAAACCGGAGTTCAAAGTGTCGATGACGGAAAATCCTTGGAACTGTTCCTGTGATTTTCAGTGGATTCAGGATGTTATCAAAGATTATCCCGGCGCACTCAAGGAAATCCCAAAGTGCGAGAGTCCCGTGAAAAATGCCCTGAAATACTTCACCAATGCGCAATTCTGCGATTCAACGACAATTACGTCGTCCTCTGATCAAACGACCGTCACAGCGGAAAAAACTGTCGATGAGGGTACGACAGAGAAGAATACAATGAGCACCGACAGTGACAATCAAATTCCATCGCGCGTTAAATTCACTTGCAAAAATGCCGAGATATCGATAATGAAACAAATGACAGGAAGAAAGTTACTGTCAATCGAAGAGTGGGAGTATCCATCAAGATTTCGTGACTTTTTTGTTAAGCCACTGACCGACGGTAATGTTTGGATCAATCTGAGTACACTAAAGTCCAGTGTCTCGCTAATTTGGTTCATGAGCGAGGCTGTTGATGACAATCTGTCGGTTTCTGTGAATTGCGTCAATAACGTGAAGGGCCCTTTGATTCTGACGAATCTTCAGAGAGATCGCAGTTACACGATTTGCCTATTAGAGGAGCTGGGAAAAGCTTCAACGCCATTCAATTGTCTTGCAATAAAGACCTATGAAGCTTTTCAATCGGACACCTGGCTTACCGACAAGGACAAGGGTATTGTTCTATCAATTTCCATAAGTCTGCTGATCGTCATTTGCTTCATCAGCATCGTGTCGTCATTTTTGGTGATTCGACGAAATCCCAGCCTGCTGAAGGGCAGCAAGAGAGTGGTGATGGTTCGGAAACGAAGCGTGGAAGCTCTGGTGTTACCCCAAGGGATTCATATGAATCAACAGAAATTACAAAAGAAATATGGTAATTCTTGTACGAGAAAAAGACAAGAACCGGGGTACCTGACACCATTGGAAATGCGTAAGTGGAGGGAAACTTCGAGTCCCAGTGAACCGAGAAGAAAGGATTCGAAAGCATCCAGGGTCAGCTCGCAGTACAGCGGAGGTAGCTACGTATCAGGAATCGAGCCAAGCCCCAGTGAATTGGCCAATTGGAGAAACAACGGAAGGCCACGAAGTTACAGCACTTGCTTGGAGACTGAAGAATTCGAAGACCCACCGCCTCTGCCACCTCATCGTACAGAATGCGAGCAGGTTATTCCTTCGCTGTCCCTGTCGATTGAGTCCAACAGGGACAACACATCATACCCCGACGCTTTTTGCATTGATGACAATGAGCTTGATTCTGCGAACACTAAAATTCAATTCGTCGATGGGATAATGTAACTTTAATTTATTGGCATTTTATTATTAATTCAAAAAACAAGAAAACTGAATGTCAAGACATTCACATCAGTTGCGCGTCGAATTTTCGAAAAAACCTCAGTTTCAAAGGTACCACATAGGGCGTCCGAAAAATCGGCAATTAAAAAATCAACCACATTACGCAAATAGTTTTAAATACAATTGTTCATATTTATAATTCATACCACATTAAATAAGAGAAGAAGAAAAAAAACGTATATTATTATATATAACCGAGGACACGCGGTCTAATAAATAAGTCTTCGTTTTATTTTCGTCGTCTAAATATATATGACGTAAAACCGCGAATGGGCTACAGAGATAGAAGGTAAGCGAGTCGTGCACTTGGATGGAAAGTTGCTAATAGCTATTTTTAACCTGTATACCCGAAGAACCGCAACTTTTAGCTGCCTAGCCACCGCCTAATCTATAGTTATAGCATTTGCCACGTACAGCATGCAGCTTCAGGCAACTCGGAGTCTCGGAGCCATCGAAGTCCGGTTATCTGATTGGTCAAGGAGCTCGTCGTGTATGTACTTAACGCACACGTGTAATCGAGGCTAAAGCCGCTTGCCAGAGCTACACAACACTTTTATAGTTGGGCTGATGAGCTTTTGGCAATGGGCTAGATTCCTCTAAAGGACGCGCAACTTTACTGCTCAGCATTTTGCTATAATCGAGCATGCTTGTAATTAAAGCATTTTATTGCACATTATATTAATACAAATTATATTATTAGCAGGATGATTCTACGGATAATAACGGATGGACACACATTGAAAAAAAGGGGGGGGGATTGGTATATTTAAATCAAATATGAAGATTTACGATCGAATAAAGCTTTATTTAAATAAAATAAAATATAGCTGAATTAAATAAATCATAACAGGATTCAAAAAAAAAAATTAAATTTGTTTGATGCAAATAAATCATTCGCCCCCTTTCACTGGGTGAATATCGAAAGATTCTGTCTTCTAATAAGTATGATGCTTTTCAATTAATCAAATGAGAAGATTATTTTTTTTTTTGTTTTTTTTTTTCGTTATGATAGAAAGCAGTATTGAATGATTCTTCGCTGCAGATATTTATTTCAAGAGTTCCCTTGTACTGTTATTCAATTGAGAAACATTATAGCTTCGATCGACAGTGCGACGATTGGTAATGATCTAATTGGTCATCGTTAAAAGAATGCAACGTTGCGTAAAACTTAGCAACGATTAATGAATTAAGAGCGGTACATAGTGGCTGTATCGTGCACTTTGAAAAGCCATTAAGAGCTCAATCTCTCGTCAGTGCTGATATCCGTCCATTGATCGTCGGTATCGTGAACGAAGATTTTGGACCTGAGAGCTTTCACGACAGACATATATTTTTTTCTTGAAAATGGTAAATCTTGGTGCTTCGTTTTGTGTGATCATTTTTTTTTATCGCGACATAATGAAGCAGTGAATATAATAATTAATATAACATAGGATAAAGGACAGTGTTAACTTTATAAATTGCAATGTAAACAAAAATAACAAAATTTGGTATTGTCTTATTTAGTTCTAAATCTCAAAAAAAAAAAAAAAAAATACACAATGCCTGTATTATGCGTGTTTTCATAAATATAGTGGAGGAGATTCATAGTCGAAAGAATTGAATATTCAGTTGTCCGTTTTATTTCAGGATCAGGAAGGACTCACCAAAGCCCAAGAAGCCCGTAAGTAGAACATTTCATAACCCAGTCAATGCACTTTTGTTTTTAGAATAAATCTATTTAATAATATATATATATATATATATATTTTTTTATGCTAAGAGTTGAGAATGGCTTTCGACGCCTTCGATCCCGAGCGTAAGGGAAACATTCCATCGGACATGTTGGGTACCATTCTTGGTATGATGGGCAAACAGCAGGATTCCCGTGCGCTGCAAACTCTTCTCGCTGAAATCGAGCCCGAAAGTAAGTGTGAATTAAACACTCAAAGAAAGAGAAGATGTAGTGTAGACTAGCCAATAAATGAGCACCAACCAGTGAATGAACATTATCATATTTTCGATTGTAAGTAACGTAATTATTTACAAAATGTTAAAGAAACAGTTTGGAGGTTCATTTTTTCGTCGACAGAGAGCATTGACGCTTTCAGGTACCTTGGCTGTTTATTATCTATAGAAGATTTAAGGTGGACGATTGAACGATAAATCAGTAATAAAGATTTTTGGTAGAAGATCGGACAACACGTCAAATAAAAAGTATTATGTACTGAAGTTAATTTATCAAACTTTATTTTGAGACGTTGGAGGATCTATTTAGTTGTCAACAAATGCTTACTTTTCAATGTTCACACATTCGGTGGTGCATTTAAAGTGGAACCAAAGAATGAACGACCGTTCATTTATTGGGGCATCTATAAAAAATATCAAACCCAACGAATGAACAGAGTTTATTGAACGTTAGTCTTTTGAACGACGACTTTACATTACACATACTTGTAATTTAGAAAAATGTGTACTTAGCCTGGAGAAATCTTTTTTTTTTGTTTACGTGTTGCTGTGTTTTTTTATTTGCTGTTTAATGAAATAGGAAAATTTAAGATCGAAAAATTTGCATCAAAGTTATCGAAGCAGCGAGAAATGAACGAAATATGAAACAGGATATCAAATTTATTTGCATTTTACTATTTTATAACCTATTTTTATAACAACTAGAAACTACCTCGAAGAGGAAATTTACAAAATTTACATTCAAAATGATATAAAATCAAAATTACTTTGAATATTTCCTCGAAACTCAAGACCGATGAGCCGTTAACATTACTTTATGTTTGCAAAAAGATTTACCTCGATTGCTCAAAATTTGCTCAAGTTAGAGTATACACAGTCATTTTTTTTTATTAAAAATTTTCTAACATCGAAATTCACGATTTTTACAAAACACAACAATTGTGTTTCTTTCATTCTGTTTGACATTTGTATCAAATTTCAGCTTAATAAGAATTGATAGTACTTTGTCGCAAAATTCAAAATGTTGAACATAAAACTCGAAAGCCTCAATAGATTCTCGCCAAAATTAATTTAATTATTCTGTGTTGATCGATTTATACTCAAATTCTGAGCTCGTTACTTTGAATTTGACGCAAGTTACAGTCTCTAACACCTTTAAAATATTTACCAAATGATAAGTTAAACGTATACAAACGTATAAGTCTGCTTCGACTCTATTGGTGTTCATTCATTGGTTTATCGGTGTTCATTCATTCGCATGTATGATCGGGCAGTGTTCATTTATTGGGTTCAAAGAAAATCTTCATACTATACGAATTTTTCTCTTATTGACATTAATTCAATTCAAATAATAAAATTTTAATTACTCGTTATGAATCTGAGTTATCCGAAAATACTTAAATGCGCAAGATTAATTGACCGGTACCAAAATTTTTCCAATATCAATACGTCGTCTCCCGAACTGTTCATTCATTGGTCAGTCTACCCAATGTAAAAAAACGCGAGATGTGAAAGCCAAAAATCCGTTAAAATAAAAATGAAAATCTAATTATTTCCAGACGAGGGTGAATTGAATTTCGAAGAATTTACTGCGTTGGCGTCGAGGTTCCTTGAGGAAGACGTCGACACAGAGGCGATACAGCAGGAGCTCAGGGAGGCCTTCAGACTTTACGACAGGGAAGGCAACGGTTACATAACCACCGAAGTTTTCCGTGACATCCTTCACGAACTCGACGAAAATCTAACGGACGACGAGCTCGACATGATGATCGATGAGATTGACGCTGACGGTTCCGGAACTCTTGACTTTGATGGTGAGTTTAGACATAAAATAAATTAAAAAAAAAAAAGAATAATAAATAAACGACACGTAATTTGTTACTATAAAATTGATGGATATTAAACACGAATAGAAAGGTAAAGTGAAAAATCCAAATTAAATATTTTGTTGTACTTTTGGTTGCAGAATTCGTTGAAGCCATGACGCATTAATTGGGAACGAGTATACTGATTGAAAAAGTTCCTGATTATTACGTTGGATTTAGTGTGTTGTGCAAAATCTTCAACGCGCATCTTCAGTCGAAAGCGAAATATCAAAAAAATTGAAGGCTGAAAAGAATATTTTTGTAAAGGTCTCCGTGACACGGAGACGAGAAAAAAAAAAAAAACATCCGTGCGGAAATATATTTTTTCCGTGCAAAGATTATTCGTATTGTTACTTCGCAATCAACGATTAACACTGTAAAATATAAAGTTTAATTAATTCTTTAATATACTTCATCGTAAATCACGCCATAGTATACTATGCATACTATGTGTCAAACGCACGACTAAAAAAAAATGGACTATTAAGATTATCCATTCATTATCTCATCCACGCCCATTATCGACTGTAAAACGAATGAATGAGACGAAGGCTACTTTGATATTACACTTGAAAGTGATGAAGATGTAAGGTATGATAAAATACATGGAGAAAAACAAAATTGCCATATTATAAGAATTGCATTAGAATTTTCCTTCGTCCCTTTTTGCACAACTATAAAATGTAATTAGGAATTAATTGCTCGACTCCTATAGCCGATTGTTAGATTCCCCTTCGAAAGGCTTGTTGGCAAATAAATCGATGCAGCGTGCCAACAACGAGAAATCTGTTCTCATGCCAGCATTCAGCAGGAGATTTTAGTGAAAGATGAAGATTTGAAAAAGAGTTGCAAAGTTGAACTTTGCACATTGTTTCCTCATTAATTTTTTTTTTCACAAAGCGATCTCTATGAGGAAGCTTATTTATTAATTTTGCCTTCCTCACAGAGGAAGCTTTGTGAAAAATGGAAATGTGATCTGTTAAAACATGAAAAAAATCAAATTGTCCCAAAATCGAAACCCATCTACCGATCGTCATCGAATTTCGTACAGAGCAACAATGAATATTTTTCATGTGTATTTTTGATTTCGAAATTTTTTTTCGACAATTTTAAGCATACTCACATGAAAATCTCGAAAAAAAAAAGTGTTCACGAAAACAAAGTTTCCTCTGTGAGGAAGCAAAAGGAGGAAAAGAAATGAAGACGAAGAAGATTCTTTTTTCTCAGTATAGGCTTCATTGGCAAATCAACAAATATTTAATCGTTGTTTAATGAGAGTCTATAATATCAACGAAAGAGAAAGAAATCTCAATTGCCACATAAGAAATCAACGACTTGGACTTGCGATCCTAAGATTTTTCTTTTATTCGTTCGTTTACTCTCTGTTACGTCACCGGTTATGTGTAGCATACGTATGTGCCTGCAAAACATAACTACCGGGCCAATTCCCTCGCGTAGAAATCGTAATATATGGTCTGGACGATAAAGACTTGACAGAGTCTCTCTCGTTCGGTGGAAACCGGCAGACACGATGACTAAAGAAAAAGAAAGGCCCGGAGGTGTGATTGTAAAAAAGCAGCCCCCGCTTTAATATATACCCGCAACTATTTCTGCTAATACTCGTTAGTTTATTAATTCTAACGCTGTTAAAATCGAGTTTTATTAACCGGCCGGGCCGCGTACTCGGTCCCGCGAAAATCTAACGACGTGGTCTGACGTTACAAATCAATGAACGCGATTTCAGTTCACCCTGTATTGCTACATCGGGCTACTTTTTCATTCGTTTTTATTTCGCCACGCACCTTCCATAACTTATCGCTCAATTACGATGATCCGCTATATTATTTATGAATTTAAAACAGAAAGAGAAAATAATGATTTATTATATGTAGGGTGAATTTCAGGTGATTCAGGATATTTAATTATAAAATACAACATTATTTTTCATTCTTTTTCTTTTTTATACGATAGGATGTACACTTTTTTTTTTTTTTTTTTTTTATATCTGTGAAGAAGTATTGAAAATAGTTTTAAGTTAAAAAAAAGGTTTCTACTAACGCTTGTCTCTCTTACAAATGGTAATGTCGAAAACATTAGAGATGAAAAGACCGGTAATTGGCTGGTGATGGAATAGCGACTAAAATATATTAGCTGCTACCAGGGATCGCTCATTTCTCCCCTTCTCCCCATGCATGAGCTTTATGAGCTTATAATTAGCAACCCAGGAATATAACAGACACAGACTCGCGATGTAGTTTATTATCTATACCATGAGTATAACGTTTTACACGTGTGTAAATTGCACTCTCCTGATAGGCACAACGTGTAGATGCTTCGAGCATTTTGGCGCAGTGCCAAATATTCATAACAGTCGAAGCGCAACAATGCTAATGCTAAATGATTCAATAGGCATTTTTTGATTCCCCTCGGAAACTAGTAACTGAAATGCCTTGGTAAAAAAATGAATTGCACGAACAGGTGAAACGTTACAACCGACCATCAGCAAAAGAAAAAAAGATTTTGAAGATTTGAAGGATTTGACGGTTTTGAAGGATTTGAAGGATTTGAAGGATTTGAAAGATTTGAAAGATTTGAAAGATTTGAAAGATTTGAAGGATTTGAAGGATTTGAAGGATTTGAAAGATTTGAAAGATTTGAAAGATTTGAAAGATTTGAAAGATTTGAAAGATTTGAAAGATTTGAAAGATTTGAAAGATTTGAAAGATTCGAAAGATTCGAAAGATTCGAAAGATTCGAAAGATTCGAAAGATTCGAAAGATTCGAAAGATTCGAAAGATTCGAAAGATTCGAAAGATTCGAAAGATTCGAAAGATTCGAAAGATTCGAAAGATTGGAAAGATTTGAAAGATTTGAAAGATTTGAAAGATTTGAAAGATTTGAAAGATTTGAAAGATTTGAAAGATTTGAAAGATTTGAAAGATTTGAAAGATTTGAAAGATTTGAAAGATTTGAAAGTTTTGAAAGATTTGAAAGATTTGAAAGATTTGAAAGATTCGAAAGATTCGAAAGACTTGAAAGATTTCCTAAAGGTACTTTTGTTTCTTGATATTGTAACGATTTACGCGATAATTATGCTCGTATTTGAAAATTTATGTCTGTGATGACAGGTGAGTGACGTCTAACGACCGCTGCCAACAATCTTGAACAACGGCATTAAACGACGAATTGTACGTACGAGAGCCTCAAACGCCAAGTTCTAACAACCTGCTGCCACTTATTCCTGGACGACGGAAACGCTTTGACTACAAGATATCACGTCTGTGGCTTCGTGTCCGCTCATCGCCAAAATCAAATGAGACGGAGTTATGAAAGACGAAGCAGGAGGAAGCAGGGATCGACGTTAGTAGCTAGTGAGACCAATTAGCAACGTGCAACTAATGCATCAGATGTAATTAATTATTTTAATGCTCGTGTTTACAGTCACGTAAAGCAAGACTTTCGTCGTTACCATTCCACAATCATTTTTTCATTCTATCCGTAAGAAGATGTATATGCGGCAATTCAATTTCAGACAATCTCCAAAATTCGCGAAACCATTTACCGATTGTCACGAAGTTTTGTACATAACAACGGTGAATATCTTTTCATCTGTATTTTTCATTCATAAAAAGTTTCAATTCAATTCAAGTGTCCTGACATCAAAATCCCGACAAACAAAAAAATGTTCACGAAAACAAAGCTTCCTCTATGAGGAAGCAAAATGATAGAAAAGGCTTCCGTATAAGCTCTCAATGTAACCCAGTTCGGGAACCAAGTATAAGCAGACGAAAATGATAAAGACGTAACGTAGAGTTCGTACGAAATGAAGAAAATTTTCGAAACGAGTTAGGATACTGTTGTGGTGGGGAGTGTGGATAAATCCGCAGTATATCTCACTCGCACATTTGGTTTGCTCGATCCATCGAGCCTGGCCGCGGCTCTCTGGCGTCCTCGATGAATCTGAAAACCGCTAGACTCTTAGCTTAGTTGCTAACCCTGCTACTGAAAATCCCGGGGCTTCTGTCTGCTATCAGACAGTAAATGACGTGCCAGCGGATGCAAGATCTTCATGATTGCTTTAAAAGTTGTTCGTTTAGAGAGTATTCGTCGCATTGCACGGACGAGCATTGACCGAGTAGGCCAGCGGACAAGCTGTGTAGTAACCGAGAAACTTAGTAGAGTGCTCGAGTTTAACCGTGAATATTTAATAAATTCGTTAAATTAAAAAACCGATCCAACATGGTGAGCATAGATTTTCGTTCTCCAAAACGCACCTCCCAAATAAATAATAATGAAAAACCAGTGTGGAATTTTTCGTGAACTTGCAATTGCTTTAAAAAATTTCGATATTTCGTCTGTGCTCAAGATTGTTGAGGATTCGATCACATTGCGCTGTAAAAATTAGTGTTGAAATTGTTGTAACGAATAATCGAAGAATGATCAGTTTCAATGATTCCCCTGTCAGAAATGTGCCGGTTGAAACTATTTAAAAAAAAAACGAAAAGTTTGCTTTAACTATTTTATGATTTTTTCTGTTCAATTTCTATCAAATTTGACGTCCGTTAAAATCTGTAAATACTCTTATTCACAGGATGATCTAAACAAAGACCAAATTGTTCGTGAGTATCTCAATAATAATCTAAATCGATTAATAATCTTGGCAGTCGCTTTCGTGTTAAATGATTGGATGAAAAAAAAAAAAATGATTCTAGTTCTCAAGAAGGCCTTCGACGCATTCGACCATGAAAAGAAAGGGTGCATCGGCGTAGCGATGGTCGGGACGATCCTTACGATGCTGGGTCACGAGCTCAGTGAAACAACACTGGCAGAAATTGTCGCGGAAATCGACGAAGATGGTGAGACAAATTTTAAATTAAAAAAAAAAAAACAAAACAATGTATATTGGAAAAACACGAAGTAAACTTAACAACGGAATTTTAATTTCCGCAACTCAGGCTCCGGTGAACTGGAGTTCGAAGAATTCTGCACATTGGCAGCGAGATTCCTCGTTGAGGAGGACACAGAAGCAATGCAGCAGGAGCTCAGGGAAGCTTTTCGTCTCTACGACAAAGAGGGCAATGGTTACATAACGACAGATGTCTTTCGAGAAATTCTCCACGAACTCGACGACAAATTGTCGCCCGAAGAATTGGATCTGATGATTGAGGAAATTGACGCTGACGGCTCTGGCACTCTGGACTTTGATGGTAACGGAAAGCACAAACCCTACAAAATTACAAACGCAGTTGAACTGAAACGTAGCAACGAACTAAGTCATTTTTATTTCAATTTTATTCATTTACAGAGTTCATGGAAGTGATGAGTGGCGGTGACGAATAGAGGCGTGCGTCTCCACAAAAACAATAAAGAATACCAAAAGCTCAGACTGAAAGGCATGCGCGTCCGTGAAACAGTGTCTGCTCCATGTGATAACAAAAAAAAAAAAAATTAAATAAATAAGTACCGAAACAACTATGAACATAGACGTTAATTCTTGAAGCGGAAACAAAACTCACCAACGATATAGTTATTAAACTGGAGAACCGCAGAACCGGGCAATCTCATTCCCCTGCAATCATTCAATTTGCCAATAATTTCACATTGTCGTCAAAGTCCTTAGGGAAAAACTTCAGAGCAGATTTAAAACATATACTTGGAAATTCCGATCTGGGTCGAACTGGTCTCTGCGAATATTTTCTTCTCTTTTTTGGGTGGGGAGGGGGGAGGGGGTCCCGGAAAGAGTCCAATGGAAATAACTTATACGTTCGAGCTGGTGAAAGGCTCCAGTGGACGGATCAAATGGCGCCTGTGGGCAGGCAAACCAACGTGCACCTATGTGCGCCTTAAAAACACGAACCAAATGAGTACTCGTCATGAATTTGAAGCTACTTTCATACTGTATACCATTTTGATTTCATTGTTTCGACCAAATATGAGGCATACAATTTTATATTAATAAACTGTTGAGTTATATATCACGCGAACGTGTTGGATGATGTTTGTACGTTGATTTTCGCCTTCTTTTTTCATTCTCTCTGTCCGGATGGAAAATACTTGCAATAATTCATGTGATGTCATGTGACGTGATTAATTGATATGCTAGGGTATATAATTGGCCAAAGAGCCTTCGATACTTGGCTCTAAATGCGTATCGTTACGACTAATGTATATCGTTCGAGGAAAGTTAGAGTCCATTTCCTATCATTAATTCCAGAGAAACAAATTGATACAAAGTAAGGAGCATGTTGCATATTGCTTCCTCATTATCTTTCCACCTTTCATGAAGCCACGTCAAACTCTATATGTCGATCAATTTTCGCTTTCTCATAAAGGAAGCTTTGTGAAAGGTGGAAAATAATGACGAAGGAACATATTCGAGGTATCTAATACACACTGTGTGTCCTTGCTTTGAAAAAAAAATAAAAACGAACTCATTCAAAGAACCAATTCCTATATTTTCATCCACTTTTAGCATTACATTTTTAAATTGGATGCGACGTTAATAAAACTTGACCAAATTCGGTGAGACCCTTTCCAGGTGAATTACAGAAAGCGCAATGTATTCAAGCTGGACAAGACACGATAATTATAATTTTGGAATCCGTTTCCACTTGAGTTAAATTGTGTGGAGTGCTTGTGAGTATAGAGGCAAAGTGTATTATATTCAATGCAGACACGGAGCCAGACGCCTACAATTACCCGAGTTTATTCCCACGTTACACACCCGTCCTTTCGTCCGGTTAATCTAAACTACTGTTCCAGATTGCGTTGGGTGCTGCTCGGTCGTGCCCAGAATTAACTGCGTGTATGTGGCCTGCCAGTTTTGTTCCTGACTCGGTTATCTGCACGCGAGTAAGAGACCAGAAAGGAATCGTACTGCGAGTGTACGCATATGCAACAGGATCTTCGAGCTCACCAGGCGATCAAACGACAGCGATTCAACTGTAAACGAAAGAGAGTCTCTGGGTTGATTCACTGAGCGAGTGAATAGGAAGTGAATGGTCTATAGACATTATTATGTCAGAGAACAGAATTTCAACGAGAAACTCGATATGCTATCGTATATATTTTATCCAAGCATCAATCACATTTTATATATGTGCACTTTTTACATTTGCCCAAAGTACGAGTAGGATATAAGTGTCCCATGGAAATTGCTTGTACAAAATATTTTATATGTGACAATTTTTCATTCTTTAGTACTTGTTAAGAGATATCATTTTTCATGTCAACAAAACGTCCTCACATTTCTTCAGGTTTTTGGTCTAGTTGAAGAAAAAACGTAGGAATTTTTTCAGCTTTTTTAATTGCACACTTCAGCTATTAAATATCGCTGAAAATAATCGTTGTTTGTTTTTTAACGCCAACACTATGGCTCGCAAAAAAATCGTAGGAACATCAAATTTTGGATTTTTAGAGTACTTTCCAACAACATTTTTTTGTAAAATTTGAAAAATTACAAATTGTAATTTGTATTTGTAAAATTGGGGTGTCCGAATTTACGTGTTTTGCCTCATATGTACGAAGAAAAAACTTTTGTTACTGACTCCAATTACACCTATAATAGAATGACATGTTTAGGTTGCACCGAAATTACTGCTGAAAGTTTATTTCAGTAATATCTTTAAATCTACGTGAGTGGTATATAAACTTTTGCATAAACTCTATCGAGGACTGCAATTCAATGTGACACGTGTATCGCAAATGGGAAATATAAAAAATTTTATCGACACACGGGTACACTGAAATATCGCAGCAAAGTTATTTCTGCCAACACATTCTGTGTCATTAAAAGCAAAGCAAAACTCGCTGTACGTAATAATTTCGCAATTCTTCAAGATGGCATTACATCAACTGAATAAATTCCTTCCTTTGTAAGACAATACGAACCCAATTTAGCATTACAGATCGACGAAACTAGATTTTTATAATTTTTATCGAAATTACAGTTTTATTGTGGCGATTTTGATTTTTACGGATGATGCCATTGCGAATGATCCTGACAATTCTCTATGTACTTCTTCCATATGTGAAGAAACGGGTAAGCAAAAATATTTCACCAATGTACATTAATGGAAATTTAAATATCCTAAAAATTTCACTCCACATCTTATTAGATTTTATATTTTCCTCCGCTTCTTAGCATCGACAATATATTTTCAAGTCCTTAAAGAAAAAAAATGTGAAAATTATAGGAAAAAATATAATGAACAGCATCGACGACACGGTAGACCCTTGCACGGATTTCTTTCAACACGCCTGCGGCGGATGGATCGTCAAGCATCCGGTGTCAAATTCCGAGCGATCGTCCAGTCAGTTCACATTAATTGAAGATAAAGTTGAGCAGCATCTAAAAGGTACGTCGTTAAAAAATTCAATTTACTACAGGCATCATGTGTTACCAACCAAATATATCGAATGCCCAGCTTTATTGGAACACGAAAACGTCAGTGATACAGGAGCCATACGAAAAGCCAAAGATTTTTACAAGAGCTGCATGGATCTAGGTAATATTTAACACACACATGCATTAAAATTCACCTACAAAGAAAGGCAAGAAATAATAATTGCACTTTGCTCCTCGCGAGTGAGAGAAATGGAGTGTAATCCTCATTTCAAATGACAGCTACTATAGACACAAAAGGACTGCAGCCCTTCTTGACCATTCTCATCGCTAACGGAGACTGGCCGTTGACCGTTCCACATAATCAATGGAACCCGGGAAACTTGACTTGGCAAGAGATACACGAAAATTTTGTCAATTTAACGGCAAATTCTGGATTCTTTGATTTGTTCGTTGAGGTCGATGGAAGCAATTCCACGCGTCATGCAATAACGGTAAAATCTCGTTATCACTCAAGGGTATCTATTATGAAATATAAAGAAATATATAGGGAATTTCATGCCAAATCGACCTAGCTAAAACGCTTGTGTTTCGCAATTTTTTTGATTGATTGTGTTATGAAGTCATTAAAAAAAAACAACCTACAGATTTTGAAAGATTTCCCGACAAAAAAATTCTGGTTCACCTTCCAGCTTTTTTCAAAGCTCACCTATTTCCCAATGTTTAAAATAAATTACCTGACATTTTGCATATTGATTTTGTAGAATTTATAAAAGTATATGACAAATAAATAGTCCGCAAAGCTTCTTTTATGAGAAAGCTAATATTGACCAACATACTTTCTCGTATGTTGGTCAATACACATACTTAAGGAAGCAATGTACAAGTTTGTACTTTGCCACTTTAAAAAAAAAATGTATTCTAGTTTCTTTTCAATTCGGTAGATACGTTTCATTTTATTTTGTCTCTGCAGTTATGTTCGCAAGAAACGCCAGAAGAACGACAATATCGCGTTTCCGCAAAGCGGAAACGCGACACTTCATCGGAGAGTATGACGTACAAACAATATGCATCGAATATTGCTTTTATATTTACTATCGAGAGGGGAGCCAACGTTCCCTTGACTGACATGACAGCGGACATCGAATCATTGTTAGAATTCGAGGCAGAGCTGAAATCCGTAATTTTCTTTCTGCTCATTGCTTTAAATTTGATTCTTCGATTTCATTGGTGTCCACATTATTCTGCCGAAAAATCATTTGGCCGAATCGGCGTTTTCCCGAAAACTAGATCGCCGAATGTAATTCATCCGAATCGTGAAATTGCCGAGAATTAATAATGCAGCATTGTAGAATACAATAATGTAGGATTATTAAAATGACAAATTGACAAATATTCGGACAAATGAAGTTCGGCGATCTTTTTCGGCAAATCGACGATGCGGTCAAATGATTTTTCGGCGAAAAATTATGTCCATTTCATTGGACATTAAAATTCGCAATCGATAAGCTAATTGGTCGATTGAATTTGACTGAAGGCATCCAATGCACTAGCTGATGATGATTCCGATAGTGGACCTAATTATCGAATAATCACAATAAAAGAGGCACAGGATATATGGGACACCGCAGTGAATAACGACGCTCAATACAAGGTGTTTAATAATTATTTCAAAATGATCGATTTTTTATGCCTACTTTACTGTCTTTTTTCTCTTAGATCAATTGGCTCGAAACTGTAAATAGAAGATTCGATGGTACCGGTATTGAAATCGATGAGAATGAAAAATTGCAAATCGCACCCGCCGATTACTTGCAAAGACTCGCTATTCTAATTTCGAAAACGCCCATTCGAACGATTGGTAATATTCTGTTATTTTTTTTTTCTTTCATCTTTACAAGCTATGAGTTATAAAAAAAAAAAAAAGTATATATAACGTGGATTTGAAGTGAATTACATTCACTGGTACGCGATCGAGAGACTCCTAAGGCACGGTAATTCAGTGATGCGTGCAACGGTAATGAAGTACCTTGCGGATAAAGATGGGATTGAGGAGCAACCAGAACGGTATCTTAAAATATAAATATGTTGTGAATGTGCTTGAAAAAAATGGCATTAATAATAGAATTCTGGTAGTTACGTTAGACTTTTTTTATTAGATGGCGTACGTGTTCCGCAAATCACAAATTGCCTCACGCACTGTCATTAATGTACGTGAAGAAATATGTTCCCTCGTGGTCCCTTGAACCGGTGAGTTTGGCATTTATACAACGACCAATGATATTCAGTCATTCACATTGCAAACAAAAGGACCAATGAAATGATTTAATTTTTTATTCATTTAATAATAACGCAAAGGTTTCGGAAATGATTCAACAACTTCGCGAAGCTGCTAAACGGAAAATAAATTCTTCCGCATGGATTGACGAAAACGCGAAAAATTTGGCTAAGCAGAAGGTCGACGCTATGGTAAATAAAATCGGATATCCGGATTGGTACAACGTACCGGGAAAAGTCGATGAATATTACAGTAAGGTAAGTTTATTTGTCTGTAATTGATTTTATAAATGTGTAGAATATATGCGGTGAAAAATGATATGGAACCGGGTTCTCCGGTCAAAATCATCATCGATCACACATTCTCTTCATACAACGAAACCAATCAACAACGGTAAATAATTAATACTAAAAATAGACTAGACACACAAAAGAACCAATCAACAAGACACATCCGAATTTATATAGAAACCACTGAAGAATATAACTTGAACTCTCATCACCCAAATTATTTTGACCGGAGAACCCGGTTTCCCAATAAATCAAAAATAAATTTTTTTGGAGCAACATTTCTGTACAACATTTCCGGGGGAAAAAAATGTTGACAGACAAGCTTTCAAAACAAAAGCAATGATTGGTCAAAAAAGAATTTTTGGTAAGTTTTAAGATATGCATTCGTGTTTAGAAGAAAAAAAACTGTTTTTTTTTTTATTATTATTTTCGTAAAACACAGTTTTACGAAAATAATAATTGAAAATGAAAATGAAAAATCGAATTAAAAATCGAAATACCGAAAATGCAGAAAAGTGGGGTCGGAAACAAACTTTCGATTATCATATTAAATTTTTCTTTAATTACAGTTGACCGTCGGTGCTGACTATTTGACTAATGTACTCGCTTCAAACCGATTCGAAAGTAAAGAAAATCTGCTGAAGCTGCGAAAACCTGTCAATGCATCTGATGCCGAGTGAGTTGTATATAGAGACAAAAATCGTGTGGGGTACAAAATTTGAAGGGACTAAAATTTCGAATGATAAATATGCAGACATTCTAGAATTGTGCAAATTACGATAACGAAACGACGAGTTGTTTGAATTTTTTATTTGTTCAGACCACTGATTCGAATAATTGTTTGTTTGATAATTTCATTATTCAAATACTCATTTATATTTGAATATATATATTCAGAGAGTGTATTATTTAAATAATCAAAATATTGCATCAATTCGGTTACAAACTGTTCGAACTCTCGTCAATTTGATATTTCTTCCCTCGTAGCTTCCTCCATTCCTAAATATGTCCATTCCCCCACCCCAAAAAATCAATATCAAATGTCATTTTCTTTGTCAGCTAACATTTTTATCCATTTCTCAGGTGGTCGTTGCCTGCTATTGAAGTTAATAGTGGATACAGTGATTCATCGAATAGCATAAGTAACGATTATTTATTACTCAATACTTAAAAAAAAAAAAAAAAAAAAAAAAAAAAAGTGAAAACAGTGTTCAGAAAAGTGTTCGACAATTATTCTTTAATTAATTTTTCTTCGCCAGCATTTCCAGCGGCTCTCCTTCAGATGCCAATTTATCATTACGAAAAACCAGCGTAAGTAAATAAATATTATTATACATTTGAAGAGAAATATTAAAGTCTTTCATTTTCTATTAGAGCTTTAAGGTTCGGCGGACTAGGAGCAATTATTGGTCACGAAATTTCTCATGGATTTGACAATACAGGTATACTGTCTAACTTATGTCACTTTTTTTCCTGACTTCATTAAAATAACCACATTATCCTTGCTTGCACCTACCGCAGAAAATGGCCTATTACTCCCTCTGCCCTCGTTTTTACACCTCCATAAACATACACTTGACTGTCTGTAGGTCGACTGACAGACAAAGATGGTAACGTTCGTCAGTGGTGGTCGAACACTACACTAGAGGAATACAACAAAAAAGTAAATTGTTTTATCGATCAGTACGGTCAGTACGAGATAACAAAAAGTTCAACTAACAACGAAACAATATACGTGAGTGTTATTTCTTGAAAAACAAGAAAAAATATATAATTATTCGTTGTCGATTGGAATGGCATTTCACTGAAATACGTAAAAATGTTGTTGCAATAAGGAAATTAAACGCAATGCGAATTCGCAGGTCAACGGGATTGTGACTCTGGATGAAAATCTAGGCGACAATGCCGGAGTCTCGATTAGTTTTAAAGCTTTTAAGCACTACAAGAGCTTGCCTCTCAGTGACACCGTGAAGATAGCAGCATTGCAGAATTACACTGACGAAAAGCTTTATTTTTATGGACTGGCAAATGTAACTGATATTACTGAATTGATTGAAGAAAAAAAAAAAAATGAAACCTCAATTTTTATGCATACTAAGTTGTATTTTTCTTTTTTTTCTTTCTTTTTTACAGGCCCTTTGCGAAGTAGTGCGGCCAGCAATTTTGGAACACACTTACCCCAGTACATGGTACTCTCCGAATAAAGTCAGAGTCAACGGTGCACTGTCTAACATGGAGGAGTTCGCTGATGCTTTCGCTTGTCCACCCGGAAGCAAAATGAATCCAAGTCACAAGTGTGTTTTGTGGGATTAAGTAACATTGTATATCAATCAAAATGACCTGTCTTCATACCAACTTCTATACATTTCTGTACTTAATAAATTAAATCTGCAAAAGGTAATCGTCGTTTTAAAAAATTATAATTAGGCCGACTACGACTCGGCAATTTAATCTCCAATCATCTATTCCGAAATCATTTTTCCCGCACTATTATATTTTTCGAAAATAATTTTTCTTCTAAATTCAGACGTAATATTTAAAAAACCGTTCCAACATGATAGACAAAGTTTGAAGATGATAGCAATTTTATTTCTTGTCTTATCTTGTGTATACTAGCCTAGTTGTAATAGATTCCGACTTTACAGTGAAACGTAAATGCTCCTGAACTAAATTCTAGTGTGATGTTAAGATCGCCCACCGGTGTGCGATCGTTACATCTACATTTTAGTAACTGTAGACAGTCGACTAAATTCTGGCCAATCGTCACTCTTAACAATGCGGTGAATACGTTGCCGCGACTCGAAATAAGTAATTTCGCAATTTACATTGACTGGGATAACTGCTCAGTGGTGCGAATCGTGGAGACCTGTCTTTATTTACTCTGCATTTATTGCATTACACTGTTAGTGAACGTTGAGCGAAGTTGCAATTAGAAAGGATTATTCAAGCCGTAGAAACACGAATGCCTGACAAATCTCATGAATTGAATTTTCGTCGCATAATTTACGATCTATAATATAATTATTTGAGAGAAGTGTACGAAAGGTAGAGACGCCGATGATGGAGAATCGTTGGAAAATCGTCGAGATCGGTAAAGAATTTGCCGGCAGTTCCTGCATCGCTTTCAACAACCCTCCGGGTTTTGCGTTCGCTTAATTATATAGCCTACGTGGGGCCACTTTCTCCGTCCATTAGGCACCTGAGCTTCGTTAGTTACTTACTAGTCTACCGCTAATAACAACGTATATCCCAGGACATGTGTATTTTAAGTATATATAATAAAACAATAATAATAATAGCAGACGCTCGTAAAACCAGGTTAACCATTAGGTGCTCTTGTAATAGCCAAAGCCAATCAAGGCCGAAGGAACCCTTTTTTTGCATTGACTGAAGTGATTCATGTCGATTTCCAAAGTCCAAACTAATTTTAATGCACCACCGAAAAAAAAAAAAAAAAAAAAAAAAAAATAATGAATATTAATAATGATTTACCGTCCGTCACCTGATATAATATATCAACATGTCAAAAGCCGCGTAAGCGCAAATCACACTAAAATTTTCCGTGCATAATTATCGATAATTAACGCATCCAGCTTAATAACTAATAATGCGTGGGGTCGTATATCGCACCCACACAAATATTTCGCTAATTGTACAGCCGCAGCGATGACTCATTCCGCCTTCTACATTGCGAGCAATCTTTCAACTTTTGTTTTTACCTTTTTTTTTTCACCAGTACATCCTTAATTACTTAATAGATTGAAAATTAAACGTGGCAGAAGTATTAATTAATTAGCGTGATTAAAGTTGAAGACAAAAGGTATTTTCACGACTTCCCCGTGAAATCTCTTGTGTTGTAAAAAAAAGTGAAAAAAAAAAATTGAAAGTGGCGGAACTGAAGTGACACGAGACACGGCGCCGTATGAGTTCGTTTGACAATTACACTGGGTCTGGTATAGCATAGTTGGCATATAGATCGTCTCTCTTTGATGTTGTGGCTGTTGGCTCGCTCTCTGAGTCCTATGAGACAGTGACGACGTTGTTGTCTGACGCGTGGGACAAACCAGGATGACGTGTTCACGTTCGCACGATCCACAGCGCGTCACGTATAATTTTCTCTATGTGCGAATATGGCTTTTGCACACATACATATAGCTACAAACATACACACACACACATGCATACCTAATACATAGGTATATATGGCGCGGTTGTGGCCAAGCCATTCAGCCCGTTTATCGGACAGAAGGTTGCCTTATGCAATATCGATAATAGGTACATCAAGCTATGTACGCGTCCCCAGCAAACCAGTGTAAACTCGCTCCCGTTATTTCACGTCTAAGACACGCCTTCGTTTCACCCGCGACCTTGCTCGCATTTCTTGACATCACTGTGACGAAGATATGCGCGCATTACACCTTGTCTCCTTTGATGTATTTGAGGAATAAGGGTTATGACGTTGCGATTAAATTCGAGGAATACACAGGAACCAATTTGTAGTTACAATGATGATCAATTGAAGGAATGAAGGGATGCGACATTTTCGTAGAAGTAGAACATTGCACACACTGATTCCTCATTAAATTTCATTCAGGAGTTACTTATGTTACTTACATCCTACCAGCGTGTAAAATTTCAGGTGGATACATCGTGTCATTCGTGAGTTATGAATGTTTGACGTCGTTGAAGAATCGATTCCGACACATACGTTGTGATCACGTGGGTAGGAATTCCTATCTGATATGTTTGAAAAAAATTGGTGATCACGTGACGTACGCTCCAATTGAATTCGACAAAGACAAGATCTGGACTCGTTAAAATGATAAACCACTTGGCGGAATAGAGACAATAGGAGGCAAGTGCCAGAATAGGACTGGTTTTCTTGAAGCCCGATGGAGAGCTGTCGAGGAATTGATGGTACTTGACGTCGAAGCTCTTGTAGAGAGGAATTGTTATCTGATTTATCGACCTTCGGACACTCGACTCGGACCAGCAGGACTTGTGGAGAACTCCATGGGGATAGTATCGGATACTTGCGAGACTCGACAGTCGTTGGAAACGTTAGAAAGGCCGATGTACAGCAATGCAACAAGCCAACACGAGAGATACCTCTTGGGGATATATCTCAACATATATATATATATATCTCGCAAACACCGAGAACTTTAGTAGTCATAAAAATCTAACAGAATATTTATGTATGCGTATCTATATAGCTATATATGAGTTCATAAATGTATGCAAGTACCGCTGTCGAATAACGTACACGTGTTTAGTCATCGCTTACAAATTCACTTCTGATGAGCTATTTGTACTAGAATTGCCCAAGCCGTTCATTCATTGGATTCACCCTCAAAGTTCAAGCCAAACTCTGAACATCCCAAAAACAAACGTTTGAGCAGCTAAAACCGGGTTCCCAGGGTCTCAAAATAAACTTTGGAACGTCACTTTTAGTATTTAACACTTTTCGTGGAAAGTTCGAGCGTTTTTCTTCCGAAAAGTTTATTATAAAACTATCAGTCAGCTGCTCATCTTAGTTCTCCTGCATGAACGTAACTTGAAACTAAGGTTGGTGGTGCTATTATACCTAAATGACAAAAGATTGAAACGCCAGCGTCGTCAATGTAAAAATAAACTTCAGGAATGTTCGTTTAAAGATTTCTAACTGAACACAACAGTTGTGTTCATCCATTGGCTGGATTACCCTACCACAGTACTTGCACAACCTTATCGCAATTTCTAATAGAAAATTTGTAGCTCGGTAATTCGTTACTCGGCGCTAACTAACGTATCGATAGGCGCGATAGGCGATAGTAGATAAATCAATCAGTGTACCTCATGAAGCTGAAGTAAAAACAGTATTTCTACGGGATATCGTCTAGCCGCGGAGAGAACAATCGATTTAATCTAAGAACCCGTTCGAACTTACCAGCCTCCCGAGAAATTAATTACTTTTCACCAGGTCTATCCGTAATGGATATACATTCACTTAAGTCGACGAATACCGCAATGAATATTCCCGTCCGATTAGATAAACTTGCCGATATTTCTTCTTAATGCGTTAACCAGTTTAAGCATGAAGTTATTATTTTTCACGAAAATGCAATTTCATCCGTAAGACATATCTGGTTTTATCCATTTTTTTTAATCTGTACTGTTCGACGACAATTGTCTGTGTGTTACGCGAGCAGAAGCCTTCATCCGTGCTTTCTTTCCACGGTAAATGAGCGTAACAAACCGTGACAAGATTCTGATATATAGAGCAAAAGATATATATATATATATATATATATAAACAGCGAGGTATTGTATAAGTAACATCGAAAGGTTCCAGTGATCGGGTTATCGTAATGAACAATGCCATAATGCGCAGAAAAAGATATCTCCGGATCCCAGTCTCGACGTGGTTGAACAAATCCGACCACTTCGATCCAACGATTCTTTTACTTGTCTCTCTCTCTCTCTCCTTTTTCCATTCTTGCAAAGAAGTTCCTAAAAAAGAAAAAAAAAATACGAACAAATAATGTAGTAAATGGTCCAACGAATTGTCTGCTGTTTTCGACGTTACATTCAGCCTATTTTAAGCCTGCTTAGATAACGCGCCGCACTGCAGAGTGACGTAACGAAAAAAAGGAAAGCAAAATTAAAGATATACCATCTTTGTTTTCCATCAAAAGTGTCTTTTTGCCGATTAGCATAAACTTTCTATGAAACATGTGAGCAGCTGTATTTTATTCTTTTATCGCTTAAATAATTTAACTTCGCTTGTTTTCACGGTGGAAGCTTTGCGAAAAATCGAATTTAATGAGGAAGCGATGTGCGAAGCTTTACCTTTTTTTTTCCGCCAAGTCAGTGAAGCACAGAAAAACATCGGCAACGGCTACATAACCGAACGATGGAGAATAATGAGCCTGGCGAGGGTGTTACAACTTGGATCTCGTCATATAAGCCGGAATGTGGACGCCGAGAGAGCCTTCACTCGAGACTCCAGTGCCACACAGCAAGTTCGCGAATGATGGATAGAAACCAAAAATGCCCTGTTAAAAGGCGTGGGTTCTCCGGTGGCGGCGAATCGACGCGCGATTCGCGTGCGAAACGCATGATCCTCGCTCCAGTATTCTCAACAATAGGAATAATAATCAAAGGAGCGCTGGTTCCCGTAACCACGCGCAGGAAAGCCTTCTCTGAAAGTCCACAATCAATCTGAATTGTGTTGAACGTCGATTAGCAGAGTATACAATGAACGATAGGGACCTTTCGATTCCATTGGGACGTGGCTTTGTTTAGACGGGGCGGAGCGATATATCCGAGAGAAATACTCCGAGTGAAGGACACAAACTTTTCAATATTTCACATTGACATGTGTACAATATAGATATATGCAAGTTAAACAACGTCGTTAAACATAGAATGAATATAGGTTCGCATTCCGTATCAACGGTCGGAATGTCTTTTATAACGTTATTAATATCGTCGACGACAAGGTCAGTAATTAAAGAATTTTCGTAAGAGCTTTTAGTCTTGCAATAGAATGACCAAATGTGATGAATTATTGTCTTATAATGTCAGAAGTTTAATCTTGGAACCTGAGGGAGGCCAGGAGATGAAACGCAAATTTTACCTTGGACCAAAAAATGGTAGGGAAAATTAATTGCAAGCTGGGAAAAAACTTTGCAGGTTGCTTCCTCATTAAATTCGATTTTTCACACACGCACGTACACATACATCCGGACATTTTTTTCTGAATATGTTTTCTAGACATTTTGGGACATACTGAACACGCTTTCAAGAAAATCTCGATAAAAGAAATGTTCACCATAACAAAGCTTCCTCCATGAGCAAGCAAAACCTAAAGAAATTCTATTTTCATCTCCGCAATCTATAAAGATAATTCCGCATGCGTGATAATAGGAGGAAAATAGAGTTTGCCACACGAGAAGCGATGGTTTAACGATCGGAGAAAACAGTACAGTACTCACAGTAGACACTGTGTGACGATCGATGTATAGGCGTGTACACTCCATAGGACGCTGAATTGAAATTCCATCGGGCACGTTCCCACAGATGTTTTGTGGTGCGTGCGTGCGTGGTCTGCGTTGCATTAGTACCCGAGAGCTCCGCACAGAGATCGCACGATCAGAATCCAAGCGACAGACATGGGGACATGCCGGAACCAATATAGTCTTCTCATAAGATTGATATACCTATATAGATACGCCTCTTGATGATATCACACAAGGAGCTTATACGATAGGACACTCACGCCGTAAACAGGATCGCTTTCCACAGAAGAGACGATTCAGTCGCCGGTCAATCATCGATCCAACGTTCTTTGAAGCAATTAATCGATTAAGGATATATACTGCGAGTCAGACAGAAAAGTAACATTTTCTGTGAGCTTCTTTTTTTCTATAAAAAAAGGTGCAATTAACGATATGTATATTAATAGGTGTCCAAATAGGAAGCTTTGTTTTCGTGAACATTTTTGTTTTTTTTTTCGTGATTTTCATGTCATCGAAACGTTGTGACATGTGAAAATTTTGTGACAATCGGCAAATGGATTCGAATTTTTGAGCAATTTGTATTTTTTATTTTAACAGTTTACGGTTTAGAATTGAATTGGTTCGTTAATTAATTGTACGATTTTTAATCGTTGATCGATTTTTCATATTTAACTCGAAATTACAATTGAAATTTGAACGAAACGTGAATATCAAAATTGTCTTATCAAAAGAGACTGATTATTGAAATAGAATTAGAAAGGTGACAACTGTTTCGGCTAAATTTCCAACTTTTTTTTTCCAAAGGATACGCGATTTTATTGAAAATACATATTTTAAAAAATCCACACGCTTCACGAACACGTTTATACTTTGAAATGGGATTAAATATTTGATAAGACTAATAATGGATTTGCGTGAATAACAGAAATCGAGAGCAAAATAGCCGATCGATCGTTTGGCGATTCGATGAAATCGTTGAGAGCCAACGATTTGGCAATGGCAAAAGTAGACTCGACCACGAATTGGATCACCGAGCAGTGGTACGTGTACGGCAACGTCACGATACAGGGCTGGTTTGGTAAAGGGGAGGCGGGAGAGACATGTCAGAGACCTATATTTCTACGAGGTACACGACGAGAAGTAATCTCTCGTGTCGAGACCGAATGACTGGGCAAACCGTTTCTCACCGTCGTCGTGCGGCCAATCCAAGCTCGTTATCGTAATTTCTATGGGCAGCCGCACGGTCCATAGTTTTGAAGAATTTCTCGGTTGACCAACAACCCGAGCCTCGAACAGCAAAAAGCCCATAAAATTCAGCAAATAATAACGAGCACTTCGATTTATCAGCACATTGGAATAGTTAAAGACGTACAAAAAAAAGTATGTATTTGTGGTAGTTCAATTATCGAATTTCAATATTTATAAAGCAAACAATTGGTTTTCACTTAGTCAGCATCATTTCGCTGATGATGAATCCTAAAAAATCGTCTCAACTTCATTTATCAGGAATAACGAATTCGACCAAAATACGTCATATGATCGAACAATCCGACGTAACTACAATTTGAAGCGTTTATAATGACAACGATTATAAAATGAAAGGAGGAACAAGAGAACGTTAATATCGTTCTACAGATAGCCCGATCAGCACCTCCACGAATGATCAATGAAAGAATAAGTAGAAAAAAAAAAAACGATAGGCGATGTAAGAGAGCGAGCCGTTTTGTCCTTCGATGATTGGACAGTATCCTGGCGGCTGGCGGTCTGTATGCCTGACAGACTCTGTTACGTGCTCGTTGTAAATCGAGCCATGGCGATAAAGAGCGTGAACACGCCGAGAGGTTTCTTTCCAACGCTGACGGAGGATCAAGCAATCAGCGAGAGATCTCGATCTCAGCCGAAGCCCGACACACCGCACGCTCGCGACCGCATGGTCCGGGCCACGCGCGCAAACGTTTTGATCTTGAATCGCGTACACACAGAACGGAGGCTGTCCCGAGTCCTGACTGCTGTTCACTCGGGCGCAGCAACTAGTTGCGGTGTAACACCAGCGTGTCATTTCGCTCTCCAATTCTGCCACTTGAATTCCGAGCTTCCTCTCGGCTCATCCGACCCAATTTCTGTTGGCGAAGACCTCTGATTCAGTTGGATCCTCACCGCCCTCAAGCTTTTCACAAAATCAAGGTCGAAGATTTGACTTTGAAGCGAAATTCAGTACGAAATATAGTGAACAAGCATGGTTTCGATTCATTGGAGGCGATTTGGCGGTCTCCAACATGACGTTTTTTCTCTCCAAATCCCATATAAGGTCCACCCTGAGCATCGCATTTGAATCTTCGCGAATGGTATCTGCAAAGAAAAGCTTACACCGTTACATTGATGGAAGAGTGTATGACGAATGGTGCTAATTTGACACCAGTTCTAAATGCCGATGGATGCAATTGTGAAAGAGAGTTGGAAAAGTGATGCGATGGTGCCGGGGTGAGATGACATGCGTGTCACACCATCTGGCATACGATGACAGCCGAGAGAACAGGCGGAAAGTACCTTTGCCAGTTTTAGCACACCATGGGGCGCGGATACGTTGCCTAGGTGAAAGGCACCGGGAACCGGCTGGTGTACGCCGGTTCACAGGAAAGCGAAACAGCGCCGCCCCCGCGTCCTCACCGTGTCACCTCGACTTCATTTGTAATCCTGCTCGTGTATCGTGTACCTGAGATACTTTGTCTCGCTAGTTTTAGTAGCTCCGAGCTCCATTAAACGCCCACGTGAATTCATTCTACTCTTATTACTGGATCGACATTGTGCGAGCTATATTTCTATGGATTATTATAGTACTTGCTACACAAACACTCACACACACACACACACACTCTCTCCCACACACACAAACACGCGCGCGCGTTATTTGCGCCTTTCATATCCGGCTTATATCCTAAAGAACGTCAGCAAAATAAATAATTTTATTTATTTATTTTCTTCGTATGAATTGAGCCTGTGAAATGGGGGTTCGTTTTCATTAAAATTAAGTAGATAATTAATAAAACGTGGAATAATGAGCATGTTATATATTATAATTTATTCAAGAAAATGCGCAATGCGTGTTGTTATTTCAACATAATGTCAATATTAATAAATTGAAGAAAAAAAAAAGGAATAGAAAATGTAAAACTCGTTATGATGGAAATCATTGAATGATATCTCGCTCCACTCTGCTGTGAATTAAGGAATATTTTCAGAGCCTGTTGATTTACTGAAAATGAATTGTAGATAAGTTTCAATAGATATGATTGTATATGTAGATTGTAAGTGCTGGTCAGAGTCGACCTTTCCATTCGCGTGTTTCGTTCCATGTACTGTCCATGTACAGAGTGGCATTTTTCGAAGGACACGCGCGACCAGGGCGCACTCGCCACGACAAAATCTCGCAGCACTAAACAGAGAAAACCGCATGGCAAATCGTATCGACTTTTACTTTCTTACATATACGCTCTTACGAGCCCCTGTTTAAATATCTTGGCGATTTAACGCCCAATCATTGTCTCGGGGCGTTCGAAAAATAATTAACTGTTTTTGCGGTTCACTGTGAACTTTGTAGACTTCAGAGCATTGCCCAATCCTATATTGACAGTCTTTTATTAGCAGTTTCACGTTACTTGCGTTTCAATATTTTCAGTATCAAATCATTTTAATTCCTCACAGAGGAAACAAGGTTTTTGTGAAAAAAAATATTTTGACACTTTTTTGTCAACATCTCAATGGCTCGTTGTTTGATACTGAATTTGGAATTTTATTTGGAAAATTAGGAAATAATGTACTAGGTTTTACTTTGAAAATCTGGAAAAAAATTCTTTTCCAACATAACATCTTTTTGTTACCTATAAAAAATACAATACGTTTTATTTTTGGCTGAACTCGGTGAAGCAAAAAGGTAAATTAAAAAAAAAAGGTTAGGAAGGTAAACGTCGCCTGAGAAAAAAAAATTTAATCTACAAACACTCCGCGCGTTTAATATGTCAAATAGAAAGCCATAAAAAAAAAAAAACGAATAGGCTGTTTGCACGTGTTCGTTTAAAGCACCCAAAATATTTCCATATTTCAAGATCGATGGGTGTGTACAAGAAGCATTCTTAATTTTTCTATGTAATCTATTTCGGATACACAGACGCCTGCATCACCATATCCACTTGCCTATTCGAGACATGTCAATTCAGATTAATGTCGCGACGTCGCGACATTTAACGTCACACTTTTCCCGTACCTTTCGAAATTTAAGAGAAAATAATTGTTAATTTATTCCGAAAAATTATTATGTAAACAGATGTAACAGTAACTCGTTCGGTTCCATATGAAATTAGAAAATAAGATCGATTTTTAGATATGCTATTCGATAATTCTTCATTAAGGCGAGGCCTGTCCGCTGTTTCTCTCTTCGTACCTATACACACGCACATATATATGGGGCATTCCATACCAATTCCACCTGTATCTAACCCTCGACTTTGCCAATCTGGTCCACAGATTTTTATATCATTTTTATGACTCCAAAAGCCACAGTTTTTCTTTTTTTCTTAATTTTAAACAATTTTTTTGGCCGACTTAGGATTTTTTTTTTGAAAGATCATGATTTTTAAAAATGGAAAAAAAATCTCAGTGCCTTTTACAGGCAGAATAATTATATTAAAAAAGTGAACCAGATCAGAAAGGTCCAGGTTCAGGCCAATGACGAACTGGTATGAAAATCCCCATACATATATACACTACATTCGCCGGTCTAACAGTGTTCTGCAGTAAGACCATAACCGTACCAACTATAACTGCCGAGTTATTGGAGTAACACTGTAGCTCGCACCAAGTTGTGAAGAAGGAGGTCGTTTCGTAAGTCTATACTGTCGGTGGCGGTCCTCGAGGGTACCTGCTCTTGCCTCGTTAGAAATATCGTGACCGTTTCATTCAAACGGAATTCGATTGAATAACTTTCTTCCTTCCTTCTCTGATTGACCCACTTGTCTATGGGAGTACCGTTGAGGAAAATAAAATAGACATTTTGTACAATTTCGTCAAGGAATTTCATAAAATGGCTTAGGATCAAATTTTTTTAATACATAAGTCCCAAGTTGAAAAAAAGTCGAACTTTGCAAATTGGTTCCTCATTTTTCCGCTTTTAACGAAGGTACCTCTATGAGGAAGTATGATGATCAATTTTGGCTTGCTCATAGAGGAAGCTTCGTAAAAAGTGAAAAAATGAGAAAGCAATTTGCAAAGTTCAACTTTGCAGCCTTGTTTTACTTCTTTTTCACTAGAAAATAACTTAATATAAATAAATAAGACCGACATTTTTCAAAATGCCACCAAATTTTAACCGCTTGACCGATTTGCGGAAAATTTGTAACTGGAGCCCTGTTCTAGGGTCATACACATTGACTCACTCTGTTTAAGTTTTATGCGAAAAATGTAGATCAGTTGCTTGAACCATTCTGGAGTTATAGAATTTTTTTTTAAATTACGAAAATACAAATTCCGACAAAATCTTAACTACATTATCGATTTCGGCTAAATTTAATATTAAACATCGACACATTTTATTTCACTTTTATGCACAATTTTACATCAGATACTTGAACAGTTCTCGAGTTATAGAATTTTATAAAAAAAATTGCGAAAGTGCGAATTTCTATAAAATCTGAACTACCTCCATTTTCCTTCCTTTCATTTTTTGAAAAAAAGTCTAAAACCCAGAAATTCCAAACAGCTCTCCTAATTTTACAATTAATATTTAACTATTACAAAATTAACGAGAAATCTTGTTGAAAATCTGAGGTGTCATATTTATTTGCTAATTATGATTAAAAAAAAAAAAACCGGAAGTATTAGTAAAGGTGAACTTGTTTGGTGAAAAACTCGTTTGCAGTCACGCTGCGTATTACGAGTGCTCATTACTTTCAGTTTAAATACTTGCATCAGTATAAACTGACCGACTATTCAAGACTTTCGATTTTGGGTTACTCAGATTTTTCTTAATAAATCATTTTGATCGAATCGTGATGGTCAATACGATGGACAAAAACGATTGTCGTTCTGGTGATTGAAAAATTGTCTGTTCGAGAATTCTTAAATACTATTTCGCGAGTGTTTTTAGTAACGTTATCAAAGATATCTGCTATTGGGTGAAAACAAGAAAGGCCTGGACACTTGGAAACAAAAAAAAATCTAATTACAAAATTATAGAGAGTTCGACACCACGGAACCATTTCTCAATTACTCCAGTTTTGCAAGAGTCCACGTTAAAATTTTTTTTTTTACCCTACTCTATTCCGATGCCATTATAATATCGTATTTATCCTCGTTGCTGGTTCTGTTTAACTGCTCGGTTAAGGTATGCACTTGGAAATTAGCAACGACTTTTTTTTTAAGAGACCCATTAACTGCTCCAAAGCATTGCAAATCATTTTAGAACTGCGTAATTATCATAAAAAAGCGTATTTCTCACTACGTGGAATAACATAATTACTTCCAAATTATTCGTAATAGTAATTACATACTCGGTGAAATCGTGGTTGCCTTAGCGACTGATAAGTGACAAATATTAATTATTATTCCATGCGACTGTTTAATAGTTACATTTAACATTTTTCCGACTGTTAAACAGTCAGTTAATTGGATAATATAGATAGTTGAGGTTCTTTTGACATGCAATTTGTAATTGACAATAGCAGACCTTTTTTTTTAATACTGCAGGAATTAAAACCTTATTTTTATTTCCCTTTTTTTTTGTAAAACGTACAGAAACTGCAATTGCATTCAGTCTTGTGGCTGTTTTTTTTTCCTTTTTTCTAATGTCTCTATTTTTCTTTGGCAATAGTTCTACAATGTAGAAAAATGCTTTTAGAGAGCTCACGAATGGTAGCAGCAACGATTAATCTAGCTGGCTCATAGAGCAGTTAATGAGCAAGCGTAATTTTATGCACGGTTAATTACAACTAAGATACGATCCCGGTGTATCAGATTCTACCGAGCGCACAGCCAACCGACACAATAATAACGAAACTCATTTGTTTCTGTACATTTGTCCAAAACATTTTCTCCAGAAACGCCGACCAATTTTGTTGCTCATTCATTTTTAAAAAAAAAATGTGTTATTTTTCTCAAAAATTTCAAGCTTTTAAATTGGCACAAAATATATATTTTTTTTAATTCATGAAAAAAAAAAGGTTTAGTAAAAAAAAAATGTAAAAGAAAAATTAAAATTTATACCTCATAAATACTTCGTTCTTCATTTATTTCGTTATTATTAAAAATTCGATCTTCAAAATATGCAAAACTGTTTTTGTTTTTTTTTTCTTCTGAACTTTTTTTTTTTATCGATATACAATCTTAATACCCACATGGAGATAATAATCGAAACTGAATCGTTCAGCAATCCATCATACGTGCAAGTACAATGCGTCAGTAGGGAAAGCAAGTGAAACTCGGACAACCGTGTGCGCCGAAGTGGTCCGAAAATTACACGAGTAATCTCTTCATACGCGAGTTGACGTCTGTGAGAGATCTGGACTCTCAAATGCTGTCTGTCAGTTTGTCCTGTCCTTCCCAAGTACTGACGCGTATGAATGTTGCGATGGCTATTGTAGCGCCATTCTTTGTTAAACAAAAGAGCATGTCACTGTATTATTTCTGAAACAATTGAATCGAACTACAATTTTCTGGTTGTTTATTATAGGACGAATAATAAAATACAAGTCAAAATATATTGGCATTGTAAAATGTTGACTCATTTGCCTTTGTGGTATTTGGGGTAAAGCACGTCAACTCGGCTACCCCAATTTTTCATGTCAAGAAAACGTCCTCAAATTTGTTCAGGATGTTGGCCGACTTTGTAACACTTTTTTTAATTACACGTTTCAGCTGATAATGTGAATTGCTAATTCAAATTAAAAACCTGCAAAATAAAATTTTGCACATTCCTCATTAATTCACATTTTTTTACAAAGCTTCCTCTATGGAGGAGGCCAAAATTAATAAATAATCTTCTTCATATAGATGGCTTTGGGAAAAACAGAAAAGAATGAAGAAGCAATATGCAAAGTTCTACTTTGCAACTGTTCTTTCCCTTTTTTTTTTTTTTTTTTTTTTTTTTTCAATATATAAAATAATGACACGTTTGTGTGTCTAGTATCGGGGCATGCTTCACGCCTCGCAGTAAACGCTTATTTTCCGCAAAGGCTATAGAGTTGATGGACCGGTAGATGCAACATTAAATGTCCATTAACAGAGAAGCAAGTGTAACGTATATATGCAAAAGTGTTTAGCACACTTGCCGACATGTACACGAGAGATAAACGCAGAGCAACTGAATTCTGTAAGATCAATAAAAACCAACACCAGAGATTATCATTGAGAGGGAAAAATATTGGATAGTTTAAAAAAAAAAAAAATGAAGGAATAGTTAGAAATATCTCAATTTAAGGTGCCGACTGTATATCGATACGTTGACGAGTGCACGAAATAGCTGATACGCTTGAAGGTATATTTCTATATATACTTAAACAGTAGTAAACCCTCTTTTGCCATAATACGTCGATCAGTTTAATTCTGGTTCCGTGGATATAACCTGTGCCAAATGACACACCCCTCTGGGAAAAGCTAATGGCCATTCGATCGTGCATTAACTACTGCATTCACGTTGTACGTAGTTATTATCCACCAATAAGGAAACCGATAAGCGCACTTACGCACAAGAGCACCCAGACACATTTACATGATTTTTATTACACGATTTTCCGGCCTCCTGACACACTCAAATCTATAAATACAGATTTTGAAAATAATAGGTTGTGGTGTTATATATGATTTTTTAATATATTTAGACATTATATATATACTAGCAGGTTATTGTGGCTCGGGCGCTTCGCGTCCTCGCGGTTTATTTTGCAAATCTTCCGTAACTGCTGCAGGTCCTGATATTGCTAAATCCTCCGATGAGGCCGTCAGAACCCTAATTTTTTAAAGTTTCCCTATAAGAATTGGGCTATGATTTTTTTTTATAAATCCTCCGTTAAATCCGCTCCTTCCCTAAGCCCTGATTTTTCTAAGTCCTGCTATGAGACCACCTTCAGCCCTGATTATTGTAGATTCCCTAATGGGCCCCTCTGGCCCTAATTTTTGTAAGCCCCACTTTTAGACACAAGGCCCTAAGTTTTGTAAGCTCTACTATTAGACACAAGGCCCTAATTTTTAAATATAAGTTCTGTTATTAGACCCCCAGGCGTGTGAGTGCCTGTGAGAGTGTCTGTGAGAGTGTTTGTGAGGGTCTGTGAGTGCCTGTGTAAGTGTCTGTGAGTGTCTGTGAGTGTCTGTGTGAGTGTTTGTGAGTGCCTGTGAGTGCCTGTGTAAGTGTCTGTGTGAGTGTCTGTGAGTGTCTGTGAGTGTCTGTGAGTGCCTGTGTGAGTGTTTGTGAGTGTCTGTGAGTGTCTGTGAGTGCCTGTGAGTGCCTGTGTGAGTGTTTGTGAGTGTCTGTGAGTATCTGTGAGTGTCTGTGAGTGTCTGTGAGTGTCTGTGAGTGCCTGTGTGAGTGTTTGTGAGTGTGAGTGTTTGCGAGTGTCTGTGATAGTGCCTGTGTTAGTGTTTGTGAGTGTCTGTATGTAGTGTCTGTGTGATTGTCCAATGGATCTCAGAAATGTGTCCTTTATTATTATGTAGATTTAATGGCAATATACTCAAAGCTGGTTAAGATTGCGAAGATCGAAAAAGAAGATGAGTTATACATATTTCTAGTGCTCTTTGTCATCTCGTTTCATCAAGATCCAAATAATTGTACAGGTTATCGAAGAGCCGCTAAAAACATCAGTTACCAGACAAAGTAATCAGATGCAGCGTGTACGTCAGAGCCGTTCTAATCTTCAAGATTAATAATTGTAGCGTGAGAAGAACAATGAAAGCAATATCAGCACATCCGAAGTTTCGTAGTATCGATTATCTATATTGATTGATTGCCAAACAATTTTCTGAAGACTTATCTTACCGTTTCGTGTCAAATGCAAGTTACTTTAACCCATTCAACAACAAAATTCCGCATTTCGTAATAATTCAGCTTCACCTGAAATCAATCCGGACATGGAAATAAACGTGAATTACAGTAATTCGTTAGTCTTAAAGACCACAAACTCACAGATGCGTATTACATTAGCTTTGAGGAATCAGGTTGGATGTGATTATCAAGACGTTTAATAAGATTGATCATCCAGAGCGAGTGAACTGAGAATTAGTACTATCTTGATTTAAACTCTTGTCTGGAATCAGTGATGAACAGGTAATGTATCAGATAAAGTATATCTTTTTCCAATTTCCCGGCATCCGGATTTATATAAAAGCCGTGTAAGAGAGCTCTTATTTGTAGTCGCTTCCTTCATCTCACCAAGAACAAAAATTACAACCATGCAGTCTCTAGTGTTTATTATGACTGTTTTGGTTGCGGCCCTCAGCGCATCCGGTAAGAATTGCAACAAGCATTCATTCTTATTCGCGAAACATGGAAAATTCTATCGATTTACGAATTTCACTTGGGTTTGCTGGGTTACTCCCCTCCAACCATGAAGAGTTGAGCGACATTTGAGTTGCTTGATTTCAAAGTCTAATTGAATCAAACGATTTCTGCGCAGCTCGAGAAATCCCGAATCGTATTGTTGGTGGCAGCGACGCTCGTGAAGGACAATATCCCTATCAGGTGTCACTCAGAAGGTACAACCGGCACTTTTGTGGTGGTTCGATTATCAGCAAACGTTGGATCGTGACTGCCGCTCACTGCATCAGCAAGTAAAGGGTTTTAATACAAACAAATGCCGTAATTTATCTGTCCTCCACCTAGTCTCCATACGATGAATTGATGTTTCGTACATAAGACTCGATTTCAATATTTGTACATCAATGTTTCAATGTTAGTACTAGAAATATCGAGGTTATAGCTGGAACGAACCTACTCAGCCAAACCGGAGACAGGTACCAGGCTGAGTTTGTGCTGCCACAACCGAAATACAATCCTGCTTTATTCGCAAACGACATTGGTCTCATTCGCGTGAAAAAGGACATAGTTTTCAACTCAAAGGTTCAGCCCATCAAACTACCGAATGGTGATTTCACTAAGGAAGATTATCCGGCTCGTCTTAGTGGATGGGGAAGCACTTCGGTAAACCCCAAAATCTCCAGTGTCTCAATCTATCTTGTTGAAACCTACGGCTGTTTTTTTTAAATGTATTTGCAACTTTTTTTGTCCTAGCTTGGAAGCGCGGCGCCCAACCGTCTTCAACATATTAATCTCACTGTAATTGGTCAGTCATCCTGCCAGGACACTCACTGGATGGTAACCAATAGCCACATCTGCACGTTTACTAAAATTGGCGAAGGTGCCTGTCACGTGAGTTCATAATTTGAATTTTAAACATCATTTTTAAGCTACCTTGCCAATGTTATGAAATATTAATTTTCATTGGAAATTGACAGGGTGATTCCGGTGGACCATTGACAGCTGATGGTGTACTGATCGGTGTCGTTTCATTCGGAAGGCCCTGCGCAGTAGGATATCCCGATGTCTTCACCAGAGTCTGGACATTCATCGATTGGATAAAGCAGAATACAGGGATTTGAGCATCGAGCATTTCCTTACCACCTAAACAAACGTAGGAATAAACTTAATGAAATGAAATTTCACTAAATGAAATTTTCTTCATATTTATAATTTACAAAGCTATGAGGAAGCCAAACACAAACCAATGTATTTCGTCGAGAAATGCTCTATGAGCAATCTTGAACAATGAGGAAGCAAAACGCAAATTCATTTGTACCCTTTTTAGACTGAGTCATTGGTCATCTCTCGTACATTACTCGCTGCAGTTGCACGACAAAGACACCATATCTAAATGTAAAAGACTGCTCTAAATATATATATATATTTTTTTAAAATAAATATCTATGACTAATTTTTGTGCAGAAATAATAATCAATTACGAATAAGATACAGCGATTATTATTTTACTATGACGAAATTACTTATGCGTGTAATAATCCACAATGATTTAGTCAGGAAAAGAAGAGATTTTTGGCCTTATTTAATAATGAGTAGAAAGTCTTTGCATTTTGACGGAAGGGTAATTTGAGAAAGCAAATGTTGAGAGAAAGAGAGAAGTGCGATCTTTGGAATTGGTGGTGTCTCGATGAAATGGGCTGGCGTCTCAAAAGGAAAGGAGCATTTATGTATTCCTCCCACGTCCATGATAGCCTCGGTCCTTTTCGTCCAATTATTTTATTTACATTGAGTACTCGCGACGGATAGCATTAAGTAGTTTCAGAGATCCGCCATAGAATGAACTTTTTTTTTACAAAAAAAAAAAAAAAAAAATTAAATCAAACAAAAACAGCGGGTGTTTCCAATTGAATTGGATTCATCATAAATCACCCTCATTATTTCACGTTTACTGACATCAAAAGAATCCACTTGGAATTCAATTAATTGAAATACAAAAAAAAAAAAACACCCGACACTCATTTTGATCGACGCAAACGTACGTTTCAAATTCACTCATTTTCACTTATCATCATTTACAATACATTATGTATTTCCTATTAACGACGTAGATTGACATTAGAAATTGAAAAATGTAAAGAAAAAAATGTTTCTTAAATTCATGTCTGCAACACAGATTTTCATTCGACCCAGCCACTCTCCCATCAACTCCCTTAGCCGACCCGTGATCCCTGTCAGGGAATTATCAATGCGAGCGTGAAATCTCACCGTCGTTATACTTAACATGAACGTCATACCTTCTCACGTTGCCAACCGAGGTACAAGAATGACAAGTCGAGTTAACGAGAAACGCGAGACTACAGGCGAAAGCTTCTCACCGCGAACATTGCCGGCCAAGAAGACGATAAAAATAAATGAGGCAAAAGAAAGACAGGTAGAAGCTTATAATACGCGTCGCTGGCCGCTGCTGGGCGGTTTTGATACACGCCGAGGTAATGAAGCAAACCGATCATCACCGACAAGCTTTTACACCATGTTTATAGGCTATTTATTCACCAAATGAGACTAACAAGATTGTTGTCGCGGCGAAGCGAATGATTAATGTTCACATGTTGTTCACATGGCGCAGCGGAATAAAAAAAATGTATGGCTGGTTCTCGAGCACGTTGGCGAATTGGAATAGTTGGAGCGATTTTCATCTTGGCAAATTAAAATTCAATTTGGTGTAGGTCAATAAGTAGAAGCAAGCAAATAGTGGAGCCAGAATAAGAACTGGTACGATACGAAGAGACGAAAAAGAAGGAGCAGAAGAAGAAGACAGAGGTGGCGGACCACCTGCAGATCGATCTTTCTCGCAAGCAGCATGTGCTTACGCACGATTGTGCGTGAAACTCCAGTCTCTTTTGGTCGAATGCTTGGTGCGTGCGTGCTGAGAAGTACAACGCCAGGAGCCAGCGGGAGACCTCCCGAGAATCCCGGTGGTATCTCGGATCTCCAGGTCCGTCGTCGTCGTCGTCGTCGTCGTCGTCTTCGTCTTCTTCGTGAGCAGACTGTGAGCACTCTGAATGAAGAAGATGAAGAGGCTGTTGCGAACACTATAAAAGAACATGCCCCCGCTCTGATGTTTTTCCCCGAAAAGAAACCGCGCGCTGCTCTCTAAAGGAATGCGATAACAATTTGGCATCGTTAAACCAACCAGGCACGAAGAGAATTCGGTGATTCTGAAAATGGAAGCGGCGTGATGGGAAGAATAGATGCGTAAAGGACACTATAGCTGAAAAATAAAAGACATTTTTATTTTTCAAAATTGTTGGGTGTTTTAAATATTGGGAACTAGAGAAATAAATAATACACATTCATCTACGTGTGTTTTTGTCAAAAAGCAAGAACAACGAAGAAAGATTAATTTACAGGAAAATTAAGGTTCGGCGAAAGCAGAGAGATCAGTAGCAATTCGGCATGTACACAGCATTCATAAATACTTGTTGCAATAAAAGATCGCTTCGATTATGAAGGCTACAAGCTCCGTGATTATATTTGATTGATTGTACGATTTTTGTAATAAATGAAACAGCGTTGATTGATAATTGTAATGGAGAAAGTGTGTACCTGCTGTGGATGCATATATATATTTAAGATCAAAGGTATCTCGTCCGCTTGATTTTCAATGTGTTTGCATCTTTTTTGCTTCCACGTAGAGGAAGCTTTGCTATGGTGAACATTTTTTTTCGAGATATTCATGAAAACGTGTTCGGAATGTCCCAAAACGTCTAGAAAACATATTCAGAAAAAGTGTCCGGATGCGTGTATGTATGTGTGTGTCAGGCCTCCAAAATTGAAACCCCTATAACTCGAGGATGATTAAACCGATCAGGCTGAAATTTGGCATTCAAGTAGAGTGGTTGCGTTTCTATGTTTAGGACAGTTTAGAAAATAATTGGGACTCCCGTTTCAATTTTACGAGACTTTGAATTTTTCGAAAAAAGTTTCTTCACGCTCTAACTGCCGGAAATATTGAGTTATGGGGCTGAAAAAATGGCCAATCGTAGACAAACATCAAACGACGAATTTTCTTTAAGAAATCTTCTTCGATTTTCCAAAGAAATAATTGAAATCTATTGTTACAATTGGAATAAAAAAAAATTAGGCAGTCATCCTCCTACAAATGTTATGAATTATTTCAGACTTTTTTGTGTATAATTATTTATTGAATATTCGTTCAATTATGCACTTCGATATAGTGGGATATTTTTTAAGACAATTAATAAGAAAAATAATAATAACCAGTGACAACACTCTATTTGCAATTTGATAAAGTTATGTCTGACTAAATATTTTTTCTTCCATCATTTTAAACATATTTCATGATTTACGGAAGTGAAGATGAATAGCCATTGAATGGACAATAGAATGCCAATCGTTGGGTCTCATCGAAAGCCTTGAAAATACTTACAAAGCAACAGTCGCTGTGTTTCAACTAGTGAAAAGTTAACAAACAAGTGTGACTGATGGATAAATCCAGAAGCCCTCTATTGCGATCTGTTAACTCAACGCCTTGTCAATTAGTTAATACCATATTAAGTAACTGAATAGAGGCGAAAACGTGACACCGGTAATCTCGTATAAAAGCTTTGCTTTCTGGTAAATTGTCATTCAAGATATCTTCGACAGATCGGTGATATTGTTAAAAATGACACTAATAACACCGAATATACGTTCTAGCTGATCGACTGGAAAAATATCTGATTCAATTGATTGGTGTCGTTCTCGGTGAACGCTGGACGGAATTCGATTACCTCTCCACGAATCCTGTATAATATAGCATATTACATATTTTTTTTCTTATTAACCTAAATTTTGAAATAACCACTGGTTTATGGGCACGAGATTTCGTTACGATTCTGCGAAATTAAAGAGGTAAATGCTATTGATTGATTTATGGATATCATTCGATCGCCGATTCAGCCATATACGTTATAAGCAGTTACACAGAAATGATACGTATGAGAGAGTGAAATTTTTGGGTTGCATTGAAATTACTGTTCAACATTTTATTTCCGTAATCTTTTCTATAATTTGGCTACACGAGGGTGTATAAAATTTTACATAAACTGGAAAGAATCGCAATTTAATATGACACGTGTGTCGCAAATGGGAAAAATGATAAAACAACTTTTATCGACACGAGGGAACGAGGAAGAAATATCGAATTGACGAGAGTTCGAACAGTTTATAATCCAATTGATGCAACATTTTGATTATTCAAATAATAGACTCTCTGAAAATATATATTGAAATAAATGAGTGTTTGAATAATGAGATTATCAAATAAACAATTATTCGAATTAGTGGTCTAACAAAATAATCCTATTGGATTAATTAAAATTCTAAATTATAAATAAAATTAAACTAATATTAATATCTTCTTTTATAAAAATATAGTAAAATAAAATATACCTAATAATTCGAATTATTTTATACATTTAAAAAAAATTTGTACAAATAAAAAAATTCAAACTACTTGTCCTTTCGTTATTGTAATTTTCACGATTCTAGAATGTCTGCATATTAATCATTCGAAATTTTAGTCGTTTCAAATTTTGTACCCCACCTGATTTTCCAATTCTTCAAGATGGCGTTATTTCGACTGAATAAATTCGTTCCTGTGTGAGACAATACGAATGTAACTTGGCATTACAGCTACGCAAAACTAGATTTTTATCATTTTATCATTTTTATCTTCTTCAATATGTAAACAAACGGGTAAGCAAGAATATTTCACTAATGTACACTAATGATAATTTAAATATCCGAAAAATGTCACTCGATATCTTATAAAATTTTATATTTTCATCCGCTTTTTACATTGTCTTATTACATTTTTCTTTGCATCTGAACATTTATCATTACTATTTACTTTGTTATGCATAAAATCTCTAAAATGCCAACTGCATTTTAGAGATTTTTTTTTCGAAAACTCAACTATTTCCCAAATATTTGAATAAATGAGATACCTTTCAGTCACAACCGATTGTAAATTTAACGATCTTTGTGCGAAACAATGCAATGGCGGTTTTTACGGTGTCAATTAATTAAAAGTTGTTAAATAATTTTTTTCAAAAATTTTTTAACGTGAAAGAGCGAGATATACATAACATCGGGCAGTTCCACCACGGTTCGGCAACCACGGGAAACTTTCTCCTCCGATAACGCGGACAAGCTAGTGACGGCAAAAGCAATAGCAATTCACGATCTACTGTAATAGTGTATATACGTATTTCGACGGTAAATGTAGCATACGCAGCGGGTATTGAACACAAGTTAATCGCGGAACCATACATATATATATATACACACACACACACAGACACACACATACAGATAAAACCTTCCCTAACTGTTGAGCTTATCAGTCAACACGTTCGTACGCAAGATCTTGAGCCGGGCTGCTGTCTGATCGTTGGTGCCATTTCTACTGCGAGAACTCGTAGACACTTTTCGACCCTCTATGCTCTTATTTTTTTTCTTCGTTTTGAAATACACGTAAGCATGTGGTATGCAGAGCATTTCTACTGGGACTCCTATGTTATGCCATTCAACGATATTAAATATTACTTCGAGTAATCAATCAACGAGAACTCGTCTATTTGTTTTCTATTTATTTAGTCACTTGTCAATTACATGCTTACACTCGACATAGTTTCTTAGCTGTCCACGTAACAGACACACACACATACACCCCGACAGACACTATTTAGAAAGGAAAACATGTTTGTGTTCATTCATTGGTTCATCCATTGGCTGGATTACCTTACACCTTTTTTACATTTAATTATTATAAACAAATAGAAGTAATAAATATATTTATATGAATAAAAAAGGAGTTCATGGTCACTCAAGCGAGGTGAGCTTCGTTTTATGAGGTACAAAAAGGAGAGAACCGTAACGTCACTGCAGCGTTTACAATTAAATAAGTAGTCAAGTGACAGTCAAAGTGGTGGGTTATTATTAAATCCGCTATCGTCTCATCTGTGACTGTAACAAACGAAAGTAATTATTACTCTGCATAAAGCCAATGGATGGTTTGAAAAAAAAAGAAAAAAAAAAAAAGAAAAAACAAATCCAACATTAGAACTGGCACGACAGACTTAATTACATATTAACCAAGTATGCACGGGGTTATGTAGTAACATAAGACATACACGCGCAGATGACGCTGTAGCGCGTTACGCGCTCGTGTAATACGCATATTACGTTTGCCACTTGCCCCCCGGGTGTCTTATACCTTCCACACAATTAACGAACCTCCGTGAAAAGATAATTCATCGCCCGAAGTATAGTAACGAACCGCGAGCGACCAACAACACGTAAGTAACATTTCCACTTGAATTACTGTATACACCACGCATTCCACAGTGTATATAAAAATAAATTACTCATTGTTGCACGGTAGTGTGATGTTAATAGATAGGATATTAATTATGTTGAAGATGCTCGATAGACAAATAAATTGAAATTAATTCATTTTATAATAACACTGATGGATATATGCAGCTTTGCCATAGCAAGACGAAATTCTTCAAATACGAACACACACACACACACACACACACACACACACACACACACACACTCTCTCTCTCTCTCTCTCACACACACACACACACACACACGCACGGACACACGCACGCACACACAAATACTAATATCACGATAGATATAAAGAGTTAATGATAGTTCTCCGGTAATGCACCTAAGACCCTGGGGTTAAGTGCCGCAAAGTATAGACCACGCGGGGCTTACTTTCTTCCGACCATATGACGCACTGTGTATATGCACTACTATGTTTACATAAATTATACCGACTCTCTGTGCATGACTATCTCGCGTCTACTATGTAGTGCACAATCTGGCTTAAGCCTCGGGCTAGGCAAAATCTTTCATTTACATACGCTCTTTAAGATCTGTTATTCTCAGTAATCAGTAATCAGTGAGCGTGTAACTAGAAAACAAACTATTTTTAAGTTCAATAGTTACCAGCACGACGCACACTGCGGAATGAAAAGTTTGTTCAAATATATTTTTTTTTAAATTCTTGTCAATATGGAAAAGAAAGTAAATAATTTGAAATTTGTTACTTTTGCTTTCTCACAGAGGAATGTTTGATGTTTGTTTTTTTTTATTGTTGGTTTGTTTTTTATTGATGTGTTTGCAATTTAGTTTTCTCAACTCACTATCTGTTGAGCTAAGTGCCGTTAATTTAAGGGTTACACGACAATAAAAAAAAAATCGAATTTTTTTTTTCGATCATAAAATTCGACATACTTTTGAGAATATTTTAAGCGCTTCCCCATTCCGAAATTCAAAGTACTTCAGGAGTTACAGCCGTTAGAAGTGGGAGTGGCAGAACGGCGCCGAAACTCAAGTAGCGCTCCGAACTGGTACGCAGAACGGTGCGACACGTACGTACCGGTGCGTAGCTGTTGCCGCCGCCGCAATTTCTTTTTCTTTTGCGTTTTTCTCGAAACAATCTTTTTCGAACTGGTGTACACGATATCTCAAGATCTACTGGACCGATTTACCTGAAATTTTTACCACCAATTCTTTATAACATTGTTTATGGCGCTACGTAGGAATTTTTTCATTCGATGTCCCGTTTTTAAGTTATAAATTTAATTAACTAAACATTTTCATGAAAATTTATGTCTTCTTCAAACTATTGCCATTTTTGCAAATAATTTCTTTTTTTTAATTTCCCTACGTAGCGCCATGCCATAGCTACTACCTTCCTGAATAAGAAAAACAAAAATTTCTTTGTATTTTTCTGACGATGCCCGATTGAGAAATCTTGTACACCATCAACGAGGATTTTGAAAAGAGGGGCTGCTAATGGATGACTCATATCTCCGCCATTTTGTATTTTTTTCAATTTTTTTGCTTCCTCATAGAAGAACCTCTGTTTTAATATAAAAAAAAATTTCGAGATTTTCATGTCAGTATGCTCAGAATGGTCCAAAACGTCGAGAAAAGCGATTTAGAAAAAATGTCTGTATGTATGTACCGGGCTTTGAAAATTCAATCGTCTCTCACTCAGTAACCGTTTGAGCGATCAGGCTCAAATTTGGCACGCAAGTAGAGTATATGTCCCCCTTTGAATGCTGCGATTTTTGACAAAATATATATAGTCATTAAGATTTTATGTAGTTTTTAATTTGTAGAAAAAAGGGTGTGGTTGCTCTAACTTTCGTAAAAATTCGCCGATTTAGCTAAATAGTTCTTCATAACTGGAGATACGTTCAATGTTGTTTGGTATTGAATTTGGATAAAATCGGTAAAGCGGTTTGGATTTTACGGCATTTTGAAATTTTCGGAATTTTTTTTGAAAATTCTATAATTCGAGAACGATTCAAGTAACTAATCAAAAATTTAGCGTAAAACTTAAATGGAGTGTGTCAATGTTTAATACCAGATTTAGGCAAAATCGATAAAGCAGTTCAGATTTTATAGAAATTCGCATTTTCGCAATTTTTTATGAAATGCTATAACTCGAGAACGATTCAAGTATCTCATGTAAAATATTGCATAAAAGTTCAATAAAATGTGTCGATGTTTAATATTAAATTTAGCCGAAATCGATAATGTAGTTAAGATTTTGTCGGAATTTGTATTTTCGTAATTTAAAAAAAAAAATACTATAACTCAAGAACGGTTCAAGCAACTGATCTACATTTTTTGCATAAAACTTAAATAGAGTGAGTCAATGTGTATGACTCCAGAACAGGGTTCCGGTACAAATTTGACGGAAATCGGTCTAGCGGTTAAAATTTGGTAGCGTTTTGAAAAATGTCGGTCGGGCAGTAGCTCTCGCAAACTACGGGATATTTTATTTTCTAGTGAAAAAGAAGTAAAACAAGGCTGCAAAGTCGAACTTTGCAAATGGCTTCCTCATTTTTTCACTTTTGACGAAGCTTCCTCTATGAGGAAGCCAAAATTGATAATCATACTTCCTCATAGAGGTACCTTCGTCAAAAGTAGAAAAAAGTTCGACTTTGCACCCTTTTTTTTTTTTGTGGAAATTGTTCTTAAATATGTACTTCATGTATGTGAAATAAAAGTTTTTTTACAAATTTCATATGTGCGTCAGAAAGGAAAAATCATTTTTTAACCGATTTTTCCGACCGTCAGGATGCTGTAACCCCTTAAATAACAGGTGCATCGAGCACAAACTCCAAATCATAGTATAGAAATAATTTCGACGCTTGGTAATTCCCGTATACGCCCACTTATTGTTATTTATAATGGCAGAGAGTGCATATAGTTGCAAGTATAGTTGCGCTTGGAGATTCCCACCGGTTAACTTGGTTTGACGAAATTTCCCACAGGGAGTGCATTGACATACAGAGCACCGGTATACAACTTGAAGCGGTATGTGCATCATGGTTGTGCTGGTTGCGGCGCGCGGAGCAGAATAGAATCTACACCAGAAGCGCAATTAAAACTCGACGTGAGCTTGTACGATTATTCAATGAAGAGTGACGCCCCGGGCAAAAATTCAATCTAACTTGCCCGGCATGGCAGTTGTAATATCTTATATACGTATATATATATATATATCATGGTTTCCCTACTTTATACTCTGTGTGTTACCTTAAGCGGGGTGATTACGATGCCCGAGTAAACGAGTGTCGAAATCGGTGCGTTTCTTTTATAACCTACAGACATCATCATTACCAAACATTACTTACAATTAGTATTTAGAACGAAGTTTACAAAAATCGGTAAAAAAAAGTCGATGCCTCGTATAAAGAACGTTGGAAAGCCGAGCCTTGCGCATTTTGATTTCTCATTTTCCATGTTTCACAGGTCTACCTCCGCGAAATGGTCATGACCAATTTTTGATTCCTCATAGAGGAAGCTTTGTTTACGTGAAATTTTTTCTTTGCGAGATTCTCGTGTCAGGACGGAATCGTCCGGATCATCGAGAAAAGTGGTTTAGAAAAAATATGTGCGTGTGTTCAACGACAGTTTAAAACTTGAACGATTAGAAAAAATCGGCGCACCGACTTTCTGTAGGAACTGGATCGAAAGCAAAGTAATAAACATATTTGTGAAAGAAAAATGCGTATAAAATGTAATTATAAAAAAAAACCAGTTGTTTAAAATTGCATGCTTATCAGAATGAAAGAAAAAAAAAGTACGTACGTGAGTGCGGCGTTGCAAAGTAGTTTGGAGCGACAAAAAATCCACGAAATAACAGAGTTGCACGCATTATATGGTTATGTCATGTGGTTCACATTGGTACACTTTAGTGATACTTACGCGAGAGTGTGCCGGTATACATAGGCAAATGAAAATTGCTGTGATTAGCTCCCAAAGTGGCGTACATTATACAAGCTATACGTATTCAGTTATACGCGGTAATTCGGATGTAATACCGTGAATAGCTGCTGGGTTATACAAAAGGTGTATTATAATAGACAACATCTAGCTGACTTTCACGGGTCACGTCGACGGGGTCGCGCTTATTATAATACCGTAACGCGTGTATATCTGGATGAACTCACAGTGCCAATTCTCTCGCGTTCACATGAATTTCCTAAGAGCAATCAGACATTTTTACTTTTTTTTTTGTAACTTATGAAATACTGGAAATTCTCGCCAAAAAATCGCGTATGTAGAAACCGGTTGTTATAAATTACTCCAGGCAATGAAGGCGGTCGATGAATTTTCATAAACGAAAATTTTACTGCGTCTATGACACTTTTGCCTCTATGGTGCTTATTGTTATTGTCTCAAGGGGAACTTCTACCTTGGAGTACCATTTTTCAGGTGCTCACATTTTATTCTTTTGTGGGGAAACGAATATATGTAAACGACTGCGGTTTTTTTCTATTTGTTATTTACGTTTTAAAGTATACAATGGAATTTTCTTTTTTTTTTTTTAAGTTATAAATTGTCGGCGTACCAGATCCTCAAACACGGTCATTCAATATGGGAGGGACAAACGGCTGCAAAATTAAGAAAATGGCGGCGAATTGAAAAAAAAATCGGTTATTCTCCCATTTTTTTCGTATAAAAACGTTAATAAAAAATCGAAAAATTAAGTTGTCGAAAAAAACCTCCGTCTTTCCATGAAGACATGTTGCTCGAGTATGTATGCACAATTTCAGGCCGACCGCATAATTACAGTGGTCAGGAGATTGGTAGCCATTTTGAAAAAAGTGTTATCGAGAAAAACGCTTTTAAAGTTTTGCGATCGGTGTACACAAAAGGGTTTATAATTACCGTCAATCTGCTATGCCTGCTCCATAAAGACAACCCTCCTCTTCCTCCATCAACTGGTTTTGTGCTGATCTTCTGTCGCGTTGCTCGGTTGGGACGTTCCAGCCGAGCGTCGCGCAGAAGCGGTCGGAATTTGAACGCATTTTTAATGCCTAAAACGTTCGAATCTCGGAAAATTCTTTCACAGGATAAATTTGACTTACATATAGATAAAGAATCAGAAAAAAAAAATGCGATTTTTTAAAAGTTACCAAGATAGAAGTTCCCCTTAAAATAAATACCTCAGCACGAAATTGCCAGTTCAATATATGTATGTTTGATTAGTGATTTATGAGATTCGAGTTTTATGCCAAATTCAAGCCAAAATTGATCAACATACTCTTCCTCGTAGAATTAGCTTTGTAAAATGAAACTTTGTCAAAGATACAAAATACTGAAGAAGCGATTTGCAACCTTCTACTTCACAGCCTTTATTTTATAAACGGCTGTCAACATTTATGTAGTAAGATATGTACATCCGTTATTCACGTGACTCATGCGGTGACGAACATTTTACTATCACTTTTATTTTACCACTTGAAGCAACCGTTTACTCCCGTAGAAATGATGAATCAGCCGATACTAAATAGGAGTTGAGAAAAGTCTCGAAACACCGGTAACATATACATCTTATATGCTCCAGCTAATGATTCATTGTCTCTATATAACCAGTTTTAAGGATGATACAAAAAATGGATCACTTGGCGAGAAATGCTTCAAATATAATTACCGCTTTTATTTTGGGTCAGCGAACATTTTTTTTTTATTTCGATGAAAGAATTTTATTTTATCAAAGCTGTACTGTTGCAATGACAATTTATTGAAACTTCTATTTACATTTCAGAACAGTCATTTTTCCCAATTTTCATCGACAGTCATCACGATAAATATTCCCATTTGACTTTGGTTTATTATTACAGAGATTTTCCTCTTTTGATTGTCACTAGATCAACCATAAGACCATCGATCACGAAATTGCAGTACAGCTGAAACACACAAAAGTAAAAAAAATAATTATACGTTCGTTTGTTCTACTTACTTGTAATCGATAATTCATATTTTCTTTACATAGAACAAAGAAAATTTTTGTCTTACCTTGCATAGTTCGTCAGGTATGTCTAATTCTTTGCAGTACTCCCCGCTTGATTCACGATGATTAAAGCAATCAATTTCGGTTTCAGCCTGAATCTAGAACCGTACGAATATGAATTAATACAATACGACTTTCCGTTGTATGAATTTGGGCTTAAGGTAAGTGAGCCAAAAATGAGCTACCTGGTTGCATAAAATTCCGATCAGAATAGCAAATACAGGGAAGAGAATGCATAAATTCATTGTCACTTTTTTTCTATTCTTGATATTTTGCCTATTCTCGCAGACGGTCGAGTGTCAAGTGTCTTCCGTTCCGTGGTTTTGTCCTGATAATTGATAAGCGATTTTATTGTTTCGTCTATCTACACGACGCGGCAACCAAAAGCGATAAATACACAGTTCTGAAAAAAAGTTTTACACCCGAAAGCGCGAGAGCTGAAAAAAATGTCGTTTGAATCAGGAAAATCCATAATTCACGTGTATCAGGAATCGTTGAATAAAAAATGTAAGTCTGAAATAAAAGACTTAAGAACGGAAGTGTTTTAAGCGCCCAAGAGTGGTCCGCGAAATTTTTGATAGTGCTATTACAGAATCATTATTCGTGGAACCAAGAGCGGAGTGTATTTAATTTTAATTGGGCATTCGCGTTCGAGTAAGTCTTTTTCTTGTTTGCCACATCGAGCGGCATTTGTAAGAAGAGCCAGGCGCACGTGCGTTCTTTCTTGGACTGTTAAAGAGGAATTAAAGATTAATCGAGGACTGCGATCGGGGCGGTGCGTGTCGAACGTTGAACATCGAAGGTTGGCGAGAGGAGAGCAGTTATCGGCAACGAAAGCACACCGAAAGATCGGTTCGCCCAAACGCCTCATTTCCTCCTTCCTTCCTATACGTAAGCGACTACCTCGTCGCTTCTGCGTTTTTTTTTTTTCTCCTTTTTCCTTTCTTCTTTTCAGCAACGCAATTGAACCGCATGCATAAAGACCCAATTGTACGTTAACGACGGACGCAAACGCCACTTAACAAGATATTTTCCGTCGATTAATTCATTCCTTTGCGTTTTATTGCGCGTTTCTTCGAGGTATCCGAGTAGCGCGCGAAAAATTTCGGCACAGTAGCCACGCAACGAACGTGACTTTTGTCATTTCGAAGAATTCACGTAATTTACAGTGATGATGGAGCGTTGGGCGTGTCATTTACTCGTACGATATTAAAGTAGGTAACCCAAGAACGCAATTTTCAAGCAAGACCTTTTTTTCGTTCTTATTTCAACCGCGCAATTGACGAATTATTTGTAGAAACGTTAAAATCAATAATACTTTTTACCAGTAGACGGCGCTTCTAACTAAAACAGCCTTTTTCGATTAAGTAAATATTTTCGTAGAGCGGAAAATGTGTCTTATTTGATTGAACGCGAATAAAAGCTATTAAATTATTCATACACAAGGTGCTCCCTTTTATTGAATTAACATTCTTCAAAATCACACCAGCATGTTCAGTTACCACAGAGAGTTATGTACTTGAATGTATTCGAGTTCAGCTATTAACGTGAATTCATTGATACTACGATCGGATCGCAGAAAATCTAGGAGAAGGAAAAAAAAGGTGAATAAAAAAAAAGCCAACTTTCTTAACGTAATCAAGTGCAACGCGCGGTATAATTACTGATTAACTGAAAAGCCCCGTCAGCGATATATATCCAACGTCTGGCGGCATATCGGTTCGAGCCATTGCAGTTTATACGACTGGCCTGTTGATTGACATTTTCAGATCGCGTATACGTATCGTTCCCTCGTCGTTTATTCATTTACCAGCCTCCCCATTTTTTTCTACTATACCCCTTTTCCGCCATCTTTATAGACTTCACGAGTTTCGGAACTTTGACAGTTATATCGGTATATCAATCACGACAGCCTGGAGCATGAAAGAAATTTAATAACCCTTCCCTACTCCTTCGTTAACGTGTACACTGTATTGAAGTATCGCCGAAAGCGCCACGCAGCGGTGGCCATTCGTAACAACAGGGTACACCAGCTGATTTCGTTGCGCTGCGAAAATTGAATGCGTACATTTTGGATTGGGGAGATGGAGAGAAGGAACAAATGGATCTCTATCACATGTGCAATAAGCTAATTGGGTATCTCTAATGGAAAGAATTCGGAAATATAAACAGCTGCGGCGCACGCGCGGAACAGACGATCACTCACCTTCCTTATGCATCCGGTCGCCGCCTAGATGTCGACACTTGTATCGCGGAGGGATAATTCATTTCGACGATATAACTCATCGAAAACGTGGCTAAAATGAATTGACTGCTGTAAAGGAGAATCCTCAAACGCCTCGTCATCAGTCGGTGCAGTAAGGACGTAAATGAACTTGTCCTGAGTGGCTACCGCGTCTCTTGGTTTCTCTTACATTAGCCGCAGTGGCAGTAGCGGCGAGATATATGTTTATAATGCCGAGATGGGATACGATTGGTGTCAATGGTCTCTCAAAATAACAGCTTGTAATCATGAAACTTCTAATATATTTGGTTTTGTTGAATACAATAGATCAATTGTGATGTCCAGTAACGTATGCATATTATAGATTAACATATGTCTAAGATGCGGAGATGAACGCGTTGTTATTGTACGCAGGTATGAATTTACATCGCGTGATGTAATCCAAGCTACTGATTCTTCCACTCGTTCGTTCCAGCGAACTGATGCGATGACTCGTTGCCCCCGTCTATCGGTACGTCTGCCGAGCTCAAGGAACCGGTAAGCCAGTACAGCGAACCCGTAAGATGCTAGGCTTTTGCCACGGTCGCTCGTTCCCTCTATGGATGTTGCAAGTTCAACTGATCGCACACCGAGGACACCAACACAGAACAGTTCGAGGCTGGCGCTCGATGAGTCCACAGCGAAGAACCTTGTATACCCTGAACTTGAAATACTTGGCCGATGCTGCTGCTTCACAGACGCTCACCGATGATTGCAATCATTTTTCTCGACGAGAAAATAATCCTACACAAGTTAACACGGAGCTTTGATTTACAGACTCCGAGTAGCAACCAATTATAGAGGAAGTTTTATTTCTCTACGCTTTCAAATAAATTTCTTTTCAAATAAATCTTCATCAAATAAAAATGTTTCTTTTTACTTTTATGTTTGTTTTTAGTCAGAACAGGACGTTTTTTTTTTAACGCTGAAACAGGTAATCAAACGCATCACTTTTGTGTACGATCTTTTTGCTATTTCGTCGATATACGACTCCCTGTGTTGATACATATTTCCGCATGAATTTCAAAATATTGTGGCTGGAGCTGAAAGTAAGATTGTTCTAAAGTTCATTGAAAGCAATATAAGCAATTTTCTTAATACATTTTAAATAGAGGCGTATACAAACGATGTTACGGAATTATGTATATGTAATAATATATTGTAAGTCGATACGGTATATACAAACGTGAGAGTTTGCGATCGCAGTGCGTCATAGACACGCGCTGTTGTGCCACACCTACCCCAAGACGGCGCAGCAGGAGCAGCAGCAGCAGCACTAGCAGTACCAGTCAAGAGTTAGAAAAGTAAGCAAGCAAGCCAAGCAGGCAGGAAGGCGTGGTACCAAAGCACTCAATGCCAAGAATGTGGTGTAAAAGTCGTTCCGTTTCGTTCCGTTCCGGCCACTCGGCGTATAAACTTATACACAGAATTGCATATACTTTTATCGTTTTACATTAAACTCTCCCACAGCGAGGGAGTTACTTCATCTCATTTGCAAAATTAATAATTCCGCACAAATTGTGTGATTTAAACGTTTATTATTATGACACGAAATGTTAATAAATGTTACAATATAAATTATTATTATGATTTAGATCGAAAAATGAAATAAAGTATTTGAACTGATGGTTTTTTTTTTTTTTTTTTTTAATGGAACAGTTTCCGGCAGGAAAATCTTTCAGACCGGAACATATTACATTTTGAAAGACACATCTGGTGGAGATTGGAAATTCTTAATAGTTATATATATATACATACTAACCAGGTTAATATAGGCATAATATGGCATACCAGTCATTAAAGCTTTTGCAATCTTGTCACCGAATGCTGCTAGAATTTATGGACACGTGTATGCCGAGCAATAACATTTATCGCTCACCAACAAGGCTTCACATATACACACAAGCTTCGGGATATCGTGTTGCAGCTCTGTTCTTGTGCATAAGTGCGCGAGTATATATCTCGAGCGAATGCGCCGCGCTGTGACACTTGACTCGAGGAGCTGAAGATAAATATTTTTCATCGTTCTAATAGCAACAAACCGGCCTAAGGTGCTGCTGCTGCGAATGGACCTGCTATTATTAACAAAATGCCTGGGATAAATTGGCTTAATCATAATCCTCGTAATCGACCACTTTCAGATAACTCAATTTTCTTTTCACTCATTTCTAAACATTTGTCAGAGCAATAAAAAAATTAATGGAATCTGCTTTTTATTGTTGTGATTGTTAAAGCTCCACCAATTTCAGGCTAAAAAGATGCTACATTTAAAGCTTTGGCCATAAAAATGAATTCTATAACAAGCAAAAAATTTGAGCAACGATTGTGACAATTAAGGCAGAGAAATAGAACACGAGAAATTTGACTTATTTTTCAATGATCAATAGATTTTGAGATTTATAAAGTCCTGCCATTTGTATGGATGAGAAACTGCTAAGATCGATTCCACGAACTTATGAATTGCCCAGAGAAACCTATATACGAGTGTGTGTATATAAAAGAGAAAAATGTGCAGCGCGGGCGTCGTTCGATAAATTTCCACTTGAGATTTTCTTGCTCGATTAGGACAGACGACAAACCGACTCGATGCCTGGTATAACCAGTTCCCTTGGCTCATAGTTTGTCGACAGTTATTGCAAAATTTCTGTGATTATGTACTTAAGGGAATCGATGGTATCTCTTAGAATTGTCCAATTAAGGGGAGAAGAATGTTTTTTTTTTCTTTTTCTTCTAATATTTTCGCCTATTCGATTAATTGAACAGAATATAAATATAGTTTCGTTTCCAAATGCGTTTTTAATTTAACAAAAAAAAAAAAAAAAAAAAAAAGTGCCGTTTCGCTAAAGTCGTGAAAAACGTAGTTGAGTCCTCAAAGGTATTGGGACACGAATTGAGTGATCGACGCTCGTAATCTTCGAAATCGATTGCCTTTCTTCGATCACTCATTGGTTTTTTTTTTTTTTTTTTTTTTTTTTTTTTTTTGTACTCGATGCTCCGAATATCTTGTGAAAGCGTACAACGATTGGTGAACGCGTAGGAAATCGATTGGGACCCTTCGAAAATGGTGGCTATATTAACCAGTCATTGACCCAGTGAAATCCCGGAGAACCTCGGCAACTCTCCATCGGAGATCAAACAGTCAGAACGAGATAATCACGGGATTATTGAGGCAATGTCTTTCGGAATTCGCATCAATGTGGAGACTCTGATCGATCTTTAACGAATTTCATTTAAAATATCGCAATCTTATGTAAAATTTTGTGTTAAGCATTTGATTTCACGTGTAATGTATTAATTTCTGTTTTACAATAATCTGTTTTACGACCAATAAAAACGTTCAATAAAAACAATTATTTTTTTTTTTGTTCGTAAACGTTTTCGTAAAATAAAAACTTTCTAAATAGAATGTATTAAGTATGAGAGTATGATTAAATTAATAAGTTTCTTTAGCTCAGGATGACAAAATTGTTTGTTGTGTTTTTATTTCGTTATCAAGAAGCCCTAAAGGTTTGTGTAAAAGTTAGAAAACAAAGTTGAAATTTGACACGAAATTTGGGTGACATGGGAAGGGTTTGGGCACTGAAAAAAAAATTCCTTACAAATTATAGGGATAAAGTTCTCACATCAATAAATTTTCTATGAAAATTATTCATTCATTTTTTTTTATTTCTTTTTTTTAACGGCAGTTTTAAATGATTTCAAAGACCCAACATTTTTATTCAGATTTTTCGAAATTTCGTAAAAGTTCCATTAAAAAAAAAAGAAAATCAATGAACGTTTAAATAAAACACACATTTCGTTAGAAATTTTATTAATGTGATTCAGAATTTTATCCCTGCAATGTCTAACGATTTTTAAATTTTTTTTACATTTTACTGTACTACCCTATAAAAAATCAATGGACGTATTGTGAATAGTCTTAGAATAATTTTAAAAAGGTCGATTATGGCTCACCATATCCAATCAAAATAACCCAAAATTTTTTTCATTTTTCTTTTTTGAGTAACTTTATAAAATACTGGAAGGAAAAAAAATGAAGTAATACGAGAGTCAAGTCGAATTGGCATGGAATGCCCCATATATAATTGAACGCAAATTACAAATTGCCGCCTGTGTTTCATACCCGTCGCCCTTTGCGCATCAAAGAACACAGCTCATTATGATTGTGTGACGTTCCCACGCATCGCCTATTCTGATGCACTTCAGAGTCTCTTCAGAGTCTGAACCCAACGCCCCAAACTCACGTGAGAGACAGTCAGGAATATGAATAAAATGTGGTAGGGAAAGAAGTTTAAAAAAAAAAGTAGTGAATAACGAAGAGAAGAGAAAGAAATATTGTGGCCAAGTCGTATTGCACTAGTAAAAATGTCACACGATGACGTACTCGATGGACTTCCGTTGCTGCTGTATACGCGCAACGCCTATTACGTCGTCAATTCACCTCGTTACAAGCTTCTTCTTTTTCTCGGCTTCGTTTCTTTTTGTTCAACCACTTCTTACCGCGAATGAATGAGAAGAGATCGTGGCGATTCCGCATGCTCACTTTTATGAATATTATCTTTTTTCAGTTGCTGGAATGAGGCTAATTTCGTATGTACTCGAGACACATCAGAGAATTTATTTCATTTTACAGTGCAATATTTAGCGTACATTATACACACCTTGCAGTTTTATGTAACATATGTTGTAAATCTTACGGGTTTCACACTATTCAGTGTTTCCATTGTTTTGAAAACTTGAGGATTTCCTAGCTTCAGCTGCGAAGCATGGACATTAGGACGGTTAAAAAAAAAAAAAAAAAAAAAAAAACTTGTGCTCATGGAGACAATTAGTTCCTTGTCACAAGAAACAGGTTTATGGACAAGACACGAGAAATGTGTCTCTTCTGTCACGGAAATTTTAATTGTTTGGAAAGAGTTTGGCAAAAATGGCGAATTCCATGATGACAATTTTTTTGAATAGCGCTACTGTTTTTTAAATTCGTTATTCATCGTCGAATGAATTCAAATCAATGCAAGCGGCCGTGTAAAAAAAATCTGGTCTATGTAGACGGGTGGTAGACTTATTATGTGGTCTACCAAAAGTCTACCTATTGGGACGGATGTAGACTTCGATATAGACTTTTGCAGTAACGAAGTTAAACTAAAGTCTACGGTAGGTAGACTAAAGTCTACGTTAGGTGGACTAAAGTCTACGTTAGGTGGACTAAAGTCTACGTTAGGTGGACTAAAGTCTACGTTAGGTGGACTAAAGTCTACGTTAGGTGGACTAAAGTCTACGTTAAGTGGACTAAAGTCTACGTTAGGTGGACTAAAGTCTACGTTAGGTGGACTAAAGTCTACGTTAGGTGGACTAAAGTCTACGTTAAGTGGACTAAAGTCTACGTTAAGTGGACTAAAGTCTACGTTAAGTGGACTAAAGTCTACGTTAGGTGGACTAAAGTCTACGTTAGGTGGACTAAAGTCTACGTTAGGTGGAGTAAAGTCTACGTTAGGTGGACTAAAGTCTACGTTAGGTGGACTAAAGTCTGCGTTAGGTGTACTAAAGTCTACGTTAGGTGGACTAAAGTCTACGTTAGGTGGACTAAAGTCTACGTTAGGTGGACTAAAGTCTACGGTCTACAGTAGGTAGACTTTGCAAGTTTAATTTCATTACAGCCAAAGTCTATATCGAAGTCTACATCCGTTCCAATAGGTAGACTTTTGGTAGACCTCGTAAGTCCACCACGAGTCTACATAGACCTGATTTGATTTACATGGGCGATTTTAACGTTCCTTTTCTAGTAAAAAATAGTAAAGGCTACCTAAAATATAGTTCACCATGCTGATATTTCGCTATAAACTGAAAGTGCTAAATTTTAAACTTGTTACGCGATCTCTGATCTTCTTGCGACTTCTCCGAAATGCATCTTCTGCAGATTTCGTTGAGAAAGTTCTCGGTACGAATTTTTACGAAATTTGCTTTGAGTGACGCTTATCGCCCAGCATTAAACGCGACGTTCTAAGATCCATGGAATACCTCGAGGACTTTTATGCGTCGACGAGAATGGGACATCTTGTAATCCGGCTACACGAGTTATGTATTCCCAGTTACAGCCTGAATTACCGCTTGAGACAATGAAAGTGACGAGATTCACGAGACGCCGGCCAGGCAAAAGAGGCTACTCTGGAAATTGTCCTCAAGAGAAATCCAATAAATCACCGTCGAGTCGGAATTTAGTAATTAGCAAGCGCGCGTTTCGACACAATCAAATATAGACGACACCAGCAATTTTGATTTATTCAGCTTTTCCTTGAACACATCAATCACAATCTTTGCGATTTCCACCAATTAAATGGAACATGTTGCTTCGAACGTCTCCTAGAAACTTCGCAGCGCAACCGCGACTATTATGAAAAAAACCAGAAAGAAAAAAAACGCGCAAAAAGTATAGACGCTAATTTCGCAGAATAATTGATTAGAGATAAGAGAGTTTTCCAGCTTCGCGTTTCACTGATGATTTATGTTTCCTCTGTTCCATGGCGCGACCAAAACAAACCAGTGCTTCGCACGATATGTATATATATATATATGTATATAGATGACATAGGGCGAAAGTGCAAACTTCCATCTAGTCGCGTTTCGTATTTTATTCCTTCATTTTTATAGCTCTTTGCTTCTATATACTAATTAGCCGGTGCAATCGTCGTTACGAATCGTAAAACATGCGATAGCAGACAGTCAGGATAGGTGAGCGCATCTTGGCGCAATGTTAGAGGCTATGAGGAAGAGGCCGGATGGTTCATAGGGAAGTAAAAGAGGTGTGCTTGGAAATCAGAGAAATATCTCAGTTACACGCCTTCTGTGTACGCGTTCATACACAGAATAATAAGAATAACGATGGCTTTCGAGTGCACAGAATTAATTCATTAGATGTGAACACTTGGATTCGTAGTACGTTATATATTATGTAGCGTTGCAGCGAATTCCTGACAAGTCCCACGGTTAGAAATCTGAAAATATTCACACGGACCAATTGAATAATAGTTAAATAATTGCGCAATAGGACATCAAATATTTATTTACATTAAATATAATTAATGCACCAGTCCATGAATTTTAAGTATTTAGGGTAAGTTGGACTGTGGATCGACTAACAAAATTGTTACAATACTTTTGAGGGTTGAGTATACGCACGGATTTCAGTTTTTAGAACATATTTTTTTTTGTCTAGAATTAAATCGCATTTTAAGTCCCATTCGATTGATTGTAGGAATTAATTGTAGGTATCGAAAAATGTAGGAGTTTCATAATCATTTTTTCATTTTTTTTTGTTTTAGGAAAAAAACTTATTTTTCGCTGCAGTTGCTGTATCCACTAAACTTTCCTGAAAGAACAATTCTAATCATTTTAAGTATCTTGTTAATAAAAGAAAACTTCACGCTAAGTATCTTTTGTATCGCAGATCGATATTCGAAGGTCAAGTAAGAATAGCTTTGAATCGGTAACAAGAATCGATCGGATCGGTTGTCAAACGTTCCTTTATCGTAAGATCATCTGAAATGACCATGGTTTTCGTAAATCGCCACGTGCAGATCACGAACGTCGTATCGAGTGACCTAATTGCTTGCTATATAATTTAAAAATTGAATTTGCCGATCGAGCATTAAAAAAATTTAGATGTTCTTTAGCATTAATTTGTTATATGTACTAAGTTGAAAGAATTATTGGCAGTTTGTTACGAATTATTTTGAAAGTGAAAAAAAAACCACCTGTATTGCCGAAAGTCTAAAATAACTTGATCTCAAGGTGATATGTGTATCACCTGCAGTCATGTAGGTGTCACTAAAAAATGTATCTAACGTTGCCAAAGTACTTGACCTTTCAAGTATTAAATACCAAGCGTGCGTCCGATGTCAAAGCCACTTTAAAAAAAATCCGAAGCATAAATCGACAGTGTGAATACCTTTCTAAACGCCTAAGGAAGCCAGCGACGATAAAGGTGTCCACCGAAGACAATTTTTCAAACCTCCCATTTAAATCATTCGTTGGAGTTCCGATCGGCAATGAGTCGCGCGATAAGACTGACACAAACGCAAGGCAAATCGATCCCACTCGATCTAATATATTTCTTTTTTTTTTTTAATCGATATATGTTCTACGCAAGTGACCATGAATGGCGGATGCAGGAACTTGTACACGCGTATTGTACGCGCGGAGAACGTCAGCAATGACTTATTCAAAGTGCACAAAACGATACTTGAGCAATGGCCACCTTGTTAAATCGCGATCTATTTGGTCAGTATCGGCGATACTTTATCGATCACTGATCTAAACGGTTCTATTTCCTGTTTACTGCACGAACAAAGGCCTGTCGACTGCCGTCAATACTAGACAATAATAATTGCTTACAAGGTAAACGTACTAGTGGGCCGCACACGTCTCACTTGTCGCCGCACCACCGCATATATTTCGCTATAGTAAACAATTCATGAATTAAAATTGCAATTGCAAAGTTTGTGACAGTATTGACAATATTTAATAGTCGTATTGGAGAATTGTCATTTAAAATTGTCTGAGGCTTCGCCCCTGGATCCCACTGGAGGCTTCACCCCCCGACCCCATCGGAGGCTTCACCCCCCGACCCCATCGGAGGCTTCGCCCCTAGACCCCACCGGAGACTTCGCCCCTGGACCCCACCGGAGGTTTCGCCCCTGGACCCCACTGGAGGCTTCGCCCCTAGACCCCACCGGAGACTTCGCCCCTGGACTCCACCGGAGACCTCGCCCCTGGACCTCGCCCACCAGAGGATTCACCCCTGGACCCCAACGGAGGCTTCGCCCCCGGACCCCGTCACCTACGTAGACTAACTCGAGCCTTGACTATTTCAGCGCATTCGAAAAAAAGTATCGTAAGCAACACAGTTGGAACGAATTTTCTCACACTTTCAAGGCTGCAAATTAAAATCGTTCATCGATACCTCATTAATTATTGTCATTCACAAATCCTACGATAATGTATAGCATTTAACAATGATGTCCAAGTAGAAACGAGAGAAAAATACCTCCCTCGAAAAATGCATAATTCAATAAGATCCGCAGGACCCCCCACAAATTAAATACTCAATAATTGAGAAACATTTGGGCACACTATATTCTAATCTGCAATAGAGGAATAATTCTTCAATCGATATTGCATCGATCATAGTCCACAGCGATCAATGTAACACGCCCTCGTTTCCACGGTTTACGTAACAAAGTGTAGTATAAATCACTTTCCTCCTAGGGCAAGGTTGTCAGCGGGGAGAAAACGTATGTGGATGTATGTATTGCGTACGAACAGACTGTGCTGGATTTGTGATCACAGTAAAACCGGGCGTGGATAGCGTTAAGTAGCCCCGGGGCTGCTGCCGAGACAGGAACGATCAAAGTGACCAGATCACCGTCATGAACCAGCCGGTACACCATCGCGCGCGTGTACGCTGTAGAAACACCTTCAATAAACTTATTCTCTTCTATGTTACGGCCGTCAGGAAAGTGCATAATTACATACAACACCGGTCCTCTGTACTATATGTCTCGGCGGTCTCGTTTATCTTGGAACAAATGGACGAGCCTCCAGCGACCTACACAGATTCGTTTAGATGGCAGCAGCTATATACGTTCGAGACTACTGTCGAGATTCATAACTCATTCATGGATTCATGGTTAAATGCTGTCGAATGGTTATGGGGGGGTTGATGATTGATACGCGGATGATTGGTAACGATTATAGGAGTTCAACGAGAAAGTTGAAGTCGACAGGCGATTTTAACGGAGACATGGTTCACATATATGTCTACCGATTATATCGCATCGATGGCGAAATCTCAACTAAAGATGAAATCGATTTAGGACACCCCATAGCAATTCGTACTTCCTATCCTAGATGCATGTTTAAGTCCGAAACTCCAATCGTTGTGCACTATTCGTGGTAAATGTCATCTATCTTTTCAATCGGGCACATGCAAAAAGCCACAAAAGCATTAAAGGCATTATGAAATGTGCCTAACTGTAATTACAACACACTGGTAATTAAAATGTCTACGTTTGACTTGTTGCAGTCGCCGACATTCGTTAAATTGGTCAACAAGTGATTTTCAGGGACCATACGTTGGTTAACAAGCTATTTCAAAGGACCATACTCACGAACAACAGGACACGCAACAGTTCCTAAAACTAACTAAATATTTTTTTTAATTGTGCGATGTCATTGAAGATTGAATCTCCGTTGCGCCTATCATTTGTCTGCGAGTTTGGTTTGGTAAATGGCTGTATACAGAACATTTGTCTGCTCGTTAAATCGCTGCAGGCTGTAGTGGACGATTGCCACCAAGATCAGACGGAAAGTAGAACGGCACCGACTTTTCGATAGAGATCATTATCTGGGCGTGGCCCCGGTAATACGATACACTCCTTTTCGTGTGTACCAATGCTCCTGCTTAGTTCCTCGCACATGAGCTAAAAGGTTACGGCCACCGCTTGGCCAAAAGACAAATGATAGACATCGACCCGGGGCATTCTTGCCAAACTTTCTAATTTTTGTAACCGTCGAAATTTATGAATTTTAAGGAGTTCGGTGCAACCAATTTCTGTTTAAATTTTCAAACAACCTCATATTACGGCTGTACTGACGTAACAAGTCTGTAATCATTAACACATGTGATTTGTCATTTTCATTTCGATTCTGCGATTCTAAAGTTTTACTTAATCACGTTCACTCGTAGCCCGCGTAGTTGAATCTGCAATCGCGTTCACGTAAATGAAAAAAGGCAACTGAAACCCCGGCACTTCCTCAATGTCGAAATTGCTGGGCGAACGACGTCAATTATAATCGGTTGTTCCTCCGTCACTGACCCTGTTCGGATAGCCTAAAATATAAAGATCGAGAAAGGCGAATAAAAACTAATTGAGTAATGCCGCAAGAGTGAATGGGCGTTATACGCGGTCAGCCTCAAATTTCGCCGGACTCGGGCGGGTGCACGTAGCTTCCGTTCACCAAAAACCGCTCGTCGTGCGGAAAATCTTCGACATCCTGTTCCCAGGACGAATGGGTCCGTGCAGTACAAAATTACTTTGTAAAATCGAAATACAACGTCTCGTGAAATACAGATTTTATAAAATAAACGTTACAATCTGATACATTTTTTTACGCAGTTAATCGAATTTCTTTTCATTTTCAAACGCGGAAATTTCGGTCGTAACGAGACAAATATTATAATACTTATTTAATCGAAACAGACTAAAATTACTCGATTTTAAACGATGATACGTATGTTTTACTGTCGCCACAATATGAGTCTCAAAATACCACGACGAAGACAATGCCGCTTGAATTTCTTTCTTCCAAGATTTCGTGTTTTTTCTCGCTCGCGATTCAAGCACGTGACGACGATCCCCGTGCATTCGTTTCCGTTACACACCGAGACGAGGGAAAGTTAGCTGGCCTTGCACTTCGAGGAAACGCGGAACGCGGAATCGTTTGGGAGACCCGTTGGCTTTTGCCTACAATGCTGGACTAAGATGTACTCGTCATGAGGTATGCAAGAGCCACTCGCGTGGCTCATCTCCCAACAATTGCCACTTGGATTTCTGCATTCTTCTCTCGCACGGTAATGCACTTCTTCTTTGCGGCTCCCGTTGAATCGTTATTCGCTATATTTGCGGTTCCACATTGAAATGCCCTCGACTGCATATAGTACGAATCTGGAACTGCGGTTTTGCACCTTCAATCTTCTATCTAATCTCATTCAAACTTCAATACAGCCACATAATCAGACCTTGAGCTGTTGCCTTGCACATCACCTCCGCATAATTTTCGTCCTCCGACATCCTCTGTGAATTGTATATTGAAATCATTGTTTTATTTTGTCGCAGACGATGCCGAGGCGGAAGGAAAGACTTGAAGATATTTAATTCTGATGCGATATCTTGGCGATCTCTGTGTGAGAGACACGAAACAGAATGGAGAATGGGTCCAGGTTGTGTTGCCAGGAACTTTCGGAACGACGTGACTCTTCCTTCACCCTGTCTGTCAAGTGGCGAGACGCGGGGAAACGAGCGAGCGAACGAGCCCTATATCCAAACGCGTCAGTCTTATGCGCTGTGCATTATACACGTATGGGTAAGGCATATCATATATACCTGTATATATGCAGACTGATTTGTTGCACGTGTCGCGAAAACTCCAGAGCCCACCGTTTCAGCTTGGCCCTCGTCACTCCCTCGTTACGTCAAGATCGGGGATCAACGTCGTACCGCGAGCATCACGTTTTATACGAGAGAGTGGCGGTTAACGGCGTTCACAAGTGCGTCCTTTTCGCACACGCGGCTGAGAATTCCGTGTGCGAAAGGATCAAAACCGTTGCTTATTTCAGGCCCAAAACCCAAGGAAGACGGAGATTTATTATTTCATTTTTTTTTTTTTTTTTTCTTGCGGGGACAATTTCTCTTGCTCGACTTTTTTAAATTCCAAACGATTGACTTTTTTCCTCCGCTTCGGCAATATACATTTTTTTTTTTTATTGAGCTGCTCATCAAGATTTTTTTTCCTTGACATAAAATATTACGCAAATAGGCTATTAATAAAAAAGGCTGCAAAGTCGAACTTTGCAAATTGCTTCCTCATTTTTTCACTTTTGACGAAGGTACCTCTACGAGGAAGTACGATGATCAATTTTGGCTTCCTCATAGAGGAAGCTTCCTTTGCAGCCTTGTTTTACTTCTTTTTCACTAGAAAATAAAGTATCCCATAATTTGCGAGAAGACAAATACTCTACTTGCGTGCCAAATTTCAGCCTGATCACTCAAACGCTTACAAAGTAAGATGGGATTGAATTTTTTCGTAGCCCTCGTAATTTTCGTAGCCCTGTACGAAAATTACGAGTTTTATTTTAAACATCTTGAAGTCGTCGAATAAGTAATTGTTTATATTCAATTTTGCTTATCTCTGAATAATTTTGTTTTAATTTTTCGGACTAGCGTTTTGAAAAGTAAAATAGCTACGAAGTCCGGTATACCTGGGATGAAAAAATATCATCGACATAATAGTGCAATATTAATTTGCATCTAGATAATAACTGTTAATTAATATGTTTCTATTTAGCATATTACTGCTCTATTGCTACTGATAGTATATTACACGTTATCGTACTACATCTACAAACGCATTTGCCTAGAGCATTGACGTTCTGTAACAACTCTTACGCCTGCTCGATTTAACTTTTTCTTTTTTTTCTTTTTTACCCTTTTCACTTGTTTTTATATACACTTTACATTATACTACATACAACTTGCAACATCCTTTACCTTGACGAGTCCTTTCATTGCCGACGATCTCGGGAGTGGATCTCGACACGCTCGAGAAGCCTTCTCGGCCGCGCGCGGATTCACTGGCGTTTTGCCTCCTCGATTCCTTCGAGTAACTCCTCTTCGGCGTATATGCATTTCTAAGGATCGGGCCTTTCGATGATGCACATTGCACGCCAACTCACAGAAGAAGGCCGTTCCTTTGGTGAGATTTGAAAAATTCTAAATCCCGCTAAAAAGCGAATCCATTTGTCGATTCATACCAAATTCAATACCGATCCTCATTTAACATAGCTGAGCTAAAATAATTTTTGACTAATCAGCGCCAGCTGGAGGGCGTACAGACATTTTTTGAAAATTGCATAGTTAAATAAAATGATTGGTAAGACCGTTCCTGAAATATGTAAGTTTGAATTTTTAAGGCCGCACGCACGCAAATTCATCTAGACATGTTTTCTCAACCACCTTTCTCGACATTTCGGGCCATTCTGAGTATCCTGACATAAAAATCTTGAAAAAAAAATGTCACGAAACCAAAGCCTCCTCAACAAGGAAGTAAAAATGCGTTTTTTTTTTTCAAACCACCCTAATACAGTTATAAGGAAACACTTTTATACTCATAAGGATATACATCTTAATGACTTAAAATTCCAAATGAATAGTTATACGTATGTCTGCAGTAACACAGCACATAGTAATACATAGTAAATAGCATGTGCATCAAAAAGCTCATTAATTAATAGATATTGTCTAGCGGCACGCCATAGAAACCGAGGGAAAACAAGAATTGCAAACGATTATATTTGTAAAGTCATAAAACTACGATGCATAATCCGGGGAAAAATAAAAAAATTGAGAATTTGATGACTCGTGAGGTTGGAGGATAGAAACTTAAAAACAAAATTCATATATGTACTATTATGAAATTGTTTAACGTACACACGAATCTGAAAATCGAACTGAACTTTCTAACGTTGATACACTATTCAGCGGCGCCGATTGCACAGCTGGAATTAGTAGATATATACGAGTTTTCCATAACCGAACGATCTCGTTCGTGGACGTTTCACTAATCCGGTAGAGAATTTCCGTGCTCCTGTCTTACACATAACCACGCACGTACACCTGCACTGCAATTACACACTATATTTATATTATGCCGTGAGTCTGTACGATCGTGAAAAAGTTGGCGGGAGTCACGCACAGCCGAGCCTCCGTTTGGTTGGCCTCTCGTACATACGCTTGTACGGTGGCTCGTTTCATCGCATAATATGCAAATGTATTTCTGCAATTCAGACCAGATAACAACCCCCGTTTGGAACGTTGCGTAACTGTCGAACCGAATGAACGAATACACATGCAGCGTGGAACCTGAAGAGCACGGCGAGGCGAGCCTTCTCGGTGAGCGACATATTAGCTCGTTATAACTTGAGATTTTACATTTGAGACCGTCAAGAAAATTCACATTATACAATTTGTTTTTTTTAGGGAATTTAGTAGCCTCTTATAAACCGTCCTCTAGAGGATTTATGGAACTGCGCATGAGATATTTCTTGAGTTATATGTCGCCGCTTGAATATCTTTGAGGTATTCCTGGCTAACTTAATAAACGTTCAACCCTGACTCCTTGCAAATTCGCTACATCATTTTTTTATACTTTTTCTAGGTTCTGGAAAAGAAGTACTTTTCATTTTTTTTGTAGACTTTTTTACTGAAACTATTTTTTTATGAGCTTTGGAAATTTAGATTTTTTGGTCCAGATTGAAATATTTGAGATTTTTCTGAAAAATCTTGTATTGGATTTCAAAATTTTGGATCTTTCATCCAGAATGGGCAGACGTTTGCCTCGATTTTTTAGCCATTTTTTTCGATAAAAAAAGCTGTTAAAAATAGAAAGAAAGTTGTAAAGTAGAACTTTGCACATTGCTTCCTCATTAATTTACATTTTTTAGAAAGCTTCAATGAGGAAGCTTATTTATTAATTTTGGGTTCCTCATAGAGGAAGCTGTGTATAAAAAATGGAAACTGATGTTATTCAAATTTTATGAAAAATGTTGGATCAATTGTTTAAATCGTTCTGGAGTTAAAGCGTTTAAATCCCTCGTCCCTTTTATGAAATCGTTCTAAACTGTAACCTGTTAAAACATGAAAAAAACCTGTTAAAACATGTTTTAGACAATTTGAAACATACTGAAATGAAAATTTCAAAAAATTACGAAAACAAAGCTTCCTCTATGAGGAAGGAAAAATGAATATTTTCTACATGTGTGTAATTGGAGAAATATTTACGAGGGTACAAAAAAATGGATAGAGAATTCCTGATATATTATTAGACATATGATTATCGATATGTGGATGAAAGAGTGACTGCCAACATTTTCATTAACCAATTATTATTCTACATCTATTATGTGTATATAATGCGTCTGATGCAATTCGTGACGATACTCATTGAATGACATAATATGTTATTAAATCTTTTTGCTTGTATATTATGTGACGATAGATTCAGGAATGCATTACCTGCAAAGGTGGATGTCAGTGACGCGAGCACGGAACTAAATAATATCGGGTGAAAGTGGCATTACCGCCACCGCGTGTCCACCAGCGGTAACTGCCCCGGCGAGGACTTTTGATACATAAAAAGATTCGACGATTTATTTGCATATCCTTGAGTTGGCTTGCATTCGAGGTGCACACAACCATTCTAACCCGGTGGATTATGCAACACTCGTCTCGCAAGTTTTGTGCAAAAGAGCACAGTAATAAAATTATGTGGATACTTGAGACGGTCGTACCAAACGAAAATACGTGAACGCAATTTAAAATTAAATAATGGAACTTCGATCTTTATCCTTGATTTGTAGAAAAATTCTTCTCAGCTCTCGTGTAAAAAAAAAAAGATCTTTTTGTTTTTTTTAATTCATCATCAAACACACTCAGCATTAACACACTCTATTTAAGTTTTATGCAAAAATTTTACGCACACGCACACGCATTTAAATCTCGAAAACCAAAAATTTCACGAAAACACAGCGTCCTCCAAGAGGAAGCAAAAATGGTTAAAAAATTGAAATTGTTATTTTTGGATGAAAAATTAAGTAGACACGAGTAAAATCTGATTAAATGTTGTTGGGATTGTAGAATAAAATAGGAGTTGTGTGTGTTGTGGCACTTAGGAATGCCAACCGAGCATATCCAGAGCTCTTTCACTTTCTTTCCGTCAACCTCATACCTACAGCAAAGTCGTCGTTGTCGTCGTCGTCGTCTTGCATTCAATGCTACTACAGTGTCGAACTAGAGTATGCACGACTATGTATATACAGAGAGCGGTATATACTTATACGTAGGGTTTCTGGTCTGCTCGTGAATTCGAGAACAAGTTAAACGTTTTACTTCCGGGTAAACGTATTGTGCTATTGTCCGACCGGTTACCCACCGTTTCTACTTTTCGCCTTTCTTTTCATCACGACAGACATTTTTATGTCAATCATTATGCAACTATAAATCCCCAATTTACCCGAAATATAACGCATCGTTCTGATCGTTCAGTTTCTGTTTTTAAAAATTTTTTCCCCCTTTTTCGTTGGCTCCTTCGTTGTTATACAACTGCAACCAGATTTGAAGAATAAGAAAAAAAAATCGTTAGTTTATTTCAAGCGATTCGGGAAATAAAACTGCGTTTGATCGGTTAACCACTGTTTCTCCTTAACGTTTTTTTTTTTTGTTTTCTTTTTTTTTTCACTTTCAATGGTCCTGTTTATCGTTACGCAACTGTATGAATTATTTGCATTCTTATAAATCAGTTCTTTTATCGCGACTGACTCAGTCTGACCGGTAATCGGCTTCTTCCACTTGTCAGATTTTCCAGGCCAGGTGTGACTTTTTCTTGTCAGCTCCAACGAGTGGACAAAAAATTGTTTGCGTTATTTTGTAACACAGGTACAATAATAGCGAGCGGAGAATTAATCTTAAAATCGTGACGATTTTATTTTCACGATTTTCAAGCGAATCGGCGGATTTTTATGAGCATGTAATATACGATATTCAAAGCTACATAAATTAATATTGCTTAAATAGTTTATTGCTTGTATTGCCGGAAAGAGGACGTATAACCCGAAGGAATATGATGACCGAGAGAGTTCGGCGCTCTTGCTACGAGGACTTTCGATTAAACGTCGCAATCAAGACGTTACAGCCGTGACGATAAATCTCTTAACGACCGTGGCAAAGGGAGCCGCGATGATAAACATAAAAATGATAAAAAGAAGCAAAACTATAGGGTACAAGAAGCTCCGGTACCTCGTTTTCCAGTCCAACGTCGATAATTTCGCGACGACGATGAACGAGAAATCGCCCTTCGCTTCCTGAAAACGTATAGCAATAAAACTCAACGTGCTCCACTATCGCTTCATTCAAGTATGATCCGCATGCAGCTTTCATTTTATTCGCCGTTTACGATTCATCGGCTCTCGAATAATAAACCAAATTATATCGGTATTTGCCAGTTTTGTTATCGAATTTCCGGAATAAAAAGTAGCCGGATAAAAGTCCCAGGAAAAATATCCAACAAAAGTTCAAAATAATATTGTATAAGAAAAAGACAGAAGGAACATATATGGAAAAATGAACCGGCGGAAAAATATAAAAAAATAAGTTCTTACTTTTATTACAAAAAAAAAACGCTGCTAATTATATTTGCACATCGCTTCCTCAACGGCTCTGTTCGATGGAAAGTACGCCCATGTCACTTTTCAAAAATTGGGAGCAGAAATGTATGTAGCGTGCACATACATTTTTGGAAAAATTCAAAATCGTGTGAAAAGAAGAGAACTGCATGGATTTTGCCGAAAATAATTGGTAATTATCAATGAATTTTTTATGGAATAAAAAATGCAACATTCGATTAAAACGATGATTTTTCCGAATTTTGGGTTATGCATTTATTAATAATACATAATCTACATGCAAATAAATTGTATGGAAAGAGGAAACAAAATTCTTCAATATACACTTCCTCACAGAGTTGGACTTTATCAAAGATATAAAATATCGAGGAAGCAATTTGCAAGTTTCTACTTCCCAGGCTTGTTAAATTAAGCAAAAAATGGAGAAAAAGAAAAATGAATAGAAAAACGTTATACGATTTAAAAATGTAAAATAATATTTGTATGACTATACGCAGAGCGTATAGAGTAGGTTGTAAATTCCAAGCCGCGACAACTATGCCTTTTTGTTGACTATTTGCGAAGAGCGTGTGTGCTAATAAATGGGCGTGGAGAGAATGAAAGAGAAACCGTGACTTCGGAATAGTTTTTTTTTCCTTTTTTTTTTTTCGTGAAAATATAGTTTAACATATTATAGTTGGTAGGGGAAGCAGGGAAGAAAGATTTAGCGGAATGATAAGTGTGTCATTTTTTTTCTAGCATCGTTTGACCAACAACGTGTAATAATAATGGTAATAATAAGACAAGATACATAATAATGATACGTTTCTAACCAAGGATCGACAGGTAATCTCGCACGTCACACAAATATTTGCTGCTGTTAGTTTATGAAATTCTTGAGAAATCGCTCTCACGCTGTGTGCCTGTTTAAACGTCAAAAATCCAACGTAAACTTTCGATGTATTGTCAATTTATGGGTTTCACAGTTTTACACAAATTATCAGCCATTATGTATCCGAAGCCTTTGTAAATATTATCTTTTCTCGATAACAACGATAAATATAAAAATAAAATAAAAAGAAAAAAAAAAAAAAACATAAAAGCAATAACTATAAAAATAATGACACAAATTGCACGACTCGGATATTCATAAATTATTACGAATAAATGTCAGCGTCGTTGTCTCAGTAAAAGCAAAAACCTAAGTCTATAGATTTACTTTTAGCTTCTTTTTTTTTTCTCTCTAAAATTACCAATGTACGGCATATTCTAAGGAGGCGTAGAATTTCCTTTTTTTTTTTGTGTACTCATTTATTTTTCTATTTTTATTATAATCAGCCGTTTCCATTGAACAAAAACTCAGTTACACAGAAACTGGATGATTACCAAAGACCAATACAAAACAATGAAATGATCGAATAAATTTGACTGGAATATTTCGATTGAGAAAAAGAAAGAAATAACAATAAAAAAAAAAAAGATTGCAATACCGATAAAATATATTAACGATGTATAATTGTAAATTGCAGCATGTGTATAGAAACAAAACTCCGAGAAAGGCGGCGTGGAGTCGCGGGCGAGCGTCCCGTGAGTGCAGAACTCGCGGTTTCATAGTGCAGTCCAGTGACTGGGGCGTTACGTTCCTCTGGCGGAAAAACGAGTCTCCTATAGTTCCGGTAGAATGCACACGCTCTGCCCGCACTGCCGCACTCAACCGATATACCCGGGTACTCGGGACGTGGAGAACGTTGACTGATTTTACAATCGACGAGAAGTGGAGTTCTCGCCGAGGAAGGGGAGACGACGGATTCCGTCGCCACGCCAAGCACGTCCTCCGCGGACGTTAATTACTCCGCAGTAAGAAGCTACGCCACACGCCAAGAGCTTCGATCGAATAAAACCTTCATTCACTCCTATTCTTTCTAGGTCTTCTTTACAATCGATTATTCATTCTTTCGATATATCCCAACTTGTCAATGGTTCCGACGATACGAATTAATGGACACGCGTTGATGTCTTCATTGATGGCTGCATCGACGAAACAGTTGGGATTGTGAGCAGGGGGCTGCATTTGAAAATCCTGCAGAATTGAAATCTTGCGAGTTTAGTAAAAAGTACTAATTGACGGGGAAACGAGAATTAACATTTTTCATACCTTAGATTTTTATTTGTTAAAAATGTAGACAAGGCTGCAAAGTCAAAAAAAAAATGTTCATGAAAACAAAGCTTCCTCCATGAGGAAGCAAAAAGAAAAAGTGTCACCCATGATTTGAATTTTGCGGACTCCAGGCCTCCCTTGAAGTAATAACACTGAAATCGTGGAATAATTATTATCGCTTTTGAAAAAGTTGCTCAATCGCTTGGACAGATTGTACGTTAAAGGTGGCTGAAATCACTATTCTCGAATTGGTGGATCATGCTAAGTCTCCTGACATGAAAATGTCGACGAAAAATGCTTCGATTTCGAGGAAGCAATAATAATTGTGCTACAGTCGGGCTTTACAATTGTGTGGAATGTAATTGTCCGGCTCGTAAAAGCCTGACTAGTTTCCAGTCAAACTTTCGTATTTCGTATATATGCTGCGGGCTGCCTTCCTGAATATATTCAGATCAAGTAAATCAATGTCCTCGTCAACGTTAATTGCCACACACCGTGGCAAGAAATCCTACACTGGCCACGGGCAATACTTTGCTGAAATGTCTAATGAGCGCATTTTCCACCATCATCGGTATCCAACTTTTCAGTTGGTTTCGAGTGATATCGATCCCGGTACTTCCGGCCTCAAAATATAAATCCTGAGTGGCAGACCAAACTTTCCTCAGTGTGTCTTATTAGGCAACGCTTACATTTGGATCGCAAACCCAACCCACATATTCCGAAAGCAAACTATCCACAAGATTGATGGAATGTCGCTGTGTCTACTAGGAGGAAAGTAGGCAGCTAAGAAGAAAAAAAAACAAACACTTTACTCTTCGGACACTTCAAAAATGAAGTACAAGCAACTTCAACTATATACGATCCTGAGTGAACGCCAAATTACAAAATACAGCTACAATATTAACGTTACAAATAAATAAGATAGAAAGTAGAGTCAATCCTTAAGTTATCCCAAATCACAACTATTTGACAAAGCATGGCATACATTGGTTCCGGAATTCCGTTCCCAAAAACGAATAACGCGTTTCATTACTTCGACATCAGAACAACCGACAATGCGTCAGCAAACCACTTATTCCATCCGCTATGATTTTGACGGAAATTAATGTTCCTTTGCTTCTGATTATGTCAATTCGTGTCAGATTTGATAATTGTTGAAGTCGTTAAAATCTCACGCGCACTTTCACTCAAGTGTAAAGCGACGCAATAAGTGTCACGTTATTGCAAACAGCCCCGTATAACAGCGAAAAAAAAAAAACCGGTCAGTTCTGTCACTCATAAATGTAACCGCGAACGTGTGGCACGTGTCAGAAGAATTATATAAAAATTCATTCGTCAAACTAATTGACCATTTTTGATGTACAAAGAAAAACGTAACGTGGATCTTAAATCATTTGAAAGACGGTATTATATAATATTTGGATCATCCGGCGAGGAAGATACAATATCGGAAATTCGTTTCCCCGAGATCTTCGGTATCTTGTTTCCCACATGGTGACCTCGACGCAGATCGTCTAAGTGGCTGTCTCGCGACACGACGACCACCCGTGGCTTTTTCTTCGTTGCGTGTCATTGTCCGGAATGCGATCCGATCACTTCTTCCTCGACGATAGAACACGACGAGTGGACACGTGCTGTCAGCTTGAAACAATGACGACGTTAACGGAGAAAATAATAAACAAGACGGATGCGGTTGCGCGCTGGCGTCACAGCAATCGAGACTCATTAACGTTCACCTCATTAATTAACGATGCCGATAGTGGTCATCAATCTAATAGACACAACATTTTCAATCTTACGGCGTTCAGAGCCGTAATCGTCAATTTTAATGCAATTTAATTTGCTTATTTATTTCTATTAATCATTTTACATTTTGATTTTAAATAGAACCTACCTGCTCACGAAGCACTGAAAGATTTCGAAAAATTTGTAGGAATTTCATTTTGGAATAGGGTAAGCCTGCCAATGAACGAACGGTTAGCAAGATGTCATATTTGTATCGGTAAAAATGTATTAGTAGTTAAATAAGCTCACATGTTACAGTACTTTTTGATAAGTTAGATCCCTAACAAGCCATTACAGCCACAATATTCGAATACAATTGAACTCAATATGAAAAAAGACGTATTTTGTGAAGGTACTAAAAAAACCCAGCGAATGAACACCGCTCAATGACTTAGGCCAATGAATGAACAGATGAAATCCAATCAATGAACACCAATTCAACGCGAACGTAGAATTGTAAACAAGTATATTTTTAAAAATTAATAGTCTTTTTCTTGCATAAAGTAACAACGCTATTACAAAATTTACAATAAGTGAACGACATTTAAATACTAGATTTGGCCAGTCTTGTTGTTCTTTCTCACCGTTTGGAGTTTTTTTTAGCCAATACTTTTTTTTATTTTTTTTTTATTTTGCTTTTTACTGATTGATGGGTTCAGCATCAACTTTATCAGTGTTAATTTTTTGTCGGGTTTTTTTTAACCTCACGGCCTCGCGTATTAGCTATTAGTTCTTGTTCTTTATTTTCTTTTACTTCTTGGTACTTGCGTAATTATTACTTTTAATTTTTTTTAGTACTATTTATTATAAATTCATAATAAATATCATAATAAATTCAAACATATCGTTCAATGCTTAATGTTTTAAATACGATATGCCAAAGAATGAATGTTCATTCATTGGATTCACCCTGAATGTTCAACCGAATGTCTGAACATCCGAAAAAAAACGTTTGAGCAGCTAATACCGATTCTCCAGGGTCACAAAATAAACTTTGGAACGTCATTTTTAGTATTGAACACTCTTTGTGGAAAGTTTCCAACGGTTTTCTTCCGAAAAGCTTATTTTTAAATCATCAGTCAGCTTCTCATCTTAGTTCTCCTGCATGAACGTAACCTGAGGTTGGTGGTTGGCTGATGTACCTAAATGATAAAAGATTCAAACGCCAGGGTCGTCTTCCAATGTAAAAATAAACTTTAGGAATGTTCGTTCAAAGATTTCTAAGTACAGACACTATTTAGAAACGTAAACATGGTTCTGTTCATTCATTGGCTGGATTATCCTATATTCAATTTTAATGAAATATTGAAAACACTTCTGCAATATTTCTGATGACGTGTTCTGTGTCACGTGGATGATTAAAAATTCAATAAATATTTTATTGAAAACAAAAATTGTTTCGTATAAATTGTTTAAATAACATGTTTATTATCAATACTGTAAAGCATTCTGAAAAAAAAAAAATGATAAAACAATATATGAAATAAAGAGAGAAATAAAAACCGAGTTCGAAAGTTATTCCTTGCACATAAAAATATTTTGTTTTTCCATATATAATATAAAATAGATAAGATTTGTAAAAAAAAAAATGTATCATGAATAATTTTGAAAGTTGTTTGGAGCGGAAAGTGACAGAAACGAGGCAAATAGCGTCGAAGATAAAAAGAAAATAAATCCGAACCAGTTGGTGAGCGTATCAAAATGTTTGGACGCTTCTTTTTAATTCACATTAGGTGAAATGCCTTGTGGAGCCTAACGATTCGTATCCTTCGAAGTGATTCAACGTGCCGGTGTGGAGGCTCGTTAAATATGAAACCGGCGGGCTCGGCTTACACCAACTTTTACTACTCACTCTCTAATACTACCTAATACTACCAGCCCTACACTTGCAGCTATGTACACACCATCTTCCGGTGTATTAATGCCGAGCTATTAAACCTTGTGCTTGAATAAAATCAGCACCCGATTAACACACACCGTGGCTGGCCAATTAGCTATGAATCGAGCGGAAATAAACATTTACGACTGTATGAACTACCATTGCTGCGTGTCTCTACTACATTCCAAATCAGACGAATAGGATACCTGAAGAAAAAAAGAAAAAAAAAAAAAAATATATATATATATATATATACACGTCTTATTGCCAATCGTTTGAATGTAATTTTACAAATTTTCAGAACATTCAATTTCAATCAGTTCGCGAGCGTTAAAGTCGAGAGAAAAAAAAACACACCATTTATATCCGCAATGAAATATTCATCGAGGCGGAAGATAAATTTAATTCTGATACATGAATTTATTTAGATAAAAATACTTCCTACTCTGGCTTTTTTCGGTTTTTTTTTTTTTAAACTCTGCGTTTTCTGATTGAGACAATCATGCGGATGGAGAGACTGGGGGATATATTTCAAGTCAATTATATTGTTGGACCGTACATCTCAATTAGCTACGGAGCTGTAATTTGGTGCACACTTCTTATTCCCTTCGGGCACAACCGTCTCGATGGGAACCATATGCGATGTAAGATTGGCTACAGCGAAGAACCGACGGACAACAAGAAAAAATATAATACCGCAACGATACGAAAGGCCTCTATACCGACACGCTAATTTTTGCGGACTCACGCACATGAGCCCTGCATCCGATACGATCGACGTGGCCTGATGCACGCGCTTCCTTTCCCCATCAATCCACATGCTAACGGATACTCTATTTTCATGGGTTTTTCTTCCGTTTCGAAAAGACTTTCACTATGAGCATCCATGTACTGCATAATACTTAGTGGAGTTACAAAAAAAAGAAGCCTGGGATACACTAATTTACAGAAACAATAATAATGATACTAAGATTGGTGCATTCCATGATAACTCGATGAAAATCCGGCGATGACATCTCAGATCGGCTCCGTAATTTTTTATACAAAAGTACTTGTCGTAAAACACGTACCAAATTTTTTTTAGATTTTTTTAACACTTTTTACCTGAGATATAAATTTTTGAATTTTTTTAAAAGACTCACGTTTTTAAAAATCTGAAAAAATTCGGAAAAAATGTATAAAATATAACAAAATTTTGGAGCTCTGTGCGAAAATGGAGATTTCATAACTGCGAGAGGTTAATTTGAAAAATAAAAGATTAGAATGCATTTTTGGGATAAAAAAGAATAAAAATGTTCCTTATAATGTAGATCGAAAAATTTATATTATAAATAGTGTATGATGACTATATTAAAATAATATCAGGGGCATTCCATGACATTTTTTCGAAATTTATTAAAACTTGAGGTTCTAATCAATTTCGAACATTTTTTTTAGATTTTTTAAAACTTCTTTTTTTTACATTACTAAAATTGCTAAAATTATATCTCAGGTGAAAAGTGTTTAAAAAATCTGTAAAAAATTTGGCACGTGTTTTTCGGCAAGTACTTTCGTATAAAAAATTACAGAGTCGATCTAAGACATCATCGCCAGATCCTGATACAGATGTCATGGAATGCCCCTGATATTATTTTAATATAGTCATCATACCGCCATTTTGTTAATATCACTTTTTCGATCTATATTATAAGGATCTTTTTTGTTCATTTTTCTCCCAAAAATGCATTCTAATCTTTTATTTTATTTTTCAAATTTATCTCTGACACTTATGAAATCTCCATCTTCGCATAGGTCTGAAATTTTTTTTTTATATTTTATAAGATTTTCCAGGATTTTTTCGGATTTCCAAAAACGTAGGTTTCTTAAAAATTTCAAAAAATCATATCTCAGGTAAAAAATGTTTAAAAAAATCGAAAAAAAATTTGGTACGTCTTTTTCGACAAGTACTTTTGTATAAAAAATTATGGAGCCGATCCGAGATGTCATGGAATGCCCCATTATTATTAATAAATGAAAATAATAAATCATTGATTTTTCCCAATTCTTCCTCTATGAGGAAGCGAAAAATGATAAATGAGGAAGCAATGTGCAACGTTTTTTTAGAAATTTTTTGGGCATCTTTTTTTTCTTTTTGAGTGTCTGAGCTGACATGAAATGCCTCATACGAGGCATTCTTTGTCCGTTAGGTTACTAATGTTACACGCTTAATTAAATAAAAAATGTTATAAAATCAAAGAAAAAGTGCGTAAATTTGAAAGTGGAGAAAGGTGGTCATCCCTGCTGTGAAGTTTACGTACACTTCGAAACGCTGCGTATGGTGCAACTTCAGTGTTATGGGCGTAACTTGCAAAGTATGTATAGTGTAACCGACGTCTGATGCCCATGCCAGAGCGAACGTCCGGTTTCTGGATAATGACTTTTACAATCCAGAAATGGATTAAGTGGAAAAGAGTAATTGCAGATACAATTACATCTGTTTAACACACAACTAGAAAAAAAAACGAAAAAAAAAACCAGTAAACTCGTAAGCTCGCACTAGGTGTGTATTCAGGATCTATGCCGGTTGTTTTTTTTTTTTTTTTTTTTTAAACCGACGAATAACTCGTCAACGCGGCAAGATCGATGTGAGATCACTCGTAGATGTTGGATCGATGGTTTAAATCGTGTTCAACCGTGGCGACTAATACTGGTACTGTTACCTCTGCAGTGATCGACTTCCGTCATTTCTTTTTCTTCCTAACTCGTATTCAATTGGAGTTCCCGATTTCTCAAATTCGCCCAATTTGGTGTTGTACCAAAGTGTTACATATATTTCAATCAACAAGTAATATTCGTAGTTAAAGTTAAGAAAGAAAAAAGAGTTTCTTTTCTCGAGAAGCGAATGAGAGAAAAAAAAAGAAGGCGAGAGATCCACGAGGAGCCGTGGAGGTATTCATGAACGAGACAGCGAAAGGATGGTTTGTGGCGTCGTCGAGTACCCTGGAGATTATGCACCGGAGCACAACGCAATAAGACCGATCGTCGATCTTTGTTTCGCATCCTGCGCGCGCGATTTACAGCGCAGACCCGTCAGAGTTTGGCGTGCGTGCATGCGTCACCCAATGGACGGTCCGCGAGGGATCGCATACGTGGATGAACGCTCGATCTCAGTCACCTGTCGAGTCTCACGACACCCAGCCAACGGGCAGTGAACATCGCGAAATGTGAAAACCAAATGAAACTCAGCAAACGTTTTTTTTTTGTCTCTCCTGACTGGCCTGAAATCCGTTTGAAAATACAGAATTATCCCGCGTAAAAATGATGGGTCCAGGATGGTGTCTGGGTAGTCCCGGATAGAGTCTGGGTGGTCCAAGTTGGATAATGGGATTTGATCTGATCGCATTGCCCATCTCCGACTCCATCCTGAACTGACTAGACTCCATCCGGAACTGCCCAGACGCAACAATGGATTCTGGACGGAATCCGCCCTGCATTCCATCCTGGACTCCTCATCTTTTCTACGCGGGTAGTGATTTCAGTAGCAAGTAGAGTACTGACCGTTCCCAGACTAGTTAGAACCGAGTTTTTTTGCTAGGCCGGATGATTGTCACGAGACTCGTTCATCACTTCCGGATGCAAAAGGCAGCCCGGTAGCATTTTATCCGGAATAGGCGAGCGGTTCAACAGGTATTAAAGTGTTTTGGGATTTCGATAAAGTAACACACCGACGGAGCAGCTTTGTATCAAAGCATACGTGGTTCTTAATACGCAGCAGCCCATAAAACCCATCAAATGTCAGCCTCGAAAATCTCAACTTTTTTTTTCAGATGTCTCCATCTAGTAATAAAAAAAAACAGGTCCATACAAAGACGATGCGATATTGGAGTGAAATATCATATCGCTGATGGTACATCGCAGACCAGAAGCCATAAACACATATAGTGGGAAGCCAAGCGAAAGTGAAGAATCTTTCTCGCGTGTTTAGCGTCCGATGGTCGACCGAGTGAGTTCTACTAATAACGATACTCGAGCGCTCGTCGAGCTCTACGATGACCTTAAAACCAGGCTGAATAAGATCCCGCGCATGAGAGACCGTAGCGTCACAAGATACTTGGCCCACTTCCTCAAAGACCAGTTACATCGCATCCGGATAGTTGGACACGTCACGCCCTGGTCTACAGGTGGATGATACTCATATAGCATATGGCTGACGTGTGAATTAAAAGATGATTTAGGGATTAGATCCTCCGAATGATTCAATCAAACTATGCAAATGGTTTGATAGATGTTTTGTCGGCTACTGGCAGACAGGTTAAAGGGAATCCTTTATTTCTTCTTAAGCGTTTCGAACCTGGTCTGGATCCTTCTCAATAAGATTTATTTGTTTTCATTCGGTTGTGTGTGTTTATGTTGTATTTGTCAATGAGATGAATTGATTGGGTTCTTTGTTCCTGTGATTTTGGTCACAGGGCTTTTTTGGCTCCTGTGTTCTGCTCTTTGTAGGTTTTCTTATTTGTTGTTGATTACGCTACTTTTGGTAACATTACATTTTTGAACTGTGGAGCTGGAGAATCCAGCATGCAGAAACGTTGGAACAGATGGAGACTCGTATGAAATAAACGGAATGGTCCCGTTTCATGCCTGTTATCCAAATTCAAACAAATTCAAAAGTAGCCTCGTATACGTGTGTTTTAAAGCAGCTCGCGCTGACAATTGATAATAAATTAGATTGAAAAAGGAGCGGACCATCTGATCGATCGGCAACCGCACCAAAATATATGCTTTGGTACAATGATCGTTAATTATCGGATGCAAAGTGAAAAGAATTCCACATGAAAAAGATACGCATTGTTCTCTGAATTTATATGCGGAAAACAATGCTTGTTTCGAACGTTGGATTCTGGTGCATGTCAATTCCTTTCGTAACATTTATTCCCTCCATCCCGCGAGACGCACTCGCATCGTCGCACGCAAAGCTTCACAAACTTTGGATTCTGGTGACTCGTCGAACTTAAGATGAAGAATTCGACTCTTAGAGTCGAATTTTTGGACATTACTCTTAAGTTCTTAAATTCAGTCGTAAGAACAAACATCAAAAAAATTCGACTCTCTCAGTAAATGCAACAATTGATCAGCACTTGCCTTCTCAAAACCGGACGGAAGTCTAAAAGTATATTACACTTTTTATTTCCGCTGGTCGATTGTGACGCCGATAAAAAAAGCCAAGTATCGGAGTTGAAGAAGTTTCCAAAAGACCGGTACGAGTAAAATGACGAAATGTAACATTCGGGCGCAATTAAGTCCCCTCTGTTCCGTCCGGTTTCCTAATAAAACCGTAAGTGCTGTCTTGGTTCGGCAAAGGTGCAAAACGGTGTCACACAGAACTGCGGTGAAAGTGCTAACACACACGCCCCGGTATATTATTCGTTGTGTATTATGGCGAATAAGGCCCAGCCGCAGACGCGTTTGCCATTATTAAAGATTCTAACTCGCCGCAGTGTGGATAGAAGGTACGCGTGTATCCACCGCCAGAGTGAAAAGTACAAAGGGGCCCGAATTAAACGCTCGAGAGAATAAGAGAGAAGGGAATTCGACAGAGTGAAAGAGTCGGAGAGAAAAAGAAAAAGGAAAAGAAAAAAAGAGGAGGCAAAAAGTGTAACACGCCCGCAGGACTATATAGCTATACGGCGACTCGGCAAGTCGAAGGGGATCTGCAATCTTAAAAGGGGGAACTCGTGCGCTGCTGGCTATACAGGCATAATCTGTACTTCTGGTATAAGCTAAGACCCTGCTAGTCTACAAAATCAGCCAGAAAACTATATGGAAAGTCGTGCGAGCTCGATCGTGCGCGAAGTGTTGCAAACCACGCACATTTTAGGATTTTACTGTATAGTTACATTAGCATAATATTGTAGACCAAAAGACAAAGACAGATTTAGATGCTGTATGGTATACATGGAGCACAACTGATTGAACCGGTATAATAGTATATGCTGAATTGATATGATGTAGCGTGTCGATAGATCCGGTATCAAAGAATTCTATGGGAAAGGACTGATGCAATTTACTACAACGATTCGATTTTTCGTTTCGTCTGTGTTTATGTCGTCTGATCAGAGGATGCGTTTTTCGCTGATTACGAATTAGATGATCCGGTCAGTTCCTTTCAGAGGAAGCTTCGTTTTCGTGATTCCTTTTTCGAGATTTTCATGTCAGCATACTTAGAATGGTCCAAAGCGTTGAGAAAAGTGATTTGTACAAAATGTCTGTATGTCTGTATGTGCAAATTGACTTGTTAGCACGATAACTGCCGCAATTTTTCATGTATTTTCCTCAAATTTGGTACGCAAGTGGGCTATCGTACAACAACTTTTGGGATTGCAGTTGACGCGAATCGGTTGAAAAATTCAAATTTCACAGCATTTTGAAAATTTTGAAAAAATCGTTTCTACGCTATAACTTTTGTAAATTACGATATATCAGGCTGAAATTTTGAACACAAACGAACTTACAGTGAACCATGATTGGTGACAAATTTGGCGAGAATCGATAGAGAAATTTCCCTAAGCACTTCTACTTTAGAGAGTATCGAAGATGAATTTATTTTAAGGAACGATCGCTATGTTGATAAATTTCGATTTTATTCCAAAAAAAGCAAAACATTGCGGGGGCGAAAAAAAAATTCATTTTTGAAACATTTTTGAAAAACGAAAAATAATGAGAAAGCAATTTGCAATATTCTACTTTCCAGGCTGTTTTTTAAACCTAAAAATCAATAAGCATTTGTCTATTTTTTCGCTCAAACGCGTTTTTGAATTTCAAAAACATTTATATCTTTTTTCATTGCTAAGCACATGTTTCAGCAAAGACGTGATTCTGTGCGCTAACAAAATGTAGCCATAGATTTTAATTCGGAGTAAGACTTTTCACAGCTCCGTCCGACAAGTTGAATTGATAGCGGAAGGCAGTGCACTGCCAAAAGGGGGCGTAGTGAGTTACGCCTCGCACGATACATTGTAAATAATATATAATTACCGGCAAGATCATTCAAAGAAATTCGAATAAAACAACATTAGTTCGGGTAATCGTCGATTCTAATAATTCACGTTTGGATTAAATGAACGTCCTACTGGATACATACAATCTTTTTATTATCAAATCCTCGAGCTCTCGACGGTCAATACTCAAAGCAACGTATTCAAGACATATCAAACGAAAGAGAGACAACAAAAAAAAAAGAGCAACAAAAAACGTTTGCATATATAAGTCACTCTAACACGTGAGATAAAGTTGTGAATATTTAGAGCGGAACGTTGACCGTTTAAGAAAACGAAAGGGACTGCGTTGCGTGTTTGTATTAACTTATGTCTACTGGTCTAGCTGGTCAGTGAATAACAAAGTATAATGATTTATATCATTATCAATTCAAAGTCTCCTCTTAAATACTAACATTATTTAAAACGCAAGAAACCGAGTGTCTTTTATGAAACGAAAAAAACGAAAGAAAAAAAGAAAAAAAAATTACGAGAAGAATGTATTACGAAAGAAATATATGCAAGAATTCTGTCGCAGATTTAATAAATTAACATTGGCTATCGATCGATGTGAAACTAATTCGATTTAATAATACAACATTTTTATTTAAAAGATATAAAATATTTTATTATTTATTTAACGAAATTCCGATTGTTCAGTCAAAAAAATGTTTGCTAAATACCATCTGCCGGAAATTGACTAATACTGGCTGATGATCGTTGTCCAATGAAAGTTGATTAGTCAACTTGTCTTACTTTTTTCCATCTACCTACGTTCTAACATTTCACCGCATTTTGTCGATTCGTTCTTCCCTATCCGTTGATCGATCGCCGTAAAATTGTATCAATAGACGCCTGTGTGTACTATCGATACGATGTATCGCCAAAGCGAGATCAGAAGTCTCTCGAGTTAGCTCGAGGCGTATCGTCGCCACCCGACGTCTTGCAGAATCAAGGCTGGACCCCCCTTTTGATTATACGTCGCTCGCTTGCACAATAATGTAGAGCGCGAGAGAGGCAAAAGAGTCGCGTGCCACACCAAACGCACTCTGACGTTACAGTCTATAAACCTCACGTCGCTTTCCATTAGTTAATATCTCTCCCGGAGAATGCACGCTGCTTTTCAAACGATTCCGATGCTTGAGCACTATCCAATTACTAGTACGACTAATTAATGACCGGGGGAACAAAAATGTACGTCGTCAAAAAAGAAGAAAATCAAAAAATGAATTTGGAGGTCTATTCCCACTTTTTGGTCTATTTTCTGATTTTTTTTTCTCCTCGAAAACTTTAGAATTTTGGACCAATCAAATCAAATGTAATGAGTTGATTTAATTGGCCCAAAAATCAAACCTAAAAATTTGATTGGCCCAAAAATCAAACCTAATAATTTGATTGGCCCAAAAATCAAACCTAATAATTTGATTGACCCAAAAATCAAATCTAATGATTTGATTTGATTGGCCCAAAAATCAAACCTAATAATTTGATTGGACCAAAAATCAAATCTAATGATTTGATTTGATTGGCCCAAAAATCAAACCTAACGATTTGATTTGATTGGCCCAAGAATCGAATCTAATGATTTGATTTAATTGGTCCAAAAATCAAATCTAATGGTTTGATTTAATTGGTCCAAAAATCAAACCTAATAATTTGATTGGCCCAAAAATCAAACCTAATAATTTGATTGACCCAAAAATCGAATCTAATGATTTGATTTGATTGGCCCAAAAATCAAACCTAATAATTTGATTGGACCAAAAATCAAATCTAATGATTCGATTTGATTGGCCCAAAAATCAAACCTAATAATTTGATTGGCCCAAAAATCAAATCTAATGATTTTATTTGATTGACCCAAAAATCAAACCTAATGATTTGATTGGCCTAAAAATCAAATCCAATGATTTGATTGGCCTAAAAATCAAATCCAATGATTTGATTTGATTGGCCCAAAAATAAAATCTAATGATTTGATTTAATTGTCCCAAACTTTAGATTGTGGCGACAATCAAATCAAGCAATTTTTTTTAAAAACGGTATTTCGATCGGAGACTCTCTGCACTTTCTAAAAAACAATATACCCGATTTTTATTTAATAGACGAATGACTTCTTAAATAAAATAACGCCTAACAATCATCATTAGTAAGTACATTCGACATTACTCTGCGATCATCTGACGGAGATTTGTAAATTTCAGCTTTGGTGTCTTTTGGATTCTAAAGGAAGAAGGAAAAAGAAGAAACAAAAAAAAAGTAAAAAAAAGCTTGAAGATTTATTTATCAGATTGACGTGTGTCGGAAGGAAAGAGGCGCACGCGATTGATGCCAGGATCATGGATAACCGTTTGCGTTGCCTTCCGGCCGTGATCGTGAGGCTCGTCACGTGCTCAACAGTCCAACCGAGTCTCGTGTGCAAGTGCATCACGTGAATATAATTACGCGCTGGATCGGTGAAATCGTCAACAGCGTTAACCGCGCGCGCAGAAAACTGTCGGAAATGCAACCAAACTTTTAACAGACGCGCCGGACGCAGCTGTCGAGGAGTTCTCGAAAAAAAAAAATTGTATTATTTTAAATAAATCGATTTTGTTACACACGATTTTTGCTGGTTTTCATGATGACGTTTTTTTTTCGAGATTTTTTGATGAATAACATTTTTATTAGATTCAGGCTGAAAATCTTCATACTTCTAGTTGTTAAAATAGAAAAAGACTTCTAGATTTTAAAATTCACTTGAACGATATAGATTAAAAATTTTGAACGCAAATAAAACAGTGGAAACAACTTATGTTTTCAAAAATAACAGAAAAATTATTTCCTCTAATCTAAAAAAAAAAGTTGCCAAACTTGGAAGCCTTTCAAATCTAAAGAAATCTAAAAAAATCTAAAAAAAATCTAAAAACATCTAAAAAAATCTAAAAAAATCTAAAAGAATCTAAAAAAATCTAACAAAAATCTAAGAAAATCTAAAAAAATCTAAAAAAATCTAAAAAAATCTAAAAAAAATCTAAAAAAATCTAAAAGAATCTAAAAAAATGTAAAAAAATCTAAAAATATCTAAATAAATCTAAAAAAATCTAAAAAAATCTGAAAAAATTCAAAAAAATCTTTAAAATCTAAAAAAATCACTTGAACGATACAGCAAAAAATTTGTTACACAAATAAAATAGTGGAAACATTTTATCTTGTCAAAAATGACAGAAAAATCGTTTCCTGTAATGTAAAAAAAAAAAAGTTGCCAAAGACTTTGATTCGACGTTTGCGTGCTAAAAGCTTTAAAGTACTTTTTTTCTTATTTTCATTTGTAATCATAATCTCATTAATAGCAATAATAATTTAGACACGTTTGTAAAAATAAACGAGAGCAGTTATCAGATATCAATCATTTCAGTGAAGTTTTAAATGCCACCTTTCCGGTTTTCTACAAGTTACACAGCCGATAATCGCACCCGGGTGGTCTTCTCGATAAATACTGTTTCTTGTAAATCCAATGAAAAAAAAAAAAATAAAACATTGTGTTTATCTTGTTAAGAAAAAAGTACACATATTGACGCGTAATATTATAACATTTGCTGCTAATCACTTAATAACAGACGAATTAATCCAGGAACATATTCGATGATAATAATAATTACAATGTTTTCTTACTAAATAGACCGCGATTGTTTTACTTGATAATTATTGGCCAAAGGTGTAGTCTATATGTAGGTGTCTGGTATTGAACAATAGATATCACTTGGCTATGGGGCATTCCAAGTCAACTCACTTGGTCATCAGCCTGATATCCTCGGACACAATTGACGATTTTTTTTTTTGCATATTTTGGTCCAAAAAAAAGGATTTTTTTTTTCAGATTTTTACCTTTTTTCACATTTACCCATTTTTTAGAGAAAAAAAAAATGTCCAGATTTTGGAGATTAAAAATTTTGTGATGGTTTATTGTAGGAAAAAAATAAATAAAACATTTCGAGATAAAAAAAAGTCTGCAATATTTTGAGAGTAAAACGCTGAAAATTGGCTCAATAATTAAAATAAAATTGAAAAAAGTCATTTCAATTAAAACAAAAATTAGGATTTTTTTTTTTAAATAAAAAAAAATTAGAAATTATTCTCTGTCCTCTTTCGAACTATGACGGAAATACTTGTTTTTAGCCCCAGATTTTATGAAAAAAAATTCAGAAATTTAAACCTCCTCGAAATTCATTTTTACTCAAAAGTTATAGAAAAAAATTATTTTATAGAGTAAGACAAGTAATAAAAATCTAAAAAAAAAAAAATAACCTCTCTTTTCGACCAAAATATGCGCAAAAAAAAATTCGTCAACTGTTCCCGAGGGGCTCAGGTCGATGACCAAGTGAGGTGACTTGGAATGCCCGATATATAATAGTAATATAATAAAGGTATGATCGAAGTGTGCTCGATAAGTTAACTTGATATCGAGCCAAATCGCCTTTCACGAAGGCGTACATTAATTCGCACTTAAAGTATACTCCACCATATTACTCTCATTGACATATGGGACTTTCGACGTCAAATCAATATTTCAAAATACACTCAGATTCCTGAAAAAAAAAAAAAAAAAAATGTACTGAATCGTGATGAATGAACTTGAAAATGGATTAAACAAGCCATTTAAGCGCAAAGGCGAAGAAGTAAATTTGTAAAAGTTAAGAAAAACATGATAAAAAAATTGTAAGACTTATAATTTGATAAGATATCGAGTTGCTGATGCGAAACATATTATTTTAGTAGTGACTTTTATAGTGAAAACCAGCGACGAGCGTTGTAAATAAAAGTGTTCCAATAGCGTGAAGTTTCTACACGTGAAAATGAAAACTTTGTTTCACGTGTGCGTATACGTTTCCAGAGAAGACTCGATGCGTGTCATGAAAACGAGATCGCTGTCCCGGCCTACACACGTTATTATTTTCTTTTCTGCTGTATTACATTAGAAGTAATAGAAGAACGCACATAACTAACAATAGATAGCAATCGTATCAGCTTTTACTCACTTTTAATAAATACAGAAAAAGCAGACGTAACGATTGTTTATACACGACTCTCGTCAACACCAAATAGATTAAGATCTTGACCAGGGCGCCACCCACCAACTTGATATCGCTTCACGGCATTATCGTTGTGTCAATCTTCTTACATTGTACCTATAAATAACAACGTACTTAGCCCCTCCCAGAGTCAGCATTTCGAAAGAAAAACTTCAGTGAAAAATCATGAAAAAATAATGCAAAATAGAACTTTGCACATTACTTCCTCATTGTTTTTTACATTTTTACAAAGCTACCGATATGAAGAACTATGTTGATCAATTTTTGGCTTTCTCATAGAGAAAGCTTTCGAAAGAAAAAAAAAAGTTTTTGAAATATGAAATCTTCGTTGATTTCTCACCAATTTCAGTATCACACAAATTACGAAAATACAAATTTATAAAATCGTAACTACTTTATCGATTTCGCTTAAATTCAATACCAATAGTCGCAGCACTCTGATAAAGTTTTGTGCCAAGTTTCAGCCTGATAGCTAGAAATTTAGTCGAGTTAGAGTGATAACAAACATTTTACAAAATCTTTTAAATCTTTCAAATCTTTCAAATCTTTCAAATCTTTCGAATCTTTCGAATCTTTCGAATCTTTCGAATCTTTCGAATCTTTCGAATCTTTCGAATCTTTCGAATCTTTCGAATCTTTCGAATCTGTCGAATCTTTCAAATCTTTCCAATCTATCAAATCTTTCAAATGTTTCAAATCTTTCAAATCTTTTAAATCTTTCAAATCTTTCAAATCTTTTAAATCTTTCAAATCTTTCAAACCTTTCAAATCTTTCAAATCTTTCAAATCTTTCAAATCTTTCAAATCTTTCAAATCTTTCAAATCTTTCAAATCTTTCAAATCTTTCAAATCTTTCAAATCTTTCAAATCTTTCAAATCTTTCAAATCATTCAAATCTTTCAAATCTTTCAAATCTTTCAAATCATTCAAATCATTCAAATCTTTCAAATCTTTCAAATCTTTCAAATCTTTCAAATCTTTCAAATCGTTCAAATCGTTCAAATCGTTCAAATCGTTCAAATCGTTCAAATCGTTCAAATCGTTCAAATCGTTCAAATCGTTCAAATCGTTCAAATCGTTCAAATCGTTCAAATCGTTCAAATCTTTCAAATCTTTCAAATCTTTCGAATCGTTCAAATCTTTCAAATCTTTCAAATCTATCAAATCTTTCGAATCGTTCAAATCTTTCAAATCTTTCAAATCTATCAAATCTTTCAAATCTATCAAATCTATCAAATCTATCAAATCTATCAAATCTTTCGAATCTATCAAATCTTTCGAATCTTTCGAATCTTTCAAATCTTTCAAATCTTTCAAATCTTTCAAATCTATCAAATCTTTCAAATCTTTCAAATCTATCAAATCTATCAAATCTATCAAATCTTTCAAATCACACGCACATACATTCGGACACTTTTTCTACATAACTTTCCTCGACATCTTAGATCATATTTTGACTATACTGACAAGAAAAAAAAAACAATTTTCATAAAAACAAAGCTTCCTTTCAACCAAACAAAATGAACCCAATATAAAAAAAAAAGCTTTTTCGTCGAAATATTGAAACCTTGAAAGTGGAATGTCGTATTTCGTTAAATATCCTACAGTAACAACAGTTAATTAAGAGAATGCAAAATAATAACTCAACAACGTAAGAAAATAATTGTATATGACCATACCATTTGTACAGAAAATGCTGCTTGCTAAGTACAATTATTTTATTTTATGTACGGAACAAGTGAAATATATATATATATATATATATATATGCTGTTAATTATCAAGCAAGGAGACACCCTTTCCTCATAATTATGTTACCGTCGATGCGAACTGTATGTCTTTTTTGTTTTAATTATTTTAAAAAGAGTGTAAAAGTCCGGAGATATTTTTTCCAAGTATCATAACGTGTATTTACTGACTTAAGTAAAAGGCGAGGCATTAGAATTCAACGGATATTTATTAAACTCTCGGTATACGTTGAGCTACCAAGCGTGTAACAATTGTATTGTTATCGAATTTATAAATATTACGAACGCAGCATTAGCAACGAGCTATTTCTTTAATAAATACATATATACTTGCTATAATTTTTCTTTTCTTCCGCAGATGGAGAAGAAATTTGTATCTGAACAGAAATACAAATCTACTGCAGTTTAATGATAAATAAATGCACAGTGACGATGCAGCTTTAGAATAAAGTGCATACAGATGCACATTGAATTGCAGTATGTATGAACTGATTTACCTTACTATACAGAAATCATAGTCAAGCACATTTGCTGGCAATGTGAGGCAGTGAATGCAGATATATTTCACTGGAGAATAAATACATTCAATTGCATTGCATTCATGGAAATCTTGAGCACTTTCTTTTCCATTTGTTAACCATTATGAATTCACCTACAGGATACAGATTAATATCAATTTTAAGTGCATTCATATATATATATATATATATATATAGATCCTGTACACGTGCTGTTTCTACGAGAATATTGATATTACTGACTGGTATTAGAGTATGTCTATCTATAGACAAACTCGAGTATTGTAAAGGATATTATTATGCTAGAAATTAGCATCTTTCAACCTAGCCGGTGTAAAGCTGTAGATCGATGCACTATTGTCTGCTAACTGGACAACGATTCTTTTTTTTACACGAGTAATAGCTCCTTGTTCTACTCAACACTGGGACATTCTATTCTGACAACGTATTCTGTATTGTGTCGATCTACTGAGCTTGACACAGAGGCCAAGGCCAATCAACAAGGATATAGCTATTATTATTATTATTTGATTCTACGCATTTTTAATGATTTTTTTTTAAATAATATTAAAAAATAAATAAAAATTAAAAGACTTCATGAAAAAAAAGTTTCAGTAAACAAAATTGTTTTTTTTTGAGCATCTAGAATATAGTATGAGAAATTATGGAGTAAATTGGAAGGGGTCAGGGTTGAACGCTTACTGAGTTGACCAAGGATAATAAATAAATGATTTAAAAATGAAAAAAGTTGTATGTTTTAATAGCGACCTTGAAATATTTATCCGTCGCTTTCTACATATGTTTGAACGCAGAGAATTTCAGTCACAATTATAATAAATTAAAAAACGAGAATAATAGAATTTCTTGTAATACACGTACCAACGAAACAGCCACAAATAACCAGGTTTATATTCTTCTTTAGTGATTTAACTCCGGAGCAGAAGTCCTAAAAGTCATTGAGGGTGTAATTTGCAACGGTTCGTTATAAAAAAAAATTAAAAAAAAGAAATTGGCTTAAATACAATTTTTCACTAGCAATGTTAAGAAGTGCGCTCACGGGCAAATTTCGGTCTGACTTCCACGGGTGTTGCTCCGCGATAAATAAGCCTCCCGTGTGCGATAGTTTCAAACTCGGTTAGGAAGTCAGGGCAAGCTCGTAATTCAGCGACAGGGCCCGCGTATAGGACAGTTTAAAAAAAAAACGAATTGGAAAAAATTTCAGATAACTCAACGTTTGGTCAACTATAACTATACATACTTTCGCCTATTGAGATGCGGATAAGACACACACAAACTTGTTGTGCAATTATCCTTGTCGTATTTCATCCCCGCAGCTCTGGTGTGTCACACAGCGCACGCACACACACACGCCCCTTATGGAGCACAGTGCAACGTTTTGCACGTTCAAAATATCGTAAAACCACACGAAACACGCTCTCCTCTCTAAGAGGAAGACGGAAATCGTTAAAGCTTGAGTTACGTAGCTGAATATACATGCGCGCCGCCGATCTATCCGGTCGCTGTCCGAAGAGCGAAATCTCTTTTCACTTTATTTAAACTCGATAACTCGTTTTTTTCTTTTCTTTTCTTTTCTTTTCTTTTCTTATTCATTAGCAAATTCAAATAAAAAAATTATCGTTGCTTCGAATCTTGAGATATCTCATAATTATAACTCATTATAGATTGACTCCTCATTTTCAGAACGCGAAAAGATTCTTGAAAATCGGTTTAATAACCCGATACAGCCCGGAGGTAATCTTAAAAATGTGATTTACGACTGAATTATCGAGCGTAAACTTGGCGCGCAATTCGTGCAAAGTGCTTCATCTAAAAAAAAAAAAAAGAACAAACCATAAAGAAGAATAAGAGCGGTAAAAATACGTGTGCCAAATTATCCCTTTCAATCGTGTATACATTTTTTTACATTTTTTTTCTTTTTTTTTTCACATCACTCAAATTCTTTATGAAGAAAATATTTCATATTTTACGTCAACTAAAATTTTAAAAATCATAATTTGTCTTTAGAATGAGCAATTCTCGATGAGTTACGAGACAAGAATTCTCAATTCGAGAGAACTGGTAATGTCTTGGTTACCTTAAATCGCTGTTAGCACGTCAGATAAATAAATGACGTGAGAAAGTCTGCGAAGGGTTAATTATTATTACATTAAGCTATCGCACTGTGGATGCACGCGTTATCTGTATACACACGTGTGTAAAGAAATGGAAATTTAAGGCAATTGCTCTTCTTTGACACGCGATCCCAAAAGACGGTGGGCGCTCTCTGTAATTTATTGTAAGTAAATGTGTCCACAGGAGCGCCGATTCGATTATCGGGCCTACCAGACTCCTTCCTCGAAAGCCTCCGATAACATCTGGTTCCGTACCCCACACTCATCGGGCAATGTTAACCTCTTAATTAAGTGCTTCGAGCACTCGCCAATACTCTCATTTGACATTTTAATAAGTGGAACCCAGACGTGTGATTTGAAAGATTTTGAAAGATTTTGAAATATTTTGAAAGATTTTTCAAGATTTTCAAGATTTTTAAGATTTTCAAGATTTTCAAGATTTTCAAGATTTTTAAGATTTTTAAGATTTTTAAGATTTTTAAGATTTTTAAGATTTTTAAGATTTTTAAGATTTTCAAGATTTTAAAGATTGTTAAGATTTTAAAGATTTTAAAGATTTTAAAGATTGTTAAGATTTTTAAGATTTTTAAAGATTTTAAAGATTGTTAAGATTTTTAAGATTTTTAAAGATTTTTAAAGATTTTTAAAGATTTTTAAAGATTTTTAAAGATTTTTAAAGATTTTCAAGATTTTCAAGATTTTCAAGATTTTCAAGATTTTCAAGATTTTCAAGATTTTCAAGATTTTCAAGATTTTCAAGATTTTCAAGATTTTCAAGATTTTCAAAATTTTCAAGATTTTCAAGATTTTCAAGATTTTCAAGATTTTCAAGATTTTCAAGATTTTCAAGATTTTCAAGATTTTCAAGATTTTCAAGATTTTCAAGATTTTCAAGATTTTCAAGATTTTCAAGATTTTCAAGATTTTCAAGATTTTCAAGATTTTCAAGATTTTCAAGATTTTCAAGATTTTCAAGATTTTCAAGATTTTCAAGATTTTCAAGATTTTCAAGATTTTCAAGATTTTTAAGATTTTTAAGATTTTTAAGACTTTTAAGATTTTAAAGATTTTAAAGATTTTAAAGATTTTAAAGATTTTTAAGACTTTTAAGATTTTAAAGATTTTAAAAATTTTAAAGATTTTAAAGATTTTAAAGATTTTAAAGATTTTAAAGATTTTAAAGATTTTAAAGATTTTAAAGATTTTAAAGATTTTAAAGATTTTAAAGATTTTAAAGATTTTAAAGATTTTAAAGACTTTTAAGATTTTTAAGATTTTCAATGTATTATTATTATTATTATTACCAAATGACAACTGAACAGTTATGTTTTGCGTAAGAAGTTCATATTTGGCGATCTGTCAAAGCTCATTGCAGCGTGTTTATTCGCGCATTGATTACTTATCAGAAAACTGACTAAGTGAAGATCAATGTTAAATTTGATATGCCATCAGGTTATCACGAAAACCCGAAAGTGCATGTCATCGAGGTAGTCCAAGCTCGTGAATTATTTATTAACTAAAAAAAAAAAGAAAAAAAAAAAGCCAAATTACGAAATGTATGCAGAAACTCCGAATGGAATTTAAAGTTGCATCCAGTTTCACGGAACTGCCTGTGGACGAGTAATTTACGCGTTTATTAACCGGCGTTACGATGTCTCATTCGGCTCATGAGGAATGAATGTATTTGGTTGTGCCAACGAGAGCTCGATAAATCAATGCCAAAACGGAAGTTCGATTATCGCTTTATACGTTTGACGAAGCGTATTTTTTCGATGGTAGTCATATGCAGAGTGTTAAACTGTTGAGTAATCGTCCTTCTATATATACATATATATTGTACTTTAATCCTGGTCCTTGTAGCGGCTTCGTGAAAGCAGTCAAGAGAGAAGAATGACACCAATTACGTGGTTGTACATAGGTACACACCACGTAATGTCCTTTTGGCATTCGGACGAATCGTCCACTTTTGCAATATCGCCCAAAGGAACTTTTCATCCAAACGAAAATGCTCTCCGAGTGACATCGTAAATTTTGTTCTCTCTTATCTCGCAATCACAATTAACGTATGATACAAAAATGTTTATTCCCGACCACGCTGTAAAGTCCACATTACATACCTGCGAGGCGGGTGGAAAGTGACCGATTATAACCCAGCGGGCAATAAAGTGAGGCAGCGGGCAATAATGTAGAACATTATTGTATTATTGTAGAACATTATAATGTAGAACATTATTGCCCGCTGCCTCACTTTATTGCCCGCTGGGTTATAATCGGTCACTTTCCACCCACCTCGCAGGTATGCAATAAAAAACTTTATAACGTGGTCGGGAATAAAATAACGTATGCTACTCGGGAGGAACGTGTTTTTCACCTCGTGTGATAAACACGCACTTTCCTCCCTTGTGGCATAATGTACTAAAAATTGTATTATTGAAAAAACAGCAAAACTGAACTTAATCCACTCCGCAATATTGTAGTCTTAGAACAGTCCGATACTATATCGATTTTAATTTTTGATAGATATGTTTTCACATCCAAAATATTGGATTACTTTGATAACCAGAATTAGCAATTTCGACAGACATGAAAAAAGTGACATGAAGATTGCCAGCATTGTCAAATTGTCGAGGTGCTGAAATCGAGCTCGGGAAGCGGAGCTTCGGACTTCCGGCGAAAATGACTCAACGACGATTTTTCATCGGCAGACGAAAATTTTCGCAGCTCTCGCTGCGAAATCAAGGAAGTGAGTCGTTGGCACGAGGTGAATGCTTGGCTTGATGTCGCCGAATTAACGATCGTCCGGACAAAGGGAATGAGATTCGTATCTGGAAAGGAATCCTTGCTATTCTACAGTACGCATACTCTGCACCGAGACCTCGCTGCTTTTGCGTCTCATATCTTTCTCCTGGTTCTTTCTTAATCTCTCTTCTTGTACCCTCGAGAGTCACTTCCGGGTTACAAAGATTCCCAAAAGACATTTCATCGACTTTACCCAAAGTCAATAACAATAATAGCAATAATAAGAATAATAAGAATAATAAGAATAATAACATTAATAACAATAATAACTATAATAACGATAATAATAATAATAACAATTCCTTTGTTTTTTTTTTTTTTCAAAATATTTGTTCCTGTCATTAATTTTATTTTCTATTTTCTAATAAATAGCAATTTTATTGGAATAAAACATTTAATTAGTTAGAAAATTGCAACATCCTCGATGGCGCAATATTTGCAATTTAGAGCAATGCTGCCAAGTCCATGAATCTTATATAAATTCGTCATTAATAACAATAAGCGTAATACGAAAATGAGCAAATTGAAGTTTTGCAAAAATACATAGCTCGAGGCTGTTGGTACAGGTAATAGAAAAGTACAGTGTAGAAAGCGACACCGTATCTTACATACGGTTCATTTCATGTGTATATGTAAGTTTTTATTCCTCTGAAGAATCCACTCATCAATCTTCGGGTCTCTTTGGCATTCGAGACGCGCTCTGTCATATCTGGCCAACTTTTTGAACAGCGTGTATAGAAAGGCAAACAATGTATTAGCGATAATGAATGATCGATGAAACCGACGATCATCGGTTTTCTTTCATTCTGTATTTCATTTTTTTGGTCTTGGCTACTGTTGTTTTAAACTTTAAAAGTTTGTTTTATTTTTTATCTGTAATTAAAAATCGAATAAAAAATCCCACGTGTTTTTTTTTTGTTAGTAATAATGTTTACATGATGAAAAAAAATTCAACATCTGAATATACAAAACAAAGTAGAATTTTCCATTTTTTAGATATTTTATTATTTAAAAAAAAATCGCCTTCTTGTCTAATATTAATATTATATTGAAGACACTAAATAAAATATGCATCTATTTATACAACAATTCTGTAACTACAGCGAATTAAAAAAAAAAATTGTAAAATTATGTGTTAAAAAGAAAAACGTCCGAATTTTTCGAATTTACATGAATAAAAGTGCGAAATTAGAAATGAAAAAAAAGGGATTAAAGAAAATAATTATATTCAATAAAAAAAATAGCACAATATGTCTTTTTTTAAATTTGCAAATTTCTCGAATCTGCATTATTTTGCAACAGGAAATATAACAAATATTTCTCCGTTAAAATGACGGAAAATATTATTCTAACAGAAAATGTCAAAAATACTTTTCGGTGATACACAACACTTTTGACACATTTTATTATTTTTTTTTTAAACTAAAAAATGAGAAAAAATTATGCGTAACTAAGAGAAAATTTCTGTGTAGGTTTTTGGCATGAAAATTTCTGGCAAAACCACAAGAATTATCTATGAAAATTTGGACTGTCCGCAAGTTTGTCTATCGAATAGAAGTGAGTGGCCTCTCGCAGTTATACTCGCGTCAGTAGACACGAGTGAGAGGATATCTCTCGTGGTGCGCGAGTATGTAAGCATATATAGATGGCAACGGGGGCAGAGCGTGGTTTGCCAAGCTGGAATTTAAATGAGGCTGCTGCTGCTGCTGTTGCTGCTGCTGCTGCTGCTGGTTACCGGTGAGCGTCAATTAATAATTCAGTGAACGGAACTGGACCATGAGACGCGCGCCCGTGTAGCTCGTGTTTCTCGGGGTTGCTGGTATGGTTGGGTTGGCTGGGTTGGTTCAGTTCGTTGGTACACACTTTTACTGACACCGGGCGCGTGAGCCAGACCAAGTTTCTATCTCTTTTTCGCTCCACACAACCAACCAACCACCACCACCACCACCATTTATCGGCCTCTACTGCGAACCTCCAGTCAGGCTCGTGAGCCTCGTCCCGTTTTATAGTATATATATGTACATATTATTATACACCATATCTCGTGCATGGTACGAGACTGACTCTACGACTCAACTATGCCAAATTATGATAATATTTCCACTGCTAGTTCGTTCAAAGACAAGTTTTACTCTTGGCTCTTGGTTGTAATTGAAGGGGGGAGCGGTAACAATTTTTTTGGATTTTTTTTTTTCACACACTAGCTTATATGCATTATTTGCGGATTAGATGATATCTCGTGATTTATAGAATTGGATTATTTTTCTATTTTATTGCCTCGGAGAGGAGGCTTTGTTTTCGTGAAAAAAAATTTGTTCGAGATTTTTATGTCAGGACACTCGGAATGGTACAAAACGTTGGGAAATGTGTTTTAGAAAAAATGTGCGTGTGCGTGACAAATTTGGTAAATGGGTTCGAATTTTGGAGCAATTTGAATTTTTTATTTTAACAAATTATAGTTGGGAAAAATTTTATAAATGCGGACTAGAGTTATCGACACGTGTACATTTTGGTTCCTCATAGAGGAAGTTTTTTTTTACGAGATTTTCATGTCAGTATACTCAGAATGGTCCAAAACGTCGAGAAAAGGGATTTAGAAAAAATGTCCGTAAGTATGTGCGTGTGCAGGACTTTGAAAATTCAATCGCCTCTCACTCGGTAACCGTTTGAGCGATCAAGCTCAGATTTGGCACGCAAGTAGAGTATTTGTCCCGCGTTGAATGTTGCGATTTTTTACACATGGTCATTAAGATTTTATGTAGTTCTTAATTTGTTGAAAAAAGGGCGTGGTCGCTCTAAGTTTCGTAAAAGTTCGCCGATTTAGCGAAATAGTTCTTCATAACTGGAGATACGTTCAATGTTGTTTGGCATAGAATTTCGATGAAATCGGTAAAGCGGTTCGGATTTTACGACATTTTGAAATTTGCGGAATTTTTTTGAAAATTCTATAACTCGAGAACGGTTCCAGTAACTAATCTAAAATTTTGCGTAAAACTTAAATGGAGTGTGTCAATGTTTAATACCAAATATAGAAAAAATCGATAAAGTAGTTCAGATTTTGTAGAAATTCGCATTTTTGCAATTTTTTATAAAATGCTATAACTCGAGAACGCTTCAAGTATCTGATGTAAAATTTTGCATAAAAGTACAATAAAATGTATCGATGTTTAATATTAAATTTAGCCGAAATCGACGAATGTAGTTGAGATTTTGTCGAAATTTGTATTTTCGTGATATAAAAAAAAAAAAGATACTATAACTCCAGAACGGTTCAAGCAACTGATCTACATTTTCTGCATAAAACTTAAATAGAGTGAGTCAATGTGTATGACCGTAGAACCGGGTTCCAGTACAAATTTCACGCAATTCGGTCAAGCGGTTAAAATTTTGTGGCATTTTGAAAAATGTCGGTCGGGCAGTAGCTCTCGCAAATTACGGGATAATTTATTTTCTAGTGAAAAAGAAGTAAAACAAGGCTGCAAAGTAGAAATTTGCAAATTGCTTCCTCATTTTTTCACTTTTTACGAAGCTTCCTCTATGAGCAAGCCAAAATTGTTCATCGTACTTCCTCATAGAGGTACCTTCGTAAAAAGTGTGCAAAATGAGGAAGCAATTTGCAAAGTTCGACTTTGCAGCCTTTTTTTATTGCATTGCTTAGTTAATTAATTATTCGAATTTTGATCATCAACCGATTCTTCACGATTCTTCCTCTGTGAGGAAGAATTGTGACTTTGCGAAAAATCAAAATTAATGAGGAAGCAACATGGAAAGTTCTACTTTGCAACTTTTTTCTAATAGTACACCTGACGCATGCTGTATCATCGCTGTGAGTATTGAACAAAATGGAATCGAGCTGCTATTAGCTCGTGCCTCGGTGTTTCAGGTAACAGTTAGAGCTACAAGTTGTTGCTTCTTTTCCTGTCATCCACAATAAGCTCGATCACCCGCTGGGCTTGCTTGCGCTCCTAATTAGCCGCTCGCTACCTGATTAACCGGGATGGACAGCAAAATTCTCCACGTCACTACAATACTAACTAGATCGTGCGGATTTTTCCAACGGCGTCTTTTTTTCTTCTTTTTTCTTCTATACATCCCCCGTCTCGTTCTCAGCCACTGTAACCCATGAAATCCTTCTACGGTTGTGCACGCTGTATTTTTCTTCATCTCGGTAACTCCGATCGTGCTGAAATTATCGATTTTCCCGGTTCGCCGATCTTGTTGGAATCCGCTCAATTATGTAATTGTGTCGGGAAGCTACGGTCTTGTGCAATTAAACATGTTTAAGCAACGTCATTAATTTTTCTATTTTTTTTTTTTTTTTCATTCCGTAGCCGAAGGATTTTGTGGAAATAATAAAAGTACCATTATATGATCGTGATTCGAATATTAAAGTTGAATTTTCATTTAACGCGATATTTATAGCGTCCTGTTTCTTAGCAGAATGTATTTTTGTTGAATTACAGGCAAATGTGGTTTTTATAAGTTTTCCAAAAAATCTGGAAAAAATGTTCTGCTTCTGTTTTTGCACACATCCCGATTGGACACAGTTCGTTTGGACACATATTATTGGACACAAGCCCGACTGGACACATCAAGATTGGACACATAGTATTGGACACAAGCCCGTTTGGACACAATCCCGATTGGACACATGCCCAATTAGACACAAACCCAAGTGGACACATGTCCGATTGGACACAAACCCAATAGGACACATGCCCGATTGGACACAAGCCCGATTGAACGGATCCTGGACAAAAAACTCCGGAAAAAAGGGGGATAAAAAATAAAGAGAACACCTAATCTAAAAGAACCCTAAACGAAGAATCAGGATTTTTTGTCCGTCTACCCGATTGAACACAAACCCGTACCAAAGTACCAAAGTTATCCTGAAGCCGAAATACTTCATAATCGATATGACGTCTCGGACATCGAATCGAGCTAGTGTTCGAGTTGTTTTTAGACGAATTGTATTTAGACGAATTGTTTTTAGACGAATTGTGTTTAGACGAATTGTTTTTAGACGAATTGTGTTTAGACGAATTGGTTTTAGACGAATTGTTTTTAGACGAATTGTTTTAGACGAATTGTTTTTAGACGAATTGTTTTTAGACGAATTGTTTTAGACGCATTTTCCGCAGACGCTTTTCCACGTGTAGATTGTAATTTGTATTCCTTAAAAAAAGCTAATAGTTGGTAAGTCAATTAAGAGGAATATGTAGATTTATGCCAAATTTGTTTTTGTGAATAAACACGCGCGGAAAATTCGAAAACGCGCATAGACGAATAAATCGAGCTCTGAGTTATCACCAAAATCGGATTACCATCTCGGAAGTTTCTATACATGATTATAAGTCAGCACGAACCTCGTGATTATGTACAATTAAAGGTTTAATTAATTTCCGGAAGCATATGATTATATTCGTATGTTATTTACATGTAAATTCGGTTACAGTCTTTCACATCACAACAGATATACTTTTCTTTTTCATTATCTTTTGCTTTAATGTGGAAGTGTGCTTCGGAAATGGGCGGTGAGGTTAATTGTTGGAAGAGCAATTTAAACGTTTCGGCTCTTGATCGGAGCCCTCTTCAGTATTTTATTAGTCCTGTCTGTATTAATGTAGACTAGTCGTTTTTTTATATATCATGGTAGCTATTTTTGTGTATAAAAAAGCTCTTAATATTTTTTTGTGGCCGATCAGAACATTAGATCTGATTTTTTGGAGACTTTTTCAACAGCTTATGATGGTTTCTTATCACTTTTAAAAATTTTGATCCGAAGAGCCGAAACGATTCCCGAGTTGTAATTTAGACCCTCCATTCACCCTAAATGTAGGGTGAATGGAGAGGCTAAATGAAAAAAAAGTGGAATTTTTTTGGAGACTTTTTTGACAGTTTATGATGATTTCTTATCACTTTTAAAAGTTTGGATCCGAAGAGCCAAAACTTTCCCGAGTTGTAATTTAAACCCTCCATTCACCCTAAATTTAGGGTAAGCCGAGTGCCATAACCATCCGCAAGGCCTCCGGAAATGGCATTTGTTTTCCAATTGGAGTGAACGAAGAGTATCACGGAGTGAAATTTTTTATATTTGAACCTGTGATTAGCTTCTGCGGAGTGAGACGAGGTTTCTAGACCCTCCGGTAAACCTTTGAAATTGGAATTTTTACCCATTTGAAGTCAATGGAGAGTATTTGGAGGTTCTACATTTTAATTGCTCCTCCAACAATTAACCTGACCGCCTAATGTCGAAGCACACTTCCCATTCTTACGGCCACTTCATCATCATATATGCTTTTAGCTTTTTATTTCTTTAATATAACAGAAGTTAGACATAAACTACAATTTAATTGATGGCAGTGAACTTAAAAATGAACTTCAAGATTTACAGTTAGCTGACGTGAAATAAATTTCGAAAAGAATTTCTTAAGTACTTTCTCTGCGATTTACTGGTCGAAATGCTTCGCTCGAAGGTGAGGATATTATATGTCCGTGTTACCTAAGCCATGACGTCTGATAAAGCATATGACAAAACCCGTGCGTGAATCAAGTGTTCCACATTCGTGTCAAGCTGCGACTCGGCTCAAGAGTTTCGTTTGCAGGAATTTAAGCGGCGAAAAAGTGTCGATGCGGTCGATATTCCATCTGGAACTAATTTCCCTGGGGACTTTGGATCGCACTGAGAAATGGTTGTTAAACGGTTTTACGCGTCAAGCCCAAGGATTCGTATTTTAACGAAGAAAGCCCCCCCCCCCCCCCCCCCGAGCTATAAATTGGAAAACTAAAAACAAAAATTGGATTCATTTACTGTAATCAGGAATTAAGTGAAATGAACAAACTATTTTTAATAGTTTTACTTTAATGGTAATGATAATTTATAAGTCGGGCAAAACAATTTTTCATGTCAACAAAACATCCTTGCATTTCTTCAGGATGTTGGTCTAGTTGAAGAAAAAACGTAGGAATTTTTTCAGATTTTTTTATTGCATATTCCAGACATTGAAAATCGTTGAACATAATCATTGGTTATTTTTTAACGCCAATACTACGGCTCACAAAAAAAAATCACAACAACATCAAATTTTGGATTTTCAACGTACTTTCCAACAACATTTTTTGGAAAATTCTCCGATTTCATTTTATGCTATTTTTCAATCAAACAAAGTTGCCACTTCTTTCCCCTCCGAAACGCGCATTCAGAAATTTTTAGTAGCTGGAATATGCAATCAAAAAATCTGAAAAAATTCCTACGTTTTTTCTTCAACCGGGCCAATATCCTGAATAAATTTGAGGACGTTTTGGACCGTTCTCAACCGCGTGAATTTTGAAGGTTGATCGAGGTTAGAGAAAAGCAGAGTAGCAACGTGAGAGCCAGTTAGAGGTAAAAACAGAGAGAAAGAATCAGCGAGGAGAGGCAGAAGTAGAGTATCATATATTATTTAATGTATAATTGTGATGTAAAATTGATCAAAGACGCGGTATAGAGTTTCGTTATACTTTTACAGCAAAATTAAAATGCAATATTAAAATTAAAGTATTTTCAAGATTTTTAATATAACATAAATTAATTATTCGTCACACCTGAGTGTCAAATTAAATATATCATTTAATGCAGGTAAACTTTCAGTACAGGTACGTTAAATTTCGTGTAATTTTTTTTTCTTACGGCAGATAATAGGCTCGGACTCTATTTAAAAAAAAGCGTAAATTAATTTTTGGGACTGGAAGCTTTTATGCATAGACTGGCATACAAAATTTGATCTACAATGGTGATGTAAAATTCATGCAATTTTACAGCAAAATCAATTTACATTATTAAAATTAAATGATACTTTCAAGCTTTTTAATGTATACCGTAAAAAATTATACGTCACACTTGTGTATCAAATTCAGTATGCCATTTTATGTGGATAAACTTTCAGTAGAGGAACATTAAAATTCATGCAATTTTCAAAAATAATAGACGTATAGCCAGAGGAAGAGGCAGACACATAATGGTAGAGGAATGAGGTGGCTGAGGCAGAGATAAATAAATTTAATAAAATTGTGTATATAATATTAATCAATTAATTAAATAATAAATCAATGAAAGTTTTTAGGCATTAAAAGGTAAATAATAATAATAAATCCTCAGATGCAAAGAAAAATGTAATAAGACAATGTAAACCGAACCGAGTGAAATATAAAAAAATAAATGTGTTAACGAAACAAATTGATATGAACGGCGCGTATTCGCGCAAGAAATTATCAAGAAATAATGAATCTCGTGAAGGATTACATTTTTCTTAAATGTAATTAATGAGCCAATCGTCATTTCGATAGATTGAAATAGCACGTTGTAATAACCTGCGTATTCGATAGTTGGATTATTGGAACTCGTGTTCGGGAATCCCGACGGGCAGTTCAATCGATTATTGGAAAATGAGAAAACTCGTTTTTAATTTAGCAAATAATGCGTTCCAAGCGCAATTTATCCGTCTTTCTCGTTGACCAGCGAAGTAAATCGTGAGTTGATTATAAATTGCGTCGAAATGAGTGAAATGACAAACACAAAAAAAAAACGTCGATTGGCTCGTGCTAGCTCTCGAACTAGTGCGCCGGATTCTTTATGAGTCCCATTGATACGTCTTTGTGAAATGCGGTGGAGCGAGCGCGCTTTGGCTTTACTTAGAGTATACTTATAGAGTACACGTGTAATAAGTGCCAAGCTCGACGCTCGTCACGAGTAGTTGAATCGTCTCTGGGGGCCGGGCTCGAGCAGAAAATGCCACACAATCGAACCCTCAACGCATATGCATACATATGGGGCATTCCAAGCCTCTTGATCATCGGCCTGAACCCCTCTGAATCAGTTTCCGAATTTTTTTCCGCATGTTTTGGTCCAAAAAACAAAAGGCTATTTTTTTCAGATTTTTGTCACCTGTTTTGTCCTATAAAATAATTTTTTTTTCATAAGTTTTGAGACAATTAATTTCGACCAGATTTAAATAGAATAATTTTTTTTCTAATTGAAATGGCTTTTTTCGATTTTATTTTAATTATTGAGTGAATTTTCAGCGTTTTAATCTCAAAATGTGGGACTCTTTTTTTTACCACATGTTTTAATTTAATTTTTTTTTCCTATGAATGAAATTTTTTAATTTTCGAAATTTGGAAAAAAAAATATTTCTTTCCATTCCAAGTTGACTTGTAATGCCCCATATATATGCACACACACTACACTATTATGTACACTATTCAGTATTCGATGAGGTAATAAACTGAGCAACGACCGGGTGTACAACGCGGAAGTATCAAACGTGTCCCTTCTACATGCATACAACTTATAGAATACAGTGCATATTTCCTATTGGATTTAAATATCGAGGTTTAAATATACAGAAATCCTAAAATAAACCATCAAAAGAGAAGTGAATTTTTTTTTACATTTAAAAATAATTTTTTTCCAAAACGGTTACATTTTCTTTTTTCACCTTCCAAAAAAAAAAAAGAGACTACGAGTTTTAGTTTAAAAAATAAGAGTACACAAAAATGATTAATGAAACGCCAAACAGGATTCATTTTATGTAAAATTTATTGTAATTTTTATAAAAATGATAAATATTATTAATCCTGGCTTTGTCAACATTATACTTTGTCTTTTTGCCATAAAATGTTTACTTTACTTTAAAAATAAATTAACGATCTTTTTTTTTTTGTAAGTTAGTAAAGAAATTTGTTACTTATTTAACGAAATATATTTTCCCAAAACCTGTCACGCCGATTTTACGAAATTATGGTTAACGACATAAAGTGTAATTTTCGTGAAATTCCGAAAAAGAGAAAATTACAGGGTAACGAAAGTCATCGAAATGGAAAAGATTCGTGGAAAGAAATTGACCTCTTTCGTGTCACCGAAATTGTTCGGATTGCTGCAATTCGGAGGGCCATTATTTTATTTTATATTCGTATATGTACCTTAATGCTGTATTTCCATCGTATCGAGTTAACGAGCTGTTTTTTTTTATTTATTTTTTTTTTTTACACTGCTATAGCTGCCCACTTGTATACATTTCTCGCACGTGAAACAGAAATTTCTTCTATATTTTTTATGCACGCTTGTATAAAATCGTCGGATAATTATCAGAGCATAAAGTTTCTGGTCTCGTGCCGGAAAATACACGAACTGAGACCGATATTAGCGAGGCAAAGGGAGGCACACAGCTAGATTTATTTTCTGGAAGAGAAAAAAGAAAAAAAAAAGAGCCGGCGCAGCCGTCGGAAGAGCAAAAGAAGAACATATCTGACGACTGATGCTATATAAGCTCTATAAGGTAAGAAGGATCACGGCTTTTACGATCGATACACCGAGTTTCCGGCAGGACAAGTAATTTAAGAAACATTGAGGGCGCACATGCCATTCTCGAAGTGATTGCATAACTCAGAGGGGAGTTTGAAGCGATCATTGGTGCGCTCGCGCATCGAGGCGCACGCTCGACAGGCTAATGAAACCAATTACACGCACAGCCGAACCCTATCAGCGGATAAATCTCGGTAACCGCTAATAAATCTTCGGATAATTCCCGATCTTCCAATTTCTAATTACTTTCGACGCGGTAAAACCGCGCGTCAATCTTTATTTCTGGTATCTAACGCTCTGATAGATGAATCCACACTTCGTTTATATTTGTCGCTTGTGATAACGATCACGAACACTTTATGCAACGATTTTCAACGATACACACTTCAAGTATTTTTATCCGCTGGTATTTGAAGAGCCAGAAAGCGCCGGCTCATCGTTTTGTCTCGAAACTTTGAATTCGGCAACGGAATCGAATATTCGATGAATTCCAAGACGGAGAAAAATGTTTTCACGAAAATCGAAAAGGCAGCTCGTCAAGTTTTGAAAATTTGTTGCCGGAATTTTCGTTGACTTTTTTTGGGCCGAATTGCTCATAAGATGAAAAATTCGCTTTACCGATTTCATCGGAATTCAATACCAAACGACATTGAACCTGTCTTCAGGCTTTTTAGCTAGCACGTCGAACTTTTACGAAAGTTAGAGCGACAACGTAATTGTTTCGAAAAAATTTTAAAAAAATGTCATGAAAACAAAGCTTCCTCTATGAGGAAGCAAAAAGATCGGTTAAGCTTCCGTCTAATGCAGAAGCAAGAAGTTGCAACACTTTCGATATGATGATCGATTCCGCATTTGGATCGATCCCCGCACGTTGAATTACATAACCGGGTAGAGATTGGTGATGGCAAAGCTGCTCGGTATTCGCATACGCCTACGACAGTGAGTAGCACAGGGTTTGCCATACAAGCTGCAAGTGGCACGTAGAGTGCGTACAGTGTGTTGTACAAGCACTAATGGTGTAGGATCGACCGCGGAAACTCTCCATCCGCCTTATTCAGTTATCGAATAGGCAATCGAACGGAACGTGCATCCGCAAAAACTCCCGAAGAAAGCATTTCACCTCTCGAGAGTATGTACCTTTTTTTTTCTCCTCTTCCCCATAATTTACATTCGCACAAGATTAATGCAGGAAATTAGTAATTGTGCCGTTAATTGCTCATGATGATTGTCGATTGGAAGTCGAATGAAAATTGGCGTGAAATTGAACAATCGTTTCAAACGATTTATGAAAAACTATAATAGAGAGTTTAAATTAATCCAACACAGTCTAAGAAAAGCATCTTTGAACGAACGACAACTTTCTGCATTTGTCACGAATTAATGACTGAAAAATTGAGTGAAACGATTACACCGCTATCGGTAATAAATAATTGCCATTTAGTTTGATGGACTAATATTTTTCGGCGATGTTGCCTTCAAGTGTAATCCGAAATATTTTGTTTAACTCGTTTTCACGAGCATTCCTAAAATTGCGTGAGTGAGTGAAGAGCACGAATAAATCGTGCGGGAGCCAGTTGCCGATTTGCATTGGTTACGCTTACTGCTTTAATGGATTCCTTCTCGATTTCTAAGCCAACATGCGGTCCCCACAGGAACCGAACGGCGAACTCGAGCAAGCCACTTACTCGAGTTCGTGTTCGAGTGCCTTGGCTGGCTTCAGCTTCCTTCCCCCTCCTTTACTTACAATGTCAACGAAAAATGTCATCCTAATAAATGGAATTAGAGAGAAGAAAAGAAAATCTAAATAAATCTTATCGTCAATTATCGTGTTGCCATCTCTCACCATTGCCATGAAATTGAGACAAAAGAGATATCGAGATGTTAGAAAGTTTTATTCGGTTTACACGCTACGCATTTAATGGTACATATGTATACAGAAAAGACTGTTACTTTCTTTAGCTGTGTGTTGAGCGTTGCTATATAGACGTGTGTTTAAGTAGGCAACACATGGACTTATTACACTTGAAACCACAAGGCAGCTTAGCTATTTATAACGCGAAGGTATTTACGCGAAAAAATAATAAAACGTACGCTCGGTTTGTCTAGGTACTCGACGAGTGAAAGGTGTGCGTATGCGCAGTAATTTATTTTAGACGGGCCAGCCAATGATTCGTGAAATATAATTTGTACCTGAATAACTTGAAGCCTTTGCATTACACTATAATATACTACACCGAGTACTTTTGATATACGTGCAGCTGGATAAACCTACGGATTAGCAACGTTTATATGTCTATATATATTTTTGGTATGTGTGTGTGAGTGTGTGTGTATGAGTGCATATGGGTATTATAGTCGTAGGCATCTCTCGTTTCACCGATAAATACCGAGAGCGCTCGGCTCATTGCCAAGGTGTTCTACTGGCCAAGACCCTCACTTTTCTTTTCCATCTTTCTTCACACCTCCCGTAGACTATCGCGATGTCATCATATCTTTCAGTCTCGAGTTGAATCGCGGCGAAAACATTTATGGGAAATAAGTGCGGAGTCAAAATGAAAGTTGATTTTTTTTTGCATATGATGCATTCTTTATCAACTGGGCCCCCAATGTGCCAATTCTGGTATATACTGCCAAAGTTACGAATACGGTTCAGTGTATTAAAATGTAATTGGATGCCAAGTGTAGTTTGGCTGTGATCTTGTAGTACTTTTCAATCATTGGCTCCATACAGCGCCAGTTCTGGGTGTTGGTACTTCGAGGATCACATAGACGGCACTCAGCCTGGAATTGTTTGTACTGCGCGCGGACTTGGCTGATACTCGTCTTATTATCGGCAAGCATACTTTGCCAATATCAGCCTGATGCGCAGTTGAGTACTGGGAGAATACTGACCCGATAGCTGTGATATGTACTGAGTGAACATTATTGCTGGAACGCCGCCAATAGGCGTCCGAGTACGGGGCGCAGACTACGCTAAAGCTGGTCTTATTATCGGCGAGCAAACTTTGCCAGTACCAACCTGGTATGCGAGCCAGTGTTGCACGGAGAAAATGGTGCAGTTGGAGGAACCACGGAATTGACACGTGCCAACCAACATTGCATGGTAGAATATGGCATTAGCAAATTGTTATGCGTCAGAACCAACTGATTGGTAACGCCAGCCAACCGATTGGTAACGCCAACCGACCGATTGGTAACGCCAACCGACCAATTGGTAACGCTAACCAACCGATTGGTAACGCCAACCGACCAATTAGTAACGCTAACCAACCGATTGGTCACCAACTGACCGATTGGTAACGCTAACCAACCGTTTGGTAACGCCAAACGACCGGTTGGTAACGCCAACCGACCAATTGGTAACGCCAAACGACCGATTGGTAACGCCAAACGACCGATTGGTAACGCCAAACGACCGATTGGTAACGCCAACCAACTGATTTGTCACCAACTGACCAATTGGTAACACCAACCAACCGATTGGTAACGCCAACCAACCGATTGGTTACCAACCGACCGATTAATAATGTCAACCAACCGATTGGCAATGCCAACCAAACTACATCTAACGCTCCAAGCATTTAAAGATTAGTTTTCTCAACTAACCCATTTTTTTCCATGTGCGGCCATTTATTATTTTATGGAGGGAAGCATTTCAATCAGCAGATTTACATTAGTTGCATCAATATTCTTCTACCAAAAGATATTAATCACAAACAATAAATAATTTTTCTTTACTTACCAAAAATAAGTTGTAAATTACTTGTTTCGGCGAAAAGCACTGCTTCATCCTCATATTATCGTACAAAGTGCACCACTAAAAAAAATATTTCTTCCACTTAAAGTGCCTATATAAATTTTTATTGATGCACTTTGATGTGTCCGAGGCGTTAAAGGGGTCGAAATAAAAAAAAAGGGTACATATGCTTTTGAATACAAAATTCAATTGGGTTCTTCGCATCGTTCATATTGCATCTAAGTTTCGTTTTATGCCGAGCAATTCCAAGATCATTGCCAAGGCAGTGCGGTGTGCAATTCGCCGCAAGACTATAAAACGTTTTGCATCAATCCACCAGAGTATTCACGCCTGCGCCATTACCTCGAATATATATACATATATATATATATATATATATATATGCATATTCTCTCACAAAGAAGCCGACCTGGATGCTTTCTTGCTCTTTTTCGCAAAACCCTTGCTGCGAGAACGTGAAATACGTGATGAGTTTATTATCGACAGGATTCCGAGTGGCACGTATCCGAGAAGTCGGCAATCGAAAATAAATGGAGAACAAAAAAAAATCAGTCAAATCACGAGTGCAATGGATCCTTCCACGTGTGCATGGACCGGTATTATCTTTTGTGGTACCGATATAACAGCATATGGATGGATCGAGATCAATCGAGCGGTGAAATCGAGCCCAGAAAATTGAGGCGAATCATTTTGTTAAACAAACAAAATCCAACCATCAAGAATTTGTTGCATTCGGAGATTCAGAGCCTCATTAGAAATTGATATCCGAAGAATTTAATTGTTTAATTTTACATTAGTAAAAAAAAAATAAACCTGCAATAATAAAATCAATAATGAATTAATGGAAAATATAATTACATTGCTTTCTTCATTACTTTGATTTTCGTGGCATCCTTCTATCAATTTTTATACAAAAACTGTCTTTTTTATCAAATAAATTATACAAAATTATTTACGGATTAAAAAATAGAGAAATCGATTTTACACAATGCTTCCTTCATCGAGGAAGCCAAAAATGATAAATAAACTTTCTCATACAGGTGGCTTTGTGAAATATCGAAATTAATGAGCAAGCAATGCGCAAAGTTTTGCTTTGGAACTTTTTGAAAAATAGAATTCAACAAAAAAAAAAATCTCATATCTTATATTATAATTAAATTCAAGTTTTCTAGTGACGGCCTAAGAAGATCGTGTTTACAGTGAAGAAAGTAGAGATTAATTAAGCGAGCATTGAGTCGACTCCCTTCTATTACTGCATATTGAGCAGCATTACTGCATATTGAACCATTGCAGTTTAAGCAATGAGTATAACAAGTACGTGATACAGATTAGCATGTTTCTGTCGCAAGTTTCACGATCGAAACACTCACGTTACGGCCCCACCGTTTGAATTAATTTCTGATTAGATGTACTAATTACTTTCCATCAGATGCCTCGATTAGAGACATAAAATATTGCACCTTACGTCTAGATTTATTGAGTGTTGTGTAAACCAACACATTCGATAACATTGCAAATGCTTTTTTCTTTTTTTTTTTTTCACGAGTGTAATATCACCAGGTTACGTCTTCTATTTGAGTCACACGTGACTCAAATAGAAAATCGTGATGTAGATGACGCAGATGATATTTATTCATCAACGTCACAATTTTGTCACTAAGACGTAACTAATTATTCAAGCAATACATAACGGTTTGATAATTCGAGGAAGAGTGCGACGTCTTCGTGTTTCTGTCACAGTTTATCGCAAAAACATTATTTTAATTGGATTACGTTTGAAATGTGGTACAGGAATTATCGTTGTTAAATAACACTGTGACGCTTCCGAGGAATGTTTACTTAATTAGTAATTTATAAATTTCATTGAGATAATATAGGAGATCCCAGCAATCGTAGCTATGTACACGAGAGCTTCATGAGAACTTGTTGTTTCATTTCTGCACTCTTTTCTTCACTCTAATTACCAGCATCCACCTTGTTCTATTTTCATTTCTTTTTTTCATTAGCATAGTCATGACAGTAATACACTGTCTTTTTTTTTTTTTCTTTTTTTAAAACTTATATTTCAGTTGAAAGTTATGTTGCTTCGTGCTTCCTTGGGTGCTCACGTCTCCGATCGTGTATCGTGAATCGATCAAGATTCTAATCGCAGTCACGGTTGTATCGGCTCGAGTCAGGCGAAACGAGGATGTTTTGCAACGTGGAATAATCCATGAGCTTCCGTATGTACCACATTCGCTTTTTTTTTTCACTTAGACTACTTCCTTTGAGAATTGTATCAACAAAGTTTGCACTTAAAATTTGTTTCACGAAAAAAAAATGTATATAAACTTTGCGATGTTTCGACATAAATAAAAGAAACTTTCTCCATCTCTCGTCAATTTAATATACGACTTTAGGACGAAAAAAAAACGTTTCATTGACAATAACAATTGACTAGTTTACGATGTTTCGGTGCCATATTAATCGATTAGTAATTATTTCTTTAACCTAAAACTATGTGAGGATAAAGTAAGAAAAAAGTTGCAAAAGTAGAACTTTGCACATTACTTCTACGTGTTCTAAACCACTTTTATGACACGCGGTGCGAGAAGTGTCCACTTCTCGCACTCGTGAAATAAAGTTGAATGCGAAACTCGTGCGAAAAACTTTTTCTCAACTCCTGTCATTGCGACACTCACCTTTGGCTCGCGCCTACTTCTCGCACGCTTCGCTTAGCTTGTGAGAAGTTGCACTTCTCGCACTCGTGAAATAATAGTATATTACGATACGAGTGCGATTAAAATTTTTCTTGACGAATGTGAGTTTGCAGCACGAGTCGATGATGAGTTTTGCAATGACACGAGTTGAGAAAAAGTTTCTCACGCGAGTTTCGTATACAACTTTATCGCACTAGTGCGAGAAGTGCCCACTTCTCGCACGCTAAGAGAAGCGAATAGTGCGAGAAGTGCCTACTTCTCGCACTCGTGAAATAAAGTTGAATGCGAAACTCGTGCGAGAATCTTTTTCTCAACTCGTGTCATTGCAACATTCACCTTCGGCTCGCGCCTACTTCTCGCACGCTTCGCTTAGCGTGTGAGAAGTAGGCACTTCTCGCACTAGTGCGATAAAGTTGTATACGAAACTCGTGCGAGAAACTTTTTCTCAACTCGTGTCATTACAACACTCATCTTCGGCTCGTGCTGCAAACTCACACTCGTCTGAACAAGTTTTATCGCACTCGTATCGTAATGTACTATTCTCGACGTTTTGGACCATTCTGAGTGTGCTGACATGAGAATCTCGAGGAAAAAAAAATGTTCACGAAAACAAAGCTTCCTCTTATGAGGAAGCAAAAGGTGGTCAAAGTGAATGTGCCAAATGTGGCACGACAGGAAGAGTAATTAAGGGTATAAGAAGAAAGTGCATTAGACCCGAGATTAAAAAAACACACTTGGGTGTCGGAAGTTTGAAAATGTGGGATATTGTTAGCCACTTTCATGCCGAATTAGACAGATAAAGATTTGTGAAGGAAATGCGAGGGCGATAGAATGTTACACTTTCCTGATGGCACAAAGAGGACGTCAGATGAATCGACAAAAAAACGAAGACATCAACGGAAAGTAATCGCTTATTGTTATACCAATCTATGTATTCTATCGCAAACTCGAAGTACCGCTTTTGTTCACATCGGAAATTCACTATTATTACTTTCTCTCTTCGTTCGAAATATGAATTCAAACGTTTTTTTTCCATCTCATTTGCTAGCAACTCATTATCGCATTATATACCCATTTCTTATTCAAGTATCAACTGGAAATATTAAGAAACAAACATATGCGGCATTTAATTTTATATCATTTATCTTTAAGGTAAAATAGCATGTTTTTTTTTTAAAATAGTCCCACAAGATAGCATCTAAAAAAGAATAAACTGGACACATAAAACTAAAGTAAAACACGTTCAGTGTCTGGCATACATCGTTAAGCCTCTACAATCCTTGCCTCCACACAAACCGCGATTCTAATCACAAGATCCTGCATCAGGTGCGTTCAGTTGAAACACCCTCGTGACCAGTTCACCCAGATAGAAACACGGATAGACACAAACAGACCGGAGCAATAAAAGTTGAAATATATATATAAGTAAGGTCTAACAGCAGCAGCGGTGTTGGCTGCGTGAACTTATAACGAGGTACGTGTATGCAAGAAGGATGCTGGAGTGACAGAGAGAAACATTGCAGAATATTGTAGCGCCTTTCCTTTCGTTCCTTTGCTCTTAAGCACACCAATATCTTCTCACTATCGGATTCGTGGCGCGTGACCAGGAAAACTCGATATCGGGCACCGCTGTTGGTACAGAACCTTCCTGCTGTGCATGCTCCGCAAAAAGGCTCTATTATTCTACGTGTCGACAGAATATATCCGTATATAGAAAACGTTAAGGATCATTTCAACTCCGGCTGCAGATGTTACTTTTGTAATGCGCAATGTGCGGAATAAATGCTCTGTATAGTCAAGCTCGAATTATTTAGAGTAAGAATAATTCAGAATGATTGATGAAACGTAATTAGGCTGAATTCTTTTTAGCGGCAGATAAATGATGTGTCAATCATATGATCGTGTGAAGCAAATCCGCAAATCCGAATACAACAAATTGTAGAAGGCATTTTGCATTTTGACACTATAATTTTTTTTATATCTTCTCTTGTTCGAAAATGCAACCTCTTGTGCCGTTTTTTAATATTCAAAATTTTTTGTTACATAATCTAAATGTCGTTTGGAACAATTAATTCAAGAAATTTCTTTATGTTAATCTTTACGGACAAGAAAAAAATTCTTTGAGCTTCAAAATGCTTTTCCGGCTCGACTCTGTACGATTTTTTTTTCGCTGACTTGTGCAAGGCTAAAGTTACAATTTTTCTTACGCCGACAATGAAACATATAATCGAGAACTCATTAGTAACCGCGGCACTAATGAACTCTTAGAGATAACATAGGAATGACCTTTAATTCAAATTAACATTTTATATAATAGAACGATGGTCAGGTCATGCATTGAGATTTATTTATGCGTGATCACGTATTCAATCATTGCATTTATAGTCTTTTCGCTATGTGAATGGGAGGACCTTGAGTCTACAAGACCTAACGGTTCATCCTTCCTTCCTGCATCAAAAACCGCTTCAACCAGACACCGGTCAGACTGATGCTCTTCCTCCTCTTCATCTTCTTAATTTCGCGTGTTGTGTCTTCTACCGATCCAAAAAGTCTAAAAGGATGCCCCAGTTTCCAGGTCTGTAGAAAACATTCTCCGGCTGAAATTTCACCCAACCGTTGGCCCCAAAAAAAGAGAGCATGTGAAAGGGCTGAATTTTTCGCGCGACTGACTATATATCCCACGAGAGAGTAATTCGAAAACGGGGAAAACCCTTAAAACCTTTCCGACGAGCACTAAGGAAACCTGCTTCTCAATACATGACCGAGATCGAAAGTATATATCTACGATGCTGTGTACAAGAACTTCCTAGTCGAGTTTCGAGTACACCTCGAGAGTATCCACAGCCTCCACCTCCACCAGCGTTACCACACCATGAAACCGCACAGTGGGTATACCTCTCACTCTTACTTTCGTGGATAAATCTAGGTGGAGAAGTATGGTGGAAGGTGGTGGAAAACTGGAACGAACGGGGAGTTAAAGCGTGAATCGGGTAGGCGAGGCTGAGAGTCCACGAGTCGATATACACCGGAATGAGAGTGTCCTCGATGGAGGTGGTTATAACTACCACCACCACCATCGCGAAGTAAGGCCTGAGAGCCAGTGTCTCCGCAGGTCCTTCCACCATAGTTGACTATCTCCCGTGAAATAAAACGTCACACAATCACCAAGCCCGACTAACCCAATCCCAAGCATGACGACGGTCACCTCCACCGTTCTAATTTTTACTATATACACACACGTATGAAGGAACTTTTAATACTACTACTACAATAACCACCACTTTCACTGTTTATTGCGGAGGGCGAGCAGCCTCCACGCAGCCAATCTTTGATGGAGTTGATACACATTCTAAGCAATCCGCTACAACCTCCAACCTCATAACACCAACACAATTGGCAGGTTATTTGTGTGCAATGGTACATGATACACAGAGGACCTTATGATACACATTCTAATAAATCCACTGCCACCTCCAGTCGCACAGAACCAACACAATTCGCAGGACATTTCTGTGTAATGGTACATGATACACACAGGACCCTTGTGTCGATGAATTCACTAGAACAAATGAGGCTAGTTAATATAAGGCACCTATACCACCAACCGTGTTAACTTGCTCACACGATACACATTGAAATGTTGTATCACCTTTCCACGGCTTCTTTAATCTGACCAAATGGCTCTTACAGGATATGAAAACTAAGACAACGACCGTAACCAACTAGCATTCTAACTCTGTTGGTTTTAATACACATAGTAACTTCTCAACACCTTCACCAATTCCGCCTGTGGGACATTCATCTAACACTAACCGACACATAGCTAATTCAACCAGCTGCATTCAATTTACGCTGTGTTAGTGGCAACAGAAAACTACTCACGCACCATTCTTTTTTTGCTCATATTGGACACCTCAACTAGCAAAGACAGTCAGTGTTCGTAGGATATGAGTAAGGCTCATTTTACCAATACCATGAAGCGTATCGGAATCTAGAATTGAAAGAGTGTGAGTAACAGCGGTAACATTGCCTGCAACACGGCTTCACGCAGAAAACTCTCCTTTTTTTCCTCTCGTTGGCCACCACCACCCCATCTATCGTAGACAAGTCAGAGACCGCGGCCTTCCCGAGGCTGTGCGTTTACTTGACTGCCTCTCTCTCTCTCTCTCTCTCTTTCTCGTTCTCCCTATCTCTCTCACTCTCTTTCGCCTTTGGCTCAGGTCCCCCATGGATCTGGAAAAGGAGGTGAACGTTCAGGAGAGTGTACCATTGGGCCAGGGGGAATTGGGCCAGGAGCCAATGGTATCATGGAGTAGAGGTGGAGCCGATAGGTATTAAATAGGTGTGCCCGAACCCTCCGCGTCTCGAGTGTCTCAAAGACATCGGATCGGGTGCACACCATTCCCGAATTTCCAAAGTGGATTACAATTTGGTTTTTTTTATATTCATCGCTTTTCCTCACCAGTCGAAAGAACCTCCATGGCACATCGTACCGTAGTTCGTTCCACTTTTGATCCCAGAATATCGAAATCTGGTGTACGGTGGTTTATTTGTGGTGCGCCTGAACTTTAAAGCTGAGTTTCGTCGTTGGATTCATAATTGTCGATGAAAAATAAATTGACGGAATAGTGAAGACGGTGTTGTTCGACTATCCGTTGAGTTTATTATCCGTTACCCGTTGGGGATCTTGCTTGGTTGATCAACTCGAGAGTGATCGACTCTACGGTTCGCTGGGCTTTTACTACTGGAACCGCGCGTCAACGATACTACTTCTACTGTTACTTTGGTGGCAGGCGGCGGCTTTTACTCGCGGTTCTAACTCCTTGACGAGGCCAAGGGAAACGGTGGGCGCTATACCAAGCCTGAACATAGACCGAGAGTGTCTATATTGCCATAGCTCTCGGGCACTGTGCCACCGAGCGGGACACTCCGCGCGCGCTCTCTGCAGCATATCGCGCCCCATTCACAGAGCAACTGAGAAGGGAACGTGCACGGTACCCACGAGGAACGTCTTGTGTGTGTCTTGTAGGCACGAGGCACAGGACAGGCTTTCGTGTAAGCCACATAGCAGAAACGCGGCACAACTCTTTCGATAGAGTTGGCTTAGTTCGTCGGTCGCGTTCGAACCAAGTGCTTCGCGGGAGACCTATTCACGTTTTATCGTCCTTGTCTTCCTTTTACAAGGACTTTTGGAAATTAAAGTTTAAGGGAAGACAATACGTGTAACCGATATTACGCTAAAGTTTGAGAAATAAGAAAATAAACGAGGAACCCCAGGATGAGGTTCTTCGTCATGTCAGGCGGTAACCATCCGCTTGTATTAGTCACCATAGCCGCGCTGCTCATAGTCACTGAAACCACCGATGGAACCCGTGTCTCTACCAGTGCCAAGAGGAAGAAGGGTGAGTACTGCCTTCCATTTTATTTCCTTCATTAAGTCTAATTCTTCGCTTCTTCTTCGTGTTTATCTTCATAGTATTACGTCCATTATTCCTTTTTCATCTTTCCACTTGTTAATTCTAAACGTTCACTGCTGTTCGTGTCTTGTACATCTTTTATGTTGGCCTGATTTTTCAATTATCTCTTCACTGACATGAATTAAACAGTGTTGTGCCATTTCGTATTTATCACTTTTTTGCCAAACGAATGTGTTGGCTAATACGTTTTATTGAAAAAAATATCGTTCCTTCGTGTCTCTACTTGACAGTCGAGCCGCGCAGTTACCTCGTTCTCCCATCGGCAGAACGCGACTACACAGAGTACTTATTCTCGGACTCTTCCTCATCTCTTATTCTCCTTCCACTTCTACCGGTGCACTCCCTAGGCTTCGCACGCAGACCGTCTTCTTCCTCTTTATCCTCGGTTTTTCTCAATGTCTTCTTCTTGCTCTGTTTCTTTCAGACACATTGACTCCTTCGGTAATCGTCTCCATTTCTCCTCGCGCCTTTATCTCCTATTATCAGTCGTCACCGTCTCAATTTTCTTTTCAGTTTTATATTAACTCGTTATTCTACAAACTCGCGAGTGCATTGAGGTGGATAATGGCTAGTTCGACAAGTGAAGTGAATGGTGATTGCACGCCGTTTTTTCGCCACAATTTAAAAATCTCCTATTGTGAATTTTTCCGTCTCGATGCTTTGAAGGTGCAGCAACGTCGAACGTCAGTGATTTTGCAAATATCAAATATTCCTTAATGAGCGTAACAATTACTTTCGTAAAGAAAATAATTTAAAATAATCGATGAACCGTTCATTTGATCCCTGAAAAATCGTCGCTAGCAGAGACTTTCAACGCAGGAACCTCATTTCTTTGCGCGTGAAGCCTGAATCGAGCGATGACGAAATATTTCACCCTCGTCATTGGTCAGAGCTGATGCACACGCCTCTCACGAAAAAAAGGACGATGACACGCAATGCTCTTCATTCCTGGCGAGAAATTCGAAGATTCTCGGTAACCCGTCGATGAATCGACCGGAATTACGGAATCGCGTCATCGAATCGTCATTCAAACCGATAAAACAGCCTCGCAATTTCTCTTGGTAAGGCGGAACTTAATTAATTCTATCGAAATTTTCAAGCGGAAGGATTTTTCATCAGACACATTTATGTTGGCCGAAATAAATTGTCCGTCTTCTATTCGAAGTGGGTCACTCAATATTAACGTTAATTCTGTAATAATATAATGAAGGTTAGGTAATTTTTTCTCGAAATACAAAAACTAAAATTAAAGCAAGTTTGAAAGCATGATGAAAATATGTTGCCAATTAAGATTGACGGCGAACTAATTTGCGAACACGCGCTCATTTCGTGACATTGAGTCGATGGCTTCTTCGTCGCGATTCTCTTCCACTTCTACGTGAGCTCGTTCGACCGCAAACACTCCGGTTTCTTCTTGCTTCGCCGATTTACGCCGCTTCACATCCTCTTCTCTTCTTCGTCTGTACCTACTTCTATACGCATACCCACACATAACTCGTATATATTTATATATTATATACATATATACATACATCTCCTGTAACGGTATATACGCTCGAAGGCGTCACGATACACGTGAGACGTTCTCGCCGTTCATGACGTCCTAGAAATCCGCCGTCCATCCACATACGGAAATTGAAATTGGTCGATTAAATCAATTGACAAAAATGCGAAATTCAATCATTTCTTCAATCAGATAAAATTGTCGATAGTGATTGAAAGAAAGTGAGAACCGGATGTAACCGATGGAGTTGCAAGTACATTTGTTGCATGCGTCCATAGAAATCATTACTTTCCTAAGAAATAATAAATTTACAATCTTCCCCTTAAATCAGTTATTACGATTTAGTTTCGGATTAAATTCAATTTTTTTTTCTTTTTTCATTGAAATTGATCGAAAATTCTGTTTCTACTTCCTGCCAAATTAGCTTTTCGCGCGGCGCGTGGAGTCACGCCGAAAATAAATAAATAAAAAGTTTCAATTTAACGGTAAACTCTTAATTAAAATGCGAGAAAAAGAAAGCAACAACTGACCGTGCTACACATAGAAAATGTAAACATTTTCAGCCTTCGCATAAAACACACCTGATCCAAGGTTTTCGAGTTTCTCGACGTGAATCTTTCACGTGTATACTCAAGTGCCGAGCCGTGTGAAGCGGTTATGTGGCTATACTTTAAGCACCGTAGATAATCCCAAGACTGGATTCTTGATAGCTCAACGAGCGCGCGGTATTTACGTGTGCGCTGGCGCCAGAAATGGTTTTCTAACTGGAAAACGAGTATAATGCCATTGGACCAAGGAGTCAGAAGCCAAGACTTCCCCAGCCTTCGACGAATGAAACATTGCGGAAAAAAAAAAACTGGAAAAACCGCCGAACAATTCACCTCCTTGTCTTTGCTCAACGAGTTATTGACTTTGATTCTCGTCGATGCCCTATTTCAGCCAGTTTCCCCCCTTTTTTATGCTTCTGCAGAATAATAATAATGCCGTTTGTCGCACGATGATCGTTACACGATGTTATGACGTACTTAGGATATGCGTCGATTTTTTTTTTTTTGTATTCGGATGATTAAACACATAAAACGCCTCATAATTGAATAGTTATTCAATGACAAGATTTCTCGTGAATCGCCGTCATCGCCTGGTCGGCAACTCTAACATGACGGTGCCTCGTATTTCCACTTTGACAAATGATAATAGCGTTCACGTGTATATCTCAGAGTAACGGCAATGCTGTAGCTTTTAAACCTCCAACTACAAACGAGCAGCGGGCATTGTAAAAGCGTGTAAGTGGTGTGCGAGTGTTATACGTGAAAACGTCAAGTACCGTGGAGAGCAACGCGTGCCGGAGACGAGATGGCTGTCGCTGACGCGCGTCATTGAACTTGCCGGTTCGCAGCTAACTGGTTCCGTTCTTCATTGCTACAGGCTACCCTGGCTACAGTCATTCGCGACTCGCTCTTCAAACACAACTCTCCGCGTCATCGAGAGAAAAACAAGCAAGCCAAAAATGTACCTACAAAAAAAAAGAAATTTTAAGTTTCGATGTAAACGTTCGATACTTTTTCTCCGTTCCATAAAAACGCCAGTTGAACACGAGAAAATGATTTCAATTAAAAGTCAATGGTAACATTCTTTCTGACATTTTATTTTTCAATCTCAACTGCGCCTCCTTCGAGATTTGTCACTCACGAGTTCGATATTGTGTCAGACCTTTGAATTCAACAAGAGCGCCTCGAGTGTCGTTCGCCGTGACGATCAAGAGAACTATGGGTAGAGATCGCTGCGGAAATTGAACGATCGCAGCTGCTCGTAGTTGCAAGGATATATCACTGGAGAAGCAGGAGTGGCGTGGATAAAGTCAATTGAGCGGTGGTATCGTCGTTCCTAAGGTAATAATAATAACGGTGCAGAGTCTACAGCCCCTAAATGGAACAGTTGGCTTTTTCTTCAGGTTACCATGAGAATTCTCGTTTGCGAAAATATCAAAAGTAAAAGTAAAAGTGCAGCAGATATTCACCTGGTTAACGAAATTATTTCACAAAAATAATTGCTCAGTGTAATAAAATCAATTTAAACGAACTAACGGTTAATATTGAATTTCTAACCAAAAGACGAAATGGACACTGAACGAATTCTGGACAGAAGAAAACGTGGCCGTAAACGGACACACAGTAATACTGAGTACCACCCACTGCGTCGGGAGTCGATATAAAATCGCGATAGAAATCTAACTGGAACTCTCTCGTTTCGGTCCTCGAAGGTATCTTGCACCGATCTCCGGCTCACCAGTTGCCGCAAGTAGAGTATATACAGAGTTGGCCACCGCGTGCTCTGTCACCATAGCCAATACCACCCACAGTGCGCGCGCTGCGCCGATCTATAGAGCATCGCCCGAAGCTGAGATCTATGGAGCCGGCGCAATTCGCGGTATAGTCTTCGTTCACCCTGAGCGGCAGGAAAATCGATGCTAATGGATTTGGAATTGGTGCACGATCGATCGTACCCGTCGAGCTATCGCGGATACACTCCGCCGGCGTGAGTGTAATTGAATTTGTCATTTACGAGAGATCCGCAAAAGTACGAGAGGGAAATTGACTGCGAGGTGAAAGTCAACAAGTGACTATTTCGGAAGTACGTACAAAATCAATTAAACTATTCTTCAATTAGGCTCTTTTCCGCTTTTTCGTACAATTTATCTTCGTCACATTAGAGCAAAGAAAAAAAAGGAATGCAATTACATTGCTTCATTCAATAACACTTTTGCTTAAGATTTTAATGCCAACATACTTGAAATGGTATTAAACGTCGAGAGATGCAATTTGACGCCGGCGTCCGGATGTGCGTCTGCGTTTGTGACAAAAAAAAAGACGTTTAGATTTTGCATAAAACTTGAATACAATGAGTCGTTAGTTGATACTGAATTTGGTGAGCATCCAACCAATAGTTCCTAATCCAGAGAATGTTTAATGTTTTTTTTTTTTTTACAAAACTTCCTCTATGAGGAAGCGAACATTGATCAACATAATTTCTCGTAGAGGTGGCTTTGTAAAAAAAAAAATGTTGTCACTAATTCAAAGTATTGAGGAAGCAATTTACAACATTCTACTTTGAAGACGATTTTTTTTAAGGAGGCTGTGACACTGGAAAAAAACATATGTAATTGTGGCTAATCGAACATAATTCACCTTATTACTCCGCAGTGCATCACGAGTCTAGCATTATCACCTTATCCGGATAAATACCCCACGCACAAACGCAATATTATAGTGCAGAAACGTTGGAAAACATGTCGCGCAGAACGCACGAATTACATATATTCTTGGCTGATGGAAAGTACCGGTGGAAAGCCACGCGTGTGCCTCCACCTTTTTTCGCTCTTATTCTTTGTGCAAATTTACACCAACAGACAATACGTCTCTTTCTAATTCAGAGCCGCCTTTGGGCACGTGAACACTGCTGAAAACAACCGAGCCTATAACAAAAACGAAAGAGATGCGAAACTTTCTCAGTTTTAGCATTGTTTTTTCAACTATTACAATGAAAACGACGAGCTACGCGTATGCATTTTCTTTTAACACAGCAAATAATGAGAAAAAGGCGAGAAATTGTCACGAGAACTAATGGCACCTTGCATCTAAATGTAAACTGGCTTGAAATAGTGCTCATTGGAATATTTCATCCTTTTGCTTTCTCATAAAGGTAGCTTTGATTTCATAAAAAAAAAAAAAATTCAACAAAACGTTGAGAAAAGTGATTTAGAAAAAATAATTCAATCGCCACTCAGTCAGTAACCGTTTGAGCGATCAGGCTCAAATTTGGCACGCAAGTAGAGTATTTGTCCGCCTTTGAATGTTGCGATTTTTGACAAAAATATATATAGAAATTAAGATTTTATGTAGTTTTTAATTTGTTGAAAAAAGGGAAAGGAACTTTCGTAAATGTTCGCCGATTTAGCTAAATAGTTGTTCATAACTGGAGATACGTTCAATGTTGTTTGGAATTGAATTGGGATGAAATCGGTAAAGCGGTTCGGATTTTACGGCATTTTGAAATTTTCGGAATTTTTTTTTTGAAAATTCTGTAACTCGAGAACGGTTCAATTAACTAATCTAAAATTTTGCGTAAAGCCTAAATGGAGTGTGTCAATGTTTAATACCAAATTTAGGCAACATCGATAAAGTAGTTCAGATTGTATAGAAATTCGCATTTTCGCAATTTTTTTTTAAATGCTATAACTCGAGAACGATTCAAGTATCTGACGTAAAATTTTGCATAAAAGTTAAATAAAATGTGTCGATGTTTAATATTAAATTCAGCCGAAATCGATAATGTTGTTAAGATTTTGTCGGAATTTGTATTTTCGTAATTAAAAAAAAAAAAATACTATAACTCCAGAACGGTTCAAGCAACTGATCTACATTTTTGCATAAAACTTAAATAGAGTGAGTCTAATAATTTGACGGAAATCGGTCAAGCGGTTAAAATTCGGTGGCATTTTGAAAAATGTCGGTCGGGCAGTAGCTCTCGAAAATTACGAGATATTTTATTTCCTAGTGAAAAAAAAAGTAAAACAAGGCTGCAAAGTCGAACTTGGAAATTGCTTCCTCATTTTTTCACTTTTGACGAAGCTTCCTCTATGAGGAAGCCAAAATTGATCATCATACTTCCTCATAGAGGTACCTTCGTCAAAAGAGAAAAAATGAGGAAGCAATTTGCAATGTTCGACATTGCAGCCCTTTTTTTTTTAATTAATAAAAGCTACTTGTTAACAGGAGTCAACAAATGTCTATAATAAAGCTTTCTGAAAAAAAAAAAAAAAAAACAAAAAAAAAATTAATAAACAGGAAATTATAAGTGAGACGATTGGGTGTTGCGAGTGTTCTGACAACCGACAATTACCACCCCAGGTCTTCATAATGATTAATGGCCAATCTGAATAGTATCATTATCGAGTAAATCATGAAAAAAAAAAAAAAAATCTTTCAAGGATACATTTTCGTACGAAAACGATATTTGCATATCAGTGCAGTGCACAACGAAAGTGTCGACAGTTTAGAAAACGGAAATGATCCAATAGACGAGAAAGGATGAAAACCTGACAGCCGTATAAACCGAAAGAGAAGGAAACATTAAAAAAAAAAAAACAAAAAGTAAAAGAAGATCAACGGAAGAAAAATAATGATACTCAGAGGCTAGCAATCGTCTAGGATGCGCGAGGAGGAAGAACAGATAATTACAGGGATACAGCGTCGTTTACGTTTTTCGCGGGATGCGAAGGAGAAAGGATACGAGAGGGCTGAGCGTGAAAGACACGCCGGTCGAGTTATTGCCTCGAGGCAACCCGACGAATGAGCGTTCCACGACCAGCAGCAATAAAAACTGGGAACAACCAACAGGAACGACATAAAAAAGAAAGAATAATCGAAAAATTTTATTTTCCCCAAATATAAATATGAAAATTATAAACAATTTTATTTTTTAAATATACACTTGGAATAAATGTATTATTTAGCGAAAGGTCGTGTATGGAGTGAAAAAAAAAAGAAAAAAAAAAAAAAAAAAAAACGAGAGGAGTAAACTGTGTAACGATGTCAGCCTTACTTTTCTGCTCTACTCTGCTTTTATCTGTCTGATTGCTTTCATCGTTTTTTCGCGCGAGAGTTGCTGTTACACCTGCCACAAGTAACGGAACACAGCGGATCCTTTCTCATTCTCGGAAGCGGTAAAAGCATTATGTTAAATTCATCAGTGATTAAGTCGCTCAGGTTGTAATTGGTATTATTAATTGATTGCCAATTAGTTGGCGAAAATATTTTATTTAGTCTATCGAAATTTAATTGTTATCTAATTATCACACTCATTCGGTTCGTCATAATTAGCATAATTGCCATTAGACACAGATTTAGGATGTATATATCATTTGCATTGATTTGGGATACTGATTGAGGATCGAATGAGTACTCAATTTGTTTTGTAATAATTGGCAACGCAAGCCAATAAAAAAGTAGAAACTTGCAAATTGCTTCACTATTTTAGATTCTTTTTTAAATGTATGCAAAGTAGAACTTTGCAAATTGCTTCACTATTTCAGATTTTTTAAAAAATGTATGCAAAGTAGAACTTTGCAAATTGCTTTCATTACAAAGCTTCCACTATGAGGAAGTACGTTTATCTACTTTGGCTTCCTCGACGAGGAAACCTCTCACCTGAAAACCTCGAAAAAAAAAAAAATGTTCACGAAAACAAACCTTCCTCTATGAGGCAGCAAAAAACGAGTACGTCGTATGAAATTGATATTTCGACTAAGACGAAAAATTGACGGATGGCATATATCCAAGATTTAAGATCGGTATTGACTCCAAGTTGACCATATTGCGTGAAATTGTAACCGACCGTGAGCCATTCGAGCGAAAAGCCGAACAGTCATGGTCGTGCTACGTCGCAATCGTGAAAGTGTAAAAGTGGGGAAAATACAACGAATTACAGAAGAATGAAATGGATTTACAAAGAGATAGAATGAGCATATTACTCGATGAACCGAAAAAAAAATCGCCGAGAGAAAAGGAGTCGGCGATCAATTATAAAGTAAACTAGTAAAATCGACGAGTGACAAAAACAGACAGAAATAATAATATTAATCAATAGACTCAAAATCTATTATCATTATTATTATTATTATTATTATTATTCTTGTTGTTGTTGGTGAAAGATGAAAGTTACTGCTGCATTTGAAATGTATGTCACGAAACTGGTCGGTTATAGTTTTGTTAGATTGTGAGAAAAATGAATAAATCGATCAGACATGCAGATTGTAGGAGATGTATTACACAACATTACACAGGTTGACTAACCCGAGCGATGGAGAAGGTACGACGACGTTGGGGTCTCTCATTCCGTCCACTTTTTGCAACGAAACGTGATTTTACATTGCCCGTTGGGAAACAATATTGGCGTTGTTAAACGATTGAAAATTGATCGTTTTGTGAGAGGGATTACAAACGGCTGAATTTAGAATCCTATTTCAGAGTTTAAAACGTCGCTAGGTAAAAATCACGTAAACAGCACCGTGATGTGGGCAGAAAAATATTCTAGCTACGGTATGGACACATACAATATTAAAGGCGTGTCCGGTGAACGGCACATGTTCAATCGACCTATAGATATCGCTGCTGTCTTAGAGTTGTTTTTTTTTTTTTATCTAAAAATAATGTAATATAATTTTATGAAAATATACGTAAATTAAATTTCATCTAAAAAGCAATTAATTTTGGTTTGCATTATTTTTTTTTTTTCAATTTCATTTGTCACTGATTAAAAATCTGTAGAGTGGATAAAATGTTATGACAATTTGAATTGTTGACAAAAAAAAAAGGATGTGTAGAGTCTCATAGATTTTTAGGTATCGCGTTAAAAAATTTGTCGAAAAATAAAGTAATGTTTCAGGACGTTTGGGATTGAATTTGAGCTGTACTAAATTTAGTGAAGATCGGTAAGTGGGTTTGGGTTTTATAGAAAATCAATTTTCGAAATTCTGCTTTGAATTCTTTTTGTGCATTTGTGTGTAAAAAAATCCTGCAGCAATGACAGTGCATGGTGATAAGATTGAAAAAGTAATTCGATAATACAGTGAACAGAAACTGTCTGCTCAAAAACAGTATGGAAAGCCAACCGGACTTGTACGTTGGACACTCCTATTTCACCTTCCCTTTCCTTCCTACTATAGTCTCAGTATTTCAAACCAGAGCTAAGAAACGCTCGAAGCATCCTTTTTCTCCATCACGACGAAATTTTTTTTGTCGGCCGATACCGAAAACCCATGAAATTGTCGGTTGCCGTACGAAAACAAACGTAAGACTATAATTGCTAGAAAGGCTTATGGCTACTGTTCGATTTTATGAGCTACGCGTTAAAATCTCAAGAATTCGTCAGTGTTTCGGTTGTTACAAAGAATTTTTTCGGTTTTTTTTTTTCTTTTCTTTTTAAGTCTTTTCAGAGCTATTAAAATTCACGACAAGCGAAATAACTTCCAAATACTCATTCTCAGTTTCTTGCCTTAACCCTTTCACCCAATTTTTCTAATTTCAACGTGAAATGAACATTTCAGCGTCGTAAAAATGATTGCATATATGATTGTTAATGAGTCTTAGAGTAATTATATTTCGCGATCGAATCTAACGTCGAAACTTGGATTGTTGTCTTGAACCTGCTTTTTTTCCACTCTTCAAATTTTGTGCCAACTGAGATGGAGCGATGGAAGAACATTGAATGGAAGAACAAATCTATAAAAATAGAACGTATATGGAAATGCAAGAGTTAGAATCAAACCACTGCCTTGAAGAGTCATTTTTTTTTCTTCTTCTTTTTCTTCTCGAGTGTCAGCATTCACAGAAAGTATGCGATGCATAAAAATACTTTTGCATGCTTAAACGATCACCGGTGTACCAGCTGTAGTTACAAATGTTATCGACCATTGTAACAGCCTCATTGCTTCATCATAGGTGTCTTAAACGCGTTTCTGCAAAACGCTATTATTACGTACGCCTTAACTCGTGTCCTCGATTCCTAATTGTTCATCACTGCAATAGAGAATTCTCGCAATCGATAATACGTTGGTTTCCTTCCAGATTTATGGGATGGGTCAGGAATATCATGAATCGAATAAGGCCCCAAATAAGGTACCGACGTTCAGTCTCGCACAGCATCGACAATTCGAAACCCGTACGATCAGCTTTATCAGTTTCCCTCCAGACTACATATCTTCGATCTAAAATATGTGTTGAACAAATGATGATGTATTGAAAGTGAGACCATTAGCTAGCTTAATATCTCTCCACAGGATCGAACTCTGTGTATCTACAATTCCAAGGTTTTAATTGAATTTTCAAGCAATCGTGAAGCGGAGCTCCCGTGAAGAGCCTAATTGTGAAAAATAATCGAGCCAAGGATTCGAAAGAATTGGAAAGAAAAAAAACAGAAGGAAAAAGTCAACGCGTATCTAATAAAAATGAAGAAAAACATCCAAACAAGGTGACGAAGTGCAGAGTTTACGCCCAGGATGGGAATGGCCTCCATGCATCCAAGCTGCAGTTGAATTGAAGCAGCGCCTAAACAGTTGAGTGCATCTTGTCGGACTACAAAAAGAAAAAATAGACACATACACACCTCGTGCACAATAAAGAACGTTCACCTTGAGCCTCTTTGGACACTAGTGCCATTAAAGATAGGAGAGGTGGGGCACATTCGAAGCACCTAGCACTGAATTCCTCGTCTAGGCGCTGGCCTATTCTCCTACAGGCTACATCAGGTACACCTTTTGCTTCTGCTATGCAGAGAGTATGTGCCCCGGCCGATGTGACCAGGCCGTAGAGCAAAAGCGAAAGTAGTATAAAACGACTACAAGGTGTGCGCCGGAGTCTAGCTAGTGGGCCCCCCGCCGATGCCTATGCGTTTTTCAGTGCTCCACTGCCGCGCACTAGCCACACGTCTGATTAATACGTATCGGCTTCTACTGAGCTCATGGTGGCTATATGTGCCGAGTACACTGGAGTAAAGCAAGTACCCTACTATCGATATAGTCTATAATCTTCGGCAAACCCACACACGTTTCCACAGTACTCATTATTTACATCAAACACCCCATGTAAATAAAATCTGGTCTATGTAGACTCGTGGTGGACTTATTATGTGGTCTACCAAAAGTCTACCTATTGGGATGGATGTAGACTTCGAAGTTGATTTTTGCAACGAAATTAAACTTGCAAAGTGTATCTGCTGTACGCCGTAGACTTTAGTCCAACTAACGTAGACTTTAGTCCACCTAACGTAGACTTTAGTCCACCTAACGTAGACTTTAGTCTACCTACCTCAGACTTTAGTCTACCTACCGTAGGCTTTAGTCTACCTACCGTAGACTTTAGTCTACCTAACGTAGCCTTTGTCTACCTACCTCAGACTTTAGTCTACCTACCGTAGACTTTAGTCTACCTACCGTAGACTTTAGTCTACCTACCGTAGACTTTGCAAACTTTTAGCTGGCGTCCAGATGAGCGTGCGTGTCTGTGTATGTGTGCGTGATGAAAAGGACGTTAAAAGAATAACAGCCGCAATTTTTGGGCAATCGAGGTGAAACTTTCCACGTCGAGTTACCATCTAAGGATTGTTTGCTATTTAATTTGCATTGAATCGGTTGAGGGATTAAAAAATTATGAACATTTGCATTTTTTCAAAATACTATAATTCGAGAACGGTTCAAGCAACTGATCTAAATTTTTGCAGTGTTGTAATCACAGTATTCAAAAATAGTATATTTTGCACCAAGGTCGGAAAGTTGAACATTCCTGGCGAGTGTGTGTGTCAACACACGAGGTGGAACGTCAACTCCGCCCGCAGTGCACATACGTTTTTTTCACACATTTGCACGAAGTGTTCGTCCTTTGTTCCGTGATGAGAGCGGGGAAAGTGAGTGCTTTCCTCCCGTGGGCGTGCTTTCCTCCCTAGGGAGTAAAGTACTTACTTTCGCCCCTCTCATCAGGCAGCTAAGTACGAACTGTACGTGCAGGTGGGTAAAACAAAATTTTCCGACCAGTATTGTACAAAATTTGACTTCACAAAGTATGAAAACGGGGTTTTTAGGCAAACCATCCGTAAAATGTCCATTTTCGCACAGAGTCAAATAAACTACTATTCTATAATTCTTCTTTCAAATAATTAGTCCTTGTCAATTGCCTATCAATCCTTGTCATTTTCATGACAAACTAAAAAAAAACACACACAATTTCAACCCTAATACCACAAACCAACCGTAAATATAATAAAAATTCTTGTGTCTTCTTTCGTATTTTATTTTTCATTTCTCCCTCTAGCTACACTATTATATAGTACAGTTAGTTATATTATTCTCAACTAAATAGGAGATGTCATGAAAGACCTTACTCAATCTCGGGTAATGTTATTTTCATTCCCATTCGTATAAGGAAAATACGCGCACCTTACTCGTTATACACAAACAACAAACGTTACGATTTTGTCCTTATTCTCGCTTCACAGCTTGCTTTTCAACCGAGGAGAAAAATTCTACATCGAGCCTACCGCTTGTTTCTCTCATCTATCCTATCATTATTATTGTTATTTTCATATGTATATATAGTACCCGACCGACCCTGCAGGGCTCCGACTCACCCACTTATTATTATTATTCTTACTATTATGTATGTCTCAACTATAGCCAAGAATTCATGTTCTTTGGCCGGATTTCCTCGGCATTGATAGCATAGCGGAGCTTCTCTCGGAATCTAAGACTTTCCGGTATTTTCTTGGCCGGTTAATTACACGCCAAAGTAGCTGTGTTAAAGAATCGAACATCAGAGAGGAAAATGGTGTATCGGCTCGTGTCTAAGACGGTAGCGCGTGCGAGAAAATGTTGAGAATATGTAGTCGGGTGTTGAGCAGGCGACCAACAGTCTCATAGTCCGCTTGCGCGCGCGCCTCTCATCTCCCGTTATATGCCGCCGCGCTCTTTTGCCCGGCTGTGTGACTTGCCTCACTTCCTGCACTTAATAGGCTTCCTGAGTTGTCGCCTCGTTGCACCACCATGACACACTCCGATGGTGAACTCGACAAATTTTGTATCGCAAACAAAAATGGCTTTAAATGACGTGCTGAAGAATAATTTTTCGACTGTTTCCAATCGATTTAAATACGACAAGATGTGCATGAGCGTTCTTGAAGAGAGACTCAAGCTTTTTAACGATTTGGTTCTGGGATTCGAATTTAGAATATTCTTCGATTAAGTAACTGAGTGTATAAAAAGTAAGACAAGTTTGTGCAATCATGGCTGAAGAATTTTTTGGGGGTATTTGAAAATATAAGTTAACAATTTGTTTCCAATGATTCTTTTGGGAAACTCATGACGACGAAAATATAAAAAATTCAACGATCACTTACAGAGTTCGAGGCAGCTTTCCCAATAACGAAACCGGAAGTCCTCCTGTTTGGAAACAAAAAAATATATATTTTTGTTATTTTTGTCATAAAATGTGAACTGATATTGCAGAATTAATTTTGAATACATTTTCTTTTCTTGCTGGTCATGGAAAAACGCACATTTTCGTTTTTTTAGTGATTTCTATATAATTAATCGTTCTCGAGATATTACAAATTTAATGAAAAATTGAAAAGTTCCCATATTCCGGCCAATTTGTTTTTTTAATTTTGAAATTTGATGCATTTGTCGATACGACTGAGCCCGATTTTTAGAAAAATTTTGAAATTTTTTTTTTCGGGCGACAAAATTCATATATGCGACAAAACACGTCCTCACATTTCTTCAGGATGTTGATCCAGTTGAAAAGAAAACGTAGGAATTTTTTCAGATTTTTTTATAGCATATTCCAGCCATTGAAAATCGCTGAAAATAATAATTCTTTATTTTTTAACGCCAATACTACGGCTCGTAAAAAAAATCATAAGAACATCAAATTTTGGATTTTCAGCGTACTTTCCAACAACGTTTTTCGTAAAATTCTCCAATTTCATTTTACGCTATTTTTAATAGCTGAAATATGAAATAAAAATTTTCAAAAAATTCCTACGTTTTTTCTTTTTCGGAGGGTAAAAAAGTGGCAATTTTATTTAATTGAAAAATAGCATAAAATAAAATCGGAGAATTTTACAAAAAATGTTGTTGGAAAGTACGTTAAAAATCCAAAATTTGATGTTGTCGTAATTTTTTTGTGTGAGCCGCAGTATTGTCGTTAAAAAATCAACAATGATTACTTTTCAGAAATTTTTAATAGCTCAAATATGCAATAAAAAATCTGAAAAAATTCCTACGTTTTTTCTTCAACCAGACATGAAAAATTGGGGTGGCCGACTTGACATATTTTGCCTCATATATAACGACGACACTATTATTATTATTATTCCAGTGTAAAAGAAGGCAACAAAAAAAGAGTGACGACAAGAAAAATTGCAATCTAGGTGAGCGCGTGGGCGACGAGGAAACGAAGAAAAGTTGCCGGATGACAGTGAAACATATGGAGGGATATTGAACGAACGTGTAGTATGTACACAGCTAAAAGTATGCTGCGGATCTGTACCGGCGTGAAGCCGATCCAATCGAGACAAGTATACTTGGCGCCGAGTTAATCACGTGTAAAAGTGCATACACATGTATTACGTGTGATGCATTGATACAGATGCTGTTCTCGTATAAATCGCTCGGAGAAGGTAAACGCGACAAGTACGGGTACGCGACGCGTCCGAGGTCGGTAATGTCGTGTATGTCCAGCCCGCATCAAGTCGCGGCCTCGATCCTTCAGCCATTTCACACCACACCCTAGGTTGTGCCTTGGCGACCCTAGGATTATTAATGCTCTACCATTCAGAGTGCAATAATGCAACTGCAATTTAAAAAAAAAATAAAAAAAAAAAAAAAACAAAAGGCTGCAAAGTAGAATTTCGCACATTGCTTCCTCGTTAATTTCGATTTATCAATTTTGGCTTCCTCACAGAGGAAGCTTTGTGCGAAATGTTATGAGTGGTAACAAAAAATGTTCACAAAAACAAAGCTTCCTCTTTGGAAGGAAGGAAAACAAAAAATGTATCCCACATTGATGATGTTAATGGCCTCCTTCTAGGGCTAAATATAGCGTACAGGACAAAGAAACAAAGTGACGTTGCACTTTTCTTTCGTCTTTTGAAACAGTGACTCACGTTGATATTTGTATATATACAATGAAAAGCCATGGGAGAATATAAGAAAAATTTATATGGAATTCTGGAATCGTTGTAAATACATCCCATGTGACCCAATGACACACTATTCTTTATGGATATAAGACACGCGGCTACGGCGTTTTTTTTTTTTTTTTTTTTTTTCTTCGACATAACATAATTACGCAACTGCAAGACGCGCGCTCTCGTCTCTTTTCTTCGTCGTTGCAAGTTGTGGATTTTTCTCTAACTATATTTCCAGCTCTCTCGCTGCGATGGAAAATAAGTCCCACGAGTTTATGTATTACGCCGACTCGATCGCACACACACACGAGCGCGGAATTATTTCAAAGACGAGGAGAAAATATCTACATCAGGCGCATTGACTTCCCACTCTTATAAGGTCAAAGCTATTTCATTACAAACTGAGTTTCAGCGGATTAAAGATTTTTTTACCCTTTTTTTCTTTTCACTTCGTCGGCTAGTTTCTAAACTCTATGAAATTTCTGATAGCAATGATTTAGAGAAAAAAAAATAAGTAGCTCATTCGAAAAATTTTAAAAATAAAGTAAATTTTGTTTTTCAGTTGCGAATGGCGTAATAGTAACGCCTTTCTCGTTATTGTGAAATTTTCAAATTTGGTAGAATAATTGTAATCTACATTTCCTTCGAGAATTTAGTGTATTCTTTTTTTCCCATTTAAGGTAAAGTACTAAAAGCAATGGCTGGATTGTTTTCAATTTCAATACCAAAACTACATTTAGTTCAAAGAAGATACACAGTTAATTTTAGTGCAGTATGCAGTTTCGTTCAAAAGTTATTGCGCTTTCGGACGGCACAGACAGACATACAAACAGACAGAAATGAGTAAACGATTTTTTTTTCGGTATCTAGGACACTCAAATCGACTATTTCTAGAAAAATCTGCAAATTTAACACACTCTGCATGTGAATAGAAAATAAAAAGTCTCGCTAACTGCAAGTTCGTTACCGATTTTCTCGACACCTCTGAAACCTTCATAAAAATCGGCAAAAAATGCAATATATCAAGAATTTCTTCATTAACGTTTATTGAAATTTCAGCTGGAATGTTAAAGGATTCAAGGTGGAAAATACAATCGGCTCTGCAACACGAAAAGTGAAAATACATTCGCGCATACGATTGCAGAACCGATTCCGTAGGTAAAGTCACTGAGAACTCGCTATGTAAATGTTATATAATTTATATTTTAAATTGTCCAAGGTGACTGTACGAACAATCTATTCGAGCAGTCGCGAATCGACACTACGGCTTGTTAGTATATTGCCTTAGTGTTTTATAGTATTATAGTACGGACAGATCTATGAGCACTGTTCGCCAGGTGAGATAAAGCAAATCGACTGTGCGGAGTGGAACCAACTGCGTGCCACGCTGATTGCGCGCGTTCACGCGCCTTCGGTTTCCACGCTATACGAGCTCACGAGCTAAAACTCGAATGATCGCCGTCACCGCGCGAGCAACGATCGATATAGATAGATATAGAGCCGAGGTGGATCGGCAGATCACAGTTACCGATCAATTTCACGTTATATGTTACATCACTGCGGGTGTCGTCGTGAGGCCAAGCAAAAGGGCAATACTACTGGGAGAACTTATCGAATTACCAACAAACATTTCTATACTTGGACGGAAAGTTTTGATCGAGAAAAAGAGAGAAATATTGAAAAATATGTTCAAATTTGATTTAACTTTGCAATTTTCAAAAAATGTCTGTACGCGTTCTAGCTTCCGTAAATTTTTAGCTATAGAGCTAAATAATTTTTGATACATAAAGCAGTCTTAAAGAAGGATCGGTATTGAATTTGGGGCGAATCTATAAATAGCTTCGCTTTTTATGAGATTTTGAATTTTTCAAAAAATTTACGTTTCGCTCTAACTCCCGTAAAATCTCACGAAATCAACTGATATTTTCTACAGATGAAGAATAACATGCAATGCTGCTGTGTACCAAATTTGGTGATGATCGGTAAAGGGGTTCGGATTTTATAAGATTTTGAATTTTTTGATAAATTTATCTTTTGCTCTGACTCACGTTAAATATCAACAAAACAACTAAAATTTTCTAAAGACGATAAATAATACTCAGCGCTGCTACGTACCAAATTTGGTAATGATCGGTAAAGCGATTAAGATTTTGCGTGATTCTGAAATATTGAAAAAATTATCATTTTCTTATAACTCAGGTCAACTAACAATGAATGAATTAAAACTTTTTCGAAATGAAAATTACAGATGAAAAATATTCACTGTTGCTATGTACCAAGTTCGATGACGATCGGTAAGTGGGTTTTGATTTTCGAGCAATTTGAGATTTTTCATGTTTCAACAGATTACATTTCCATTTTCCACAAAACTTCCTCTATGAGGAATCCAAAATGAATAAATAAGCTTCCTCATAGAGATCGCTTTGTGAAAAAAAAAAGTGAATGAGTAACCAATGTCCAAAGTTCAATTCCGCAACGGTTTTTTTTTTATCGGATGCGGACAAGGAAGCGAATTTCGTGGTGAAGTTCGCGAGAGAAGAGTAATTCCGTAAATTGACGTTGGTAGCTCTCGATTCTCAAGACACGATTCATCCAAAGTCTCGATCTACTCTTGACTCGGTGAGCTCGTAATTGCGGCTTGAAAGTGGATCACATCCGTGTGAAGGCACGTCACCCGAAGACACAAAGGTGAGATGCGCGCTTGTGCCTCAAACCTCCGATATGTCATTACATTGAACTTTATTTCTAGACAATTTTTTTCACATTCACACAATAATTCTGCGCGAGCATCTCATTGCAATACATTTTTTTCTCTTTCCAAATTGCGAATTGCGTTTTACCTGCGGCTAAAATAAAAAGCGCGTGAGAGGGAAAAAAAAGATGAAGCGTCTTAGAAACGCATCGTTATAGCTTTTGTGTCGGCTGAAACGCACGTCGGCGTGCGTTTATTCCGCTGTATGGGAATAATCCGCTGAGTAGTCGAGCGCGTTTGAAGTCTCTGATGCTGACGCGCGCAGGGATATAATTTAAAGGCGGCATGTGGACAGACAATTCAACAATGGCACAGTATCCGCCGCACTCAGATACAGAGAGAGACTACGAGAAATAGATATGCGGAGGCTGACTATCCACGCGACGATGTTGCGAGCGCTTAATAAGCAGCCTTCGAAGTTTCGATATTCGTTCGATCTTCAGCACCGCGCAATACACACACTCGCTTCACATTACGCTCTCGCGAATAAACTAGTTTTTTGCTATGCAACATGCATTCACATCACAGCAACCTTGTCTCAATAAATTTCAACTATTTTCATTCAATGTATGAGGCAAAACACGTCAAGTCGGCTGGCTCAATTTTTCTTGTCAACAAAACGTCGTCAAATTTATTCAGGATGTTTGGATGGATGTTTTTTTTTTTATCAGCTATTAAAAATTTCGGAAAATAATCATTGTCTATTTTTTAACGCCAATACTACGGCTCACAGAAAAAAAAACATAAGAACATGAAATTTTGGATTTTCAGCGTACTTTCGAACAATACTTTTTGTAAGATTCTCCGACTTTATTTTATGCTATTTTTCAATTAAATAAAGTTGCCACCTTTTTTTCCTCCGAAACGGCATTTCCGATTTAGCTGAAATTTTCACGTTTTGTTCTTTGAAATATCTGGAATCTTAGAAAAAATTGATGAGATGCGCGGCGATTTCGGCCCAGAGTTACAGCTCTTCGAACGATGGAACATCGTGGTACATTAAAAAAAATCTCGTGTTTAACAGTTATTGTCTTAATGACTTCGAAGAAAGGATGTCAATGACGAAAAAGAAGATACGGGACTGACGAATAAAGCACTGAAAATATGAGAAGAAGCTGCGAGGAATGGCGCGCATGATACATTCTCCAGCACATCACCACTTTCAGCTTATATGTATGTTATTGCCACGTGTTACGGCCGATAATAAAATGTAATTTCGGTGAAATTCTTCAAATGACGCGGATAAAGTCCTCGATTCCCTCTGCCGCCACATTTGAGATATATTCCTGTGTTTAATTGAATTTAAATTAAAGAATCTCCCGTTATTCTTATTACAGATTGCATGAATTTTCAATAAATTTATTTTTTATTACGATTTTTGTCATTAATTTGAAAAACCTTTTCGAGAAACTCGTACATTAAATGTAGTAAATCTAATACGTTTAGGAATAATCTTATTTATTAGTTCTGAAATTTTTTTCTTCTTTTTTTCTGACGTTTCTTTCATATACCATCATGACATTGAATTGAAATTGGAAGAATATGATTTTTTTTTCAATTATACTAATATTTTTTTTTTTCAATTATTAGCATAATTGAAAAAAAAAATTAGCATAATTGAAAAAAATCAAATTCTTCCAATTTCAATTGACAACCGATTGATTCTATTGATTTTTTTTTTTCAATTATGCTAATAATTTTAAAAGAATTGAAAAAAGTATTAGTAATGAATTTACAATTATTTTACAATTATGCTAATAATTGAGAAAAAAATCTAATTCTTTAAAAAAAAATCAAAGGTAAATGAAAGAAATTGTAAGAATATAATTTCTTTTTCAATTATTGAAAATTGAAAAAAAAATCAAATTCTTTCATGCTAACAATTGAAAAAAAAAATCAAATTCTTCCATTTTCAATTGACAACCGATTGATTCTATTGATTTTTTTTTTTCAATTATGCTAATAATTTTAAAAGAATTGAAAAAAGTATTAGTAATGAATTTACAATTATTTTACAATTATGCTAATAATTGAGAAAAAAATCTAATTTTTAAAAAAAAAATCAAAGATAAATGAAAGAAATTGTAAGAATATAATTTCTTTTTCAATTATTGAAAATTGAAAAAAAAATCAAATTCTTTCATGCTAACAATTGAAAAAAAAAATCAAATTCTTCCATTTTCAATTGACGACCGATTGATTCTATTGATTTTTTTTTCAATTAAGCTAATAATTTTAAAAAAATTGAAAAAAGTATTAGTAATGAATTTACAATTATTTTACAGTCATGCTAATAACTGAAAAAAAAAATCTAAGTTTAAAAAAAAAAATCAAAGATAAATGAAAGAAATTGGAAGAACTTGATTTTTTTTCAATTATTGAAAATTGAAAAAAAATCAAATTCTACCATTTTCAATTGACGACCGATTGATTCTATTGATTTTTTGTTCAATTATGGCAATAATTGAGAAAGAAATTGAAAAAAATATTAGCATAATTGAAAAGAAAAAAAAAATCAATAGAATCGATCGGTCGTCAAGATCGTTTATCCGAGAGAAACTTGATATTCCCAGGGAAATATCTCTGAATGAGCTTGGACTGGAAGTGTCACGGTGTCGAGAAATCGAGAACATCACATTCGTTGATCCTAACACACCTGACGAAATTTCTATCGGCTAGCCTGATTAGGCATCAAATAATAATTATTGTGTAGCCGTAAATAACCGTATAATATAGCCATTAGAACAGACTGTATATTCGTCCATTTATAATTCTAGGGCGAAAGTGAAAAGGTAGGGCAAGGCTCGTTAGGCAGGTGCTCTTGTGATAGACAACAAAAAAATCGATCAACTCGAAAGTCGTTCTTATATGACTGACGCATATCATTATTTTCTCTTTCAACTATACAAATATTCAAATAACCTTTCTAATTAAAAACAGAAAAACAAGAAGCAAGATACGATAAAATATTTTTTAAATCATATTACTAATAAATCCGGTATTAATAAATTATCGATGGTCAACAAATGACTAATTACGGTGCGGAAATAAAAATTTAAAAAAAAATTTCAATATTTATAAACAATGTGGAACAACTGTTATTTATTTACAATTAATAATAATATTTCGTAGGTGTAATAATTTCTAATCATTTAACCAAAAAGGGAATATTTTTGTTGCATTCTCACGGTTGCTATTACTGCTAATATAATTACATTAATTTGTGTAAATGATATACTCTCGGTAAATACTAATAAAGAAATCTTGTCCTGAAGAAAAATAGTAATTGCGTTAAACTGTGAAACGACAAACGCAAAAAGAAGTCGAGAAAACGTGGATAAAATTGCTACAGCAAAGGGAACGGAAATGTCAGGAGATAGGCATTAGAATTACTTAGGAGATTGCTGGAGGAGGCTCTCTTCCTCCGCAAATCCACGTGTTTCCTTTGGCCAATGACCGGGCGATGCGCGCACTTTGAAGAAAAGTTGGAGAAAACGCGTGAGGCATTTCTCCACTTGGCTCATCACGAACTGACCAGAACACATACATGCGTTTGTTCCGCTTTTTTTTTTAAACGCAACAACCTATAAGATGTATATCTTACGTGCGCAGTATCAGAGTGTGCTACTGCGTTATAATACTATGTTTCAACCTGTAATATATACGCAGCTGTGTGGTTGTAGACACGTGCGTGCAATAACCAAGTTAGTATATACGAAGCGAGTGAAATCCTTTTAGCCTCTTCCGGAACTTTTATTATCCTTTGTCGACGTGAGGTGTCTCTTTATCTAAACTAATATCTTTCCAATAATATTTTCTTACTTTTTTTTTTTAACTTTTTAACCGAATTTGCCGGTATAGCATTTTTTATTCAGCAACTTTCTGAATGTTCGAGATTTTTCGGAATATTCTATAATTTTTCGAATATTCGACGACTTATCGAATATTCTGTAATATTTCAAATATTCTATAATTTTTCGAATCTTCGATAATTTTTCGGAATATTCTACAATTTTTCGGAATATTCTACAATTTTTCGGAATATTCTGTAATTTTACAAATATTCGATAATTTTTTGTCTATTCTATCATTTTTTTAAATATACGATCATTTTTCGAATGTTCTATAATTTTTCGAATATTTGATAATTTTTCGAACATTCGATAATTTTTCGAATATTCGAATTCATGGAACATTCGATAATTTTTCGAACATTCGATAATTTTTCGAATATTCGAATTCATGGAACATTCGATAATTTTTCGAATATTCGAATTCATGGAACATTCGATAATTTTTCGAATATTCGAATTCATGGAACATTCGAATTCATCGAACATTCGAATTCATCGAACATTCGAGTTCATCGAACATTCGAATTCATCGAACATTCCAATTCATCGAATATTCCAATTCATCGAATATTCCAATTCATCGAATATTCCAATTCATCGAATATTCCAATTTATCGAATATTCCAATTCATCGAATATTCCAATTCATCGAATATTCCAATTCATCGAATATTCCAATTCATCGAATATTCCAATTCATCGAATATTCCAATTCATCGAATATTCCAATTCATCGAATATTCCGATTTATCGAATATTTCAATTCATGGAACATTCAAATTCGTCTAACATTCTAATTCATCGAATATTCGATTTGAAAATTTAATTGAATATTCGATTATTCGAAATAAAAGTATGTGATAAACAAATGGTGCACAAGTTTTTCTCTACGTGGAATCAATATGAGCAAGCTTCTACTTTACAACATTCTTGTACACTTTCGCGTCTTTGTCCTACCAGTCGAATAAACATTTTTTTATCTTCTGCAGCATAATACACTGAAAATAAGTCATTAACTTTGTTATTGTTGTTGTTGTCGTCATAAGTGGAGGGGGAATAGTCGCTGAAGCCGTGCCATCTCGGGCGTTTCAGCTTTCTTCTTCTGGCGCGTGAAGAGCGCTGATGAGGACATTAAAGCTGGCGGAGTTGCGACTTGCTCTCGAGAGCGAACGACTGTATTGCCAACTTCCACTTCCACCAGTGGACAAGTGCGTGCGCTCGGAGACAAACTAATGCACGAGGGAAAAGTGAGACTGATAAAGTTGACACTTTCGTATCCGAGATTTAAAAAACACGAAAAAAAAAAAAACCTTAAAGACATATAATTTTTTTCGCAGTTTCTTCAACTTCCAGAAGCAATATTTAACTAAAATTAATATATCGGCTTTAATACGAAACATTAAAATCGAACATTCAGAAAATTCTGTCTAAGTTTGATTAACAAAAAAATATAAAACGTTTTGGACCATTCTGAGTGTCCTGACATGAAAAAATCGAAATAAAAATTCATGGAAACAAAGTTTCATCTAGGAGGAAGCAAAACAAGCTGTAAATATATTCTATTTCCCAAGATAAATATTTCCTAGTATAGCTAAACTGAAACGGTAAAAGTAGCAGCAATATTAGTCCCAGAGTAGTCCCGAATAAAAAAGAAGACGAAGAAGAAGAGGGAAAAGAAAATAAGACAGTGAGCGAAGGACGTCGACGTCAATAAAAAGCTAATGCACCCATCGAAGGAAGAAGCTAAAGAAGCCGAGAAACACAAGTGGTATCCTCTACTCAGTCAATTGCTTTTTGCAACGCACACACTTTTTTTCCCTTCTTCATGCCGTGCGCATTGTCGTATCAAATAAGGACGCTGTTCGAGTGAATGTTCCATAAAAGAAAAAATTGTATTCACTCAAACAAGAAGAAGAAAAAAACCGTCTAAATAGTAATAAAACACGAGAGAAAGACATCAAAACAGTTGGAACAATTTGAAGAGAAATTGAGATTGGCTTCAATGATGAAGCTCTTCGGTCGAAGAAAAATAATCGTGAACGTCAATTCCACATGATGACACAATAAGACGTCGATGAATCGTGATTGTTGGGTCACGAAGTTGAAGTTACCAGGAAACATCGAAAAGAAAGATATTCCAGTGAAACCTGAACTGAACTCAAGACTGCAGTTTGAGAAATAAACGTTGAATAATGTCAGAAATAACTGGAGAACAAAAGCATCGACAAGATCGTATAAAACAAAATGATAGTTGAAAATATTGATTCACAAACGAATGGATCAATAACACAGTGCTGGATTTACAATATTGTACTGCTGCACGTGAGATCATTAGTAACAGTGGAAACATAAAATTTAATCGAACACGATCGATCAATGAAGTGCAAACGGGAATATAAAACTGGTTATGGTTCTTCAACCATAAAAGAAGAAAACGACCATCATTACGTCTTCTACGTATTTATAAGAAATTCAACGAAATAGAAACGACTGAATGTACAATAAATAAATCCCAGCAAATGCTTACCGAGTGTGCTAAATCATTGAAATCGAAGAATGTCGGAAAAATTGGATTTTTCTGCCACTGTGAAGAATATGTCGAGGCATATCTCACATGAATATGTGAAAAGTTTGAATAAATGAAACGGAATAAATGTTCTTCCTTGTGTCTCGTAACTCATCCGTGGGATTCGCGTGCATTTACGAATGCTAGTAAAAAAAAAAAAAAAAGAAACGTATATAACGATTGCTGAATGATAAATACCGATCGTTAGCGGAACTCGGCGATTAATTTACGAGAGACACGACTTTTACCGCGAGGAATCTGTGCGCTTCCCCGTTCCACAGAGTACAAAGCTATACGCGACAGAAATCCGCGACCAAAGAACAAGACGACTCGAACACCTGGCAAACGAGAAAACGGAAAAGCATCCCTGGCTACCATGAAGCGAATACAAACGGTCTCTTTCTTGTTTAACGAAAAAGAGCAACGAAAAAAAAATCCAATTTTTCTAAGTCTTAAATACTTAAGAGGATAATAATTGTTTAATTATCGAAGAAGAGAGAAGAAAAAATGGGAAGCTAATACGGATAGTTGGGATCATTTACCGGGTACACCGCTACTTATAATTATTCTCGTTTCTTGTCGGAGACTCCGTTAACCCAGAGCCACTTGTCGATCGTCCCGCCGCGTCCATACTTCTCTCCAGGAGAGCAATATAACTCGAAGAGCTCGCCCAACGAGACCACTCCGCAGGTACTACCGCGTCTTCAGGTGAAACTAGAAAGCTGTTAAATATATATAAACAACTGCCAATGGTTTTTGTCTATCGATATACATTTTTATTTCTGAACTCGTGGAAAGTTCAGCTCATTGATTGAGGTGTGGATGTAAATTTGAGGAAAGGATTCATCTTTGGATCTAAGGTTCTTAAAGTCAACGTTTTATCTGGTCGGAGATTCTAGACTGACTGGAAAACCTGAACAAGTTTTATAGGAAAACTTGGTCAGGTTCAGTTTTATACGAAAACTTGGTCAGGTTCAGTTTTATGCAAAAACTTGGTGGAGAACCTTATCGTTTTATACAAAGACTTGGTCAGGTTCAGTTTTATATAAAAACTTGGTCAAGTTCAGTTTTATACAAAAACTTGGTGGAAAACCTGATCGTTTTATGCAAAGACTTGGTCAGATTCAGTTTTATACAAAAGCTTGATCAGGTTCTGTTTTATACAAAAGCTTGATGAAGTTCAGTTTCATATAAAAACTTGATGGAGAACCTGATCAAGTTTTATACAAAGACTTGGTCAGATTCATTTTTATACAAAAACGTAGTCAGGTTCAGTTTTATACAAAAACTTGTTCAGGTTCAGTTTTATTCAAAAACTTGGTGGAGAACCTAATTAAGTTTTATATAAAAACTTGGTGGAGAACCTGACCAAGTTTTATACAAAGACTTGCTCATGTCCAGTTTTATACAAAGACTTGCTCAGGTTCAGATTTATACAAAAACTTGGTGAAGAACCTGACCAAGTTTTATAGAAAAACTTGGTCAGGTTCAGTGTTATACAAAAACTTGGTGGAGAACCTGATCGTTTTATACAAAGACTTGGTCAGGTTCAGTTTTATAAAAAAGCTTGATCAGGTTCAGTTTTATACAAAAGCTTGATCAGGTTCAGTTTTATACATAAACTTGATGGAGAACCTGATCAAGTTTTATACAAAGACTTGGTCAGATTCATTTTTATACAAAAACGTAGTCAGTTTCAGTTTTATACAAAAACTTGATCAGGTTCAGTTTTATACAAAGACTTGCTCATGTCCAGTTTTATACAAAAACTTGGTCAGGTTCATTGTTATACAATAACTTGGTCAGGTTCTGATTTATACAAAAACGTGGTCAGGTTCAGTTTTCTACAATAACTTGGCCAGGTTCTGATTTATACAAAAACGTGGTCAGGTTCAGTTTTCTACAAAAACTTGGTCAGGTTCTGGTTTCTACAAAAACTTGATGGAGAACTTAAGAAGAACTTAGAGGCTGGAGAAAAGACTTACACAAATTACGAGATACCAATTTCAAATTTGGTCCACATATGGACGCCCACGGAACAGAGTTCGAGTGAAAATTTGACGCTAGTCCCTCGAGCATTTCAAACTTCATGACATTATGCATTTTTCCGTAAAATGTTTTTCTACCTCAAACAAGCCTGCAAAATAGAACCTCGCAAATTGCTTCCTCACAATTTTCTATCTTTGACAAAGCATTTTTTTTTTTTTTCAAACCTTCCTCTATAATGAACCAAAATGTGTCTTCCCAAATCCGATAGTGTCGCTATTAGAATGTCAATGTCGCAAGACCTAGGTCAACAAAACCGTACCTGGCGTCTTTTTCCATTCAATTTCCATCCTTAGTGCCTTGTGTTACGCACCCACGTTTAAATTACGGGTTCATTTAACTCATTAATTGCTATTCAGTTTGCGTAATATGACGGTGGTGGGCCATAAATTGGAAGGTACAAGTAGCTCGGGTATAACCAGCGGAGACCTCTCTGCCACGGATGAATTTAATCGTCGGCTCGGCCGAGTAAAGCCACGTTTAGAGTTCGTTCGGGAGCTCACGCTTGGCTCGCCTTGCACTTGACACTGCTCCTCACGGCTAAGCCGAAAACAGCCGGGCTCTTCGGTGCTCGAAACGAGTCTTCGAGGCCAGAGAGCAGTCAGACCAGGCGCCAGCCAATTCTAGTCGTACCGGTCGCTCATTCTTTTTTCTTCCTCCTCTCTTTCTTCGCTTTTATTTCTCTTTTTCACTTCTTGATGGAGTCAAAAGAACCGCGCGGCTCTTAAGTACTCTCATCGTTTTATCTCCTCGCCGCTATAATCACTTTTGTTTTAATCTTTTAACCGTTTCATTCTCATTAACGTCATCACTGCGATTTAACACCTCTTTTAGTGTACCGACCTCATGTTTATTATAATTTTCTAGTGATTCCAAAAAAATAAAAAAAAAAAACAAAAAACCCTAAGCAACAATTTTCTAACACAAAAGTGCAGGTTTTGGTAAAAATAAATAACAATTCCATTTGCTATCTTTAACAAATAAATCGTTTTTATTTTACAATTTTTGTTTTTTTTTTTTGTTGGTCATCTACTCAAAATGACAAAAAGAAAAAAATTACCTTGGAATAATTCGTATATTCTATATAAAGTCGTAGAGATTTTTTACAATTCCGAGTGTATATATCGAGAGTTTAGAGCGATATATCACGAGACACTGGATTGAGAGGCAATCAACGACCTCGCAAAGTCATAAAACTCTCGCGACTGCTGGAATACGTAAATGCCTTCGTCTAGCTCAGCATTAAAAAAAAAAAAAAAAAAAGGAAAAAATGTTAACCAGTCGAGACTTTGCGAATGCAGAATCTAATGTGTATATTGACTAGCTGGGAGCAGTAGTAGTAGTAGTATAGATTATACGAGTCTCGGCAACTTGAGTGTCGCACGCGACACGCACCTCTAATTAGGACTTTTCGTTTTCCCCAGTAGTTTTCATTACCTTCCCACAAGGCTTCCACCTTCTCTGTGCAAGCGTTCGCCGTCGCACGCTCAGAAAATGGCAATGACTTTTTCAATGTCGGCACGTGGTTAACACGGTCAACATTCTTTTTATTGCTATATCTGGTAGCCGTGATGACGTGAAACCTCTCAACAAAGTCGATAAATATACGTGTAAAGTCAGACATTCAACGAATTACAATTTTTTTCACACATTTTTTTACATTTTTAATTTCGAGAAAATAAAATATTCCCATCGTGTAAAAAAGAATCGCAGTTTTGAATATAAAAATGCAGAAGTTCTATTTAAAAATTCTCTTACAATTTTTGTTCCTCGATTAAGAAAAATAATCGTTTTTTTTTTTTGGCCTAAAATCGTTGGGCATCGCTGAGAAATTATTCTGACAATTATTTATTCAGTTGAATTTGTTAAAAAAAGCAATAAATATCAATGATCATAATCAACTTCCGTCTTCATTATTCCGAAAGCTTCGTGACACGCGGCATCATCTGGAAGTACCAGTAATTAGTGACAATGGTTTGCAATTAAGCCATTCTCTTTAATTGCAAAGAAATATTAGACTTTTTTAAAATGGGAAGAAAAAAAAACGTCGACACGCTTTACTTGGCAATTTGCAGAGTGTGTGAAGATTCAGAATGCGTATAAGTAATTATTGAGAATGAGGTGGCTGGTATTTTAACCCAACAATATTAAATTTTTTAAATGTTAATTTAGTAAAGTGACAATAAAAAAATTGTGAATCTCTCGAGTCTGCAAAATTCTATTGTTAAACTAGAATTAAAAATCATACAAATGTAAAATTATTTTTATTCTTTGTAAAATGAAAATAAAATTTTATTAATTTTATGACAAATTCTTTTTTTTTTTAATTTCACTTCCAAAACTAAAAATGAAGAAAAATAACTTTACACATTAGTGCAAAAAATTTTGTTGAATCTACAAAAAAATCTGGTTTTCCTTTTTATTATTCAGAATTAAATGTAGTAAATTTAATCGCAGGTAAGATATAAAAAATGACCTCGGTTAATTTACCGAATATTTAGCCGGATTATTTCCCGACTAAACGAGCTGCTATACTTATATGGAATGCAAAAGGCGTTGAACCGGTGGATCGACGATCGAGTGAGCAAATCGACTGCCTAATGCGAGAAGCGTAGTTTCTTCAGGCTTGCAAACCTGCGTCTAGTGGTTGGAGCACGCGCGAATCTCGAGTGAATAAAAAATGGGAACGTATACTGCAGCGTGGAATAAATATATCTCGCGGTATAGAAACGGAAAGCGTTTCTCGACGGAAAGCGAGTGAGAGAGAATCGAAAACGATCAGCTGCGATAGAGCAATTTCTATTTCCGATCTATCGGGGCGAGTAAAATCGGTATTGTAACGGGCGCGCGGATACGAATCCGTGTCACGCTTTCTGCACGAGTTGGCGGGGAGGTGCTATTGTCGATATATATATATATATATATATATATATATATATATATCGACAATAGCGAATATATATATATATAAGTATAGATATAACTCTCTACCATTGGCTCTTTCGAACGCTTGAAATCTATCGATCCTTCACTCTCTGGCAATGATTCAACGATTTTCTGTGATTCTCACTTTTTCAGTCTCAATAGATGTAAATCTGTAATGTATTTCCTAGTTGCATGCACCGTCACATAGAAAACGATGCTTATTGCATTGAAGCAACAATATACAGATCCGGTAACACGTGAAGATGTCAAAAACAAAAATAACACGTCAAAATAACATGCACAACGATGACGTTGCTCAAAAATAACATTGCTCATAAACAACGTACACAAAAATAATATGCGCGATAATGACATTGATAAAAAATAACATTGCATAAGAATACCATTGCTCAAAAATAACACACGCACAAAAATAACATGAAGACAATAATATTGCATAAATGTGGCTTGTACTCAGTGTACAATCTCGGAATTGATTTTCTTTGCTACCATGTTACTATTGACCGTGTTATTATTGACCGTGTTATTGTTGACCATGTTATTATTGGTCGTGATATTATTAACCGTGTTATTGTTGATCATGTTATTGTTGACCATGTTATTATTGGTCGTGATATTATTAACCGTGTTATTGTTGATCATGTTATTATTGACCGTGTTATTGTTGACCATGTTATTATTGCCCGCGGTATTGTTGACCATGTTATTATTGACCGTGATAATATTAACCGTGTTATTGTTGATCATGTTATTATTGGCCGGGGTATTGTTGACCATGTTATTATTGATCGTGATATTATTAACCGTGTTATTGTTCATCATGTTATTATTGACCGTGTTATTGTTGACCATGTTATTATTAGCCGTGATATTATTAACCGTGTTATTGTTGAGCATGTTATTATTGACCGTGATATTATTAACCGTGTTATTGTTGACCATGTCATTATTGGCCGTGTTATTGTTGACCATGTCATTATTGACCGTGTTACTTTGTACAATAATAACGTATAACCAATACACATTTTACAAGTTTTCACGTTTTTTATTTTTACTAATTGCATAAATATAGTTTGTACTCAGTGTACAATCTCGAAATTGTTTTTCTTTTCTAGCAGTTTATTATTGACCGTGTTATTGTTGACCATGTTATTATTGACCATGTTATTGTTGACCATGTTATTATTGACCGTGTTATTGTTGACAATGTTATTATTGACCGTGTTATTATTGACCATGCTATTATTACTCGTGTTATTATTGACCGTCTTATTATTGGTCGTGTTATTATTGACCGTGTTATTTTTGACCATACTATTATTGGCCGTGTTATTATAGACCAAGTTGTTATTGACCGTGTTATTAAAGACCAAGTTATTATTGACCGTGTTATTGTTGACCATATTGTTGTTGACCGTGTTATTATTGACCGTGTCATTTTTACAATAATAACATGTAACCAATAAACATTTTCCACGTTTTTTACCTTCTTATATTTCAATAATTTCATTATTTCTTCGTTCTAAAAAATTAGTTATTCTTATAATATTTAAATTAAACTGTCGTTTTTTTTGTTTGTTTTTCTAAACCACTTTTCTCGACGTTTTGAACCATTCTGAGTACTCCAACGTAAAAATCTCGAAAAAAAAAATGTTTTTCATATAAACTAAGCTTGCTTGAGAAAGCAAAATTGTTAAAATTTCTGAACAACATTTTTTTTGTTAAACGTTGAAAAATGTGGCTTTTGTTTTTTACTGAATATGAGAAAGCACATTGTACTCAAGTCTCACGTCGGATTAATAAGGAAGTAATAAAAGTATTATAGTCGCATATTCGATAGATGCATTGTTCAATTGCAAAACGAGTTAATTTATATATGTGAATTATCGACGCAAACTTAACAATAATAAACTCATGACCACATCGATCATTATATGGTAGTCTATTGAAAAATATGTAATTGGCGAATAATAGTTATGAATATTTCTCACATATAGTGTGAGAATTCTTCTCTCTTCTTGTTCAAATCCTACGCAACAGTTTCCTTTTTTTTTTGTATGGAAAAGATGCGAGGCACGAGACGACACTTGAGAGATGCAAAAAAAATGAAATAAAATTAAAAAAAAAGAAAGAAAAAAGCTAGTGGAGCGACGGAGGAACGTAAAAAAAGAGTAGTAAGCGTGAAAAGAAGAGATAATAAAATTGCATGAGAACCGAGTCAATCAAGGCAGCGTTTACTCGTTAAGCCTCAAGGAATTTCGTCCGAGACGGTGAGAACGATTCGGTACTCTAGCAACAGATACCCGTATATTATATGTATATATTTACCGTAACGTATGCCTTGCATATATCGTTATACATATCGCTTCTCTGTCGACCCTCGTTTGCATCAAACCCATCAAAAATTCATTCACTCCGAGCGTTCTTCGTTATAATTCCTTACATTTAAGGTTTAAGAAAAAAAAATAAATAAATAAATAAATAAAATACACACTGATATATGAAAATGTCCGATGAGATATTTTCGCAATCCAGTTATGTATTAGAAAAATCTTTAATATTAATCCGATTATGACGTACAATAGCTCATTTTGTTTATTGAAAAATGCTTTATTGATCTACCGAAGAGAAGCTGCTTTTTGATACCTTTTTTCGTAAAATATAATAATTCAAATGTTTCGAATTTAATTATGTAATTTGGAACGAATTCAGCGACAAAATAAATGGCACGATTTTTTAATCTGCTACGATTATTAATAGGACATTAATGGATAAAGAGGTTTCGAAAAATATTATTACTCGTGATGGATTCCAATTTTTTTGCTATTCGCCGTCTATTTCGTGACGGTAAAATTGTACAAAAGTACAATGTAAAATTAATAAACCACAGTTGGTGTCGAATGCATTTTTTGTGCAATGTCCAGCGTGCATTGCAGAGGATACCTATATACGTTACCACTTTTTTTCTCATTAATCATTCATTTATTCACTCGTATTTATTTATTCCACGAACCGATATCATGCCAAGCGTATCGACTCACGAATCCCTTGAGACGCAATAAAACAGCGCTATCCTCTCTTTGTGCTTATTATTGTATAAGGCTGCATTGCACTTACGTAACGTACTCGCGAAATAAATGCGATTTTTCTTCTAATCACCATGTGAAATTGCAATATTTACCGATCTCAGCCAAAAATCATTATCGATCAAATATATCAACATGTTTGCGGAATTATCTATCACGTCTTTGCAAATATTTAGACGGAATCAACCGAAGAACTTTTTTTATTTCCCAAAAAAAAAAAAAAAATTCCAATTTTGCTTCTATAAACAAAAGTACAAAAAGAATAATTCAAAGAAACTGTTATAAAATTTTACAACACGTTTATTATCAATCTAAAAAAAAAGGCCGCAAAGTCGAACTTTGCAAATTGTCTCCTCTTTTTTCCACTTTTGACGACGGTCAATTTTGGTCTTTACTATTTCGACAAAAAATCTAATAAACGCAGGACATTTTGCTAAAGCAACAAACGAATTTGTAGCAACAAAATTTAATTCAACAAAATAATTATTATTGAAACCGCGGTATTGGCTTTTTATAAAAGTGAATTGATTGCGTATAGCTGAAAGAAAGCGTTGGTAAGACAATTATAAATGAGGGCGACAAAAAAAAAAAAGTAATAATCTCGACGAGAGGTGTGCGGCTGATTGTCATACTTGAAATAATTGATATTACCCATGCAAAAGGCGCAAGACATGCGATAATGTGGCAACTGCTGTGCATTACGAAAGTGTAGTAATTCATCGTTGCCTCGCGAGTGGATACCACCACCACCACCTTGGCTACTATGAGGCATTTGATCTCTATACTGGTTGTTATACATGTTTGCACCGAAGGTATATAGAGCTAATATACCAAGGATTGCCTATTACAGAAAGTCAGGGTGTATATTGACGCGTCGAGAATATGGAGCGAAATATACGTAGCTAGAGGCTAATACACGAGTATTTGCAGTGGCTCTGTCTGCATATGTCCAATGACTGCACTCTGCGTTGCATCCACACCAATGGTAACATCACTCAAGGCACTTTCATCCTGCTGATGCATACTGAATAACATGCAAGCCAAGTTTACGATGCTTCAAAATTCTTCTCTACACGAACGCACCGATTACACTCATCTTCATACTTTTTTTTTTTTTTTTTCGAAGTGGCAGAGGGAGCAGGTGGGGCATTTTATGGCAATTCGACCTTGGTAAAATCCTCGTATTTCTTCATTTTTATTTTCCTTCGAGCATGTTATAAAGTCAAATAAAAAAACTTTTTTTTTCAGATTTAACAAAAAAGTATGGAGTCGTATTTGAATTTTTTTGAAAACTTCGTTTTTTAACGAGGAATTTATGTCGTAAATGTGAATTGGGGTTAAAATTTATTGTCAAAATATCTGTAAAAAATGGTTGGATTATTTTTTTGAGTGAATATATAATGTGGAAGGCGAAAAAAAATCGAAAAATATGAGGGTTTTATGTAGGTTGAATTCGCATGGAATGCCCCATACACAAGTTTTCCTATTCTTTTGTAGTCCTGACGCTAGGCGCTATGTGTGTATTCACATATATATGCATTTGTATAGTGCGGCTAGATTTTTATTTAATTATCAACGGCGACTCTAACTGACCGCTACTGACCACTACCACCACTGATCCAACTCTTTCTTACTATAAAACCAAGTGTGCTAGTGCAAGCCTGGTTCAACCAGGCGACACACTTTCGCACCGGTGCCGGTGCAGAAAATTCTGCGGTTTTAATATGTCGCTAGAGATATATATAGATGCAGTCGCATTACGCATAGGCATACGCCATCAATTATACGGATTCTCAGCTCAACCACCATTCTTATTATTCAAAATAACAGCCACGACTCGACGTTTTCTTTTATTGACTTTCGTTCTTAATTCCAGTTTAACGACTCTATAACACTAGAGTCAAAATGTATTATGCAAACAACTCCTTTAGTTGCTAATACTTTAACAGATTTTTATTCGATTCTAATTCATCGTATATTCGAACCCAATTCATTGTATTCATCGAATATTCGACTGGAATTCATCGTATTCATCGAATATTCTAATCGAATTCATCGTATTCATCCAATATTCGAATCGAATTCATCGTATTCATCGAATATTCTAATCGAATTCATCGTATTCATCGAATATTCTAATCGAATTCATCGTATTCATCCAATATTCGAATCGAATTCATCGTATTCATCGAATATTCTAATCGAATTCATCGTATGCATCCAACGTTTGAATTGAATTCATCGTATTCATCGAATATTCTAATTGAATTCATCGTATTCATCCAACATTTGAATTGAATTCATCGTATTGATCGAATATTCTAATTGAATTCATCGTATTCGTCGAATATTCGAATCGAATTCATCGTATTCGTCGAATATTCGAATCGAATTCATCGTATTCATCGAATATTTCATTCGAATTCATTGAATATTCGAATCGATTCCATCGAATATTCGAATTAAATTCATCGAGTATTCGAATCGATACCATCGAATATTCGAATCGAATTCATCAAATTTTTTATCGGTATTTTAATTGCTCATTAAAAAACTCCCAGTTTCGATTATACCACAATGTCGAAGGAATTTCAATTAGAATGAAAAAAAGAATGAAGGTTCTCCGAACAATTTGTTATCTATGTTTAACAAAATGTCCAATTTACGCGGAAATCAGTCGCGCGACTATTATCCAATAAATAGAAAAAATAAACGTACACGTTGGTGTGGCCTGTCGACGATAAAGCACTATCAGTTTGGCGGTAAAGTTTGTGGCATTACGGAAAATTGTTATTGGTCTGTTGGACGACGTCTAAGTCGCGGGGAATGTCGATTGGATCGTAAACACGGGCGTACGTACAGGAGTGAGTGGCACCTGGTTAAGTTTCCTCGGAAATAACCGATAAAATCGGTTCCCGTTTGAGCGTTAATTCTCCAAGCCAAATTGCCAAGCCGTATGCCACTGAATTTGATTCTTTTTTTTCTTCTTCTTTTCTTTCGAATTAACGAGTAAAAATCGTTTTCCCTCGATTCTCCTGATGCGTATCGTTGCAGGAGCAGACTCCGGAAAGGAAGTTTTTCCCTTTTTTTTTTTGTGCACTTGGGCGATGTAAACGTAACGCATTCGGAATCGCATATAATACGACGCATTAAATCGCAAGTGTTCGGAGTCGAGGGGTCTCGACGGATTATCGAAGCCCCGGAAAAACACGCCAAGTGAAACGCCGCACGTTCGACACTAACGCAAAAGAAATCCCTGCGCACTTTTACACCTGATCGTAAATCATTCTCTCGATTTTTTTTGTTCTCTCTCTTTTCTGCACAACGTTATTATGTAGCACATAGAAACCTTTGCGTATTGTAGCGTGCGCGAAAGTCGCGCCCTCTCGCCCGAGAAATTCTTTAATTGCCACTCTCGATCATTTTTCTTTTAATTACAGAGTACGATTTTTGTTCGGGCTTTTTTTTTCTCAATAACTGTTCGTCGTTGAGCAAATAAAACGTTTATTCGTAATCGCAGGATTCGAAAAGGGTGCGAAGTAGTAACTTTGCAAATTGTTTCCTCATTATATGCGGAAAATATGTTGATCAATTGTGCGAGAGTATCGACAACGGTAGCTGCCGATTTCACGCAAACAATACACACGTCCGAGGAATTTCCAACTATCCGTCCTTTATCATTTATTTCCTTAACATTTATTTTGTTATTGCATTATCACTGTAGATACTTTTTTTTTAACATTATTCGCGACGATCCACTCGAGCGGAATTGAGTAAGTACCTCCTGTGTGTGATTTTAACGATCGACGATTTTTGTTGTGTACAAAGTTACGGGTATAACGCTTTAACAGCCGTTACTTTCACTCGAAGATGATTGGAAGCCCAACGATGCGCGGTCAATTAATTTTACAATGTCATTACAACGAGTGTATTACGAAGCGCACAATTGTTCTCGGAGTGGAAATTAGAAAAATAAAAAATATGAGCGAACCCGCGCACATAACTTATATATTCGACTTGAAATATAGACTCTCTTGTATATACGATATATTGCAATATAAAATCAAATGGGGAAAAAAACTGTAATCGTGAAAGTGCGTCATCACGCTTGATAATTAATTTATTCCATCGCGTTTAAACAGAGAAAATTTCACGGTCAAGTTTATCGCGACCGAGAGGATCGCTCTACTAAATCGAAAACCGGATTTAACACGCGCGTTTCGTATATATTACGAGTGGCTGTGTGTGATAAATCTTAACGGTCTCGAGATAATTAATGATCAAACGAGAAATAAAAATTAAGTGTCTTGAATTTAAACGTGAACTTTTCTCGAAATCCTGTCTTAAAATATAAATTATTCTTTTGAGGGGGACTTCTATCTTGGAGCACCATTTTTCAGGTGCTGACATTTCATTTTTTTGTGGGGAAACGAATAAACGTAGACGACTGCGGCTTTTTTCTATTTGTTACTTACGTTTTAAAGTATACAATGGAATTTTTTTTTTTCTTTTTAATTAAAAATTGTCGGCGTTCTAGATCCTCAAACACGGTCATCCAAAATGGGAGGGACAAACGGTTACCACTCCTGCTGGCACACCGTTGATCGGAAACAAAAATTCAGAGTAGATTGTTAATCAGTGTCACTTTGGTCATAGACAAATTAAGAAAATGGCGGCGATTTGAAAAAATAAATCGATTTTTCCCCTATTTTTTTTCGTATAAAAACGTTAATAAAAAATCGAAAAATTAAGTTATCGAAAAAAATCTCCGTCATTCCATGAAGACATGTTGCCCGAGTATGTATGCACAATTTCAGGCCGATCGCACAATTACAGTGGTCAGGAGAGTGGTAGTGATTTTGAAAAAAGTGTTATCGAGAAAAACGCTTTTAAAGTTTTGCGATCGGTGTACACAAAAGGGTTTATAATTACCGTCAATCTGCTACGCCTGCTCCATAAAGGCAACCCTCCTCTTCCTCCATCAACTAGTTTTGTGCCGATCTTCTGTCGCGTTGCAGAGCAACGCCGTTCGAATCTCGGAAAATCCTTTCACAGGATAAATTTGACTTGCACATAGATAAAGAATCAGCAAAAAAAAAATGCGATTTTTTTTTAAGTTACCAAAATAAAAGACCCCCTTAAGCGAAATAAAAAAAACAAATTCTGTCGCTAAAATTGATTTTAAATGCACGAGAAAATCGGAAGTTATAAATACAACAAAAAAAAAATGTTCAAATGGTATCTCGGAGAATCTCGGGATACCGGTTTTAAGTTGATGATCCGGATTTTTGGACATCGAGAAGCCTTAATAAAGTCGCAATTTTGTGCCACTAATCGAGTTAGTCCGCATCAGGTGGTCGTTGACATCTGATCTGTGAATTATTAATAGTGGCCTCTGAGAACCTCGAGCCCGAAAATCATTAATGCTGCATGGCTTGCACGATATTATAATACCGGTATACAAATTATACCGCCCATATATAGTAATACGTTACAGCACGTGGGGATTATAACAGTACAGTAGCGTCCTTGCAAAGTCGTACGTATAGAAATCGACGTCGCATTATGCAGGCAGCCTCACACGAGTGAATTAATTTAAGAATTAAATAGCGATATACAGCTACGGGAGTCGATGACACGTTGATCGATTAAGAAAACAAGGGATATGTCAAGAATACATTCAGCAGAGTTATCAAAGATTTTTGTATCTCTTTACATTTTTATTTATTACTATATTTTGTGTAAATTAACTTCAGTGTGTATTCGACGAATTGGACGCTGAAAAGCTTGCAATTCTTTTTTTCATTAGAAAAATAATAAATAAAATTGCTTGTTGAATTTCTGATAGTCTGATATTTGGAGTTTCTGACACGATTAACGAAAAAAAAAAAAAAAACAAGCTTTTGTGAGTGATATTTATCGAGCACCTCCTCAAGATTATCCAACATAGCTATTAATAAATCCATTGACGGGATCGAACGTCTTTGGGATGGTAAGAAAGTGCCTCGAGCAATCTCGATCGTCGGGGCACTGCCTGGACTCTCAATCTGGGAGCATCAACCTTCTCAAGTTTCTTCATTCTTTCTCGTTTCTTCATACAAGTCCAATCGAGCGGTGCAGCACTCAAGACACGCCCATTGACAAGGTTTAAACAGCCTGGGCTCGCCCAACAATTTAATTCTTCCAAATCATGCTTCGTCTTTATTTTCGTGAAATTTTTTTTTTTTTTCGAGATTTTCTTGTCAGCATACTCAGAATGATCCAAAACATAGATAATACATTTTTAAGTTTTAATTTGTGTTGTTGAACAAGCAACTACCAAAAGTACATAGAGGTAACAATATTTAAAAAAAGCTAATTAAAATGAAAAATGATGCAAAGTACGTTGCCTCCTCATTAAATCTCATTTTTCACAAAGCTTCCTCTATGATGAAGCCAAAATGAACAAACAAACTTCCTCTTAGAAGTAGCTTTGAGAAAAATGAGATTTATGGAGGAAGCAACGTGCAAAGTTGCACTAATCATTTTTTTCTTTGCATTAGAAAATAAACGATCTAGAAGCGTAAAAATAAAAATAATTTATTCTTTTTAATTTATTCTCACTCTCACAATTTTTCATAAAAAATGTGCGTTTTCATTAAAAATATTTTTAAACACATTTTTTTTTACATGAAAAGATATTCTCCAACAAAATTTCCATAATTTTCTGCCTAAATCGGAGCGCACTTGAGGATAAACAAAAAACTATTTGGTCATCTGAATTCGAGTAATCGAACTGCGGAAGATATACGAATTGACGATCTGCATCTGGTGTTCGCCTTGGCTCAATACGAGCCAAGTGTCGGTTGTCAGGTTTGTATGCTACCGGTTCTGTCTCGCACTCATTCGCAAACTGGTTGAAAATTGTCTTCCGAGTATTTAACACGAGTAAAAAAAAAAAACAAAGTGTATTCGCCTTGAGTCACGGTTTTATACGCATCTCGAACGATGGTGCAAGATGATACCGCGTGAAAGGTGAGGATGAGGCCAAGTTCACGGCTCCGGGTAATTTTCTACTAAGAGTTCCTTGTCTCGTGAGCTTCCACAGTCACGTAACAAAGAAAATCAATTTATTATCGCAAATCTGACTGAATTGCATTATCATTTTCAATCAACGTTTTTTTCATCAAATCTCAATTTTTGGCTTTCGACGAAAAAAAAAATCAGGAGTAAGGGATGCTGAAGCAGACTTTTTTTACCGACCTGAAAACCTGAAAAATATTCGCAAAATTTCAATTTATATCACGTTAGCTTTTCATTCAAATCGAAAGAAAAACAATTGTGAATTAATGACTCGAAAACGCGAATGGAAATATGATTTTTGAATCGTCCTTCTCGAAGAACTTACAAGATTTCATAAAAATTGAATAAAAACTTGTTTTGATATCGATACCCTTTTAATAGCCATGCAATTCATGACAAAACCTTGCCAACGGCCATTCGCAATTCGTAATTTGTTATTGAAAAAGCGCGCAAGTGCAAACTAGATATGCAAACTAGAAGAAGGGAGTGCAAGGCGAAGTGGCTAGTCTTGTGAATGGTTGCGCAATAAACAGCTCGTTCGGCGTGTCTAGAGTACTCCAGTCGTTACAGTTACAGCTTCGCTGAAATAAGGAGAGACGGAGGAGTGCACTCGAATTCCGCAAGATGATATATATACAACAAACATAAGCAAGGATAAGGCCAAGTTCGAGCCGGTGGATCTTCTCGTTTATCATCCATGCTGCGTTACTTGCATACGCTTAGTGCATTTTCCGCTTATGTGTATTATACAAGTCTCCAGTCATCTTCAGTTTTTGAACTTCGACGTTCGAACATTGTTATATGGAATTTTTCAGACAAGTCGTCACTCGGGTCTGAAACATCGATGCCGAAAATTCTGGTCTTTCGATTGGCAAAGTGGAACAAACAATTCGAAAACCTAATTTTGTTTGATAATTGATGAACTAGTCAGAATAGACGATTATTTAGAATTACAATTAATTGTGAAAAAATTTGTTTGATATTTACGTTGAGTTACGTGCAGAGTGCATTTTTTTGCCTACCGGGCAGAAAAGTCCACTTTTCCGCCCTAGGGACGAAAAGAAATGTACAGCGCATGCGGAAATGAACCTTTTCGACACTGCTACGAAGAGAGCCACTTGAATTCCGCAAAACTGTCGCGAAAAGCACCGCTTCTCATGCAGGAGTTACAAAAACGATATATATTCGTTATTTTATTGAAGATCGACGTTGCTCGTGTGCTTGATTTGAGAAAGAGAGGCCGCGGACTGTTGATTTACGACAGAAGTCGAGAGTTAAGGTCGAGTCACACGCTGCACCGATGCACTCTAACGGAGCAGGATTATATAAACCCCGCTAAGAGTATATCGAAAGACTCTTGTTGCCGGAATAAAGCTCAGATGCTACCATTCTTCTGCTAGTTTGACCTTTTTTCCTCTCCATGCCGTTCCGACTGTGACTATCGAACGAAACTATACACAAAATTCCATTCCAAATACTACATCACTATTTCTCAGAGATCACTACTGTAGATTGTACATTTTTTAAATTAACAACAATCATATATATAATGTTTTATTTTGATTGAGTAGAATAGTGAGAAAATGAATGGCACAAACAAGTGGAAAAGAGTTTGAAGGTGGGTTCGGTGCGCGCGCGCGCGCCGCGAACTCTCGTAGTTATAGTAAATGCCATTGTTTAACAGGCTTAAAGGCGTCGAATGGAACACGATTGCCTATTGCCTTATATCCTCTATAATGTCTGCAATAACGCTCCCAGTACTGCCTAACGATTAACCACTAAATACTAACAACAACAACAACAACAGATCGCGTTGTTTGCCACTCCGACGATAGTGCAACAAGCCATCAATAAAGAAAACAACAAAAAAAAATGGCATTCTTAACGCCACCGAGAATCGTGCAAACGCAATTCTCAATTCTAAGGTCGATCGTGAGGCTTGGAAATTCAAAGGTCAGGTTGGTCTGATGGCTGATTTCTCGAAGCCTCTCAGGAACATCAATCGAAGCAACCATACAGCAGCGAAACACCTGAAACCTGCCGATAATCACGCGAGTAAGACGTCAAGAATAATTGCAGTCCGGTAAAGCCGCGCTATGGAAGTGTACAATCGGAACTGCGCCAACATTGCCGACGTTCGCGAATCTCTCGCCGCCTTTGGCCACGAAACGTCCCAAGGGAATAAGAGGCGGGCCAATGGAACAAAAATTGCCCCGTTATTATCTCGAGTACACGATCGCTTTGATAAATCATCGATCGATGGGATACATTCGTTTATTTTCATTTTTTTTGTCATTTTTAGACCTTGAGAAGGTCTAAAAATTCATCGGATTCATAAGTTTTATGGCTAAAAGGAATTTCATTGAAGCATTCGATATGCCATCTGGTGGAAGGTTTTAATATCCACCATTTCGATCAATTTTGACCTAACGAGATTCGTTATCTTGCGCGTTTTTGATTCCTCATAGAGGAAGCTTTGTTTTCGTGACATTTTTTTCGAGATTTTCATGTCAGTATAGTCAGAATGGTCCAAAAAGTCGAGAAAAGTGATTTAGCGATTTATTAAGTGTTCCAAAATTGATCATCATACTTCCTCACAGAGGTACCTTCGTCGAAAGTGGAAAATAAGGAAGCAATTTGCAAGGTTCGACTTTGCAGCCTTTTTTCTATTTTGGGAGATTTATTGAAAAAAAGTTTATAGAAAAAATGATTTCCTTCAAAGGTTTTGCTGAATCCTCAGAAAAAAAACCCCAGTTTGCTTAGGGAAATCAGTCACAGTGGGAACTTTATTGGTATTTAGGTGTGGCAGTCTAACGCTCGGCGGTGACTTTCATAGTGAGATTTTCAAAGCCTGATTTCAGTCGCTTTCAATCTAGCACGGGAGTGCGTTCCCATTATTATTATCATCATCACCATCGTCATCATCATCATCATCGTTTCCATTATCAACATCATCATCGCGTGGCTTGTGAAGCTTTTTTTTTTTTTTTCAATGCTTGGCGCGATTTCAAAGGCGGACCGGTAACTCCGGTTTGCCGCAGAACGTTCTTCTGTATGGGCAATTTCCATGATTCACTTTCCAGTTCTCTTACATTGCTTTCCTTATGTGTTTAGCTCGGTTCCGTCAGTCGAATTCTCAGCAAAAGCCAAAGATTCACAGATTCTCTCATTATTAAGCTGCCTTAAAACATCCTTGCGTTTAAAAAAAAAATGGTTAATTAAATTTAATGGTATCACTAAAAAAAAGAATTTGTCGAGCTCTTAAAATTGACTCATATCTTTCCTCTCATTTTTTGTCCGCTATCACTAACAAACTCCTTTCACTCTACAACCCCTTTCACCGTATCATTCTTCGATTTTTTTCATTCTCCATTTTGTTAACCTTTTTTTTTTAATCGCTTGAACGAGTGACGCGATATCTTTCGATCGAGATGTGCCAGCCTGTTTTACTCGCCGGTCACGTATCGCACTCCTGAATAGGTCGTAAATTGGGCCTGCGAGAATGCTCGAGCAGTGGCCCACCTGCGTTACCACCGTATTAAATATTCACGCATGTACCTCTCAAGTCCTAACCAGATGTAGAGCTGCGACAATTCACCGATTACCATTTTACCCGAAACACGTGCTCCTAAATCCATCTAAAAAAGATCTGCTATAAAATTCAACTTCACTGTAATTTTCTGTAATATTTTTTTCTTTTTACGAGCAACGGATTTTGATTAATCTCTTCTTTTCAAAATACTTTTTATCGCTAATATCCGTCGACTTCTGATACACGATGGATGCAACCATTTTAATTGACCCCTCTTTTTTGAAGTCACGTATCCGATATTCTTATCTTTTGGTAAATCCTTTCGTATACCTCGTACGTGTACCTGATAGAGGTACCACCATTTTTGTCCATCTTTTTTTACTTCCTTGTCGCACAATCACGTTCTTGTTTCTCTGTGAATTTGTATCTTTCTTTTTTTTTCTTTTTTTTTTTTTGTTTACTTGTCTGTGTTCTTTATTTCTTTAACGATGTACGTGGCTTCATGGTGGGACGATAAATTGGATGGCCTCGAGGTCCCAGGACCTCCCGCTGAAAATGTCGAATTACCATGAGAAATCGTCGTGTTTCCTTCACACAATAATAAATTATAGCTTCGTGATGTACAACGCTTTCGACGCGTTCATACATAAGTATTACTTAAGCTGTGCAATACTTCTCATACAAAGCTTAATAAAATGATAAAAACAATAAATCACATGAAATTTATTGAAATACATCTGAGGCAAGTTGATAAAAATGGTTATCGTGGCTGTTACAGTGTACGAAAAATTAATTGTTGCGTGTAATTGTGCAACCGAAAGAGGGAAAAGTTCGGGAAAGTTTGCCTGTTTTACGATAATAATATATATGAAGCTTAAGCGCCTACTATGCTGATTCTTGGGGCGCATCGCGCATCATATACGCAACAAAGACAATAGCGAGCGTGAAAACGCACGCGGTCTTGCTGCATTTTCAGTTGGCTGAATTTCCTCAGGCGAATTAGGAGAGAATTGCGTGTGTCATATATAGTATATATAGACATTAAGGCGCGTCTATCATTATAATAGCCTCGCCATATAGACAAACTATCAACCGGATGCATCGCGGAGAAAAGTGTGGGACTCAAGAAAGAGAGAGAGACACGGTCTCGTTATGAGGTTGAGTTAATTACGAGTGAGAAATTTCAACGCCGAGTCACCGCGCCGCAAGGACTTCGTTATGTCCGTCCTCGCATTTCACACTGATTTGCCGTCTCGTTTACGTCGCAATGACAACAAGCGCCTCTTATGCAATTAAATAGAGGATATTATTGTAACACTATATTACAAGATAATGAAAGTACACTTTATTTCAGACGATGCGAAGCGATTACGAGTCTGAGGAGTGATAGAAGTAATCGGACGGGATCGCACGTTTCTGCTTCCTTATAGAGGAAGCTATGTTTTCGTGATTTTTTTTTTTGGATTTGAATGTCATCATACTTAAAATTGGGTAGACCAACCAATAAATGAACACCTACCAATGAATGAACACTATCATAATTTCGATTCTAAGCAACGTAATTGCTTACAAAATGTTAAATACACAGTGTCGTGGTTCATTTTTACGTTGACAGATAGCTTTGACGTGTTCAGATACAACGAACGTATAAGACTGCTTCGACTCTATTGGTGTTCATTCATTGGTTTATCGGTGTTCCTTCGTTGGCTTGTATGATTGGACAGTGTTCATTTATTGGGTTTAAAGACAATCTTCATATCATACGCATTTTTTTCGTATTAGCATTAATTCTATTCACATAATAGAGTTTTAATTACTCGTTATGAATCTGATTAATTGACTGATAACAACATTTTTCCAATATCAATACGTCCTATCGCTAACTGTTCATTCATTGGTCAGACTACCCTAGACTAAAACGTCGAGAAATGCAATTTTTTGCCGGCGATCGTATCTGAGCATGCGTGCGTGCGTGCGTGCGTGCGTGCGTGCGTGCGTGCGTGCGTGCGTGCGTGCGTGCGTGCGTGCGTGCGTGCGTGCGTGCGTGCGTGCGTGCATGCGTGCGTGCGTGCGTGCGACAGAAAGTACGTTAAGAGAATAACTACCGCAATTTTTGGGCAATCAAGCTGAAACTTTGACGACTAAGCAATCCGACAAATAAGTCATGGAAAAGAAATGTGACATAAGATTAGTCGTGTCTCTCTCGTAGCCGCGTACGACTTTCATATCTTCTTGGGGAACATCTTGTAAATTTCGCCTCGAGCTGTTCGCACGAAAAAATCTTGATATAATTTTTTGCACTTTTTATTCCGGCTGCGAGTACAAAATCTGGATAATAACGGATGAAAAGATTTAGCTAAGAGAAGAAAGTCAACCACAGCGGCACCAGTGATCTTCTCAATCTTTTCCTCCTTTGTCACGTTGCCTTATTTTTATTTTTTTCGGCCATCGCGAAAACGAACAAGTCAGAAGAGATAGCGATCATCGTGAGATAGGCCACGCGCGAGAGGGGCAAAAAAAGACATCTGCGCGGTGTTGGCTGTCGAGCCGGCCGGCCGGTTACCTTTCTTCTTTCTCCACCTCATCCCTCGCAGTCGCGTTCTGCTCTATTTTCTTTTTCGTGACTTGGTTTCGTTACGGTCAATCTTCGTTTCTTTACGTCCTCTTCTTATTCCGAATGGCTAGTTACACCAGTGTACATAGTTGACTATGCATCAAGCTATGGAAAGTAAAGGCAAATAAAAAATGCTTTTTTTATACAAAATCTTTTAACGCAAGGGAAGAAAAAAAATCATTAGAATCTGACTAAATGGGACGTGGGAATAGTCCTGTCGTTTTCTTACAGGATACATTCTTACTCTCGAAAAATAAAAAAAAAATAAAAAACTCATCAAAAAATAAGTCGGGTAAACTTTGATTTTCATGAATAACAAACACATCGTGAAATCCAATTGGCTAAAATCGAAGAAACAAACTTAAATACAAAACGTACGATTGTTTGGCTAGCGTGTGTCGTTGATATATACAAAGTACACACATTTGTATTACATATAGCAAACCATGCGAGGTGTACATTGCCAAGTATATATTATAACTGGGTGCTGTAGGCTGATAGACGAGAGCGTGGTGCTCAAATTACTGCGTAACACGTGTGGCTCGCGTTGCATATATTTGTACAGACACAAAGTTTATGGCATACACCGAGACGCATAGAGGTTTATATCGATAGACCTAGGATATTGCCAATAGTGAGCTCAAGCGTTTCTTCCTTCGCTTCCAACACCATTAAATTTTCCCTCGGCTTCGCCTTTACCATTTGACGGCATTCAAGGCTCGCGTAACAAGGCTTGGAAATTCTCATAGAACAGATATATAAACACAACTGTTTGCCCGTTGCAATTTATACCACGTATGCTGCCACATTCATGAGATAGTAGATATATAGCGACAAACTCCTGACAATTTGTTCACGAGGCTTCAATTTCTTTATTCCATTGAATAGATTGGATGGAGCCATTTCATTGTGTCATAATTTCTTCCTTCATTATTCTGCAGCTTCGTGTATGGACACTTGATTTATAAATTCCTAAATTGAATAGAGATGTTAGGTGACTTTCATGCTTGCGGAATATTAGACTAACTGAAGGCTTTAGCGGCCGTCGGGAATAATGAAAAAAAAAGTGATACGATATTATCGAAATATCGGTTCAACTCGATGTGTCGATCGGTACACACTTTCTCCTGTCAGTAGTTGCGATCAATCAAACGATCACGAACCCTTTAATAACACACTGTAAGTCAACAATAATTGTAATCGATGCTAGTGCCCGGTTATAATATCTTCCTTAAACTTTATTGAACTTTTGATCCAATTTCACGAAATTTATTTCAACATATTACCTGCGGAGTAACAGATTATAATTTATGCAAGAGGTCATTTAATATCGTTTTATTGGAGAAATTAAGAAGAAGAAGACATGAAGAATTGTTTTGGATGAAACTATATATCGAAGATTTTAAATGTTTTTTTTTTCTTTTTTAAATCAACAGAAGTTTCATCGGATCAATCGACAGCCTCCTCCTTCTGGAGTCCATCCGTCAAGTCCGGGAATGTCTTCGCGCAGGATGACTCGTCGAGATTTTTCTCGTCCGCTCACGGTTTGGTGCAGACCCATCCAGCGAACAGTGGCTTCCAAAGTGGTTTCGGCGGTATTGACAATCTCGGTAGCCTCGGTGTAACTCAGAGGCCACCTCGTACGAGACCCCTCGATTACAGTGAACGTGCCACTGCGGAGTTGCGAAGAAATCCAGCGCTTTCGGCACCGGACGAGTGCGCAAGGGCCTGTCGCGAAGGAGAACCACCCAGAATATGCTATTATCACTTTACCCTCGAACACTACACCGTTCTTGGAGCGTGAGTACTTTTTTCGTCGCTTAATTAGTATATCACCCGTCCACCCAACCACCGCTGGGGGATGAGGCCCCGGTCCCTCTATTGCTTTTTGATTGGCTGACGTTTTGTTCGAGTACCTTTTATAGTTTGGGAGGATTTCGTCCGGGAACATTTGAACGAGGGAAACTTTAACCGGGTAGGAATTCAGTCCGAGAGGAATTCAGTCCGGGAGGAATTCAGTCCGGGAGGAATTCAGTCCGGGAGGAATTCAGTCCGGGAGGAATTCAGTCCGGGAGGAATTCAGTCCGGGAGGAATTCAGTCCGGGAGGTATTCAGTCCAGGAGGAATTCAGTCCGGGAGGTATTCAGTCCGGGAGGAATTCAGTCCGGGAGGAATTCGGTCCGGCGGGGTTTTTGTCCGGGAAGAAATCGGTCAGAGGGGTTCTTGTTGGGGGTTTTATATCCGGGGAAATGTTGTCAAAAGGGAAAGAGTCCGGACACTATTGACTACAAACTTTACAAGCGTCGATAATAGACATAACAATGTTATTAATTGTAACCATAATTGGTCGATCAATTAAATTATTTGTTGTTTCGACAGAGCTTGTCAAGTGTGCACCCCGAACGCGACCAACACTGTCTGGAGTCATTGCCAATGCGTTTTGGCTGACGGTGTAGAGCGTGGAATTCTTACAGCCAACAGAATGATTCCAGGACCTAGCATTCAAGTATGCGAAGGTGACAAAGTTGTTATTGACGTCGAGAATCATATGCAAGGTATGGAAGCTACGCTTCATTGGCACGGAATCTGGCAGAAGGGCTCACAGTACTACGACGGTGTTCCTTACGTAACTCAGTGTCCCATCCAGGAAGGAACAACCTTCAGGTTCATTTCTTACCATATCTTTCTCTTTTTTTACACCTCTTCACTTAACTCTGTAGATTATTTAATACTTTCTATTCCGTTGGTATATTCAGGTATCAATGGACAGCCGGTAACGCCGGTACTCACTTTTGGCACGCTCACACGGGTCTCCAAAAGATCGATGGTCTCTACGGTAGCATTGTAGTTCGTCAACCGCCGAACAAAGACCCGAACAGCAATCTTTACGATTACGATCTGACGACCCACGTCGTTCTAATCAGCGATTGGATGCACGAGGATGCCGCCGAAAGATACCCTGGACGTTTGGCCGTGAATACCGGTCAGGATCCCGAAACTGTGCTCATCAACGGAAAAGGACAATTCAGGGTAAATCGCCAACGTCGTCTGTAAAAAATACATCGACGTATACCTGTTGCGTCATTTTTTGTTCTCTTTTTTTATCACAATGTCTCCGCTTTTTATTGAAGGACCCCAACACTGGTTTCATGACCAATACCCCCCTCGAGGTATTCACGATAACGGCAGGACGTCGTTACCGCTTCCGTCTCATTAATTCCTTCGGAACTGTCTGCCCAGCCCAAATTACCTTCCAAGGACATCAATTGACTCTAATCGCGACTGATGGTGAACCCGTTCATCCTGTTGCCGTTAACACCATCATATCTTTTTCGGGTGAGAAAAAGTTTAATTGCCAATTGTACATAAAACTGTAAACTCACTTCTTACTTAATCATAAAAAATTGTGTTTTAGGTGAACGTTACGATTTTGTTATCGCGGCTGATCAGCCGCCTGGTGCGTACTGGATCCAGCTCCGTGGTCTCGGCGAGTGCGGTATTAAACGAGCCCAAAACTTGGCCATTCTTCGATATGCTCGTGGCCCCTATCAGCCAAGTTCCGCAGCGCCGACCTACGATCTTGGTCTTCCGCAAGGCGTCGTGAGTAGCACGCGCAATAACAAACGGAGAAAACCAAATTTTGACCATAATTTGGAAAAAAAGATGGGCAAACATGTTTTTCACTGCTCTCTCAACGAATGTTTTGACTAAAGATTCTTGGTTTACGGTTCGTAGGTCCTTAACCCCCTCGATGCCATTTGCAACCAACCCCGTGAAGATGCCATCTGCGTGAACCAATTGAAAAATGCAAAACACATCGACGAAGGAATTCTTCAGGAACGTCCGGACGTGAAGATTTTCTTGCCATTCCGTTTCCTCTTCTACAGACCCGAGGAAGTCTTTCAGCCTAACACTTACAACCGTTTCTTGGGTAAGCGGATAAAAAAGATGTTAAAACATGGAACGCAAAACATATTTAGTACAATGTCCGTAATTTGTTTTAAATAATCATTTACAGTTGCCCCGACCGGTGATCACGTAATCTCTCTGGTGGATGAGATTTCCTTTACTTTCCCACCAGCGCCACCTCTGTCTCAAATCGACGACATTCCACCAGAGCAATTCTGCAACGGTGACAACAGACCTGCCGATTGCGGCGCCAACTGCATGTGCACGCACAAAGTCGATATTCCACATAACGCCATCGTCGAGGTCGTACTCGTTGACGAAGGTAGGAAATCGATTTTTTAACCGATTTGTTTAAGCATATTTTCTTAACGATTTATCGATTGCTAAATGACTGAATTATTCTTTACAGTACAACAACCAAATCTCTCGCATCCCTTCCACTTGCACGGTTACGCTTTCAACGTGATCGGTATGGGACGATCGCCGGACAAGAACGTGAAAAAGATCAACTTGAAGCACGCCCTCGATCTCGATAGGAGAGGACTTTTGCACAGAGAATTTAATCTACCGCCATCAAAGGACACTATCGCTGTGCCAAACAATGGTTACGTGGTCTTCCGATTCCGAGCTGACAATCCTGGTTCGTAACCGATCTTTAGACACTTTCTGGTTTTCCCACGTAATCTTATAAAGTAATAAGCAAATTTTTCATTGTCGTTTTATTTCAACAGGTTACTGGCTCTTCCATTGTCACTTCTTGTTCCACATAGTAATTGGTATGAATCTAATTCTTCACGTTGGTACGCACGCCGATCTTCCACCAGTACCGCCAAACTTCCCGACTTGCGGTGATCATCTACCACCCATAACGCCACCGTTACCGCTCGAAAGCTCTCCGTATCACTGATAAGACAAATTAACGAGTCACCCACGTTGACTCGGAAAAGGCGAATATCCGCATTTTTACTAAGATCGCCGTATTACAATACCGATCATGTGGAAATGTGTTTTAAAAATCATTCATAATTCCGCCAAAAAGATCATCGCCCACTCATTGATTGTGAAAAAAGGAAAAGCAACGTAGCAGTAATCTTGATTACACAATTTTCTTCCTCTTTCACTTCTTCACGTTCTTCATATTTTTGCCGATATGGTTTAGCGCTGTTTTCGCTATGAAACACGTCAATTACAGGTGGAACGACAGAAGAGAAAGAGAGAGAAAAAGAGGGAGAGAAAAAGGGAGAGAGATAGAGAAAGGAAAGCGTGGGTTGCAGCGAACGAAAAAAAGAACATAACTATAATACAGCGAAGAATCATTTTTATCATTCTTGTTCGTCATTTGCTGCGGTATAAATATTTATTGAATTTTTGGGACGCCCAAGACTCGCTCGATCGAGCCCCACATTCCAATCGAACGCGATGATACTTCCTCAGTTTTTATTTTCCGTTTTTTTTTCTTTCTTTTCTATTCAACATAATGATTTATCGATCGCGTTCGATTTTTCGTATTATATTTTAAAGATTATCGAGGTCGATCGAGCGAGACGATAGAGGGTCGCGTCCGGCTAGGCACGTACGTGTACGAATGTTACTAACAATAATTATATTCTATTATATTATTGTATTGTTATTATAATTATGTAATTCTGTAAATAATCTAGAATCAGAGTATTGTTGTCGGTGCGCAACGATTTTTATTATTAACGTAGAAGAAAAAAAAGGGGAGGAGAATAGCGAAAGGAAGAAATCGGGAATTTTTGAAGTTCATGAAGACTCCGACGGAGTCATTTGATGAACGAAATTTTCATTTTCCTAAATGACACCGTTGATCGTTTCGAAATTCTCGAGACTATTAAACCATGCCAACACTGTGTCTTTTTATAAGCTCAATCAATCTACATTTTTAGTTACGTCATAAACACACGAATTATTAGCGACAATTTTTTAGTGGATTTGGTGATGAGATTTAGCTATTTTCATTTGAAAAAAAAAAAAAAAAAAAAAATTATTTATTGACGAATCTCGAATGAAAAATGGTCGCTTTCATCGAGCTTGGTTTCATTGTATATTTTACGCACATGTTCAAACCAACGTTGACCATTTTTTTTTTCTTGATAGTGCTTCATTTAATTAACAATATCTGCATGAAAAATCGGTAAAAAAAAAGATCATCGATCATTCGTAATTTTTAATAAATTGTAGATGTATATCAATGGAATCGTGTTATATTATTAAGCAAAAAAAAAAGCAAATAAACAACTTAATGTTTTATATTATTCAGTCGGCGGCGCGATTTACGCCAGAAAGTATATTTTAGATAATATATGTTTGTGCCTTGCTGCTCCCGACCGCTCATTCATACCATACTCATCAATGTCGCAGGAGAAGCATGTATTTTTTTAATAATAAAGTTGTTTAAAAAAATACCTTACAGTCTTTTTTTTTTTTTGGACTCTCTCATCCTCTTGTATTCAGCAAAAAGTGACGTACTCAGAAATGAAAAAAAAGAAAATCAAAAAATCCAGACACCTTTTTTCTGACCCTCTAAGTATCTGATAGGATAAAAAAAAATGGCTGATCGATGAACAATAATATCCACTGATTAAATAACATTTTACTAATTTTTCAACGAAACCACTAAGCCATTCATTCACCATTTTTCCTTCGTATTAATTTTCACTATTTAACTGTCTGCCAGTGGAATTCAGTTTCAACTAAAATTGTCTGTAAGTATAATTTTAATTTATAAGTCTCGTCGCAATGACTCTCACTTATATCCCTTATCAGCTGGGAAACTAAGCAGATACACCAATTATTATCAATATTGATACGATCAAGCTTTCAAGAAATTAATTAATATTCGATCCCGAATGAAGTATATAAAGAGAAGTTGACTCAGAAAAATACTCAGTTTCACCTAAAAAAAAAAAAAACGCTGAACCATGTTGATTCTGTGCGCTTTACTCGTTGTTAATTTCGGAATTATTAGCCAAGGTAAGAAAGTCTTGAATCTAAATAACAATCCTAACAAATCAAGTGACCTGGAAAACGACCATAAAAGCGAAAAAAAAATTCGAGCGATCATTTTGTGCCATTAATTAAATTTTGTTGTGCACAAAGGCGTGCCATCGCGTATCGTTGGTGGTCATGATGCCCCAAACCACAAATACCCTTATCAGGTATCCCTGCGACATCTCAACGGTAAACACTTCTGCAGTGGTTCGATCTTGAAGAGCCATTGGATCTTGACGGCGGCGCACTGCATCAACGAGTCCGTATTTTTATTATTTTAATTCTCGTCTAACAATTTAGAGAGTCAATTATACGAAATATTAATATTTTCTAAATTAATTATAAGAATAATCATATATCGGGATTTGAATACTTTTATTTCATTTAGAATTGATAAGACGAACTACACTGTCTCTGTCGGTACGAATTATCTTAATGAACCAGGTGACAAATATTCAGTCCTGTTTCACACAGTTCACGAGAATTACAAGAACATACGTTATCACGATATTGCACTGATTCGCGTCACTGAAGAAATTGACTTCAATGACTCTGTAGCTGCAGTCGAACTTGCCAAAATAAATCTGTCCAATTACACTCTACGAGTGGAGATCGCTGGTTGGGGAAGCACCGAGGCAAATAAAATTGCATTTTTTTTTTTTCTCTTTTCCATCGTCAATATCGAATTGAACTGCAAAAATATAATTGGATTTTTTTCTATCAGTACGGACGTCCCATGTCTAACGATCTTCAAGAAGTCGAGCTGAAGTTTATAAGCCCAGAGGAATGCCAAGTTTGGTATGAGGAAGTCACGTGTGACCACCTATGCACCTTTGACAAGATTGGCAAAGGAATTTGCAAGGCAAGTTTCACCATAAATTAAAATCATTCAGCGAATTTGCGGCACTTCATGTCCATAAGTTCATCTTGCCATTCATGACATTTTTTCCATGTACCTGCAAATACATTTTTTTTTTTAAATTGCCAACTCGTAGCTCGTAGAAATTGATGGAATTTACTTGAAGTATTGGTACCTGAACGACAATTCTTTTCAAATTCATTCTACAACTTTGAAAATTTAGGTTGGCTCGTAAAATACGTTTCGGTTCGCAGGGTGATTCCGGTGGACCTTTGGTGGTCGAAGGCATTCAAGTTGGAATCGTATCGTACATGATACCCTGCGCTGTTGGAGCTCCTGATGTATATACCCGTGTATGGTCCTACAGAGACTGGATCGTCAGTACCATGAACAAATTTGACCACGATATTCAATAAAGATATATTATCTGATCGAATAAACGCTGCTTCTTCGTCAATTATTGTACGACGATTTTTTGACTTCGACTTTAAGTATTAAAAATGAAAAAAATTATCAATCTTAGCTGCACAAATTGCTTGCACCCCATCGACCCAGCGGAATTTATTGAATTATTTCAGAACTGGTTTAATTTTATCGATTTAATCAATGTACACCTGCGAGCCAACCTGGCCGAAGTGAACGAGTGCGTCAGGTTTTTCCAAGCTCCCAAGTTCATATCTCAATAGGCCTTGAAGAAGCCAACGTCGAGTGCCAAAATTAACGATCTACGACGACACGGTCTCAGTATCTGATACTTTAAATTACTAATCTCTTACTCTTGACCGATATTAAATTTCGTAATCTAAGTACCTATTCCTTAATCTCAATTCTCACCGACGTCAATCTTCCGCCTTCATGTTATGAAGTCGTCGACAGAAATATGATGCTACATATTTATGTTGCTGATCAGATAAAAACAAAAATACGTTCGCAAAACACCAGCGTTTGACAAACAAATATTGCTACAGCCGGCGAAATAAAGAACGCATATATTTAGTGATGGGACGGATATTATTAATTAGAAATGGGATTAATGAAGCGTTGGCCGTGTATGAGAATATGAGTTGATGAGTACTTCGGTGAATGACGACCTCGACAATGATTAATTTCCTTTTTGCGTTGCTCCCTGATCAGCATCGACTATTGTGGCTTGTACTCCCTTGTAAGTACAATCGCGATACACTGGATGCCACAACTCTTGGAGAGACACTGGTCGAGCTCCTGTTATGAACTATTTATACAGTTATTATGTAGAAAAAAACATCTAGAGCCTACCATAAGGTCCTCGGTTTATGATATATCCAAGTTATCGGTGTGAGAGAGTGGGGTCGAAGTACCTGCCCTTTTTTGTACTACACGAAGCATGCGTGACAAGGGCGACAGGGAAAAATGCATTCACCTTTGCGCAGTTGCATTTTTTTTTTCTTACGGAACGTCTGTCAGTTACCGGCATACCGCGCGCCAGTGAGCTTCGATGGAAGACAATAAAGGTGCGTGACACAAGAGATGGGAGCAGATGACTGAGAAAAAAAAATCGCTTGGATCAATCGTATTAGCGTTTACGTGTGACGAACAATAAAACAAAATTCTAACTTCAATTAAAACATGATTTCGACATAAATAATATGGCCATTTTTTTATCGTTAGCTAACGCAGTTTAATATTAAAATAGTACTAAATTCGATAAACATTATGTGCTGTGATTTTGATTTGGAGCCCTTCTTGATTTATTTTTAAAAAACTAATGTTTTTAATTGAAGATGACATTTTTTTTTTATTGTCAATTAAAAATGTTTGCTAAATCAATAATGGCGCAAAATAAAATTCTAATAAAGTTCATAGGTGTTCCTTTCAGTGATAACAATAATGTAAAAAAATATTAGGTAAATTGAAGAGTGTCGAATTTCATCATGTGTAAATCGCCCTGTAATGCGCCGTATATATTATAAAATTTAATCGGCTGTACACGACATTGTTCAGGGTTTGCTTATGCCTACGGCTGGAACGTGTATTACCTGAAGATATTAGGCTTCCATCCAGAAAAGGGTGAAGGTGTCATAGCACAACAGAGAGCCTGGATTTGGGCTTTATCGATGCTAATTTTCATCATGATTCCTCAAGCAGCTAGTTTACCAATTATCCTGCATGACATGAACATGACAATCGATTGTCTTTCTACCAATTTGTCTTTATTCATGTCGATAATGAAAGTAACTGTTCTACAATATCAGAGAAGTGGTAAACAAAAATTCACGACGTGGTTGTGGTGCGCAGAAAAAAGGAAAAGAACGATAATTTACAATGTTTGATTTATAAGTGATTGGCTCGATGACCACCTCGATAGCGCAGGACTGGTTAAAAGTACGAACGAAAGAAGAACGGGAAGCGATGATGGTGACCGCTCGAATTAGCAGTGTAAATTCGAAAATCTCGTTCTCAATGAGCAGCCTCACTTTCATTGCTTTAGTCGTATCTCAGGTAAGTTTTCAATTAATTCTGTTGAGGCGTTTAGGGAAAAATTGTAGTGACATTTTGAAAGTCATTAAAAAAGTTGTAGAATGAATTATTTGCTAAATATTGAAAATTTCTATTGGTAAACAAAACTATAGTCTCCCCTTAAAATATATTCAAAACATCATCTAACCCAAATGAAAATTAGAGGGGTTTGATATAGCGAAGACTAAAATATCAGTGTATAACGCGTTTAGCTCTGCGTGATCCTGGGAAGCGGCAACGATCCCGACAGAGATCCACGTTTGGCTTTTGGCTTTCTGCTGGAATCATATTTTCCATTCAACACCTCGAGCCCTTTTATTTTTGTGCCACTCTGGCTCAGCCAAACGTTCAGTACGCTGCTCGCGTGTTATTCTTACACCGGAGCAGATTGCTACGTTTCAACGGCGGTACTTCATTTATGTGGTCAGCTAAGTATCATACGTCATTCACTGATAAATCTTGTCGACGAAACGACTACGCGGGAGCCTGTAAAATATTGGCGAAATCTCCGAGCGATTGTGAGACACCACGAGCAACTTAATCAGTAAGATTCCAGAAGAGAATGTTTTCTTTTTTTATTCAATATATACCAAACGTTATATCAGTAATTGAAGTTGCCAAAATATATAAATTGCACTTTTATTTTAACGAGGCAGACGCAGCTCATAGATAAATTATTTAGTCCGGTGCTTCTCGTCCAGATGTTGATTTGCACAGTGACAGTTTGCTTCCAGGGCTATGCAATGTTTAGGGTAAGATCTTAGTTAAAAATACATTGTACAATCTTGCACATTAATTATTTTTTATTATCATTTCTTCACAAAAAAAGCCACGTCAAAAAATCTGCTTATAATGAAACTGATTTTTTTTCGAACACATAATTTTCATGGAAGTGCTTGCAGAGAACGTTCGATCTAAATGGCGAACCTCTTCCTCTACCCGTGCTATTATTTCGTATGATATACGCGGGTACGACCGTGGAACATCTTTTCGTCTATTGTTACGTAGGCGACAGAATTTTCGCTGAAGTAAGTATCCAAATTTATGATACTCCAGCCTCGAGGTTAAATCCATGATTTTTTTACTTTTACTTTTTTCCTTCAAATCTGGTTTATTTAATTGATGAAAATTCTATTTTAGTCAATCAAAGCATGCTATGTTTTACTTATTTCAAATTAAAAGATGGTTGCTATATTTATAAATAAATGACTCATTCATTCATGGTTCATAAATTTTTTATAGCGGTTCAAAATCAATGCCACACATTTTTGAGGACATACCTAAATGCTAAAAAAAAAAAGAAAATTTAAAAAAATATCGGAATTTAATTTTAGGTATAGTATGAAATTTAAAAATCCGAAACTAAAAAACTGTACAGAACGTTTGCAAAATTTAACAATAATTTAATTATAAAATGGCAACTCTCTTTGAGACAAGTTAAAACTGGGGGTGAAACATTACATCTTTCTTATGTCGGTAGAGTACCAGTATTACCAATGACTTTTATTCAACACCATGGTACAATTTAGCTCCGAAAGAAGCAAGAGCGTTCATCTTAGTCTCTCAAAGATCGACTAAACCGCTTGAGCTGAGAGCTGGTAAATTCTGCACTTTCAACATGCAGCTCTTCAACTCTGTGAGTCAGAAGTTTATGCATTGCTGATCATGGGAAAAATGGTTACGAAATTTTTTTTCAATTAAACAGATATTGAGTAACGCGATGGGATATCTATCAATGTTAATGGCTACGAAAGAGAGATTGGTCGAGTGATTGTATTAAATTATTAATATCGTGTATTGCACATTGCGTAAATAAAATTATTCGTATGATTAAACCCCTCGACCGCAATTTTTATTTTTCCCACAATAGAGGAATCGTAATTCCGAACTTAATTATTATTGAAATAAATTTAGAAAATAAAAATAAAGTGATTGTGTATGAGATATTTTTATTTTTCCATGATTTTTTATTCAGAAAGTCAGCATAAATCTTTTTTTTCGATTTCAACACGTTTCAACATTTTTGAACCCATAACCAATATAACCCTGATCCAACCAATATTGCGTTGGGGAGAATGGGGGAATCATGGTCATCGGAAATATCGAAGTAATATTTATGTTTAAATATTCCTAGTAATATTATATTTAATTAATATCACAGAGCCGGCGAATTATTGCGGATCTAATATTCTTGTTTAAATTGGTTATTAACTCCTTTGATTCACTGGCTCTCCAATCACCACTCGTTCTACGAACTGCGACTAGAGACACTAGAAATGGCGATTTGTTTCTGGTCCTTTTCTATCGGGCGAATTATGGTATTTTCAGTTGGCTACCGAGGATTGCATCCCTGGGCAAACGTTCTGCGAACATTCTCCCGTTTTTTGGCGGTTCGTGTGCCCGTTTCAGGACACTTGTGCTTCCAGCTTCCCTACCGCTTAATTATTTATTTTTTATTTTATTTTTGATTTTTATGATACTTCTATTATAACGCTGTTACTCTTTGTTTGCGCTTTGTTTTTTTATGAAATATGTCGATGCTATGTGGGTATTACATATATTTAGTGATGGGCGGATGTTATTCATTAGAAAAGGGATTAATGAAGCGTTGGTCGTGTATGAGAATATGATTAGATGAGTACTTCGGCGAATACCGACCTCGACAATGATAAATTTCTTTTTTACGTTTCCCCTGATCAGCATCGACTATTATGGCTTGTACTCCCTTGTAAGTACAGTCGCGATACACTGGATGCCACAACTCTTGGAGGGACACTGGTCGAGCTCCTGTTATGAACTATTTACTCAGTTACTATGTAGAAAAAATCATCTAGAGCCTACCATAAGGTCCTCCGTTTATGATATATCCAAGTTATCGGTGTGAGAGAGTGGGGTCGAAGTACCTGCCCTTTTTTGTACTACACGAAGCATGCGTGACAAGAGCGACAGGGAAAAATGCATTCACCTTTGCGCAGTTGCATTTTTTTTTTTCTTACGGAACGTCTGTCAGTTACCGGCATACCGCGCGCCAGTGAGCTTCGATGGAAGACAATAAAGGTTCGTGACACAAGAGATGCGAGCAGATGACTGAGAAAAAAAAAATTGCTTGCATCAATCGTATTAGCGTTTACGTGTGACGAACAATAAAACAAAATTCTAACTTCAGTTAAAACATGATTTCGACATAAATAATATGGCCATTTTTTTTTCGTTAGCTAACGCAGTTTAATATTAAAATAGTACTAAATTTGATAAACATTATGTGCTGTGATTTTTATTTGGAACCCTTCTTGATTTATAAAAAAAACTAATGTTTTTAATTGAAGATGACATTTTTTTTTATTGTCAATTTAATATTTTTGCTAAATCAATAATGGCGCAAAACTAAATTCTTATAAAGTTCATAGGTGTTTCTTTCAGTGATAACAATAATGTACAAAAATATTAGGTAAATTGAAGAGTGTCGGATTTCATCGTGTATAAATTGCCCTGTAATGCACCGTGTATATTATAAAATTTAATCGACTGTACACGACCTTGTTCAGGGTTTGCTTATGCCTACGGCTGGAACGTGTATTACCTGAAGATATTAGGCTTCCATCCAGAAAAGGGTGAAGGTGTTATAGCGCAACAGAGAGCCTGGATTTGGGCTTTATCGATGCTAATTTTCGTCATGATTCCTCAAGCAGCTAGTTTACCAATTATCCTGCATGACATGAACATGACAATCGATTGTCTTTCTACCAATTTGTCTTTATTCATGTCGATAATGAAAGTTTCTGTTCTTCAATATCAGAGACGTGGTAAACAAAAATTCACGATGTGGTTGTGGTGCGCAGAAAAAAAGAAAAGAACGATAATTTACAATGTTTGATTTATAAGTGATTGGCTTGATGACAACTTCGATAGCGCAGGACTGGTTAAAAGTACGAACGAAAGAAGAACGGGAAGCGATGATGGTGACCGCTCGAATTAGCAGTGTAAATTCGAAAATCTCGTTCTCCATGAGCAGCCTCAGTTTTATTGCTTTAGTCGTATCTCAGGCAAGTTTTCAATTAATCCTGTTGAGGCGTTTAGGGTATAGAGAGGACGTAGCAAGAAAAATATTTAGTTTTGTGGCACTTCGAAGGAAAAATTGTATTAACATTTCGAAACTGATAAAAAAAACTTGTAACTACGAAGAATCATTTACTAAAAATTAATAATTTCTATTGGTAAACAAAACTATAGTCTCCCCTTAAAATATATTCAAAACATCATCTAACCCAAATGAAAATTAGAGTGGTTTGATATGGAAAAGACTAAAATATCAGTCTATAACGCGTTTAGCTCTCCGTGACACTGGGACGCGGAAACGATCCCGACAGGGATCCACGTTTGGCTTTTGGCTTTCTGGTGGAATCATATTTTCCATTCAACACCTCGAGCCCTTTTATTTTTGTGCCACTCTGGCTCAGCCAATCGTTCGGTACACTGCTCGCGGCTTATTCTTACACCGGAGCGGATTGCTACGTTTCTACAGCGGTGCTTCATTTATGTGGCCAGCTAAGTATTATACGTCATTCACTGATAAATCTTGTCAATGACACGACTACGCGAGAGCCTGTAAAATATTGGCGAAATCTCCGAGCGATTGTGAGACACCACGAGCAACTTAATCAGTAAGATTCCAGACGAGAATTTTTTTAAATTCAATATATACCAAACGTTTTGTCACTAATTGAAATTGCCAAAATATATAAATTGCACTTTTATTTTAACGAGGCAGACGCAGCTCATAGATAAATTATTTAGTCCGGTGCTTCTCGTCCAGATGTTGATTTGCACAGTGACCTTTTGCTTCCAGGGCTATGCAATGTTTAGGGTAAGATCTAAGTTAAAAATACAATGTAGAATCTTGCACATTGCTTCTCTTTATATTCATTTCTTCACAAAAGCCACTTAAAAAATCATTCTCGACTCAAGAACGAGATTTTTTTAATCGTTTCTTTGACACGTTGGTTTTGGATTGAAATGCCTTGAAAAAAACTAGCGAGACTAACTGACAATCATCTGTACTCTCGACTAAGCTATCGTTTTTCATTTTTGTGTTTTTCTAACTCAATACATTTGTCTGCTTATAATGAAACTGATTTTTTTTTCGAACACATAAATTTCATGGAAGTGCTTGCAGAGAACGTTCGAACTTAATGGCGAACCTCTTCCTCTACCCGTGCTATTATTTCGTTTGTTATACGCGGGTACGACCGTGGAACATCTTTTCGTCTATTGTTACGTAGGCGACAGACTTTTCGCTGAAGTAAGTATCCAAATTTATTATGTTACAGTCTCGAGGGTAAATCTATGATTTTTTTTATTTTGACATTTTTGCTTCAAACATGGTTTGATTAATTGTCAAAAATTCGATTTTAGTTAATCAAAGCATACTATGTTTTACTTATTTCAAATTAAAAGGTCGTTGCAATATTTATCAACAAATGATTCATTCATTCATGATTCATAAATTTTCCATAGCGGTTCAAAATCAATGCCACACATGTTTGAGGACATACCTAAATGCTAAAAAAAAAAATAGAAAATTAAAAAAAATATCGGAATTTAATTTTGGGTATAGTATGAAATTTAAAAATCCGAAACTAAAAAACTGTACAAAACGTTTGCAAAATGTAACAATAATTTAATTATAAAATGGCAACTCTCTTTAAGACAAGTTAAAACTGGGGGTGAAACATTACATCTTTCTTATGTCGGTAGAGTACCAGTATTACCAATGACTTTTATTCAACACCATGGTACAATTTAGCTCCGAAAGAAGCAAGAGCGTTCATTTTAGTCTCTCAAAGATCGACTAAACCGCTTGAGCTGAGAGCTGGTAAATTCTGCACTTTCAACATGCAGCTCTTCAACTCTGTGAGTCAGAAGTTTATGCATTGCTGATCATGGGAAAAATGGTTACGAATTTTTTTTCAATTGAACAGATATTGAGTAACGCGATGGGATATCTATCAATGTTAATGGCTACGAAAGAGAGATTGGTCGAGTGATTGTATTAAATTATTAATATCGTGTATTGCACATTACGTAAATAAAATCATTCGTATGATTAAACTCTACGACCGCAATTTTTATTTTTCCCAAAATAGATAAATCTTAATTCCGAAAGTAATTATTATTGAAATAAATTTAGAAAATAAAAATAAATGATTGTGTATGAGATATTTTTATTTTTCCATGATTTTTTATTCAGAAACTCAACATAAATCTTTTTTTTCGATTTCAACACGTTTCAACATTTTTGAACCCATAACCAATATAACCCTGATCCAACCAATATTGCGTTGGGGAGAATGGGGGAATCATGGTCATCGGAAATATCGAAGTAATATTTATTTTTAAATATTCCTAGTAATATTATATTTAAATATTCCTAGTAATATTATATTTAATTAATATCACAGAGCCGGCGAATTACTGCGGATCTAATATTCTTGTTTAAATTGGTTATTAACTCCTTTGATTCACTGGCTCTCCAATCACTACTCGTTCTATGAACTGCGACTAGAGACACTAGAAATGGCGATTTGTTTCTGGTCCTTTTCTATCGAGCGAATTATGGTATTTTCAGTTTGCTACCGAGGATTGCATCCCTGGGCAACCATTTTGCGAACATTATCCCGTTTTTTGGAGGTTCGTGTGCCCGTTTCAGGACACTTGTGCTTCCAGCTTTCCCTACCGCTTAATTTATTACTTTTTATTTTATTTTTGATTTTTATGATACTTCTATTATAGCGCTGTTACTCTTTGTTTGCGCCTTTCGTATTCTCTTATTTTTAATTTTTTTGTAATTTTTCTCTTTATATAGTTTAAGTGCTTTTTATGGATATCACCGTCAGCGGGTACTGTAAATGGTACGTCCGTGTATCTTTTCAATAAATGAATAAATTCTATAATATTTATAAAATACGTCGATGCTATGTGGGTATTACTTATATTTAGTGATGGGGCAGATGTTATTAATTAGAAAAGGGATTAATGAAGCGTTGGTCGTGTATGAGAATATGAGTTGATGAGTACTTCGGCGAATACCGACCTCGACAATGATAAATTTCTTTTTTACGTTTCCCCCTGATCAGCATCGACTATTATGGCTTGTACTCTCTTGTAAGTACATTCGCGATACACTGGATGCCACAACTCTTGGAGGGACACTGGTCGAGCTCCTGTTATGAACTATTTACTCAGTTACTATGTAGAAAAAATCATCTAGAGCCTACCATAAGGTCCTCGGTTTATGATATATCCAAGTTATCGGTGTGAGAGAGTGGGGTCGAAGGTTCTGCCCATTTTTGTACTACACGAAGCATGCGTGACAAGAGCGACAGGGAAAAATGCATTAACCTTTGCGCAGTTGCATTTTTTTTTCTCACCGAACGTCTGTCAGTTACCAACATACCGCGCGGCAGTGAGCTTCGATGGAACACAATAAAGGTGCGTGACACAAGAGATGCGAACAGATGACTGAGAAAAAAAAAATTGCTTGGATCAATCGTATTAGCGTTTACGTGTGACGAACAATAAAAGAAAATTCTAACTTCAGTTAAAACATGATTTCGACATAAATAATATGGCCATTTTTTTATCGTTAGCTAACGCAGTTTAATATTAAAATAGTACTAAATTTTATAAATATGTGCTGTGATTTTTATTTGGAACCCTTCTTGATTTATAAAAAAAACTAATGTTTTTAATTGAAGATGACATTTTTTTTTTATTTAATATTTTTGCTAAATCAATAATGGCGCAAAACTGAATTCTTATAAAGTTCATAGATGTTCCTTTCAGTGATAACAATAATGTACAAAAATATTAGGTAAATTGAAGAGTGTCGGATTTCATCGTGTATGAATTGCCCTGTAATGCACCGTGTATATTATAAAATTTAATCGACTGTAAACGACGTTGTTCAGGGTTTGCTTATGCCTACGGCTGGAACGTGTATTACCTGAAGATATTAGGCTTCCATCCAGAAAAGGGTGAAGGTGTCATAGCGCAACAGAGAGCCTGGATTTGGGCTTTATCGATGCTAATTTTCATCATGATTCCTCAAGCAGCTAGTTTACCAATTATCCTGCATGACATGAACATGACAATCGATTGTCTTTCTACCAATTTGTCTGTATTCATGTCGATAATGAAAGTTACTGTTCTTCAATATAAGAGAAGTGGTAAATAAAATTCACGACGTGGTTATGGTGCAAAAAAAAGAAGGATAATTTACAATCTTTGATTTATAAGTGATTGGCTCGATGACTACTTCGATAGCGCAGGACTGGTTAAAAGTACGAACGAAAGAAGAACGGGAAGCGATGATGGTGACCGCTCGAATTAGCAGTGTAAATTCGAAAATCTCGTTCTCCATGAGCAGCCTCAGTTTTATTGCTTTAGTCGTATCTCAGGCAAGTTTTCAATTAATCCTGTTGAGGCGTTTAGGGTATAGCGAATATGTAGCGAGAAAAATATTTAGTTTTGTGACACATCGAAGGAAAAATTGTATTAACATTTTGAAACTGATAAAAAAAAGTTGTAACTACCAAGAATCATTTGCCAAAAATTAAAAATTTCTATTGGTAAACAAAACTATAGTCTCCCCTTAAAATATATTCAAAACATCATCTAACCCAAATGAAAATTAGAGGGGTTTGATATAGAGAAGACTAAAATATCAGTCTATAACGCGTTTAGCTCTTCGTGACACTGGGACGCGGGAACGATCCCGACAGGGATCCACGTTTGGCTTTTGGCTTTCTGTTGGAATCATATTTTCCATTCAACACCTCGAGCCCTTTTATTTTTGTACCACTCTGGGTCAGCCAAACGTTTAGTGCGCTGCTCGCGGCTTATTCTTACACCGGAACAGATTGCTACGTCTCTACAGCGGTGCTTCATTTATGTGGCCAGCTAAGTATTATACGTCATTCACTGATAAATCTTGTCAATGACACGACTACGCGAGAGCCTGTAAAATATTGGCGAAATCTCCGAGCGATTGTGAGACACCACGAGCAACTTAATCAGTAAGATTCCAGACGAGAATTTTTTTAAATTCAATATATACCAAACGTTTTGTCACTAATTGAAATTGCCAAAATATATAAATTGCACTTTTATTTTAACGAGGCAGACGCAGCTCATAGATAAATTATTTAGTCCGGTGCTTCTCCTCCAGATGTTGATTTGCACAGTGACCTTTTGCTTCCAGGGCTATGCAATGTTTAGGGTAAGATCCAAATTAAAAATACAATGTAGAATCTTGCACATTGCTTCTCTTTATATTCATTTCTTCACAAAAGCCACTTTAAAAAATCATTCTCGACTCAAGAACGAGATTTTTTTAATCGTTTCAAAGAACACGTTGGTTTTAGATTGAAACGCCTTGAAAAAAACTAGCGAGACTAACTGACAATCATCTGTACTCTCGATTAAGCTATCGTTTTTCATTTTTGTGTTTTTCTAACTCAATACATTTGTCTGCTTATAATGAAACTGATTTTTTTTTTCGAACACATAAATTTCATGGAAGTGCTTGCAGAGAACGTTCGAACTTAATGGCGAACCTCTTCCTCTACCCGTGCTATTATTTCGTTTGTTATACGCGGGTACGACCATGGAACATCTTTTCATCTATTGTTACGTAGGCGACAGACTTTTCGCTGAAGTAAGTATCCAAATTTATTATATTTCAGCCTCGAGGGTAAATCTATGATTTTTTTTATTTTGACATTTTTGCTTCAAACATGGTTTGATTAATTGTCAAAAATTCCATTTTAGTTAATCAAAGCATACTATGTTTTACTTTTTTCGAATTAAAAGGTGGTTGCAATATTTATAAACAAATGATTCATTCATTCATGGTTCATAAATTTTCCATAGCGGTTCAAAATCAATGCCACACATTCTTGAGGACATACCTAAATGCTAAAAAAAAATAGAAAATTTAAAAAAATATCGGAATTTAATTTTGGGTATAGTATGAAATTTAAAAATCCGAAACTAAAAAACTGTACAGAACGTTTGCAAAATGTAACAATAATTTAATTTTAAAATGGCAACATTACATCTTTCTTATGTTGGTAGAGTACCAGTATTACCGATGACTTTTATTCAACACCATGGTACGATTTAGCTCCGAAAGAAGCAAGAGCGTTCATCTTAGTCTCTCAAAGATCGACTAAACCGCTTGAGCTGAGAGCTGGTAAATTCTGCACTTTCAACATGCAGCTCTTCAACACTGTGAGTCAGAAGTTTATGCATTGCTGATCATGGGAAAAATGGTTACGAATTTTGTTTTCAATTAAACAGATATTGAGTAACGCGATGGGATATCTATCAATGTTAATGGCTACGAAAGAGAGATTGATCGAGTGATTGTTGCAAATTATTAATATCGTGTATTGCACATTGCGTAAATAAAATTATTCGTATGATTAAACTTCTCGACCGCAATTTTTATTTTTCCCAAAATAGAGAAATCGTAATTCCGAACTTAATTATGATTTAAATAAATTTAGAAAATATTAATAAAATGATTGTGTATGAAATATTTTTATTTTTCCATGATTTTTTATTCAGAAAGTCAACATAAATCTTTTTTTTCGATTTCAACACGTTTCAACATTTTTGAACCCATAACCAACATAACCCTGATCCAACCATTATTGCCTAGGGGAGAATGGGGGAATCATGGTTACCGGAAATATCGAAGTAACATTTATCTTCAAATATTACTATATTTAAAGATAGTAATATTATATTTAATTAATATCACAGAGCCGGCGAATTATTGCGGATCTAATATTCTTGATTAAATTGGTTATTAACTCCTTTGATTCACTGGCTCTCCAATCACTACTCGTTTTACGAATGGCGACTAGAAACACTAGAAATGGCGATTTGTTTTTAGTCCCTTTCTATCGTGCGAATTATTAAACAACCGTTTTGCGAACAATATCCCGTTTTTTGGCGGTTCGTGTACCCGTTTCAGGAGACTTGTGCTGGCGGCTTTCCCTACCGCTTAAGTACTGATTTTTTATTTTATTTTTTTTTATGTTACTTCTATACTAGCGCTGTTACTCTTTGTTTGCGACTTTCGTATTTTCTTATTTTTTATTCTTTTAAAATTTTTCTCTTTATATAGTTTAAGTACTTGTTATGGATATCACCGTCAGCGGGTACTGTAAATGGTACGTCCGTGTATCTTTTCAATAAATGAATAAATTCTATAATATTTATGAAATATGTCGATGCTATGTGGGTATTACATATATTTAGTGATGGGTCGAATATTATTAATTAGAAAATAATACTTAGGCGAATAACGACCTCGGCAATGATAAATTTCTTTTTTACGTTTCCCCCGGATCAGCATCGACTATTATGGCTTGTACTCTCTTGTAAGTACATTCGCGATACACTGTATGCCACAACTCTTGGAGGGACACTGGTCGAGCTCCTGTTATGAACTATTTACACAGTTATTATGTAGAAAAAAATATCTAGAGCCTACCATAAGGTCCTCGGTTTATGATATATCCAAGTTATCGATGTGAGAGAGTGGGGTCGAAGTTCCTGCCCTTTTTTGTACTACACGAAGCATGCGTGACAAGGGCGACAGGGAAAAATGCATTCACCTTTGCGCAGTTGCATTTTTTTTTTCTTACGGAACGTCTGTCAGTTACCGGCATACCGTGCGCCAGTGAGCTTCGATGGAAGACAATAAAGGTGCGTGACACAAGAGATGCGAGCAGAGGACTAAGAAAAAAAAAATTGCTTGGATCAATCGTATTAGCGTTTGCGTGTGACGAACCATAAAACGAAATTCTAACTTCAATTAAAACATGATTTCGACTTAAATAATATGGCCATTTTTCTTCTCGTTAGCTAACGCAGTTTAATGTTTAAATGGTAATAAATTTGATAAACATTATGTGCCGTGAATTTTATTTGGAACCCTTCTTGATTTATTTTAAAAAACCAATGTTTTTAATTGAAGATGACATTTTTTCAATTGTAAATTTACTATTCTTGCTAAATCAATAATGGCGCAAAACAAAATTCTAATAAAGTTCATAGATGTTTCTTTCAGTGATAACAATAACGTACAAAAATATTCGGTAAATTGAAGAGTGTCGGATTTTATCCTGTGTAAATTACCCTGTAATGCCCTGTATATACTATAACATTTAGTCGGCTGTACACGACGTTGTTCAGGGTTCGCTTATGCCTACGGCTGGAACGTGTATTACCTGAAGATATTAGGCGTCCATCCAGAAAAGGGTGAAGGTGTTATAGCGCAACAGAGAGCCTGGATTTGGGCTTTTTCGATGCTAATTTTCATCATGGTTCCTCAAGCAGCTAGTTTACCAATTATCCTGCATGACATGAACATGACAATCGATTGTCTTTCTACCAATTTGTCCGTATTCATGTCGATAATTAAAGTTACTGTTCTTCAATATAAGAGAAGTGGTAAACAAAAATTCACGACGTGGTTATGGTGCAAAAAAAAGAATGATAATTTACAATGTTTGATTTATAAGTGATTGGCTCGATGACCACCTCGATAGCGCAGGACTGGTTAAAAGTACGAACGAAAGAAGAACGGGAAGCGATGATGGTGACCGCTCGAATTAGCAGTGTAAATTCGAAAATCTCGTTCTTAATGAGCAACCTCACTTTCATTGCTTTAGTCATATCTCAGGTAAGTTTTCAATTAATTCTGTTGAGGCGTTTAGGGAAAAATTGTAGTGACATTTTGAAACTCATAAAAAAAAGTTGTAGAAATTATTATATGCTAAATATTGAAAATTTCTATTGGTAAACAAAACTATAGTCTCCCCTTAAAATATATTCAAAACATCATCTAACCCAAATAAAAATTAGAGGGGTTTGATATAGCGAAGACTAAAATATCAGTGTATAACGCGTTTAGCTCTGCGTGATCCTGGGAAGCGGCAACGATCCCGACAGAGATCCACGTTTGGCTTTTGGCTTTCTGTTGGAATCATATTTTCCATTCAACACCTCGAGCCCTTTTATTTTTGTGCCACTCTGGCTCAGCCAAACGTTCAGTACGCTGCTCGTGGGTTATTCTTACGCCGGAGCAGATTGCTACGTCTCAATGGCGGTGCTTCATTTATGTGGTCAGCTAAGTATTATACGTCATTCACTGATAAATCTTGTCAACGAAACGACTACGCGGGAGCCTGTAAAATATTGGCGAAATCTCCGAGCGATTGTGAGGCACCACGAGCAACTTAATCAGTAAGATTCCAGACGAGAATTTTTTTTATTCAATATATACAAAACGTTTTGTCCGTAATTGAAGTTGCCAAAATATATAAATTGCACTTTTATTTTAACGAGGCAGACGCAGCTCATAGATAAATTATTTAGTCCGATGCTTCTCGGCCAGATGTTGATTTGCACAGTGACCTTTTGCTTCCAGGGCTATGCAATGTTTAGGGTAAGATCTAAGTTAAAAATACAATGTAGAATTTTGCACATTGCTTCTCTTTATATTCATTTCTTCACAAAAGCCACTTCAAAAAATTATTCTCGACTCAAGACCGAGATTTTTTTAATCGTTTCTTTGACACATTGTTCTCGGATTGAAATGTCTTAAATAAGACTAGCGAGACTAAGTGACAATCATCTGTACTCTCGAATAAGCTATCGACTTTCATTTTTGTGTTTTTCTAACTCAATATATTTATCTGCTTATAATGAAACTGATTTTTTTTTCGAACATATAATTTTCATGAAAGTGCTTGCAGAGAACAATCGAACTTAATGGAGAACCTCTTCCTCTACCCGTGCTATTATTTCGTGTGATATACGCGAGTACGACCGTGGAACATCTTTTCGTCTATTGTTACGTAGGCGAAAGACTTTTCGCTGAAGTAAGTATCCAAATTTATTACATTTCAGCCTCGAGGGTAAATCTATGATTTTTTTAATTTTTACATTTTTGCTTCAAATATGGTTTGTTTAATTGTCGAAAATTCAATTTTAGTTAATAAAAGCATACTATGTTTTACTTTTTTCAAATTAAAAGGTGGTTGCAATATTTATAAATAAATGATTCATTCATTGATGGTTCATAAATTTTCCATAGCGGTTCAGAATCAATGCCACACATTTTTGAGGACATTCCGAACATTGAAAAAAAAATAGCGGAATTTAATTTTGGGTATGACATGAGATTAAAAAATTTGAAATAGAATTAATAAATACTACAAAGAACGTTTACAAAATGTAACGTTAAGTTAAATGTAAAGAGACAGCTCTCTTTAAAACAAACTAAAACTGGGGGTGACATTATATCTTTCTTATGTTGGTAGAGTACCAGTATTACCAATGACTTTTATTCAACACCATGGTACAATTTAGCTCCGAAAGAAGCAAAAGCGTTCATCTTAGTCTCTCAAAGATCGACTAAACCGCTTGAGCTGAGAGCTGGTAAATTCTGCACTTTCAACATGCAGCTCTTCAACACTGTGAGTCAGAAGTTTATGCATTGCTGATCATGGGAAAAAATGGTTACGAAATTTTTTTTTCAATTAAACAGATACTGAGTAACGCGATGGGATATCTATCAATGTTAATCGCTACGAAAGAGAGATTGGTCGCGTGATTGTTGTAAATTATTAATATCGTTTATTGCACATTACGTAAATAAAATTATTCGTATTATTAAACTCTTCGACCGCAATTTTCATTTTTCCCAGTTATTTTCAGTTGGCGACCAAGGATAAATGTATTACATATATTTAGTGATGGGTCGGATATTACTAATTAGAAAAGGGATTAATGAAGTGTTGGCCGTGTATGAGAATATGAGTTGATGCGTACTTCGGCAAATAATGACCTCGACAATGATAAATTTCTTTTTTACGTTGCGCCCTGATCGGCATCGACTATAATGGCTTGTACTGTCTTGTAAGTACAGTCGCGATACACTGTATGCCACAACTCTTGGAGGGACACTGGTCGAGCTCCTGTTATGAACTATTTACACAGTTATTATGTAGAAAAAAATATCTAGAGCCTACCATAAGGTCCTCGGTTTATGATATATCCAAGTTATCGATGTGAGAGAGTGGGGTCGAAGTTCCTGCCCATTTTTGAACTACACGAAGCATGCGTGACAAGGGCGACAGGGAAAAATGCATTCAGCTTTGCGCAGTTGCATTTTTTTTTCGTACGGAACGTCTGTCAGTTACCGGCATACCGCGCGGCAGTGAGCTTCGATGGAAGACAATAAAGGTTCGTGACACAAGAGATGCGAACAGATAACTGAGAAAAAAAACAATCGCTTGGATCAATCGTATTAGCGTTTACGTGTGACGAACAATAAAACAAAATTCTAACTTCAATTAAAACATGATTTCGACATAAATAATATGGCCATTTTTTTTTCTCGTTAGCTAACGCAGTTTAATATTTAAATAGTAATAAATTTGATAAACATTATGTGTTGTGATTTTCATTTGAAACCGTTCTTGATTTATTTTAAAAAACCAATGTTTTTAATTGAAGATGACATTTTTTTTTCTTGTAAATTTAATATTTTTGCTAAGTCAATAATGGCGCAAAACAAAATCCTAATAAAGTTCATAGATGTTTCTTTCAGTGATAACAATAATATACAAAAATATTAGGTAAATTGAAGAGTGTCGGATTTTATCCTGTGTAAAATACCCTGTAATGCCCCGTATATATTATAACATTTAATTGGCTGTACACGACGTTGTTCAGGGTTCGTTTATGCCTACGGCTGGAACGTGTATTACCTGAAGATATTAGGCGTCCATCCAGAAAAGGGTGAAGGTGTTATAGCGCAACAGAGAGGCTGGGTTTGGGCTTTGTCGATGCTAATTTTTATGATGATTCCTCAAGCAGCTAGTTTACCAATTATCCTGCATGACCTGAACATGACAGTCGATTGTCTTTCTACCAATTTGTCTGTATTCATGTCGATAATGAAAGTTAGTGTTCTTCAATATAAGAGAAATGGTAAACAAAAATTCACGACGTGGTTATGGTGCAAAAAGAAAGAACGATAATTTACAATGTTTGATTTATAAGTGATTGGCTCGATGACCACTTCGATAGCGCAGGACTGGTTAAAAGTACGAACGAAAGAAGAACGGGAAGCGATGATGGTGACCGCTCGAATTAGCAGTGTAAATTCGAAACTCTCGTTCTGCATGAGCACCCTCACTGTTATTGCTTTAATCGTATCCCAGGTGAGTTTTCAATTAATCCTGTCGAGGCGTTTAGGGTATAGCGAAAATGTAGTGAGAAAAATATTTAGTTCTGTGGCACTTCGAGGGAAAAATTGTAGTAACATTTTGAAACTGATAAAAAAAAGTTGTAACTACTAAGAATCATTTGCTAAGAATTAAAAATTTCTATTGGTAAACAAAACTATAGTCTCCCCTTAAAATATATTCAAACCATCATCTAACCCAAATGAAAATTAGAGGGGTTTGATATAGAGAAAACTAAAATATCAGTCTATAACGCGTTTAGCTCTGCGTGATACTAGGACGCGGCAACGATCCCGACAGGGATCCACGTCTGGCTTTTGGCTTTCTGTTGGAATCATATTTTCCATTCAACACCTCGAGCCCTTTTATTTTTGTGCCACTGTGGCTCAGCCAAACGTTCAGTACGCTGCTCGCGGGTTATTCTTACGCCGGAGCAGATTGCTACGTCTCAATGGCGGTGCTTCATTTATGTGGTCAGCTAAGTATTATACGTCATTCACTGATAAATATTGTCAACGAAACGACTACGCGGGAGCCTGTAAAATATTGGCGAGATCTCCGAGCGATTGTGAGGCACCACGAGCAACTTATTCAGTAAGATTCCGGACGAGAATTTTTTTTATTCAATATATACAAAACGTTTTGTCGGTAATTGAAGTTACCAAAATATAAAAATTGCACTTTTATTTTAACGAGGCGGACGCAGCTCATAGATAAATTATTTAGTCCGATGCTTCTCGTCCAGATGTTGATTTGCACAGTGACCTTTTGCTTCCAGGGCTATGCAATGTTTAGGGTAAGATCCAAATTAAAAATACAATGTAGAATCTTGCACATTACTTCTCTTTATATTCATTTTTTCACAAAAACCACTTCATAAAATCATTCTCGACTCAAGAACGAGATTTTTTTAATCGTTTCTTTGACACGTTGTTCTCGGATTGAAATGTCTTGAATAAAACTAGCGAAACTAAGTGGCAATCATCTGTACTCTCGAATAAGCTATCGTTTTTCATTTTTGTGTTTTTCTAACTCAATATATTTGTCTGCTTATAATGAAACTGATTTTTTTTTCGAACATATAATTTTCATGGAAGTGCTTGCAGAGAACAATCGAACTTAATGGAGAACCTCTTCCTCTACCCGTGCTATTATTCCGTGTGATATACGCGAGTGTGACCGTGGAACATCTTTTCGTCTATTGTTACGTAGGCGAAAGACTTTTCGCTGAAGTAAGTATCCAAATTAATTATATTTCAGCCTCCAGGCTAAATCTATGATTTTTTTTTATTTTTACATTATTGCTTCAAATATGGTTTGTTTAAACGTCGAAAATCCGATTTTAGTTAATTAAAGCATACTATGTTTTACTTATTTCAAATTAAAAGGTGGTTGCAATATTTATAAACAAATGATTCATTCATTCAAAAAAAATATCGCAATTTAATTTTAGGTATGACATGAGATTAAAAAATCTGAAATAGAATTAAAAAATACTGCAAAGAACGTTTACAAAATGTAACGTTAATTTAAACGCAAGGAGACAGCTCTCTGTAAGACAAGCTAAAACTGGGGGTGACATTATATCTTTCTTATGTCGGTAGAGTACCAGTATTACCAATGACTTTTATTCAACACCATGGTACAATTTAGCTCCGAAAGAAGCAAGAGCGTTCATCTTAGTCTCTCAAAGATCGACTAAACCGCTTGAGCTGAGAGCTGGTAAATTCTGCACTTTCAACATGCAGCTCTTCAACACTGTGAGTCAGAAGTTTATGCATTGCTGATCATGGGAAAAAATGGTTACGACATTTTTTTTTTCGATTAAACAGATACTGAGTAACGCGATGGGATATCTATCAATATTAATCGCTACGAAAGAGAGATTGGTCGCGTGATTGTTGTAAATTATTAATATCGTTTATTGCACATTACGTAAATAAAATTATTCGTATCATTAAACTCTTCGACCGTAATTTTCATTTTTCCCAGTTATTTTCAGTTGGCTACCAAGGATTGCATCCATGGACAACCGTTTTGCAAACATTATCCCGTTTTTTGGCGGTTCGTGTACCCGTTTCAGGAGACTTGTGCTGGCGGCTTTCCCTACCGCTTAATTACTGATTTTTTATTGTATTTTTTATTTTTATGTTACTTCTATACTAGCGCTGTTACTCTTTGTTTGCGTCTTTTGTATTTTCTTATTTTTTATTCTGTTAAAATTGTTCTCTTTATATAGTTTAAGTGCTTGTTATACATATCACTGTCATAGGGTGCTGTAAATGGGCGTACGCCCGTGTATGTTTTCAATAAATATATAAATTCTATAATATTTATGTTAAAAATGTCGATGCTATGTGGGTATTACATATATTTAGTGATGGGTCGGATATTACTAATTAGAAAAGGGATTAATCAAGTGTTGGCCGTGTATGAGAATATGAGTTGATGAGTACTTCGGCGAATAATGACCTCGACAATGATAAATTTCTTTTTTACGCTGCGCCCTGATCGGCATCGACTATAATGGCTTGTACTGTCTTGTAAGTACAGTCGCGATACACTGTATGCCACAACTCTTGGAGGGACACTGGTCGAGCTCCTGTTATGAACTATTTACACAGTTATTATGTAGAAAAAAATATCTAGAGCCTACCATAAGGTCCTCGGTTTATGATATATCCAAGTTATCTTTGTGAGAGAGTGGGGTCGAAGTTCCTGCCCTTTTTTGAACTACACGAAGCATGCGTGACAAGGGCGACAGGGAAAAATGCATTCAGCTTTGCGCAGTTGCATTTTTTTTTTCGTACGGAACGTCTGTCAGTTACCGGCATACCGCGCGGCAGTGAGCTTCGATGGAAGACAATAAAGGTTCGTGACACAAGAGATGCGAACAGATAACTGAGAAAAAAAACAATCGCTTGGATCAATCGTATTAGCGTTTACGTGTGACGAACAATAAAACAAAATTCTAACTTCAATTAAAACATGATTTCGACATAAATAATATGGCCATTTTTTTTCTCGTTAGCTAACGCAGTTTAATATTTAAATAGTAATAAATTTGATAAACATTATGTGTTGTGATTTTCATTTGAAACCGTTCTTGAATTAATCCTAATAAAGTTCATAGATGTTTCTTTCAGTGATAACAATAATATACAAAAATATTAGGTAAATTGAAGAGTGTCGGATTTTATCCTGTGTAAATTACCCCAGAATGCCCCGTATATATTATAACATTTAATCGGCTGTACACGACGTTGTTCAGGGTTCGCTTATGCCTACGGCTGGAACGTGTATTACCTGAAGATATTAGGCGTCCATCCAGAAAAGGGTGAAGGTGTTATAGCGCAACAGATAGCCTGGATTTGGGCTTTTTCGATGCTAATTTTCATCATGGTTCCTCAAGCAGCTAGTTTACCAATTATCCTGCATGACATGAACATGACAATCGATTGTCTTTCTACCAATTTGTCTGTATTCATGTCGATAATGAAAGTTACTGTTCTTCAATATAAGAGAAGTGGTAAACAAAAATTCACGACGTGGTTATGGTGCAAAAAAAAGAACGATAATTTACAATCTTTGATTTATAAGTGATTGGCTCGATGACTACTTCGATAGCGCAGGACTGGTTAAAAGTACGAACGAAAGAAGAACGGGAAGCGATGATGGTGACCGCTCGAATTAGCAGTGTAAATTCGAAAATCTCGTTCTCCATGACCAGCCTCACTGTTATTGCTTTAGTCGTATCCCAGGTAAGTTTTCAATTAATCCTGTTGAGGCGTTTAGGGAATAGCGAAGATGTAGCAAGAAAAATATTTAGTTTTGTGGCACTTCGAGGGAAAAATTGTAGTAACATTTTGAAACTGATAAAAAAAGGTTGTAACTACCAAGAATCATTTGCCAAAAATTAAAAATTTATATTGGTAAACAAAACTATAGTCTCCCCTTAAAATATATTTAAACCATCATCTAACCCAAATGAAAATTAGAGGGGTTTGATATAGAGAAAACTAAAATATCAGTCTATAACGCGTTTAGCTTTGCGTGATACTGGGACGCGGCAACGATCCCGACAGGGATCCACGTTTGGCTTTTGGCTTTCTGTTGGAATCATATTTTCCATTCAACACCTCGAGCCCTTTTATTTTTGTGCCACTCTGGCTCAGCCAAACGTTTAGTGCGCTGCTCGCGGGTTATTCTTACGCCGGAGCAGATTGTTACGTCTCAACGGCGGTGCTTCATTTATGTGGTCAGCTAAGTATTATACGTCATTCACTGAAAAATCTTGTCAACGAAACAACTACGCGGGAGCCTGTAAAATATTGGCGAAATCTCCGAGCGATTGTGAGGCACCACGAGCAACTTAATCAGTAAGATTCCAGACGAGAATTTTTTTTATTCAATATATAACAAACGTTTTGTCAGTAATTGAAGTTGCCAAAATATATAAATTGCACTTTTATTTTAACGAGGCAGACGCAGCTCATAGATAAATTATTTAGTCCGATGCTGCTCGTCCAGATGTTGATTTGCACAGTGACCTTTTGCTTCCAGGGCTATGCAATGTTTAGGGTAAGATCCAAGTTAAAAATACAATGTAGAATTTTGCACATTGCTTCTCTTTATATCCATTTCCTCACAAAAGCCACTTCAAAAAATCATTCTCGACTCAAGAACGAGATTTTTTTAATCGTTTCTTTGACACGTTGTTCTCGGATTGAAATGTCTTGAATAAAGCTAGCGAGACTAAGTGACAACCATCTGTACTCTCGAATAAGCTATCGTTTTTCATTTTTGTGTCGTTCTAACTCAATATATTAGTCTGCTTATAATGAAACTGATTTTTTTTTTCGAACATATAATTTTCATGAAAGTGCTTGCAGAGAACGTTCGAACTTAATGGAAAACCACTTCCTCTACCCGTGCTATTATTTCGTGTAATATACGCGGGTGCGACCATGGAACATCTTTTCGTCTGTTGTTACGTAGGCGAAAGACTTTTCGCTGAAGTAAGTATCCAAATTTATTATATTTCTGCCTCGAGGGTAAATCTATGATTTTTTAAATTTTTACATTTTTGCTTCAAATAGGATTTGTTTAATTGTCGAAAATTCGATTTTAGTTCATTAAAGCATACTATGTTTTGCTTATTCCAAATTAAAAGACGGTTGTAATATTTATAAATAACCCATGAAGGGTGATCGGACTTGGCCGATGATCGGCCCAATCTCGGTGCCGAGATGGCGAACATTGGCATATGATGGGCCCAATCATCGGCCCCAGTCTTGGATGATAAGCCCGGCGCGATATTGGCAAACAATAGTTGGCCGAGTATCGCGTACGAGAAACGGCCGAGTATCGTATACGAGAAACGGCCGAGTATCACATACGAGAAATTAATAAGAATGTTAATAAATAATAAAAAATGAATAAATGTTGATCTGCACAACATTTGATTGCTATCTTATCATTCTGAATTACTTTATAGTCATGTTTTTTTACCCTGATGGGTCAAATTTCGGAATAAACTTTTTGGTCGGTGACAGGGTTTGAATCTGTGACTCTGCGATTTGTAATCCACGATCTTACCCACTCGGCTACGCTGGTGTTGAAATATACAGTTACATAACTGCTGTATTGTTTGAACATCTTCTTATATACCATTCTGCGAACTATATTCGTTTATCACTCGCTCAGATTACCGGTGTAAATTCTACTTACGAATATATAGATTCATACTTTAAATAATAATTTTAAAGACGCGATCAAACATTGGTTTTGAATGGGGAAATCAACAATTGGCAAGTCAATCCTCGGCCGAACATTGGCTTTGAATGGGTAAACCAACGATTGGCAAGTCAACATTTGGGCGAACATTGGCCTAATATCGACACACCAACAATCGGCGAGTCAATACTTGGCCGAGCATTGGCCTAATATCGACAAGCCAATCATCGGCGGATCATGTTTGGCCGAGCATTGGCCTAATATCGACAAATCAACAGTTGGCGAGTCAATACTTGGTCGATCATTGGCCTAACGTTGCGGAGTCGATAATCGTCACCCTAACATTGGCCCGAGTATTGGCCGTTTCAGCTTTATCGGCAAAACCTACATGGGAAATGATTCATTCATTCATGGTTCATAAATTTTCCATAACGGTTCAAAATCAATGCCACGCATTATTGAGGACATACCGAAAACTAAAAAAAAAATAAGAAAATTTAAAAAAATATCGGAATTTAATTTTGGGTATAGTATGAAATTAAGAAATCTGAAACTAAAAAACTGTAAAGAACGTTTGCAAAATGTAACATTAATTTAAATGTAAAATGGCAACTCTCTTTAAGACAAGTTAAAACTGGGGGTAAAACATTACATCTTTCTTATGTCGGTAGAGTACCAGTATTACCAATGACTTTTATTCAACGCCATGGTACGATTTAGCTCCGAAAGAAGCAAGAGCGTTCATCTTAGTCTCTCAAAGATCGACTAAACCGCTTGAGCTGAGAGCTGGTAAATTCTGCACTTTCAACATGCAGCTCTTCAACACTGTGAGTCAGAAGTTTGGGCATTGCTGATCATGGGAAAAATGGTTACGAATTTTTTTTCAATTGAACAGATATTGAGTAACGCGATGGGATATCTATCAATGTTAATGGCGACGAAAGAGAGAATGGTCGAGTGATTGTTTTAAATTATTAATATCGTGTTTTGCACATTACGTAAATAAAATTATTCGTATGATTAACCTCTTCGACCGCAATTTTTATTTTTCCCAAAATAGAGAAATCGTAATTCCGAACGTAATTATAATTTAAATAAATTTAGAAAATAAAAATAAAATTATTGTGTATGAGATATTTTTATTTTTCCATGGTTTTTTTATTCAGAAAGTCAACATAAATCTTTTTTTTCGTCTCTCGTCTCTCCCTACCGCTTAATTACTTATTTTTTTTTTAATTTTTTGTTTTTGATTTTTATGTTACTTCTATATTACGGCTATTACTCTTTGTTTGCACCTTTCGTATTTTCTTCTGTTTTTAAATTTTTCTCTTTATATAGTTTAAGTACTTGTTATGCATATCACTGTCAGTGGGTACTGTAAATGGGCGAACGCCCGTGTATGTTTTCAATAAATAAATAAATTCTATAATATTTATGAAATATGTCGATGCTATGTGGGTATTACATATATTTAGTGATAGGTCGGATATTATCAATTAGAAAAGGGATTAATGAAGCGTTGACCGTGTATGAGAATATGAGTTAATGAGTACTTCGGCGAATAACGACCTCGACAATGATAAATTTCTTTTTTACGTTGCGTCCTGATCAGCATCGACTATAATGGCTTGTACTCCGTTGTAACTACAGTCACGATACACTGGATGCCACAACTCTTGGAGGGACACTGGTCGAACTCCTGTTATGAACTATTTACACAGTTACTATGTAGAAAAAAATATCTAGAGCCTACCATGAGGTAGTCCTCGGTTTACGATATATCCAAGTTATCGGTGTGAGAGAGTGGGGTCGAAGTTCCTGCTGTTTTTTGTACTACACGAAGCATGCGTGACAAGGGCGACAGGGAAAAATGCATTAACCTTTGCGCAGTTGCATTTTTTTTTCTCACCGAACGTCTGTCAGTTACCGACATACCGCGCGGCAGTGAGCTTCGATGGAACACAATAAAGGTGCGTGACACAAGAGATGCGAACAGATGACTAAGGAAAAAAAATCGCTTCGATCAATCGTATTAGCGTTTACGTGTGACGAACCATAAAACAAAATTCTAACTCCAATTAAAACATGATTTCGACATAAATAATATGGCCATTTTTTTTTCGTTAGCTAACGCAGTTTAATATTAAGATAGTACTAAATTTCATAAATATGTGCTGTGATTTTTATTTGGAACCCTTCTTGATTTATTTTTAAAAAATCAATGTTTTTAATTGAAGATGACATTTTTTTTGTTTTGTAAATTTAATATTTTTGCTAAATTAATAATGGCGCAAAACAAAATTCTAATAAAATTCATAGGTGTTTCTTTCAGTGATAACAATAATGTACAAAAATATTAGGTAAATTGAAGAGTGTCGGATTTTATCCTGTGTAAAATACCCTGTAATGCCCCGTATATATTATAACATTTAATTGGCTGTACACGACGTTGTTCAGGGTTCGTTTATGCCTACGGCTGGAACGTGTATTACCTGAAGATATTAGGCGTCCATCCAGAAAAGGGTGAAGGTGTTATAGCGCAACAGAGAGGCTGGGTTTGGGCTTTGTCGATGCTAATTTTTATGATGATTCCTCAAGCTGCTAGTTTACCAATTATCCTGCATGACCTGAACATGACAGTCGATTGTCTTTCTACCAATTTGTCTGTATTCATGTCGATAATGAAAGTTAGTGTTCTTCAATATAAGAGAAATGGTAAACAAAAATTCACGACGTGGTTATGGTGCAAAAAGAAAGAACGATAATTTACAATGTTTGATTTATAAGTGATTGGCTCGATGACCACTTCGATAGCGCAGGACTGGTTAAAAGTACGAACGAAAGAAGAACGGGAAGCGATGATGGTGACCGCTCGAATTAGCAGTGTAAATTCGAAACTCTCGTTCTGCATGAGCACCCTCACTGTTATTGCTTTAATCGTATCCCAGGTAAGTTTTCAATTAATCCTGTCGAGGCGTTTAGGGTATAGCGAAAATGTAGTGAGAAAAATATTTAGTTTTGTGGCACTTGGAGGGAAAAATTGTAGTAACATTTTGAAACTGATAAAAAAAAAGTTGTAACTACCAAGAATCATTTGCTAAGAATTAAAAATTTCTATTGGCAAACAAAACTATAGTCTCCCCTTAAAATATATTCAAACCATCATCTAACCCAAATGAAAATTAGAGGGGTTTGATATAGAGAAAACTAAAATATCAGTCTATAACGCGTTTAGCTCTGCGTGATACTAGGACGCGGCAACGATCCCGACAGGGATCCACGTCTGGCTTTTGGCTTTCTGTTGGAATCATATTTTCCATTCAACACCTCGAGCCCTTTTATTTTTGTGCCACTCTGGCTCAGCCAAACGTTCAGTACGCTGCTCGCGGGTTATTCTTACGCCGGAGCAGATTGCTACGTCTCAACGGTGGTGCTTCATTTATGTGGTCAGCTAAGTATTATACGTCATTCACTGATAAATCTTGTCAACGAAACGACTACCCGGGAGCCTGTAAAATATTGGCGAGATCTCCGAGCGATTGTGAGGCACCACGAGCAACTTATTCAGTAAGATTCCGGAGGAGAATTTTTTTTATTCAATATATACCAAACGTTTTGTCGGTAATTGAAGTTGCCAAAATATAAAAATTGCACTTTTATTTTAACGAGGCGGACGCAGCTCATAGATAAATTATTTAGTCCGATGCTTCTCGTCCAGATGTTGATTTGCACAGTGACCTTTTGCTTCCAGGGCTATGCAATGTTTAGGGTAAGATCCAAATTAAAAATACAATGTAGAATCTTGCACATTGCTTCTCTTTATATTCATTTCTTCACAAAAACCACTTCATAAAATCATTCTCGACTCAAGAACCAGATTTTTTTAATCGTTTCTTTGACACGTTGTTCTCGGATTGAAATGCCTTGAAAAAAACTAGCGAGACTAAGTGGCAATCATCTGTACTCTCGAATAAGCTATCGTTTTTCATTTTTGTGTTTTTCTGACTCAATATATTTGTCTGCTTATAATGAAACTGATTTTTTTTTCGAACATATAATTTTCATGGAAGTGCTTGCAGAGAACGGTCGATCTTAATGGAGAATCTCTTCCTCTACCCGTGCTATTATTTCGTGTGATATACGCGAGTGCGACCGTGGAATATCTTTTCGTCTATTGTTACGTAGGCGACAGACTTTTCGCTGAAGTAAGTATCCAAATTAATTATATTTCAGCCTCGAGGCTTAATCTATGATTTTTTTGTATTTTTACATTTTTTCTTCAAACATAGTTTGTTTAAATGTCGAAAATCCGATTTTAGTTAATTAAAGCATACTATGTTTTACTTATTTCAAATTAAAAGGTGGTTGCAATATTTATAAACAAATGATTCATTCATTCAAAAAAAATATCGAAATTTAATTTTACGTATGACGTGAGATTAAAAAATCTAAAATAGAATTAAAAAATACTGCAAAGAACGTTTACAAAATGTAACGTTAATTTAAACGTAAGGAGACAGCTCTCTCTAAGACAAGCTAAAACTGGGGGTGACATTATATCTTTCTTATGTTGGTAGAGTACCAGTATTACCAATGACTTTTATTCAACACCATGGTACAATTTAGCTCCGAAAGAAGCAAGAGCGTTCATCTTAGTCTCTCAAAGATCGACTAAACCGCTTGAGCTGAGAGCTGGTAAATTCTGCACTTTCAACATGCAGCTCTTCAACACTGTGAGTCAGAAGTTTATGAATTGCTGATCATGGGAAAAATGGTTACGAATTTTTTTTTTCAATTAAACAGATACTGAGTAACGCGATGGGATATTTATCAATCTTAATCGCTACGAAAGAGAGATTGGTCGCGTGATTGTAGTAAATTATTAATATCGTGTATTGCACATTACGTGAATAAAATTATTCGAATGATTAAAATCTTCGATCGCCATTTTTTGAATTAATTTAGAAAATAAAAATAAAATGATTGTATGTAAGACATTTCAACATGATCAACATGGTAAGTAATCTCTTACAATTAACTTTTTCCATGATCTTATCCAGAAAGTCAACATACATCTTTTTTTCGATTTCAACACGTTTCAACATTTTTCAACCCATATCCAAAAATCCTGATCCAATATTGCATAGGTGGGAATGTGGGTCACCGGAATTTCTATAATATTTATGAAATATGTCGATGCTATGTGGGTATTACTGTCTCCTTTCATAAGTCGAGTTTCGCTCCGGTACGCATCTCCGTAGATCCGTCATAACACTGACACTGCGCATAAGCGTAAACGGCGCATGCCCATTCGTTGCAAGCTTGGAGACGCAAGCATATATGATCTATGATTCAAGAGATCGTTCAATTATTCAAGATTCTAGTGAGGAATATTAGTCGCTTTGGCGACTCATGTTCAATTCATCATCCCGAGGTAAGTTGATGTCTCTATATTTTTTCTTTCGAAAAAAAAAAATAAAGAGAGAAAGCTCCGGGAGAAAAATACACGAAGCGATACGAATAATCGAGAATTCTTGATATACAAGCTTGCTCAAAAAGTTTTTTCTTTTCGTGATCGCGTTCATGACCTCGCTCAATTATGCAACGATCAGGCGTTCCGCGTGATCGAACAGTCTCGCCGTCGGTTTGCTAGAATCCACCATATTATTACTTATACCCAGCATTATGTAATTTCCATGCCATTACATATTTCCAATTTTGGAGCTTATTCCTTGCTCGCACTATGAATATAAAAGTTGATCATTTATGCACCCATGCTTTCGGAAAGCCGTAAGATAATAAGCTTCGGTGAGCACTCTATGAACTTCTGAGGTAGAAATAAAAAGAGCTTGGAATGATAAAAATGCGTTTTTCGACATGGACAAAGTAGAGTTGGCTTGTGTGTAACGACGATATAAAAGTAGATATTATGTGGAATATAAGTATTCAACATTTCCCGACAAAGGTGCATTTTTCCCCCACTTTGGAAGAGCGAGACATGCGCTTTTCACAGTACGCTGCAACGAGTCAGCCCTTACACTCACACTGGAGCAGAACTCTCTTCTTGCTGTTGGACTTGTCTTTTTAGTTGAGGTACAAAGCTTTCAGTAAATATGTCGTTACATACGTATCGACTTTGAGTTCCTCTTCCCAGTCGTTGGACCGCGGCTGGCGTAATGAAACGTGTAGGTTAATCCAGCCAATGGATGAACACCTACCAATGAATGAACACAACCATGTTTTCGTTTCTAAATAGTGTCTGCGCTTAGAAATCTTTAAACGAACATTCCTGAAGTTTATTTTTACATTGGAAGACGACGCTGGTTTTTCAATCTTTTATCATTTAGGTATTGGGACTGTAACTAAGGTTGGCACCACCAACTTTAGTTGCAGATTAAGTTCATGCAGGAGAACTAAGATGAGCAGCTGACTGATAGTTTTATAATAAGCTTTTTGGAAGAAAAATGGTTGAAACTTTTCACGAAAAGTGTTAAATACTAAAAGTGACGCTCCAAAGTTTATTTTGTGACCCTGAGAAACCGGTTTTAGCTGTTCAAACGTTTGTTTTTGAGATATTCAGACGTTGGGTTGAACACTCAGGGTGAATCCAATGAATGAACGGCCGTTCATTCATTGGCATATCGTATTTAAAACATTAAGCCAATAAATGAATGCTATGATTGAACTGAAGTAAACCGTGCTGCATTATAGCCGGATTATGTTTGAATTTATTACGATTAAAGGGATCAAAGAATAGACAGGCAATGAAAGAAGTAAAAAGAATATAATAAAAAGTACTAAGAAAAATTAACACTGATAAAGTTGATGCTAAAAAAAAAATAAAAAAAAGTAATGGTTAAAAAAACTCCAAACAGTGAGAAAGAATAACAATACTGGCCAAATTTAGTATTTAAATGCGATTCACTTATTGTAGACTTTGTAATAGCGTTATTACCTTATGTAAGAAAAAGTCTATTAATTTTTAAAAATATACTTGTTTATGCAAACCTTCATTAATTAAATAGGCCTTTACCTCCCCGTATTTATTTCAATTTACGTTCGTGTTGAATTTCTGTTCATTAATTGGATTTCATCTGTTCATTCATTGGGCTAAGTCATTGAGCGGCGTTCATTCGCTGGATTTTTGTAGTACCTTCACAAAATACGTCTTTTTTCATATTGCCATATTATGACTGTAATGGCTTGTTAGGGATTTAACTTATCAAAAAGGCCTGTAATATGTGAGCTTATTTACCTAGTAATACATTTATACCGATACAAATCTGACATCTTGCTAACCGTTCGTTCATTGGTAGGATTACCCTATTACAAATTTTATCGTGCAAGATACAGGTGTTAATTATTAGAATCAGCACGATCTTCATATTATCTTGAGTTTAAATTCCGTGTCTATTACAGCAACGATAAAATCATTTATCTTGATCGATCAAAACCGACATCGGGTTTTCTCGGGTTTGTTTTGTTACGTCCTGGCTATTTTTCTTATTTATTTTCAGTATTATAATTATTTCTAATTGTTTATTTTATTATTATTATTATTATATATCGTCCTCCTTATCTTCTTCCTTAACCCATCGCTACATTCAACACCCAAGCATTATATTCATAAACTGCCTTCTTGCTATTCCCACGTTCCAACCTCGGTTCAACGGTTCCCATAAATCGTCCGATGCTAAATTCTCAGATGCATCGAATATCCACTCAAAAATCCGCTGACAAATTTCCGCTCCCTAATAATCAGCAATACCTTCCAATTTCTTATAAAGTCCATCGACCACACGTGCCACGCACGATCAGCACCTTTTGGACCTCATCACGAACACAAAATTAACTCCCACTCTTTACCCACCCAAGTCTTCCTGGTCAACCTCATTTCATCCACTGATTAGTCTCATTCAAATCTTCAAACAATTAACTTCTAATAAGTATTTAGTCCGTTTAAGTGCCGCGTATTAAATAAGTCTAAACTGTCACCAACGTGATAAGTTATAAGTCAAGCATAACCGTTCCAAACTTTCAAACGTATCATTTAAATCGTTAATTGTAATCGCGCTATTATTGTTTCACTTATTAGTGAAATAAAGTAAATAAATAAATTGTTAAGTCGAAAAGATAAAACAAACCAGAAACGTGGAATTCATTCCTTGACGGATTTACAACCCACCAAAAGAAAAATATATGTTGCACCTCCATCGATGATCCAATGATGCTACGGTTCGGGTGTATCGAGCAATTGAGATACGATGATACGCTGGATATAAATACAGACATCCTAAACATACAGATCACACTTCGTGTTAGATTAGCATGCAAACATTTGTAGGACTTTTGGTACTGAGCCTTGCTCTTGCGGCTAATGGTAAGTCACGGCAAAACTAAATCTTATATATTGTAACGGCCCCTTATTATCACCACTACTTCCATCTGTGGGATTGCTTAGTCAGCGATCTCACGGTGGAGACCGGCAGGTCTTACCTCGGTCGTAAGAGTACGCCTGGGCCAGGAAGCCATCTGTTCAGGTAGTTCAAAACTGCATTTCAACGCATCAACATTCACCCTTGTATCGTGCACTCTCCCAATCAACCAATAAAGACTTTTCATATATATAAATACAGACTCCGACCATCATAATATCAAAATTATTACTACTAATCTTTCCAATTATAGTATATTACTTTATTGCACAAAATCAGATCCCAATCCCAATTCTCAGTACTAAAGCTTACCTGCGTTTTTTGACTACAACACTTTTAGAAGGTCAAGATTGATTGAAGAGGGTAATTTTTTTAAAAATTAGGAGCATCATTGAACTCTCGTATCAACGGTGGTGAGGATGCGCCCGAAGACAAATATCCATACCAAGTATCTTTGTGGATATCCAATCGGATGTTCCGCACAGGTGGTTCCATGATTTGCAAACGCTACAACCTGACTGCTGCTCATGCTGTCTCTACGTAGGTTTCATTTGTGCTCACATAAACAAGCATACTAAGACGTGCCATCTAATTCAGTGTTAGCTAAGCATGGAAATTAAATGAATTTACATCTACAGCTTCAGCGTTAACGATGTGAGCGTTGTAGTTGGCAGCAACTCGTTGAAAGTCCAACCAGTTGCTGCGAATTTTTTCAAAAATATTTGTGCGCGCTCTAGCTCCCACAATTTTTGAGTTATCGGGCTAAAAATTAATACGAAGTTGGACTATCATAGAACGAGTATTGGAATTGAATTTGGGCACAATCCATGCAGTTCTCTTGTTTCCACACGATTTTGATTGTTTTAAATTCAGTAATCGAATGAAAATGGTTTGGGTTCAATTCTTGATGAAACTCTCACTTTCACGAGGGAACCGTTGCCTTTTGTCGCGAATTAAATGCAATCCGTCTTCCGGATCCTACGAGGGAAAATTTGACGAATTCTATGTTCCATCACAACTAGACTTAAGTTAAGCTAACGATTAAAATTCTCTGCTAAAAAGTCTGCGAAAAAAAAAAGATGAACCTTCATAATTTAGAGACAGGTTGAATTATGAAACTGGAATTGATCACATATGTCTTCTTACACCAGTCGCATACTTCTGATGAAAGTAATCGCAAAACAAAGCTTCTTGAGAAAGCCATAAGTGACATGGGCGTGCTTTCCATCAAACAGAGCTGATGAGGAAGCGATGTGCAAATACAATTTGCAGCATTTTTGAATCTTAAAATGAAAAGAGGCCCGGACGTAACACATACGAAAAGAATTCATCGATATTCGTCAACGTCTTCACAAACTGCCCGATTAAAATTGATGAAGTATGTCTGAAAGAACGCTTGCAGTTAAAGAATTAACAATTTCTTCTTTTACGTCTTGGCGTTTATAATTAACAACATTATTGTAATGCCTTTTGCAGGGTGATTCTGGCGGTCCTCTCGTCTCTGATCAAATTGGCATCGTATCGTTCAGCAAAAAATGCGGTCGTGATGGTTATCCCGATGTGTACACCCGTGTCCAGTCCTACATTGGCTGGATATCCGATAACATGAAACTTTAATGCACTTGGTGCTAAATATTGAACCCAGCAAATACAAAGTTACATTTACATTTTCGCGTTTTACAACAGATACATTGCTAAATCTACAGTCCGTGTTACTCGTGTTTGTCGAATAAGACCTGAAACCAGAATTTGTATCCCTACTTTAATCACCGAATGAAACTATTCTTTGTAAGATGTGATTTAAGATGAAATCAATGTTGAAAATAAAATATAGTACCACATTCTTATTTACTTCCTACGTCCTACTGCGCCTGACAACGACGACGACCAATCGGAGAACGAATAAAACGACGACAATGGTTCGATAAAATCTCGTAACTCATAAACTTATTAGGAGAGGATAACAAAACAAGACACACTGTTCGAACTGAAATCAGCTTGTTCTCCCAATAAAATTAGGAAATCTTGGCAGATTGTCGAATTCCTGAAAAAAAAAGAATAGAATAAAAGCAGCGTTAAAGAAGGTATTTGTAGGTGAATTAGAATACGAAAAGTGTCACTGAAATTCAACATACTGATATAAAAAGTTGAACGACTTGGGAAAGTTTTGAACGAATTGACAGACTAACGTGTTACGAAATTAAATGTAAAAAAAAAGTGAATATGTGGCAATAAATTCGCAGCACTACTGGATATAGTTTGCCAATTTGCCACTGCCACTATAATTCCGAGGAAAGTCGAACTAACATTTACATCACGATATTGTATCACAATTTCCCACTCAAGTATATAAACCGCTACGTAATAACGGTTTTATATAAAAGTTACTTAACTGAGGTGGGGGAAATAGTAACACAACGGTGATATAAAAATGTTAGTTTGTGTTCGTTGTGTTGTTTCGGAATTCCGTAATTCATCTTGTCACAGATGAAAAACCGAATATCTGGCTGCGCGAACATAGGCAAGGCGTCAAGATAAAACGCGGCTGGTTCCAATTATCGTAATTCCGGACGACGATTTCAAGCTATAAATATGAAAACCATCGAGTCACAAATCACACTTCAAGTTGGAAATCATTATGTGGGCTTTCGTTGGTCTATTGGCACTCACTTTTGTTCTTGCAGTGAATGGTAAGTTTTTAATTGTTATACTATTGTTGCTGTTAAGTAGCTAACCGATTTTGTGATTCAATTATTTTCAGCGTCGACGAGTTCGCGCATTGTTGGCGGTTCGGCTGCTGCCAAAGGCAAATACCCTTATCAAGTATCTTTGTGGATATGGAACAAGAGATTCCATTGTGGTGGCTCTATCATCAACGAATTTTACATTCTCACTGCTGCCCATTGTATTTATAGGCACGTTTAATGTTATTTTTCGTAACAGTCTTCTGATAACATCCAATTGCCAGATTCGAAAACATACAATTTGTAGAAACTGCGATGGTCCAAAATGTCGTTTTTTTTCAAATAAAACGCATCGTCTGCGGAAAATTCGCCTAAAAGACAATTCGTCCAATAACAATTTGTCTAAAAACAATCGTCTAAAACAATTAAAAAATTGTTTTTAGTCGAATTGTTTTACACAAATTGTTTTAGACGAATTGTTTTAGACGAATTTTCCGCAAGTCAAATAGACGAATTGTTTTTTTTTATTTAATGTTTTAGGCGAATTTTCCGCGAACGAAATTTTATAATATCGCGTGAAGTTTAAAGAAAAAAAAAAAACGGACAATTTGTTTTTCCTTTACAGCTTATCGCCACACCAATTGACTGTCAGAGCTGGTACGAACGATTTGGACGAACCTGGCACACATTATGAGCCTGAAGAACTCATCGCTCACGAAGGTTATCCCTACAGTCCTACAAATGACGATATTGGCCTTATCCGAGTTACAGAAAAAATTATTTACACCGATAACATTCAGCCAATTGCACTTCCCACCGAAGACTTCAACAAGGAAAATCACCCAGTTGTACTTTCAGGCTGGGGAAGGCTCTACGTAAGTATATTATTCGTCAATATATGCTTTCACTCATTCTAACGGATTAGAAGGAGCCGAATTTTTTCGAATGAATGAGAAAACGTACATCAAGATAGAGTCGAAAAAAAAAACAAATTCCTTCAAAGATACTTTCTTCACATATTTGTCTTTTTCTACTTTTTCATTTTCCGTATTAACATTTTTTCATACACATTTTTGGCCAATTTTCAAAATACTATCACGACAACAAATATCAAGTTATTGAAATTTATTCAACGCCATTCCGTTCCTCTATCCGGGATCATTCAAATTGAATCCCCAATCGCAATTGGGTCCAACGAAAAAAAAAGATACACCCAGTTGAAATTTTGTAAAAAAAAAAAAATCATTCATCAATTATTCAGAAATCTAGTGACCGAAAACAGGAAAGAAAATGTTGCCATTATTACAATTTAAGTGGCTATCACACTCGAAAATTCCTACCCATTGCGAATGCGGAAGTTTTTATCGAAAAGATTTATCGAAAATGGATAAGGAAATGCAAAAAAAGAAAGAAACCTTTATAGAAAAAAAAAAAAAAGATTTTTCCGTATTCAGGCTAGAGGCCCCCTACCAAATTCTCTGCAAGAAATCGAACTGAGCGTCATTGACACGAAGGAATGTCGGCGAAGAATTCGCAAAGTATCCGCCAATCAAATTTGCACATTGACCAAGGAAGGCGAAGGTGCCTGCAATGTAAGTAGAAACTCGATAGTGACATCGAATTACCTAATGAATTTACAAAAATTGCGAATTAATTTTTGCAGGGTGATTCAGGGGGTCCTCTCGTTGTCGATGGAGTTGAAATTGGTATCGTGTCTTTCGGTAGGCCTTGCGCTATTGGTTGGCCCGACGTATTCACTCGTGTTTACTCCTACCTTGATTGGATAGCTGAGAATACGTGAAATACTCGTGAAATTTCAACAGTCAAAACGAAACTGAAAATAGTGTGTGCTTTTAATAGAATTTTTGGGTCCGAAAAACATTCAAGCTTTCGCTTAATTTCACACTTTTTTATTTTTGTTCGGTCAGTTTCTAGTTCTACAACAAAAAGTACAAAAATAATTCGTTAAAAAAAAAATGTATTTTCATTTTACGAAATTTGTGTTATTTTTTTTAGAGAAAAATAATTCTTATTTTGTATTACAAAATAATATATAATATTCGACAAGCTTGGAAGAAAACAGAATGGCGTCATATCTGATGTGACATAATTATTTTTTGTTAATTTTACCTTTTTTTTTTTTGTTACTTGAAGTTTGAGAAAGAAATATTTGCAAGTAATGTGAGTAACACGAAGTGTGTTACTTTTGGAAATTAATTGATCCGTGAGGCAGTAGAAGAGGAATGTCAAATTTACAAAATGGGTTTTGTTACTTTGAAAATTTAAGACATATTGCATAAAAAAATGTTTACTGTGTAATAGTATTTTAAAGTAGGTGTAAGTGTCTTCCTGAACAATATATATAATTATGAATGAACTAAAACTTTTATTATTGAATAAATATTTGTTCAGATTGTGTTCAAAGCTATGTTTTTGCTTCCTCAGATAAGAAGCTTTGCTTTTATGAAAAAATTTGGTTCGATATTGAATTTTTGCTCAGATTAAGAAATTGCTCAGATTTTATGTGAGACTTTGAATTTTTCGAAAAATTTACGTTATTGGAAAGGTTAAAGAAAATTTTACATTTTCTACATAAACGTACTATTCAGCGATGATTTGTATATAATTTTGTATAAAAATGTTTTTCTTTATTGCAATTTTTTTAAATATATTTTTAAAGAAACATATCGAATGGCATAATTAAAAAATCTGACAAAATTCTGAAAAATACTTTGTTCGATATCAAAATTATCTAGCTTATAGCAAAAGTGTGAAAGATTTTTTTTCTTACAGTTTTTAATCTTTTTTTATTAAAAAATTATTTAAAAATAGAAAAAATTATTCATTTACTACAGGCGATTGGTCAAATGTTTATTTACGTAAAACCGGATTTTTCCGATTTTTTTATCAGATTTTTCGGATTTTTTTCAGATTTTTCCCAAATACTTTCTCATAGAGGTAATTTTGTTATAATAATTATATAATATTCATTAATAACAATATTTTTAGCTGGATTAGAAGCCAATTTTGAATTTGATTTTTAAAAAATGATTGCTTTATCAACTTTAAGTCAATCAGGATTAATAATTTTTTGTTTATAAATGGGATTTTAAAAAAATTCGAAAATAATGAGAAAGCAATCTTTTTTATCTCCTAAACGTTTTATAAAAATTTTATATCGCAGGTCTGAATAAAGATGTAAAAAATTGTGCGATTCACTTATAGAATACTACTAAACCGGTTGTCGATAACATTTAAATACCCTCCCCCCCTCCAACACACGCCGTTATCGACCTAGAAGGGTAATGTAGGTAGTGACGTTGTCGTGTGAAAACATAAAATCGATATTATGCACCGCGGATAATGATGCTCATAACCGATTGCCTCACTTGTTGCAGACTGCTCGACCACGCTTGATAACACCAATCTGTATTGCACGATTTACCGACAAAATGCTTCCGCAATTAAATATGACACATAACAATAATTAATTATTCATAAGGTAAATTTCATCAGAGCTTTATGAAAAGACTCACGTTGGTTGTGCCAGGTGTTTCGTCACCTCGCTTTCATCAACACAAAATAATGCTTGCCATTTATTGTTATTGCATATTTATTAATATCTTTCGTTTCCGATTAACAATCTCCTTTTTTTTTGTCAAATATTTTTCCTGGTTTTTTTGTGAGTATCTGTATATTTATTATTATTATTATGAAGATAGGATAACAAATGATAATAAAACCGCATATATGTGCATTCGTTCAAGAGTGCCTAATACCTCCTAATAACTATTACTATCTCAGCACGACCATTCGAAAATTAACTAAGCTTCCCCACTTTGAATAATGAATAATAAAAATATGCATCGTGAAATGGGTATAATGACCGATATGCGATAAAATAAAAAATAAGGTAATCAATATCTTTCCGAGGAAGCAGCAACAGTGAGTAAGAGAGAAGAAAAAAAAAAGTTGATTAATCTGCGTGTTTACATCTCTGCATTCCTGTTGCATGTCATCGTCCAAAGAGGAACTCGCGTGTCGTATAGATTGAATTGACAACGATCAAGAGGCATTAGCGTCAAGTCGACTTATAATTAATTCACTTGGAATTATTGGATTATCAACGATACAGAAGCGAATCGATACTATGTGTTCCCAAGCTCCTTCATCGTTACTATATCGCGGTGCGAGAAGTGCCTACCGCCGTGGCATAAACAACTTAATTTCATGAGTGCGAGAAGTAGGCACTTCTCGCACCGCGTGGCATAAACAACTATATTTCACGAGTGCGAGAAGTAGGCACTTCTCGCACCGCGTGGCATAAACAACTATATTTCATGAGTGCGAGAAGTAGGCACTTCTCGCACCGCGTGGCATAAACAACTACATTTCATGAGTGCGAGAAGTAGGCACTTCTCGCACCGCGTGGCATAAACAACTATAATTCATGAGTGCGAGAAGTAGGCACTTCTCGCACCGCGTGGCATAAACAACTATATTTCATGAGTGCGAGAAGTGGACACTTCTCGCACCGCGTGGCATAAAAGCAATTACATTTCCTTGATGGGCCTCATAATTAATTAGGGAAGACAAAACAGACCAAGTACAAACCCCTACCTAAATTACTGCAAGGGCGGTCGGACAAAAACCGGAAATGGTCAACTGCAGAATTGTGAGGTGTTCAGAAATTTCAAATTTTTATCAGCGCCCAGCATGATCTTAAGTCATGACACCTCAACAGATGTACCGATATAGAGAATACCGTCTACAATAGTATATTCAAAAATAATATTTTCAGCGATGCACTTTTCACGAAATGCATTGACCTACTAAAACAATTCAGTGTTTGAAATAAATACTTGGAATGGTTTAAAATACGAGCGGTTTGTTGTACCAGAGATTCTCGAAACTCGCGGTGTAATTACGATTTCCGGTCGTATAATCACTTGCTTCGTTGCGATTATTGAACCTGTGCACGTCCGTATGTAATGCGCCATATCATAGGGAGGAGATTGCGAGTGCCGGTTCTCGCAGCGGTCTACGCGAGATACATTACAAGCTGGTTATTGAGCGATCCTTTCCGCGCAACCACAATCTGACCCAAATTTCAATACTTAGGTGCGCTATTAACGCACGGTATAAAACTTCCCCATCATTTTCTGCTTCTTCCAACACTATATATATAGCCATTAACTCCTTAAAACGTAGACAGTTTAAAAATAAATCATTACTATACAACGTTTCAAACGAAAACCGAGCGGATCGAAATGTCGCTGCTTCTCTGTTTGTTCGCCATCTTCGGGCTGTCCGTGGTCTCCGGTAATTTGAGTTTGAAAAATGGAAGAGAAATCAAAAGATATACAATTTACAAGTGCGTTTTTCTATGAATTTCTAGCTCAAGATGGTCAGACAAAAATCGTTGGTGGTTTGCTAGCTGAAGACGGTGAATTTCCTTATCAAGTGTCTCTTCGAATAGGCAATAGACACTTTTGCGGTGGTTCTATAATCGATAAACGTTGGATCCTAACAGCGGCCCACTGTTTGCAATCGTAATGCCTCCTGTAACTCATTGAAAGTGTAGAAAACTGTCTCAAAATAACTGTTGTCATTCTAGAGTTCAATTGTTTTAGCTTCAACGACACTGCAATAACAGTTGTAACGGGTACGAATACTCTGGACCACGGTGGCGATGAATACAAGTCGGACCGAATTATCTCACACGAGAAATACAGCAGTTTGTTGATCAGACATGACATAGGATTGATCCACGTTGACAAGGACATTGTCTATGGCGATAAAGTCAAAGCAGTCCCAATCGCCAGTGAAGACTTCAAGAAATGCGATTATCCGGCTGTTTTATCGGGTTGGGGCAAAACCACGGTATACTTATTGTTATTAATAATTAAATAAGTTAGAGGATGTGTTTGCAGGTTAATTTAACATACTTTTCTTTTAATATTTCCATCGATCCAGCATCCTGGCAAAATACCAAACGAACTGCAACACATTACTCTCAAAGTGATAGAACAGCGTGAGTGTCTGAACGCGAGTTTTCGCATCACGAACAACAACATATGCACTCTGAACAAGGAAGGCGAAGGCGCTTGTCATGTAAGTCTGCACACTCGAGCTCTAAGCTAAAGCTGAATAAACGATCGATCCTTTTGTGCCAAGAATTAATCGATCAGGGTACCATAAAATTACGACCACATCCTCATCCTAACCTGGTCGTTCTTTTTTTCAACTAACAGCCAGAAATTGATTATTTAGAGAAACGTTATTACGGTCCATTTTTTTGTAACCTCCTTGCTTTCCTGTAACGATAGTCATCCTAATAAGCTTCAAATATCGGTAATTCCTCGATTCGCCTTATGCATAGAAAGATGCGATGGCTCGATATCGAGAAACGCTCAAGTTAATTGCCATCTGGCGGTCATGCCACGTAACTCTGGACGGCGTATAACCAGCGCGATTCTCGCTGTGGACGGCCCAAATAAAAATATCAACCGGTAGAAAATATTGGTCAAATAAATTGGAGACTATATGGATGCATAAAATCGGTCGTTTTGCCAGTCACTAATCTAAGCGTTTGCTAAGAGCTGCTTCACACTTTTATACAAGTTTGAATTCTCTCAAAAAACAATAAAATCCATGTTGTTTCTAGGGTGACTCGGGTGGTCCTCTGGTGGCTGATGGAGTCCAAATTGGGGTCGTATCCTGGGGTAGACCATGCGCCAAGGGTCGTCCCGACGTTTTTACCAGAGTCTATAGCTATAAGGACTGGATCGATAAAAATATTAAAAAATAATAATAGTAATTAACAATAGAAAAAGTAAAACTCATCAAGAGACACGTGCATAAAAAAAAATGCGTAATTAATTGACCTGCACTCTTTCCACAGGCAATTATTCAAATATGAATCATCAATGCTCGTTTCTTTCCGCTGAATTACAGAAAATCCGTGTTTGTTTTTTTTTGCACTAATGACGAATAAACGATGTGATAAAGAACAACGAAGCGAAGATATAGTTTGTGTACATTTATAAGCCCCATTTTCCAAGATAATACATGAGAAATAATAGAAAACATTTGGTATGTGACATCAACAGTTAATTCGCAAGAATGGACCTTGACTCAAAGTTAATGATCGAACGACTTGTAGGAATAGGTGAACAGAAAAATCGATCAATCATTCTCCACGAGGATTACTGATAATTCCAACGTATACTATATCATAAATCAAACGAGAGCTAATGACGTTTGTTTTTCGGAAGTATTTTCAAATTATTATGTCAATGTCAAGGGTTGACAAATGTATTTTACTCTCAAAATATGAGAATTTTTTTACCACATGTTTTATTTTTGAGATTTTCATGTAAACGTGTTCAGAATGGTCCAAAACGTCGAGAAAAGACATTAAAAAAAAATGTCCGGATGTATGTGTACAAGCCATAACTTGAGAACCGCTTAAGCGATCAAGCTGAAATTTGGCACACACGTTGAGGTGTCGATGCCCCAGGATAAGTGTAATTTTTAATGAAATCTACGCAGTGCTTTTGTTTTTACACGATTTTTCATTTTTTCGAAAATGTTTGTACGCGCTCTAGCTTCCACAATTTTTGAGATATCGGTCTAAAATTTACTACAAAGTTGGAATATTATGGAACAAAGATCTGTATTAAATTTGGGCCAAATCCATGCAGTTATTATGTTTTTACATAATTTTGAAATTTAAAAAAAATGTTTGTACGCTCTCTAGCTGCTACAATTTTTTAGATATCAGGTTAAAATTTTGTACAAAGTTGGACTATTATAGAACGATGATTGGTATTAAATTTGGTATTAATTTTGGCTAAATCCATGCAGTAGTTTTGTTTTTACACGATTTTGAAATTTTTCGAAAATCCCTGTGTGCGCTCTAGCTTCGATACCGGGTTGAAAATTGGTACACGAATAAACTATTATAGACCGATGATCGATATTGAATTTGGGCAAAATTGGTTAAATCGTTCAGATTTCGTGCGACTTCCAGTTAAAAAAAAAATGTCTTTTGACACGTTTACGCAAAAGCAAATATTTAGAAAGTAACTAATGATAAAATAAAGCTTCTTGAGGAAGCCAAATGTGATAAACGTACTTCCACCTAAACGGAGCTGATAGAGGAAGCACTATGACAATACAATTATCAGCTTTTTCCTTTTTTGTCTTACAAGAAACCATCATCGAAATTTCAAAAAATTGTTTTTTCACAATTACCCATAATTTGAATTTCATGCTTCTCCTCAAAAGGTTTGCTGAAAAGCAAATTGCTACAGTTGAAGAGGGTCTGCTGCTACACTTGTGTGCCAAATTTGAGCGCGATATACAAAACCGTTCTTGAGCTATCGGCGTTCAAATTTTCGGAGTTGTATACACACACACACACACACACACGCACGCACGCACACATACATACGGACATTTTTTCTAGATCACTCTTCCGGACGTTTTGGACAATTCTAACTGTCCTGACATAAAAATCTCGAAATTCGTTTTTTTCATGAAAAATGGGTATCGGTATTCGCGATCTTTAATCGAACCGCACGAGATTTCTCGTCGAGTGCGATTGCCGAACGAATGATGATTTTAAGTGATACGGATCGGCCATTGAACGACTACACACATCATGGAATCCAAAAGACACCCCCGCTGCGAATTTAAGCCTATATAGAGAGAGATGAGTATATCACCTAAGAGGAGTTGAATCACACTGACATATATCGGTGTACGAACTGATAGGCGAGGTGTATAAATATGAATGTCGGGTACCCTATCATATCATCACGTTGAAGGCAATGTCGTGTGATTAGACGCGAACGAACCAACATTATGTACGTCTCCGGAGGTTCGTTCCTCTTTACCGGTTTTCTTCTTCTCGGTCTATCCGTAAACGGTAATTTCCTTAAACATTCCCAACATTTCATTATTTTTAAACAAATGCGATATTTTTAGTTCTCCCCTGAAGGCTTTTAATGAGCTTTCCGAATGGAAAATGGAAATAAGTAGAAGTGAATAAATGTTTGTGTTGTGTTGCCGATTAAGCCAAGTCTCTGGGACGCGTTATGGGCGGCAAAGACGCTGAGGAGATGGCATATCCGTACCAGGCATCGCTGCGTGTTAACGGACATCACAAGTGCGGCGGTTCCTTGCTCAACCATCGTTGGATCCTCACTGCGGCTCACTGTCTTGTAAAATTCAATCCACTCGACATAATTGTGGTCCTCGGTACGAACAACCTCCAGAGCGGTGGGGTAGCTTACATCGTTCAACAGGTGCAAGTCTATCCTCTGTACACAAAAGGTGGCAGAGAAAACGACATTGGTCTAATTGAGCTACTGGGCCACGTCGAGTACACCGAGGCTATACAACCAATAGCACTTCCGATGACGGACATCGATGAGAAAGACTGTATCGCCACTTTTACCGGCTGGGGTAATGCCGCGGTAAGCTTGCATATCACCATTTTTGCTTCCTCGTAGAGAAACCTCTGTTTTCGTGATTTTTACGTGACATTTTTTTTTCGAGATTTTCATGAAAACGTGGTCAGAATGTTCCATAACGTCTAGAAAAAAGCCTGCAATGTAAGAAAGTAAAAAAAAATTGTTTACTATAAAAATTGCATTCAGAAGCTTTTTGAAATTTTAAAATCGTCATGAAATTTATACCTCTCAACCGATTTTCTTCAAATTTGCACTCAAACCTTTCTTCACGATGCTCAATACGTGAAATAAATTTGAAGCTGGTGTCTTTTAATTTGTGCAAAGCTAGTGCGCAAACGAGATTTTTCAAAAAATAAAAAATGCTATAAAAATCGAACTACTCGACCGATTTTTGCCAAATTTGAATTAAAGCCTCGATTTATCGTAGCCTAGAAGTAAAACAAATTCAAGCCCGATATCTCGAAATTTACGCGAGTGAATGCTCGAACGATATTTTTCAAAAGTTAAAAAACGTTATAAAATTTGAACCGCTCGACCGATTTGCGTAAAATTTATACCCAGACCTAGTTCTAAGACAATCCACATGTGTGCCAAATTTTATTGAAATCTGCCTTAAAAAATCGAAATTTCTTTTTTTCGCGACAGCAATATTTTGCTTTTTTTTTGGAATAAAATCGAAATTTATCAACATAGCGAGCGTTCCTTAAAATAAATTCATCTTCGATACTCAATAATTGTGAAATCACGTGGTAAATTGCAACCGGTCATCCCAAAATTGACAAAAATAGAAGTGTTTGCGAAAACTTAAAAAAAAATTAAAATTGCAATGAAACTTGAACCACTCTATCGATTCTCGCCAAACTTGACGCCAATCATGGTTCACTGTAAGTTCGTTTGTGTTCAAAATTTCAGCCTGATATGTCGTAATTTACAAAAATTATAGCGTGAAAACGATTTTTTTTAATTTTTCAACAGATTTGCGTCAACTGCAATCTCAAAAGTTGTTGTATGATAGCCCAGTTGCGTACCACATTGCAGGAAAATATATGAAAAATTGCGGTAGTAATCGTGCTAACAAGGCAATTTGAACCATTCTGAGTATGCTGACATGAAAACCTCGAAAAAAAAAAAAATGTTCACGAAAAGAAAGCAAAATTTCAGGTATTTGAAAAAAGTAATCCAACCGATAGATTCTTAAAATGTTCTGGTATTACAGATTAACGTTGTGAATCACAATGATCTTCAAGTGATCGAACTAACAGTCATTGACACGTCCTATTGTCGCACGATCTTCTCTACGGTTGGACGGGGTCACGTTTGCACCCTCACAGTAGCCGGCGAAGGTGTATGCTATGTTAGTAGCTCTTCCACACTGTATATCTTCTTCTTTTTCCATCGAAACCCGATAGAAAAAATCCAATTACAGAATTACACGTGCAAATTGAATAAAGCGCCTTGTTTGCTTGTCATGAGTATAAAAGAGAAATGGAAAAATATATCTCTCGTGGCGCAGAGAATCCAGCGATCTCAGAAGAAGCGAATTCTATTTGTTTAATATTGTTCAAAACGTTCAGATTAATTTTGTTGTGTTTTTTCTTCTCAGGGTGACTCAGGCGGTCCTTTGGTGGCCGATGGTATACAGATAGCAATAGCCTCTTGGGGCTCACCCTGCGCCAAAGGGTACCCGGACGTTCATACTCGAGTTTACAAGTACACGCAATGGATCAAATCAATAATCGATTAATATCCGTGGATCTAGTATGAAGGCACTTAACTACGATAGAGGATACAAGGCGACAGTTCTTGAAATAATCATTTCACCTGATATCTTACACTTGATTGATTAAATTTAATCGACCATTACTATTGACTCGTGTAATTGATCTTAGAGTGCTTCGACAGAGCAAATCGCAAGTTGTTTGTTAAGTGGTTGGTCGAAGAATTGGCCTTGTGTGAGGAATCTTCAATGTCTTCTGCTTCGGCGAAACTAATAAGAACTTCCGGTTTGTTACGAAATTTTTCGTTCTTGATTATTTTTGTTTCCGCGACTGACAGTTATTTGCCATACTTAGAACTCTTAAAGCTAAACTTTACAAGACAGACTGAACCAAAACGATGACGACTAATTTGACTGAACTCTTGCATGTCTCAAGTTGTGATAATTGTGTGAAATCATTTCTTCAGTTGTTTAGTTACGATTGTATATAATAATTAGTGCTTACTCGAAATTAACCTTCAACAATTAGAGAATTAAGACGCGAATGAAGAATGGCTGTAAGCTCACGATTATCCGAGGAATCTGATCATTGGGACCTCCATTGGTTTTAATAGCTTCGTATAACTAGATCAAGCTTACAAAAGATTAACCAGCTACTTGTGAAAGACGAAAATAGTTACGTCGATGTGCTACACTCAGAAAAAAATACAGTTGACATACAAAGTTAAACAAAATACAAAGTTAAATGCGATCAAATGAATCTTTAGTTGACAAAACTAAAAATCTGTCGTGTCAACTCATCGTTTGCTTCAAATTGTTGTCACAACTAACAGCTTCATTTGAACGTAATCAACCGCAGATTTTGTCGACTAAACTGTATTTATTTGTTCTCACTGTAAAAAAAGATCATCTGTAATACGAAGGCCAATAAAATGTGTATAAATGTATTTACTTGAAGTTCCGGTTACTTCCGTCAAAACACATCGCTAGAAAGACATCGAGGCTAAAAGCTTTGACATTGTTCCATTTCAAATGCGATAGCAGAGTCCGAGATAAGGATTTCCACGTGTGAAGCAACAAAAAAAAAAAAAACCTCGACGATTGATGTAGGTGCGACAACGGCGAGGAAGCTTTACAACTCTTTCCCAGAATATAAGAAACGCGCGGGCCTGAGACATACGTACAAAGTTTCGAGTATACGAGTCACGTAGCCCATCCTGGAAAAGAGAATACGTACATTGTGGTGCCTTGGCGTACCGTGTCTACCCTGGCCCCCCTCATTCTTTACCCGGCGCTCACAATCGGGCTCAAAAGGTTCTACGCATCGCACACAACGTAGGAATCTTAATTTTAGAGAATGTCACGAAAGGAAGAAGCCGCTCACGGGTAGCTATAATTTCAGGTACCACGACGAGTCTGTTTTTCCGTCTGCTTGCTCACGGAGTTCAAGGTTCGCTAGGGTAAACGCCAGAGGAAATATATTTCCCACGCGACGAGCTTCTTGGACAGTAAAAAGCGAAGGAAAGTCGAACTTTGCAAATTGCTTCCTCATTTTTTCACTTTTGACGAAGGTACCTCTAAGAGGAAGTACGATGATCAATTTTGGCTTCCTCATAGAGGAAGCTTCGTCAAAAGTGGAGAAATGAGGAAGCAATCCGCAAAGTTCAACTTTGCAGCCTTGTTTTACTTCTTTTTCACTAAAAAACCAAAAATGCCACCAAATTTTAACCGCTTGACCGGTTTGCGTCTAATTTGTACTGGAACTCTGTTCTAGGGTCATACACATTGACTCGCTCTATTTAAGTTTTATGCAAAAAATGTAGATCAGAACCTTGCTTGAACCGTTCTGGAGTTATAGTATTTTTTTTTAAATTACGAAAATACAAATTACGACAAAATCTTAACTACCTTACCGATTTCGTCCAAATTCAATATCAAACAACATTGAACGTACCTCCAGTTATGAAGAACTATCTATCTAAATCGGCGAATTTTTACGAAAGTTAGAGCGACCATGCCCTTTTTTCAAAAAAGTAAAAACTCCATAAAATCTTAATGACTACATATATTTTGTCAAAAATCGCAACATTCCAAGGGGGACAACTGCTCTACTTGCGTGCCAAGTTTGAGCCCGATCGCTCGAACGGTTACTGAGTGAGAGGCGATTGAATTTTCGAAACCCTGCACACACACACACATACGGACATTTTTTTCTAAACCACGTTTCTCGACATTTTGGACCATTCTGAGTATACTGACATGAAAATATCGAAAAAAGAAAATTCCATGGAAACAAAGCTGCCTCTATGAGGAAGCAAAAACAATCTAATCCAAATACGTGAACCATCCAAGCCACACCTGCATCGAAAAATCGCCGCGTGGAACACTCTACACAAACGAAACCTTCCACGTCACAGCTATACACGGGTAAAATTTACCTCGTCGATACGCTACACGAGCGAACTTCATCACGGCAATACACTACACGATTGAACTTCATCGCGGCAGTACGCTACACGAGCGACTTCATCACGGCAATACGCTACACGAGCGACTTCATTACGGCAATACACTACACGATCGAACTTCATCGCGGCAGTACGCTACACGAGCGAACTTCATCCCGACAACACGAAACACGAGCGAACTTCATCACGGCAATACTCTACACAAGCAAAACTCTCCAGGACCGGACAATACACGGGCAAAATACGTCACAGTTCCAATTCAACACGTGCCGGACTCTACACCGTAACCAACTCACAAAAACTAATCAATGATCGCCATGAATCGATGCATGTTTAGAGTTGCGGCTGTGTTGAAGTAAACCTTGTATCGAATCAGTGATGTGTAGAGTCGGGTTGGTGTAGAACCACTATGTTGCGGTGTATCATATCGAAAAAATACATATTATAAGCGATTTTTCTTTCAAATATTCATTACATTAACAAGTACAAATGACAAAGAATAGTTTACTTTATTTCTAGTATTATAATTTCAGCTGTACTAAAGAATGAATATTACTGGAGATTGAGCGGGTTGATTTAAGGTAACAAGTTGGCTACGTTGGTTACTTGATATTAAAAAAAAGGCTTACAGAGTGAAAATCCTCCTGCGAACGACGTCGAGGTCTATATTGACCTGAAAATAAATTGCTTTGCGTGTTTGCTACACGAGTTAAATCGTGCGGGCTATGACGCGATGCCATGACCTACCGTATATATTCACGATATACAACAGTCGAAGCGTTCGATAGCAAGCGCGTCTCGTGCAGACCTCGCTCATACAAAATTGTAACAGAAGGAAAAACCGTGCACACCGGCAGTATATTCGAACGGCCTCGTGGAGTCTCCCAGGGATGAAACTGGCGCTTGGTATGCCCAGTGGATGGCGAATGTAGGGTGGGTTTGCGCGAGCGCAAACCCGCAACAACTCCACCGAAACCCACCCAGTTCACCACTGCCGTTGGGATAGCAATGGCCGCGTTTCCGATACTGCTATGTCATAATAGAGTGAAATAAATGTGAAAGCATCTAGTGCTCCAAGTGTATAGTAGTCAACTGTAGCTTAATGTTTTAAATTTAAAAAAAAAAACAGCAACAACAACAAATAAACACCCTTCTGTAACCCAAACCTCACCAAAATTCTTCATATCTAACTCCATCATTATAATATTTAGTTGATTCGAATCGCAAGCTTATGCACCGTTAAAACATTTTAACAAATTCGAAAACCACTCGCAATAACAACGATTCAGAGGTACCTTGAATCAAGGCTTTTCTTGTTTTTAAATTTCCAATTCATTACTTTCATTTTCATCGCTATTTTTTATTGCGACGATACGCGGGAATAGATTTTGTTATTGTTGAATTTGCTTATATTTGTTTAAAACTACATTGTAAACAAATGCGGTGTTAAATATTACACCAAAGGAATGGACCTATTGGGACTACCCATTGATGTCCAAATTGATACCAATCGGTCTTGATGTGTCCTAATTCGGTGTTGCGCATTTACACCTGCACAATTCACAACACTGAAGTATCACAAATCAATAAAGATCGGTGTTAATTTCAACACCACCGTGTAGTCTCAATAGGTCCATCACTCTGATATAAAATTCAATAGCGTATGTTTAACAGTATAGCAGTTAAAACCACAGAAGGTTTGTGCGACGTTTTTTTTAATTTATTCGCATTGCGTATAATCGTCGGAGCCGCGATTATTGACGTCCTCGAAAAGAAATCGCTCACCTGCCGGACACGACGAAAAGGTGCTAAAGAAAATTGCATACAACGAGGAACGAAAGAATAAGTGAGACGGAAGGGAAGAAGAGGCCAGAGCTGACCACTTGAGAGTAACGAGAGTGGTGAAGCTCAGTAAAGTCGCGTTCAAGAGCCGTGAGAATATCGCTCGAGTGGATGCAATATTCTCACGGCTCCAAGCTCCGTTAGTTCACCAACATTAGTGTTTTTTTTTGTTGTTTTAACTCTCTTGCCTCGATAGAAGAATCAAAATCTAAAGTTGCCTAGTTTTTCTCGAACGGGACGGCTCAATATTAACGCTCGAAATTCGATGAAAATGGACACACAATAGTTTGCGCTTGTTGAACGACGTGTCATCTTCATCGCATTGCCGTTATCCAGTACCATTGTACATATATATTGCAGTGTGACACCTGCCGCCCGATACACCTGGCGTTACTCGAGACGCGTGCGGAGAATCGATATTATCCGACTGTTTGCCGTTTTCTTCGACTTGTCCATCCTCTGTATACTTATGGTTCGCTTCATTCTTCATTTACATCCCATATGCCTTTTGCCTTTGAAATACAAACAGAATGTAACCGACACGAAACATATTCCCTTTCGAACACATCACGCGCTAGCTTTGCGTTTTGTTAATTGAATTATGTTTATGCAATTGAGTGGAAAAGTGTTTTGAAAGAGTTTTTCAGTCGGACTAATGTAAAGAAATGGAAATAGAGAGGAGCAACGAAGCGACAAGTGAAAGAGGATAAAAGCTGGTCGGTCATGTGCAAGCTACTTGAACCCTCAACGTTTTGGTATTGGTGGGGCTCTTCTTGGCTTACCAATCTTCAGGACAATGTACAAATCGATTCTCAACTATTTGTGCCTTGTCAGTCGTTCGAACTAGTCCCTTCGCCCTCGTCTTGGTCAACGTCGTCGTCGTCGGAGCGAAGACAACTCGAACTTGGAAAAACTTATCACAATAATATTTGAAATATTCACGTTAATCTCATAAACAAAGATCATCATATAAGTGAAATTGTGCGCCGTTAGATTATCGGTTGAACAATTGGAATTGGCTAATAATCGTGAGACAAAAGTCGTCGTATTTTATCCACGAGTTATCAAAACATTCGCTGCGAGAACGCGATTGAATATTTTGCTAATAATAAGTGTCTTTGAGTCAAGATCTTGGCGAGGAACTCGTAGTAACGCTATCGCCTTGCCTCTACGTTATATTATTCAATATTAAAGAAGATAATCAAGCTTATTCGAGATACCGAAGCCTACATATGAGCTGCTGCCCGTTTATGTAAGTACTAATTTTATTGATTTAATTGATGTTTATTATCGACTGGTAAAGGAAAAAATAAAGATAATGGCATAAGCGCCTGAAAAGTCAGTAACCTGACGTACATCGGTGCATTTCGTCGTCGGTGATCCAAGAGTTCGATGTCGTCAGACAGGGCCGTCCCTGTCGTTAGACAAACTGGGACCGGAACCAAGTTCACGTATTGAAGATTTTTGTTTATGTGAAATTTCAAAACTGACGTTAAGAGACCCGGGAGCTTAAGGTGGCTCGATCACCAGTGTAGTAATCAAATATGCAACTATAATTTAATAACGTGTGTTGTTAAAAAGCTACAAATTTTACAGACCTAAATATGAAGTTTCAACTCAATATTGTGCTGCCTAGGATTAGTAGAAAAGAATATTGAGAATTTGATTTGACTAACGAGTCATCGATTTTCAAATGTCAAAGATTATAATCAGATAACAAAAGAACTTCTTAACTTTTAGTTAACTATTCATAAACTATTGGAAGCAATTGTGAGGATCCCATTTGCAAGGTTCTACTTTGCAGGTTCATTTGAGCTCAAAAGACATTTTTCAAAACAATGCAAAATGTCATGAAATTTGAACCGCTAATAAATAATATAATTTTAATATGATAATATGATTTTTGTGTCTAATAGTAAAATAAGTAATAGTAGTTATAATCATAGTTTAGCAGTGATAATAGTTTACAAGTCCCATTTATGTTTCAAATTTGTATTTAGTCCGGTATAGTCTGATTACACCGGAAAAAACTGAACTTTAATCGATTGGACAAGTTTTTTCTAAAACTAAAAAAAAATGCTTAAGAAAAACAGCTTTCACTTAATAACTCAAACGAGTCGTGGACAAATATACTTGTTGCAACTCCTGTGCATCGTATATATTTTTGTTGGGATATTATACATTCATTGTACTGTTAAACAGTCTAGGTATTCGAGATAAGAGCATCAGTGGCTCTGATAAACACGCATTCCTGTCTTCTCGTTTCCTTCGTTCTCTTTTCTTTTTTTTTCCCTAGTGGCCCGAACCAATTAAAAGGTTGTGACCCCAGCTTACAAAGTCTGATAGACTATTAAACACCGCTCAGTCGGACGCGTGGACGGGGACAAATATAGCATACGATATTCTATATAGGCATCACGGGCATCACGACAAGCTAAAGCTTTAAAATCGTTTTAGTCGAAGATGATTCGTTAAAATAACAAATACTCGCACTATTCTTCAAACTACGAACTTAAAAAAAAACAGAAGGGAATACATTTTTCTTGAATATCTACTCAGATACCCCACCTTAATGTAAATACACCAATTGATTAGACTGATGTTTTTACACGTAAACATTATACTTCGAGTCATAATATTAACGCCTCAAATAAATCAAATTTATCTTCCATTTCCTAAAATAAATAGCGTCATTGTCGTAACAGGTGCCTTTCATAGCATTCTCCTCTCTATACAAAACAATAAGACCCACACAGCAAGACGAAAAAGAAAAGTTCAGCCTCGGGTATGGCACGGAAAGGCCGTATGGCTCGGATTCCCTTATGGCGGTACGAGGAGCGAGAGGGGAGAGGCAAAGGTTTGCATTTGTGCAAGGTCTCTTCGGGTCTTGCACCTTTCCTCGAGAGCCTGGCGTGGCCTGGCGAGCTAGCGGGTGGACGAGAACGCCCCGAGTCCACGTCCTCTTTCTACTTTCCACACAGTTCTTGCGTGCATGTACATGCATCCACGATTAAATTTAGATGATGCTCCTCGCGCTGCCTTCATATTTCCCACAATTACATGCGCACTGCCTTCTGCACTAGCGACGTCAGGATTCTTATATTCTTCTATTTTTTGTTCTCCATCTTATATCTCGGTATTTATTTCACTCCGTGCGAAAATTCATTTTTTTATGCACACTTCGCCTAAGAAAAAATAGAACCTAACAAAGCTATTTACAGCAACTTTTCAATACTTAGGTTGCTTAGGTTACTTAGGTTCTTTAGGTACTTTAAAAAAAATGGAGGTATCAAATTTTTTCCTTTGCCATTAGTTCTAAGTCATATGTTTCCGCACTGAAAGTACCCCTAACAAAGCTTTTTGAAGCAATCTTTCATTAATTAGGTTCTTTAGGTTCCTTAGGTTCTTTAGGTTCCTTAGGTTCCTTAGGTTCTTTAGGTTCCTTAGGTTCTTTAGGTTGCTTAGATTCTTTATGTTCCTTAGATTCTTTACGTTCCTTAGGTTCTTCAGGTTCTTTAGGCTCCTTAAGTTCTTTAGGTTCCTTAAGTTCTTTAGGTTCCTTAAGTTCTTTAGGTTCCTTAGGTTCTATAGGTTTCTTAAGTTCTTTAGGTTCCTTAGATTCTTCAGGGTCCTTAGATTCTTTAGGTTCCTTAGATTCTTCAGGTTCCTTAGATTCTTCAGGTTCCTTAGGTTTCTTAGCTTCGGCAGCCATTTTCAGTCAAAAAAATTGTTTATCCGCATCATCAATCCCATGTAAAATGTATATTCCTTCAGTTTCCAGTACTTCAGTTAATTAACTTAATTTGCATAGTTAATTTACTTAACCCAGTCACTTAACTTCCTAATTTAACCTACTAACTGAATTCACAAACTTACCTCGCTCCGTTGATTATTAACAACTGAAAAACAAAAAAAAGTAAAGAAAATAAAAAAAAAATGTAGCTTCACTTACCCACATACCTGCTCCCATACTTTTTCTCGGATCCCGCGTGTATCAACGACCCGGCAAGAACTTCAGGACATTCCCCACTCGCCACTCGTTCCATCTTCCTTCTTCATACGACTCTCTTCTTTTTTCTATCGGCATCTTCGTCGTGCCCCAACGCTACAGTCATTCAGTCGGACGATAACCCATCTCCGTCTGTCTGCCTCGTCTGAATCGGTCGGCTACTAAGAGAGGAGAACCTATAGCTACGAACTGCCGAGTGCGAGCGGGATAGACTCTGGGTGCAATAGCACACAGATATAGTCGAACGCTCGGAAAGAGACAGGCCTGGCCAAAGCAGCGGGTGAGCGGGATGCAACAAACCCCCACACAGCACCAGAGAGCCAAGAGAGCAGCAAAGCAAACGCGCTTGGCGGATAGAAAACGTGCGCAGCTGTGAAACGTGAGACCAGCGCGGCGCGCTCTGTTGCTCCTTCGTAACGCTCTGCCTTACACTCCCAAGCTGTTTCTTCGTTGGAAACATCACGCTGTGGACGCGGCGATGAAAAGAGAAAAGAAGAGAGGTGGCAAAGCAGCAGCAGAAGCAGCAGCAGCAGCACCAGCAGAAGAACAGCCGCGGTTTGCAGAGTGCACGACAGCGCACAACGACAGTGCTGCGTCGACGTCGCCAGCGTCGCGCGCCTTCCATTGTTTAGAAAATAGACGAGATATATGTATATATATATATGTATGATATATATATATATATAGACGAAAATAAAGATAAAAACTTGGATTGAAATAAGTGGAATCGACGAAATGAGAGAACAACTTCAACGTACAAAATTGCTCCATTCTCCGGAGAATTTCTGTAACAATGCATTGCCGGTGGCATTAAATACATATTTTTTCGAGAAAATTGTGCATAAACGCAAGATAACGCATTATCGCGAATAGACCATGATGCGATAACATCGAAAATAGGAATAATCGAGGACCGAAAGAAAATCAACTCTACACCGTGAGATATTAAATGCTCGGCAGTTCGAACAACAGTCTAGTTTTCTTGGAAATCAATTTTTCTTCATTTGAATGAAGAAAACTAATGAGGTGTGTTACGAAAGAGACAAGTTATGAAGACGTGTATACAGCAGAAAGTGAACGTTGGTTTTCATCCCGGAAAAATGATAGAAAAGCTACGTTGATCTAGTCGATCGAAATACATTTGAATTTTCAACGTAGCTTGGCAACAGCGGAGAGAAGCCTTTGTTATCCTTGTACTTGTCCTTGTCGTGACATTTAATTCTCTTTTCTTGTTTTTTTTTTTGTTTTTTTTTTTTTCTTGCAGTGTTACGTCGACTCTGATGCACTGAAATAAAAAATGAATAATATATATATATTATTTGTTTGTAATATTGGACAAAGGAAATTGTTTAAAAGAAATTGTTTGTTTCGATGAGATTATTAAAATACCCGTGTGAAAATAATTCGATCGAAGACTCGAAGTTACGACGCAGCAGCCACATGCCTTTGTGTTTACTCCGCCAGCGGCGCTCGTCGTGAAAAAATAAGAGTGAGCGAAAGCGAGAAAGTAAATTCCGAGAAGCGACGAGAGGAAAAGAGATAATACGCGCGGCTTTGGAGGAAGAAAAAACGTGCGCGATCCGATTTTTACAAGGAGAAGCTAACCTCGCGTATATAACGATTTAAAAATGAAAAAACTGTGACAATAACGACGCGCGTGAAACGAATGAGTTACGCGAGAAAGAAATATATATATATATATATATAAAGAAACGAGAGAAAAAAAACAAAAGCTGGTCGCCAATCGATGCGCGTGCGCGAACACGCTCGCCGAATTCTGTGAATACATACGTCGTCGACGTGCTCATTCGCTATGGAAGCACTGCGTTTAGCCATTCAGTGAGTTTTGGCAGAATGTTATATATATTGATGATTTTTAGCGCCAAGGAGAAATGTCTTTTTGAAATACGAAAAATAGTCTAAATTGCATAGTTTTAATTATGACTTCAGGAATTTTCTTTTTTTTTTTTCATTCGTTTTTTTTTATTATTTATTTGTAAACATCGATTTTAATAAAGATATGCTTTTTTTTTAACAACAATTATTCTCAATAGTATATTTATAAGAATAACTTGCGGGTTCTTTATTTTTTTTCGTTTATATTTCTCTTCATTATTTATTTCTAGGAGTCGATAATAATAAAAATATCTTTTTTTTTAACAAAAATTATTCTCAATATTATATTTCTAAAAATAACTGGCGGATTCTTTTTTTTTTCATTTATATTTCTCTTCATTATTTATTTCTAGGAGTCAATATTAATAAAAATTTTCTTTTTTTTAACAAAAATTATTCTCAATAGTATATTTATAAGAATAACTTGCGGTTTCTTTTTTTTTTTCATTTATATTTCTCTTCATTATTTATTTCTAGGAGTCAATATTAATAAAAATATCCTTTTTTTTAACAAAAATTATTCTCAATATTATATTTCTAAAAATAACTTGCGGTTTCTTTTTTTTTTCATTTATGTTTTTCCATTATTTATTTGTGAACATCAATTTTAATAAAGATATCCTTTTTTTTTAACAAAAATTATTCTCAATATTATATTTCTAAAAATAACTTGCGGTTTCTTTTTTTTTCATTTATGTTTTTCCATTATTTATTTGTGAACATCAATTTCAATAAAGATATCCTTTTTTTTTAACAACAATTATTCTCAATATTATATTTCTAAGAATAACTTGTGGGTTCTTTTTTTTTTTCATTTATGCTTTTCCATTATTTATTTGTAAACATCAATTTTAATAAAGATATCCTTTGTTTTTATCAACAATTATTCTCAATATTATATTTCTAAGAATAACTTGCGGTTTCTTTTTTTTTTTTCATTTATATTTCTCTTCATTATTTATTTCAGGAGTCAATATTAATAAAAATTTCTTTTTTTTTTCATTTATGTTTTTCCATTATTTATTTGTAAACATCAATTTTAATAACGATATCCTTTGTTTTTAACAAGAATTATTCTCAATATTATATTTCTAAGAATAACTTGCGGATTCTTTTATTTTTCATTTATATTTCTCTTCATTATTTCTGGGAGTCAATATTAATAAAAATATCCTTTTTTTTAACAAAAATTATTGTCAATATTATATTTCTAAGCATAATTTGGGGGTCCTTTTTTTCATTTATATTTCTCTTCATTATTTATTTCTAGGAGTCAATATTAATAAAAATATCTTTTTTTTTAACAAAAATTATTCTTAATATTATATTTCTAAAAATAACTGGCGGATTCTTTTTTTTTTTCATTTATATTTCTCTTCATTATTTCTAAGAGTCAATATTAATAAAAATATTCTTTTTTTTAACAAAAATTATTCTCAATATTATATTTCTAAGCATAACTTGCGGGTTCTTTATTTTTTTTCATTTATATTTCTCTTCATTATTTATTTCTACGAGTCAATATTAATAAAAAATATTCTTTTTTTTAACAAAAATTATTCTCAATTTTATATTTCTAAAAATAACTGGCGGATTCTTTTTTTTGCACATTTTTTAAGTCAGTTTTTAAATTTCTATAAAATTGTTTTTTGAAATAATTCAAAATTACGCAAATTACGAGATTTCTCGATATTAGATAATTACAAAATTATTAATAATTAAATAATTTTACAAAAATTTTTAAAAAATTGTAAAATAATTAAATAACCAGTTGCGTATCATAATCGGGAGATTATCACACCTAATGTAAAAACAAATCTCCCAACTATAATATGCAAAGAATTATTTAATTATTCCTCAACTTTTTCGTCCACTCATATTGTTTATTAATTAAGCACCTATTTTCAGTCATTTTTTAAATTTTAATAAAATCATTTTTCGAAATAATTCAAAATTACGCAAATTACGAGATTTCTCCATATTAGATAATTACAAAATTATTAACAATTAAATAATCACATTCAGTGAGGGATTAAAAAAAAAAAACTTATTAACCCTTCTCAGTTGAGACTAACACGTTTGGTCTGGTAAATTACTAAAATCGTTTTTATTGCAGTATTTAAATTGAATATGGCATTATTGACCTGAAAAATTGGAGTGGATGACTTGACGTGTTTTGCCTGATCCTACAAAAATATTGTTCAATCCAGGCAATGCTTTGACCAGAGCATAATTATTGCCCCGACTCTGCGTTAATTATCTTTTTTATTCCATGCACGGTCTACGGTCAATAGATTCAATTTATCACTCTCGTACGATGCAAAGAGTTGAACGACATAGATAAGTACGGTGTTATTCAGAGTGATAGTCTCTTAATTATTTATAACAATACCGCAGGAGTTGGCGAATAATTTTTCCTCTTGCTAAATTGTATATTAAAATGGATTAATTGAATTTTCAAATTTTTTGCATTGCAGGACGCGGCTCGGGGAGAGGATGGTCAGCATGAGCTCGATGCTCGTCGAGACCGTGAGCATTAATTACGAGGATTTCAACGAAAGCTTCCTCACGTGCGGAACGTGTCTGTGCGTTTACGACGGCAGCGAACACACCCCAAAGCTCTTACCATGTTCTCATACAGTAAGATAGCTTCATCATTTTTTTTTCACCGATTTCATTGCTATATTGGACGCCGGGCCAAAATCCCTTGGATGAAAACCATTTCGGACTACCCTGGACAAAATTCTCTCCTCGGTAAATGGAACGTAATTCAAAGTTGAAGTAAGGAAGAAGTTTAAAAAAAATAATGAAGAAGGTAAAGTAAGGAACTGCGAGGGAGAGGAAAGTTGGCCGGCAGCCTGAAGAACCTAAAGAACCTAAATAATATCCTGTAAGAATGATCCTATAAATAGTAAAGGATTGTTGCCATCATTCTGTAAATTGCTCTCTTCATTAGCTGAATTATTTGAACCATTTACAGTGTAGAGAGCACTACACCTGCGAGGAGGATTTTGTCCAAATATTGTCCAAAGTATTTTTTCTCAAGGGATATTAATGTCTGCTAACGTTATATTATTCTTGATAATAATAATAATAAGTCATCGTAAATTTTCCTTCGATTTTGAATCTAAAGAAATTTCAATGGAAAATGTCGATGTTACTTGTAAGAAGCAAAAAAAAAGAACGTTCAATTATGTTGGTTTAATGCTGTTCATACTTTGTGTTCGATTAACAGGTGTGCTTGCATTGCTTGACGAGAATAGCGGCATCGCAAACGCGCGAAGCCGGCGCATTTCGATGTCCCATTTGTCGGGAGCTCATCACAATTCCACGTGGTGGAGTGCCTGCCCTGCCACCGAGTTTCCTCGTCAATCAACTTTTGGATCTTATGTCGAGACAGCGTCGAGAAGTATGCGAAAAAATAATGAGAAAAGCCCCAATGTTTTTTGTGTTTTTTTTTTTAAATAACGAAAATAGGGTAGACCTGTTAACATTACTTAGCTTACATTATATTAGCGATGAGCCTTTAACATTACTTTACGTTTGCAAAAAGTTTTACCTCGATTGCTCAAAATTTGCTCAAGTTAGAGTATACACAGTCATTTAAAAAAATTAAAATGGTTCTAGTATCGAAATTGACAATTTTTACTAAACAATTGTGTTTCTTTCATTTTGTTTGACATTTTTATCAAATTTCAGCTTAATAAGAATTCGTAGAACTTTGTCGTAAAATTCAAAATGTTGAACATAAAACTCGAAAGCCTCGATAGATTCTCGCCTCGCAAATTCTGAGCTCGTTACTTTGAATTTGACGCAAGTTACAGTGGTAAAAGTATATTTTGGTTTACTGATGACTGTAGAAATACCACAAATAAATATTGTCGCACCATTATAAGCTCTCTAACACCTTTAAAGTATTTACTAAATGATAAGTTAAACGTATACAAACGTAAAAGACTGCTTCGACTCTATTGGTGTTCATTCACTGGTTTTTCACTGTTCCTTCATTGGCATGCATGATTGGGCAGTGTTGATTTATTGGGTTTAAAGACAATCTTCATATTATACGCATTTTTCTCTTATTGACATTAATTCTATTAAAAAAATAGAGTTTTAATTACTCGTTATGAATCTGAGTTATCCGAAAATACTTAAATGCGCAAGATTAATTGACTGGTACCGACATTTTTCCAATATTAATACGTCGTCTCGCTAACTGTTCATTAATTGACTTGATAAACTTATTGTTTCTGCCAGGTTATTCCAAAATGCTCGACTCACATAAATCAAGAGCTGCTCTTCTGCGAGACCTGCGACACGGTATTCTGCACTGTTTGCACCGGTGGAAATCACGCCGGTACTTCACCGGGATGTACCGAGCACACGATTATTCCTTTCAGTATCGCCATCAAACGAATGTCCGAGATATTGTTGTACAAAGCGAACGAATGCATCTCCAAGGTATGCAACGATAATTTGATAAAATGGTTGAATGAAGCGTTGGTCGTGTATGAGAAATTTTAGAATGTCTTTAGCTTAATACAAATTTCGACCATGCTGCTTCTTTTGCTGCATTATTACGTGCAATTTTTTTTTTTTAATAACCATAAGGTTGATCTAATACCGAATTTGTTGGCATGGCACAGTTGACTCAAGCTCAGGAATCAGTGACGACGGAACTGCGACGCTTGGACTCAGCTATGGAAAGGTGTTTGACAGTCGTGGATTCAGAATTCGCCGAAATAATAGCAAAGGTCGAGAGAAGAAGAAGCGAACTCCAAGCCGCTGTTACCGCGGCAGCGAGGGACAAGAAACACGTGCTCGAGGAACAGCACGCCCTAATCGAAGCCGAAAAGAACAAAGTTCAGAGAGAGTGCGAAGGCTTGCAATATCAGGTCATTAAACATTGAACCTTTTTTTTTTTTTGCTCAATTCGTTTTTTTAAATAACAAATTTTCTTCAAATAGTCAATTAATTTTTGTTGTAAATAAAAAAGGTCGAGGTTCGAAATATCACGCAAAGAATAGGAAGTTTAACGGATCAACTCGACGCGGCAGTTGCGCTGAGCGAGCCACGTGAAAATGCTTTCATCACTGCAGAGTTCGGATATAACGACGCAGTTGCTCAATTGGAACGTGCACTGAGTTCATTCGGTCGTGTCAGATCGAGCACAACCTTGCCAGGTAAAAAAATGAACATTGTTGTTGTTGTTTTTTTTTTTATTCTGCATGTAACAACAACGTTTTTATCCACAAATAAAAAAGAAGACAAACAGCCAAAAAAATGCAGCAACTTGCCTTGATTTTAATGAGAATTTCCTTGAATTTTTGGGGAGGTTTGTGTCGGGCGAGTTTGAAGGATCCCGCAATAGCGAAACTGCAAGCGACGGTTCTCGTTGAGACAGTCGATTATCACGGTCATCCTAGAAACGCCGGCGGAGATCCAATAGGAGCTGAACTTACTCTAGCGGACTCGATAACTCCCGACAACAATTCCAGCATCGAGACCGAAGTTCGCGATTTGGAGAATGGAACTTACGAAGTTTTATTTCGACCACCTTCGGCCAGTCGTTACGTCCTCAAACTCTCTGTTTTCGAACGACCGATCAAGGATTATCCGCTGTTTTTCAATGCCACCGAGCACAACGAACCTATCAAAACATACGGACGACGCGGTAGCGGCAAAGACGAATTTCATCAACCGGTTGCCGTCGCTGTCGACGATGACGGCTTCGTCTACGTTGTTGATTCTGGAAATTCAAGAATAAAGGTGAATTAGTCACAGAGCAATACAAGAATAATGTCGAATTAGTAGCAATAGTCAAATATCCGTTAGTTTGGATTTTAATCTTTCTTTTTTCGTTCAAGGTACTCGACGGAAACTTGGACTTTCAACGGCACATAACAAACGAAGGATTGGAAGGTCGGAGTTGTACGGGTATTGCAATCTCCGAACAGGGACTCGTCGTCGTTAATTGGCGAACACGGACGATTACAGAAATGAGTACCTTGGGCGACACGATACGTTCCTTCTCGCACAACGCTTTTCAAGTTCGTATCTTGTCCCTATTATATTAACCACATGTACAATTTTTTTTTATCTTCTAACTCATGATTGGGGGAGATATCGACCCCACGAGTTTCTTCCAGGCACAAAGCTTCTATGAGCAGTAAAATGCAGTTTTTCGCATATGATTCTCTTCGTTTTTTAATTAGGAAGAGAATGATATATGACAAATTTAATTCTATTGAAGTTCGAAGGGTGAAAATTGAACTTAAAGCTCAAAACGTAACGAAAATTGGCAAAAATCGCATAGTTTACGAAAAAAAGCTGACTATTCTATTGTCATAGTGCTTCCTCTATCAGATCCATTTAGGTGGAAGTACGTTTATCACATTTAGCTTCCTCAAGATGCTTTCTTTTGTGATTAGTTACTTTTTAAATGTTAGTTTTCGCGTAAACGTGTCGTCAAATAAAATCAATTTTGTAAATATCCGCAGGAACCAATCGACGTCGCGGTGGATCGAAGTTACGGTCACGTTCTTGTAGCCGACAACGGAAAAAGCTGCGTCTTCGTGTTTGATTCCGATGGGAAAATACTCTTCCAGGTGGGAGTGCGTGTATCAAAAAAATTGATAAAATTCTCGCAACTTCGAAGGTGATACTCGAAATTCGAGCATGATTAACGTGTTTTTACTATCGCTTAAACAGGTCGAAAAGCGAAACGTGGTGAAGCTGATAAGCGCCGTAACCGTTGGACCCGCCGGAGAGATATTGGTCGCCGATTCGCGAATTCACGTTTTCTCAGCTAAAGGCGATTTCTCCGAAGAAATTTTCGGCGAAGGCAAAGGTAGGATATTTCATTCCGCAACAGTTTTTATTGGCAAATAAAAAAAAAAAAAAAGTATTTATTAAAAATCGATTAATCCGTGTAGAAAAAGGAAGATACGGAGGAATAGCCGTAGACACAGAGGGAAAAATCGTGGCATCGCGAAGCGACAAGGGTCGAAGTATTATTCAAGTACTGAAGCTCGGCGGTGGAAGTTTGCTCACCGAAATTGATTCTCACAGCTCAAAACTACGCCGTCCCACGGGAATTGCCGTGCTGCCTGACAATCACTTGGTGGTCGTTGATCTTGGCAACGACTGTGTTAAGAAATACAGGTATTGGTGAAGAAACAAGAGAAAAAGAAAAAAAAAAAAAAAGAATTATCACTTCTCAAGACACCGCTGATTCGCTTGCCCCGGAAAACTTCCTGTTAATCGTGAAATTGCGAGTCTTAAGGGGAAAAAAACCCACAAACACACACACACACACACGCAACTTAGCGAGATTACTTCGTTTCTTCAAAGCGGTAAAGAACTAATTTCTCCAGTTTTCTGCTCGTAGAAATAATTGACTATGGGCCGTCATCGTAAAATTGTTAAGAAAAAAATGATGAAAATATTCCCGACCTAACGCAGCTGAGAATTGGCTTGCAGTGTGTATTATAACGACTGTACGAAAAAAAAAAAGGCTTGTACATATATTTTTTCAGTATTAGTGAGGCGAAGCTGTACGAAAGTTGGTGAAAAATTGTACAGTTAAAAAATCATGTGAGTGCAAAAAAAAAAAAAAAAAGAAAAAGAAGAAAAAAGTAAAACAAGAATCGTAGGCGAGGAAGAAAATGAGCGTTGCGTGTAAAAGTAAAACATTTTTTTTAGAAACTAAATTCAACGTACTTTTACGCGCTTCTTCTCTTTGTGAATCTCGAATTGTTCAGCCACCCGATAGTTCGTGCTGTCCAATCGAATCCTGCTGGTCTAGTGTTTATTTGTCCATGCGAAATGAGAGACACAGTCTTGTTACATTCGGAGGATTTCGCCAAGTTTCGAGGCAGAAAAAAGAGCCTAAGAAACACGGCGAAACCTACATTTAAGAGCCTCATCGCAACGAAACGTTAAAAAAAAAAAAAGAAAGTAAAACGTTAAACAAAGCAGCACACCATTCCTCGATTTCGCGAATCCTCAGCGTGTCATTTAAACAAAAACAACAACAAAAAAAGTTCAGTCTTTTTTTTTTTTTTCTTTCTTTTTACATCGGCAAAGTATTACTTAAGAAATCTCCAAGTTCTTTTTATACTTCTGTCTAATATTTTTATTTTTAGTCGTCCTTATTTTTGTGTATATTCTTGTCGAATCACAAATTCTGTTGAACTTTCGTTGAAAAGTTAGTTACAAAAAAAAAAAAGAAAAAAAAGTGAATTGCAAATAGACGCGATAACTTGAGCAAATACTATTGTTACTATATTGTTCATAGCGGATTCAACGACGCATTTACAAGACGCTTAGCAATGCAAACGGTTTTAACTGTAGCTTTTTATGTTGCGGAAAGTGGCATGTTTTTTAACTTGCTATTTTCATTGTAATACTTTATTGTTAAACTGTATCTTGTCCTAAACGTCCTAAATATCGTAATATAATGCGCTCATTAACGGTTGACTGATGTTAACCGCGTGCAGATTAACGTGTTAACAGCGGTAATCGTCTTTTTACTTATTGTTAGTTAATAAATGCTCGACAGATGGAATTGCGACAAGCGACAGGAACAGAATGTGAGAAAGAAAAGAGGAAAAGAAAAAACGAAAAAAAATTGTCGAGTCCATCAGTTTCGAGTGTTCGATTGCCGATAGACTTTTTCGACCAAACGGTGTTCTTTGTCCAATCGTTTCAAATTATTTGACTGATTAATTCGTTATACGTTTATTATTATTATTATTATTATTATTATTTTTTTTTTTTTTTTTCGTAATGGTATTCTTTATAATTCTAGTCACGAACGCATGCACATGCGACGCATACAACACAATTTATTCGTTAATATACTTAATGGACTGTTTAATTGTAATGTCGATAACAAAAAAAAACAAACACACACACACACACACACGCGTTGAGAAAAGTAAAATGAGAAGAAAAAAATAAATGAAAATCCGTAACCATGCGCTGTAAAATATTTAAGTACTACTACGTTCTAATAGTACTGTCTTGTAAATAAAATCGAGCTTGATTCTACAATCGAAAATTCGAGTCTCCGAGTTGTTATTACCTTGAAATCTTCAATTCCCTTCGCGTGAATGAAGCTTCTTGAGGTAAAAGGTTTTGAAAAACTGCTCTTCACATTCCAATCGCAAGTTTTGTACCACTGTGGACCCCGGAAAGTATCATCGGCTAGTTCTTCATTGCGTAATTCGACGCCAATGTTAGTTTTCAACTTTGTAGTCTTTTACAGAAACTGGCACATTAAATTTGATATTCAAGTGAGATGTAAAATTGCAATACTTTCTCACTAAATCCTAAAAAAATTAGGAAATTTGATATAAAATTGTGAAATTTTAGTACACATGTATATTAAATTTAATATAAAAATATTTAGTGTAAATTTCCATTACAGGTGAAGGAAGCTCTTTTACAGAAACTGGCACATTAAATTAGATATTCAAGTGAGATGTAAAATTGGAATACTTTCTCACTAAATCCTAAAAAAATTAGGAAATTTGATTTAAAATTTTGTAATTTCAGTACACATATATATTAAATTTAATATAAAAATATTTAGTGTAAATTTCCATTACGAATGAAGGCAGCTTTTTTACAGAGACTGGAACATTAAATTAGATATTCAAGTGAGATGTAAAATTGCAATACTTTCTCACTAAATCCTAAAAAAATTAGGAAATTTGATATAAAATTTTGTAATTTTAGTACACATCTATATTAAATTTAATATAAAAATATTTAGTGTAAATTTCCATTACGAATGAAGGCAGCATTTTTTACAGAAACTGGTACATTAAATTTGATATTCAAGTGAGATGTAAAATTACAATACTTTCCCACTAAATCCTAAAAAAAAATTAGGAAATTTGATATAAAATTGTGAAATTTTAATACACATATATATTAAATTTAATATAAAAATATTTAGTGTAAATTTCCATTACGAATGAAGGCAGCTTTTTTACAGAAACTGGTACATTAAATTAGATATTCAAGTGAGATGTAAAATTACAATACTTTCCCACTAAATCCTAAAAAAAAATTAGGAAATTTGATATAAAATTGTGAAATTTTAATACACATATATATTAAATTTAATATAAAAATATTTAGTGCAAATTTCCATTACGAATGAAGGCAGCTTTTTTACAGAAACTGGTACATTAAATTAGATATTCAAGTGAGATGTAAAATTGCAATACTTTCTCACTAAATCCTAAAAAAAAATTAGGAAATTTGATATAAAATTTTGTAATTTTAGTACACATCTATATAAAATTTAATACATTCGCCGATATATAAAATGTTCAGTAATGTATTTTTAGTCTCTTGCATTTTGATGTTTGCAGGACGCAGTTGGGTGAGCCGACCTTAAGCCTATTAAAAATCAAATTAACTCAAAAATCATATCCACATGATTTAATCATTTTTTTTTTTTTTTTTTTTTTCATTTTCTTTTTAATGTGAATAATAACATTTGGATAACAGCTAAGGCGAAAAATCTCAATGAATATATGATACATATTGTACAAAAGAACGTCCCGTCGCTGATTCTCTACGCTACATATATATCTCTCACACATCGTTAACTTTATATATATATATATATATACTATATAGTATAATTTTCTCGGCACATGTACATATTAGATACTATAAGATTATGCGTTTAAGTAAAGAAGGACGTTCATTCGTCGTTGGCTATTATTTTAAAAAATGTCTAATCGACAGTGCACTGACGACTATTTGTTTGTTTCATCAGCGAGTCGAGTCTATCGATCGCGAAGGTCACTTGGTTTAGCAATAATAATCTCGCTGTATCGACGTTCAACGATCCGGCAAGATTTTAATATATTTATATATATATATTTATACTCGAACCACTTTCGAGATTGAAATTAAAATCTTTTTCGCGTTTTTTTCATTTACTTTAATTCATAAAAGTAGAAGAAACTGCTCGCAGTTCCAAAGACGTTTATACAAGTCCAGACAGATTCTAGACATTTATTTAATATCGTCGCGGCAACTGCGAGCTCTCAAAATGTTTAAGAATCCTTCGATTTTCGAAAAATTAACTCTCCAATTAATCGGGACTTTAATTTTTACTCAACTCTGTATATTCCCTCGAGCACGTAACGCACACGTTTAATTTTTTGCTTTTTTCACTCGTTTATCCGCACTTTAACACGCACTCTTGTTGCAAACAAAAAGTGGCTCTTTGGACATTATCACAACATATTAGCTCGAGAAAAATGTCAAGATACTGCGTTACGGCAATTAATTTCATAACGATAATTAACATTAATAATAATAATAATAATAGTAATAATAATAATAACAATAATAATCTAGAATTTTCATTTTTCTCTTTTTGTTCTCGAATTACGTAATTATCGTAATTTCCTACGTACGTATAATTTGTTGATTAAAAGCAAAGAGCAACCTGTGCCGTCGCATTTGTTTTTTTTTTTTTTTTTTTTTTTTTTTTTCATACGATTTAAGTTTCATTTTTGTTGTTAGGTTCCACGAACCTTAAATTTTGTACAAAATATTTTCTACCGCTGTGCGATGAAATGAGCTTTTTTTTTCTCTCCAACATCCCGAATCTTATGGCACTTTGAGTGGAGATATTTGCAATTTTTTGCTTTTTTTTTTTAAATTATTTGCCTCTATTCGTGACGCTATTAGCTCGATTTCTTTTCCTTGCTTTTAATTCTTATTATCGTGATATCTTCTCAACGATAACACGCGCGTTAACTATTAATTAACAAACGAATCCCAATCGTTTTCTATAAAAATATTCTTGGCGATATATACGTAAATATGCTATCTTTTTTTTCTTTTTTTTTTATACACCTCTTGAATCTATAAAATTCTTATATAAATACATCTTTCTCGCGTTGATCAAATGGAAAGAGCCACAGGAGGGCGGACGTTCTCGCGTTTATCGAACGAATCAAGTACACGTATTTCAAAGTGCTAGTGTTACTTCGCCTGTGCCGGAAAAAAAAATGGAATGATTTATTCTACATGATTCTTTTCTTTTTTTCCTTCTCTTCCCGATTCCCAATGAAAGAAAAAAATCATAAAGAGCGTAACAAAAAAAAAGAAAAACGTAGAGGGATAACGCGAGCGGGAAGATGGAAGAAAAAAAGAAACAATGGAAGAAGAAAAGAGAGAAAATTTAGACGAAAAAACAAGGGAACGAGTTAGAATCGTTAAAAGAGAAAAAAAGAAAAAAATGATTAAGATAAAAGGCAAGTTTCCGATTGTGTGTGACAAAAGAAACATTTTCGCGGCTTTTCTTCTTCGCAGTAAAAGCCCGAACATCAAACACACACGCATACATACACAGACAACACTCACACACATTTCGCGCGCTATCATTTGTCAATCGTCACATCTTAATTCTCGATAAATCGTGTAAATACCTCTGTACATATTTGTGTGTATACGTAGGAAAGAAAAAATTGCACTTTGACTCTATTGAACCGATTTTCCGAGACTTTCGTGCGACCGGCGAAAAAGCAGAAATTGAAATTGTATGTCAATAGGCGTTATCGTTACTCCGTTAGTCGGGATCGTCTTATAGTCCTCTGAGAAAAAGTAAAATAAAGCAACATCGAGTTCTCACTGCCTGTTCGTCCAGATTATTGTTTTCTTTCTTTTGGTCTCGCGATTAATCAGAGCGAAAGGAAGAACTTTTTCACTGCGTCGAACGCCGTCGCTCCGTGTGATTTACCGCAGCCAATGCCTCCTCCGGTAACCGCCCGGGATCTGACAAAATTTCGGTCGCTGTGCACAGATACCTCAAGGAATTAAGGACAGCTGAAAAGACGAAAATCAAACAGAATCAATGGATTGATACACCGTCGTTTTATTTTCATGAATAGAAAAAAAGAAATCTTTTACGAGATTTTAATGTATCGCAGTCAAAAAATAAGCAATGATTATTTTTAGAAATTTTTAATAGCTCGAATATGCAATAAAAAATGTGAAAAAAAGTCCTACGTTTTTTCTTCAACCAGACCAAGATCCTAAATAAATTTGAGGACGTTTTATTGACATGAAAAATTGGGGTGTTCGACTTGAGGTGTTTTGCCTCTTATATAATGTAAATATGTAAGTAGGTCTTAATAATTTACTTGAATTCTATGATATTTTCTGTTCGATCCACAGTAACACGAATCGTATGTCGAATTATCTTAAAAATTCGATGTATTTTGAGCTAAATAATTGTATATAAAAATAGACTCGTTATCGAACGAAAATCGGTATTTAATGATAAATAATCTGAGAGCACGAAATTTTTCGATGTCTTATTGAAAATCTGTGAGAAAGCCACCACCAACATAACAACAGCAACAACAAAAAAAACAAAATATTTACCTGGCCTGAGATCAACGAGTGAGCAGTGCTGTTCTACCCACAGTATCGTGCTTCTGTATAAATCCTCTATACTAGCCGTAGAAACGGATGTATTGAACGATATCATAAGTGGCTCGAGCAATATGCTAAACTGATGATCCATGGTTAAGGAGAATGTGAATTTAGCCGTTTTTTTTTTAAGAATATTTTAAGCAAAATTGACGTATAATTTTGAAAATTTATTCATTAAAATGGCTATTAAAACATTAACTTGTTATTTATCAAAATTCCAGTCATTTGTCTTAATCATTTATTAAAGTTATCATATATTATCCGAATTTTTTCCAAATTTTATATATCAATTTTTATACTTCAATATCTTCTCTATTTTCTTTCACTGACAACTCCAATTCCATCCTCGATCAAATATGCTTTCAATTAATTTTCGTTGCTGAATTGATTTGTGCAAGAAACTGCGAAATATTTTTGTGGTCTTTTTTTTCAAGACAAAAATAAATCGTTTGTAAACGAGAGCGATCAGTTGGCGTTATTAAAAAAAGGATACAATCCAAAACTTCCAGTTGTCTCGTGTACGTTTGCGAACGTATTCGTCGAACATTTCCTTCATTTTGTTGGTTCTCTGTCGGGAGACAGGTGCCCCTGTAGCAGGTAGCATAGATTGACAATTACTGAAAAAAAAAAAAAAAATTACTTATTAAAGATTTTCCCTCCAGGAACGTCGGATAAATGTAATTAGCAAAAATGATCTATTTCGTACCTTATTGAGGTATTAAGGCACTCAATTTGATGTCTCAGGCTCTCCATTTCCTCCTTCAACTGATGCCTCTCGGATCTCAATTGTTTTATGTAATCCGCGCCTTTCTGCAGCATCGCAGCTTTGCTCAATTTAGTATTAGGATTCTGACTCAATTGCGGTATAAGACTGTGCAACATGTCGAAGCCATTTTTAATGTTGTAACGACGCTTTTGCTCGGCATGAATATGACCGACGCGTCGTTGCTCCTTGTATTGTCCTCGCTCCGGTTGTTGCTGTTCACCTTTTACGTAACTGCGCGACGGCGAAAGAGGACTTCCCAGGCTCATTGGACTGTGCAATGGACTTAGATTCAAGCCCTGAGGACTGTGCGCGTTCGTAATTTCCTTCGGCGAGCCCGGGCTGTTGTTCTGCTGCTGCAACTGGTGAGAGCTCTGACTTTTCGTTGATACAAGTATTTGATGCTGTCGTTCATCATATTATCATTTTTAATTATCGTTTTTTCTTTTTTTTTTTTTACTCTTAACAAATTCAATTAAATTGTTATGATTTCAAAATAAAGAGAAACATTGTCTTTTTAATATAGCGTAAAATATGATTTTTTTTTTCTTGTTTTTCGTTAGTTTTTCGTTGTCTCACCTGTTGCTGCTGCTGTTGTTGATTTGGCTGTGCGTTGGACGAATTCACGATAGTCTGTACGGTTAATGGCGCTGTGTTATTGGCCACCTGTTGTTGTTGCTGCTGTTGCTGCTGCGGCGGCGGCGGCTGTTGCGGCTGCTGCTGCTGCTGCTGCTGCTGCTGTTGACCTGAGGAAGTCGGGCTCGGTGGTAGCATCGGCAAGATGTGTTTGACCGAACTCGACGGACTCGATGTAGTTGCCATTACTTTGTGCTCGGGCCCGCTACTCACCGTGTACAGACCCGATGTGTCTTTTCGATTAACAAATAAATCAGTCGTATTATAGCACAGATATCAAGAGAATTCGTAAAAATTGTACCTAATTTTTTAGATCATTATTTCGATCCATTATGATGAAATTGATAAAATATGAAATTGTAAAAGATATGAATCTGCCATATCGTCCCAATTTTTCTTTTCTAATTGATTCTGCGCGACCATAAAAAAATTTCTGTGAATACTAGATTTAAAGATCTAAATTTTACGTTACAACATTTTGTTTATAAGATAAACCGATTTTTATGTCCAGCGAATCGAAAAAAAAAAACACAAATATAAAAAGTCGTTATATAATCCTAAAATATAGGATAAAAAAATCTGAAATAATTCGTGTTTATTCTAGGTACTGTAAACCACTCACAAGAAAATGATGACCTCTTTTTTTAGACAATTCGAAACAGAAGTGATCCACATTGTGTGGAATGACCCATATAATATATAATTAATAACAGAACAATGATAGGCACTAAAATTTTGATGCTCACATTCGTTCAAATAATATATTTTTACCAACCCTAGCAATCCCAACAACCACCGTTTTACCGTAAAACCGACCGGGTGGTTTTTTGCAAAAAAAAAAAAACCGAAAGTTTATCGTAACGACCGTAAAACGGCTGCGCAAAAAAATGTTATGCGGTCGTTTTTTTTCGATTTACCATGGACAACCGAAAAAACAACCGAATAAAATTTTTAGGGCGGTTGTTTTCGCGGTCGTTACGACCGATTTCCAGTTTATTTTCTGCAAAAAACCACCCGGGTGTTTGACGGTGGTTTTTACGGTGATTCAGCTGGAAACGACGGTAGTCAAGATTGCTAGGGAAGTTAGGTAATTTTTCAGTGTTAAATGTAATTGATTAATTGAAACTTACTGTTCGTAAGTAAATGAGCGAGCAGCACATTATTGTTGATATTTAGAGCTGGATCGCTGACCGCCGAGACGAGAGGCGGTGGGTGAATCCTCGGTGGCGCAAGGGACGAACTGCTGCGAGATCGATTCCTCGCTTTCATCTGGTACTGCGACGGGGGATAAATAATTAATATTTAATAATTAATATTAATTTCATTAAAATATCTTCGATTCTATAAAGTCTATATTATGAAAATATAGCGTGAATTGGCGTAGCGAAAAATTGAGAAAAGCTTTAAAATCGTAAGAGCCTCTTGCTCATATGAAAATAAAATAAAAATCGTATTAATGCAATTCGGCGATTGACACAAAGACTAGGAATTTCTTACCTTTGGCACCGCAAAAACTTCTTCCTTGTCAGTCGTCGAATTGAGCTGCGTAGGTCGAGGTAAGAGCTTTGTAGGATGTAAAGCGGGCGCAGTGAGATCGAGTCCCGAGGGTCTGCATTGCAGAAGTATATGCGATTGACTCGCTTGATTTGTCGACAAGGAAACGCAAGATTGGCCCGTTAAATTCTGCAAAGAAATTATCGAGCGAAACTTTGAAAAATCCAGTCTTTGGCCAGTCGTTGATAAATATCTTTTAAAACCAAATATATTGTCCTGTTGGTGCTGAATATTTTTAAAAAGCAAAAACTTTGCCGAGTAACAATAGCGATTTGTAGCGAAATATTAATTCAATGAAATTAAGCCCGAGAGAAATTATAAACTGAAAGTACGCACCTTAAAGCTGTTGCTATTACGAAATTTGCACTGTTGAGGATTAAAATTTTGACCAGGCGGCGAAAATTTGTACGCCTGTTGGGACTGTTGAAGAATCTTGAAGGATTCGGACAACGGCTGCTGTTGCGAAACAACAACAGGTGGCAAGGGCCTAATTGCTCTCGGCTGTATCTGCGAGCTCGTTCCACCGCTTTCAATGTAATTCGACGTTCCGCTTGCGAGACTCTGCACGTGACTCGTTATTTCACCGTGATTCACTTGTCCACCCTCGTTCAGCGAATTTATTTCACTCTGCACCTGACTCGCGTTCGAATTCAATTGCACCGGCTGTATTTCCATCGAAAACGACGGTGACTGCTGCTGATAAGTAACGACACTCTGATTGTACGAATTTTCTTGTTGTTGAGCTTGTTGTTGAATTGCGCGATTTCCCCGCGTCGTCGATCGCCCCGTTCGAACCTTCTCCCTCATAGGCGACACCACCGGGCCGCCGCCTCCTCCTCCTCCTTCGAAACTTTGCCTTTCGAAATTATCGTTTATATTTCTGCAAAGAAAAACACGTTTTTTGTAAATAAAATTATATTATATTTGTTTTTAAATAAAAATTATATTTGTAAATATAATTTTTATAAAAGAAATTTATTATAGGATTAGTTTTATCTTTGTCTTGTTAGCACGATAACTGCCCCAATTTTTCATGTATTTTCCTCAAATTTTTTCACGCAAGTGGGTTATCATACAACAATTTTTGGGATTGAAGTTGACGCGAATCGGTTGAAGAATTCAAATTTTACAGCATTTTGAGAATTAAAAGAAACATAATTTTCACGCTAGAACTTTTGCTTCCTCTATTAGGAAGTACGTTTATCTACTTTGGCTTCCTCATAAAGGAAGCTTTGTAGAGAAAACAATTTTCAAAATTCTACTTTGCATACATCTAAACATTTTTTTCAAATCTAAAATAATGAGGAAGCAATTTACAAAGTTCTACTCTGCAGGCTTGTTTGATTTTTTCGAACCCTGCACACACATACATACGAATATTTTTTCTAATCCACTTTTCTCGACGTTTTGGACAATTCTGAGTGTCCCAACATAAAAAGCACAAACAAAAAATCCTCATGAAAAAACGTCGTTCAGCAAACCCGTGAAAAACGCCTAATAAGACAAACTAATTAAACTCACACATTATTTCTGTACACGCCCGTGGTTTCCTGTGCCTCGGTATAAATTTTCGCAGTGTACTGAAGATTCTGTTGCGTCTGCTCGTCGCTCGAATTCTGTTGCTGGCCGGTTTGATTGCCCTGCTGACTAGCCGCGACAACCGTCGAACCATTGTCGTTCATCTGATGATGATGCTGCTGCTGCTGCTGCTGCTGCTGCTGCTGATGTTGTTGCTGTTGATGATGATTGATCGATTGCATGAGCTCAAGATCCGAATAATTGCTGCTGTTGAGCCCACCAGACCTGAACATATCTTCCTCCTCAGGTACCGGCGCTAATTTCGAGTTGAGAAACTCCTGAAGTGGCTCCAGGGTGTCCATAAAATCGTCGAGATTAGGCTGTAGCGGGCCCAAACTCGGTTGAATAAAATCGGCTAGACTGGCGCCTCTCGCTTTTTTTTCAAAAATCAAGAGAGAATTAAAAAAAGTTGTATCAAACAATTCGCTTTTTTTTCATTGATCTTTTTATCATTGAATTTACCAATTTCACGTGGATCCGGAAAATATAGAGGCTGATTGGAAGTTATCGTCGAAAATAGTGTGTCCGTCATGAGCTCCATGTAATCCTCATCAACCATCATGCTGTGAAGAGTTTCCGATGCAGGAAGACCGCTCGAAGCCCCGTAAGAGTTTCCCAGAGCGATACCAAAGCCCCCGGACGAAGCCACACCGTTGCCCCAGTCCAACATGTCCATCGATTCCAACTATATTAACAAACAAACGGAAAAACATTATCCTTCTTTCTTATCGTTAATAAAATTTTTTAAAGCAGCTGAGGCGAGCATAAACAGAGATTAATGATTTTTCTACCATATCCGTGCCATCCTTGTTCGTCCATCCAAGGATCCTGTTCCTGTAGAACATTCGCCATTTCTTGTACTCCGCTGTCACCGCTGCGAGCTTTCTCTTCCAGTATTTGCCCTCGAGTACCACCGCCTGTGCAAATATATCAACAGTCTCGCTGTACAAACAGACGACATTTTTCGATCTACGCTTTATTAACACACAATTTTCAATGCTTCGTTTATACTTCGATTAACGACAGATATGCGAGCGTTGAATTTCAGCAAAGTTTACAGATATTCTGTTATCAGACGTTTATCTAATCGACAAACGATATACTGTAAATAATAGAAAATCTTGCTAATACCCGATTCTACTTATTCTTTTGAAATACACCAACTTTGAAACTACATTCTTTTCTTTGAGTAAATTTATTAGCGGAATATTTAAAAGTACTGCGGTTCTGCTTGAAAATAAATGTAATCCTAATTGAGCACACTGATTTTTTTCATTAATTTTACAAAATAAAGATAATTATTTTTTTATTATTATGTAAATTGTAAAATAATATTCGGAGGATTATGAATTATATAATGTTCGAATACATGAATGTTGGTACATGTATATGGGGCATTCCAAGTCCAAGTTTTTTGGGCATATTTTGGTTTTAAAAAAAGAGGTTGTTTTTTCAGATTTTTATTACCCCATCAATTTTTTTTGCATGTCTTTTGAGTAAAAATGAATTTCGACCAGGTTCGAATTTCTGATTTTTTTGCCATAAAATCTAGGACTAAAAATAAGTTTTTCCATTGTAGTTCGAGAGTGGGCCGAAAATAATATCTATTTCTTTTTTTTTTAATTTACGAAATAAAAACAATTTTGAAAATTTTGAAAATTAAATATTTCGATGATAGTTTCTTGCAGGAAAAAAAAAAGAAAAATAAAAGAAGTGCTAAAGAAAATCGCAATATTTTAAAAGTAAAACGCTGAAAATTCGTCCAATAGTACAAAAACTAGAAAAAAATTTTTTTTTCTAAAAAAAAAAAATAGAAATTATTTTTGGCCCATTCTCGAACCCCTATGGAAATACTTATTTTTAGTCTTAGATATTATGAAAAAAAAAATCAGAATTTTAAACCTGATCGAAATTCATTTCTGTTAAAAAATTATGGAAAAAAAAATGAATTTGTACGCTAAAACGAATGATAAAAATCTGAGAAAAAAAAAAATCCTCGAACAAAATGTGCCAAAAAAAAAAAAAATCGTCAACTGAATCCGATGACCAAGAGAGTTGTCTTGGAATGCCCCATATAGATATTAATTTCAATACTAGTTTAAAGCGTAATATCGTTGCCAACGTTCCCGTGGCCGCTCAATCCTATTCCAATTACTGTGTCAAGCTAACACTCGAAGTACACAGAGAGGCTGTGTTTGTCATAGCAAGTCTTTTTTTAAAATCATGCGCTTTTGCAGTAAATATCAGAATCCACTGGCTTCTTCGTAAACCGCCCTTTTTTAATTTTTTTTTTATATGAGGCAAAACACGTCAGGTCGGGCCACCCCAATTTTTCATATTAACAAAACGTCCTCAAATTTATTCAGGATTTTTTCAGATTTTTTATTGCATATTCCAGCTATTAAAAATTTCCTAAAATAATCATTGTCTATTTTTTAACGCCAATACTACGCCTCACAAAAAAAAATCACAACAACATCAAATTTGGGATTTTAAGCGTACTTTCCAAAATTCCAAAATTCGATGTTATGATTTTTTTTTGCAAGCCGTAGTATTGGCGTTAAAAAATAAACAATGATTATTTTCAGCTATTTTCCATAGCTGGAATATGCAATAAAAAAATCTGAAAAAATTCCTACATTTTTTCTTCAACTAGACCAACATCCTGAAGAAATATGAGGACGTTTTGTAGACATGAAAAATTGGGGTGACCGCCTTGACGTGTTTTGCACCATAAATCAATCCATAAAATATTCCATTTTAAATAATGGAATCCTGAACTCACCTCTGGCTTGTTGTGGGTATCCACGTCAAGTGGGGAAGCGAATTGGCAGACGAGGGTGTTCTGCTTGAGAATGACTGAAACAAAAAAAAAGAAGAGTCTTTTATATTCCTTACAGAAGCAGTTGGATTCAACGACAAGTATCTTTGAGAAAACAAAAAAAAAACAAAAAAAACACAACGGCTCACCGTTCAAGAAAAAATAAGCCGATATTTCGTAGGCACGAAATTCGCGACTACGCCAACTACCTGCCAGTGACAACTTCATAGACCATCTTGTCGACTATAAAACTAGCGCATAAAAGCTCCATCGAAAACGTTCCAATGCCAACTTTTCGTCGTCGCATCTTGCGAAGTAATCGCGAAATTTTGTACCAACTACAATCTACTTTCTAACAAGAAAATTTTTTATTTTCACTTCAAATCTAAGAAAAACTACTCCAAAACTACAGTGTTACTTTTATTCCTGATAATTTCGATGACTGAAATTCAATAGAAAAATTGTGATTTTTCTTGTCTTTCGCACAAATCGAATCGTTCTCTTGTCCTGAATCTCGAGTCTTCACGATCATTCGTTAATTCATTAAAATTCGGTAAATAACTCTTTTATCGATTCGAACACTTGATGACCAGTTTGAAAAACAAACTAAATTACGAATGTCTCTTTTTTTTAAACTATTTGGTACCAAAAAAAATAAAAACAAGATAACGATTCACTACAAGAAAAAAACTAAAAACAAAAAAGAACTTGTCAGTGCAAATCCGGCGAACGTTTCGTCTGGACTTTTGGACAAGTACTGAGGTGTGTTGAATATTGTGAGTACGAGCGTAGAGCCTCTCGTTTTCTCTTCGTCTTGGATTGTGTCTGTGTGTTTCTAATCGTTGGTTGCAGTCGTCACCGGTCAACCAACACGAACTGAAGATTGGAAGCTCGACTGCTCGAACGTTGCTCTGAGGTATTATTCACGCATACGGAAACACAGAGGCTCGATACAAGAGGCTCCTGATAAACGTTTCAGAGTGAGAAAGAGCCAGATCATGTCGATGTAGCATCGACAAGTAGTGGGAGCAAGCAAGGCGAAAAGAAAAAAAAAAAAAAAAAAAAAAAAAAAAAAGTACATGGCACGGATAAAACGAAATGTGAAATAATTATGCCGGAGTCACGTGTAAGTCACGTGCACGTTCTTCATGTTTGCAAATCTATCATTTGCTATCAGCGGTAAGACAAGGCGGCGAAGCAAACTTCACGTCCGTACGCCCAACCTTATTCAGCTTCTTTTCCTCGTTTTCAATCTCTTCTTTTTTATTCTTCAATGGACTATTAGAGTCGAAGATTGGTCTGGTTTTTATCTCTCTTCTCTTCAGTGATTAAAATTACGCGCTATTGCGTAGTTCCTTTTCTTTTCTTTTTTTTAGTGTAATTCCAAACTGGAATTTGTTGAATGAGGCATTTTTTGGCAATCAAGACAGTTTTTCTTCTAAAATGTTTTTCATTTTTAACTGGATTTGAGGGTGGATTTTTTTCTTCGATTTTTAAATCCAACATTTTCAATGTGCTGTACTTTTTTTTTTGCCGAAAACTATGATTCACAGAAAATATAATGCTTCGCCATAAAACTTTTTAAACGTTTTTTATAAATATATCTTTAATTTCAATGACAATAAATACGCTAATCGCTCTGAGTTCTTTTTTTGTCAAATCAAAGCGCTCATGAAGAGCAGAAAAGAAATTTAAACGTCTGTATTTTTTTTTACGTTTTTTTAACGGTTGATAATTCAATCTTCCAAAATCAAATTTCCCTCTTTTTTACATCTATAAAAAAAAGCCTGTGAAGTAGAACCTTGCAAATTACTTCCTCATTATTTAAAATTTTTAAAAAATGTTTACATGTATGCAAAGTAGAACTATGAGGAAGTACGTTTATATACTTTGGCTTCCTTGTAGAGGAAGCTTTGTAGAGAAAACAATTTGCAAAGTTCTACTTTGCATACACGTGAAGATTTTTAAAAAATTAAAAATAATGAGGAAGCAATTTGCAAGGTTCTACTTTGCAGGCTTGTTTGTGCTTGAAAGGCATTTTTATCGACATTTTTACCGATTCACGAATTTTTTATCCCAAAATCGCTTTTCGAAATTTTCAAAACGTCAGGAAATTAGAACCTCTCAACCGATTTTCTTCAAATTTGTACTCAAACCTTGCTTTTTTTTAAAAATAAAATCGAAATTTATCAACATAGCGAGCGTTCCTTAAAATAAATTCATCTTCGATACTCAATAATTGTGAAATCGCGTGGTAAATTGCAGCCGGTCATCCCAGAATTTAGAAAAGTAGAAGTGTTTACGGACATCAAAAAAAAAAAATTAAAATTGCAATAAAATTTGAACCACTCTATCGATTCTCGCCAAACTTGGCAGCAATCGTGGTTCACTGTAAGTTCGTTTGTGTTCAAAATTTCCGGCTGATATATCGTAATTCACAAAAGTTATAGCGTGAAGACGATTTTTTCAAAATTCTCAAAATGCTGTAAAATTTGAATTTTTCAACCGATTCGCTCAATCCCAAAAATAGTAGCATGATAGCCCACTTGCGTACCAAATTTGAGGAAAATTTTGACGAAAACAGGCTTCCTTTATGAGGAAGCAAAAAAAAATCAGCGTTATCAGCTCCGCAAAATTTGAAATATTTCATTGAAAATTGCTATAAAACAAGATTTATGGCGAGACATTTAATTCTTCGTGCTTTGTAGAAAAAGCAGCATTTTCTGAAATGTTAGCTCCAAAAATCTAAAAAAGAAAATAAAAACACACGTTATATGAGATTTAAAAAAAAAAAAACGTAGTGAAAGAATGTGCGAAATCGAAACTTACATTGCATATGCCAGCATCGCCATATCACGTTGTTCAGCCTTATCTTGTCCTTCCATCTGAGTCTGATCCCCTTGAAACGGTTCCACTTTGGCGACGTCAGCTTCTGTCTGAAACAAATTCACAATTTCCATGTGTCATATCGTCGACTTATCTGTATTTCTTACATATTATTATCTTAACAAATCATTGATTTTCTATATTGTAAAAATGATTATGTATATCATAAGCATAATAGTGGGAAGTACATTAAACGCAACGGACAACCAATCGGATGACTCACTGAATATATACGCATAATTATATTTCGCGATAAGGAGCCAAGAGCAATCGCGGTCCGGGCAAGTATACCGTAATCGTCGCGATAACTGACATGAAGAATTTTTCAAACAAATTATCCTAGTAATTTTCCATCGAATTCCGACATCCACGTTTTACCATAAGATTATAAAAATGATGCAAAGTAGAATGTTTAAGTTGATTTCTCATTAAATCTTATTTTTCACAAGTTTATTTATTAATTTTCGCTTCCTCATAGAGGAAGCTTTGTGAAAAATGAGATTTAATGAGGAAGCAACGTGCAAAGTTCTACTTTGCATCATTATTCATTTTAATTAGTATTTTTTAAATATCGTTACTTCTATACTTTTGGTAGTTGCTTGTGCAACAACACAAATTAAAAGTTAAAAATGTATTATCTATAAAAAAAAAAAAAAATTACGTTAATATATTTTTTTATGTTAAAAAAAATTCCGTAATTAATATCGTTGCGTCATATTTCCATCTAGTACAAAGTTTTCACTTAGTTTCTTAACTTTTGCGCAAGTTAGAGCGAAAATTTTGATTGTTTGAAAAATTCGAAATTCTATAAAATCTGTATATATGGATACATTTTGTTAAAAATCATACGAATTAAAGAGGAATTACTGCTCTATTTGCGTGGCAAACACACACACACACCCATTTTTTCTAGACCATTTTTCTCGACGTTTTGAACCATTCTGAGTATGCTGAAATGAAAATCTCGAAAAAAGTGGTGAACATTTTGACTATTTAATATGTAAATATCCAAAGATTAGACAAAAAAAAAGACACATTATTTAGTTCTAACGAAACGATTCGCGCTGCTGCATAAATATCCGCGTTAAATATATTCGATCCCGTTATTCTTACCGCTTCGTCTTATCATATCCAAGTGTTTTTCTCCCGCTCAGACATAAAAGTCAACATATCGTCGCGGGCAACTGGAAGATTTCCGACCTCGAGAGCTCTTGGAATTCTGCTCTCGTTCACAGCATTTATATTCTATTTACTACGTGGATAAAATACTAGCGCGCTTTTTTTTTCATCCCTTGCGTAAAGTTTTTTTTTAATTCATTTCTCTTCGCATCTGTAACGCGGTTCGGATTTCGAATTTTCCAATTTTTCTATGAGAAAATAAAAAAATGCGAAAGACAAAATTGATCGACGTATTTTCTCATAGAGGAAACTTTGTGCAACAAGAAAAAGTACGAGGAAACTATGACCAAGATTTTACTTTGCAATTTTCGTTTCTTTAAAACATTGCAGAGAAAATAACACTGCTTTCTGTTCGATTTGTGAATTGGAATCGAATCATTAAAATAAATTGACAAACCCAAAAGAGATACAAAACTCACAGCCATTTTAGAAAAACCAAAATCACTGGTTGCTCATCTTAAAACACATAAAATCATCCTAAATGTGAGACTCTTTTTAAAAAAAAACTACCCGAATATTCTCATAACCAGAGCAGATAAAGGAAACTCCACAGTTGTAATGAATATACAGGATTACATCACAAAAACGAGAGCGCTTTAGTCCGAATATTAGATAATAAAAATTATTAAATAATTTGTAGGAATCCATGTAAAAAGTTGCAGGATCCAGTTAATACATTTCTACCAAGATGGAAAAACTCAGATATTATTAAGGAACATTATTGTATTACAAATTAAATATCTAACTTCTTCTCATATAAATTTGGCTGTGAATATTTTATCAATTGTATTTACTCCATACCTACATTGTAAAAAGGATTTTCCGGTTGATAAATGTAATAAAATAAATTTGTAATTCACTGAAAATCGGAAAATTGCTATCTCGACAGACTCTGCACTCTCCCAAAAATACACAAAAAAAGTGTACCTAGTTCGAGCAATAATGTCGTCCATTAACAGCCCGACGTAGCGAACTTTATAAAAAAAAAAAATTGTAAACTATTATTCCTCATAGTAAATCGTACACAAAAGATATTGCTTCCTCATAGAAAAAGCTTTGTTTTTCTGAACATTTTTTTTTCGAGATTTTCATGTCAACATAAAAATGTGTGTGTGTGTGTTCCAGAGACAGAAAATTGAATTAATTAGTAATTCCTCTTTGATTGGTGTGATTTTTAACAAAACGTATCCATCTTATACAGATTTTATAGAATTTTTAATTTTAAAAAAAAAATCGCGTGATCGCGTTTGTTCATTAATTTTGGCTTCCATTTTTCCTTGCATCATTATTTTCTACTTTCTCTTCGTTTTACCCCAAAGTTTATGTAAATTTTTTTAGCCGAGGCATTCAAAATGCGAGAAAATTCTGGATTTAAATTTTCATGAATCTCCGATTAATTGGAGAATCGGGAAAGGAGTTCCCCAGCTTCTTTTGGAGTGATTGGCACCGATCACGAAAATCCGTGTGTCATGGAATAAACTTGTGAAATTCGCTCTTCGTGCGACACAAAGTTAGACGGTTATAAAGTCGAGCCGTCCAGCCGTGAGGCGACATATCTGAGCGTGCACGAACGTACGAGCTTCGTTCGTCGAGCTCTTACGCAAAACGTGACATCACCGAGCTTTAGCACGGCTTAGAAGAGACGAGCCCCCAGTCTTGATTTTCGATATTCCGCGCGAATCATCTCCGTGTCCTTCCTTTTTAATAATCCGCTCGCATTCTTTTGAGTACCTGCAAAAAAATGTCCACTTCATGAGTATGATTTTCACGGAGCCTTTTTTTCCTGCTGATCAGGCATCTTCCTCCTGGCAATCATTAACTTCACCAAATCTCTGTAATTCATGTATTTTCGGCTGCCGTTTCTGTTCCAATTTTTAGGACAAGAACCGCGAAATTAACACCCAAAAGACATTCGCTGTATTATCAGATAAGATTATCAACAAACTGATGATAGAGCAGATTTTTTAGATTCAAAGATTGGTGTAAAAAAAAAAAATCGTATGAAAAGCCGATTTTTTTAAATACGATTTTAACTAATCTCATTTAGATACGACGTCGAGATTTCTGTTTTCGTAATTTCAGAATCGACGGCTTACAGGATTCAGTGAAATACTTTGTTTCATGAAAATCCTGAAGATTTTTCTTTCTTTTTCTTGCTGTCGTACTTCGGCAAGCGCCGAGATATGGTCGGCATTTATTATTGCACGTTACGACGAAGGAAAACGCAACGCAACGCGTTAGCTTCACTCGAATATGACCCGGACCTCGATGCCCGCGCGACGCGCCACAAGCCTCGTCCTCTGCTCTTGATAAATTACGTCAGTAAAATAGAAATGTTTACTTCCACTGTCGTTGCATCGTCGTCATCCTCGTCGTATAATTCCAGATCGCCGTAACGGTTTAAACGAGCATAAGGAGATTCCTGATTCCAAAAAAAAAAGAAGAAGACGTTTCAATAAATTCAATCGATTTTGTACAGTCATGTAATAATTAATACATAAGACACGTGCGTAAATTGCAGATAATATAGAAATATAGAATGCGGCTTTGAGGAGGAAAAAAATATTTAAAGTACGAGTCGAGGATAATTTAACAAATTGAAAAGACGAATTTGAGATCCCCAGAGGCGATAAAGAAGCGCTTATCGCATAGACCACCTATCAGATATCCCGTTATTTTCACGCTAAACTGAATCTGATAAACTGCAAAGACTCGAGAATATCCTCGACGTAATTATATATCTTTCGTGTCTCTTTTCCTCGATTAATCTTTGAGTTAAAATTTCGAAGAAAAAAAAAAAAAAACGCACTGTCGATTCTTGTACAATATTAATCGATAAACAAATATGCTGAATTATTTTTCCGGCAATTACGTCAAGTCGGACACCCCAATTTTTCATGTCTACAAAACGTTCTCACTTTTCTTCAGGATGTTCATCTAGTTGAACAAAAAAATGTAGGAATTTTTGCAGATTTTTGAAAAAATGGGGGCATTGTTAAAAAAATTCGATCGACCAATTAAGAGCACTATTGTGATTGTGATCGTCGACACTCCCCTCAATCGTCGCGATAACAAATAGAAAAGTTAAATAATTTTTTAAACGTAACAATGGATTAGCAGCAATGTATTTGACGGATTTGCGAAAATCCGAAAGTACTGATAAATCTTCTCTATCAGACGTTTTTTCGCGATCGTCTTCGGAAAATATATGAATCTCTCACTGGGAGTTTGCCTCTATTAATAATCTTCGAGTACCACATGCGTATGATGTTAAAAGATTATTGCCTCGTCGGCGCAAACCCCCTCGTACTTAGTTTCGACAGATAAGTATTATTTTTTTTTACAATTTTTTCTCGAGAAAGATGTAACGACATTTTCCAATCGTGAATTGTAAACCAGAGGCAAAGCTTCCTGACTGTCCTTGTTCAAACTTCTGTATCTGCGTTACGCGTTGCGAAATTATTTCGTTATTCGTCGTAAGAGCTTTTCTCGTCGTGCGTATATTTTACTTCTATTTTTCCGACAACATTAGAATGGCTAATTTTTTCACAAGATTGACGGTTCAAAAAGTTACAGCCAAATAAGTGTCGAATTGCCGGACAAATTCAGAGAAAATCTCGAAATTTGAAGACATTATAGGGAAGCTCAAAGTTCTCCTCTATTCCTTTGAAATCCCCAATGGCTTTTTATAGCTCTGCAAGCGAACAGCGTGAATTACAAGATAGCGTTGTGTCAATAATTATGATGATAGGCTTTGTGCGATTCTCGTCTCGTGACTCGTGTAAATCTCATCATAACGCCATTAATTATTCCGATTAAATAAGCACCTGGAACAGAGAAAGAAATGGTGCGTTGAAAAAAAGGGGAAATCAAAAGAAACAAAACAAAAAATGATAATTGAAGATTCGCGCGTAATAATCGAGATCAAAAAAAAAAGACAACTGCGTTTTCTCAACGACTTCTCGCTGCGGGATTGCAAGATCATTATCTTTTCCATCTAGATTTATGATCGTGTTATTCACCAACTACGCCACTGCACCCGCTTCCCTCGACAATTTCTCGTTGATTGTGCGGTTGTGTTTCTGTGTGTTTCTAAAGAAATTTTTATGAATAAAATACAGCCAATTGTAAATTTACAATCATTGAAAAGCTGTAAATACGCGGAATTGTTAGAAAATAAAATATTGTATGACTAATTGCGGAGTGAAATATCATTGGGACGGTAAAATATGTGTAAGAATTTTTGTTTTTTCATTTCAACGATGCCCATTTCTATCCTAACTAACCGACAGCTTTGTAGAGACAATAATAGGAATGTTGAATTACTCGGCTAAAAGTCCTAGAATTCGTGAGTGGGGTTCATCCGGACTCAACAAATTGCTGGACGACAAGACACGCTTTGGCTTCTTTTGCGGACTTTGCGAGGCTGCATTTAATTGCCCGGCGTTCCTATTCGTGTGTTTGTCCGAACGCGTTCTGTGCCAGCGCTCCAACCACTTACGTACGGTCTCATTCAATTAATTCAATCGTTGAGTACGAAACAAGCGGACTCGCGACGCCGTCAATATTATACGAACAGGAACGAGAGAGAGAACGAGTGAGCTCGTGACGTTCGCGCGTTTATCAACGCGGTATTTTCCATTGAAAACCAAATTAATGATAATCAATGACAATACTCGACTATCGAACACTTAACTGTGTTACGATATTGAAAGTACACGATGGATCTCGAGTATTAAGGAGGATGGACATGGTCTTTGCGGGTCAGGGAGCAAGAGGAGAACGCCTAGGCTTGTACACGTGCGCTGGTAAACGGCTGCCAATTTCAAACAACCACATTTTACGTCGTGTTAATCAAACGAGTTTTAGCAAATGAACATGTGGAATATAGCAAATTAGATGGTTTTAAGTGGTTCTCATTACTTTTTCGTTCAATTGAAACCAAAATACGTGATTACACACGTTGAAATGTGGCAACCGCAGAATTTAGTTTTCAAACAGCTATCAGCACTGATCGTATTTTGAACAACTGAAAATTCCTCAATAACTATCTAGACGAGCCATTTAAAACTTCGTTGAGTTCTTCCTGAAGATGTCAAGAATTATTTGCACATAATTTCATTTGATTCTTAACATCTTTTGTACGCTTTCAAGCTTCATCAGCTCTTCATTTCTCGATAATCATCTAGATGATTGACATGAAATTTGGCATGGAGATGTGATTTTCATTGACGAACATCCTCCAAAAATTTCAGCGTATTCTTATCATTTTGAGTTGAGTGTCCAGCCTCCTTGAAAACCGTGGAATTTTACCTAAAAAAATTGAAAGAAAACAAAAAGAGTTAGAAAATAATGAACGTTGGAAAAAGAGAGAGCTCGAATCTCTCTTCGTTAATCAACGAGTTTATAATTCTCATAAACTTGACAATATGCTATTCAAAGTGACAAAATGCCTCTCGCGATATTATTGCGTAATGGTGGAGTCGAGGCTCGAAGGGGGACAGAGAGAACGTATGGCTTCGGGTTGAGTGAGTACTCGCGGCGATTCGAATCAACACGTGGTTTACACTCTGTTATCTTGATTAGATTCATCGCGATGCCGAGTCGATGGAATGGCAGGCGACGGAGACTTAACGAAGTACAGAAGGAAAGGCAAAAGCTCAGCTGCCAAGGAGATTCCTCATTCTGGGAAGATTCACGACCTGCGCTTCCCTTTGGGTCGCTACTACTTGAACGCTTCACGCATGCTTTGCACGCCGCGATTGGTAGCAGCATAACTTCCTCCATTCTGAGACATATTTGAGAAATATATTTTTTTCTCAATCCTTTCTTCATTGGAACTCCTCTTACATCGAAATACAATTCGTTTTTAGTCATAATTGGGTTCAAAAAAAATAAGTTAGAAAAAAGGTAACGCAGTTCAAGTGCAACATGTCTTCACATTAAATTTAGAGATTAGACCTAAAATCCTAACCGGAGAGCCCGGTGATCTTAATTGAGGGAGGAAGATAATCATTGCTCCACAACAATAATTGGTAACTCAAAGTATAAGCAAATTACTGACTGTACCAACCAGTGAGGAGGTAATTAAGGAGATTGTCAATCGCTCTGTGATATAATACGTCACTGAACGATAATTCCACAACATGATAGTATCAGTATAAAATTTAAAAACATTTCTGAAGAGGCCCAGATCTGGGCGATACATCAAAATGAAGGTGCAAAAAAGAAAAATGAAAAATATTGGCGCTGATACATTTAGCATCCGCGACGTGTCGTCCCAGATAATTCGAGTTAGCATTTTCTAGCAGACGAAAAAGGGCGAACGTCGAGCAAAATAGAATAGCGCTAGCGTCTCGGTCATTTTTCATTTCTTTTAACACTCGGCGTCGAGTCGCTACCTCGACTCTTAATAATCTCATTCATTGAAGGCGTCCTTCGCCGAAGCATTTCCATCATCCTTCAATCTACTTTAAGGAGGTTGGACACAACTCAAAATGATAAGAATACGCTCAAATTTTTGGAGGATGTTCATCGATAAAAATCACATCTCCATGCCAAATTGCATGTCAATCGTCTAGATGGTTATCGAGAAATGAATTACTGAAGTTATACTCTTATACATGAGTAACGTAGGGAAATCAGGTGAAAGTTAGGCTGTATCACTAATGCAACCCTTGAGAGCATAGAAAAAATGTTAAGAATCGAATGAAAATAGATGCAAATAATTCTTGACATCTTCAGGAAGAACTCAACGAATTTTTGAATGGCTCGTCTAGATAGTTATTGAGGAATTGTAGAAAGAACAGATTTTTGGGAGTATAGAGTCAATCGAAATAAATTTGTAACGCACAAATTGATAGAAATTCGATTCTGTGGTATCGCGAATTTGTGGAGAAGTGCGGCAACGGGATACGTATTTTGTGCAGTACCATGAAGTGTCATAGCGGCGACTGCCAGCTGATAGAGGAGCGCTTGTTTTTTCGCCGTTTTCGCAATTATGGTAAATCAATGATACAAGATACAAGTGGAAAGGAAAGCTTATGAGTGAGAAATGTTACAAGACTATGTTGAAACGAGTTCATAGTTACTCCATTAACATAAATATTAGATTTACAATGAGAACGCTCAACTCCATCGCGTTTATCGAGACACGATCATTTGAATCACCCGCCTCCCGCGCTTACCCTAATCTAACTGACTGAACTCTCCAACGTTGCTGCACTTTTTCCATATTTATATCGAGAAGAGGTAAACAACTGCGAAAGTTTTGCTTTTACTAAATTTCCTCATAAACAGACAATAAAGCTGATTTTTTATGGTGTTTACTATAACTATGCGTTAGAGACATAAAAAGTTTTAAATTTTTTCTCTACATTTTCTCCTGAGTTATAAAGCGTCAGAGTTCGTGCCATAAGAACCCATGTTAAAACACATTGCAAAATAACTTTATTTTTGAGGTAACGGTGTAGATGAAAATTTCGAAATAATTCAGGTGAATTCACCACCAAGTAGCAAATATTTGATAATAATTTCAGATTTTTCTCTACATTTTTATATAACTCACGAACCTCCTTAAGTCGGCCGTAATGAGTGGGCGCCATAATTTGAATACGCAAACTGAATCCGTTCAAACTAATTCTCTTATCGCGATTTCATTGGAAGTATCGCCAAAGATTCATTAATCGGTATTATTTTGTATCTTCTTTTTTTTGTATTGTATTTTTTCTTTCCGTCGTCTCATTGTAGCTTCTAAGTGAACGCCAAAGTACAACTCAACCGATCGCGGCTAGAGCGGTTCACAATACGGTCACTGCTGACAGCTATTGAAAACTAAATCGTGCGGCTCCCACATTTCAAGGTGGATAATCACGTATTTTGGTTTCAATTGAACTAAAAATAATTAAAAACACTTAAAAACATCTAATTTGATATATTCCACGTGTTTATTTGCTAAAACTCGCTTAAACGCGACGGAAAATGTGATTATTTGAGGTTGGCAGTCGTTACCAGCGCCCGTGTATAAGCATAGGCGTTCCCCTCCTGCTCCCAAAGACGGTGTCCATCCTCCTTAAGTCCTATGGAATATCCGTTCTTCATGATGTAATAATATAACTTAAGCTATTATTCCATTAATCGTACTCTCTATTTTTCTTCCAATAGTCGTAAACAGTAGTCCAAGAAAATCTGTATTCCACTGCATTTTAACGATCCGACTATACAGTTCAACTCTTCCACAAAGCCATGCTTGATGCTCATCGACCTTATAAACACGAAGAAAGCGATCTTTCGAAATTCTTCTTTAAATCACATCGTAGGATTTTCTTCCAGCACCCTCAGAATTGAAGAAAATCAGCATTTCCGAGAATACATTAACTTTCTTAACTTGGCCTCCGTTCCTCTGTTAGACATATATCTCACCTGTAGGCTAAGGACATGCACTGAAAGAGTTTGTTGAGAGACGTCTCGATGCTAAGCTGTTGCGATGTTTTGTCGGTGTTCGAGCTGAGTACAAATTTCTCAAGTGAAAAGCCAATGGGAGCGATGATCGCTAATCTTGCGGCTTCTTCCTCGGGAACTGGTACGGCAAGCTCGTCCTCGTCGTCCTGTGCTTCAGCCTCGAAATCCGATACCATAAAGTGCCCTGAATGTATCGTTTCACGTGAATCCCGCGGTTCGCGCTTAACACGTTGACCACCGCCTTGCTGCTGCTGTTGCTGTTGCTGCGACGTCATCATCACTGTCGTTGGTTTACGGTACATCAACTCAGCCTGCATTTTGCTTTGAATCCTTGAAAATCTCCGCTCAGAATCCAATTCCTGTCAACACCACTGTTGACTGAATCCTGGTCGTTTATTCTTGAAACTGCAATTCATAAAAGGTTGAATTAGTGATTGTGAAATTCGCTTAAATTAGGTGATGAACATTTATATTGTTTCAACAATTGTTTCAAGCACAGCTCAACGTTTCGTTGCAAATAGCTTCTCGATAGATGGACACACATTTGGATTGAAGCACTTTTGACCACCAAATTTATTTTGCTTCCTCAAGATGTTTCATTTTCGTGATTTTTTTTTCGAGATTTGGGTAAGGTTACTTCAGTCGTTTGGATTTTATGCGACTTCCAATTTAAAACAAAAATGTCTGATGACACGTTTACGCAAAAACATTTAAAAAGTAACTAATCACAAAACAAAGCTTCTTGAGGATGCCAAATGTGATAGACGTACATCCACCTAAACGGTGCTGATAGAGGATGCACTATGACAATACAATTTTCAGCTTTCATTTCAAATTTCACTAAGGATGATAGATATATTCTCAGTTTATTTGACTCTCCAGACAGAAAACTCAGACTGAACAACTAATCTCCAGCTTTATCGCTCATACGTCTCCCGTGTTTCTTGACTCTACCCTCTAGTCTGCACTTTGGACTCTTTATTTCTTCTCATTTAATTTTCTTTTTTAATATCCTTTCACGTTGCCCGAGTCACTTGAGATTCGCTTTGCAGTTTGCATCATTCAATCAATCGTTCGGCTATCGCACATAAATAAGATTTAATGAATCTCCTATCAATTGACGGATTTGAACTTGCCGAAACGATTTAACCAATTGAGAAGAATTCAATGTTTTGGAAAAATAGTTCAAGCAAAGCTTGGCTTGGTTCATAACTCTATTGTAGCAGCCCTTTTTGGCCAAACCGCACATCAACGAAAGAAAAAAAGTTTCTTTTTAAGCTGGTGTGGGTTTGTACTTCGAGCCTAGGTCGAGTTCTACAATCCACACGAGCACATTTCTGCACGGAGGTCTGAAAAACAAGGCTTGAAAAGCCTTAAAGGAATTGTTTCTTTAGATCATAATCAAAAAATCTTTATTCTCGCAATAAGTGACCAATGGGAAAGTTGAAAGCAATACGTATGGAAATTGTGTTCACCGGTTGAGAATTCCCGGACGGTCGGCGACTCGACATTTGTTGCAATTTGAGTGTGGGTCTAAATTTAAATGCGCACCGACGAGGTTTCAACGCCACGATAAACAAGACGATATATACTTGAGTTGCATGAGTGCTGCTGTTGTGTATCATATTTTCTTGAAGCAAAATAGATTTTTTTGAAAAAATGCAAATAAAAAAAATGCCAAATAGGTTGACATACATATTTTTTCCTCTTCAAAGATTTGAAGAACGTTTTAAGAGGCACAAAACCCGACCGACTTTGCACTATTTTTTATGCTATTGATCCGTTGATTTGCACAAATATAGATGTCGATAAACTAGTGTATGCAATATTTAAACAAGCCTACAAGTAGAAACTTCCAAATTGCTTCCTCATTATATTGTACATACGATTAAGCTACCTCATGATGTTGAACTGTTGCATCCTTGAAATGCAACGAAATTAAAAAGGATGTAAAATGGATCGAGCTCAAATTTGGCTCGCAAGTAGAGCAATAACACCTCTTTAAATGGTGAGATTTTTACCAAAATGTGTACATTCACACAGATTTTACAGAATTTTTAATTTTTCAAAAAATGATCTGATCGCTCTAACTTTCGTAAAAGTTCGACGATTTAGCCAAATAGATCTTCATAACTGAAGACAACTTCAATGTTGTTTGGTATTGAATTTCGACGAGATCGGCAAAGCGGTTCGGATTTTATAGAATTTTGAATTTTTCAAAAAATAAAAATTTTCGCTCTAACTTCTGCAAAAGTTAAGAAACTAAGTCAAGACTTTGTTTGGGGAATTTTTTCACGACGCGAAAAATTCCGAGCTGATATAAGTACTTCGGATCTGAAAATTGACTTTTCAGTTATCGACGCTATACGTTTAGAAATACCATGAAACGTGCACATTTCTTGGTCCCGGGCTGATTGGGCAATTTTTTCACGACGCGAAAATTTCGACTAGATGGAAATATTCCACGATTCCACTTTGCAGGTTTCTTTCTTTTTTCATCTATTTTCCATCGATTAGCACTTAGTTATTGTTTTATTTCTGTTTTTGTATCTACTGGTCAATTTCTGTCATCCGTCTCTGTACTTTCTTCTTTGCTGGCTTTGTTTCTTCTGCTTTTATGTAACTCTGGTCCTTAGGGCATGATCCCAGGATCAAATAAAAATGTAAATAAATAAATAAAAAAATAATTTGAGGCATCGCAACTTCCGCAAAAGTTAAGAAGCTAAGTCAAGACTTTTTGTACTAGATGGAAATATGACGCAACGATATTAATTACGGAATTTTCGTTATCACGTGTAACATAATTTGTTTCCTTTTTTTATAGATAATACATTTTTAACTTTTAATTCCTGTTGTTGCAAAATCAACTACCAAAAGTGTAGAGATAAAGATATTTAAAAAATGCTAATTAAAATAAATCTCATTTTTCACAAAGCTTCCTCTACAGAGAACCCAAAATTGATCAAAATCCTTTCTCTTTTTATGCCTTTATCAGCGCTATAAAAAAATTGTGGAATAGCACAGCTCCACTTTGCAGGTTTCTTTCTTTTAAAAAAATTCCAGCCAATAAGTTGAGGCAATAGAAAAAAAGAGCCACCGCATTTAATTCGCCGAACCTCGTGATCTACATCTGCGAGTATTATTTGTGCACCGCGTCCGGTAGCCTGTAACGTAATAGTTTTATCCCATTAGAAATTGTCTGTAATCGTGAGATAGAACTGAGACTGCAGTCTGACCAAGAGCAGCGGTATATCTCAGCCGCAGCCTCTCGCCAGATAGAAATAAATAGTCTCTATCCATTCACCTCCCCATTGCCAATGCAAAATCAATGATTCTTTCAGCAAACGTTTTTTTCCGTTTCCTTAATCATTATTTTCCTTTTCTACGATCACTGCCCGGTTACTTTTTGCGTAGATCGCGAGGCATTCTTCTCCACAATCTCAAATATTTTATCATCATTTCTCTCTTTCTTTTTGTTCTTCTGTTTTTTTCTTTTTTTTTTTTTTGCTTCTTTATCATCAGAGCACAGGCACAACACGCGAGGATACTCGCTCAATGTCGAAAGCTCATGTTGTCGTAGATCTCTCTTGCGCTATCGCTGGATCATGATAGAGCAAGTGAGAGAGAGAGGGGGGGAGAGGAGCTAAAGAAGCATTCCTATCTATCTTGGCTTCCTTCTCTCTTTCTCTCGCTCTCTTTCCAGCTCTCTCCATCTTTTGCGCTTTTAGCATCCATCCTCTTCTCGAGATTTATCCGCCTTATTCTTTCATACTCGCTCCACGGCCAATCGGATCCCTCTAATTGTGGAAAATTTAACAGCCGTTTGTGACATCGACGATGACTTTCGATCGGTCCACGCGGCTTCTCAACAGAACCTAATCAACAGAACGATTTCTAAAAAGCATTAGAATATTTCTCTCTGATTTCACATCAAAAGGATTTACAAAAATAGCAACTGATTAAAGACCAATTAATTGATAAATAGGTAGATTTGTTTTTTTTTTCTTTTTTTTGGGAATTTTTTATACGTTTTATTCTTTTTTTTTAAACCATTTGAAAAACTACGTGAAATTTTTGAAAAAATCATTTTGGTTCATCATAGAAGTAGCTTTTTCGTGAAAATTTTTTTTTCGAAATTTTCATGAAAGGACAATCAGAATGGTTCAAAATCTCGAGAAAAGTGGTTTGGAAAAAATGTTTAGAAATTTGTAAAAACAAAAAAAAATCGTTTAGAAAATTCAAATTTTACAGAATTTTGAGAATTTTGAAAAAATCGTTATCACGCTATAAGTTTTGTAAATTACGATATATCAGGCTGAAATTTTGAACACAAACGAACTTTCAGTGAACCATGATTGGTGTCAAGTTTGGCGAGAATCGATAGAGTGGTTCAAGTTTCATTGCAATTTTAATTTTTTTTTTAAGTTTTCGCAAACACTTCTATTTTTGTCAATTTTGGGATGACCGGTTGAAATTTACCACGTGATTTCACAATTATTGAGTATCGAAGATGAATTTATTTTAAGGAACGCTCGCTATGTTGATAAATTTCGATTTTATTCCAAAAAAAAAAGCAAAACATTGCTGTCGCGAAAAAAAGAAATTTCGATTTTTTTAAGGCAGATTTCAATGAAATTTGGCACACATGTGAATTGTCCTAGAACTAGGTGTGGGTATAAATTTTACGCAAATCGGTCGAGCGGTTCAAATTTTAATAACGTTTTTTAACTTTTGAAAAATATCGTTCGAGCATTCACTCTCGCAAATTTCGAGATATCGGGCTTGAATTTGTTTTACTTCTAGACTATGATAAAACGAGGTTTTAATTCAAATTTGGCAAAAATCGGTCGAGTAGTTCGAATTTTATAGCATTTTTTATTTTTTGAAAAATCTCGTTTGCGCAAATTAAAAGATACCGGCTTCAAATTTATTTCACGTATCGAGCACCGTGAAGCAAGGTTTGAGTACAAATTTGAAGAGAATCGGTTGAGAGGTTTAAATTTCATGAGGATTTTAAAATTTCAAAAAGCTCGTGAATACGATTTTTATAGTAGACACGTTTTTAAATATTTTTTTTATATCAATCAACTTCATCTGCCAATCATTGTGAAGTGCACAGTGATTTTATGGCTAATGTAAGTATAATAGATGCTGTATTGAGCCACAAAGAGCCAGTAGGTAGTGTACAAAACCACATGGTACATACATAAATTATGTACCAGATATGTACCGGTTTATAACAAATATATTTCACTAAAAAAAATCAAGAAAATATAAAATATTTTCAATTTTTGAATATCAATTTTCTATATAAATATTAATTAATTAAATAATAATATTATATTATATTATTAATAATAATATTAATAATATTATTAAAGAATATAAGTAAATATTAAAAATATTTTTAGGGCTGCAAAGTAAATCCTTGCAAATTGCTTCCTCATTATTTTACATTTTTCAAAAATGTTTACATGTACGCAAAGTAGAACTTTGCCAATTGTTTTCTCTACAAAGCTTCCTCTGTAATGAATCCAAAGTAGATAAACGTACTTCCTCATAGTGGAAGCTTTGTAGAGAAAACAATTTGCAAAGTGCTGGTTTGCATACACGTGAACATTTTTTAAAAATGTACATAAAATAATGAGGAAGCAATTTGCAAGGTTCTACGTTTACAGACTTTTGATTTTACTAAAAAAACCCAAAACATTGCTGTCCCGAATTTGTATTTTTTCACTTTTAAATCAAATTTGGTAAATATGTGAATAGTCCCAAAAAAAGGTTTCAGTATAAATATAACACTATAACGATCGAGCGATTCAAAATGTACAGCTTTTTTTATTTTTTTTAAAATACGTCCGCCCATTAACTCGCGCAAATTGCGAGATATCAGTCTTAAATTTCATCCACTTCTGAACTACGATACGACAGAGTTCTATTTTAAATTTCGCGAAATTCCATCGAGCGACTCAAATTTTATAATTTAAAATTTTATAATTAAATTTTATAATTTAAAATTTTATAATTTGAAATTTTATAATTAAATTTTATAATTTAAAATTTTATAATTAAATTTTAAATTAAGATTTTTTTTAAATTTTCTGAAAAAATCTGTCCAAATTACGAGACACAATATTCAACCCTGCTCAACATATGGATATTATCATAGACCAAGGTTTTGATAAAAAAATTTCACCTAAATCGACCGAACGTTTCTAATTATACACATTTCATTTTTGTTCTAAAGTCTATTATTATATCCTATTATTATTATTCAGTATCTTCGTCAACCCCTTTTTTCTACAAACCCTCCTCTCTGAGTTACCCAAAATAGAAATCCTTCCTCACATAGAAGTAGCTGTATAAAAAATACAAAACACTGAAAAAGCAATTTTCGACCTATTTTTCATTTTCGTCAATCTTAATACCTTTCATTCCTTGCTCATCAAAACAATTCGAAAAAAACGAAATTTACAACAAAAAGCAAATTTCTATAAATCTCATCCAGATGTTGAAAAAAACAAGAAACCTCCGATCGCGCTGTTTTCCGCATAACAGTGATGAAAACAAAGCATGCACGATCCTCTCTCTCTCTCTCTCTCTCTCTCTCTCCCTCTTTCTGCGATGCTCTCCACTGTCCGCTACTACGCGTCCGAAAGCGCGCACCTTTCGCATGTTTTTGGCGAAAAGCTTGGCCCAGGCATACCGCGCATATAACCGTCTCTCTAAAGTTCATACGTATATATATATATAAACCTCGGTAAAAGAGCTACACTCACCTCAAAAATCATCGAAAACGACGACGACTACGACGAGTTGGTATGATAACAAAAACACACGAAGAGCGCGGCGCTCTTAGCGCTTACACTCTTCCTCTCTTTCTCTCTCTCTCTCTCTCACGTCACAAGAAAAACTTGCCGTTATATTGTTGTGTTACACTACTGCTCGTCCGAGCCACGCACACACACACACACAAACACACAAACACACAAACAAAGCACACGCGCACTTGGAGATCGGAAACCCGACTCAGCGACAAACTAAGCAAGGTTTCTGTTGCAGCTGAGTTCTCTCAGAAAGGGCACAGTTGAAGAAAATAAAGAAGAATTCAAGAAAGCGCGTTTCCCGCACAAAAGTGGGCCAAAGTTAGTCGGCGAGGCTGTGGCTCGTATTCGACCGTCGAGAGTAAGTAAAAGCTGCGCCAGTTTGGGGCCAACTGTATCCTCGTTTTGCAGCAACGGTACGAGGAGCGCGACCGCGACGAGGAGGCACTACAACACCACGACGATAGTAACAACCGACGATAGTCATACTTGCAGCAGCACCGCCATTTACGAAAATCCCCGAACGACGTATTTCTTAGCCACTTAAATTTCCTACCACGTATGTGTCTCTCATTCTATCTCATTTTTCTTTCTCTCTCTCTATCGTTTCTTTGTTTTTTTTTTAAATAGCTTTTTTTGTGTTTTATATTTATTATTTTTTAATCTCTCTCTTTTATCCCGTGTCGCTGTCTAGGTTCACGGTTATCGCGTCAAGAGAACGAGGACAGCACCGCCGCACAGCTGACTGTGTGCGCTTTGGTGCGCCTCCACCACGAGATCATCATCATCATCGTCGTCGCCGTCGCCGTCGTCGTCGTCGTCGTCGTGGTTGGAGCTAGTTGCGGGTCTCTCTCGCGTTTCTTTTATCGCTCTGTCTTTGTCGTGACACGACGAGGTGGAGGTTGGGAGGTGGTGGTCGTGGTGGTGGTGGTGGTGGTGATGACGATTAGGGAACGGTAATAGGAGGGGCGTTTGGAATGAAATCCTGCTGGTTGGACGGAGACGGAGAGACAACGACAGCGCCACCGACATCATACGGTGGCGCTTTCAACTCGCTTTTGCAGTCTCTCGAGTTACTGGGTTTAATCGGAGGTTGAAAAGGGGTATAGTTGAACAGGGGCGTTTGAATGGTGGAATTGGGATGCCTAGGTTGAGCGAAAAGTATACTTGGGTTGTATTGGATTGATTTTAGATGCATCGATCTATTAAACTTGGGACTGTTTTTCAGATAATTACATAATGTTGGAAATTGGGTAACTAAATTTGGCTTTGCCAGATTAGGGTTTAAAAAAAATTAGGTTCTATCTGCATTAATATCCCCTCGAGGGTTTATGTATTTTGATACTGAAGGGATGATTCGAAATTTAGATAACAGAAAAAAGTATGGAATTTGGAGTATTTTTGCTTTCGTGGAAATTTTGTTTTTCGAGATTTTCGGGTAAATGTGGTCAGAATGTTCCGAAACGTCGAGAAATCATATTTAGAAAAAATGTAGGTATGTGTGTAGAAGCGAAAACTTGGGAAGGGCTCGAGCGATCAAGCTGAAATTTAAGCAAGCGCGATTTTTAATGAAATCTATGCAGTGCTTTTGTTTTTACACGATTTTTCCAGTTTTTCGAAAATTTCTGTACGCCCTCTAGCTTACAGAATTTTTGAGATATCGGTCTAAAGTTTACTACAAAGGTGGAATGTTATGTGGAACAAAGGTCTGGATTTTAAGAATTTTTTTGGCTTTGGTCGTTTATTAATAACATTGTTGTTGTTAAGCTTCGTCGTATCGACCTAATTTTTATAGAGGGAATTTTTGACACGCGCACTCGCGGTCTGAGATATCGGTGTCGAAGATTCTGATGTTATCGACATTCCTGTACAGGAAAGTTTCAAACATATTTCGAATCCCTGATTTTTATTTAGTTCGCTCTAATTGCTCCACCAGTTCATTAAGAATTGAATTCTTCCAAAATACCTGTGTGCGATCTGGCTTCCGCAATTTTTCAGATTTCGGTCTAAAATTTGGTACAAAGTTGAACTATTATAGACCGATCATTGGTATTGAATTTCGACAAAATCGGGTCAGTCGTTCAGATTTCATGCGACTTCCAATTTAGAAAAAAAAATGTCTGATGACACGTTTACGCAAAAACTAACATTTAAAAAGTAACTAATCACAAAACAAAGCTTCTTGAGGAAGCCAAATGTGATAAACGTACTTCCACCTAAACGGAGCTGATAGAGGAAGCACTATGACAATACAATTACCAGCTTTTTTGATAGTTTTTCGTTAAAAAACAATGAAGATTTAACAAAAAAACTTGCATATCAAAACAGTGGCCTTCGTTCAACTGTTGTAGAAGAGATATCGAAGGTTGATTTACAATTGGTTTTTCGTAAACCAACTATTTTTCAACAGTCACAGAATATTAATGGTTGATCTTTCGTTGATTGTTCGCAAACCAACTGTTTTCCGATTATCATAAAATAAATATCGCAGGTTGTTTTACGGTTCGTCTTTTTCGAAACCAACCATCTTTCAACTGTCGTAAAATGAATATTAAAAATTGATTTTTACGGTAGGTTTTTTTTTTTTTGTAAAACCAACCGAAAAATTTCTGTTGGAATAACGCACCGACCAACGGTTGTAGTTTTGGATTGAATCGAAATAAGTCATCCTAAATTCAACCTTGAATGAACCATTTACTGACTTCCAACTAAAAACCAATCACTAATTAGAGTTGGGTAGGTACGCGAGGAAGAGCACTAAATATTAGTTTTTACTGAGTTTAATTTCAAGAGCGGTTTCAACTAATTCCTTTTTTTTGGGTATTCTTATCTTGCGTTGCGTCGTGATTGTCGTGATTTTGCAACAAAAATAAGATCGACGCACTAGTCTCTAAAACCAGAAGAACCCCCTCAGCAATTTTGCTGAAAAATTCTCTATTTATCGGCTTGAAAGATGATAAATTGTCATTCTTTCGAGAAAATTATTTATTTCTGCCGTCGTTTCTCCTAACAATAAGCCCGGGCGTCATTTATATACAGTTTTGTCAATTCAGACGTGTAGAATTAGCTGTGCATCAAAGTATTTTTTAGTCCCTATCATTTAATAAAATATGGTGCAATTTGGTTGCTATCCTGTACAGACAGTCAATTTTGAGATTTCCACGGCCTTCCTTTGACTCCATAATCGGGAAGAATATTTCAAGCACCCTCTGCTGCGATCTTCATCCTCTTAGCATCCTCGAGGAACTTGGCGACCAAAGCCTTCCATTTTTCATCCTGATTAGTTGTATACCATTCCACCAAAGACGCGAACATTTGCTTCTGTTTTTCGGTACATCTCAGACATTTGTTCACCATGATTTCCGGAAAGTTTCCTGTTGATGAAAAAGCGAAGCATGTTTTAAGAAACAAAAAACATTCCAGTATAAATTGCTATAGCGCCAAAGGATGATTTTATATATGAGGCAAAACACGTCAAGTCGGCCACCTCAATTTTTGCAAGTCAACAAAACTCCTCAAATTTATTTGGGATGTTGATCTGGTTGAAGAAAAAACGTAGGAATTTTTTAATGCATATTCCAGCTATTAAAAATTTCTGAAAACAATCATTGTGTATTTTTTAACGCCAATACTACGGCTCACATGAAAAAATCATAACAACATCCAATTTTGGATTTTCAGCGTATTTTCCAACAACATTTTTTATAAAATTGTATAAACAAATTTACATGTACATGTAAAATGTGAAAATTTCAACTAAACCGGAAATGCCGTTTCGGAGGGGAAAAAAGTGGCTACTTTATTTAATTGAAAAATAGCATAAAATAAAATCGAAGAATTTTAGAAAAAAAATCTGTTGGAAAGTGCGTTGAAAATCCAAAATTTGATGTTCTTATGATTTTTTTTGCGTAATATTGGCGTTAGAAAATGAACAATGATTATTTTCAGCGACTTTCAATGGCAGGAATATGCAATTAAAAAAATCTACAAAAACTCCTACATTTTTTCTGCATCTAGACCAACATCCTGAAGAAATGCGAGGACGTTTTGTTGATATGAAAAATTGGGGTTGCCTACTAAAAAAATTTGAAACAACTTTGAAAATTTCGACATTTCATGTTTGAACATTTAGTTTGTACAATGGATCATTTTTTATATACAGCGAATCGAAAAAAAAAAACACACAAAAATGATAAATCTATATTTAATTTTGGGTGAAATTTAAGATGAAAAAATCGAAAATAATGTGACAAATATTCTGGATACTCTATATACCACTCTCAAGGAAATTACAAAAGTTATAAATGAGATTTGTACCTTTGAAGAATTTGGCATCAGCGGTAAGGCAAGGTCCGGTGTCCATGAAGCATTCATAGTACTGTTCCCTCAAGCGATCGTTGGCCAAAATCTCATCGGCATTAATATAGTCGTATTTGTCGGAGTAGAGTTCGATATCGGCGGCAGCGACGTAAATCGTGCCGACGAGAAGAACGAGCAGAAGCGAGCGATACATTTTCTTTTCCTGTGCGAAGACGGAGACTTGAATCTATAACAGACAGGATATTGAATGCGCTTAGAAACCTGCGCTCGGTGTATAAATACTCCTTGATCGGCGTATGATCGTTAAATCGGGGATAAATCAAATTCATTTACAACAATCATTCCGAATGACTTGCCTTCAACACCTGCAACTCGTTTACACAAACAGGTCACTAATAAGTATAGTTGCGGTTTTCCGTAGGTTATAAGATTCCAGGAATAATTATTATCTTTTTTCTTTTTTTCTTTTTTTTTGCCGCAGGCGATGATTGTAGTGTGCTTGCGTGTTATAAAAATAGCGGGGATAAGTTTTGTTACGAGTGCGTACGTGGAAAGCAAAAAACTATCGCTGTATATTTCTATTTTACATATGAAATCTACAGGGTGTCTCGCAACTATGTGATGATATTTATATATTCGAATAGAAGAGATCGCGCTAAACAAAAAAGTCTGCGGTCAAAAGTTTCTACGATCAAAATTGACGAAGTTATTAACAATTAGAGTTAGCCAATCGCAGAACATTGGTGTCCGCCCGGAATCTTGAATTCCGCGCGGATACTGATGCCTAATAGGCTGATTATACGGAATGAAAAACGGAAAATTATGAGGACTCTTGTTTTCCGATCCCCGGAATACGGTGGTCGGCTCAAATTTTCCGATAATCCTTTGGAAACACTGGTATCTCAGACTCCGAGTACGACGTGTGAAAAATTCCATCTATGAAAATTAGGTCGATACGACGAAGCTTAACAAAAATAATGTTATTAATAAACGACCAAAGCCCAACAAAGTTCTTAAATCCTTTGGAAAGCCTAGAAAATTAATCGATTCAAAAGTTCGCCGACTGACTTTTGGTCATTTACGTTCCAGCACTTGCGTGAAAATAAAATCTAACGGCGGAGTCGGAATCATTACGAGAAAATACATTTTAAAAAGCGGGTCAAATGTATTGTTTTACATTTTTTTTCCACCAAAAAAAAGCAAGACGTTTTGAGAAATTAGTGTCCGCGCGGAATTCGAGTCTCCGGGCGGACACTAATGGTTGAAAACGCCTTTTTCGACCCGCGCAGAAAAGGGCAGTCTTGGAAGAAGTCTTCATAAGGGTCATGGAAAGTGTCGCTCAAATCTTGGAAATAGTCTGCCGAATCTCAGAAAGAGTCTGTCGAATCTCGGAAAGAGTCTTTCATGTCTTGGAAAGAGTAACGGATACGATCCGGAGTAGTACTTTTTCACAGACTATGACCAAAACTCTTAAGTCTTCGTGATAGTTTGAGAAATAGTAATGCTCCGGATCGACAATTGTTTTCTGCGCGATGACGTTTTCCGCGAAAACGCCTTTTCCGCAGTTTTCGTGTTCCCTCCGCAAATGCGATACGATTGGAGAGTTCAACAACTAGAGTATTTGTTGTGATAAAACGATCTCATGAATTTGACAATAATGAACAATAATCAAACAATAAATGCGTTGATATTGATTATGACTCTTGATTACGCCTGTATCATGTACAATTTAAAATTTAAAAAATGTTTCTTTATTAATTATACCTGAAAAAATTTAATTATATACACAACGCTATATATATCAGAGATTAAAATCATATGTTATTGCATGAATTTGATTGGAAATAGCATACAAATCTCAAGTCCACATATTGCTGTTTCGTTTTGCATAACTTCATTGAATTGAATTTCAAGTATCATTACAACAGAGTATCATAATGCCAATAAAAATCGTGATGAGAATGTCAAGCGTTGCGGTCATGCAATAAGCAACTTTTTCTTTGCTCAGTTTAATTAATATTTCCGAAGAGTGAATTGCTCAGCGGCTTCAGTCGTTAAAATACAAAAAGATTAACAACCACGATTTGAATAGAAAATACACTGAGACATACTAATGTTCGATAAGATTTTTCTTCTTCATAAATGCCGCTTTTCGCCCGACAACTGTCGTAATTTTTCATGTATCTTCTTCAAATTTAGTACGCAAGTAGGCGATGACATAACGACGTTTGGAATTGTATGCGGCGAGAGTCGATTGAGAGATTCAAATATTTAGAAAATTTTGAAAATAGTACATTAAGCCACAAGGGAGGAAAGTGCGTGTTTATCACCGAGTGTGGTTTGCAGCCCGAGCGGAGCGAGGGCTGTAATCACACGAGGCAGCGGGCAATAATGTTCATTATTAATAATGTAGAACATTATTGCCCGCTGCCTCACTTTATTGCCCGCTGCCTCACTTTATTGCCCGCTGGGTTATAATCGGTCACTTTCCACCCGCCTCGCAGGTATGTAATGTGGACTTTACAGCGTGGTCGGGAATAAATGTGTTTTCGCACTATACATTTCAAATTCTCATTTATCGGGCTGAAATGTTATAGTTCAATGCGAAAATGACAACTCTCATTCTAGTTTAATGGGATAATGACAACTCTCATTCTACTTTAATGGGATAATGACAACTCTCATTCCAGAGTCAATGCAGAGTACCGAGATTTTCCTGTATATATGAATGTTTAAGATTGGCCGTTTATAATTACTAATCGAAAAACGACCAACCGGTTAGACGTTTCTAGTCTACAAGACGGCTTCTCACGGTCGTTTACAAAATAAAAGATGATATCTGCAAGATCGCGTGTCACTGTTGCTTTTTTGCTTGCTGCTTGAAAAAAAAAAAAAAAAAAAGTGTCCCGTTCAGCATGAGTAGTCGTTTTGAACTCGTTTGTGCGACTATTTCTTGGTACAAAATGGCCGGTTTTTCTTTTTATCTTTATAGTCGTTTTGGAGATCGCTTCGTATTTTCAAAATAAATATTATTTTTACTTAGCCCCACAACCTGCGTTTTAGAATTCTGCAGTGAAGCGTTCTCGTCTTTTACCCGAATAATCAACAGTAGCCCAAAAAAACGCTTCGGGAGGATTCAGCTGTCTCTCTCGCACTTACGGTGACTCAGTCGGTGTAGCACATCACCTTAAAGGACAGTTGAATCTACAATTACTTTATTCGTGTATACAATTAAAAATAGAGTATGATGTATCGGGGCCATCGACGAAATATTGAAAAATGTGATTGGTAGAAAAACAAGTACCATCTATTTTTAAGGCTACGTGTCGATGTCGCGATTATTTTCCGTATCGTCATCGTCTCGAAGCTTTACAGCCATAGTTTCCGTAGCATTGTCAGCCGGCACTCCAGGCTCCTCATCCTCTCCAGGAACGTCGTTTATTTCAACAGCATCAGCGCCTTTCGAGCTCATAACCGTATACAACTCTTCCTCGAGATGAACGCACGCTTGCTCGATCTCGTAATTCTTCGAGACTAAGCCAACCCATTGTGCCTCCAACGCTCTCAGTTTGTCACCACCTTGCGTCTGCATTGATTTTCTTTGCCAATTAACTTCCTGTATTCCTTTTCTCAAAGACTGCAATTGTTTTTGGGCCTGATTGAGCAGTTGAACCAAAACTTGGAGATAAGCCTTCCAGGCTTCACAACCGTATGCCATCATGAGCTCCAAATTGCATATCCTGAAAAAAATTGCGCAACGGTTAATTGATATTCAAATATTTATACAATTATTTATTTATTTTTGTTTCTTAACTGAAAAAATGAATAATCCACTTTTATCTTCCTGCAATTAATGGCTAAACTACAGAATCTGACTCTGGCTTGAAGTTAGTTACAGATGATAGCATTTTGTGTGTGCTGCCATCCAGCGGAGGTAATTTTAATTAGATTCTATAGTGACGTCTGTTCGATATTTCTTTAATTTCATTTAAGAGATATACATTTAAAAAGGATACAATTTTTTCCTGCTCTTTTTTTTTTTGCTTGAGGTGACGAATTGAGCGCAAAGTGCCCGAGCGACTGGCAGAATTTTTTTTTTTTTTTGGTTTTGAGTAAATTATACATTATTGCTTAAGTATGGTATTTTTGGCAACCCCGGGTTTTCATTGCATGGATGTTTCGTTCTTTTTTTTTAGTACTGAGGATCTTTAGAAAATTCAAGAAAATTTTATCTCCAAAATTAAAATTTAAATAAGCAAGTAACGCCACCCAGTGGCGAAATAAAGAACTAATAACATTTCAGCTAAATCGGAAATGCCGTTTCGGAGGAAAATAAAGTGGCAACTTTATTTAATTGAATAATAGCGTAAAATAAAATCGGAGAATTTTACCAAAAATGTTGTTGGAAAGTACGCTGAAAATTCAAAATTTGATGTTATCATAATTTTTTTGTGTGAGCCGTAGTATCGGCGTTAAAAAATAAACAATGATTATTTTCAGAAATTTTTAATACCTGGAATATGCAATAAAAAATCTGAAAAAAATTCCTACATTTTTTCTTCAATCAAACCAACATCCTGAATAAATTTCAGGACATTTTGTTGACATGAAAAATTGGGGTGGCCGACTTAACGTCGTGTTTTGCCTCAAATGACAAATTAATGATTTTTCTGTATCTAACTTCACACCAGAGTCAGATTCTGCAGTTTTACCCAATTAATTATTTCTATATTACACTCAGTTTCCAAATAACAGTAATTTCTTACATTCCTCCTAAAAACTGAGAAAACAACTTTGCTCTCAAGAAGAGAGCCACAAAATGCTCAAAAAATATATGAGATATTTTGTAAATTGCATAAATTCTCACCGAGTTGCCTGATGCTCCAGCTGAGCGCTGCTGTTTTCCACGCTTTCGTTCCAGGCTGCAAGGTCGTTCATTTTTCCTGGCGGAGGCGGAGGCAACTCGTACCTCTTCATGCTAAGCACTTCCATTGGCAGACGATTTTGCATTCTTTCAAATTCGTGCTTCATCACCTCGGTCTCAAAAGAATTGATATTAAGAGCGGTCAAGTGTTCCAAATAATTTTTTGTCGGCCTGTAACGACGCGTTTCCTCCTCTACCATTGCGAGAGCCTGAAAAATACATAATCTTTCCATATTATAAAAATGTCTTGCCGCCGTCTTGTAGGAGAGTCGAGCTGGCCGGGGTCAAATGACCCAAGTCCCCGATTTTTATTTTTTTTTTTTTTTTTTTTTTAATGTCAAGTAGAATCCAATGTTATAATAATGATAATTGCCTAAATTCGTCATTGATTTAGCAATAATTAAATAAATAATAAAAATTGTAAAACTGAAATTTGGCGCAAAAAGTGAAGGAATTAATTTTTGTCAATAAATTTGCAATCGCGATGTTTGTCATTTAATTGTGTGATATTTTTTCGAGGATTTCAAATTTTTATCAAAATTTGAAATTTCACGATTTTTTTTTGGATATTTCGAACAAAACAAATAGTATTTTCAATAAAACTGTAAATTAAAAAAGTCGTTGCAGATTTTGTAAACATCGAACGGTAAACTTAACCTCAACGTACAAATACAATAAATATAGCAGACAGATTAATTAGTAGTGATTATAATTTTACCGCTTCTCGGACACCTGGATCATCATATCCTTGATCTATGTAAGGTAAAGCGTCAACCACGACTTCTCCTGCCATTTTCGATGATTTTAAATACTAATTAAAAGCTAATCAACGGAAAAAGTTCGTAAAACGTTAAATCGCTTCTTCGACTGATTTCAATATGGCGGATTATTGCTTTCCTTTCGATTGGGCTAGTTTACAAGTATTTTGCTTTACAGTCGAATCCTCCAATCCGGTGACGCGCGTATGAAAACCGTTTGTCTGTCAGAGCCAATCGGAAGCCGCCATTTCCATAAAAGATGGCAGCGATAAAACCTTAAAATATTTCCGTTGTGAGAATTAATGCTTCAAATGACCGCGCCTGATTGGTTTAAAATGACTGTAATTTCCGTTTATCCACAAATTCTGCCATTTTCTTAGCAACCGAGGACATTTCGAAATTACTTTTTTTTTTGTAAACTCGAAAACACTCAATGGTCATATTCATGACCGTCATTTTACCGCGGTGTCACAAATATCATCGCAAACATCTATCCAATTACCGTTATTTCATACTCTGTAAAAAAATTGAGGCATTTTATAAGAAATGTTTAATTTTTACTAAAAACCGTTTTTTTTTTTTAAATTTACGAGACTCAAGTTTTTTCACTATTAAATGACGCTCCCGTTATTTTTCGGCCGGTCAATTGACGGTTACTTGACGAAATAACGACCGCTCACAATTTCAGTACACACGTTTACTCGCGTAGTAGCCTCCAAGTAGACGCAAAAGCAATAGCGACTGGTTTGACTCGCGCGCTTCTGCTTACTGCGCATGCGTCACTCGAAATTCCATCTTTCCCATCTCCGCGACTTCCGCTTACGTTCTTCTTTCTTTACGGCCAGGCAAGGCGTGTTAGCTGCCTGGATAGTGTTTGTCTGATGCGGGACAAGTGGTAGAAAAATCCACGAAATGGTAAGTCACACGTTCACATTACTTTGCTTTAACATTTAAAAGTCTTGCCACATATTTTCGAAGCGCAATGCTGCCCATTTTTCGCTAAATAACTGCTTAAACTTACTCGCAATCGCTCGCCGTACACTCGACCACGTGTCATCCGTCGTTCGTTATCAAACATTATCGTCGCTTTCTTTCTCTTCCCTCCGAAACTCTCGTTTTTCTTTTTTGTTATTTCTCAAGACTCTTCGCGTCGATTGCTTTCCCTCGATAATTCAATTGATTTACGACACAAATTCGAAAGCAACTGAAACGGCTCAGATTATCGGCGTTCGATTAACCCGAAAAACCGCCGCCGCCGCCGTCGCCGCCATGTGCATGTCACACGTTTTTCTCCAACACACGATCAAATGAACAGTATTCAATATTTTAATACATTGTTTTAAACAGTTTATTTAATTATTTCTATCGTTGTTATTATTATTATTATTTTTGTTATCGATATTTCATTGTCTTTGATTTTTGGTACGACACTTTTTTTTTTTTCATCCAATCTGTTTATCAATAAACAAATACTGGCAACAATTTTTTGCTAAGTTTCATTTTGAAAATTGAATTGTGTATCTTGAAGACAAGTATTCATTACTAAAAGATTGGAACAAAAATTTTTAAATTGAAGATTAGAAAAAAATAGAAAAAATGTTCAAAGTCTGATGAAATTTGAAACGCTCGACCGATTTGTGTCAAGTTTGTAACGAAATCTTATTTTATGTTCATCCATATGCGAGGCGAATTTAATGCTAATGTCTGATAAATTGCACTAGATTTTTTTGTGAAATTAATGAGATTTAAAAAGAAAGTATTCAAAATGTTTGACTCTCGAGCAATATTTTCTGAATTTTGTACCTAAACTTAAATAAATTTAAGCTTAATCTAAAAATAAAATCAATTGACTTTTTTTTATGCATAATTTTTTTTTTTTGTGTAGTATTCATGACAATTTTTATTCCTAACAGCAAAATTCATCTTTGATAATCAAATAATCATGAATTCGCATGAAAAATTGAAGCCGGATATTTCAGAATTTACAAGAGTTGGAATGTTTGTAAATTGTAAAAAATTAAAAATTGAAATTGTCATTAATCTGGAACAGTTTGTAGATCTTTGTCAAACTTATCACCAGTTTTTTTTTTTTTTTTTTTTTTTTTTTTTTTTTTTTTTTTTTTTTTGAAAATGCTATAAAATTTGTTCCTTAACTTGATTTGCGTCAACTACAGTCTTAAATATTATTATATGACAATCCACTTGTTTACCAAAATTTGATGAAGATACATGAAAAATGATCACAGTTATTATGCTAACAAAAAAAAATCTGAAACACACATTTTGTCTAAAGTACTTTTCTAAATTTTGTTGTCCATTCCAAGCATTTTGAGATGAATATCCACAAAAAAAAAAAAATTGAAATTGTTATAAATCTGGAACAGTTTGTAGATCTTTGTCAAATTTATCACCAGTTTCATTTTTTTTTTTTTTTTTTTTTTTTTTTTTTTTTTTTTTTTTTTTTTTTTTTCAATATTTTAGAAATGTTATAAAATTTGAGTCAACTACAATCTTAAACATTATTATACGATAACCCACTCATGTTCCAAAATTTGAAGGTACACGAATAATTACAACATTTATTATGCTAACAAAAAAAACCTGAAAACACATTTTTTGTAAATCACTTTTAAAGGTGCTAAATTTTTTTTGTCCATTCCAAGTATTCTGAGATGAGTATCTAGAAAAAAAAAATCCCAAAAACAAAGTTTTCTCTATGAGGAAGTCAAAAAAATGATGGAAAAGCATCAATAATAACAAAATAATGAAATATTATTTACATCTTGCAAAGACATTGTCCGCTGTTGAATAGATTTGATATTCTCTCCTAAAAGGGAGATGACCGAAATGTCTGAAATTGTCTTGAAATTATAAATCCAATTTTCATAGCCAATCATGATGATCTGTGCCCTGAAATAGTACTTTATGCAACAAGGGGCGAAAGTAGCAGATTTCTCCCGCGGGTGGGTTTTCTGCCCGAACGAGAAGATTCTTTCCCGAGGGAAAAATCTTCTCGCGAGGGCAATAATCACCCGAGAGAAAAATCTACTTTCGTCTCGTGTTGCATATAGTATTTTATTCCACTCTCGACCGTGGCCACTTTTTGACTCTGTATTTATTATAAAACGAATTTAAAATACTTCTTTTTTTTAAATTTAAAAATTTAATATATTTTTTTTCCCCGCTAATTTTACTTTCGCCCCGCAAATGCGATTTGCGGGATAAATATGCTACTTTCGCCGGGTGTGGAATAAAATTTCTACCTTGAGGGCGTGAATGGTGCTACAGATTGATGATTCAATATTTACAAGGCACTATAAAAATGTCCCCAGTCTGATAAAACTATTTATCAGAATGGTCCAATTAGGTGCTAAAGTAATATGGTAACTAGGCGTTTCAGCTCAGCTATATTATTTAACTGATCTGTGACATGGTCTACCGCACAACTAAAAAACCAATCACTCAATTCCAGTATTTGCTTGAAAAAAGAAAAAAAAAAAGAAAAAGAAAACCAAATCTTTGCTCCTTTCTCTTGCCTTAAAAGGTAAAGTAAAATACGCATAAAATCTCTCTAAATCAACTGAAATTTTCGACAAATTACGAATTTAACAATCCGTATTGACAATATTAGATTTTCAAAAAATTCTGGCAAATACTGGCCATTTATGGCTATTCAATTGCTCATCAATTGTACAAAACCGATAGTTTTAAATACCATAACAATATTTAATAAAAAAAAAAAATTGTGTTTACAGTCGTTATCAACAGCGCGACCTCTGGTCACCGTCTACAGTGACAAAAATGAGCCATCCGGCGACTCAATTTCCCTTCCAGCGGTATTCAAAGCTCCGATTCGTCCTGATGTTGTGAACTTCGTTCACCAGCAGGTGTCGAAAAACAGTAGACAGCCGTACTGCGTGTCCAAGGAAGCCGGTGAGAGACATTACCAATAGAAATTCCGAAAGTATTTCCGAAAGTACAGCGATCTTGAGGTAGCTATAGCATTAGGACAATTCAAAGATTAACGTCTGCCATAAAAGTATGTTGTTCAGCGCGATAAAACACGTTTTTTTACTGCAATTTAAAAATGATTAACCATTCAGTTACAGAGATATAAGCTCCTAAATTTGCTATGTTATACATAGAGTAATATACAAGAAGCATTAAAAATCGCGATTCATGAGATTTTTCTACCATGCAAATTAAAGATTCGGAGGAAAAAAAATGGATGTTCTTGTAAACTGAAGTATGCTGAACATTTTAGTGCAAGAAAAAAGTCGTCTGACCATATAATAAAAATAATATTAATGTTACAAGCGTAACGGCGCATGCCGAATCCAACGGTACCAAATACATGGGGCATTCCACCCCGTTTCGACCTGGATTTGACCTCGACCTCTCCGATTTGACTCATAATTTTGTTAGGTTTAGTTGGACCCTCAAATTCACAATTTTTCTTTTTTACATATATTTTTAAAGTGATATATCGAATGCCATAATTTTGAAATCTGAAAAAATTCTGAAAAGTACTTTGTTCAATAACAAAATTATCTAGCTTATAGCCAAAGTGGGGAAGATTTTTTTTCTTACAATTTTTAAGTTTTTTTTTTTTTTTCATTTAAAAAAATTGTTAAAAAATGGAAAAAATAATTAATCTACTAAAGGCGAGAACACTTAATTATCAATTGATTTCGCATAAATCGAATGAATATATTGGTACTCCTATATGTTTCTGTAAGTTTGAGCGCGCATTTTTATGCTTGAACAATTTTTTTTTTTTTTTTTTTTTTTTTCAAGACTGATTTGACTCAACTGGACTATATAGCTACCTTAAGAAAAATCGTACCGTAAAACTTTTCTTTTATGTAAAAAAAAAAAAGAATCAATTGTACGAACGAAAAATCTTTGAATGTGATGTCAGGTCATCAAACTTCGGCGGAGTCATGGGGTACCGGTCGTGCTGTGGCGCGTATTCCCCGTGTCCGCGGTGGCGGTACTCACCGTTCCGGTCAGGGTGCCTTCGGCAACATGTGTAGAGGCGGACGCATGTTCGCACCTACCAAGCCCTGGCGTCGTTGGCACCGACGCGTCAACGTTAACCAGAAACGTTACGCGATAGTCTCAGCGATTGCAGCATCTGGGGTGCCTGCTCTCGTTCAGTCAAAGGGTAATAACACTTTAAACATCCGTTAAAAAAAAAAAAAAAAATTAGTTTGGTCTTTAACGCTTTAAAAAAACCCAGTCTGCCATATTTGGCGGGATGATAAAACAGATTTTGTTCAATGTTTAAAAATATATTAATTCATTTCAAATCACATTCGAAACATTTTTTTAAATTTCGGTATAGAAATGTAAAAAATCGATTTTTCAAGAGTGACGATTTTTAAGCAATTGGCAATTTTTTTTATTTACTTGTTTATTTTTTAATTTTTTTTTAATAAAAAAGAATTTAGCTGCTTAGCAGATTTTAAAAATATACACATTTGTGAATTGTAAAAGAAAAATTGCATATTATTCCAAATATAAATTAGAATTTACATAAAAAATGTAACAAAAAGTTGCAAATAATGAATTATAATGCCGTTCTTTAATATTTCCTTTGAAATGTAAAATTGAAATAAGAGGTATTTATTATCGTGATGATTTGCTTTTGGTCCGTGTTTATGATCGACAGTGATTATATAACAAAAGCTCTGATAGCGCTAAAAATCCAATAAAATTCCATTTAGTTCTGTTTTTTTGTGAGTCTAAGAACAATTATTTGTCAGGTCACATGATCCAGGAGGTGCCCGAATTCCCTGTTGTCGTTTCCGACAAAATCCAGGAATACAACAAAACTAAACAGGCGGTTATCTTTTTGCGTCGCATCAAGGCCTGGAATGACATCCAAAAGGTAAGAGAAATTAATCGTTTAATAAATTAGCGAATTTTCGAGGCACCGGCAAAATGTCCCCAGTCCAATATTATTATTTATCGGGATGGTCCAATGAGGTGCCAAAGCAATATGGTAACTAGGCGTTTCAGATCAGCTGAAAATAGACTCGCTGGACTGTGACATGGTTTACCGCACACGCAAAAAAAAAAAAAAAAAAAAGAAAAAAAAAATTATATGTAATAATTGTAAACAATTTCCTTTTTGAGGTTTACAAATCGCAACGTTTCCGTGCCGGTAAAGGTAAGATGCGTAATCGTCGTCGTATTCAGCGTCGTGGACCCTTGATCGTTTACGGACAAGATCAGGTTGGTGTTTGCGTCAATTGAAATACCTTGAAATAGAATAAATTGAAAAAATAATGAGGAGCGGCCAAGAGTTATCTATTATCAGACATGATATTCCGTGCAGGGAATTCGCAAAGCCTTCCGAAATATTCCCGGAGTAGACCTGATGAACATCAACAAGCTCAACCTTCTGAAGCTCGCGCCTGGCGGTCACGTCGGCCGTTTCGTTATCTGGACGAAATCGGCGTTTGATCAACTCGACGCTCTTTACGGCACGTGGCGCAAGGAGTCCAAACTCAAGGCCGGATACAATCTACCTTTCCCCAAAATGGCCAATACCGATCTTGCCAGGCTTCTCAAGTCTGACGAAATTCGCAAGGTTCTACGCGCACCAAGGTACATACTTTCATCATTATTTAGGGTTTTTAAAGACAAATTTTAGGGAAGCTGCTTTTTTCTTCTTTCGTTTTTCTCTAAATTTCTTGATTTTAAATACAATGTGATAAGATGAAAAATCAAAATTTCTTTCGAAGGATTTAGAGGAAACGAAGAAAAGAAAAAAGTGAGATATGATGATACAAATTGGTCCGTGTTGTTGAAATACATTGATTACAAAACTAACCACTTCTGAAAGAAAGCAAAAAAATCAGAAGCTGATTTCGTCAATATTGAATGTGTAATAACGGATTTTTATGCGTCTCTTTGCGTAAATAGGAAGACTATCGTACGCAGCGTAAAGAAACTGAATCCGTTGAACAACACCCGGGCGATGCTCCGTCTGAATCCGTACGCGGCTGTCCTCAAGAGGTCGGCTGTTCTCACGGCTCAGAGACGTCAACGCGAGAAGGATCTCGCACTGGCTGAAAAGCGTGGCGTAAGTTACGCCTAACAGCGGAAATTTTCTTTTTTCAATTCGCTCTCCGTATTCACCATCAACTTTTTTTTTTAAATCTGTAAAAATGTCCTTTGGTGCATTATTTTAGGAGGTAATTTTATCGAGTAAACAATGACTGAATGTTACTCTGGGGTGATTGTTTTCAGGTGAGCCTCCCCAAGAGCGCACCGGCGGTCAGAGCCCAGAAGCTACTGGAGAGACGCAAGAAGCAAATCCTCGCGTCGAAGGCAGCCAAGCCTAAGAAGATCGGAGGACCGAAGAAGGCCGCGCCGGCATCCGCTAAAGCCGCGAAACCCGCGACAGCGAAGGTCGCCGCGAAAACCGCTCCGGCGAAGAAGTAGCAGCAACACTTCGAACTAACGACGAGCGTTGTCGACCTGTGAATTTTATGTATTTGAAAATAAAATGAGGAAAGACGACACTTGGACAGTGACTGTCATTTTTTTTTTTTTTTTTTTTTTTTTTTTTTTTTTTTTTTTTTTTTTTTTTTTTTTTTTTTTTTTTTTTTTTTTTTTTTTTTTTTTTTTAATCTTTCTATGGAATTCATTCTTCGATATCCGAATCATGTAAATTATGCAGTGAAAACAGAAAATGATGAAAAGACGATTGATTTGCAAGGCTTTTTGGTGTTTGTTCGAAAAATTCTTCCAAGTATTTGATTCATTATCAGTCAATTCAACCAGTCTTCTTTTTCTGCTTTAGATTTATAATAATTAGCGAAATTTTTATACTAATTGAATGGACTTTTTTTTTTTTTTTGTTAACGTACATACTTGAAAAAATGTTTAAAAAAAATTGGAAAGAACCTTAAAGTAGACTCTTGTGTGAAAAAGTGTGTATGAATTTTAGCTTCTATATTACGAGCACATTTTTATGAACGTTTCTGAACCATTTTTCTCAAAGTTTTGGATTGTTTTGAGTAATCTGACATGAAAATCTCGAAAAAAAAACAAAAAAAAAAGAATTGCGGAAACGTAGCTTTTTTTCTATGAAGCAAAAACAATATTTTGATGAGGTTTTATGTTTTCACAATTCTTTTTTTGTTTTTTTTTTTTTACTTTTATACAGGGTGTATCTTAACTATTGGATGATCCATGGAGAATATATAGGTTTCATCATGATAAGTGAAAAAGAAATTTGGGCGCAAATTCGAGAAATTAAAATTGGCGGAGATATCGGGACGAGTATTGCCGATAGTCTCTGCTATAGTCTGCGAGACTCGGCGGGACGTTTTTTATTTTTTTTTGCTTAAAACTGGGATAAATTCCCAAGAGTGTCGGCGAGACATTTTATTTTTTTTTAACTGGGGTAAATTCTCAAGAATCCCGCCGAGATTAAAATTGTCAAAGACATCAGATTCTGAAAAAATTCCTACGTTTTTTCTTCCACCAGACCAACATCCTCAATAAATTTGAGGACGTTTTGTCGACCTGAAAAATTGGGGTGCCCCATATATCTGTATACATATTTTATTAGTACATTATGCCACGAGGGAGGAAAGTGCTCGTGTGATTACAGCCCTCGCTCCGCTCGGTCTGCAAACCACACTCGGTGATAAACACGTTCCTCCCGAGTAGCATACGTTATTTTATTCCCGACCACGTTATAAAGTTTTTTATTGCATACCTGCGAGGCGGGTGGAAAGTGACCGATTATAACCCAGCGGGCAATAATCGGTCACTTTCCACCCGCCTCGCAGGTATGTAATGTGGACTTTACAGCGTGGTCGGGAATAAAAATATTTTTTCTTTTTTTCCTGAAACGGCCCTCGGACCCAGTTGGAGTCTTTTGCAATGATAACACTGCGAATCAAACGAAACTTTACAATTTACTTGAATAAATTTGAAATTCAATATAAATATTAAACTAGCTTATTCGAATAAAAATAAAAACTTGGCGTTCGTATTATTCGCGATGATACGTAAACTGAAGGATTTCGCAACAGTTCAATCGCAAATTTTGTAAAAATTCTGAAAATAGTTCCGTACAATTTTTACGTTTTACCTAAAGTATACTTTTGAAATAAAATAAAAACGCCGTGTCTTCCAGTTGTAGGCTTCCTAAAAAATTGGAATGAAGAAATAATTACGCGAACAATTGTAAAGTAACGATGGTTTGACAATAATGACTCTTGTACTTGTAATAAATATTTTATTTACCGAGGTAACGTTAAATAGCTCTAGGTGATTTGCTGCACTGGGGCGGTGGTAGACAGACAAATTGAAATAATTGAAAGCACGCATCCGTCTCTTCTTCCCGAATACTGTCAGAATATAACTTCTTTTTTCTCCAGTGCATGGACGCTGTAGTTTTTGCACGAATGTTTAATTGAATCACACGACGATAGACACTTTGAAGCTTTTTTTTTTTTTTTTTTTTTTTCTCATTGCTCCCAAGTAGAAGAGAAACGATTCATGATTGATGAAACGTGTGTCATTAACTCCACAGCATCCATCTTCTGGAAATTTCAATCTATTTTACGTGAAAATACTTAAAATTTGAATACTCGTGTACATGGCGACGAATAGCTACGATTTCCAGTGAGTCCCAAGCTTATTTTATTAAACTTGCACCGGAGCCCTCGACGACACGCTTCAATTATTTTAAAAAATTTTTTAGGTTTTTTTTTTTTTTTTTTCATTTTTCAAAAAACTTTTTTTCGATATTCAAAGCGTGCCGAATCATAGAAAAAAGCGACATCGTGAGAAGTAACATTGTCGTTTACATCAATGTTGTGTTACGAATGCGAAGCAAAATAGCTAAGCCTGGGCGACGATTCGAGTACAAAAATACGTTAATTTGTATATTCCATCAGCGGGGGATTAAATCGTTCATCTCACTGGATAGGAAACGTTGGGTATTTTGGTATTGAAAAATACTCGTGGAGTATCCGAACAATTGGGGCGATGCTAGTTGTAGTAATCTGTTGTTTGGTCGTCTCGCTCGTCACTCGAGTGTCATAACGATGTCTCACTTGCGCCGGAACTCTGTGATTGTAGCGGCAAACTACCTTTGTATCCCGATTGTTCCTCTTCGAGCAACGCTATCCTCTGTTTTAGCAATTTCACCTGAAAAATTTCGGTATTTCGTTAGACACATATATTAACAGGAGTTTGTTGAATTTCTATCATCTTCCAAAAGTATTTTTTTTCTTTAGGTTCTTTATTTTTGGGAAACTGTGTTTTCGGGAAATTGTGTTTTTGGGGAATTGTATTTTCAGGAAATTGTGTTTTCGGGAAATTGTATTTTTGGAAAATTGTATTTTTGGAAAATTGTGTTTTCGGGAAATTGTATTTTTGGAAAATTGTGTTTTCGGGAAATTGTATTTTTGGAAAATTGTGTTTTCGGGAAATTGTATTTTCGGCAAATTGTGTTTTTGGAAAATTGTATTTTCGGGAAATTGCGTTTTTGGAAAATCGTGTTTTTGGGAAATTGTATTTTCGGGAAATTGTGTTTTCGGGAAATTGTGTTTTTGGGAAATTGTGTTTTTAGGAATTTGTATTTTCAGGAAATTGTATTTTCGGGAAATTGTATTTTTGGAAAGTTGTGTTTTCGGGAAATTGTATTTTTGGAAAATTGTGTTTTCGGAAAATTGTATTTTCGGCAAATTGTGTTTTTGGAAAATTGTATTTTCGGCAAATTGTGTTTTTGGAAAATTGTATTTTCGGGAAATTGCGTTTTTGGAAAATCGTGTTTTTGGGAAATTGTATTTTCGGGAAATTGTGATTTTGGGAAATTGTATTTTCGGGAAATTGTGTTTATGGGAAATTGTGTTTTTGGGAAATTGTATTTTCGGCAAATTGTGTTTTCGGAAAATTGTATTTTCGGCAAATTGTCCTTTCAGAAAATTGTGTTTTCGGAAAATTGTGTGTTTCGTGAAACTGTCCTTTCGCAAAATAGTATTATCGGCAAATATTCCGTAGCCCAATTTCTCGAATTTCAGTTGATATTTCAGTTTCAAATATTGCCAGCACTGTGTTCGAAATTGTCCGGTAAAAGTGGTAAAATAACATAAATTACCGGTAATTTAACAAAACTCTTCACACGCCTGTAACGTCGTTCTTTCGGCCTTTTTCTCATTTTTCTCTCTCGCTTTAAATAATTCAAACAAATGAGATTACTGAGTTTAAAGGTGAACAAGCTTCTTAAAAAGGTGCCCGGAGCCAAGACCTTCGGTGTCTATCGATTTCTGCCGGCGTTCTTTGTCGCCGGAGCGGCTCTCGAATATTCCATGATACATTTGACGGTCGGAGAGGTTAATTTCTACACTACGTTCAAGAAGAAACGAGTCGAGGAACGCGTCAACGAGATATTGAGTCAGGAGGAATAATCGAAAATCTCAAGTTGACTCGTTGCATAAGTCAATAAGTTGCGTAACTTGTCAAACTCCTCAGACTTATACAGAAGCTATTTCAGCAATGCCTGCTGGTGTTACATGGAGCAAATATCTCAAATTCACGAGTCTGGCTCTAGTTTTCGCAGTAGCAGGTTCTCAATCCGTTCATTACTACTACAAGCCTCTTCAAGATGTTGACCAGTTGATTCAGCAGGAATTGCAAAGGAGAAGAGATGAAAAAAACACTCCAAACATGTGAAAACATACTTCAACTTGATCCTGCGATAATAGTAACAATTGTTTGTGTAAATAAATGAAAATAAAGTGTACATTTTCATTGGCGTGTATAATGTAAACAACAACAACAAAATAGTCGTAAATCGTTTACCTGTGACGCGTGTCGCTCCACCATTCCCAGCATCTGTTGCTCCAATTTTTTTAACCTCGATTGGTATTTCTTTTTCGATTTTTCTAGGGTTTGGACTAGGGCTCTGAAACAATTTGAAAGCACTGTTTTATAGGCACAGAATTAAGGAACAGCAGCTTTTTTGAGAGTTTACGAAAAAAAATTTTGATTATTTACTTATTCGATTTTTTTTGTTTTTTTTTTTATTTTTTTGGTTTATCAATTGAAGGAGCTGAAACAAAATGTCCTGAAATTTATTCAGGATGTTGGTCTGGTTGAAGAAAAAATGTCGGAATTTTTTCGGACTTTTTATTGCATATTTTGGATGTTAGAAATTGTGGAAAATAATCATTGCTCATTTTTTAACGCCAATTTCATGGCTCACACAAAAAAATCACAGCATGAAATTACCGCGATGTTTGATCGGTCGAAGACCTGTAACTCTGGAGCGAAATTGCCGCTCATCTCGCTAAATTTTTCGAGGATTCTAGGCATTTCAACGAACGAAATGGGAAAATTTTCAACTAAATCGGAAATGCCGTTTCGGAAGGAAAGAAAAGTGGCAACTTTATTTTGCTTGAAAAAAAGCATAAACGTCGGAGAATTTTACAAAAAATGCTGTTGAAAAGTACGCTGAAAATCCAAAATTTTATGTTCTTATGATTTTTTTTTTGACAACAATGATTATTTTTAGCAATTTTCAATGGCTGGAAAATGCATTAAAAAAAAATTTGAAAAAATTCATACGTTTTTTCTTCAACTAGACCAACATCCTGAAGAAATGTGAGGGCGTTTTGTTGACATGAAAAATTGGGGTGGCCGACTTGACGCGTCTTGCCCTAGCTACGTTTTTGAGAAAAAAAGAATCGAAATTTTAATGCCAACATACTCAAAATAGTCTAAAACGTCGAGAAATGCAAATTTTTATTTGCCAGCGTTCAGCAAAAAAAAAAACGAGATTTTAATGTCAACAAACTTAAAACAGTCTAAATAGTCAAAAAAATGCAATTTTTTCCGGTGTTCGACAAAAAAAAACGTGATTTTAATGTCAACAATCTTAAAACAGTCTAAAACATCGAGAAATGCGATTTTTTTCCGGCGTTCGACAAAAAAAAATGAGATTTTAAAGTCAACAAACTTAAAACAGTCTAAATAGTCAAAAAATGCAATTTTTTCCGGTGTTCGGCAAAAAAAAAAAAAAACGAGATTTTAATGTCAACAATCTTAAAACAGTCTAAAAAACATCGAGAAATGCGATTTTTTTCCTGCGTTCGACAAAAAAAAAATGAGATTTTAAAGTCAACAAACTTAAAACAGTCTAAAACCTCGAGAAATGCAATTTTCTGGCGGCACTCGGATGTGTCTGGAAAAAATATTTCTCTAAAAATATCTGAAAGTACCTCTGAATTTCTATCATTTCTCGCACTTTTCAGATAAAGTCATTATACACTGAAGCCTACTTTAATTTACAGATGTTTTTGAATTTTTTTTTCTTTCAATATTTATTTTTGTGCACTCAATTGTTTTATTTCAGGGCAATTAAAATTTGTCATTCTAGCGAATCTGCGTAGTATTTCCGATAGTTTAATAGAAAATGTAAATTGGCTGCCTCGTCTTTTTTCTTGCAATTTTTCTAATCAAGAATGAGTGGAATTTTACCGCTGCGATAGTATTGAAATTGAAAACACGTGGAAAGTATTCCATCGTTTAAAATCCCCCGAGATTTCCCTCTTACCCGTTAGCCATTTTTAAGTCATTTACAAGCTCCGCGGACTGTTGATGCCTGAGCTCTGAATTCCTTGTGACTTTCTCCAAAGTTGAGACTAGTTCCTGAAGTCGTTCCTTCAGTCGGGCTTCGCGGCTTAGTGCTTCTACCAATTCGGCTTCGACGCCTTCGCTCTCGTTGTCGCTCATGCCGCGATCCTGTCAAGACATTACATATTTTTTTTTTTTTTTAATTCATTAACAATGCAAAATTAATAAAAATGTAGATTCTATTAGATGTTGTAGCGATGAGAAACAGCGAGGAAGCTATTAATCATCTTCATAGGATAGTCTGACCAATGAATGAACAGTTAGCGAGACGACGTATTAATACTGGAAAAATGTCGTTGCCAGTCAATTAAACTTGCGCATTTAAGTATTTTCGGATAATTCAGATTCATAACGAGTAATTAAAGCTCTATTCTTTGAATAGAATTAATGACAATAAGAGAAAAATGCGTGTAATATGAAGACTGTCTTTAAACCCAATAAATGAACACTGTCGAATCGAATCCCGGAAAAAATACCCCCCCGGAAAAAAGGGGATAAAAAATAAAGAAAGAACCCTAAAAGAACCTAAAGAACCCTAAAAAACCCTCGGGGATTTTTTTTCCCCTTTTTAAATCTTAATCGCTTTATCGATCATTACCAAATTTCGTACGTAGCAGCGCTGAGTATTATTTATAGTTTGTAGAAAATTTCAGTTGATTTATTGATATTTAACTTGAGTTAGAGCAAAACATAAATTTATCAAAAATTTCAAAATCTTATTAACGTTACTCAGCATGGAAAATATGATAGTGTTCATTTATTGGCTGTTCTACCCTAGACGTAAGCTCTGTTTTCATGAAAATATCAAATTAGCTTGATTTCAATTCTGTTCTCGTTTAATTTACCCTGTTGGAAGTCATTGCCAGCATGGCTTCCGTGTCGTTTAGCTGTCCCTGCAGATGTTGAATCGCAGAATGCTGCGCTGCGATTTGCGTATCTCGTGCATTTAGCTTCAAGTCTATAGTCGCGCGTTCCTTCTCAAGCAAGAAAACTCGAGCTCTCAGTTCCGCTTTGTCCTCTCGCATCGCCATTAATTCCTGCAATGAAAAATCAATTTTTTGAGGAACTCTGAACAGTTGTTTCCAGTAATAATGCACAAAGAAAAATTATATATATGTATAAATATATTTTAGGAGGTAAAACGGTACCTGCATGAGAACAGCCGTTTCGAGATCCAATTTTCTCGCCTCGGCGAGCGTAATAGTGTTTTTCGAGTTGAGAGGCTCAACGTGAACGCTTTCGAGCTCGACTGCAGTGGATCTTACCATCGCTCGTTTCCCTTTCAATTTGCTTATGTGTCTTCGTAATCTTTGCTCGTCGTCGGCCGTCCAAGACACTTCTGAACTATCGTGACAATATAAAATCGTAAAAAAACGGCCCTTTCCCATGTTCATGAGCTATTCTTCTACTGATATTCTTCATTTTTCATCTTTTCAACATTTTTTTAGGTCCTTGCCGATGAGACAACAAAATTACAACTGAGAATAGATCAAAATTCGTACCTACAATTTTCATATGAGGCAAAACACGTCAAGTCGGCAACCCCAATTTTTCATTTCAACAAAACGTCCTCAAATTTATTCAGATTAAAAATAGATAAAAAAAATCTGAAAAAATTCCTACGTTTTTTCTTCAACTAGACCAACATCCTGAAGAAATGTGAGGGCGTTTTGGTGGCATGAAAAAGTTGGGGTAGCCGACTTGACGTATTTTGCAGAATATTCGAAAAGTAACTCTAAGATCGACGAAGAATTTCAATGAAACGAAGATAATAAATGTTGGAGGTAGCGAAGGAAATAACGTTTGTAAACCAAATGTTTATTATAATTAACGAGAGACTTAACGACTTACTCGTCAGATAAAATCATGCTATCTTCCCACGGTGCTCCAAAGCCCGCGCAATCATTTTCCAATCTGATCAAAACGTGTTGTGCAACGTTCTCCGCGGTTCGCCTGTTGTCGATGGTGATATTACTTTTGTCGGTGAAAAGTGCGATTTCCGTCTCGAGAAGGGCTACCAAAACGTCGAAAGCTTCGATGGCACGATCGCTGAATGAAAGGGCGAGCCGTAGGGCCGTCGAGTTCGACTCGTATTTCCCGACCAGTAAGCTCAATCTAATCAGAACAAAAAGGAGAGAATTATTCTTCGAATAATAGGCTAGGATTTTTAAAAAAATCGAAGGGTAACATAAGGATAATCACGTAAAAAAAAAAAAAAAAAAAAAGAGTATTTGCTGAATAAAACTGACCGGTCGCATTGAGCTTTGCTCTCTTGAAGCGTAAGCGCGAGTACAGCGTTATTAGCTCGTGCGTGCTCCAATCTGCTGTTGAGCCTCTCCGTTTCTACCTCGAATTGCTTTTCCGAGCCGTTTAACTCTTGGAGATTCGATTGTTCCAACAAATCGGATACAAGATGCTCGGCGACCATTGTAGAGCACACCTCAACACCAATTAAGGATCGACTCATTAGTATACAAATTTATTCACTGTTAAAAAGTACCTTAATTTCATTGATAATTCGATTCGAAAATTCCGCAAAAACGACATTTTTTTTTTCTTCGAAATTTCAATACCCTGAAGCCAATAGAGGAAACCAAATTTTAAAGTTTTTTTCGCGAAACAGAACAGCAAAAAAGGTGCCAATTGTATTGTCATAGTGCTTCCTCTATCAGCTCCGTTTACGTGGAAATACCTTTATCACATTTGGCTTCCTCGAGAAGCTTTGTTTTGTGATTAGTTACTTTTTAAATGTTCATTTTTGCGTAAACGTGTCATCACACATTTTTTTTTTAAATTGAAACGTTTAGGAAAATTCTAAACACGTTTACATCAAAAACGCGGAAAAAAAAATTTCACAAAAACGATTCTTGAGGAATCAAAATTCCCTAAATCTGCTTACTCCGAGATTCGTTATATCCGGTCCGGTGATGTGTCGCTCGTCGGTTCTCCTCAATCTCACCCTCTCGGCCATCTTCATTATCGGCGCCTCCTCCCTCGAGACAATTTTGCACGGTGGTGTTTGCAGAGGAGGCAAAAGTGGTGAACACGGCGCGGTGAGAGGTTCCGGCGAGCTGACGTTGCCCTTCGTCATCTGAATCGAGCCAGAAATATAAGAAAAAAAAATTCGAGAAGCTGAGTTTAAGAAGTTTTTTTTTTATGGACAATTGAGAGGCTAGAGAAGAAGAAAGGTGAGGTGCAATGAAAAATGCCTTGTTATCCTCCTGGATTCTCCCTCCTTACCCTGTGATCGCGCCGAGGTGAATCACTGCTCGTATGCTGGCCGTGATTGCTGTTTTGTCCGTGATTCCTCAACTGTGCGAGCTGTGAATGAAGAATGGCAATTTCCGTTCGTAGAGCGGTGACCTCTTCTTGAAGAGTAGCTACAGCAACACTCTGGCATGAAGCTGCTTGCTGTGTCGGCTCTGGGGTTGGCAGAGCGCCGGGACTCTCCAATTCTTCCCTCTCGTTCTGCGATAATCACACCACATTAACATGGAATTCGACTTTTCGACAAATATCTCTTTTTTTTTATAAAAATATCTCGCCGCCGCCGCTGTGTAGGATATATAGGGCATTTTATGTCAAATGGACCTCTCAAGCCTGGATTTTTATAATATAGGAATATGAACAACGAGGGGTTGGCGAAGCTCGCAGGGTTGTGAGACCCCCTAGTATATATATATATATTATTTAAATTATTTAATAACACCTTCGTTTTTCAAAGAAAATATTTTTTTCATTCTTATTCATTACATTATTTTTTGTTTATATTCATCTTGAGAGAAATGAGGATTTTATATCGTCGTAATTTTATTCATATTGTATCTTTTGCAATTGGATCCGATAGGAATTGGAATGAGGGATCAGTTTACCAAATAGCTTCAAATGACAAAATTTTCTTTAGATTGATAAAAATCTATGTAGAGAAATTCAATTTTTTACCTCGTTCGGTCGATTTTCCATCTCTTCGCAGCAGCTCGAGTCCGCGTCACCAAGAGTCCTGTCGCCGTCGACGTCACCGTCACCGTCGCCCTGCAAATCTCCGCCAGCGTCACTCTCCTCCACGGGATTCGTCATGGAACCTTCGGCGTCTCGGCTCGTTTCGACCTCTGCAATAATTATCGATTTAAATAGACGATTAGAGCGTCACAACGCCTTTGTTTTATTTATTGTTTCATAAAAAATCCTCCATAAATTTGGCTGATAAAGAGCGTGCAAACTCTAACTTTCGTAAAACGTCAGCTATCGAGTCAAATAATTCTTCATAATTGCAAATAGATTTTTCAAAAACTTAAAAGATGTTCGGATTTTTTTTCGGGATTTTGATTTTTTTACTAAAAAAAAAAAAGCAAAAAATGTGCGGTTTTACGACGACGTCTATAGAATTGATTTTACACGATTTGAATTTTTTTTTTTTTACGCACTAGAAGCGTTGACTCACCAGACTCATCCTCCTCGGCAATTACAGTCGCTCGGTGTCTTTCCAGTTGTCTGCCGAGTTCAGCGATTACAGAATGAAGCTCGGTGAGTCTTTCCTCGTGTCTCAAAGTTTGCTGTTCAGCTCGTTGTTCGGCTCGAGATGCCTGACTTTCCGCTCTTAATAGAGCTGCCTCGGCCGCTTCTCTCGCTCTCGTTGCTACAAGAAGCCTCGAGTTCAGCTCGGCCACCTCGGAACGTAACGATGCTAGGGCTGCAGCGTGTAACTGAATAACAAACAATACATTTTTGATTAATGCTTCGATTAAGAGATACAAAAGTATTTCAATGGCAGCTATAACAACATGTTAAGAGGAAAATTCCTAACTAGAGTAAACAGTAAGAATGAAAAAGAATAAAAATGATGGAAAAAAGGCGAGATTTTTCTGGCCAATTCGGTAAATTTTTCAATTTTATTGCACCCGCTGAGGGAAAGAATCTGATTTTTTAAAGATTTTCTTTTGTCTAAAAAAAAGAATCGTTATTAGATTAATTCCAAAAAATTTGGTAGAAATAAAAAAATGTTTAAACCTCCACAGAAAAAAGACAGAGAATTTTTCTGTTTGATTTTAGAAAGAGTCTGATTTTTTAAAGAATTTTTTTTAATCTAAAAAAAATAATCATTAGTAGATTAATTCCAAAAAATTTGGTAGAAATAAAAAAATGTTTAAACCTCCACAGAAAAAAGACAGAGAATTTTTCTGTTTAATTTTAGAAAAAGTCTGATTTTTTAAAGATTTTTTTTTTTAGCTAAAAAAAATAATCATTATTAGATAAATTCCAAAAAATTTGGTATAAATAAAAAAATGTTTAAACCTCCACAGAAAAAAGACAGAGAATTTTTCTGTTTAATTTTAGAAAAAGTCTGATTTTTTAAAGAATTTTTTTTAATCTAAAAAAAATAATCATTATTAGATAAATTCCAAAAAATTTGGTATAAATAAAAAAATATTTAAACCTCCACAAAAAAAAAGACAGAGGATTTTTCTGTTCGATTTTAGAATTTGATTTTTTAAAGATTTTTTTTTTTAGCTAAAAAAAATCATCATTATTAGATAAATTCCAAAAAATTTAATATAAATAAAAAAATGTTTAAACCCCCACAAAAAAAAAAGACAGAGAATATTTCCGTTTCATTTTAATAAATTTGGAAACTGCTTTATTTATTAATTCCAAAGCTTTCCGTGTTGGTCAAGAATAATTCATACGTAGAAAAGAGAAGAATATGCTAAGAAAAAAAAATGTTAAACGCGCCTCGTATAAAGAATCGAATATAGCAAGCAAAATGAACTATATAGGCTACGATGCAACAGGTAAATGCTGTCGTAACAAACGCGATGTCCTTCGTTTGCGCAACCAGGCGTATCGGGCACTCGTATCTCCGCGGTCTTATGTGAAATTGTGAATTAAGTGGAAGAAGAACAATGAAGTGGATATATAATTGAGTAAGAAACCGGTGATGCGATATGCAAACTTTATTCCGCGAAGCGACATTGAGCAGAACACAACCGCGCGTACGTTGGGAAACAAGTCGCCGTCGTACAACGATTCTTTCCGGACTCACGTTTTTCGGGTAAATATTACGATTCTACAAATCTGTTAAATATCGTTTAATTTATAAGCTCCAATTCTCGAGTAAAAAAAAAACAAATAATTATAAATTTATAAATGTGTCCTCTTCACCGATAAAAAAAAAATTCTGATATCTTGATTAATTCGAGTGTTAAAAATATATAAAAAAATTAAATAACATAATAAAAAAATATATTAAAAAATCGTAGTTTATGAGAAGAAAATTTATACGTACTAAACGAAATTTCATTTTCAAGGTATTAAAACGTTTAAAAAAAAAAATTATAGCGATGAAAAAAAATTCAATTACAACGTGTAAGCCCGCTCATATTTTTTTAACCACTTTTTTCGACATTTCGGATCATTCTGTGTGTCGTAACATGAAAATGTCAAAAAACAAAATTTTCATAAAAAACAAAGCATCCTCAATGAAGCAAAAGAAGAAATTTATAAGATGATGAAAAGTCGCATATTCTTTTTTCTTAATTTTTAGTGATCGAGCATACGAAAATGCGTTTTCTACTAATTGTCGGAATTTTAATGTTGGGCTTTGCAATCCTGACAAAATCCGAGGACGAATACATTCATCTTCCTGGAAAAACATGCGAGGACGCACCGCCATGTCCGGACCAACGAGCCTGCGTCATGGCAAAGCCCCGGTGCAACGTAGGCACTTGTCCCGATTTGGTACCGACTTGTGGTCCAAAGTAGAACATGACGATCAATTCTACGCTCCATGTCTTTCCACAAATAATCGACAAATGTAAACGCACTTTTGTTTAATTGCTTATTAATGTTAAAGCGTGTCAATATATGATTCGAGCTTAAATTCCTTAATTTTCTTCTCCTTTTCTGTTTCTGTTCCTAGTCTGTTTTGTCAATTTAAAGAAAACCGGCTTCTCCGGTTAAAATAATCCACAATCATCCATAACAAATATTCTGATTTTGCATGAAATCAAATCGAACATTCCCGAAAAGAAAAAAAGGATGCAAAGTAGAATCTTGCACATTGCTTACTCATTATTTTTCGCTTTTTACAAAGCTACCTCTATGAGGAAGTGTTTTATTCAATTTTCGGCTTCCTTCATACAGGAAGCTTTGTAAAAAGCGAAAAATAATGAGTAAGCAATGTGCAAGGTTCTACTTTGCATCGTTGTTTAAATTAGATAAACAAACGTGTTGTCAATTCGCTTTTTACATTTCGTTATTCCGTTATTTCGTTATTATTAGAGCGTTTCCAAAAGTAAATGTGATAACGTATATTTTTCAAAATAATTCAACATTCCATAAAATCACGAATTTCATACCGTTTGTCACTAAATTATACATATATAATGGCTGAATATTGTTTCATTAATATACAAAATTTGAGCTCGCTATCTCAAGTTTTGCAAAAGTTACAATAGAGCCAATAATGTGAATTATTGAAAAAATTAAAAATTCCATAAAATTTGAACCACTTTACCGATTCGAGCCAAATTTAATACCAAACAACATTGAATGCACCTGCTCTTATAACCAATTATTTAGCAAAATATACTAAAATTTACGAAAATTAGAGCGACCACCTCCTTTTTTCAAAAAATTCAAAACGGCATAAACTCGAAATTTTCGCACTAATTTTGTAGAAAATTGATACAGTTGAAGAGGCTCTGCTGCTACATTTGTGTGCCAAATTTGAGCGCGATATACGAAATCGTTCTTGAGTTATCGGCGTTCGAATTTTCGGAGTTGTACACACACACACACACGCACGGATTTTTTTTCTAGATCACTTTTCTGGACGTTTTGGACAATTTAAAGTGTCCCGACATAAGAATCTCGAAAAAAAAATTTGTCAAAAAAACAAAGCTTCCTCTATGAGGAAGCAAAATTAAATGAAAATAACTACCATTCGAACAGATTGATTCCCATATGGGAATCAATTTTTAAGAAAGAAAAAAGAAAACAAATTTCCATCTTGGTGAGTCGTAAGAAACAACATAAAAAACAATGTATTCGCGCTAGGAAAAAAAAACTTTTTTTTTATTATTACTTTTGTAAACAATTGCAACGAAAACCATTGCAATAAAAACGACTTCTGAAGATGACTCAGACCAGAGTCGAAACGTTAAAAACAAATTGTTCATTCATTAAGGCCGCCCTAAACCGCAACAACCCACACAATCTACAACCTGCTAGCATTCAGTAGTGCAGCATTTAGTATTCGCTGAACACAAAGCTTGAAATCCGCGGATCTAAGTCAAAATATCCGTAAAATTTTGTATTATTCGATGCGGCAAGTTTCATGTATCAGAACTGCGAGATATTTCGTTGTCGCGTATCGTGTATCCGAATAAGTACGAGCACTAGGTTGTACAGATATTGTTTTCGTAGTTGGTTTCATATTCGATTAAAAATCGAGCATTTCAAGCACAGATCCCATTGGCAATCAAATGGGAATGACAAAACCTCGTTGAGCGACCTCCAAAGAAATATTCTAAACGTCGAAATAAAAAAAGGTCGAAATACTAGAACTGAAAGTGGTGAAAAGCATTAAAAATCTAACAAATTCATTTCGTCGCGACTCAATTTTTAAACATGATATACCTTATTAGCGAGATCCAACATATTGCCGGTTCCGCCTGCGGCGGCTTCGACAAGTTTTTGAAGCGTGTGCGGCTCCGGCGAGAGATCACGAGCGCCACTGTCGAATTCCCAGCTCTCATGTCGTCCAGAAACCGTGCCTAAAGCCAAAAGATAAATGTATTTCAAGTGTTTTCAAGAAAATTCAAGATGTTGTGTCTGTCGCGCGGAGCGAATCTCCAACGTGTATTCGACATATCGCTTTTTTTTATTTGTAGCACAAACCCAGACTGTTGTCGCTACTAGTAGGAAGGTATTCCGGCGTGTGAGCGTGACGAGGACTGGTCCTGTGCTTGCCGGATCTCAGGGCCTCGATTTCAGGTCGTAGCGCCAAACGACGTCTAAGGAACTCCTGGTAGGAAATTCGACCGTGCTCATCCGCCCCGAGTTCTCGCATTAGCTCTTCCACCGAGTTCTCAAGGTTGAGCTCTCTGCACACCGTCGACAAGTCGTGGCTACAAAAAAAAAAAAAAAAAAAAAAAAACAAAAAGAAAAATTATGTACTAAGGTTGTTGGTGCTATTACACCTAAATGAGAAAAGACTGAAACGCCAGCGTCGCCTTCCAATGTAAAAATAAACCTTAGGAATGTTCGTTTAAAGGTTTCTAAGCACAGACGCTATTTGGAAACGAAAACATATTTGTGCTCATTTTCATCGGCTGGATTACCCAATTTACCTATCGATAAAACCATCGCCATCGCCGTCGCATGCCTGAAAGAGCTTTCTCACGCGTTCCTCATCGCACATAGAACCAGCTTCGCTCTCGGCGTCCACAGTCTGAGACATCTCTCGCTTATAGTCAATCGTTGGTCATGTCAGGATTATCGATGCAGTTTCTGCAACCTCGATTAACTTTATATCGCATTTCCATCTGTTTATGGGTCGTTTGTTAGCTCGATGAACTGTAACAACAGGATAGACATAAATCGACAAAAATTACAAACTTTTTCGACTTTTTGCTTCCTCATAGAGAAAGCTTTGTTTTTTTTTTCGAGATTTTCTACAGTTTTCGACAGTAAAATTTAGAACTTAAGTAAAATTTAGAACTGAAGTAAAATTTAGAACTTAAGTAAAATTTAGAACTGAAGTAAAATTTAGAACTGAAGTAAAATTTAGAACTTAAGTAAAATTTAGAACTTAAGTAAAATTTAGAACTGAAGTAAAATTTGGAACTGAAGTAACATTTAGAACTGAAGTCAAATTTAGAACTGAAGTAAAATTTAGAACTGAAGTAAAATTTAGAACTGAAGTAAAATTTAAAACTGAAGTAAAATTTAGAACTGAAGTAAAATTTAGGACTTAAGTAAAATTTGGAACTGAAGTAAAATTTACAACTGAAGTAAAATTTAGAACTTAAGTAAAATTTAGAACTTAAGTAAAATTTAGAACTTAAGTAAAATTTAGAACTGAAGTAAAATTTAGAACTGAAGTAAAATTTAGAACTGAAGTCAAATTTAGAACTGAAGTCAAATTTAGAACTGAAGTAAAATTTAGAACTGAAGTAAAATTTAGAACTGAAGTAAAATTTAGAACTGAAGTAAAATTTAGAACTGAAGTAAAATTTGGAACTGAAGTAAAATTTAGAACTGAAGTAAAATTTAGAACTGAAGTAAAATTTAGAACTGAAGTAAAATTTAGAACTGAAGTAAAATTTGGAACTGAAGTAAAATTTAGAACTTAAGTGAAATTTAGAACTGAAGTAAAATTTAGAACTGCAGTAAAATTTAGAACTTAAGTAAAATTTAGAACTGAAGTAAAATTTAGAACTTAAGTAAAATTTAGAACTGAAGTAAAATTCAGTCTATTTTGTTAAATAGTAGGTTACAAGAACAGGTGCACTCAATGTTCTTTGGTATTGAATTTTGCTCGAATCGCTAAAGTCGTTCAGATTTAATGGAATTTTGAATTTTTAAAAAAATTGACATTATCGCTCTATCGCAGCTTTTGCAAAACTTGAGATAGGGAGCTCAAATTTTGTATATAAATGAAACAACATTCAGCCATTAAATATGTATAATTTAGTGACAAACCGTACAAAATTTCTGATTTTATGGAATGTTAAATTATTTTTAAAAATATACGTCATCACATTTACTTTCGGAAACGCTCGAATAATAACAAAACAACAGAATAACGAAATAGAAAAAGCAAATTCACAACACGTTTGTTTATCTAATTTAAACAACCGATGCAAAGTAGAACCTCGCACATTTTTCGCTATTTACAAAGCTACCTCAATGAGAAAGCCAAAAACGAATAACATACTTCCTCCTTTCTAAAAATCGAAAAATAATGAGTAAGCAATGTGCAACGTTCCACTCTGCATCCATTTTTTCCAAATACGATTTCTCGACGCTTCGGAACATTCCAAAAGCGTTTACACGAGAATCCCAAAAAAAAAAAAAAACAAAAAAAACAAAAAAAACAAAAAACAAAAAAAACAAAAAACAAAAAATGTTCCCAAAAACAAAGTTTCTCGAGTTATCAAAATAAAAATGCACTCGCTTTCGTTATCAAAAGCTCGCGTGTTTTGTTTGCAAAAAAGCGATATATTTGTAGGTTATGTTACGACTTCAGTTGCAACTTTCGAGCAACCAAATTAACGCACATTCCTCATATCAAATGCTGCGTGTCTTTTCAGCGCCAAACATTTCGCACAACCCCTTAAAATCGTACTTCGACGAATATTCCGACGTAACGAGTTGCGAGTGACACAAAAAAAACTGACATGTCGATACGTCAACACTCGAGAACTGTCAAAAATGCGTGAAACTTCAACTCGATTCGTACTGTGATTCTTATTTTCACTTCTTCCCTCGATATCTCTCCGATAAACTCGTTGAAAAATCCTCGAAACAACGAGAATACATACTTTTTCAGTCGCGTTTCTAGTCGACGAGAGACGCGAAGAAATATTAACGGCGCCCGCACCGGGAATCTCGAAGGGAGTCACTAACCCTAACCTCAAATTTAAACGCACTGGAAAATAACGCCGATGTGAGATTCTACGAAGGAGGGGGCGGAGGGGAGGGGAGGGGAGGAACCGAGATTACTTCGTTGTCGTCGGTACGAGTAATAATAATAATAATAATAACTGTCATATATATCGATTTCTCGCTTTTTTTTTTGGGCGAAACGACCGAAAAACCAACGTCGTTGCTGTTTACTAAAGAGACGACGCGTAAATATGCGAAGTGTCGGAACGCAACGGTTTTTCAATGCAGTGAAAATATTTTCAGGGCTCGCACCATCTTGAATTTCTTTTTTTTTTTTCTTTTTTCTAGGAAGAAAGCAAGGGTGGTGTGTCGCTATGTCAACTAAATCCGCCCCATGAACAACCCCCCCCCCCCCTGCCTATCCCCCCTCTCACGCCCCTCCGTGTACACAGGCAGACGTCCCACTAACACAAATCGTAAATACGAGGGATTGGTATAGTGAACTGGCCCAATTGGTGACCACCCGAGTCAGAGGATTATGGAGAGGAATGAAATTTGAAATACGTTTAAGTTTGAATGAGTAGGAAATACGAAGGGTGTAGAAATTTTCGTGGAATCGGAGAGCTTTTTTTAAGTTGAAAAGGAGCATTGTTTTTTTTTTTTTGTATCGTTTTAAGGGATACAATGTTTTGCTAAACTTGAGAGCGAATGAAAAATGAACGTAGAGTTTTCTCGAATGCACCTTATTCTGAACTATTTGAAGACCCGATTAATGACCTATGGAGATTTACTGCATAATTCTGGAGATTGGAATTCGGTTTTTACAAATTTCATGCTTTTTTGTAAGTTCTTTTTTGGAGAGTCTGGTCATTATTATTGTTATTATTCGAAGACGTATGGATTTCTATGAATTAACTGTACGTGGAAATGAAAAGAAGTCGTTTGAGCTTCTATAGGTTGGAAAAATGTTATGGAGCATTAAAAGTTTTGAGAAAATAGATATAGTTTCGTGAAATACTTACCATTTTTTTTTGTTTTCGGGGGAAGGAAAATATTGACTTTTGTAGGTAAAAGATTCGATTATCTTCGATTATTTTAAGCTGAAAATACAAAAAAAAAATGGAAATACATTAGTTGAGGCGATTTTTACAAAAAAAAAATTTAGAGCTTAGCTTTGAAAAATGTTATGGAGCATTAAAAGTTTTGAGAAAATAGATATAGTTTCGTGAAATACTTACGATTTTTTGTTGCTTTCGGGGGTAGGAAAATATTGACTTTTGTAGGTAAAACATTTGATTATCTTCGATTATTTTTAGCTAAAAATACAGCAAAAATTGCAAAAACATTGAAGCAATTATTTAAATAAATTTTAGAGCTTCAAAATTTTTAACAAATTATATAAACTTATATCAACCAAAAAAAAAATTGCAAAAACATTATTTAAGGTAGCTTTTAAAAAAAATGTTAGAGGTTCAAAATTTTAAACAAATTATACAGTTCCATCGTAAAATAGGGGGGGGGGGAAATTTTAGATCACCCAAATTTTGCAAAAAATACTTTTTCACAATGTACTAACATTTTCCGTTGAATCCTGCGAAAAAAAAATCAATTTATTTTTAACCACCCTAATGTACACATATAGATGTATACCAATTAATAAAGGATATTTTACCCTCTTATATCCATTTTCTTCTCATTTTACAAGAAAGCGGAGAATGCAGATTTTTTTTTTATCAAAATTAACAAAATTGTGTCGATTTGAAAAAAGTATCGAATTTAGCATATTTTTTCGTAAAAAAAATATGAAATTATAAAAAAAAATTTCATAGCAAAAAAAAAGGCTTTCATACTGATTAATAATCTTTTTACAAATTTTGTTTCGGATAATATAACATTTTCAAGCGTTAAAAAAAAGAAAGAAAAAAAAAATAAAACTAAACGTTTAAAAATATATTTTTTGTTCTTCATGAATGCTTTGATTTAACATAAAAAAAAAAACAGACTGATAACTGTATTTTAATCAACGAAAAAAAATTCGTGAAAATGAACTATTTTTCTTAAACTTTCTGCCTTTTTTTTCATTTTAATTTTTTAATAATATTTTTTTTTAATTGTTTAATTTCAATTTTTGAAATTTAAATTAATGTCATCCGAGTGATTGTGTATATAATTATTTTTGAATCTGTTTGAAATTGTATTGCAATGCATAATTAGAAGAAAAAAAAGACAATAAATGATAATAAATATTTTAAACATTTGATCTCTTCTGTTAAATATGTACATAGTATAATGAGCCTGTTGCGAAAAATTAAACATACGTGTTTGGGTGAATAGTTATTGTTTAAAATCACAAATATTACAATATTTTAAAATATATATATATATATATATATATTTATTTGTTATCTTTTAGACGGTTTTGTGCTCCAAAAATCGAATTTCGCAGAGACATGTTAAAAGTTTAATTTCAAACAATATATATATAGATAATACATAAATATCGACCAAATATAATTATTCGAAAAAGATTGGTTTTGTCATTTCTCAAATCAAGAAAAAGTGATTTCGATTTTTTTTTTTTTCACTTTTTAATTCTGTCCTACTCAGCACTGTGCCAACATAAAAAGGTCAATTTTTTCGAAGCTTCCCAAATTTTTTTTTCCCATTTTTTTGTCCAAACATAAGAATAAAAAGTATGTTGAATTATCAATCTTAGACGATCGTTTCCCATTTGATATTTATATATGTTAAATAGTACAGAATAAAATTAAAAGGGGCAGGTAACAAAGTAAAAGTGGCAAAAGGACAATAAATAGAATACATTTTATGGGATATTAGAGGGAGAATAATTATACTAAATGCCTCCACAAAATGGCGAAATAATAATAAACTTAGAATTGGAAAAATCTTGAGTATAAATCGAGCCAAACGAGAAGAAGATACGAGAAAAAAAAAAAAAAAGTTTGTCAAATTACTGCATTAAATACCAATATATCCCGCAAGTGAAATAAGTCATCGTTTTTCTTTTTAATCGAACGATCTTAACTGTACGTACGCGCACTCGTGTTTATCACAATTATTAACTAACGCCACACAAGGTCCACACTAGAAATCCTGCTTTTCAAAAAAATGTTCTCTCTTTTTTTTTTGGATCAATGAAAAGAAAAATATATGTGAGGCAAAACGCGTCAAGTCGACCACCCCCAATTTTTCATGTTAACAAAACGTCCTCTAATTTATTCAGGATGTTGGTCTGTTTGAAGAAAAAAAAGTAGAAATTTTTTCAGATTTTTTACTGCATATTCCAGGTATTAAAAATTTCTGAAATTAATCATTGTTTATTTTTTAACGGCGATTCTACGGGTCACACAAAAAAATCATAACGACATGAAATTTTGGACTTTCAACGTACTTTCCAACAAGATTTTTTGTAAATTTCTCCGATTTTATTTTATGCCATTCTTCAATTAAATAAAATTGCCACCTTTTTTCCCTTCGAAACGGCTTTTCCGATTTAGCTGAAATTTTCACGTTTTGTTCTTATTGTATTCTCTTATTGTATTGGCGTTAAAAAATAAACAATGATTATTTTCAACGATTTTCAATGGCTGGAATATGCAATAAAAAAATCTAAAAAAAATTCCTACGTTTTTTCTTCAACTAGACCAACATCCAGAAGAAATGTGAGGACCCGAAATGTTTTGCTCCATGTATGATCTGTTTATCGACGTTAAGGAGGCGATGAAACGCCGTTTATCCTAAATTTTCTGGTGCACATGATTTATTAGTTTATTATTGCTGCATCTCGACTAATTTTAATGTAGTATTTGTCGCGGCGATTTTTTTTTATACAAAGTTTCAATGAAACGTAAACGAAGAGTGAATCCAAAAGTCGGACGGCAGTAACAAAAATATCCATTGCTAATGATATATCGTGAACAACTTTTCATTTTTCTATGAAAATTTATTGAAGGACAATAAATTGTACTTTCCAAAGTTTTAAGTTAAAAAGTTGAAAATGGTTTTACTCATTATTTTAATTACATTCGCATTGGCGATCGATTTTTTTGCTACTGGGGCAAACTTTACTTTTCTTTTCTTTTTTTTTTTTTTTTTTTTAATGTTCATTATAAATTTGGCTACGTACCGAGGGGCTACTCTCCATATGGATGCGCACCAATGATTTCAGTGAGTTTCGTGATTTCGTGAGACTTCAAGAAAATAAAATTATGGATTTGGAGCAGCTATGATTTCACATAATTTCAATGATTTCACCATGATTCCATGTCTTACACCAGATTTCAAATCTTAGATGTATCTGGAGAGAAATTCTGTACAACAAAAAATGTGAGAATTTATAGAAATCTTGAGAAATCCTACAAATTTTAAGAAATTTTGAGAAATTTTGAGAAATTTTGGGAATCTTGATGAATCATACAAATCTTTAGAAATCCTAAAAAAATCCTGGGAAATCTTAGACATCCTAAAAAAATCCTGGGAAATCTTAAGAATTTTTGAGAAATTCTGGGAAATCTTAGAAATTTTTAAAAATCCTAGAAATCTTAAGAATTTTTGAGAAATTCTGGGAAATCTTAGAAATCTTAAAAAATCCTAGAAATCTTAAGAATTTTTGAGAAATTCTGGGAAATCTTAGAAATTTTTAAAAATCCTAGAAATCTTAAGAATTTTTGAGAAATTCTGGGAATCTTGAGGAATGCCATAAATCTTTAGAAATCATAGAAAATCTTGGGAAATCTTAAGAAATCCTAGAAATCTTAAGAATTTTTGAGAAATTCTGGGAATCTTGAGGAATCCTATAAATCTTTAGAAACCATATAAAATCCTTAGGAATCTTTAAAAAATCCTAAAAATCTTAAGAATTTTTTAGAAATTCTGTGAATCTTGAGGAATCTTATAAATCTTCAGAAATCTTCGAAAATCCTGGGAAATTTTAAGAATTTTTGAGAAATTCTAGGTATCTTGAAGAATCCTATAAATCTTTAGAAATCTTTAAAAATCCTGGGTATTCTTAGGAATCTTAAAAAATCCTAGAAATCTTAAGAGTTTTTTAACAATTCTGGGAATCTTGAGGAATCCTATAAATCTTTAAAAACATCCTGGGGTATCTTAGAAATTTAAGAATTTTTGAGAAATTCTGGGAATCTTGAGGAATCTTATAAATCTTCAGAAATCTTAGAAAATCCTGGGAAATTTGAAGAATTTTTGAGAAAATCTGGTGTAATAATCAACCTTCTATTCTATTTACTCTTTGGTTAATTAATGTCTTTCGACTAAATCATGAGAATAATGTAATCAGAGGGATGACAAGGGTAGTTGTTCCAAAGTCGTCGAGTCAATCACCACAATAATTGAGGATACAAAAATTGGTAAAAGAAAATTGAAATAAATATATATATATTTGTTGTTATTATAACACATCGTACTAGTGTCATTTAACACCATTAACTAAAAACGAGACCGCCAGAAATTCACTGGTGGACATTCCTCACGTATAACTTTTAAAAAACATTCGTAAGTTTTTTGCATAAATTGATCAATCACAATAAGCCACGATGGCCATCATACTTAACACCACATTATAAATGATAAGAATCGGTCCTTAATAATCATATCTTTATCAAGCTTGATGAAACGCAGATGTTAACCAATATTAATAACATAACACTAAATCAATCATGAAACACAACTACAATCACACAATTCATCAAATAGCGGCACTCAAAATACGAATTAGGTTTCATTCAGTGAAATCGAATCATAATTTAAATTATTTACAGTTAGTTCAATAGCCTCATTAGGCTTTCCGAATGGTCGACTACCAAGCTCATTTGTTCAATTAAATATGCAAAAGATGTCTAATCACATAAGTGACACAATATTATTATTCCTTTTACTAAATGAACCATTAGCGGAACCACTAAATTCCACTGACATCATACCGTTAATTTGACATAGATAATGACATAATAATTAATAAATTCTCGGAGTCGATCGAATAAATGAAATTAATGAATCTAATTTTTAAATTATAATAGAGTCATACAATTAGGGAAACAGTTATTTGAAATCGATAAAACAGTCGAGAAACTTATCTTCGAGGGCCCGTGTTGAACGCGTATAGACGCTCCTGCATCGACGGCGAGAGGCGTGCGGTGAGCGGGCGGGCGCAGGGCCGGAACGAGTGCCCACGCCTGTAGTATCGATGATTTTCCTCGTTATAAAAGAAAATCCGTTCTTTGGATTTTTTAATGTTTATCAATTCTTTAGTTGTCCTTTGGCCGTCTGAACCATTCACAGAGGTGCATTAACTTGTGCGAAACTCGTGGTCTGTGTGTGCGAGTAGGACTGTCGCGCCCGTATAGCACGTTTCCCGGCAGATTCAAATTATACAGAGTAATATGAGCAGCTCCCTCAAATTATTATTTCACAGGGATTAATTAATTCATAGGAAGGGTTTCCAACCCACGCCCAGCCACCGAAGTCGTCCTTTTTAGATCCAGGAGACAGAAATGCACCATTTAAACTGCACTTCGCTCAGAAACACGCACTTTATGATTTTATGGTCCTTTGAAAAACTTTTGCCGAACGGCAAACGTGCGATTCTTGCAGCGGTGCAACGGTGACTGGGAAGAGGATATGGCGGATTTTTTGGAGCTACCCGGTATCTAAAGGCCCATTCGCAGCGCGCGACACGTATAATCATAAATCACGCGTAACAAGGTAAGAGAGACCAGCGCGCGCGGTCTCGCGGAACGGTAAGCGCCACTGGACTCTCGAATCGGACATGTCACGCGATATATCGGGATCTAAGATATCGGCGGCGATACAGACGCACGAGCGTCACGCTATAAATATCCCCCTTAATTTGGAGAATCGCAGAGAGACATCCAGATGATACAAATTACATCAAACCATAGCCCATACCAATCGGATTCATACAATTTCATCGGTACTGAAAGAGATTAAAGGTGCGATTAGTGACACAAATATGCTAGACGGCCTCGTGATACTTCCGGAGACTAAGCCTATTATATACACCCTTGATGATGCTAGGATCATCTCGATCAACAAGCTGAAACGCGTTACTACCGAAGACCTGAGAAATTTTGTACGGCCCGTAAAAGAGATGAAAGAATTTACTCGTGAGACGTTCTTGGGCACTCGATGGGTAGGGAACTCTCAGTAAGACTAAATCATCGACACCCAGGTTAACAGGAGAAATACTCTTTTGTGCCTTACGACGTTTTTCAAAGTTCAAATTCAGACGCTCATTGGCAAGGATAATCTTGCGTTCATGTGACAGATCATTATTAGCTGGAAACGACACCAGTTTCTCGATTTCGTCCCGCGGTTGCCGATTGAAATGTAGCTCGAAGGGGGTAAAGCCAGTGCTCAAATGCGTCATCATATTCAGCAATGATTCAACATGTGGTACGTGCTTGGCCCAGCTGGAATGTGCATCAGAGCATAGCGTGCGGAATAATCTACCAAGCTCTCTCATAACTCTTTCTGTGGGATTGCTCTGCGGGTGTCGGATGGAACAAAATCGAACCTTAATCTGATTTCGCTCCAAACACTCCCTCCACTTCGGAGACGTGAATTGCGTACCGTTGTCCGCTAGAATGGCTGCAGGTTTTCCGAGTTCAGGGATATATTTGTCGAGAATTTTGTTCAGCACAATTTGTGTCGTCGCCCTAGGAATTGTATAGAGCTTGACGTACTTTGAAAAAGCATCAAGCACGACAAAAATGTATTGGTATCCTCTTGAACGGGGAAGAGGGCCATAGAAATCAACAGTCACTAATTCATTAGGTCTAGTTGATTTAACCATTTGATATTCACCTTGCATGGCCACATTAACATTCTTTACTCTCTGACATAAATCACAGGTGCGCACATAGATTTTAACATGGTGCGTGAGGCGATCCCAGTGGAAATACTGACGAATGTACGAGAGCGTTTTCGCGGTACCAGGGTGACCTAGCTTTTCGTGAAAGTATTTAATTATTTTCGGGGCAATAACCGACGGAACGACTAGCAACCAGCGCTCGGTATTACGGTAGAACCGAAACAAGATTTCATTGTGGAGATTATACAAATCTGCCAATTCGCCACTTTGGACTTTCCCTATTATTTTCGCGATAGGTCCGTCCTGTGATTGAAGGAGTCGAATGGACAACAAGTCGTCTCGTAATTCGACGGGCAAACTATTCAAGTCCTGAGATAATTTCAAAATGGTTTTGTTACGTGAATCTACCGCGACGTTGACTGGCAATACACGAAGAATCGCCGAGACCACGAGGGCGTTCGGTTCATCATTTTCAAATTGACCCGATGGATGCCGACTGAAAAAGTCCGCCACGACATTATCCTTGCCCATACAATACGTAACGCGGAATGTATATCGCGAAAGCGCAAGGCACCATCTACGCAGACGTGCAGTGTGGTATTGGGTGGAATTAAGAAAACTGAGGCCCTTATGGTCTGTGATGATCTCGAAGCATCGATTAATGAGATACGTATGGCAATGCAATACAGAATATACAATAGCAAGAAGTTCTTTTTCAGTCGTACCATAATTGATCTCCGCCGCATTGAGACACCGGCTTACCAAAGTGATCACACATTGTTCTCCATTGTCGTTCGTTTGAAAAAGTACCCCGCTAATCCCCCTATCCGACGCATCAGTCTGGAGTTGAAAGGTTTTTTCGGGAATCACGTGTCTTAACATAATTGAATTAGTGAAGTTTTGTTTTAGATCTTTGAATGCAATACTATGCTCGAGAGTCCAAACCCAATCTCCTTTCCCCTTAAGAAGCGACCTGAACGGATCAACAAAGGTAGCATGCTTAACACTGAATTGGCGATAATAATTACAAACTCCAAGGAATTGTTGTAATTGTTTTTTATTCTTTGGTTCACCGAATTCTTCAATTATTTTAAGCTTGTCAGGAAGGGGACGGATTCCATCAACAGAGAGAACATACCCAAGAAACTCGACCGATTGACGACAAAAATGCGACTTATCCAACCGTAAGGTGAAATTGCTATCTTGCAACCGCGCAAATACCTGATCTATATGGGCAAGATGATCTTCGAATGACAACGAGGTTACCAGGAGATCATCAATATAGACCGTGAGATAATTGTCAAAGGATCGATCGAACACATGGCTAATTGCACGGATAAATCCGCTTCCAGCAGTTTTGAGGCCGAAGGGAATCCGACAAAATTGATAAAGTGTCGACCCATACAAGAAAGCCGTATATGGGCGCGACGACTTTTCTAGGGCAATCTGCCAGTATCCATTAGCTAAATCCGAGGTGGACATATACTTGACGCCGTGGTAACGCTGCACTAAATCGTTAATCAGGGGTGGTGACTCATTGTCGGAGTCAATTACTTGGTTGATAAATCGAGCATCCAAGCAGATACGCAATCTTCCATCCTTTTTCTGCACAATCCTCAACGGATTACAGTAAGGACTGTCTGATCTCTCTATTATGCCGTTTCGTAGCATTTCGTCCAGCTCAACCTCTACCGCGCTTCGTAAGGCATGCGGAACCGGGTAGGATCGGCGAACAATCGTTTTAGGGGTGGTAAGTCTTATTTTGTGCTCATATAGTCCCGCCGCAGTGGTCTTCGGGGAAAATAATCGCTTATATTTACAAAGCAAATCGAACATGGCGGCCTGCTGCTCACCAGTTAATCCAGGATGTGCCCGGATGAGAGACTCTACGTCGGCAAAGAAATTTTGGTCCTCACCTTCGACGTATAATTGACAAGATCGATGCGTGTCCAAGTCGTCTTCCGAGACAAGATCTTCGATTTCATGAATGGACAGAACCTCACACACCTGTTCTTCGAACGAATTGGCTTCTTCTACGACGTTCCCAATCAAATTGAAATCAAGCAAAGAGGCTTTCCCCTGCTCACAATCCCCCTGGGGAGGTGTACGACTGGAATTATCTATAGACAAATTATGTGAAATCTGTTGGTCCCCTTTCACTAAAGAGAGTTCATGACCAACGACAACAAGTGCTGAATTACCCGGCGGACGATCCATATCCCCCCGAACCAAGTTAACGCCGCGGTCGACAATTAATAAATGAGAGTCAGCCGCAAGATCTATGCTAATCTTCCTTGAGGTCGAAACATTACCCCGATCATCCTGATCCCACTCATCATTTTGACGCGGAGATTCTTCACCAGGTTTCGCGGTAGCTTGATCATTGACAATTTCCTCTAAAACTAGTGTTTCTACCGCCCGATCATGGCCTGGAGACGCCTCTACTAACGGAGGTACTAAAAGGGAATTTAACGTGGGAGTACATTCCACTGCTACTTCTGTGGTTTCACCTAACACAGGAGACCTGTTGCGAGTGTTCTCCATTGAACCGACCGCGTAGGCAGTCTGGTGGTTACTAACAGATATAATCTGGATATATGTAACATCATCGTCAGACGATGCGATTACTTGCTCAGGACACGGACGTCCAAATGACACTAATTCGTCGGGAACCTCATAATCATCAATACTAAATGTTAGTCTCTTATAATCAATCACAGCTTTGTTGTCGTGTAGCCAGTCATTTCCGATAATCATGTGTGAAGATAAGAATGGAACAATGAGAAACGTCGCGGTGACCTTACATTCCCCACAAATCATCTCAAGAAAAAGTTGCTTCATGACTTTAGTGGGCTTCTTTCCGATAGCAGTAGTTATAATCATGTTCGAAACCGGTAATTCCACTAATTTAAACTGCTTTTTAATATACTCATAGTATCTGTCGGAAACGCAAGTAATTTGACTACCAGAGTCAACTAGAGCCACGATTGGAATCCCAAAGATATTAACACGAACTTGAGGACATTTTCGGAACCGGCCGACTTCAAAACTGCGATGAGGTACATCAGTTATCCCCGTTATTAAGTCCTCGAACAAATCGAATGGGTATTTCGGCGTTGGTGGACTAGTACTCAACGCCCCCACTACGAGTTTAAATCAGTCGCGACAGTTGAAACTTCTTTGTCATTAAATGTTGGGGGAGGAAACGAAAAATCTTGGTTCACCTGACCTGCCGCCAGCGTCGGATCAACCTGCTCGTTCGGGTTAAGTTGAATTGGCGGCGAGTGACTAATACTTGACACATTTGGAGGATGATTTGACTGCGATGGTGTCGAACTCGGTGTTCTACGCGGATTATATTGACCAGCGGAGTTGTTAGCTGACGGTGCTCTTCCTGACGCATAATTATTTCGCGGCATAATATTCGTGTTATGACCATAACCCCCGGTGGTATTCGCATGATTTCTGCTATACCGATCCCTTTCCTCATTCACCATATCAAGCTGGGCCAACGCACTGGACACAGCATTAGTTTCGTGAAAGTTAACCGTTACCAAAGATTCTCGCACGCGAACCGGTAATTGCTGCACAACGGTATAATTCAATTCATAAATTTCAGGCTGAGGAATGAAGTACTGAGCTTCAGTTACTTGTTGAAGAAAAAAGGTCTGCATTGTACCCATGCTATTCGTATATCGACGAGATGACCACTGGCTCTTTATGCGGACACGTACCGGAACCGAGAAAAATTCGTTTAGGAACGCCGTCTTGAAAAGATCGTATCGCGGGTAGTTTCGACGGTTCGCGTTGAACCAAATTCTTGCGCGACCCTCTAACGCGTTTTCCACAATCAACATTCGGCAATTATTTGTCTCAGCTTGTTGAACGAGAAAATATTTTTCGAGTTGTTCCAAAAATTCACATGGGTGTGATTTTATATCACTCTCAAATTTCGGCAAACGAATATCTAATTTAATGGTCCGAAAGCCGCGTACGAGACCGTCCAACATACCTGGATGTACTTCCGGCGGTGGCGGCTCCTGGTGTGCTTGACTATTTTCCCCATCCTGATTCCCGCGCGGCTGTTCTCTCATAGCCCTCAGGGCGTTAATATCATTTTGTTGTGCCACCAATTGAGCACGCAATTGCCGCAGCTCATTAGCTAAGTCCGCACTGTTCGCACCTTCAACCTCGCGTTGCGCTCGCTGGAATTCAGCCCGTTGCTGCGCCATTAATTGGATTTCCTCACGCATACGTACAATTTGCTCCTCTAACCCCCGTCGCTGCGTCTCACCTAGAGAATCAGATAAATTAGCACGAGCTCCATCCATATCATTTACGCGCGAATTAGCCTCCATGTTCCTTCGAACCGTGGGCGATGATAAACTTTGTAAATTTTCACGCGAACGTGTCTGAGGTGGAGTACGCTTAGGCGGCATTAAGAAAGATGTCTAATTTCACCAATAAGTTAGCAATTAACCCTCAAATACTGTATACAGACTCGAGAACTCATCAACAACCAGTTTTTACCCTGTCGTGTCCCTGTTCGGGCGCCAATTGTAATAATCAACCTTCTATTCTATTTACTCTTTGGTTAATTAATGTCTTTCGACTAAATCATGAGAATAATGTAATCAGAGGGATGACAAGGGTAGTTGTTCCAAAGTCGTCGAGTCAATCACCACAATAATTGAGGATACAAAAATTGGTAAAAGAAAATTGAAATAAATATATATATATTTGTTGTTATTATAACACATCGTACTAGTGTCATTTAACACCATTAACTAAAAACGAGACCGCCAGAAATTCACTGGTGGACATTCCTCACGTATAACTTTTAAAAAACATTCGTAAGTTTTTTGCATAAATTGATCAATCACAATAAGCCACGATGGCCATCATACTTAACACCACATTATAAATGATAAGAATCGGTCCTTAATAATCATATCTTTATCAAGCTTGATGAAACGCAGATGTTAACCAATATTAATAACATAACACTAAATCAATCATGAAACACAACTACAATCACACAATTCATCAAATAGCGGCACTCAAAATACGAATTAGGTTTCATTCAGTGAAATCGAATCATAATTTAAATTATTTACAGTTAGTTCAATAGCCTCATTAGGCTTTCCGAATGGTCGACTACCAAGCTCATTTGTTCAATTAAATATGCAAAAGATGTCTAATCACATAAGTGACACAATATTATTATTCCTTTTACTAAATGAACCATTAGCGGAACCACTAAATTCCACTGACATCATACCGTTAATTTGACATAGATAATGACATAATAATTAATAAATTCTCGGAGTCGATCGAATAAATGAAATTAATGAATCTAATTTTTAAATTATAATAGAGTCATACAATTAGGGAAACAGTTATTTGAAATCGATAAAACAGTCGAGAAACTTATCTTCGAGGGCCCGTGTTGAACGCGTATAGACGCTCCTGCATCGACGGCGAGAGGCGTGCGGTGAGCGGGCGGGCGCAGGGCCGGAACGAGTGCCCACGCCTGTAGTATCGATGATTTTCCTCGTTATAAAAGAAAATCCGTTCTTTGGATTTTTTAATGTTTATCAATTCTTTAGTTGTCCTTTGGCCGTCTGAACCATTCACAGAGGTGCATTAACTTGTGCGAAACTCGTGGTCTGTGTGTGCGAGTAGGACTGTCGCGCCCGTATAGCACGTTTCCCGGCAGATTCAAATTATACAGAGTAATATGAGCAGCTCCCTCAAATTATTATTTCACAGGGATTAATTAATTCATAGGAAGGGTTTCCAACCCACGCCCAGCCACCGAAGTCGTCCTTTTTAGATCCAGGAGACAGAAATGCACCATTTAAACTGCACTTCGCTCAGAAACACGCACTTTATGATTTTATGGTCCTTTGAAAAACTTTTGCCGAACGGCAAACGTGCGATTCTTGCAGCGGTGCAACGGTGACTGGGAAGAGGATATGGCGGATTTTTTGGAGCTACCCGGTATCTAAAGGCCCATTCGCAGCGCGCGACACGTATAATCATAAATCACGCGTAACAAGGTAAGAGAGACCAGCGCGCGCGGTCTCGCGGAACGGTAAGCGCCACTGGACTCTCGAATCGGACATGTCACGCGATATATCGGGATCTAAGATATCGGCGGCGATACAGACGCACGAGCGTCACGCTATACTGGAAATCTTAAGAAATTCTACAAATTCTGAGAAATTTTAGGAATCATGAGGAATCCTACAAATCTTATGAAATCCTAGAAATTTGAAGAAAACCTTGAGATCCTAAAAGAGATGAGAAATCCTTTAAAAAAATGATAAAATCTTGGGAAACCTCAGAAGCCTCCAAAAATCACTCAAAATCTCACGGACTGAAGGTCACTGTTCACCAAAAGGTTGCCACCGACATGACCGACATTTTAATATGGAAAAATGGAAGAAAAAACAGCAAAAAAATTCTTTGCAAAGAAGAAGAAGAAGAAGAAGAAGAAGGTGGTTTATTAAACCCAAGAGTGGGTAGCCCCTCGCTACGTACAATCCTATCTAGTGCGAATCCTATCCAGTCTATTGAAAAAGAACATACAGCTTCCAAATAGTCCACCTATCTTTTTTTTTTTTTTTTCTATTTTTTATACAACGCGACTTTATGTACAAAAGCCAAGGATTTCTCAGAGACTGAGTGTCTAAAGTTTACAAACGAGTTGTGATGAAGCAGCGGCTCCGCTTCCTCGAGTACGTGTCCGAAATGGATGTGTGACACTGTAAGCAGCAGTAGCAGCAGCAGCAGTAGCGTTGGAGCTCATTTTCTCGTGTTATCAGAGCTCGAGCGATGTGTCAGAGCCACGGTGATGCGGTTCCTCGTCTAACAGGGGTTCCTGTTCCACCACCATGCGAACTGCGAACAAAACTGGTCATGCATTCCAACGAATAATGCGGAAACAAACAAAAATAACATGTGACAAATGACGGCAATCTTTTCCTTAAAACTTATTTCTCTTTTTTTTTTTTTTAAGCAGCTCTTTGCCAATAATTTTGAGCATCTTGAAGCAAAAAAAAAAAAGACAAAAAAAAGGAAAAGCAATATTTGAGTCTTCAGCGATTTTGTAACGATTTTGGTGCAACGTTCATCGCTGAATTAAGACAGTCATGCGAATAACGTGGAAAATATATGAGGATTTAAATGCTGCAGTTTTGAGCTCTTGACACGAGTCATCTCGCTGCTAAATATTTATAATTCTCCGATTTATGGACGCGCATGATGCAATAAAAATCACCGTTTACCGTGACTAGAATTAATCATAAAACGTCGCATAAAGAATTAATTATTTGGCATTAATTTGACTGGTACGAAATGCTCTAAACTCGATTTAACGAGACGAACGATGATTCAAGCAATGCAAATATTATTTGAAAAAAAAAAATCAAACACTGCACATAGACGCAACAAATTTATGAAAAAAAAAAAAAAAAATCAAAAGCTCTTGAGAAGCTTTTTCCTTGGTATAAATGATCAAAGATAAGCAGCAGAGAGAATATAACCATAGCCATAGGAGTAACATGCGGATCATAGAATTTCGACCTACCTAGAATAGAGAAAATTTCATTTAACTTGCTTTCAATTTCACGAATTGTAGCTCTTCGGGATCAAATTTTACACCCATGTTTTCACTTGCTTTTTTTTTTCGCAGGCTCCGGCCTATCGAACAATTACTTTCCGGAACAATTCTAGTCTGTTTCTGCCTCAATTCTTCCGAATTGAATTTTACACAATTTTCAAATAGAAAGTTCTAAGTTTCTTGTTCTTGTTTCACAAAGACTGTCAGACTTTAGAAAAAAAATTCAGCTGTTTTGTTTATTTTAGAGAAAAATTAAAAATTAAAATTAAAAATGTTTATAAATTTGCTAGAGGATTTGCAATTTTTTTGAAGAATTTTCAAGTCACCATTTGGCATGTTATGTGTAAATAAAAAATACGCGATTTCACCGGATCCGATTGTTTTAAAGAAAAATGTCCGATATTTACGAATTATTTTAGGATATTTTTCAATTTTCCGCGTTTGTCGTTTATATTCAACGAGAATTCGAATTTAGACAGCAAGAAAAGGCCGAAGCAGTCGAAACTCAGTGAAAGAAAATCTAATAGACGAGGTGAAAGTAGAGACAACAAAATAAAAGCGGGATTTACAATCATTCTTTTTTTTTTTTTGGTTCTTTTCAGGGATTTTCTATTTATTCCTAAGCCACGAAAACGCGTGATATCAAAAATCTTGCGTGAAAAAGGACGAAATCCAAATGCACTTATTTGCAATTTTCGAGAGAGAAAAAAAAGCGATTTCGAACTGTTGAATCGCTCAAAAGACTCGGAGAATTTTAAGCTAAAATAAAACGAAGGAAAAGAGGCAAACTTATGAAATGGAGATATTTCTCAATTTAAAGAAATTTAAATTCTTAAAGAGCAATTTCATAAAAAATTTTCTCCAGAAATATTTGTAGAAACGATAGAAAATCAGACAGAAAAGTGGAAGAGAAGAGAGACAAGAGAAATGAAAAAAGAAATAAAATATCATCGAGGTGCAGTGTATTAATAGCGGCTAATGTAATTGTGGCAAAAAGTGCTAAAGGGACGAAAAGCAATTTTCAATATTTCGAAATATTATCTTTGCGTGTCTAACAATAAGCTCACCATTCCTTTTCTCTCTGTTAACATACGGAAAAGGTATAATAGAGTGAAAAAAAAAAAAAAAAAAAGTAGAAACGAATGTGAAATACAAGCCTCAATATTAAAAAAAAAAAGCTGTCTTTAGTAAAAATACGACAGACGCAGAACGAATATCACAAAAAAAAAAAAAGGCAACGTTAAAAATTTCTCAAATTTTTTTAGTTTCAGTGCTAAATTGACTACCTTGAAGAATTTTAAAGAAAGGCACTAATTTCAACACTGCACATACCTAAACGGTACAATCTTATTTTTAAATAATTTTTTTTTCTTTCTTTCTTTCAAGACGTAGCCTCGAAAATCAACTAATCGGAAAATACGAAACATGATAAAATTGCAAAATTGAACAGAGAGACAAAGTAAGTGCGAGAAAGCTGACGAATTTTATTTTCAGGTAAACATCGTTGAAACTTTCGCGACGAGGATTAATTACCGACGTATTTAACGACGAATTCAAATTCAAAAGCAGCCAATTTGTGGAGAAATTTGCATTCGTCGCGACTGTTAAATCGCGAGGAAGCAGCACTGAATCGTAATCTCACAGGTCACTATTTCTTCGCAGTAATATACAACGTAATTCCGTTGCATTTGTCATATACACACACACACACGCACCACATATACCCTGCTCAATTTTTTTCTTTTTCAATGTTTTTTGGGATGAAAGCTACGAATGAACGCACTTGAAAAAATTACGGTGGTTTCGTTACAAAGATAGTGTGTTATTTATGTTTTCGTTTCATTCTTTTATAATAATAATTAATGTCACAATTCCATGTGTTCAATAACCGGTATTGTCTAGGTAAAGCCCTTTTTCCCCCGTCTCTATACATACCACTATGATTATTATTATTATTATTATTATTATTTATATTAATTAATAATTACATAACCAATTCCGATTGGATATAAAGATTTTAAATAAAAGGGAGCGTAATGGGAGAAAAATTGCTTAATGCCGGAGAAACGCGATGATTAATCAAATATATGGGGCGAAAAACACGTAAAGTCGAACATCCCAATTTTTTATGTCAACAAAACGTCTCCACATTTCTTCAGGATATGTTGGTCTAGTTGAAGAAAATGCGTAGGAATTTTTTCAGATTTTTTAATTGCGTATTCTAACCATTGTAAATCGTTGAAATTAATCACTTTTTTTTTTTAACGGCAATACTACGGCTCGCAAAATATTTTGATAACATCAAATTTTGGATTTTCAGCGCACTTTCCAACAAGATTTTTTGGTAAAATTCTCCGATTTCAATTTTATGCTTTTTTTTAAATTAAATAAAGTTGCCACTTTTTTCCCTCCGAAACGGCATCTCCGGTTTAGTTGAAATTTTCACATTTCGCTCGTTGAAGTGCCTAGAATATTAGAAAAAAATTGGCATATATTTAATTGAAAAATAGCACAAAATAAAATCGGAGATTTTTACAAAAAATGTTGGAAAGTACACTGAAAATCTAAAATTTGATGTTTTTATGATTTTTTTGAGCCGTAGTATTGGCGTTAAAAAATAGACAACGATTATTTTCCGAAATTTTAAATAGCTGAAATATGCGATAAAAAATTTGAAAAAAATCTCTACGTTTTTTCTTCAACCAGACGAAAATCCTGAATAAATTTGAGGACGTTTTGTCGACACGAAAAATTGGGTTGGCCGACTTGACGTGTTCTGCCGCATATGGCTGAGGTGATTGTATTTACACAATATTTCAAACTTGAATTTTTCGCGACTCCTCTGTGTCTACAAATCCCGCTTATTTTTGGCCCGTATTTTGGCTCAACTCCTTTTTTTTTTTTCGAATACTTTTCAGGATCTATTTTTCTTCCCTCGGATTTTATGTGTCTCAAGTACGGACAGTACGTTTCTTTGTAAGTCTGGCAATTTGATAACGTGCATTTGCACTGACAAATTTGCGAAAATTAAGAAAAAAAGAAAAAAAAGAAAAAAGAAGACAATTAAAATAAAAAAAAGAATGAAGAAAGAAAGAAAAAATTGACTCGTACAGCACATTAATTATCACAGAAGGGCTCAGTGGTGGTGGTGCTGCTGCTGCTGTTTTTTATTCAACAATCTAGTACGCTGCGACCTGTTTGTAGTACCATTTTTCTCCGCTGCGCTTGAGATTCCGCGGTCCCCTACCGGTGGTATCCTGAACAGCATTATCTTCATGTGATCGCAAATCTCAAGGCAAACCTGCGCGCTGTAACGCAGAAAGTCCAATGTCACCCAAATCTGCGAATGGGAAACATTGTTTTACCAATTAATGTCAAAATATCGCCTCAAATATCTTCACAATTAAGAAGGCTTTTATCAGAACTTCTTGAAACATTTAAAAATCTTTTTTTTATCAAAAAAAAAATAAGATGAAAATATTACAAAACAATTTATTAACGCAACAGCCATTTTTATACTAATTTCATCTTTTCTAATAAATTATCGTAAATTTACGTGAAAAATGGCAGCCAAAATTTACAAAAATTTATGTGCGATGTCATTTAAAAATGAACTTACAAAGCACAGCCAGAGAACGTAGTACTCCTTGATGAAGAAATTGAAGTATTGGTTCAAGAAGAGCATGGCCGGCCCAATGAGGGCGCTGTCGAGATATTGCATTTCATTTTTCGTCATGTGTGCTACCTGAAATTTTAATTAGACAATACATTAGTGCGATCTATTATTATTCCAAATTTTTCTTCATTTCACGGGGGCTTTTTTTTCAACCGTCAGAATTTCTTAAATATTTTTGAAATTAATAAAATAGAACATTTGAGTGCCATATAATTTAAGAAAATAATCAATTATGAATTGTTGAATTATTTTCTATCGTTAAAAATTTACGTACGCGGAACTTTTGGTTTTTTTTTAAATTAACAATTAAAGGAACATTTTTTAAAAAATTGGAATTAAGACGAATTAAAATAACGTGTATTTGGGCTCGAAAAAAAGTCGCCTTCCATAATAATGTTAATAATTAATACATTTATTGAAGCAATCATTTATTTCGAGAATGAGAGTTAAAGACTTTTTATTAAAACTTACCACGAGACGATTTGTGACTTTGGCAGCTACCATCCCAAACGCAAGTATGTACAGTGCGGGATGATTCTCGTAAACGTGTTCGGCACTTTTTCTATAAATAATGAAGGCTGGCACGACGACAAAACTGAAGGGTATTATCGGCGACAGTACAGATGTTCCCTGAAACGTTACAACAATTATGGAGACAATCGATTCGCTTGATGACGATAACTAGTACAATGATTGACAAATTTTGGAAATAAATATGTTGATATGACAAAAAAAAAAAATCTATTCAAACATGCTCCAAGCCCAAAGTCACTATAACGAAGCAACGCTTCGACTTTTAACTCTGAAACCACCCCAATTTTTTTTTGTTTATATTTAAAGAAAATATATATTTGTATGTATGGGGCATTCCACCCCGTTTCGACCTGGATTTGACCTCGACCTCTCCGATTTGGCTTATAATTTTTTGTAGGCTTAATTGGACCCTCAACTTCATATTTTTTTTTTTTTTTTTTTTTTTTTTTTTAAGTGACATATCGAATTAAAAAATCTGAAAAAATTCTGAAAAATACTTTGTTCAATAACAAAATTATCTAGCTTATAGCTAAAGTGGGGAAGATTTTCCTGCCTACAGTTTTTAAGCTTTTTTTATTAAAAGAATTATGAAAAAATAGAAAAAATAATTAATCTACTACAGGCGATTGGTCAAATGTTTATTTATATGAAACCAGATTTTTCAGAATTTTTTTCAGGTTTTTAGGCATTTTTTCAGATTTTTTCGAACTATGCGAATTATTTTTAAATATTTTTTTTAAATAACAAAGCTTAAAAACTATAAGAAGAAAAATCTTGCGTACTTTGGCAATAGGCTAGAAAATTTTAATAATCAATAGAGTATATTTCAGAATTTTTGCAGATTTTTAAATTATGGAATTCGATGTCATTTAAAAAAAAAATTTGCACAGTTCAAAAAAATCTGAAAAAAATCCTAAAAATCTGAAAAAAATTCTGAGAAATCCGGTTTTACATAAATAAACATTTGACCAATCGCCTGTAGTAAGTTAATTATTTTTTCTAGTTTTTTATAATTTTTTAAATAAAAAAGCTTAAAAACTGTAAGAAAATTTTTAAATTATGGCACTCGATATGTCACTTTAAAAATATATTTAAAAAAAAATGCAATAAAAAAAATGGTGTATTTGAAGGAGAGGTCGAGGTCAAATCCAGGTCGAAACGGGGTAGATCGCCCCATATATAAAAAAGAAATAAACTTTACATTTTATTCCATTCTCAACATGTTTTCTTGTCTTACAGTGTAGCCTTGAAAAGAAGAAAAATGGCACTGTGTGGAAAAAAAAAGTATTTTGGTCACTAGAAAAATGCATTTCTGTCTTTCACAATCCCTTCTTAATTCCAGTAAAAAAATTGAGTTGGTGGGTTCAGAGTTAAAAGGAGGGGGAGGAGAGCAAATACATCAATTTCAGGCAAAACTGGTCAACTGACAAAATGGCAAAAAACGTGTTCTATTTTTTATGTTTCATAAAAAAAATTGGTACTAATAATTAAAAAAATTGTAGGATGTTCAGGTTTTTTAAATACCATTTTCTTTTAAAATCAATCTCCTACAATTGTTTATATTCGAGCTTGTGGATTTTAAAATTATTTTTCAATTTTTTATACAATTTCATTACAGCAAAAAAAAATGCCTTTTTGCCTGAAATGAGAATAAATTTGAAATATTTTCACCCTCCCCGTGCTACAAAGAAAAAAATTCTTCGTAGTCGGTGATCTCGTGCAAAACAATTCTTGTGACACGTGCAAATTTTCAGTAGAAACGTAAAGAAGCCAGCAATTAAGAGTCATGCAAATTTTACAGGCATAAAAGATGAAAAAAAAAAAAAAAAAAAAAAAAAATTCACATATAAAGAGAAAATAGCGCAGAATAGTCGATAAACAAGACTTGAACTAATACTACATAAACGAAGCATCGGAAAACCATGCAATTTTACGGACACTCATAAATGACGATTAATTTATTTATTTTTTTTTTTGATGACATTCATCCTCTCATTCACTAACAGCCCGAAGAATTTAGTCGCCAAAAGCGTTTAAAAGCTGCTCTAAACTCTTGGCAAGCTCAGAGGAAAATACAAACTCATTCGCGCTATCGAATTATTATTTTTTTTCTTTATTTTTTTTTTTTTTTCTGTACGATTTTTAGGCCCCCGGACAAAAGCAGGACTTGCAAGTTCTGAGGTCGATAGCGAGAAGGACGTATGGATAACGGCTCTAAATAATTTATCAATTTTATTACTTTTTCGTTTTTCAACGTAGAAGTAATTGAGAGGTCGACGATGAGACAGGTAAACATGAGAGTTAGAAAATAAATTGGAAAGCGGTAATATTATATACGTGAAGATAATGTGAGTGAACGTTTAACAAGAATCGGCAGAGATGTTTGAGAGATGTTATGAACGAAAAGGCAAATATGAGAAGAAAGAAAGAAAAAAAAAAATGGGGTTTGTAAGAAGGAAATTTGGTGACTGACTCGATCGATTTCCATGCAAGATCTAGGCCCACCGATTTTCAACAGAGAATTGAGCCGCTTATTAAACGTTTAACTAACCGTTTCCTATTTTTTAAAAATTCTATCCTATTTATAAGCTGTTTTTCTTTCCCTTCCTTTTATTTTCATTTTAATTTCTGTAAATTAGATTTTTGTTTTTATTTTCTTTTCTTTACTTTCAGGCTTATTTTTTCTTCACCAATCCAAATCATTTGACGCCTACAAAAAAAGCATCTTTCACTTTTACTTAAGGGGGTACACCACCCTGAAAAAAAAAAATCGAATTTTTTTTTACTAAAAAATTCGACATACTTTTGAGAATATTTTAAGCGCTTCCCCATTCCGAAATTCAAAATACTTCAGGAATTACAGCCGATAGAAGTGGCAGTGACTTTTTCAAATTCTTTATAACATTGTTTATAGCGCTACGCAGGAATTTTTTCATTCGATGTCCCATTTTTAAGTTATAAATTTAATAAACTAAAAATTAATGTCATTTTCTTCAAACTACTGCCATTATTGCAAATAATTTTTTTTTTAATTCTCTACGCATCGCCATAGCTACTACCTTCTTAAATAAGAAAAAAATTTGTTGTATTTGAGGATCTTGAAAAGTGGGGGCTAATGGATGCCTCGTATCTCCTCCATTTTCTAATTTTTTCAATTTCTTTTTTTTTGAAATTGTTCTTAAATACATACTTTATGTATGTGAAATCATTTTTTAAAAATAAAATCCACATCTGCGTCAGAAAAAACATAATTTTTTAACCGATTTTTCCGACCGTCAGGACGGTGTAACCCCTCAATAAATATTTATTATTATAGAATAATTATCGCCGTTGATTTTTTTTAACCGTATAAATAAAAGAGTTGATCGTCGAAAAGGATAAACAGATGATGCTCAATGTAAATTATTTTTTTAAAGCGATAAGCGTTAAATATAACTCACTCTTTAGTCTATCCTGTAGATTATTAAAATTAATGAATATTAATCAATCATCGATAATCGGGATTTAAAATTTTGTCATGATTAACTTGTTATTTTTCTCGCGCTTTCTTTCTTCTCTATATCGTCGGCAGAATAACTTATTTATTTGTTACAGCGTAAAATTGATTCGATTTATTAAGTCGTTTGTTGATGAATGCCTTCTTTTTCTTTTTGGTAGATTTTTTGCGGGCCTAAATCGTGGTGGACGGTAGATGGTGCTTTTACGATAACGAGCCTACGATCATCAATGACTGACTTACGGCCACGGTGGAGCCATTTTTTCCTACACCACCGGCGAGAATGACGGACATACTGCTCTGTGCGAGTAGAGCAGCAATGCCCACAGCTCCCCATAATGGAAACACCTTCACCTCGGTGCCAGTATAAGGCACCTATATGTAAAATTCAAATGCCAAACAATCCGGGGTTAGTTAGTTTTTTTTTTTTTTTTTTACATAAAGATGCGAACAAATCCACTTTGTTCAATTTTTTTTTTTTCTATTTTTTTCATTCAATTTTCACACTCAAAGATGAATCCCATCGACGGCCACGTTAAAAAAAAAAAAATACAAACACACAAATCGAATTTCGATGCATAAGAAAACAAGAAGATAATGCTATTCCATCAGGATTAATTTAGATGTGCTGTGTTGCTTGCGGTTTTGAAACGTGAAATTAGTGACAAGTGTAAGCGTTAATTTTAATACGTAAAAAGAATATTCTTAGATTTTTTTTTTGGTTTTTTTTGCTTTTCTTTTTAAATTTTCTCGAAATGATGGACGTTTGGAAAAAAAAAGATCTACGAAGATGAGGATTAAAAGTTGCAGACTGTCGATTGTAGGCAAAATGGAGAAAGAAACGTTTGTATCGAAGAGAAGATAGCTTTTTTCTTTTCACTGGATCGCTGCTCTACGTAACGCAGATCACCTAAGCTTTAAATCCTTCCTAGCGCAAAAAGAGACATTTTGCCGAAGCGAATTCTGGGCTCCGAAATTTCTATAATTAAAAGAAAAGTGTATGTTAAAGGGGAATTAGTAACTACAGAGCTGATCTGACCCGAGAGCCAAGCATGGAGAAAGATTCAGGGAAAGATTCTTCAAGAGTTGCTGCAAGAAATCCGCGAGTCTTCAAATACGAGGAATATTTTAAAATATTAATCTTATCGCTTTTTGGATACATCTGTTGAACTATCTAACGCACAAATATCGTTGAGTTTCAAATCTAATTTACGTATTTTCAAAAAAAAATTTCTACAATTATTTGCAAATTTATATAGTCGCAGAGGTTTTATTTTTATAATTAGCTCTTAAATGGAAAAAACGTAGAGAAGCTATATTTTTCTGTTAAAATTGAATTATATTCATCAAGATTTTTGCCATTTGACTTACGAATTATCTCCATGAAGAGAATTTGTAAGTTTTTATTTAGGCTTTTCAGAAAACTTGGTTCTATAATCAAGAAAAAAATATTCTTTAGGGATATAAAAAAATATTTAGGAATTTACAGAGACGTAAAATTTTGAAAAATTAGATAAGTAGAGTGTGATTTTTTTTCTGGAAAAAGATCGACACATAGAAAAAAAATTTGAAACATCATTATAGAATCCCCGAAACTGGCGTAGAAAGAAATCGAAGAGAATATCTACCACCAAAGAAATATCCCGAAAAAGAAATATATAAGCGTCAAGTTCGAAGAGACTTTTAGAGCCACGAGCCATAAGAATATAAACGACAAAGAACGACAAAAGAATGTCACGTATATTAATTTACAGTTGAAAAGAAAAATTTATGTCAAATATATGTTTAATTTCACTTTGTCAAGACAAGTCAAGCAATGCTTCGAAAAACTTGCAATGCTTGTGGCAAAAAGAGAAAGGAAAAATTACGAGACAAGCCAATTTAAAAAAAAAAAAAAAAAAAAATATAAGACACATTATAACGAGAATAGAAAATACTAAATAAAGATAAAGGTAAAATTTGCTTTACTTGCGTCGACACGGCAAAAAAAAAAACGAACAGTCTCAATTTTTACATGCATTTTGTCGATTCTTTGTATTCCTCTCCAAATATTGGCATTCTGCTTTTTTTCTTTCTTGTTTTTTCTTTTTTTTTTTTTTTTTTTTTTAACTTACAGCAATGGTGGAACCATTCTTTCCGATTCCGCCGGACGCGAATGATTTACAGAATTCAAGGAACACGTGAACGTAGCCTGCGTAAAAAATCCCTGCAACGAAGTTAGAGATTGTGCCAAGGCCGAGCACGGGCATCTAAACAGATTCACACAAAATTTCTCGATGGTTAACGAACGATCACTTTTCAACGTGACAATAGACAACAATATAATCTATTGTTTTTCTTTTTCTTTCTCAAATTTCAAGAGATTCATCGTCAGCTACGCTGTCATATCTAAATAGAATCTGATCATTTTGTATCATCACCTAAAAGAGCTTCATGCCAAGCCACAAAAATCAAGTACTCAAACTTTTTTTCATCGTTACATCGAATTTTGAAATTGAATCAGAAAATTCAAAAGCAGAAAAAAAGAATCCGCGCATTTTTTTTTCATTGAAAAAATTCGTTTTCAATGAAGCTTTTTTTTGTTAAAAAAATTATTAAAAAATGGAAAAAATAATTAAGTTAGTACAGGCGATTGGTCAAATGTTTATTTATGTAAAATCGCATCGTTCAGAATTTTTTTCCCGATTTTTAGGAATTTTTTCAGATTTTTCCGAATTATGCACATTTTTTTTTTTTAACGTCACATATCGAATGCCATAATTGAAAAATCTGCAAAAATTCTGAAAAATAGTCTATTGAATATCTACATTTTCTAGCTTATTGCCAAAGTACGCAAGATTTTTCTTCTTAAATAAAAAAATACAAAAAGAATAAAATCTTCGAAAAATCCGTAATATTTTTTAAAAATACGATTTCATATATTGATCTTTTTTCCATTTTTTAATCATTTTTTTTAATCAAAAAATCTTAAGAACTGTGAGAAGAAAAATCGAGCGTACTTTCGAAATAAGCCAAAAAATATTCATATTCAAAAGAGTATTTTTCAGAATTTTTCCAGATTTTTAAATTATGGCATTCTATGTCCCTTTAAAAAAATATATATAAAAAAAAAAAAATGTGCATAGTTCGGAAAAATCTGAAAAAATTCCTAAAAATATGGAAGAGAATCTAAAAATGTGGTTTTACATAAACAAAACATTTAACCACTCGTCTGTAGAAGATTAATTATTTTTTCAATTTATTTGTAAATGACAATTCCGTGTCTGAAAATTATTTCATGTCCAAATCGCTCCAAATGGTAAAAAAAAAATGCCCCAATTTTCTTTTAGGAATTTTCGTATTTCCGGAATTACTGAAAAAATTACGGTTTTTTTTGTATTATTTGGAGCCGATTTGACGGGCTCCAAAATAAAATTTTGTTCACCGTCACACAATAATTTTTCGCGATTTAAATCGCTCGCGTAAATTTCGTAAAAACCGGCAATTTCATTTTATCCAAAAAAAAAAAAAGGAAATCTTCCATCAATAGTCAATCTCACAGAAAACGTCGACTCACTCAATCCTGTCGATAAGCAAAATCTACCGAACCTGAATATGCAATACACGCAGATAATCGTAAACTTTCTCGCTGAGCGAGCCAATCTAACGAATTCGCATCAAGTGTAAATGTAAAACGAGTGCATACGGAATTGCTTCTCTGACCCGGAAGTGAATAACGCGCAGAGTTCGGCTATCTGGAAGCACATCGCGAATTATCCGAAGGCTACATTTTAACACTCATTTATTTGCAAATATCACTTAAATGAGTGCAAATATTTTCCTGTCCTCGCTAACGCGTCGAATTTATTCGATTCTCCGAGTGATTAAATAGGGAAATTTATAAATAGCCTTTTGATAATTAAATTTCGAAAAAAAAAAAAAAAAAAAAAGTCTATTCTGCTCATTTAATGGGCTGAGTAAACAAATTTTTAGGCTACACATTTTCTTTATGAAATTTTCAGATGATTTTGTGATGCTTCTATGCGATAAAATATCGAACGCGTCTTTAGGCGTTTTTTGTTGTTGTTGTTACTGTTGTTTCTTTTCCCCATTCCCTGGAGAAAAAAAAATAAAAAATGTTAACAGTCCCAAGAGAAAACAAGAATTGAGGCAAAGGAACTAGCTGAGGACCAGGAACAGGACGAACTTGACGATAGAGAGAGAGATGCGAGAGTTGTCTGGCGTTTTAATTCGCTTCCGTCGGTTATTAGTGAACGAGTTGCAGCGATAATAAGAAAAAAAAAAAGAAAAAGAAAAAAAAAAAAAAAAAAAATTGAGTGTTCTTTTGTCGTTTTCCATCAAAAGTGAGAGCACCGCTGTCCTGTTCATGCCATGCCAGTCCCATATTCTTTCAGCATATCTCCAAAAAAAAGACCGGTTTTAATATCTTTAATCTATAAAAGGTATAATAAAATGGTCTATATGACGAGCATTTGACATATTGACAGCTTCTGGAAACTTACAGCGACCGTCGAACCATTCTTGCCAACTCCTCCGGCTATTATCACCGCGAACAAGGTATACAAGCTCATTGACGCGCACATCACCGTCATTATAGCTATCAAATACTTTAACTCAAAACCCTCTATCAATGGTATCTGCAAGAAATTTTTAATTTTTTTTTTTTTTTTTTTTTTTTTTTTTTCTTCGATTATCCTTCTACCGAGTCCCCTGAATTTGGCAATAACCAAGGTTAGTGCGAAAAAAAAGCATTGCTATCCTCTCCGAATAGAATAGCCGTGGAATTTTTTTTTTTTTTTTTAATTATATTAGTTTAAATGTTATGTGAAAATTTTGAGTATCCAAAACGAAATATTGCACCAGTGAGCTTGTTTAAGGTAACTATAGCAGTCCAGTTGAGTCAAATCACTGTCTTGAAAAAAAAAAAAAAATTGTTCAAGCTTAAAAATGCATATGGGCCAATAGGTTTAGTTGGAACCGGAAATACACATTTTTTTTATTGCAATTTTTTTAAATATATTTTTAAAGTGTTTAGTGTTTAGTTTAAAGACATTTTCGAATGTCATAATTTAAAAATCTGAAAAAATTCTGAAAAATATTTTATTCAATAACAAAATTATCTAACTTATAGCCAAAGTAGGGAAGATTTTTCTTCTTACAGTTTTGAAGCTTTTTTGAATAAAAAATTATTAAAAAATAGAGAAAAAGTCAATCTACTATGGACGATATGTCATACATTTCTGTATATTAAACTATTTATACATTATTTATATATTAAACATTTTTGAACTCAAAATTGTTGGTGGTCGTCTATAAGATATAATAGTTTTTCCGATCGACGTTGTATAATTATTACCAAATCCTTCTCTCTGAATATAAAAAAAATCGAAAAAGAATAAAATCTTAAAAATTCCGTAATATTTTTTTAAAAATACCTTTTCATATACAGAAAAGTTTGACGAGTTGTCCATGGTAGATTGATCTTTTTTCCATTATTTAATAATTTTTTAAATAAAAAAATCTTAAGAACCGTGAGAAGAAAAGTCGAGTGTACTTTGGGCAATAAGCCAGAAAATTTTGATATTCGATAGAGTATTTTTCAGAATTTTTTCAGATTTTTAAATCATGGCATTCGATAATGTCACTTTAAAAAAAAACCATTTAAAAAAAATTTGAAAAAATTCCTAAAAATCGGGTTTTACGTCAATAAACATTTCATCAATCGCCTTTAGTGGACTAATTATTTTTTCTATTTTTTAATATTTTTTTTAAAATAAAAAAAAGCTTAAAAATTCTAAGAAAAAAAATCTTTCCCACTTTGGCTATAAGTTAGATAATTTTGTTATTGAAGAAAGTATTTTTCATAATTTTTTTTTTTTAATCTTTGAATTGTCCTGATGCTATAGCTACCTTAACAAAAGTGTCGAAAAAAATATATTGCTCTTGATGCATTAGCAGTCTTGGAAACTATTGACAAAAAAACTGTTATTGATTTTGCGTGTTAATTAACCAACACTTAGTTAAGTAATCAAATATTATTCTTTTCATAACGTTCCAAGAATTACCAATCCCTGGTCGATTAATTAAGCGATTTTTTCGGGAAAATAAAAAGCGATTCAAGATTCGTTCACTTGGTGTAACCGGGAATGCACGGAAGAGACTCTGCCGAGACAGCCGTTTGGATTTGTACTCGTTGAAAAGAAAAAACAAAAAACACGAAATAATATTATCGAATATTTTTCGTAGGATTGTAAAGAAAACACATTTTTTTTTTTTAGCTACAACAGTTAAACAAGGGTGTAAGTCATGCAAAGTGCAAAACTCACAGAATTCAAGTGCAAAAGTGCATTCCTCGTATTTTTTTTTTTACAGGGCAACCTACGAAACAAATCTATATATGTATGTCTATCGAAATAGGTCGACGCGATAATTGAATTAATATCAAATTCGCCAAGTGCGAAATCTGAAAATATAGTCTGCCATAATTAAGCGCTATCTTTTTTTTTTTTTTTCCCCCCACTAATCCTGTCTTCTTCCTCAATACACGTCGCGTAATAATGATAATAAATTATTTAGCGTGGACTTTGTCGAGGAAAAACGTAACGCGATAAGGATCAAGTATATCAGAAATCGCCAATATTCGAATGTAAATGTATGCATTAAAAAAGAGTTTTCGAACGGCCAGTGGCGGAAAATTCACGGGTCAAGTAACGCGACTTCTGTTCTTCAACACAAATTTCCACGTTTTTTTTTTTTTTTTTTTTTTTTTTCAAATTTAATTTGTAAAGCAATAGAATGATGAATATTTTCTTAATTAAAAGAAATGGAAATTTGAGAAAATAGAATTATTCGATCTGAAAAATATTTTGTCTAAATTCTTTTTTCGAATATCGGCCATTTCCGTTTATAGCAGAATGTAAAATAAGAATAAATACAACCTCCATCATCCAGATTCTAGGCCCGAAGATCGCGGATATCATGTGAATCGTTATTATCGTGAATTGAGCCTCCGTAACGTCGATCTTGCCGAACCTCAACGACCCTGTTGTAAAATTAATTCAACTGTTAAACGGGAAATGGATTTTTTAAAATATATATCATGCAACATATTATGTGATAGTATTGTCGCGTAAATATTAAAATACGTTTATCTACGAGCGCCGAGTTTTGTTCATTTTGTTAATTCAACGAAACCTCCGGCGTATCCTGTTTACGTCGTTACTCTAATGTTAATGAAATGTTAATTCGTTTTAGAGTCTAATTTACGATAACTATTCTCACCTGAGACGTAACTCTGCCAGTGGGCGCAATAGAATAGCGTCATCGCGCAGAAACATTGGAAAAACATCCACGTTGGATAGTAGCCCAGCTGTACGGCTATGCAGGCCGACAATGCCACGAAAACTTGACAATAAAACATTTTTCATTAAATACAATAGCAGCCAATATTTTTCGAATGTATAAATCTCTGTTTTTTTGCATCTTCTTAGAGGAAGCTTTTTTTTACATTTTATGTTTTCTAAATTCAAAATCGAATAAAATCGGAAGAGGTGTTTCAATTTTTTTTTGTAAATAAGAACAAAGAAAGTTGTATAACCGGGGAAATTGTTGACATTTCCTTGTTAATAGTGCATATGAGGCATTCCATGGCAGTTCAGCCAGCCAAAAAAAAAAAAAAATTGGAAAAAATTGCAAAAAATTCAATAATATTTTTGTAAAAATTTCACCATTACGAAAATAATTCTAAAAATTCATTTTTCATGTACTGAATTTGAGGAACTTAATTTGCCTAAAATGCAGTGGTACCTTCGGTGAAAAAAAATTATATTTTTTGTTTTTGCCGTAAAAGTCGTATTAAAATATGTCAAATAAATCTAGAATAATTTTTTTCGTCTCCGTTATGAAAAACCACGCATTTTCATTTTTTATAAACGTCTGTCCGATGAATCCTTCCCAAGATACAGCGATCTGAATAAAAAATGAAAAAATTCTAATATCTCAACAGGTTTCATCTGTATAATTTTGAAACTTGGCGAAATTTTTACAAAAATATTATTGCATTTTTTGCAATTTTTTCCAATTATTTTTGTTTTTGCCTGGCTGAACTGCCATGGAATGCCTCATATGTCGAAAATTCAACTATATAAATTCAAGAAAAAAAAGCCATTGTCATTAAAAAACTAAATGGAATTTCAAGAATTTGTTTGGCTCTGTTCGTTTATTAATACCATAATTGTTATTAAGCTTCGTCGTATCGACCTCATTTTTATAGATGAAATTTTCGACACGCGTACTTCGGGGTCTGAGATATCGGTGTCGAAGATTCCGATGTTACCGACATTCCTACACAGGAGACTTTCAAACCTATTTCGAGTCCCTGATTTTGATTTAGTTCGCTCTAATTGCTCCACCAGTTCATTAAGAATTAATGGAACATCAACCAGAGCGACCCATTTTTAGCAATTAAAATTAATCGTGAAAAAATATCGCCACAGCCCGGGTTCGTACCGTAAAATGGAATTACCTCGAAATTACCAGACTTAATTTACACGCGATGCAAGGCAAGTGCAATCGATTTCTTTTTTCCATTATTCGATCTTTGTTTTCGGAATGCGACACCGCGACAATCGTCGCGGATGGAAGAGTAACCGGTAAAAGTACGCATGCAACGTCGCGAATGATACTACAATGGAATGTCTCGAATAAACACAATGCTGGCTCAAGTAATCTACGTAAGATCCGAGAAATTTGTGTTATTGAAGAAATTTAATTCAACATTTCAGTGACAATGAATGCTTGTTTCTTTTGATTAATCCGCTGTTTTCAAGAGATCGCCATCGTTTAATTAAAATAATAAAGTGAGGTAATTTGAGGTAACAAATGGCTTTGTTTATACCTGTCGATATGGAATCGCATCCATGATCAAATAGCTCGCCCAAAGGCGTCGAAGTTCCCGTTCTTCTCGCCTGTTTTCCATCTATCGAGTCCAGGCTCTGGTAAATGAAAAGACCAAGAGCACAGAGAAAACACGCCCATCGTGGTGCCTGTTCGACAAAAACAGAAAATAAAAAAAATTTAAAAATTAGAAAAATCAGAAAAAATACAAAAATTAAAAAATTAAGTATATTGATAATCTGCGGCACAAATTAGGATAATTTTTGGGGGTTTGCGAATAGGGATCAGAACGAGTCGAATCGAATAGCACTACTCGCTTCTTTTTTTTTTTTTTTTGGGTGATTGCTTGCTGTAGCTCTGGTACTTTTGCTGCGTTTTGCTTCACTGATAATCTTTCGTTTTGGCTAGATCTATTGCAGCTTTCAGACAGTAGGTTTGTCTCAGATTCAGTAGTTATTATTTTATTCTCTGTTCCAATCTCCGACGTAAGTGAGTTGCTATTTTTTTTCATATTGTCTTTATAACAGCCAAACCGTAAAATCTCAGTCCTGTGTATATTTTTTTCCAGCGAGTTTTCTTTGAACTATTTAATGTATCGATAAAACCTCTTCCCATTGTTTCTTCTAGAATTTCTCAGTCATTTATTGAATTCAAATGATTCAATAAATCGTAAAACGGTCAAATAAGTTCTGAAAAATCTAAAAAAAAAGAATAATTATTATAAAATCGTAAATCGGGTAAATAAATTTTGAAAAATATAAAAAAAAAAAAAATGATTTAATAAATCGTAAATCGGTCAAACAAGTTTTGAAAAATCTAAAAAAAAAAAATATAATAAATCGTAAATCGGTCAAATAAGTTCTGAAAAATAAAAAAAAAAAAAAATTATTATTATAAAATCGTAAATCGGTCAAATAAGTTCTGAAAAATCAAAAAAAAAAAAAATTATTATTATAAAATCGTAAATCGGTCAAATAAGTTCTGAAAAATCAAAAAAAAAAAAAAAATTATTATTATAAAATCGTAAATCGGTCAAATAAGTTCTGAAAAATCCAAAAAAAAAAAAAGTTATTATTATAAAATCGTAAATCGGTCAAATAAGTTTTCAAAAATCTAAAAAAATGACTTAATAAATCGTAAATCGGCCAAATAATTTTTGAGAAATCTAAAAAAAAAGAAAATTATTCAATAAATCGTAAAACGGTCGAATAAATTTTGAAAAACCAAAAAAAAAAAAATCATTCATTTTTATCTCTCCACAACACCTACGATTTTCAGTCGCAAAACTTCAAAAATAACTTCTAAAAAATCCTCAAAAAAAAAAACGATCTTCAAAAAAGACTGTTTTTCGTGAATAGCGATTGAGATACTTTACGTTTCAGTGAAAAGCTGCGAAAAAAAAAGCCTCGTGTAATACCGACTTTGCACCTCAAAAGTTCGCAACCGCCGTTTATCTCGAATTATGATTGGATCGAATCGAAAATTCAAGTACATTCGCCATAAATGTGAATCTCCGAGACGAATTATTCAGAATTTTCATTTTCTAAACAGTATATAACAATAGCCTTGAAACGGCGTAGTTTGAAAAAAAAAAAAAAAAAAAACAGCAGCCATCCTTCTCGCACTCGCGTGTCACGTGGTACATGTATCAGGCCTGCCCTTAATCGTTGAAAAAAAAACGAGAGAGAGAGAGAGAGAGAGAGAGATTAGTCGGTTGAACGCTGAGTCGGTAAGACAATGAAAGGTTATGTGTACCTCGGCTTTGGCGTCAGGACTGTACCAGACGAGTATGAGTGTCGTGGCGATGTTGACAATGAGGCCGATAATCGTAATGAGATTCGGTGCGAGCCAAAGGGGTACTTTGCTCACGAGCCAGTCCCACCAGGGTTGCAAAAGGCTGTCCAATAGGCTGGCGCTAGAGCAGCTGTACTTGTGCTCGGTCAGTCGTTTCAATTGTCCCGGCGACAATATTTTATCCTTGTAAAACAGCATTATCGAAGAGTTTCTTATCGAAGCGAAATATATGAGTTCGCATAAACTTTCACCGATTAACGCACGAGAGCTTCACGGAGGACACCGAGCACACGCACACACACACACGCACACACACATGCACACACGCACACACACACGCGCGCGCGCAATTTATCCTAAATTATCGTAATCACTCATCGGATGATGTCTCACGAATATGTCGCGCTAAACATAACAAAGCTATTTGCGAGACTGTATATTCTTCTTTTTTTGGCTGTGTCGTTGTGTCTCTGTCTTCGGTGTTTGATTGATGTCGTCTGGCCGTGTGCTGCTCTCGACAGACCGCTGCACGCAATGCTCGCGACTCGCTCCAACGCAACACTAAACTCTTTACTTTTTTGTTTCACCTGAGACGCGTGCGCCTCCTATACGCTTATCGTTGATAACGCTCACAACGTGGAATACGGAATAATCGCTTTTTTGTCGTCTCCCGCTTTGGGAGTCGGTAAGGTAGGATTCTTCGGGAGAAACTCTGTCGGTAAGTTCGGTACCTTAAGATCGAGGCAAGAAAAGGTAGTTTATTTTAGGGAATGCACACTTTTCGGTGTAGGAGATGGGATTTTGGATCGGGGATTTTGTAGTGATTGAAAATGGAACGCGATCAATCGCTTTGCGGTGAAATTGCGGTTCAATTTAACACTAAACTCTTTTTTTTGTTATACCTGAGACCGTACTCCTCCTATACGATTTTCGTCGATAACATTCACAACGTGGAACTCGGAATAATCGCTTTTTTGTCGTCTTTCCCCGCTTTGGGAGTCGGTAAGGTAGGATTCTTCTGGAGAAACTCTGTCGGTAAAGTCGGTACCTAAAAATCGACGCAAAAAAAGTTAGTTTATTTTATGAAATCCACACTTTTTGGTGTAAGAAAGGACATTTTAGATCGGTAATTTTGTAGTGACAGAAAATGAAACGCGATCAATTGCTTTGCGATGAAATTGCGGTTCAACTCAACACTAAACTCTTTTTTTTTATTGCCCCTGAGACTCGTGCTCCTCCTATACGCTTATCGTTGATAACATTCACAACGTGGAACACGGAATAATCGCTTTTTTGTCGTCTTTCCCGCTTTGGGAGTCGGTAAAGTAGGATTCTTCTGGAGAAACTCTGTCGGTAAGGTCGATACCTAAAAATCGACGCAAGAAAGTTAGTTTTTTAAAGGAAATCCACACTTTTTGGTGTAAGAAAGGACATTTTAGATCGATAATTTTGTAGTGACAGAAAACGCATCGCGACCAATCGCTATTGCGATGAAATTGCGTTTACCAAAAATTGCCAAAACCACCGGTAATTTTTGAGGTTATTTTGCCGGCAATGAAGAAACCGACTAGGGAGATCGAATTGGCACGGAACGGCCCATATAATCAACGATGGCCGCCATGTTCGGTTTCTCGCGAATGCTCGGTGTTGCGAATAATTGTTTGAAACGCATTTCGCCGACTTTACTAGTTCAACAACAGCAGTATGTATCGAAATACGGTAAGTCTTACGATTATTTTCAAGCAATTTTAGCTCCCGACTTTCTTTAAATCATATTTAAACAACAGTTCTAACCTCTCATTTCGTTGATAACCTAAAAACTTCATCGAAACTCCGAGTGTTCGTTCGAAAAAATCGTATATGATTAACATGTCGATCTATGATCCACGATATTCGTCAGTAAATCGATTTATCGATCGTTTCCATGTTCTTTCAACTTTTGACAGTCTTCAAATAAGTTTTTTTTACAAAATCTTACCTTATTTTCTTTTTCCGAGCCAAAAACAAAGGAATTGAGACGAAACAACGTAATTTTGAGAATTTCGTGTCTTCGTGTTTAGTTCGGAGAGAGAAGCCTCGTTATCACGAGAGTGTCAAGCACAAGAAGCTTCCATGGATACCGCTGACGCCCGACCATCAGACCGAAGTACCGGACACTACAATTGTGGACGAGAAGTTGAGCAACGGTGAGTGGAGAATGCAGTTTGAAAATAACTTAAATTTTATCGAATTTTACATCAAGCTTTTTACAATTTATTTCATATCAATTTTATTTTATTTTATTTGTTTTATTAATTTTATTAATTTTATTTATTTTATTTATTTTATTTATTTTATTTATTTTATTTATTTTATTTATTTTATTTATTTTATTTATTTTATTTATTTTATTTATTTTATTTATTTTATTTATTTTATTTATTTTATTTATTTTATTTATTTTATTTATTATGCACATTGTAATTTAATTCGTTTTTCACTAGATTTTATCAGAGAGAATCATAACAATAATTATAGGAAATGACAATAAGAGATAAACGACAAATATTTTAAAGGATGTCTAAATTTTTATTTTTATTCTTTTTTTTTTAATCTCGTTTTTTCACCAATTAAATTTTAAATTATTTTTTTTTCTCTTGAAAAAAGGAATTTTTTTTACTTTGCCGCCAGCGTATAAGTTACTAATTAATGTATATTTTTGATTATTTATTTTAATAATACGATTAATATTAATTTATATCATTCTAATTAATAATAGAACACAATATCCCTAGGAAAGCCCAGATATCCCTAGGGGGCCATGAATCACTATGGAAACCACTATCCCTAGAAATTCTCTATCCCTAGGGATAGTGGTTTCCAATTCCCTAGAAATACTTAGGGATAGTGGTTTCCAATTCCCTAGAAATACTTAGGGATAGTGGTTTCCAATTCCCTAGGAATACTTAGGAATACTGGTTTCCAATTCCCTAGGAATCCCTAGGGATAGAGAAATCCATAGGCTTAAAAATCCCTAGGAGAATAGGGAGAATTTGATTTTGGTTATTAACTTACAAATATCGGGGACCATGAATCATTAAGGAAACCTCTATCTCCAGGAATTCTCCAACCCGTGATTTCCAATTCCCTAGGAATTCTCCACCCCTAAGAATTCCCTAGGCTTCAACATCCCTAGGAGAATTGGGCGAAAAAGGAAAATTCCTACCCTTAAAGAACTCCCTTAAAGAAGGAAAGGCCTACGCCTTTCTGTATCCAAGAGACGAATTAGTTGGGACTGGCAGACATCTTCCTAAAATATATATATAAGATTAATTACAACTTATAATTTAGTGTACTTAATACAATTCTCATTACCACCTGCTATTCTATATCTTTTTCACCAGAAGAGAATTTTTGTTTCCTCATCTTTCACATATTGTAATTATTCCTTTTTTTTTTTCTCTCTCTCTCTCTTTTCAGAAGTGGCGCAGGCTATAAACTCGCAAGTGAGCACAGACACTACCGGTCGTCTGTTCGCTGTCGTTCACATATGCGGAAAGCAGTTTAAAGTAACGGAAAACGATATCGTGGTGGTACAAGGCTACTGGCCTCCAAATCCGGGCGATCAACTGAAACTCGAAAAAGTATTGCTCTGCGGTGGGACGGATTTCTCGCTGGTCGGCCGACCGACTCTCAACCGTGAATTGGTCTCGGTTGACGCGACTGTGATAGAAAAAACTTTTTCGCACACTAAAACGAGATTTCGCTTAAGACCGAGAAAGCAATACAGACGTATACACTGTAAGTACAAATATGCGTCTCTGTTTTTTTTTCTTTCTATAATCAGCAAAATATACAATATTACTTCATTTTTTTTTTTTTTTTTCACTCTTCAGTCTACAGAATACAACACACCATGGTGAGAATTAATTCGATAAAAATTAATGGAAATATCGACGAGAAAGTAGAAGTTGAAGGTCTTGATAGGATATATTAGAAAATTATTGTCAAACACTTGCTAATAAACGTTTCACGTTTAATCTCTACCGTCTTTTCGTATAATCAAAATCGGTAGTTCTAGATGCGCTATTTTTTTTTAATTAGTTTTGCGTAAACTTGAGAAGCTTACTCATTGTACGATGGTTTAAGATTTTTGTTTTTTTTTTTTTTTTTTTTTGCAATGTTTGATGAATACAAACTTGAGGATCAAGAATTTTGAAATACCAAATCCAGCCCCCTAACACTGAGCTATATTCTTATAAGGATTTTTTGGCCGCGTTTTGCGGCTCTAAAATCCTCTAAACTCGTCGTCTCCTTGTCGCCTTGGTCGAGTTTATCTCGTTTACTGCTCGCGAGATCCGTAAACTCGAAAACAAATGCTTGAAACTGCACAAAAACTTGTGCAGTTTCTTATTCAGCGATGCCAATGTGCATCGTACCCGGCTATGTACTCCGGCACGAAAAAATATAGCACGAAAAAGTGCACTTTTGCACAATACCAAAAGATGAAAGAATTGAAAATCTTTGGAGAAATTTTCGAAAAGTGCAAATACAGTGGAAACGTCAAAAAAGAGAGGATTGAAATTTTGTACGACGTAATTTGCTGAAAATTGCTGTGAAATTACAAAAATAAAAGCCAAATATTTTTATGTAACACGTCATTATTTTACCAACATGCGTTCAGCTTGCATTTCGAATTGGCCGGGTGGTCGAGCCGGTCGAGGACGTTGGACCTCGAGCAGGTGACACCCAGCGCCGCGCAATGGCCGCATCATTTTGCGATCAGCAATATGCCCAGAACGTCAGGAGGATGATCAAATCCCAGCGCTGAAATTTAGTACATCGATTAATCGACGAATGGCAATTACCGACTGTTAGCGCCATCAGTATCGTTTTAAGCTCTACGTTACCGACTGGTGGCGCCACCAGTATTGCTTTAAGTTCTACGTTACCGACTGGTGGCGCCACTTGAAATCATTGGCAGCTGGGATTCAGTGATTCGATTTACCGACAGTCGGCTCCGTTTAAAATTACCGACAGCTGGAATTATAGCACGCTGTTTTATCGACAGATGGCGCTATCATTCGTGGCGGGAATTTTTTTAATTAAAAATTTGGCTTTGTGGAAAGTGGGAAATAATGACAAAGTAATTGCAAGGTTCTAATTTGTTATTGGCGTGACCGACTGATGACGTTAATTGAAATCATTGACAGCTGGGATTCAGTGATTCGATTTACCGACAGTCGGCTCCGGTTAAAATTACCGACAGCTGGAATTATAGCACGCTGTTTTATCGACAGATGGCGCTATCATTCGTGGCGGGAATTTTTTAAATTCAAAATTTGGCTTTGTGGAAAGTGGGAAATAATGCCAAAGTAATTGCAAGGTTCTAATTTGTATATTAGCGTGAACAAGACTTTAGAAATATTCTGAAGTCTTCTTAAGCTTTTTTTTTTCCAAAATTTAATATACGTAAAAAATGAATTTGGTGACGGAAATTAAAAAAAAAAAAAAAAAAAAAACATGTAATGGGATGACTTTTGTAATTGAATTTACAATAATCTGGAATAACAAATAGCACTTTACTTGTAAAAAGAAACGAAAATATCAACTGAAATCTTACATTCAGTGAAATATCAACGTTACATACACATTATGCATATTAAAAAGTTAAAACCGAAAATAGCGCAGCAAGAAGCAGTATACATAGGAACATATATGTGTGTTCGGGAAGAAAACATCAAAGCATTCATTTTTTTTTCCGCCCGAGAATCATATTATTTTTTTTCTCACTCTCTTTCTTTTTTTCCTCATTTTTCTCTGTTTTGTTTCACCACATACACGTTTACAATAGTAGTGATCACGGAGCATAAACTATGATAAAACTTTGAACGTTTGTACAGTCTTTTGATCAGCATTTGAAAATAACTTTTATTAATATAGTTATGTATATTTATATGTGTGTATATACATATACATATATATATATATATATATGTATATCACCGTCGTAAAGCCCATTCTCAAACGATCCCTTTTATATCGACTAAGTCATTACAAGTAAACGTGATTGCTGTATTTTTAAATCTGTTACGGTCCTCGGAAGTCTTGAATCGTCTGGCAAACGCGGCTCTCTGGCTGCGAGAACTCGTTCGCCATTCTCCTTAATTTCCTAAATACAATTTTTTTTTATTTTTATTTTTTTTTAAATTTTGGACTTTTTGCGTCAGCACATATTTTACTATTTTCCCACAAAACGTATTTATTCTTTTTCTTATCGACGATTTTTTTCTGGTCAAAATTTATACGTCCGATAAACTATGTTTTGTTTGTTTGATTGAAAAATGTTCGGCAACGATATTTTGCGTCTTTGACGCTGTACGGTCACATCTCGTTTTTATCCAATTTTTCATCTCAACCAAACGTCCTCAAATTTTTTTCAGGATCTTCGTCTGGTTGAAGAAAAAACGTAGGACATTTTTTCACATCTTTTATTGCATATTCGAGCTATTAAAAATTTCTAAAAATAATCATTGTTTATTTTTTAACGCCAATACTCATCAAATTTTGGATTTTCAGCCCACTTTCCAACAACGTTTTTTGCAAAATTCTCCAATTTTATTTTATGCTATTTTTCAATTAAATAAAGTTGCCACTTTTTTCCCCTCCGAAACGGCATTTCCGATTCAGCTGAAATTTTCACATTTTGTTCTTTGAAATATCTAGAATCTTAAAAAAAATTGGCGAGATGAGCGGCTATTTCGCTCCTATTTATTTAATTGAAAAACAGCATAAAATGAAATCGGAGAATTTCACAAAAAATGTTGTTGGAAAGTACGCGGAAAATCCAAAATTTGCCGTTAATAAATAAACAATGATGATTTTCAGCGATTTTCAATGGCTGGAATGTGCAATAAAAAAATCTGAAAAATTTCCAACATTTTTTCTGCAGCCAGATCAACATCCTGAAGAAATGTGAGGACGTTTTGTTCACATAAAAAATTGGGGTGGCCGACATGACGTGTTTAGTCCCTTATATTGTTTTTGGATTTCCGGAGGATAGACAATTTCGCATTAGTGAAAAATCAGTGCTAAAATTTTAGAGCGTCTCTCATCTTTGTACATCAATTGACTATTCTGAAGAGTGATTTAAACAGCAACATTTGTTGTTAATTAGATAAACACATTCATAGCCATATAATCGGACTAATATTATATTATATTCTTTTTAATAACTATGAAGAAATGCTATTCAAGTCAGCCTCCCAAACAGGCAATCAAACGAACAAAAATTATTAGTAAAATCCTTAAAAAAAAAAAAAAAAAAAAAAAAAAAAAATGAGCTCTAATTTCTCATGTAATGCAAAGCGTTCCATCATGCGTTAAACATTGCCATACATAATTTCTCCCAACCGATCCGAGACTCCGAGTTTCCGCACAATTCACAACACCATTCGTTTTTTTTTTTTTTTTTTTCTCACACATTCTTATCTGTTTAAGTCATTCACACACACACTCGATATGTCACATCGTTGGACTGTAGAAGAGTCAACAACAATCGTATCTTTCGCACAAAACGTCTATTAATCGAAACATTTTTTTTCCATTTTTATTAGTATTTTTTCGTTTTTTTTTTTTTTTTTATACAAGAGCTTTTCTAGCAAACTCACGAAACCGTCACAATTCCTCCTTGCGAATTCAAACGTTTAGTCATTAGTTCCCTCATTCAGTCTGAACCTGCCAGCCTCGCTGAACGAGCGAATTCTTGTACTATTTTTTTTTGTAAAGAGCGTCCTCGATTCAAACAACCCTCGACGACAAGATTTCTGAATTCTCACTGGAAATTACCGTTTTTTTTTTTTCTTTTTTTTTCTTACTTTTTTCACTTAACCACACAAAGTCGTATTTACAATATCAAGCGTACGGAATCAAGATACAATTTTATTGAGAAGAAAGTACTAACATTTCTCGTACCCGCGACAATTTTTTTTTTTTTTTTTTCTTTTAAAATTACGATCGTTTTAGGTGGCTAAGTGTTCCAATTTTTTTTTTCACATTCGTTGAGCTATTTGCACCAAAATTCAACTGTTTATTATTTTTTGAAAAATCTCGATTTAAAAAAAAAAGTCAACGTATCTCGGAAACGATAAGTCATAGAAATGAGAAAAATTTTTTAAGTTGTAATTTAATTTTGGCTTTTTTTAATGAGAGTATACAAATAATTTAGATATTCATAAAAATGTTAGGATTATTTTTTTTTTATTGGTCTGAAACACACACTAATTTGGTGTGAAAAACGAAACAAATAGCTCAACTGAATGTGAAAATTTGAAACAACAATTTCCCTTTTGCACTTTTCCCGATAAAAACTATACCCGAGCGCGGTTATTTGACACACGATTACCCAATTATCACTATTGAAATATAAACTAAAGCAGCCCCAAGAGAGAGATCGTACGCGAAAAAAAAAAAATAATAATAATAATAATAATTCGCATATTCAAACTTTTTGAATGGCAGTTAAAGTGGTAAAAATGGTAGACGAGGCTCCGAAAATTGAATCATCGGTAAAGGAAGTAATAATCATCATTAAATTATCAATAAAAATAAAAAAAAAAATACAACGACGAATAAAATACAAAATATGGAAAACGAGGCTTGAATTTCAATAAAAATCTAATAAAACTGCTAAACTTGCTAGACTTGTGAGGTTCCACTTTCGTGAAATTAACGTTTTGCGAAATTCGAATTCGATAAAAATCATTTCGATCGCTATCAATCTCTCATGTCCAGGAAACGTTATCCGGAAAATTTCTCACATTCACACTCGGGAATATTGTGTTCCCATCAATTTGCTTACATATCGACGGACCGATAAAGAGCGTTTTTTTTTTTACATTTTTTTTCTTCGACCTCGGTTGCCATTTAATTACGATGACGTTCTGTCATTGTTCCTCAATCTTTTAGCCGCAACAAGAAGGAAAATATCAATTCTACCATCTGAATCTTTCTTCCGTTCCACTTTGATACACTTTTTTTTCTTTATCTATCCCACAATTTCGTCAAGATGAATTATTTCGTAAGAACGGCAATCATATCTTTAAATTTGATACTAAATTATTCAAGTTCCATATTTCAAAACAGAATAAAAAAAGAATCTTGTCATTTTAAGGTTTATTCTAAATTTGTCGTAGAATAAACAATGGGATATGATTAAAGAGAAAAAAAATAGAAAAAGTGGAATTGAAAGTAACGATAGAGAGGCCCCGCGGCTGCGAATTTGACTCGGATATTTCGCTAAATTGTTAATCAACATTTTCCATCATCTTCTTATACAATTTTCAAACGAACTCAAATGCCGTTAAGGGATTATACCACCCTGAAAGAAAAATCGAAATTTTTTGTTTTTCTATTTAAAAAAAAAAATTCAACATACTTTTGAGTATATTTTAAGCGCTTCCCCATTCCGAAATTCAAAGTACTTCAGGAGTTACAGTCGTTAGAAGTGGGAGTGGCCGAAACTCAGGTAGCGCTTTTTCTTTTGCGTTTTTCTCGAAACGAGCTTTTTCAAACTGGTGTACACGATACGTCAAGATCTACTGGACCGATTTACCTGAAATTTTTACCATAAATTCTTTGTTACATTGTTCATAGCTGCTACGTAGGGATTTTTTGATTCGATGTCCCGTTTTTAAGTTATAAATTTAATTAACTAAAAAAATTTTCATGAAAATTCAGGTCGTTTTCTTCAAACTACCGCCATTTTTGCAAATAAATTTTTTTTTTAATTTCCCTACGTAGCGCCATAGATACTATCTTCTTAAATAAGAAAAATTTTTTTTTGTATTTTTCGGACGATGCCCGATTGAGAAATCTTGTACACCATCTGCAAGGATCTTAAAAAAACGAGGGGGCTAATGGATGACTCGTATCTTCGTCATTTTGTCATTTTTTCAATATTTTTTTTTGGAAATTGTTCTCAAATATGTACTTTACGAACGTGAAATAAAAGTTTTTAAAAATGAATCTCATATCTGCGTCAAAAAAAAAATTATGTTCCAACCGATTTTTTCGACCGTCAGGGTGGTGTAACAACTTAATTACTTTTCTCGGCATTTTCGGCTTGTAAAAAAAAAAAAAAAAAAAAACAATGACGAAGCTTTCCGATAGAGGATTTCTGAGGAAATAACGACCAACTGGCGTGTTATTTTTTTCCCCCCCTAGCGCTTCGTTATTCACTTTTGCCCGGTTTATCTCTACTCTCAAAGGAATAGCAAAAAGTATATCACCGACGCGCAAAGATAATATCGTGAATATCAAGATGACAAGATATCAGTGCGGATCGGAGTATCGAATTTAAGATTTGTTTGCGCTGCAGCAGTTTGAACAGTCAAAACACCTGGTGTGCTATCTCTTGATAGACCACGATGCTCTGTTACTATTCGCAAGCTCGGCGCCCCGCGTAACCTGATCCCGCAGATCTGTTACCGTTTCCTGAAGCACGCGTTTCTCCTTCAAAAGACCGGTAATGTCCTCCTGGGCGGCGGTCAGTCTCGATCGTAGCGATTCCGATTCCTCTTTGACACGTCGCAATCGAGAATTCTCCTCAGACAGTCGCTCCAACGTAGCGATTCGCCGTCGCAGTTCCTCGTTATCAGTCTTAAGCTGTTTACTGGACTCTCTCAATGCGCTTACTTCCAACTCGCGTTCCGTATTACGCGAACTCTCACCGTTTGGCAATCTTTCGTTGAAGCTCTCCTCGTCTTTCACCGTTACTGTAATTCAATATTTTCGTAAAATCACATTTTAGCCAGTATTTTTGTTCTTTTGGGAAATTTGATACACGAGGGGGGGGTTTTTGGGGTCACTGATTACGAATTTGAGGTGAAAATTCAGAAATTCAAAATGGCAGATCCAATATGGCGGACTAAAATTCAAAGTTGATTGAATTCGAATAAAAATCGGCGGCATGTTTCATTGAAATCGGAATACTTTTTCGCCCACGTATTGGGGCAGACACAGCAAAATTTTTCTTGCCGCTGAAGGGCTAAATAATGATTCCTGTTTTCGAAAACACGAAGAAACAAACATTTAAATAATGACTTAATTCCATAGCTAATTTGACATTTGTCAATCACTTTAGTTGGCGAAATTGGGAAAAACGTTCGTGTAAAATCCGAGGATTATTAAAAATATACTGACCGGGCGGTTCGATGTGAAACACGCCCAGCGTGTCTCTCGATATCCTCAGCCTGGATATGTAGAGATCAATGGGTATAGGTCCGGGCGATGTAATATTATTAGGCGGCCGATCCTCGTTCAGTCGGAGTGATATATTTTCCAAGAGTATCTTGTGAATAAAGAAAATATGTTGTCAGTAAAAATATAGCAAAATTCACGAGAAGGTAGCTATAGCATTAGGACAATTCAAAGATTAACGTCCGCTATAAAAGTATATTCTTCAGCGCGATAAAACTCGTTTTTACTGCAATTTAAAAATGATTAAGCGTTCAGTTACAGAGATATAAGCTCCTAAAGGTTGCTATGTTATTACATAGAGTAACATACCAAAAGCATAAAAAACCTATGCATTTCTAGGTTTGAACAATTGTTTTTTTTTTTTTTTTTTTTTCAAGACATTGATTTGTCTCAACTGGACTGCTATAGCTACCTCAATTGCTCAAAAGCTTCCCTAACAATTTAGCCGTCGAAGCCTCAAATTGCATAACTGACCTGCATCGGTATAGGTTTTGGTATTATCTCATCTTCAGCGAGATCTGCGAGACCCGTGACGGAGCTCATAGACAAAGTCAAGGGAACATCGGCGACTCTTACGTCGAGATTATCCTCGAACATCGCCAAAAGTGCGGCTTTGTCGTGTAAGTCAATGTCGCAAATGTAGCTGCCAAGATTGCTCGTTGTTCCGCGGCTCTGTGAGGATCTTCCAGTTGTTGGCTCGCTGGTGCTCTGACTCGCTTCCGATAGTCTCCGCGAGTCCTCCTTGTTCTTCAGTCCGTGATCGAGACGCAATTTTATCCGTGAACGACAGTCCGAGTCCGATGGCAACTCGACCCAGCCTCTCGAACGCGAACTAAACTTTGTCTGAATAATCGAATAAACGGATAAAGAAAAAGAAAAACAGAAAAAAAGGGAATCAATAAATCAAGCAACGTCAGTTGATTGGTATCGGTCAATCGTCCAGCTAACGAGGTGTTCTCCTCGACTACGACTAATGAACTTTTATCAGCTTTAATTTACATCTCATTCGGAAATGCACTTGGCTCGTGCAACACATTCAAACGTTCTTTTAATTTCGTGCAATTCACAAGTATGAGTAACAATTCATTTATCAAATATACAATATTATGTACAGCTATTGCCACCACCATTGGAAATATCATTCAATGCACTGGCAATACAGCAGCTCTACAGAATCCATCTCTACACAGACTCACCTCTACATGAGAATGTGTATACCATTTTTTATTCCAAATACTTAATAAATTTTATAAATAATTTTATACAAATACCAAAACCCAATAAATTTGCAAATACCATTTTTTGGTTCTATACCATCTATTGATACCACTGGAAACTTAACTTTTGGAAAAACTTTGAAAATATTTTTAAAAATTTCTGAAAATCAGGTTTAGTTGGTATCAATAGATGCACCAATTTTTAGAATTAAAAAAAAATTTGCCGGTATACGTCAATTTTTTCATTTCTCATTTAATCCATTCCATGAAAACAATAATACTCAAAATTCAGCGATCACTTAGAGACATCGAACCAAAGACGAAACCGGAAAAACGTTCCTATTTAAAAAAATATATATTTTTGTCGTTTTAGCCATAAAATGTGACCTGAAATTACACAATTAATTTTGAATAAAATTTCTTCCTGTTGGCCATGGAAAAATGCACATTTTCGTTTTTTTTTTAGATATTACAGATTAAATAAAAAATTGGCAAAATCCGGCAAGTTTTTTATTTTATTCTAGAATTTTTTTCATCTATTGATACCATTGAAAACCTAATTTTTGGAAAAACTTTGAGTATATTATTTTTTTTCCGAGTCGAAATTCATATGGAATCCCTCCAATGTATTATCAAAGATTAACTACTATTATTTTGTCAAAATAATATTTTTAATAACTTTTATCGCGTCCATTCACGGATTGCATATTTACATGAAAAAAAAAAGGTATTTTAAAAGTCCTTTTGCTCAGCCCTTTGCAGTTATAAAGGACATTATTAGAATTGATATTTTTTTTTTTTACTCATACGTGTCAATATCGTAATCTCTAACAATTCCCAATCCGATTGATAAATATATTTATAAATGTAGCGATAGCGTATTTTTAAGTGATTAGCGAGACATTAATTGGTGTGAAAAACGTTTTGTTTAATGCCTCATTACCTAAGTAAGCAAGCTCGACTCTTTGCAATCGCATTCAACAGCAGGCGAATACTCTAGAAAAATCTTTCATCGAAATTTCTTCCGGATAATACGCGAAAATAATTTCTCGCCGTTTTTTGAAAGAAAAAAATTAAAATTTCGATATTTTCCAGAGTAATTTGAATTCCGTGTCAAAGGCGATAAGAAAAATCACCGAAAACACTATTTGGAGCATGCACAACTTACACTGCGCGTGTAAAATATAATCTATTAAATTTAATTATAAATGTATATGATTTATGTCGCCAATACCTTTCTTTTGGCCTGCCACAAGTGCCACACAAAAACATTCACAAGAGAAGAGGAGAGGCGCGCGGGAGAAAGCATGCAAAAAAAGTTAAAGAGACTATGAAAAATTGTATCACACGTATGTTTTTGTTACTACGTATTAGTATATATATAAGTAAATAGGGTGAATGATCGAGACGATGTATATATATATATAAATAGAATTCCGACTCAGTGGTGAATGCATTGAATTTAATGAGACAATCATTACGTATAATAGAATCTCATATATCCTGTACAAGAAAAATTGAATTGAAATTCGTTTAAAAAAAAATCTATGAAAATATAGCATTGATGATTTTTCGTGCAACAGAATATACGAGGCATTCTCTATGAAACCAGCCATTTTTTTTTCTCCAGCAGATTTTTTTTTTTTCAATTAGCCCGATTTTTCTAGTACTCGATTAATAATCGTGATTTTCTGAAAGATTTTCGAAATTCATTGCTTCAGAATAGCTTCATTTTTTTTTTAGTCTATCTCGGAAACTGTAGATGACTAAAAGTGGATGTGAAAATTCAACTTTTATGCCGAGAAATTTTGTACACTGAGATAATTGAAACAAGAAAAAAATACAGAATTTTAGAAAACGGTGAATTAAAAATCTGAAAAAAAATCATAGGGAGTAACATATGGGGCTAAACACGTGAAGTCGGCCACGCAAATTTTTCATGAAAACAAAACAAAACATTTCTTCAGGATGTTGGTCTAGTTGAAGAAAAAAAGTAGGAATTTTTTCAGATTTTTTTAATTGCAGAAAAAAAGTAGAAATTTTTTCAGATTTTTTAAATTGCAGATTGCTGCTATTGAAAATCGCTGAAAATAATCATTGTTTATTTTTTAACGCCAATACTACGGCTCGCAAAAAAAAAAATCATAACATGAAATTTTGGATTTTCAGCGTACTTTTCAACAACATTTTTTGTAAAATTCTCCGATTTCATTTTATGCTATTTTTCAATTAAATAAAGTTGCCACTTTTTTCCCTTTCGAAACTGCATTTTTTTGTGCGTGCCGTAGTATTGTCGTTAAAAAATAAACAATGATTATTTTCAGAAATTTTTAATAGCTGGAATATGCAATAAAAAAATTTGAAAAAAATTTTGTTTACATGAAAAATTCGGGTGGCCGACTTGGCGCGTTTTGCCTCATATTGAATAAATATATAAATTGCAGAAATAGATAAAGATTGCGGTTGTATGAAGAAAAAAAAACGCGCATGGTTTCATATGGAGTTTCCTTCTTTTTTTTTTTTTTTTTTGCTTTTTCAGCGATGAAACGTGAAATTTTGCAGAGTAAAATTGAAAGTTTTGATTTGCCGTTTTTACGCCAAAAAGCGACAGATAATTAGTAGATAAAAAATAGCGGATTTCCGGCGACACAAGCAAAAGTGTTTGATGAGATTTATGAAGGATTCATAAAAGTGAACAACGATATGTCCGTCTAGGCGTCCGAATTGAGTAACGCTTTTCGTTCGTAAGAAAGAGCGTGATATAATAATGATAATAAGTTGAAAATCTTTTTTTTTTTTTAGTTTTTTTTTTTTTTTTTGAGAATCGTTTCGATTGACCCACCTGAAATTCGTCCCAAGGTATCGAGGAACACTCGTCGCTAGCGACATTCGATATCTGCACCTTTATCGACGACGTGAAACCGGAAGACTGCTGTATAATCTCCATTTTCGATAGTTTGAAGGTCGTCATCGACACCTGCAATTTGACATAAATTTTCTAAATACATAAATTCAATCATTACATTTTCGAATTTATAGTTAATATATTTTTTATAGAAACTGTTTTCTTTTTTTTTTTTTCGTGATTTTTTTAAACTTAAATTTTTTGACCCAATTTTGAAATATGAATTTTTTCTCGAAAATCGATGTTTTTACGCTATTCAAAAAAACCTACAAAGTAGAACCTTGCAAATTGCTTGCTCATTATTTTACATTTTTTAAAAATGTTTACATGTAAGCGAAGCAGAACTTTGCAAATTTTTTTCTCTACAAAGCTTCCACTATAAGGAAGTATGTTTATCTACTTTGGCTTCCTCATAGAGGAAGCTTTGTAGAGAAAACAATTTGCAAACTTCTACTTTGCATACATGTAAACATTTTTAAAAAATGTAAAATAATGAGGAAGCAATTTGCTAGGTTCTACTTTGCAGGCTTGTTTGTGCATGAAAGGCATTTTTATCGACATTTTTGCCGATAAAAATATTTTATATTTTCTGGTTTTTTCAGTCAAATATATTTCTTATAAAATATAAAAATATTCAATATATTAATAACCATATAAAAAAATATTTAAAATTTTTTAAAAAAATATTTAATATATACATTATATATTGGAAAAAATGCCACGAGATATCAGTTCAATTATGAATAAATAATTATGAAAACTATCAAAAAAAAAAAAAAAATATGCAACAAAAATAACGAACTCATAAAATTTCCTAGAAAACCAATTGAATGAAAATTACTCACGAGATCCTGTCTCTTACAAACACTGTCCATTGACTTTTCGCTCTGCGTATCCGGAGTCTCTTCGACAACTTCCCGTGCCTCTTCAACAGTGGTGATGCCCGTGGGATTGAGGCTCCCAAACACAGAATCCATTTTCTCCTGTTCCTCGAGTGAGACGACAACGTAATTTTCGCTATCCGAGCTGATGTCGCTTCGCATGGAGACAGTGTCGCTGCTGCCGTCCTCCGGCGAGGCTTTCAACGCGGAGTCGATTGAGGTCATTAAATTGGCAAAGCCCTTTTTCATCGACGACAGCCCGACGTTAAAGTTATTCGGTATAAAAGGTGCGCCGGCGTCTTGCTTCGAATTCTGTTGTTTCAAAATCGATGTTTTCGAATATTCGGGTTCGCTGTCCATAGATTGATTCCATTGACGATCGTCACGGGCGTTTATCGAACCTCCGGTGTTTCCCGCTAAACTCGGATGCCTTTGCTCGACTTTGCCGTTTCCATTCTGCTTAAAAGTCACCACCGATTGCGTGGCATGTTGCGCCAAATCCATCGATAACGTCGACGCTACTTCGCTCTCCGGTGTCGCAATGTTGTAACTGGTATTCAATCGTTTAGCGCCAAATTCGGCTCTTGCGATGGCGGCCGTGCTCTGCCACATTACGGATGGAGCAGCGAGATCATCGGCGATACTGGAGGAGTCCGGTACGACGGATTCCAAGTCACCACCGGAATTCTCTTTGCCCGGTGTTTGCGAAGGCGTTATAAAGGTCACTTCGACCTGTGGAACGAGCGCCCCGATTGCCAACGTTCCGCCAGACTCGACTTTGAGAATTTTGTTCGAATCCACCACGAGATAAGTCGCCATTTCTGATATAACTTCGGAGAGCCGTAAAAGGAAGAGATACTGATAGTGATTCAGCTGAACGCTCACGAGATTGCTGACATACGCGAGGCCGTGAATGTCCGCGAAAGTCGGCGTCTCGCCCGCTGGAATTTTTGGATTCATATGGAGCCAGACGGTGAGGGGAAACGCGTCGAGAAATGGAACAGGACGGTTTGATCCGACTGCACGAGCGCCGAAGAAATCACCCCAAACTGGCTCCAAATTGCAACACCATACGTCCTTTGCTTCGGTCCACAAAAGCTCGCGATTCACCTGACGTATCAGTTCGTTCACCGTATTGCAGGTGAAGTTTGGCGGGTATGATCTTACGTTGTCGCGTCCTTAAAAAAAAACAGGACCTTTTTACTTATATGTTGCAAATATTGCTGCTTTGAGGCATAATTGTTCAAGTCAATGGATCAAAAATAAAATCGTACAGACAGGAACTGAAGGTCTGTTATGTTTCAGGTGGGATTCCATTTTTGAGGAATTTTATTTCTCATCCTCATTGCTTGAATAAAAATTCTACGCATCGAGAGTGGATCAAAGAATTTTTTTTAATAATTCATTTGGGCTTTTTTCTTTTTAGGAGCATAAAAATAATTAGATAAAATTAATTTGCCGACTACCTGAAATTTCGTTCAATATTCACACTCACGCGTCTACAAAGTTAACAAACAAAACTGTCGTTACCTGCGCAATGATCGAGAAATTTGTCAGTGACGATATGAAAGTCCGTTGTTTTGCTCGGGAAATCGACTCCGAAGAACATTTGAGCCATTTGAAAGGCGTTGAGACACTCGGCCAAATCGGCGCGTGAAGATCTCTCGCTCGATCTTACGTTCGTCACCGAAACCCTCGACGTCTGCATGTGCAACGACTTTGGCCTGTCTCTCTGATTCGGATAATCCTGTCCCTCGAAAACTATCTGCAAAAAATAAGAACGATCTTTCAAAATTAGATACCGTCGAAAAAAATCGAAAAATTCAAGCCTTTTGAGACTTACTCTCGGCAATATCGCCTCAAGTTTAACGTCGAAATACATGAGATTTGAGGAGGCCGCTGCGGTCTTTTCAGCACCTAGTATCAGCGAATGATAGAGATTCAATCCGAACGAATTGAACCAGAGACACGAGCATAGGTCGAAGTTGATTTGCAGTGGATTTAGCTGAACGTAGAACTTGGGTGGTGGCACTAAGGATATTCAAAGAAATATTAAACGAAAGATATTTTATTCTGCAATCTTTGCTCTAAAAAAAAAAATAAAAAAATTTAAAAAAAAATACTTACGTGGAAACGTGATATCGCCTGGATAATAGTAGTAAGTAAACTCGGCGTGAATAATCGTCACGTCCTCGGGAAGGCAAAATTTGTCTCGGTCGCCTGAAGGCAAATCAAACAGAAAAAAATCAAGATCTTTTTTTTTTTTTTTTAAACTGCAATAACACTAAATTGAGAGCGATTGATATATCTCTATTTTTACTACAAATACATGCCGACACAAAAATTTGTACATTTGAGAGCGCTTTCATGAGACGAAATCTGCATTTTTTTTTTCTTTTTTTTTTTTTTTAAGTCTACCGATGTACATTGTGTTTGTTTATGTTCATGTTCTACGTTACGATATGATAATGGACGAGACACAATGGCAAAATTAGTCGTTTTATGCAGCGAAGACATCTATAGGCAGGCATACTACGTCTATTTCGTGTCAATTATTTTTTTCTTATTTTTTTTTTTTGTATACCTGGTGTGTGCTTCTTCCTCGTTTGAGCTGTGCAATTATTCAACAGTCTCTGTCATTAACTTGGTTATCGCGATTGGATGACAAATTTACATGATTATGTTTTAACTCGTGAATTTCGTGACTCAAGTAGCCGAATGAATTCGTCGTTAATAGAAGAAATTCAATTGCAACTCCCGTGCTGCTTCCCCAAAATCCATTTTTTTTTTTTTTTTTAAAGAATATAATATAGATTTTTTTAAAAATTGGAATTTTCAGTTTCAACTCATTTTGTTAAGTAACTTGGGAGAGAAATTTCGTAGCGGCGTCAATTATTTTCGCCTGGAAATGACTATTCCGATTTTTAGGGAGCACACGGTTTTTCTTTGATTTTCGATATAATTTGTCTTTTGTCTATATAGGCTTTTTCACCCCGATAAAGCACTTTTACCTGCTATGAACTCCTTGGTAATGGGCTTTCTCGTCGAACTCGTGACCTTGTATATCGTGAAGTCGTCGATCTTTATCACCATGCACGTTGTCATTAGCTTCGCCAGCTGCTCGAGAACGTAATTTTTAACCGGATTACCGCTACCGTGTTGCGACGATTTTTTCTGATCCAACGAACTCTGACTCTGCGCTTGACGCTGACCGCCTTTATCTGCATCCTCGGACGTCGATCTTGGGCTACCTTTTCGTTGAAAATATCAAATTGTCTTTAGTCTTGTGATCAACGATTTTCGAGCAGTGTCATAAAGAAAAAAAAATATGTATATATGGGGCATTCCAAGTCAATTCTCTTGGCCATCGGCCTGACCCTCTCGGATTGAGTTGCTGAATTTTTTTAATCATATTTTGGTCCCAAAAAAAGAGGATATTTTTTCTCAGATTTTTGTCACTTGTTTTATCCTTTAAAATAATTTTTTTTCCATAAAATGTAGGACTAAAAAATAGTATTTCCATCGTAGTTCAAGAGTGTGCCAAGAATAATTTTTTATTTTTTTTTTGTTTTTTTTTTTGTTAAATTTAAAAGGAACATTTGTCCATATTTTGAAACTTGAAAATTTCAATAACGGTTTCGTGTACGAAAAAAAAAGAAAAATAAAACATGTCATGGTAAAAAAAAATGTCCCATATTTTCAGAGTAAAACGCTGAAAATTCGCCCAATAATTAAAATAACATTGAAAAAAAGCTATTTCAATTAAAAAAAAAATTAGGGACATTTATTTTTCTTAAGATAAAAAAATATGGAAATTATGGAAATACTTATTTTTAGTCCAAGATTTTATAAAAAAAAAATGTTCAGAATTTTAAAACTGCTCCAAATTTATTTTTACTCAAAAATGATGGAAAAAAAAAAAATATTTTAGAGTAAAACAAGTGATAAAAATCAGAAAAAAATACTCTATTCTTGGACGGAAATATGGGCAAAAAATCGTCAACTCAATCCGAGAGGGTCAGAGGCCGATGACCACGTGAATTGACTTGGAATGCCCCATATATATATATGTATGGGGCATTCCAAGTGAAATCAGGGAGTCATTCAACTCGTCCCAGCCGATAATTATAATTTTTATTTTTTTTAGCATGCTTTCTTTTCATTAAAATTGGATATAACTCAAAACACGCCTTTAAAAATGAATAGAAAAAATCGAAAAATTTGGAAATATTGTTAACATTGTTTTATACCACCGAGATTTCCTTGCGTCTTAACCGGCGAGTGTTGCGTACGACCGATATCAATAAGATCCATGAACTGTCCGCGAAAAGAGTTCATAGATTGTTGAAGCCACTGGCTATGAGGCGTAGCATTTTCCTTGTACTTGGCCCAGTGTTTTCTGTCAGCTATCGCGAGATGATAGGGATAGTAATCGATTTGAAACTTTACAAGCGATATCTGCAGCGCCCCTCCGTCCTTCAGATCAGGATGCACAGATCTACCGGCTATTTTACACCAAAAAAAAGAAAAAAAAAAAAAAAAAACGAACATTAGCAATGAAATATTTATAAGATTTTCGATAATTAATTTCTACAAATAAGCATTTTTCGTACTAAATTCCGATAATGTACCTCCAGGATCATCGCAGAGATGCAGATCGATTCGTTGGGACAAAAAGTGATAGGAAGTTTCCACGACGTCGTATTTCGTAAAGATTTTTGATAACAGAGTGCTTGGTTGAGCCTTTGTTCTCGCTTGTTGCGATATTTGTGCTTGATATTCGGGCAGAACCTGCGACAAGAAAAACAAAAAATAAAACGAAATAAGTAAAAATCCACATTGAAATATTTCTCAGTGAAATATTGCGCTTAATGTCGTAAAAACGTTTAAGACAAAAAAGTTCAACCTCGAGTTTTCGAGCCGCTTTTGTTTTACGCTCCAAAATAGTGGCTCTCTCGACGAGACCGCCTAACGAGTCGATAAAATGTAGAGCTGCTTTGAGCTGAGAGTCGGTTAGTACCCAAAGAAGATCATCGAGAATAAGCACCAACCGCGAGCCCATTACAAAACAATCTGCAAAAAGTAAAGCAAAAAAAAATATTAAAAAAAATGAAATTTAATATTCCGAATAATCTCGATCGAGCGAAGAAGAAACTAAAGTGTATACCGGATATTCTCTTTTTAATCGTAATACGGCATCTCGCTTGATTGGTGAGAAGCCGCAGTGGCGTTAGGTCCTTGTCCTTGGTACTTTGAGCCTCTATCCTTAAGGTTTGCCACTCGAGCTCTTTGAATATAAGCAACTGGCCTCGATCCGGATCCTTGACTCTCGTCATACGAAGATCGCATCGTTGCCAAGTTGGAGATTTCGATTCCACCATTATTCGTGAAATCTGAGGAAAATTGTGAAAAAGAAAAAAAGCACAATTATTCAAGTTAAACGAGTTGGAAGAAAGGACAAGAACATGATAGGGTAAATTGTAGGAGTTATAAAATAGACAGAAATTTTTGTCTGGTATTTTCGTTTACCTGAACGGAAGCGACGAACGCTGGACTTTTGAAGGTAACGACGACGGTGTTGACCGCGACTGTGATGCCGTCTATTACTTTGTGAATAAAGGAATATTTTGCAGAACCTGGAAGGGTGGAAGCGCCTTGGGGAGAACAAGGACTCCGAAGATCTTCGCATGTTTCTACTTGTATGTGCACCTCGTCCAATCGCTATTATTTTCGTAAACATTTTTGTTTTTTTTTTTTTTTTTTACCTTATCTTTCAATTAACTTAAATAAATAAATGGCGGGCAAAACACGTCAAATCGGCCAGGGCAATTTTTCATGTCAACAAAATTTCCTCACATTTCTTTGGGACTTTGGTGTGGTTGAAGAAAAAATGTCGACATTCTTTCAGATTTTTTTTATTGCTTATTCCAGCTATTAAAAATTTCTCAAAATAATCATTGTTTACTTTTTTAACGGCAATATTGCGGCTCACAAAAAAAAAAAATTATAACAACATCAAATTTTGGATCTTCAGCGTACTTTCCAACAAAATTTTTTTTGTAAAATTCTCCGATTTCATTTTATGCTATTTGAAAATGAAATAAATTTTCCACCTTTTTGGAATAAAAAATCTGATAAAATTTTGTACGTTTTTTCTTCAACCAAACCAACATCTTGAATAAATTTGAGGTCGTTTTGCTGGACACGTTTTTGCGCCTCTTATATCACTTACCAAAAAAATCGGAACACTTTTGAGTTTTGTCCATTGTATGCGAAACGAGACTTTGTTGCACCAGGCATGTGTGAGCCTCAGCCAAGATGGTAACTCCAAAAGGTCGGTCAGTACTATTTCATCCAGCTCCAAATTACTCAGTTCGCCCTCGCCCTTGAATGTGCTTAGATTGATTTTGTCTGCCGATAGATTCTTGCAAAATCTAGAAATTCAAAAAATTCATAAACATTATTAATTGTTCTTACGAAAGATCAGATGATTAATAATCATTTTTCATCCTGATAAGGGAATCTTGGATGTGGATTTAAAATTCAACATATTCTCCAAATGTAGATGGCCAGCATTTTTTTGAATTTACATTTTTATCAATATTAGAAATTTTACTTGCTTCGAATGACCTACAAACATTTTATTTTTTAACTTCAGGATCATTATTTAAAAGCTGCATGAATTTAATTCCTGAGAAGAAGCGATATAAGAGATGATTGAACTATTTTTCTCCACCAGAATATTCAACAATATTAACTATCATTTTATATTATTTGCCAATCAAAAGTTTCTTGCAATTAAAATTTCCATAGTTTGAAACATTCTTTGAAAAAAAAAAGCAAAGTCAATAAATATAGCAAGAACATTGATTTTTAATAACAACGCCAAAAAATCTCAATAAAACATTTAAAAAAGATGTGGTTTAATAAATTGGACAGAAAATTATAATAAATCTGAACTATTTTATCGATTTGCCCAAATGCTCTTTCACCTCACCCTTAAAGGCCTTAAAGGGATGCTGGAATCGGATATCAACACTGAAAAAAATCCAAACTTTTATGTATTTTAATTAGTTAAAGTTTTTCAAGCGAATTTCGAGTGCTCGTTCAGTCGTTGATATTAATATTGCACTCTTTTACAATTTGAAACACACAAAGTAGCTCATTGAAAGTGCAAAATCGAAACCAAGAAAATAGTCTCCTTCGACTACTCCAGCATCCACTTAAGGTGAAGTGCTTCGGTCGGTAAAACTGACTAAATTAAAACTGCAAAGCGTTTGTTCTCGGTAAAGAAAAAAAATACGAATAAATCGACGACTCCTGAGCGGCGGCCCCAATTACTCTTATCGCTACAGCTTTTTGTGCCGTTGCAGGTACAAAAATGTGATAAATTTCAACATAGTCGGAAAAAAAGATATATTGTGCCAAACGAGCGAAGCGAATTTTGCATGTTGTGTTCGTGCTGAGCAAAGCTCGCACTCGTGGAAAATCAGGAATTTTCCGTCCTAGTAGCATAATGTACTATTTATTTCACTCGGTGCGAAAATGAACGTTTTCGCCACCTTGTGAAATTACAATTTTGTACAGCACTCGGCGGAAAAAACTTTTTCTCAAGTTGATGTGAATTACAAACTCGCAGTCGTCGGAAAAGATTTTATGCCACGCGGTGCGAGAAGTGGGCACTTCTCGCACTGGTGCGATAATGTTGTATACGAAATTCGTGCGATAACATTTTTTCTCAACTCGTTTTCTCGCTCGTCAAGAGAAGGCTTTATCGCACTCGTATCGTAATCTACTATTATTTCATGCTGTGTGAAAATGCCCGCTTTTTCGCACGCGTGCGTAAAACCTTTATTTCACACGTTGGAAAATAATTTTTTTTTTTCGACACTCGTGCGAAAAATGTTTTCTGTACTTGGTACTAAATTGGGGTGGCCGACTTGACGTGTTTTGCCACATATATAGTTTATTTTTTCGAAAAAAAAAAAAAAAAAATGACTTAAAAAAATCGACCCAAGCTTTTTTGAAATTTTTGAAATTTGATATCCAATAACAGAATTTTTGAGAAAAATTCCAAATCCTTTAATCGTGACAAAAAATGTAAATTCAAAAAAATCATGAAAAAAAAAAGTTTCGGTAAAAAAAAATCAAGTGTTTTTTTTTTATGTGTTCACAAACTTTTGCCCAGACTGGATTAAATTTCAAAAAATTTCACATCTAATACAGAATTTTTGAGAAAAATTCCAAATTCTTAAATTGTGCCAAAAAATTTTAATAAAAAAATTCCATGAAAAAAGCAGTTTCGCTAAAAAAAAAAAAAATCTGAACAACAAATTTAAGTTTTTTTTTTTTTTTTTTCAAAAGTTTTCAAAAACTTTTGAAAAATTCCATGAAAAAAGAATTTACGGTAAAAAAAAATAGTCTTTTTTTTTTTCAAATGTTTTCGAACACTTTTGCCCATTCCCGGTCAAATTTCAAAAATTTCGACACCTAACACACAATTTTTGGGTAAAATTCCAAATTCTTAAAATGGAGCCAAAATTGTAAATTAAAAAATTCCATGAAAAAAAAAAAAAAAAAAAAAAAAAAAATTAAAAGTGTTTTTTCGAGCAACTATAAAAAAGATAATGGAGCCAATTGGAAGAGATTACGTTTGAGCGTTTACTAAGTTGGCCAAAACTACCTAATACGTAGCACAATTAAAGTCGTAAATTCTCTACATTTACGTAGATTTAAGGAAAAACTCTAAAAACGTAACCTCACAATATACATAAATGTCGGTAGCAGTGCGCTCGGCATTTTCTCAGCTACGTATATATCTATATATACATGAATTTCAATAGCACACGTAATATATTCTAAAATATCCGTGCAACAGTCAATTTTGCTTTTTTATTCTCTAGTACCATAAACACCCTAATCGAAAATTAGTAAAAAAAAAAAAAAAAAAAAAAAATTCTGACAAAAATTCCCCAGAATCCTACTTTTAGACGTCGAGAATTTTACTTTTACGATTCTCGTGTTAAAACGTCTAAAAAATTTAAGCTCAATCTCTAAAAATCCAGGTGACCTGAAATTCATTTAAAAAACATCCTTATTAATTTCTTTCATAAAATTTCCGATCCTCCGATTTATTTAAATAATATTCATAAACGAATTAAAAAAACAACAACAACAACAACAACAAAGAATCAATGCATTTGCATTGATAAGAATTGCCGATCGATGTTCAAAATCTTGTCAATCGTATTTATAAATAACGCGGGTAACAAAGAGTGGCAAATCATGCGCGAAAATGAAGGAGCAACGCAGCTGATAATAACAATAATAATTGAAATGAAGAGAAATGCCTTTTCTTTTTTTTTTTTTATTGGTAAGACTGTCGAAATTTCTGGAGAATTAAATAGCGCAGGTTGTGCTATTTGTTCATATAAATGCGGAGGTATTGAGAAAAATTGTGTAAACCCACCTCGACAGATGTTTCAGCAGCTGATTTTTAATAATCGAAACCATTTCGCTGGGATGCCGTAGTTTGTGTTCCGAGTCCTTGTCCCTTTGCACCTTCTGATAGTATTTTTTTTTTTTCCTTTTTTCAACGCATCCGGAATTTCGTATTTTATTCCTTGCGTTTTATACGTCACTGAAAGACACTCGAGTTGCGATAGAAGCGAGAAGACATGATTGTTAATTTTTACTGTTTTTCTTATTTTTTTTTTTTTCTCTTTTTTTTTCTTTTTTTTTTGTTCTCTCTGTCTGTCTCTCTTGGGTTTGACACTCACGCAAAAGCACTACACACTAAGACGTCGATTAAGAGACGGAGAGTTTGATATCTAGTCTGGTGGTGGCCCTGTGTGCGCTGTGCGCGCTGGACGACGACAGAACGGCGGCCAACGACGACACACACGCTGGCTGCCAATACCGGGTGTGCCACAGCAGCTCCACTGGCCAGCGATAATTGACGTGTGTGTGCAGGGCAGCATAGCAGACGACGATAAAGAGGAGAGATAAATGTGAATGGGCGGAACGTGTGGAATCGTCAGTGGCGGGAAATTTCGTAGCAGAACAGGCGAGAGCTAAAAGTTTTCGTTGAAAACGTTTCTTCTAAAATGATTCGTCGAAAACATTTCTTCTAAAACTTTTTGTCGAAAACATTTCTTCTAAAACTTTTCGTTTAAAACATTTCGTCTAAAACAGTTTTTCTAAAATTTTTCGTCTAAAACAGTTCTTTTAAAACTTTTCGTCGAAAACATTTCTTCTAAAACTTTATGTCTAAAACATTTCTTCTAAAATGTTTCGTCTAATACACTTCTTCTAAAATTTTTCGTTTAAAACAGTTCTTCTAAAATTTTTCGTCTAAAATATTTCTTCTAAAATTTTTCGTCTAAAACACTTCTTCTAAAATTTTTCGTCTAAAACAGTTCTTCTAAAATTTTTCGTCTAAAACAGTTCTTCTAAAATTTTTTGTCTAAAACAGTTCTTCTAAAACTTTTCGTCCAAAACAGTTCTTCTAAAACTTTTCGTCCAAAACATTTCTTCTAAAACTTTATGTCTAAAACATTTCTACTAAAATTATTCGTCTAAAACATTTCTTCTAAAACATTTCTACTAAAATTATTCGTCTAAAACATTTCTTCAAAAACTTTTCGTCTAAAATATTTCTTCTAAAATTGTTCGTCTAAAACATTTCTTCTAAAAATTTTCGTCTAAAATATTTCTTCTAAAATTTTTCGTCTAAAACACTTCTTCTAAAATTTTTCGTCTAAAACACTTCTTCTAAAATTTTTCGTCTAAAACAGTTTTTCTAAAAATTTTTGTATAAAACAGTTCTTCTAAAACTTTTCGTCCAAAACATTTCTTCTAAAACTTTATGTCTAAAACTTTCCTTCTAAAACTTTTCTTCTAAAATTTTTCGTCCAAAACATTTCTTCTAAAACATTAAATTAAAAACTTGCTTACGGTAATTCTTTTTTCAAAGAAAACCAAAAATGTAGCAATTCCATGAAGTCGAATCTCTACTCAAAAGTCGTGCCCGAGTTTCCGTTCCCCGCCATCGGGGTCTCGTATATCTCTGCGTTCCATGTTCCGCTCGTAGCGCAGCCAAAGCAAGAGAAGCAACTCACAACTCGCAGCAACTTGCAAGTGGCGACTGTCGACGAAGCGGTTCTTGACTCCACCTACCAGAGGGGCCTCTAATCACTTTGGATATCTATAGTCATACAATTCTCCAACGAGTTCACGGCGAAAAAAAAAAAAAAAGTAAAAACAAAAAAAAAAATACAAGAACGCATGAAAATCACAACCAAAGAGAGGTGCCACTCAACTACGTCTGTCAAGCTTTTTGGCTCTCGTGAAAATATTGCCTTTGTTCCGTCTCTCATCGACCCACAACAACATGGCTTGCATTTCCAAAGTTGTGATTATAAACTGTCGCTGAACTCATAGTTTTCACGCGCTCTGCAACCTGCAACCGGATAAACATTGTCGTCAACACAATGGTATGGATATTAAAAAAAAAAAATTGCGCGATTTTGTGAGATCAAATGCGTCGCCAATCCGACCTGCTCTGCCTCCTCGACATTTACACCACTTTTGCTCCTCTTGTCGAGAGAAAAAAACATCGCAGAAAATATTTGAGAGGAAACATTGAACACGAAACATCGGCGTTGGGACAAATGAATTTTATAATGAGACAAGCGGATTGCACGAGGTGCCTTCGGAATCACGTACGGTAAGTACGTGCATTGTATTGTAATTAGGTAAGAACTTCGTTCAAGCCGAGCTAGCACGATTTTTCCTTCGATATTTTAGTCGATCGGCATTTTTCTGCAAACGAACCGTCGATATATTTTAATGAGCTAATTCGATTAGTAATCAACACTACTCGATTCTTTGACTGTTTTAATACTGCTTCATCCTGGTGACGAATTACTTGCTTTGTTCTTGTGATTTTTTTTTTTTTTTTTTTTTTTTTTTGAGAGATTTTTGTGTCCAGATAAAATGAGGCAAAATTTTGAAAACAGTGTTTTGGATTTAAAATGAAAAAATTGTGTAAAATAATGAGGAAGTAATTTGTAGGTTTCAACTTTACAGGTGTTTTTTTTTTTTTTTGAGATTTTTTTGTCCAGACAGAATGAGGCAAAATTTTGAAAACAGTGTTTTGGATTTAAAATGAAAAAATTGTGTAAAATAATGAGAAAGTAATTTGCAAGTTTCAACTTTGCAGCCTTTTTTTTTTGAGTTTTTTTTGTCCAGACAGAATGGGCAAAAATTTTTGAAACAGTGTTTTGGAAAAAAAAAAATGAAAAAATTATATAAAGTAATGAGGAAGTAATTTGCAAGTTTCCAGTTTGCAGCCTTTTTTTTGAGATTTTTAATGAAAAAACAAAAAAATGTATTCCTAATCAAAACTTCTCGATTCTTTACCAACTTTATACTGTTTCATCCTGATAACAAAATATTTGCTTTTTTCTCATAATTTTTTTTTTTTGAGATTTTTGTCTTCAGACAGAATGGGCAAGAATTTCTAAACATTGTTTTGGATATAAAATGAAAAAAATATATAAAATAATGAGAAAGTAATTTGCAAGTTTCAACTTTGCAGCCTTTTTTTTTGAAATTTTTTTTGTCCAGACAGAATGGGCAAAAATTTCTGAAACAGTGTTTTGGAAAAAAAAAAATGAAAAAATTATATAAAATAATGAGGAAGTTGCAAGTTTCAACTTTGCAGCCTTTTTTTTCTATTTTTAATGGAAAAACAAAAAAATGTATTTTGTTACGGTTGAATGTTCGACGTATTTTAATGAGCTAATTGGATTAGTAATCAAAACTTCTCGATTCTTTACCAATTTCACACTGTTTCATTCTGCTAACAAAATATTTGCCTCCTTCTCGTAACTTTTTTTTTTTGAGATTCTTGTGTTCAGACGGAATGAGCCAAAATTTATAAATTTATATTTTCTAACTTTTTTTTTTTTTCTATTTTTAATGAAAAAACAGAAAAAATTTGTTCCACGAATTTCTTTTTAAATTTTCATAATTTTCACTGAATTAAATATTCCTCGGTTCGTTAAGTTTTCTTTTTTTTTTTTTTGTATTAATTGTCGATTAAATTTTTACAGGATAAAATGAATGATTTTTCAACGGAGTTACTCTGAAATAAACAAGGATTAACGAAGCAACTGTGTCAACATGTCGAGGAGTATGAAATACAGCAACGAGAGCCTGGATGTGCTGAACAAGGGCTGCTTAGATCGCTACGACCAAGTCGCTTGCGGTCGTATAAGCACACTTGTAGTCATCAGCGCCATAACTTTCTGCTTTGTTTTACTCAAGATCATCAAGTATCATGCGTACAAACACTCGCAGATGCATCACTATCTCATATTTTACGTCTCGGCTATACAGTGTATTGTATGGTAAGTCAAAGATACAATTCTTGATCAGAAATAGCACAGAGACAGATGTGTAGAGAAAATGAATTCGAGCTTAGTACGAATAATTGGAACGGAATTTTTTTTTTCTCTGGCTTAAAAAATATTCAAATAAAAGCCAGTACACGAGGCATTCTATATCAATTTTGGCACCGAAAAAAAAAAAGAAAAATTCTCAAAAGTGCTTACATGCTTTTGCAATCCTTACATCGAGTGGTGATAGATTCTTGTTCGCCACGAAAAAATGCACATTTTCGTTTTTTTTAGTGACTTCGAGTTTAATTGTGTAATTTCAGGCTACATTTTATGACAAAAACAACAACATTTTTTTAATTGTTTTTGTCATAAAATGTGGCCTGAAATTACAACAAAAAATTATTTTGTTGTTTTTGCCATAAAATACGATCTGAAATTAGACAATTAATTTTGAATAAATTTGATATTTTTTTTTGTTCTTTTTGCCAGAAAATGTGGCCCGAAATTAGACAATTAATTTTGAATAAATTTTATATTTTTTTTGTTCTTTTTGCCATAAAATGTGGCCTGAAATTAGACAATTAATTTTGAATAAATTTGATATATTTTTTTGTTCTTTTTGCCATAAAATGTGGCCTGAAGTTAGACAATTAATTTTGAATAAATTTTATATTTTTTTGTTCTTTTTGCCATAAAATGTGGCCCGAAATTAGACAATTAATTTTGAATAAATTTTATGTATTTTGTTGTTTTTGCCATAAATTGTCTATTGATAATAGCCAAGTTATTAGCAATTGTCAATAGACTTGTAGAATCATTAATTCTTGAAATTTTATATAGACAAGTCAATATATTTTAAAACACAAAATTATCCAAGATAAAAATTGGCAATAAAAAAGAATTATTAATTTGTGATAATCTTTAAATGAGATACCAATTGTTCACCGTGCCTGTATTAATTCCAGCGCTGTCGGATCCATATTTGGAAATCATTATCCACAACTGGACTTCACGACAAACTATCTCAAGCTTCTCCACTTTATTCTCATCTGTCACCTATTCTGGTCGTCGGCCGCGCGAACGCGTCACCGCGACGACATAGTTCAGCACGTTGTGAATCCAGTTCTCTGTTTGTACACGTTGTACCTCACGACTGTTGTGCTCATGGGAATGGTTGATATCAGTGGTACATGGACCGAGTGTCTTCGTGAGTAAAACCAACTCAGCAACTCATAAAAAAAATTGAAAAAACTCATTCTAATGAAAGACACGAAATATAAAATTACCAGGTCCTTACTGGCTGATGCTTTCCGCGGCTGATTTCATAGCCGTACAACTATTCGCAACCGTCGCTCTCTACTTGACGCACAACACCAGACACTCGGCAATCTCGACTTTAATGCTGCCCACGATTCACTCTCAGGCACGAGATCTCTGGCTCATCACGGTCGTCTTTGAAATTTCGGCAGTAGTTTCTCTCATATTTCACAGTCTCATGTCCTTCGGTATGTTTTGTCATTATTATGAAATCAGTGTCTTTCGATAATAATAATTATTGATTATTATGAGAGAAACATATTTTAGAAAATGCGGTACGTCTGTGAAAATTGTTGTAATTTTTTTTGGTTCGTTTTTGCTTCCTCCTGGAGAATAATTTGTTTTTTGTTTGTTTTTTTTTTTTGGTATACAAAACGAATCATTAAATTATTGTCCGGTTAAAAATGCTATCGAAAAAAAAAAGTTGCTACAGTTCTAGTAAGCGAAATTGCTAAAAGCTGTTAAAGATTATATAAATTGCGGTTGATTTTAGTTGGGAGAGAGGATACCGGCTGCAGCGGTATCTATAATCACGTGCAAGCATACTACAGTCTACTGATTATGATAGTTACGATACTTAAATACTTTCTACCGACGTGGGCGCTGCTTTGCATCTTTCAGCCGACGAGGGTCAAGTCACGAGCGTCGGGAGTTGGACTCACGTCCCACTACAATATGGTAACAACATTATTTTTTCGTTAAATTATTTGTACAAGCAAAGTAGAATTTTTTTGTTCTTTTTGTATGACTCACCATAAAAATGGTTTTTGTCGATTATTTCAGGAGGGAACGTGTCAGAATCAGTACAGAAGAATGTTTTTCTCGCAAAGTATCGGCCTAGCGGGTTCCTTCCAGTATCCCGAAATAGCGTGTTCCGCCGATTCGCCGATCTACGGAAGTTTCGGTGATTTCTCGTACACCGACAGTTCCTCGGACATATCGCCGACGATAGCTCACTGTTGGAGTATGGACGACGATGCCTACGTCAGCGGAGAGAAAAATTGTATCGGCATCGATCAGGAGAAAGAGAGTCTCGACTGTCGTCACAGAATCGAGCGTAATCGTCAGAATTTGGAGAAAACATTGAAGATGGAGGTGAAAGAGGATGATGAGACTAACGGTCCCGCGAACAGCACTCTCACGACCATCAACGAGGAGAGCCTTCACGTCGCCGAGAGTCCACAGAAGTAATGTGCATTGCTCAATAATTTCTAAGTCACTTGTGAACCTAGTCTTAAAAAAAAAAAAAAAAAAAAAAAAAAAAAATGAACAAAAGAAGAGAACAATGTTAATGGAAAGGACCAGTGCGCGTAACTAATACCAAGTGATTACAGACGACTCAAAATATTCAAACAATTATACCGTGAGATACTAAATAATTGTTAAATATTTAGCTCTATCGATCACTACCAATTACTCATTGCATAATTTTTAATTTAGCGTCGAACTTGCAGCTTCTTTCAAAGATTCGTGTCGAGGTATAGATAGCTATGGTACTTAAGAATTATTATTATTATTATTGTTATTATTATTTTTTTTTTTTCATTTAATTTGTCCCGTCATTTTTTCGATAAACACTTATTCAAATTCACGTACAGGATTCCTAACATATTTACATTTTTTATTAATAAACGGGAAGGAGATTCGTGTACAAAAATTGTCGAATTAATGATAACAATGATTTTACGGGAAAATCAGCGGATATTCTTATTGTTGACTGTTTTAAAAACAATGGAAATTCAATACAATGGTTAATAAAATTTAGTAAAAGAAAAGGACGATTGTTTTTAATATCTTTTGCGGATTTATCAACAATACGGGAGCGTTGTTGCATGAAATTTATATTTAGGATCATTTGTATCCGATTATTTTGAACCGTTTTTATTTTTCGTAGATTTTTCAAGCAAACGATCAATGGAATTTTTTTAAATTGATTATCGTGGTCAATATATGGGGCAATCCATCCCGTTTCGACCTGGGCCTGACAATCGACCTCTTCGATTTTTATCGTAATTTTTTGTAGGATTAGTTAGACCCTCAGATGCACAAAAAATTTTTTTTCTTTTTTTCTATGGCAATTTTTACTTAAATATTTTTTTAAAGTGAGATATCGAATGCCATAATTTAAAATTCTGACAAAATTCTGAATAATACTTTGTTCGATATCAAAATTTTCTAGCTTATAGCCAAAGTGGGCAAGATTTTTCTTCTCATAGTTTTTTAAGCTTTTTTGATTAAAAAAAAATATTTAAAAATAGGAAAAAAAATTAATCTACTACAGGCGATTGGTCAAATGTTTATTTATGGAAAACCGGATTTTTTTTAGACTTTCTTCAGATTTTTAGGCATTTTTTCAGACTTTTCCGCACTATGCACATTTTTTTAAATATTTTTTTTAGTGACACATCGAATACCATAATTTAAAAATCTGCAAAAATTCAGAAAAATACTCTGTTGAATATCAAAATTTTCTAGCTTAAAGCCAAAGTGGGCATGATAGTTAGTGATCCTAGTTGATTAACGAGCGGATTTTGGTGCGTTCTGACCCTCTCGTGGAATTTTTCGTACCGTTTTGGAATGCGTTCTTCGATGAATTCGACATTCAAATCCCTATATAGAGTCAGATTACTAAAGTAGTATGGACAATCTATTATTCTGCGCAGATTTTTTGATTGCAGAGTCTCCAATCTTTTGAGATTCGATTTTTTTGCGGAATCCCATATTTCAGTTCCGTAAATACACATAGGTCTGGTTACGGTTTTGTATACAGCCGTGTATCCCTCCCATTTTGGATGACCATATTTGAGGACCACACACGCCGACAATTTTCAACTTAAAAAAAAAAAAAAAATGCATTGTATTCTTTAAATCATAAACAACAACCAGAAAAAAACCGCACTCGTCAACGTTTATTCGTTTTCCCACAAAAAAATAAAATGTGAGCACCTGAAAAATGGTTAAAACTATGTTCTGCATACACAGTTTTGATCTGCCATGAAAAAAAAAAAAAAAAAAAAAAAAAAAAAAAAAAAACGAAAATATATTTAGAAACTAGACATTTAGGTTCACATCACCACCTAAGGGAAAATCGATATAAAAAAAAGTGGCGGTCGAGCGAATTTTTTAATAGAAATTTCACTGAAAATTTGTATCGTTTATACAAAAAAAAAAAAAAAAAAAAATAGAGGGAGGCCTTCAATCGTCATTTTTGGCATTTTCATCCACCATTTGTATTTCACCATAGCGAAAAAAGTTTGCTTTTGCAACATAAGAGTAGATTTTTTCTTCCGTAGAAGAAACCTACAGTTTCGAAGAGTTTTGAGGCGAATCAGAGTCAGTTAATGTCAGAGAAACGCTTGTAAAATGTGAATATCTCGGAAAGTGAAAAAAAGTGACTTGTGGGGGTGGGGTTTCTGTCCATCAGTGGACGTCGGAGACTTATGAGGAAAAATAAAGACATCGCAAAGTATTGTAATCGCGATATAGATAGGTCTCGATTTAATTGCGTTAAATTGGCGATAGAGTGATGCCCCCGAGTTGACCTTCTGATGTAAATGTCCCCGAGTGATTGGCTTGCTCAACAGTTTCCCTCCCGACCTCGGTGCCACACATTTTTATAGAAACTTTCTCATTTTCTGTGCTTTTTCTTTTTTCTTTCTCTTTACAACGAGAGATAAATGAGAAGGAAAAAAAGGAGGATTAGAGGTCTTGGCTTGCTGATGCAAGTGTTACACAGCTTGTGATGAAAGTGAACCTTATCTTTAATATCATTAAAATCTGTGATGATTTATCGTAAAAACACGCAATCGGGTCAAGCCCCCCAGAGCGAAAACGTATATTCCACGAGATGTCGGATAACACCTGTGGAACGCAAACATTACTGATAACAAAATTGTTTGCGTGATGTGCGAGAATTTTAGCGAATTTCTACGATTAACATCGGCTCGATGAACAGCCGATTCGTGTACTTTCAAGGCCGTTAAAAACATTCCTGAGCACTTGTAAAATTTCATGAGTTTTTTATCAGATTTTTTTATTGCATATTCCAGCTGCTAAAAATTTCTGAAAATAATCATTGTTTATTTTTTAACGCCAATACTACGGCTGAAACAAAAAAAATGATTTTAGAAAAAATTTTCTAAGATTCTAAATATTTCAACGAGCAAAGCGTGAAAATTTCAGCTAAATCGGAAATGCCGTTTCGGAGGGAAAAAAGTGGCAACTTTTATTTAATTGAAAAATAGGATAAAATAAAATTGGAGAATTTTACAAAAAATGTTGTTGGAAAGTACGCTGAAGATCCAAAATTTCATGTTCTTATGATTTTTTTTGCGAGCTGTAGTATTGGCGTTAAAAAATAAACAATGGATATTTTTGAACCATTTTCAATGGCTGGAATATGCAATAAAAAAATCTGAAAAAATTCCTACGTTTTTTCTTCCACTAGACCAAAATCTTGAAGAAATATGGGGAAGTTTTGTTGACATGAAAAATTGGAGTGGCCGATTTCACGTGTTTTGCCATTATTATTTATAGTCTGTCACCAAATTATCGTCACAATAAATCGCCACTTCATCGTTCTGTCAAATTGGAAGCTTTGGAATATCGATATCAGTGGATCATGATATGAAGTAATCTACATATCATTGGAATCGTTTTTTTTTTTTTTTTTTTATTAACAGTAATTAAGCTGCTATGGAATGTTTTATGTCTTATATAATACAGAAACGATTGAGTGGTTTAAAGCTTTCAATCGCTTACGCGAAACGGTGTATCCGGACTTTTAACTAAAAAAAAAAAAAAAAAAATGTCATAATTAAATGCAAATTTCCTTATTTTTTTAGTCCACACTGCCTTTACTACAAGGAAATCAGTTGATGAATCTTTTTTTTTTCTTTCCGCATGGCGAACGATCGGGCTGTAACAGACCGATTTATTAAGTAGCGGTATACGTCACAGATTATTTTAATTTCCCTAAAGCACGAAGTCTGGCAATTTTTTTTATATTACCTGAGTTTTATAATTTATATTTGAGATTTAAAAAAATGTCTGCAGAGTGATTGTAAAAAAATATTGATAACTGCAGATTTCTTCATTGGCTTGCTAATGTAAACGATTCCATAAAAGGATGCAAAGTAGAAATTTGCATATTGTTTTCTCATTATTTTTTACAAAGGTACCTCTATGAGGAAGTATATGTTCACCTATTTCGGTTTCCTCATAGAGGAAGCTTCCTGAGAATTTAAATGTACGATCTACAAAAAATTAACCGCGACACACGCGGCCACGAAATTTCGTGACAAACATCGTTGCGTAATATTTGCCTGACGTACAAAGTTTTGCTTACTTTTGCTCAACTTTTGTGTAACCTAGACACAAAAAAAAAACCCACAATTTTTGGAAAATTTTAAAATCACGTAAAATGAAAAATTAGAAATTCTATAGAATCAACAATTTAATGTCAACAAAACGTCCTCAAATTTATTCAGGATGCTGGTCCGGTTGAAGAGAAAACGTAAGAATTTTCTCCGATTTTTTTTAGATTTAGATTTAGATATTTTATTAAGATCCTGGGATGTTGCATCCTTTAAGTACCTAAGCCAAAAAAGATACATAAACAAAAGCAGACAAAGAAAATAAGTAGTACAGAAAATAATCTTAAACTGAACGGGGCGAAACATAGGAGAAGATGAGAGGCGAGCAAAGCATAAAGACTAAAATCGAAAAAATTACACTCATAAAACACAAACACACCATTCTAATCAACGGGCTGGAGGGCCCGTTGCTCAAGCAGCATGAGGTGCCGCAACAATTCCCTCTTAAAAACGCCACCAATGAGGGGCCCTGTGATACAGCCAGGGGAAGAACATTCCAAAAGAACGACCCTCCAACACAAAACACAAATCGGCGGTAGAGATATCGAAGTCCTGATATCTCCGTCAATTTTGATTTTTCGAATTTGCGCCCAAACCAATTTTTTACTCAGCATGATCTAAGCTATTTATTCTCCATGGATCAACCAATAGTTAAGATACACCCTGTATATGTGGATACATTTTGTTTAAAAAAAAAAAAAAAAAAACAAAACAAATAGTACATTATGCCACAAGGGAGGAAAGTGCGTGTTTATTACCGAGTGTGGTTTGCAGCCCGAGCGGAGCGAGGGCTGTAATCACACGAGGTGAAAAACACGTTCCTCCCGAGTAGCATACGTTATTTTATTCCCGACCACGTTATAAAGTTTTTTATTGCATACCTGCGAGGTGGGTGGAAAGTGACCGAATACAACCCAGCGGGCAATAAAGTGAGGCAGCGGGCAATAATGTTCTACATTATTATTGCCCGCTGGGTTATAATCGGTCACTTTCCACCCGCCTCGCAGGTATGTAATGTGGACTTTACAGCGTGGTCGGGAATAAAATAACTTTTCTGACAGACATTAAGATACATTTATCGATAACACATGGGCACATTTCTTAAAACTGTTATTTAGGCATTCTCTAATCTGAAAACGATAAAATATGTTTTTTATGCAATATTATCAAACTTCAACGATAAACAGCGTGAGATCAGCGTCCTTTGTTCGAATTAATAACACGTCGATAATAACGCTTATGTATTTCGTTGCGCATATATCACAGTGAATTTCTGGAAATTCTAACGCATGTCCGGTATGCTCTATGAGATAAACATAAACTAAGACGTTCAACGAAAGATACATTGACTTAAAGAGAAGATACAAGTAGTGCAAGATACTACGATACATGTTTCGAGTGGTCCGATGTGCTTTATCATGTTATCAGATCGAAGCGTCGCTACCGATGACGTTTACACGTTCGTTCGCGTCTTGCTTTTGCCTCGAGATTTCACGCCAACGCTCTGCGTACATAGAAAAAAAAAAAAAAAAAAAAAAATTGCGTAAAATAATACATACGCGATCTATCGAGTAGCCAATACCAAAATATTTTTCACGGTGCGCCAGCGAGATTATCGATCTCCGTAATAACACTATGAACGTCATTTCTGGTCAAGTGTGTAGAGGAAAATCATACGTGGGGCGCTATTTACTATTTTTTTCACGTTAGATCTTTTTGCCTTTAATTCTTTTAGAGAATTTCGCTCCCTTTATCGATTGCGATGAGGAGCCACGTGAGTTGATTTTCGAACAAATTTCCAGTCACGCCATTTAAAAAAAAAGCTAAAAATTGTATTGTCATAGTGCTGCCTCTGTCAGATCTGTTTAGGTTGAAGTACATTTTCATCACATTTGGGTTCCTCGAGCTTTGTAGTAAATTTTAGACAGATATCTCAAAAATTGTGGAAGCTAGAGGGCGTACAGACATTTTCGAAAAATTGGAAAAATCGTGTAAAAACAAAAGCACTGCGTAGATTTCATTGAAAAAAATCCATTTACCCTGGGGTATCGACCCTCCAACATGTGTGCGAAATTTCAGCTTGTTTCGAAGCATTCTGACCACGTTTACACGAGAGAATTTCGAAAAATAAAAATTTCCCGAAAAACAAAGCTTCTTCTTGAGGAAGCAAAAAAGATTGTAAAGCAGAAACTTGCAAATTGATTCCTCAATATTTTGTACATCTTTCACAAAGATTTTTCTTCTTCACAAACCTACCTCTACGAGGAAGTATGTTGTGATCGATTGCAAAACCCCAGAAAACATAAATTTTCAATTTTTCTGATGAAAAAAATTCGTGAATCGGTAAAAATGTCGATAAAATTGCCATTCACGGGCAAGCAAGCCTGCAAAAGCAGAAACCTCGCAAATTGCTTCCTCATTATTTCCTACATTTAAAAAAAAAAAAAAAAAAAAAAACGTACAAAATTGCAAATTCTTTTCTCTCCAAAGCTTCCTCTGCAAGAAATCCAAAGTAGACAAACGTACTTCCTAACAACGAAACCTCTGTGGCAAAAACATTTTTGCAAACTTCACCTTAGCCATACCTCTAAACATTGTCCAAAAAATCTAAACCAATCATTAAGCAATTTGCAAATTTCTGCATCGAAGGCATGTTTTACGTTCGCAATTAATGTTTCTCGTGGTGTGTCCAAACTGTTGTCCGATATTTCGTCCAGAAGAGTCCTGAAAAATGTAACCATATTAGATCAGAGCACAAATCTCTTGCGTGAGCCTAAAAAAATATGCATTCGATAAAAAAAAAATCATTATAAACCAAATACCCGCTACATTCCTCTCCACGCATCGTCCATTATCTCAGTGAAAGAGTGAGCAAGAGAGAGCGAGAGAGAGAGAGAGATAAAGAGAGGAGAGCATCGAACGCCTCCCTATTATATCGCCTTTGTCTCTTCTTCCCTCGCCGCGGATCCATCGCACACTTTTCCTATCTCGTTTGCACCCTTTCGCAATACTTCCCTCCACGGCGTCTCTTCGACATACCGACATGTGATCGGATTCTCCTATTCGTACATACATATATTTTTCAACGATATCTCTTCGTTTCGCATACGTCAATGTGAAATATACGTACCAGAGTGTATTAATGAGGGGGGGGGGCGAGGAGAGAGAAGCACTTCGTCAAAGCTTTGACGATATATTTCCCCCCTTGTATTTTACAGCAGACGTTCTCCTTCTTCTATTATGTATACATACATTTATATATATGTATATATATATATATATATATATTGGATGTTTTTAACGTTAACTCTTGGCTTCCCCCGTTGAGCGTACCGAGCTCGTACTCTGATAAATAAAATATTAGCCGGATAGTTGATTCAAATTCATTATTCGTGAACGTTCGGACCGAGGAAATTGAGACAATAAGTGTTGATTCGCTGTTCATTCGATCGACTGTAAAACTTATAGTCAGTCGTATTATTAAGTCTCTTTTAACATTGGGACTCGACGTATGAGAGCTGCCATTTTTTCTAGTCCATACAGCTGGCTGCATTTTTCCTATACAAAACAAATCGTACATCTTTAGTCTCTGTTTTTTTTTTTGTTTGTTTGTTTTTTTCTTTTCTTTTCTTTCTTCAATAATTTTTCGTGATACTTACCGAAAGCTCGTGCGCGTTATCAGTTGGTACGACTTGGTTTTTTTTTTTTTTTTTTCTTTTTTTTTTTTGTGTGTGCTCTCGCTGGCTTATCCAAAACCCGTAATCTCGTGGTCGGGCAGCTGGTAATATACGAAGAGAAGACGCTCGCGGAGAGAATAAAAAGAAATACGATTCGTGTCAAAATCCAAGTGGGATTTTAGTTCGTGAGGAACCGTCGTGCAACATCCGACGTTGCCGGTGTTGCGCTTCGTTGAGACACGTTTTTTGACGGGGTTCTCATTCTCTTTCTCTCTCTCTCTCTCTTCTTGCGAATTCGTGTATAACCGGAAATCCTTGCAAGAGAGCGCGCACCTAACCGGAAGCAGCCCTCCCTACCCCCTCCTCGCCGCCAAACGGATAATGAGCTTGGAGCTTTGCTCACCAATTGTAATATCAACGATTGTGCGACGTTAATATTTTGATATTAAACAACCTGTTCATCATGGTTCACATAAGACGCAAGGTACGTGCTTTTTTTTCTTTTTCTTCATTCTTTCTTCACCTTGAAACTAACACTGAATAACAAACTTTGTTATGCTTTAGGATATATATATATATATATATATATATATACTAAATAATAAAGGACAAATTTCTGAGATCCATTGGACAATCACACAGACATTCACAGACACTCACACACACTCACAGACACTCACAGACACTACACACGGACACTCACAGACACTACACACGGACACTCACAGACACTACACATGGACATTCACAGACACTACACATGGACATTCACAGACACTACACACGGACACTCACAGACACTCAAAGACACTGCGCAAGGGCAAGAGCCAAATATTGAATAGTCTAAGGTCATTTTTTTTAAACTGTTTGTATTTTACCTGTACCACAATATTGTATGCATTAAAAAAATAAACGTGTTAAAAAAAAAAAAACACTCAAAGACACTCAAAGGCATTCACACAGACACTCACAGACACGGTCACAGACACTCACAGACACTCTCACAGACACTCTTACAGACACTCTTACAGACACTCTCACAGACACTCTTACAGATACTCTCACAGACACTCTCATAGACACTCTCACAGACACTCTCATAGACACTCTCACAGACACTCTTACAGATACTCTCACAGACACTCTGATAGACACTCTCACAGACACTCTTACAGACACTCTCACAGACACTTACAGATACTCTCACAGACACTCTCACAGACACTCTTACAGATATTCTCACAGACACTCTCACAGACACTCTTACAGATACTCTTCACAGACACTTACAGACATTTATTTACTCACTCACTCACACGCCTGGGGGTCTAATAACAGGAGTTATATTTAAAAATTAGGCCCTGTGTTTAATAGTGGGACTTACAAAAACCAGGGCCAGAGAGTAGATCTTTAGAGAGTAGATCGTTTTGTAGATCCCATTAGGGGATCTAATTATTTAACAATTATTTAATAGAGCTTAAACAAGAAAAAAAAAAAAAAAATGCTTAAAAATAGAAAGATCTGTGCGCTATCTCTCTCGCACTTCATTATTCACGTTCTCTTGATGAGCCACGTGGAAGAAAAAACCTACAGTGGATCAATTGCTACGCTCTTTATTTATTCCTATCTCTCTATCTCTCTCTTTCTTGCTCGACGTAAATAAGACAATATTCTGATTTTCGAAATACCGGAAGTGTTCAACGATCGTTTACTGTCCCCTCTCATCGCATTATATATATATATATATATATATATATATATATATATATATTTATATATTATGCCGAGTCAACGAACGTTTAGAACGCGTAAATCTTAAAATCTCAATCTAAATCTAAATCTTAAAAAATCCTTTCATCCGATGTTACTTACGAATTAGTGAAAAACAGCTTTTGGTTTCTAATAAATTGTCCAATGGAGGACCTAATACCTCTTTGCCTTTGTCTGCACATTTTTTTTTGCCTCACATTGGTATATGACGAGGTACGTGGTTTCACCTCGCTTTAACCTCCATCGGAAAGTAATACAAATGCAAATAATTACATATATATCCGTGTGAGAATTTCGATATTGGGCAATGTATCGTCGTTGTTCTCGCCAAATGTGACAGAAAAACAAAAAAATATCGGATTTCAAATTTTATGACTTTTTGCATTTTTTTTTTTCATTTCTAAAAAATGTCTTTCGGGGCCAAGCAAAAACCTGCAAAGTAGAAACTCGCGAATTGCTTCCGAAAATATTTCTATTCCTTTGAAACATATGGAATGTTTGAGAAAAAAAAATTTGCCGCAGATCGGTCGAGCGATTTCAAATTTTATGACATTTTGCATTTTTTTAATTTATTTTTTACATTCTTTTAATTTATTTTTTACATTTTTTAATTTATTTTTACATTTTTTAAATTTATTTTTTACATTTTTTCAAATTTATTTAAAAGCCTGCAAAGTAAAACCTCGCGAATTGCTTCCAAAAATATTTCAATTTTTTGAAAATGGAAAAAAGGATGAAAAAATTGTTTAAAAAACCTACAAAAACAATTTAACTATTAAAGAACTGTAAAATTTTATTTACAGTTTTACGTTTTTTTTTTAATTTTCATTTGGTTCCATTTTTTTAATTTTTAAAAAAATGTCTTTCGAGCTCAAGCAAAAACCTGCAAAGTAGAACCTCGCAAATTGCTTCCGAAAATATTTCTATTCCTTTGAAACATATGGAATGTTTGAGAAAAAAAGTTTGCCGCAAGTCGATCGAGCCATCTCAAATTTTATGAATTTTTCCATTTTAAAAAATTTTTTTTTTCGTTTGAAAAAAATGTCTTTCGAGCTCAAGCAAAAGCCTGCAAAGTGGAACCTCGCCAATTGCTTCCAAAAATATTTCTATTCCTTTAAAACATAATGCTCACAATAGACAGTTAATATTAACGATTATAATACAGCTGAATAAAACATTTGACCATAAATGCCAGAAGCTCGGATTTCTTATCTACTTTATAATTATTTCACCAGTCGAGTATTGTAACGAATACGATAGTCAAATTTAGGGTTTAAGAAAAGTCTCGTCACCTGTCCGTGAATGTCGAATACAAAACTATTTATCCGGCAAAAATTATAATCGCCATTTTTGTGGCATCGCTAAAAATACATAAGTTTACACGATTATTATATAAATTTTTTATTTTTATAAAAACAAATACGCGGATCAATCGCATTCAGATTTATCAAAAGTGGTTGACCCCATAATTTCATTGTAAAAGGGAGGCTGGTATATTAATAGGTCTGCGAGCCTCTTTTTAATGTAATTAAATCAAAGTTATCATCTCACATGTAGACAGTAAACAAACGACTGTCTTAATGTATTCAACTCCCGACTTTTAACAAGAGAGTTGTGACTTGGAATACCCCATAGTTATAGTAAAACCAATTTTTAATTTACACTTTTTTATTTCCTCTTTTTTAAAAAATTTATTCTCTCTTCAGAGTATCGTGAAATTTTAACGGGAGTCCCAATTATTTTGTAAATTGTCCTAAATATAGATACCCAACCACTTTAATTGTATGCCAAATTTCAGCCCGATCGGTCTAATCATTCTCGAGTTATAGAGGTTTGAATTTTCGAGGCCTGACACGCACGCACGCACGCACGCACGCACGCACGCACGCACGCACGCACGCACGCACGCACGCACGCACGCACGCACGCACGCGCACGCGCACGCGCATGCACGCGCGCACGGACGTAAATTTTTTCTGAATATGTTTTCTAGACGTTTTGGGACATTCTGAAGAAGTTTTCATGAAAATCTTGAAAAAGAAAATTTCACCATAACAAAGCTTCCTCTGTGGGGAAGCAAAAAAAGATTATAACTTAAGTACTGATAAAACTTTGGTTGAATATTGCATTTGCTGAGGTTCTCGCTTTGATTTTGATGTAAGATAAACAGACTATACGACGTGACTGTGTGTGCTAATTCCACACGTGTACGAAAGCTGCCGGTGGATCAGCTGCAGCCTAATTCAGTAATCGCAATCAGTGAAAGGTGTATTAACAATTTTGAGTCCTTAACCGATAACAGTATTCGATAAACCCGCAATGATAAAAATACAAAATTGATAAATCATTCGATAGCCTCACAAGTATATCCTAGAGCTTTTGGCGCTCATTGATTAATTTTCGTTTTTTCGCGCATTTTAAGGTTCGAGTTACTTTTTTTTTTTTTTTTTTTTTTTTCTTGTCTTAATAATGATAGTTGTCTGCGAAGATTTTTGCTTTGAGTATGAAAAATTCGAAGGTAGGAATGTAGACATTCATTTTCCACTGATTTTATGAGGTGTTAGAGCGCTGTTTGTGAGGTTATAAGCTGTTTACTTTCGTGATTTTAAGAAGTTTGGATGGTGGTAATTCTTGTATGTTACGTAATATCGATGGGATAGAAAAACATTGAGGTGACATAAACGTTAATCGTGCACATACTGAATGGTTATGATTATAAAAAGAAAGGTAAAATTCGATTTACTTTTCTCCTTAAATACAAAATAAGCATGCTTCGAGATTTTGCAAAGTTTGCTTGTTTCTCGACGATGCTCGAACGTGTAAAAAAAAAAGTAGCGTTTTTAATATGCGAGTCCAATAATTTAGAACAAATGTGCAATATTTCTTTGAAATAAACAAGGCACCTACAGTGGCTGATTTTTCTGAGTAACCCATAAGGCCCCCTTCCAGGGCCCGATTTTTTTAAGACCCCCATGAGGCCCCTCTCCCAGGCTCTGATTTTTCTAAATCTTCAATAAGACCCCCTTCCAGGGTCTAATTTTTCTAAGTCCCCCATAAGGCCCCTCTCCCAAACTCTGATTTTTCTAAGTCCCCCATAAGGCCCCTCTCCCAGGCTTTGAATTTTCTAAGTCCCCATAAGGCCCCTCTTCTAGGCTCTTATTTTTCTAAGTCCCCCATAAGGCCCCTCTCCCAGGCTCTGAGTTTTCTAAGTCCCTAATCAGGCCCCTCTCTTAGGCTCTGATTTTTCTAAGTCCCCCATAAGGCCCATCTTCTAGGCTCTTATTTTTCCAAGTCCCCCATAAGGCCCCTCTTCCAGGCTCTGAGTTTTCTAAGTCCCCATAAGGCCTCTTTTCTAGGCTCTTATTTTTCTAAGTCCCCCATAAGGCCCCTCTTCTAGGCTCTGATTTTTCTAAGTCCCCCATAAGACCCCTCTGCCAGCCTCTGATTTTTCTAAGTCCCTCATAAGGCCCCTCTCCTAGGCTCTGAGTTTTCTAAGTCCCTCATAAGGCCCCTCTTCTAGGCTCTTATTTTTCTAAGTCCCTCATAAGGCCCCTCTTCTGGGCTCTTATTTTTCTAAGTCCCCCATAAGGCCCCTCTCCCAGGCTCTGAGCTTTCTAAGTCCCTAATGAGGCCCCTATCCCAGGCTCTGATTTTTCTAAGTCCCCATAAGACCTCTCTTCTAGGCTCTTATTTTTCTAAGTCCCCCATAAGGCCCTTCTCCCAGGCTCTTATTTTTCTAAGTCCCCAATCAGGCCCCTCTCTTAGGCTCTGATTTTTCTAAGTCCCCATAAAGCCCCTTTTCCATGCTCCGATTTTTCTAAGTCCCCATAAGGCCCCTCATCCAGGCTCTGATGTTTCTTTTTCTCATAATTACAGGTTGTGTCTCGAGGCGGTTTGGTCAGTCAATTGCAACAGACTATAAGGTTCAGTTCATCCCTGAAGATTCAAGATAAGGAATTAATACAACCGGAACGTTCGTTCAAGGTACTTTTCATTGCGATAACATAAAAAAATTCTACTTTTTCTTTCTTTCATTTTTTTTCTGTTTTTTTTTCACTTTTGTTTTGCAACTTATGTCGATATTCTAACATAATAGAAACACTTGCGTAATATATTGTTGTCGGATTTTTGCAGTACGCGGATCTATCGGTTCGCTTCGCTCCGCCGCAGCTTCTGCAACCCAAGCCGAGCGTCAGCGCTCTATCATTTGGAAAATACTTCACCGATCACATGCTCAAAATATTTTATCATGAGGCTCTCGGCGGTTGGCAAACACCCGAGATTACACCCTTCGAGAATCTCGTACTTCATCCCGCAGCCAAAGTACTTCACTATGCGATTGAGGTGAAAAATCACAGCCTTCCGTTTTTCGTCAATAAAATATTGAAAATTCTACTCGATACTTAAACATCAAATTACCATAAAGTGGAAAATCAATCATTGAAGACTTCAATTTTTGTCTCAATTCTTAATTCCGTAAGAATTACACTTTTCAAATATTTCATAGAATTAAAGGCTGGCTAAGAAAATCTTGAAATTAATTAAATCGGGTCTAAAAATACTATCCTCATTGCAAAGGCTTTTTAATTTCACCGATTTCATTTTCTTGAATATTTCGGATAGAAAGACTGGAAAAAAAAAAAAAAATGTACATTCACGTGTTCTAATCTATCTAATCGGGATTCACGTCTCGATCACTCGTAAAAATCCGTTGGATTTGATAACCAGTTTCCAAATACGATAATCCATTCTACTTTTTCACTCTGCTCAAATACATTTTTACGTTTTACTTCTTTTCTTCGTCCACTTTATGATTTTATTTTCAATTCTCCAAAAAAAAATATTGAAGGAAACAGTTGTAAAATGATTATTTGAAAAAAAATACCTTCAGTGATGAAAAACTATTGGATCCACGAAAATATCTTCGTTTGTTCCTCTATTTACATTTTACCGAGCCATTAACATTGGATAATATGCGATTATGCAAGGAAGCACGATATTGCTTCTTCTGCATAACAGCATGATTTTGTGACATTTTTTTCACAGATAATCATTATCGCGAGGTTCAGGTTAAATGTTGGACAGCTCCTTTATCAGTTAATAACTGGTCGATCTGAAATTGTAATCAGCGAAACGTATGTATTTTAAAATCAATGTACGCCACTAATGAATGCAACGGAAATTCTCACATCAATCTCTGTTGTTCATTCGAGAGAAAATTAAAAAAAAAAAAAGAGAAAAAAAAAAAAGAAAACGAATGTTTTGACGTACAAACGATTAATTGTCTCTCTCGCGAAAAAGAGATAGAGAGGATCGAAGACTGTTGACGATGCAGCTGCTTCGGAATATGCACAGAGAGTCATGTTTAATCAGAGGGCTTCGAGTCTTGACCTCCCTGATTTCGCTGCTGATGTGTTGTTTCTGATTTATCGATGAAATTGAGAACGGTCTCGGACTTATCGGGTATATATACTTTACATTTTTTCTCTCTTTTTCTTTTCAGCTCTTCGAAGGAATGAAGGCGTACCGCGGTGTTGACGGTAAAATAAGGATATTTAGGCCAGAATTGAATATGGAGAGAATGAATACATCGGCAGCTAGATCCGGATTGCCCACTTTCAATGGCAATGAACTGATAAAGTGCCTTCAGAGGCTTGTCAGTATAGACCAGGAATGGGTGCCGCACTCCGAAGCTTCTAGTCTCTACATCCGTCCGACTCTCATTGGCATCGATGTGAGTATCGGACATGAAGATTAAGTCTTCGAGTCTTAGATGCACCAGCTTGAATATTCAATTTAAGGGAGAACCGAGACAGCCCGGCTAAACGTGGCATTCTAAGAGAATTTCAAACACTTCTCAATGATATAAATATCTGAGGAAAATTGGGTATATCGAAGGTGGTGCAAAGATTGATTTTGCAAAGTAATAATAGTACAATTTTACCAACAAATCAATAAAAAAAATTAATTGTTCGACAAATTGGCCGGTAGCACAACTTTTTTTTTTCATGATAATGATTCATTATTTTTTCTGTATACGTGTGAATTTTTTCAGAATTTTGTCTAATTTTTTTTAATTACTTTTTTGTTGGACAAAATGGAGCTGAAAAAAAAATAGACGAAATTCTGAAAAAAATCTCACGTATACAGAAAAATTAACGACTCATTTTCATTTTTAAAAAAAGGTGGTTTACTTTTTTTTCATGATAATGATTCATTAATTTTTCTGTATACGTGTGAATTTTTTCAGAATTTTGTCTAATTTTTTTTAAATACGTTTTTGTTGGACAAAATGGAATTGAAAGAAAAAAATAGACGAAATTCTGAAAAAATTCATACGTACTCAGAAAAATTAATGAATCATTTTTAAAAAAAGTTGGGTTACTTTTTTTAAAATGATAATGATTCATTAATTTGTGAAAATGTCAACTTAACCCGAAATGCCGTTTCGGAGGGAAAAAAAGTGGGATTCTAAGAGAATTTCGAACACTTCTCAATGATATAAATATCTGAGGAAAATTGGGTATATCGAAGGTGGTGCAAAGATTGATTTTGCAAAGTAACAATAGTACAATTTTACCAACAAATCAATGAAAAAATTAATTGTTCGACAAATTGGCCGGTAGCACAACTTTTTTTTTCATGATAATGATTCATTATTTTTTCTGTATACGTGTGAATTTTTTCAGAATTTTGTCTAATTTTTTAAATTACGTTTTTGTTGGACAAAATGGAATTGAAAAAAAAAATAGACAAAATTCTGAAAAAATTCATACGTACTCAGAAAAATTAATGAATCATTTTCATTTTTAATTGGGTTATTTTTTTTTAAATGATAATGATTCATTAATTTGTGAAAATGTCAACTTAATCCGAAATGCTATTTCGGAGGGGAAAAAAGTGGCAAAATTATTTAATTGAAAAATAGCATAAAATGAAATCGGAGAATTTTACAAATAAATTTCTTGGAAAGTACGCTGAAAATCCAAAATTTGATATTCCTATAATTTTTTTTGCGAGCCGTAGTATTGGCATTAAAAAATAAACAACGATTACTTTCACCGATTTTCAATGGCAGGAATATGCAATAAAAAAATCTGAAAAAATTCCTACGTTTTTTCTTCAACTAGACCAACATCCTGAAGAAATATGATAACATTTTGTTGACACGAAAAACATGCCTAATTTTTTTTGCGATTTTTATCCAATTGACAAGTGTTGAAAATTCTCTTAGAATCCCACGTTTGTCGATTATTATCCAGACTGACTCTTCTCAAAAAATTGACTCTAATTTACGTCATTTTTAATTTCACTCTGACCCGTCAGAATCTCAAGAATATCGACTAATTATTAAAAAAAAAAATGTTAATCGAAAATAAAGTAATATTACTATTCCTTTAATTTGTACAGCAAATTCAAAACTCAAAGACTCTATTCTAGTAAAAAAAAACCTTAAAAAAAAAAAAGAAAAAAAGATCGCTCGCTCTTTGGAGCTGCAGCAAAAGAGAATTTTCGTTGAGAATCTTCAGCTCTCATCCGTATTCGCCTAAACCTTTAATCGACTAATTATCTCGTTATCTCTGTTCACGACAGCCTACATTGGGAGTCGCGGCATCGGATTCGGCGCTCCTCTACATAATTTTGTGCCCGGTTGGTGCGTACTTTAAAAATTCCGGAGACGATAAAGGGGTCTCTCTGCTGGCTGATCCGCGCTACACAAGAGCCTGGCCAGGAGGCTGTGGCGATCGTAAAATGGGTAGTAATTACGCACCGACGATTCAAGTGCAACGCGAGGCCACGGAGAAGGGTTTACAGCAGGTGCTGTGGCTTTACGGAGAAGACAAACAGGTCACTGAAGTCGGAACAATGAATATCTTCATGTTCTACATCAACGACGACGGTGGTACGCGTCAATGAAATTTTTTCCACAAATCTCACGAAACTATTAAAACATGCCCTTAACTCGTTTCCTACTTTTTGCGCGTTATTCAGAAAAGGAATTGACGACGCCAGACTTGAACGGCTTGATTCTACCGGGAGTAACGAGGAACTCTATTTTATCGTTAACCCGCGAATGGAATCAATTCAAAGTCACCGAGAGAACGATAACAATGGACGAAATTTGTCGGTTGAACAGCGAGAATAGAGTAAGTAAAATAAATTTTATTCCCGACCACGCTGTAAAGTCCACATTACATACCTGCGAGGCGGGTGGAAAGTGACCGATTATAACCCAGCGGGCAATAAAGTGAGGCGGCTGCCTCACTTTATTGCCCGCTGCCTCACTTTTTTGCCCGCTGCCTCACTTTTTTGCCCGCTGCCTCACTTTTTTGTCCGCTGCCTCACTTTTTTGCCCGCTGCCTCACTTTTTTGCCCGCTGCCTCACTTTATTGCCCGCTGCCTCACTTTATTGCCCGCTGCGTTATAATCGGTCACTTTCCACCCGCCTCGCAGGTATGCAATAAAAAACTTTATAACGTGGTCGGGAATAAAATAACGTATGCTACTCGGGAGGAACGTGTTTTTCAACGGGCAATAAACACGCACTTTCCTCCCTTGTGGCATAATGTACTATTTTTATACGACGATAACAGATAAACGTCCAATTAGAAAATCGAACGATTCATCTTTTATCGATTCCCAAAAATAAGGAAACATCGTCAATCAATGAATCCTCATAGAGAAAGCAATAGATTTTTTTTCGTTTTTTTTTTGCACATGAGGCAAGTAGGCACCTTTATTTGTGATGACTTTAAAAAAAAAAAAATCAAACGAAAGATTTTTTTTTTTGTTCAATTTTGAATTTTTAGAAAAATTTATGTTTTCTATCTTTCGCAAATTTGTATTTTATAGAGCTAAATAATTTTGTTACGAATAAAGCTGTGTTAAAGGAGGTTCGCTATTGAATTTGGAATGAATCGACAAATAGCTTCGGTTTTTGGGAGATTTTGAATCTTTTTTCGAAACAATTTCATTTTCACTCTGACTCGCGTAAAGTCTCAACAAGTGAACTGAAATTTTCCTAATTTCATTCATCAAAAACAATATTAAACGCTGCTACGTAGCAAATTTTGCGACGATCGGTAAAGCAGCTCGAATTTTATGTGAGATTGAAATTTGAAAAAAAAAAAATTTTTTTAAAAGAAGATCTTCCTCACAGAGATTGAAATTAGCGAGAAAGCAATGTGCAAATTTCCACTTATTTTTTTTTTTAATTAAGTTACTATCGCTCGCAGTGTGTAATAAAATGATAATAAACGATTTTCTTGATTGCAGCTACTGGAATTATTTGGCGCAGGTACAGCGTGTGTAGTCAGTCCAATTTCGTACATTGACTACGTTGGCCAAGGACTCCATATACCAACGGTGAAGCAACCTGATCCGTTGTACAGGTCCCTTCTGAAGCACCTAACCGACATACAGTACGGTTACATCGGCGATCATCCTTGGGCGGTCGAGATTGATTAAAAAATATCTCGGCGTATTTTTATTTAGCGACAATAACAAATCGATAATTGTTACAATTTGTTCGTGTAGGTAAAACAAGACAACGGAAACAACGTGCAGATCTGTGGGATTCGTTCAAAACGATATTGTCTACGGTCATTTTTTCAACATTTTTTTTTTTTTTGTATACCCTCGAAGATCGAGATCGCTCAAGAGCTTCCTTTAATACTTTGGAGAAAATCTGTTTTACACATTTTCTCATTTTTTTTCTAAGGTTCAAAACCAGTAGAAAAGAAGATTTTTTTTTTGTTACTGAACTAATAGCTCAATGATCGCAGTGCTGTATTATTCGCGAGCGGTTTTGTCGAATCTTTGAAAATTTTGTAATTTCCTCATCGTGCATTCTCAAACGATAATCAAAAGTCCAGCGTCAGTGCACTAAACCGAATAAATCAATAAAAAAGAAAGGTATGTATGTGTGTGTATGTGTGTGTGTCTGCTTTTGCGGAAGTGTATGCGAGTGTTTATGGACAGTTGTTAATTTATCAAGTCCAACGAAATGTACATATTAGCCTTAGAGTGATGTGTTGCATACAATTGTTTTGTAAATAAATAATTTAATTTTTTTAAATGATGCGTTTTTCGTGTCTTGAATATATTGTTGAGAATTGTCTCACTAGTCAGCGAATTCATCGTTTTTTTTTTATATAAAAATACTTGAGTATTCTTAGACGGTTAGTGGAAAATCAGAGTCTTTGAACTGAAAAAGTACGATCTTTTGCTTTTTTTTCGTACATATAATTTGCGAAATTTAAATCGAAAATGAAAATCCGGGGAAAATTTCTAAGAACATCAGGGAACTTTTGTAATGAAATTGGAGAAAATTTCGAAAAGAATCGGAGAAAAGTTCGAAGAAAATCAGAGAAAATTCAAGAAATCGGAGGAAATTCAAGAAATCGGAGGAAAAATCTAAATAAATTAGATGGAATGTCTAAGAATATCGAAGAAAATTACTAAGGAAATTGGAGAAAACTTCGAAGAAAATCGGAGGAAATTGTCAAGGAAATCGAAGAAAATTTCTAAGGAAATTGGAGAAAGTTTCGAATAAAATCAGAAAAAACTTGGAAGAAAATCAGAAAAAATTTCGAAGAAAATCAGAGAAAATTTCGACGAAAATCAGAGAAAATTTCGACGAAAATCAGAGATAATTTATAAGAAAACCGGAGGAAATTTTAAAGGAAATTGGAGAAAATTTCTTTAAAAAATCACAGAAAATTTTGAAGTAAATCAAAGATAATTTCTATGAAAATTGGAGAAAAATTCTAGGAAAATCAGAGAAAATTCTCAAGTAAATCGAAGAAAAATTCTAATCGGAGCAAATTTTTAAGGAAATTGAAGAAAATTTCAAATAAAATCCGAGAAAATTTCTAACGAAATCCGAGAAAATTTCTAAGGAAATTGGAGAAAATTTCTAAGGAAATTGGAGAAAATTTCTAAGGAAATTGGAGAAAATTTCTAAGGAAATTGGAGAAAATTTCAAATAAAATCCGATAAAATTTCGAAGAAAATCGGAGAAAACTTCTTAAAAAAAAAAAAAAAAAAATATCAGAGAAAATGTTCAAATCGAAGAAAAATTGCCAAGAAAATCCAAGAAAAATTCCCAGAGAAAATTTCTAAAGAAATTCGAGTTACAAATTTTAAGTAAATCAAAGAAAAATTCTAAAAAAAATCGAATTAAACTTCCAACAAAACCTGTGCAATTTTTCCACCAATAATCCGTGACAAAAAAAAATCTAAAACAATCATCAAATCTTCTCAACACTCCCAAACGTCCTGAAAAGTAATTACGTGAATCCGTTTAGATCGCTAGCACGCGGAAATGCGGTGAAAAACCGCAAGCGATAGTAATACACGTGAAATGTGCGCGACGTCGATCGTACGATATATCTCGGGGCCAATTGAATGACTGTTCTCCGAATGAATTATTAAAAAAAAAAAAAAAAAAAAAAAAAAAAAAACCATTACCTATAAAAAAAATAAACAACAATTCTATTCTTTACACTTCAAGTGTCCAGCCATCGACAATCGAATAATTCCAAAGCAATATTTTACAAAATAGCCGAATTGACGATAGCGTATGACCTTGAAAGTAGAGGACGCGAAAGAGAGGTCACTCTCGGTTCTTCCGCGCGCTGGATTGGTAAGCGCAAATAAGCGCAGTGATTCCGTCTATATCGACGTTTCTCGACAATGGCGCAAATTATAAGATCCAGGCTCTCCCTCCGTTCATTAGCTTTCGACAATAAACGTGTTACGCGAGTTTTTCTACCCTCGAAATATCGTCGATCATGCTTCCACACAACTTGGATTACGAACGGTAAGTAACGTCATTCACGATATTTCAAAAACAAAATCTCGTTGTTTTCAATGCATTTTTGAGGTTAGGTTTCGCTAAAAAAAAAAAAAAAAAAAAAAAAAAAAAAAGAGCTGCGATTATAAATACCGACTTTGTCTTATTCAGCATCTCTCTCCTTCTTTTTTTTACTGAATTTTGTTTTTTTTTTTTTTTTTTTTTTTGTAAAAAAATAATTCATCTTTTTTTTGTTATCAACAATACGAAATGTTTTTACACTCGTTTCTGCTGATATTCGTTATGCAATCGTTTACCCTCGTCGATTAAATCAACTGTCAAATGCACTCGATTGTTACTTGCGCAGTGAAGGGAAAGGAGGTGCTCATGCCGTCGCTTTCGCCTACCATGGAAACGGGGACGATCGTCAAGTGGATAAAACGAGAGGGAGACGCCATTCAGGCTGGCGACGCTCTGGCTGATATTCAGACGGACAAGGCTGTGATGACTTTTGAGATGGACGACGAAGCCGTTCTCGCCAAGATTATCGTAAGATTTTTTTTGAGATTCGGCGTCTCATAGGGAATTTTTGATGTTGATAGGGGGGGGAATTTATTTTAGGTTCCGGAGGGCACCAAAGACATCAAAGTTGGAACTTTGATAGCTCTGACTGTTGAGTCCGATGAGGATTGGACCAAAGTCGAGATTCCATCTGGAAGTGCTTCTACAGGCGCAGCTGCAGCTGTGGCTGCAGCTGCACCAGCTCCTGCTTCTAGCGGTCCTTCGGAACCAATACCACCTGGCCAGTACTGTGTTTTAATTAATCTTCTATTTTACAGAGGCATTTTGGTAGAATTTAGACACACGAATTTTTGAAAGTTTTGCTTAAAATTCTGTGATTTTTTTTTAGATCAATTTACGTTTTTTTGTTGTTCTTTTTTTTTTTTTTTTTCGTTTGTTTTTTTGCCATATTTTGGTACGAAAACACAGGATTTTTTTTCTGATTTTTTTCACTTTTTTTTATCACTTGTTTATAAAATAATTTTTTTGCATAATTTTTGAGTAAAAATAAATTTCAAGCAGTTTTAGGATTCTGAATTTTTTTGGCATATTTTGGTACAAAAATAGAGGATTTTTTTTTTTTCTGATTTTTATCACTTGTTTTATCACTTGTTTAGCCTGTAAAATAATTATTTTTTTTTTCATAATTTTTGAGTGAAAATAAATTTCAAGCAGTTTTAAGATTCTTAATTTTTTTGACATATTTTGGTACAAAAACAGAGGATTTTTTTTTTCTGATTTTTATCACTTGTTTTATCACTTGTTTAGCCTGTAAAATAATTTTTTTTTCATAATTTTTGAGTAAAAATAAATTTCAAGCAGTTTTAGGATTCTTAATTTTTTTGGTATATTTTGGTACAAAACAGGATTCGGTTTTTTTTTCAGATTTTTATCACTTGTTTTACTCTATAAAATAATTTTTTTTCACAATTTTTTAGTAAAAATAAATTTCGACCAGTTTTAAGATTCTTAATTTTTTTTCCATCAAATCTAGGACTAAAAACAAGTATTTCCATCGTAGTTCGAGCTGAGAATATTTTACATTTTTTATTTTAAGAAAAAAAAATTTTCGTTAATTTTTGTTCTAATTGAAATAGCTTTTTTTTTTCAATTTTATTTGAATTATTGAGTTTTACTCTCAAAATATGGGATTTTTTTTTACCATGACACGTTTTATTAATTTATTTTTTCAAACAAGAAACCATTATTGACATTTTTAAGTTTCAAAATATGGCCATTTTTTTTTCTTTAATTAAAAAAATATACAAATTATTCTCGGCCCACTCTCGAACTACGATCGAAATACTTGTTTTTAGTCCTAGATTTGATGGAAAAAATTTCCGAATTTTAATAATCCTGATCGAAATTAATTTTTACTCAAAAGTTAAGGAAAAAAATTATTTTAAAAGGTAAAACAAGTGAAAAAAAATCGGAAAAGAAATATCCACTTTTTCTGGACCAAAATATGCAAAAAAAAAATCGTCAAGTGAAATGACTTGGAATGCCCCATATTCAATCGAAAAAATACGAAATTTAAAATGCTCAAATGCACCAATTTACGAGATAATGCTATTTCAATTTTTTTTTTTTTTTTATCGACTATATCTCGGTAACCCTAAATCGTAATTTGACTTTAAAAACGAAAATTTCAGTTTTTTAAATATAATTTCAGACTCGAATTTCTCCAAATTTTTTAAATCAGCCTAAAACCCGTTATTTCATGATTCTCTACTTGTTGTTAAGAGTAAACGTATCGATGCCCGCACTTTCGCCGACCATGACATCAGGCACTATTGTCAAATGGCTGAAGAAGGAAGGAGACGAAATTTCGCCGGGTGATGCTTTGGCCGACATACAGACCGATAAAGCTGTTATGACCTTCGAAATGGACGAGGACGCGATATTGGCGAAGATAATCGTAAGAAAAATCACTCGATCAATATCACTCCGATTTTCATCAGCAGAACGTTTTTTTTTTTTTTTTTTTTCTTTTGCATTCATCTCCAAATGAAAGTTTTGCAAAAAGAAACTCTTCGAATTTTTGGTCAGTAAGGGTTCACCGTATTTGTTATAAATTGTTAAAAAGATGCCAGAAGGATCACAGGTCGAAGTGGGACAATTGATAGCAATAACAATGGAGAAAGGTAGTGATTGGAAAACCGCCGTTGTACCAACGATCGTTCCTCAAGCTGCAGCAGCGACGAAACCAGCAAAATCGGCTGATGCGACTGTGGCTTCTTCGACAACCGCGGGAGTTTCCGCAGGACCGAAACCTCCCCCGAGCGGACAGTAAGCTACAATATTATTGAGTCAGAAGATTTGTTTGGAAAAATAATGAATTTAATTCTACACCTGAATCGCACGATCACAAGGAGATCAAACACTGGACACGCACCCAGACACAAGCGTGTTGCGCTTATCGAGGGGCGCTTATATTAACATTAATATAAGCGCCTCCTGCCACTGGATTGGCGAGAGGACATAGGCTTAGGATATGGAATGTATATGGGGCATTCCGCCCCGTTTCGACCTGGTTTTGACCTCGAACTCTCCGATTTGGCTCATAATTTTTTGTAGGCTTAGCTGGACCCTCAAATGCACAAACATTTAAAAAAAAAAATTTATATACTTTTAAATCGACATATCGAATGCCATAATTTAAAAATCTGAAAAATACTTTGTTCAATAACAAAATTATCTAATTTTTTGTAGCCTTAGTTGGACCCTCAAATGCACAAACATTTAAAAAAAATTTTTTATATATTCTTAAATCGACATATCGAATGCCATAATTGAAAAATCTGAAAAAATTCTGAAAAATACTTTGTTCGATAACAAAATTATCCAGCTTATAGCCAAAGTGGGAAAGATTTTTCTTCTTATAGTTTTTAAGCTTTTTTTATATTTAAAAAAGTTTCACTCGCTTGTAACATTAATATTATTTTTGTTATATGGGCAGACCACTTTTTTCTTGCACTAAAATGTTCAGCATACTTCAGTTTACAAGAGAATCCATTTTTTTTTCTCCGAGTCTTTAATTTGCATTGTAGAAAAATCTCACGAGTCGCGATTTTTCATGCTTTTTGTATATTACTCAATGAGCTTGTAACTGGATGGTTAATAATTTTTTAATTGCAGTAAAAACGTGTTTTATCGCGCGGAACAAAATACTTTTACCTTATTTAGCATACGTTAAACCAATAAAAACGTTTAATGCTCAACAGAGTTTACGGTTTGGCGGTAAAACGACTTCTCGAAGAGTACGGTCTGAGTTCGGGCTCGGTTAAAGGAACGGGACGACCAAACAGGCTTCTGAAAGGCGACGTTTTGGCGCATATTCAAGCTAATAACATCCAAAAAGTCACACTCAAAGCCGGTAAAAAATGAATTAACAGAAAATTGATAAAAATATGATTTAACTTCGTAAAAGGTTACCGCATTTTTATTTTTTTTTTTGCATTAAAAAAAAAAATCGCAGCACCATCCGCGACGGCTCATGCAGCTTCCTCCGAGGCTAAACGTCCTACAGTTATCAACAAAACAGGACCTTCCACGTACAGGGATCTCGAAGTTTCGAACATTCGCGCTGTGATCGCGAAGAGACTCGGAGAATCAAAGGTACGAAAACATCGCCATTCTCTATTCTAAGCTCACTAATTAATTTATTCATATTAAAATGTTTAATCGTCGGTTATATGTTTCTTTTAGAGCGTTATTCCTCATTCATACGCAACGATAGACATTAATATCGATAAATTGACGGAAGTGCGAAGCAAACTTAAAGCAGACGGTGTCTCGGTTTCGGTGAACGACTTTATTACCAAAGCCGTGTCCCACGCACTTCTCGAATGTCCCGACGTGAATTCATTGTACAAAGATGGTCAGGTAAGATCTACGACTTTTAACAAACTGATGCTTGTATTCTGAAGAGGATTCGAAACCAGGAACGAAACGTAAAATTGGACTAAGAATCATTTTTCCCTGAAATACGAGAATTTATTAAATTAAATAAAGTTGCCACTTTAATACAGCAAAATGTGAAAATTTCAGCTAAATCAAAAATGCCGTTTCGGAGGGAAAAAAGTGGCAACTTTATTTAATTGAAAAATAGTATAAAATGAAATCGGAGAATTCTACAAAAAAATTTAGTTGGAAAGTATGCTGAAAATCCCAAAAAATTTTCAATTGAATTTGTTACTGATTAAAGGCAATCCGTATGCACAACGTCGACGTCTCCGTAGCAGTATCAACGCCAAACGGCCTAATCACGCCAATAGTGTTCAGCAGCTCGACCAAAAGCCTCACAGAAATTTCGTCAAACATTCGTGAGCTCGCTGGTAAAGCACGCGAGGGAACTCTTAAACCAAACGAATTCCAGGGCGGCACCTTCACGTAATGATTAAAAAAAGAAAAATATCCAATAGCATAGTCAGAAAATTTTGCAAAATTTCAATCAGGATTTTGACAATTGAATGCATTTTTTTTTTCAGAATCTCAAACTTAGGAATGTTTGGAATTAAAGAATTTTCCGCTATAATTAATCCTCCACAAACGGCGATTCTCGCAGTGGGAACGGGGCGGGAAATTTTGGGTAAGCTGACGACTATGAAAAATCTAAGCTTACGCGAATCTTGTGTTGATACTGCATTAATATTTTGGATTTTCCGATAATCGGCGCAGATGCATCGCTGCAGAAGAGCACGCGACTAGCCGCGACTTTATCCTACGATCGGAGGGCAATAGACGAAGATCAAGCGGCAGATTTTCTCGCTGTTTTGCGAGCCATGTTGGAAGATCCGACCTTCCTTGCGGTCGGAAGGGCTCAAACCCTTCGACACAGACGCGAATGACCGAAGGTAATAAAAGAAACCTATCGTTATTCAATTTTACTTCACTTTTTCTAGATCATATTAAATTATTATGTAAATTAGAAAATTATTTTTCTTCAAATTGGGACGATTCGCCAATTGGCGAAAAAAAATTTCTTGAAATTGAAATTTCACAAATTTTAATTTCCTTTTTTTCATTTCAGTTAGAAAGCTGCCCGTAATTTTATTCACCGCCATGCAGTTTATTAGTAAACTGTAAAGTTTTTGCAAAAAAAAAAAAAAAAAAAAAAAGTCTCTTCGAAAGTGTCGACTACAATCGAAGAGAAACCAGAATGTACACGAGCAATAGCTGTCTTGGCGATGTGTTCGTCGTAAAAGTTTTCACGACATTTACGACATAGGAGAAAAATTATATATATATATTCGTTATTAATAACTAAATTGAATACCGAATCTGGATGAGAATCACGAGAAGATTTGTTTTGCGCAAAGCAGTGCAATGTCTAGATTCTATTGTACAGAGAAGAAAAACTTAATAGCATTGATGTCCCCGCAAGCAAATCGCTAGAATATACCTGCCACGTCGATCTTGTAAATAAAATATTTATTCGACAATTTGTGTTATTCACTTCTCTCGCGATTTTTTACGATCTCCCAATTCTCTTCAACATTTCAGAGCCCGATATTTCGAGTAAAAAAGTTGGAACAGTGGTCTACATGCGCAAAACAAGGAAATTTTTTTTTAAGCTCACGATTGCACAATGCTTTCCACGTAGAAAAGGATTAAATATTATTTTTATAGAAATGATAGTATAAAAAGTTTTTAAAAAAATGTTCCAAAACATTTGATTATGAGATTGGAGTAAAACAGGTTTTAAGGATAGGACACGATTATCAAAGTCGTCAAAAAATGTTTTTACAATTTCATGTGAAAATATTTTTATTTTCAACTTGTACACAAAACTTTTGCATAGAACACTGGGCGCTACTTAAGGGAAGGCAAAAGCTCTGAACAATTTATTCCGACAATGTAAAACGTTAACGGATTTAAAAAAAAAGTCTTACATCATTAGTCTCTTTCAATTCTGAATGGTGTAAGATTTTTGATTTTTCGATTCGAGTTTCCATGTATTCTTGTTCCGAAAATTATTTGATATCTCAATCGCACTCGTGAAAGGTTTCGCCTTCCCTCAAGGGTTCATCATCTCAGAGTAACAGACCGAAAAATAGCTGATTTTTACGATTTTTTTTTTGATGATTAAAATACGCAAATGAGTCTGATTTTTTTTAAATGGCAAATCAAAAAGCAGTTATAAAGAAAAAATAAATTTTTAAACGTTTATTTTTATCTTTTTTTAACGTTCGAAAATGTCTTCGACCAAAATTTGTAAAAAGATTATTATCATCATCAGTATCATCTACACCGTGAGGACTCTTTTTTTTTCGAAGATATTTTCAACCGTTAAAAATAATGCAAAAAAAAAAACAATAAATGTTCCAAAATTTATTTTCTGTTCTGCGCGAGTGCTTTGATTTGACATTTAAAAAATCAGACTGATCATCGTATTTTAAACATCGAAAAGAAAAATCTCGAAAAAGCAGCTATTTTTCGGCGAGTCACATTGCGGGATGATTCGTTAAGAGCACGTGATACACTTTTCGAAAATTGTATCGTATGCTCTTAATCCTTTTCTATAATCTTCAACAATGCACCAGCAGTGATCAATAGATCGCGACAACTTAAACTGTACAATACGCCGCTGTATTTCTATTTTTTTTTTTTTTTTTTTTTCGCTATTCCTATTTATATGGTGCAAAACACGTCAAGTCGGCCACCCCAATTTTTCATGTCACCAAAAGGTCCTCACATTTCTTCAAGTTGTTGGTCTAGTTGAAGAAAAAAAACGTAGGAATTTCTTCAGATTTTTTTATTGCATATTCCAGCTATTAAAAATTTCGGAAAATAATCATTTATTTTTTAACGCCAATACTACGGCTCGCAAAAAAAAAAAATACATAAGTACATCAAATTTTGGATTTTCAGCGTACTTTCCAACAAATTTTTTTGTCAAATTCTTCGATTTCATTTTATGTTATTTTTCAAATTAAATAAAGTTGCCCCTTTTTTCGCTCCGAAACGGCATTTCCAATTTAGTTGAAATTTTCACATTTAAAAAAAAAAAAATGTTGAAAAGTACGCTGAAAATCCAAAATTTGATGTACTTATAATTTTTTTTTTTTGCGAGCCGTAGTATTGGCGTTAAAAAATGAACAATGATTATTTTCCGAAATTTTTTAATAGCCGGAATATGCAATAAAAAATTTGAAAAAATTCCTACGTTTTTTCTTCAACCAGACAAACATCCTGTATAAATTTGAGGACGTTTTATAGACATGAAAAATTGGGGTGTCCGACTTGAAGCCTTTTGTCTCATATAAAAAGAGAGATTTCTAGTCCCATAGTGCGCGCCAATTTATGACGAGTTTGCCGCAGACGTATTTCAATTATTCCGAATATTACAGACGGCAATGATAGATAAATATCTAGAATTATTTACAATTGATCGAAAAAAATCGATAGCACTTGAGAACCATTTCTGAGTAGATGAAATGGACAGTGCACACTCGAGTTTAAATACTTCTTATAATAAAAAAAAAAAAAAAAAAAACAGATCTATAGTATACGACAACCCCCATCAATAATTGATTAAACAATATCACTGGTCAAAATTAAAATACACTAAACATTCGAACGAGTAAAAAAATATTCAGTTACACCATCAAAATTTCCTAAAATCGCGTCCAGTTAGAAACGAAAAATCGTCGAGAGTATTACAGAAGATAAAACGTAAAATAGTACTGTAGAGTTATAAAATAGAACCAGACTGATAATACAAACGACAACCCTAAGATTACGAAACAATCTACAATTCCTTTTTTTTTTTTACTGACAAGACTGAAAAAATCCAAAAAAGTTTTCCGGCAATATTTTGATATTGGTCCCCAGATTCCCAACAGATTAGAACATACAATCAGCTTGATTCTCATAGCGAATTAACAATATTACGTATTTAGTTGAACTTGAAACGCCACCATTAGGAAGCACCATAGACGGACTAGACACACTGACGTAAATACGATAGCAAATTCCAATATGTTGAGAGTCTCCAGTAATATTTTCTCCTATTCAATTCTCATACTTTCTCAGCGGCAAAATTGCATAAAATAATTTTTTTTAAATAATAAAAATTGTGTTTAAAAGATGTATATTCGCCTCTTGAATTTGCGTGAAATATAAAAAGAAAAAAATCGCGTATTCCGTCACAAAGCTGCAATTTAAGTTTTTAATATTCTTGAAAATTATTTTTTTTTTAAATCATCGCATTGAAAAGCAACATTTTCGATATGAAAGCCGCAAAAAAAAAAAAATATATGAAAAGCGAAACTGCACAATACGTCCTTTTTCAAATTAAAAAAAAAAAAAAAAAGGTCACTCGACCATTCTCACGACAACTGCGAGATCATTTCGTCAAAAGTGCGCATCCCAATGTTCGTCGTGATTTCTCGAATATTTGCAAAAAGCGCGGAAGCCTGAAGATTATCAGGCAATTTCATGAGAAACTGTGCGCACCTAACGAAATCCATGTTGACCAATTGTTCCTGATACATCCGTAGAATTCCGAGTGCGGTGCGAAATAAAAATTCATCGCCGTCGCGAAGAAAAACATCCCAAATTCTGGATGCAACGTCGAGTGGCATGGCTTTGGCATAAATCGTGTAAAGCCAATCAAGCAGATACAAATCCGGGCTGAGACCGCAGGCACAAAAGTGCAAATGTACTTTTGGTATCTTGTGCGCCAGGGCACTCGCAAATACTTTGTAATAAACATTCATCTGTCGTTGATTGAGCGTAAAGGCCGCGCGATGACAAGGATTATCGAGAAGATTAGCGAAGCATATGAATGCTCTATTTGGTTCCATATTGAGGGTGAGTATAGCGCCGATGAAGCTCATACCTTGAACATATCCAATGTCGGATCTGTAAACGGTATAAGCGGCCAGTACATTGTGTAGCGATTCGAAAAGTGGTCCGCCTTCTTGAAAGACTCCTAAATTTGGAAAAGTCCTAGAAACGTCCAATTTGATCGCCGCCAGAGATTCATTGTTGCTCGAATTATCGTTACATCGTTCCAAACATTTCTCATACTCGTTTGGCACGATATTAAGCTCATTGGAGATTCCCAATTGCCATACTTTGCCGCGTATGCTAGAGGGCAATCCGCACCACCATAAATCCCTCACTTTTTTCGTATATCTAAGAGACTCAAATTGCGGCAATATTTCATTTTGCCAAAAATTCGAGTCTAACGAGAGTCTGTCCTCTCTCTTCAATTGTTCCTCGCGCGCCAATTGATGCGCCAATTCCTCGCGTTTCTCGCGTTTTCTCGCATCCTCGAGAATCCTCAGATATTGCTTGCGATGCAAACGCTCTTCGATCGGGCTTTTCATTGGCAAATTCGCCGGTCGTGAATATTGAATAAGCGCCAATGTACCGCCAACTTTATCGACGCAACGCGTTGAGCTCTTCGACGATTTCAATGTCCATGGTAGAAAATTTTTGAGAAACGGGAGTTCCCGTGTGTACGAATACTCGTCGGTTGTTCTCGAGACTTCGGAATCCTCGCTGTAACCGCCGATGGAAAATTCGCTCGCCGACGATACGCTGCTGTCCGACGAGTGAACGACGTTGCTGTATTTTGAGCTTTTGCTCTCGTCCGAATCGTTAGAGTATTCCGCGTTTCTGCTACTCTCGCTTTCGTCCGACAATGATTTGTCGGCGATCAATAAAGAATCCATCAAAAAATCGCCACTCTGTCTTTGAGTCGCTCCGACGATCTTTCTTCGATAGGGAAATATATTTTTCGACGAAGATTGGCAGACATTATTACGAGTCGTTAAAGATGAAATTCATAATTTTCGGTTCGTGATTCATCTGCGAATCGTCGAGTCGAAAGAGAGTCGTCCGATCGATATTGTTGCAAGAATTTTTCTCCGTTATCCAACAAAAAAATTCAATGTACAAATTTTCTAGGCAGTTTTTTTTGTTAATCTCCGTGTCTACTCGACAAATGAGTATAAATTGTCAATAACAATCGTGAGACGACGTAATCACAGATTGCTCTGTCTTAAATTTCCGACTCTGTTGATATCCATCGTTGGGTCATATGACCGTTAGTCGAGTATTTATCCATATACTGGTTTCTTGGTTGAAGATAAACTTGTTATTTTGTAGATTACAAGTTTTGCGTAAAGCTAAAATTTATTTAAAGCTATTATTGGAGAAAATCTCTTGGCGTACTGGGAATCATTGATTTTTAAGCATTGACGCAGGTTTCGCTTACCGAAGGCATTGATTATCGTGTGATATGCTTTTCGAGAGCTTTTCGAGAAAAGTTGCATTTTAAAGTAATTTGAGGTAATCAAACGTGAGCTTTATTACCGGATGCTGAAAAGCCAAAAATTTTCCGGACTTGTCCGCTTCTGGGTTGAACGTTTTTTCGCTGATATGTCGACGAGTTTCATTCCAATTTCCGGGATTTTTCACGCCTGTCCTTTTTACGATATACGTGAATCTTTGACGGCGATAGCGATTTTGTCAAAATCGTACATTTTGCGTCGATCGATGTATCTTCTCGAAGGTCACAATTTTTGTGGTTATCAATAACGACGATTGTTTGCAATCGACACGAAATTCTCTTACGTTTCAGAATTTCACAACATAACCCTACGTAATCAGGGGATTATCGCGTCGATATTTATCCATACTTTTTTTTATTCACTGGGTTTACTTGGTCAATGCATCAGCTGACAGCTAAACGTATGTTTGTGTTTGGGACACGATTAAGTATACAAGGCTTGAAACGACCGTGATGGGGGGTCGTTTCCGCTTCGCGTCTTCGCTTTTAGTTCCGATTTAGGGCGCAAGAGGCGCGACAGGTCCAGTCATGTAATGCCGTAATGTGACTGTCACGTGACCGTCACGTTACCGCAATGTGACTGTCACGTTACCGTAATGTGACCGTCACGTTACCGAAATGTGACTGTCACGTGACCGTCTCTTTACCGTCACACGACCGTCACGTGACCAACGGTAAAATGACGAAAATGGCGTGCGATCTGCGACATCTAGAGGATTTAAGGCGATGCTGGAGTAGATTTTTTTTACCGACTGGTCGGTAAAAAAGCCTCACGGATACAAGAAGTAGAACAGTAGAACAAACAACAAGCAACAACGAGAGACCTGACGATCGAATAAATAAATTTGACTTCATTTCTCGTATTATTCCATATTTATTCATTGATTCGAAGACATGTAATGATGAAAAAACGACGAAAATATTAATGACCGTCATTTTACGAAAACATGACCGAACAGAAAAATGACCGTCATTTTACAACTATGTAGACGTTGCTGTCACACTGGTCACGTCAGGTGACGCAAATAAAAATGACGGTCATTTTAACACAGAAATTTGTGCGCTACTGAAATGACGTCACGTGACGGTCTTATGACGCGTCAACGACAACAGCGCCACACGGTGGCGCCGACAGACCCTAAAAATCGTACAACAAGAGGGACTAACTCCACCATTGAAATCCAGCTTCGTTTCTCGTGATACTCACGATTGCCAACAGAGGGATCTCACATTTAATCTCTGTGAAGCGAACCTGCGACGAAGATTCGACCGCCCGCCGCAAACGGCGCATCGATCGCTCAGGAAGAGACTAACAGCGCATGCGCTAAAGAGAGAACTTTCAACTGCGAAAGCTCTGTGGCGGTCATTGTTTTTTTTAATGTTTTACAAACAGTTCCTATGGCTATTTTTCTATTGTTTGTATTTTAATAAATATCAAGTTTTCTAGTTTAAAAAGTTACTTTTGGATCTTATCCTTAAATAAAAATAATAATATTATTGGCACAAACACTGTATCTCTATTGTGAACATGCACATAGTTTTTACGCGGGAAATTTGAATTGTCACCATTGTTCTTCTTACTTTTGCAAAGAGTTCCTACGGCTATTTTTCTATTGTTTGTATTTTAATAAATATATTCAATAAATATTAGAAAAAATGACAGGTAAACTCAAAGAACAAACTACATATCATACACACAACGTTACAAAACACACGACACTACGAAAACTTATATAATAAAAAGTATGAGTGAACAGGAGCCAAATCAGGGTCAAAACGTATCAAATAAAAATTAAAGAATTTATTCTTTAACCTGGCCGCCAATAGCCGAATATCCTCCATCTCGTTTTATAAATATAAACTCAGAAGGGATCCACAGCCCAACCAATCACAATCCGCGTTCAGATGCAGCAAATTTTGGAAAGAAATATGAATAGAATATTAACGAGACTCCTGTTAAGTCAGAAGCTGTATTTTTTTATTTTTAGTCATCTTTTTACCCTCGATTCGGTGAATCCCCTTAGAAAGGATACAGTCTCAACAAATCACAATCCACGATCAGAGGGAACGAGGAACCGAATTCCGACGTTCCAAAATTCAGCTACATATGATGTTATTCCAGTATTGATGTAACAAAAATAACCGTCTCAAATATACTTTCATTTTCGTTACAGTTTACGGATTCAGGGCAATATTTACAAGGGCGAAGATAAATATACTGGCCCCCAAAAGCCGACTATCCCCTCCATCTTGATAATAATTCCAGCCACAGCAACAAACAACAAACAAGATAAATATAGCCTTAAAAGGAGACAATAGCAAAAAGCGGGATGCTGTACAAAGTCGAAATTTGGGTTTGTAAGCAACGAGACCAGACAGAAAGACTGGCAAGCCATTTACGTGAAAATGGCAATGGGATGCAAGAGGAACACACCGAACTGCATCTAAAGAATGAAAGTCAGAATGCAGAGGCATTGAAGTCGAGCTGAGAAAAACAGCAGCAAAGTATCCTGAAAGTGGTCGTAAAACTAAATGTCCGAAAATTAGCTTCAAGTTGAAAATCAGCGAAACTCTAAATGGGAATCGGTCCAAAATGAGGGGGGAATAAGGATTTAGGTTACCTCAATAGTTTCCGAGTTGTATAACTACTAATCTGGAAAAACGCCCAAAATTCAGAACACAGGAGAATTTAATGTTTTCAAAAGCTTCGACGCTTGAATCGACACCAAGTGTGTATTTCCCTGTCGTCTTAGGTACATCGATATATATGTCCAACAAGAAAATGCAGAAAGATAATAAACATCGTGTGTATTCGTGATTCAACGCAAACGCACAAGACACGAAACGGCTACACAATAAAAGCGCACACACACAGTGTGGGATGTGAAGTCGTCATAGCACGCGTTGTTCGGCGTTCTACACGCGCCGATGATACATATCAACACAAACACTGGAAACACGTGTTGAGAATTGCGGTCGGCTAAGAAATTGGCGTATTGCGCAACATTATATTATACCAAGTTCTCGCGGGACCAGCTGGTCTAGCCTCGCCTCTGAATATACTTTTGCATTTACTAATGCCGCGTGTTTCCTGCTTTTTTTTTTTACATCATAACGCTTTTCGAATTGCGACAAATTATTTTTCTATCTAACATTCGGTATTTCGAATAAAAGTCATAAGCATCTGGGAACTTGAGTGACGATATTATGATAATTATTAGGCACATGAAAAATAAAATCGTCATTAAGCGTGTCACGTTATTAATCTATGACTAATTTATTATTGCCAACGAGTATACTTCTCTTGTGTTGATAAACAAAAACAATTGTGCGAAGCATAACATATGGGGCAATGCACGTCAAGTCACCCCAATTTTTCGTGCCAACAAAAAAATCAGAAAAAATTCCTATCTTTTTTCTTCAACCAGACCAACAATCCTGAAAAAATTTCAGGACTTTTTGTTGACATGAAAAATTGGGCTGGCCGACTTGACGTCTTTTGCCCCATATACTCTAGCCTTGTTCATGATGAACGTGTAAAACGGAATAGCTTCTAGAGTCGGGCCTCCACCTTTGACGACTTTGTTTTGACGATCATATACTCTCGCGAGGCATAAATTAAGCAGAATCTACATACTCGGTGCCCCCGCGGTTGGTGTTTTCACAGCGTGACAACATACTTGTGACGTGAAAATCGAGAACGCGATTTTACTATTCATCTCATTTAGTCACGTCAGCTTAAATTCATTTCAATTATCGCACAATGATTTTTTTTTTTTTTGTAATATCATTCTTTGATTCATAAATAAAAAAAATCACCGAAATTGCGTTACATAACGAAAAAAAAAAAAAAATGCACCTTTGTTGTTAAGATCACAGTTTTTAATTGAAGCTAGTATTGCGCGTTTATTCGAAATTATTTCTTTTCGTAAAACAAGCCACGAAATAAAAATCTGCAGCTGTTCTTTTCTGTGATCAACATCAATACAAAACACAATCCTAGTGAATTCGAAGAGACTTGGATTTGATATCGCGTAAAATACCATCAAATGTCTCATATATTTTTCGTCCCAGTCTTTATACCCTGCTCGCCCCTCATGTTCTCTTTTGTATCGCCTCGTTTAGCTTATTCTACATTACGATACTAGTGCGATAAAACCATTTTTCTGACGAGTGTGAATTGCAAACACACGAGTTAGGAAAACGTTTTTCGCACGAGTATTGTACAAAATTTTACATAACAAGGTGCGAAAGAGAGGGTTTTTACGAACGCGATGCGTGCGTAAAACTACACTTTACGCACCGAGTGACATAAAGATTATTTTCAGTACTTCTTCTTTGTCTGCTTTTTGTTTATGTATTCTTTCTTGGCTCAGGTCTTTAGGGGATTTAAAATTCCAGGATCTTGATAAAATCAATAAATCTATAAACCCAAACTACTTTTTAGGAGCTTTACAAAATTTCGCAAAATTTTAACACGTCGTTATATAGATATGTGTTCCTCAAAATCTGTTAATCATGTGTAATTAATTACGATCTGTGAAGTTGGGAAAAAAAAGTCTCTGCGTTGATAAGGAATGTATCCAATGTGTTCTGAATTTTTTTCTCGTCAGTGTGTATGTGTATGTGTGTCTGTATGTGTGTGTGTGTGTGTGTGTGTATTGACGACACCAGCTGAGTCGTTTGGCCCGTTCTACGTCCGATTTGTTGCTGCCCAACGCGATAAGTACAAAGCGTGAGATGTCGGCGCGTGGCTGACTGATTGTGAGAGGAGAAAATGAGAACTGCCTAGGAAAGCACAAAGCGCGCGTTGCCTAGATTTTACAGCAATACAAAAGCTAACAAAGTATAACGAAAAAGAAAGGGACGCGTTTTTGTTGTTGGGTTATCATTTCGTTTCAACACCTATTCTTTTCTATGCCGAGAAAACTAATCGCTCTTCATCTTCCTCTTTCCGCTTCTTTCTTTCTTATGGTCATCACCTCCTGGAACACACACACACACACACACACACACACTCGAACACACACACACACACCGCACACTCGAACACACACACACACCCGACATACACACACCACACACACCCGACACAGACACACACCACACACACCCGACACACACACACACACACCACACACACCCGACACAGACACACACCACACACACCCGACACACACACACACACACCACACACCCGACACACACACACCACACACTTGAACACACACACACACACACACACACACACGTGCGCGCGCAAACGCAAACACAAGAGCGCCTCCCCGTTGTCAATTCTCTCTGTCTCTCTCTCTCTCTCTCTCTCTCTATTTCTCTTTCTCTCGGGTCCTCATCTACGACACACAACTGTGCAAGCTATCCGTAGCTTGTGTCGACTCGACTCGACGACTCGGCTCACAGTCCGCGTCCCGCGGTCTTATCGTTTAGTACGACTAAAGCGCAATTGCGACGACGAAAGTAAGTTGAAAGAAAAAAAAAAAAAAAAAAAAAAAAAAAACAGCGACGATGTCTGCCTCACCGATCGCAAGGCAGGCTACACAGAGCCAAAGCATACCCTCTAAGAGGATCGTTATCCATGATCCAAACCAACTGCCAGCCGATTACTCATCGACACCCGGAGGCACCCTGTACTCCACCACTCCAGGAGGTCAGTAGCGCGCTCGCGGATTCATTCAATCTGCATATACACTTAGAATCCCGATTCTCGGGGAATCCGGGATGCGAAAAAAATATCCACGATTCATACACGCGATGAGGCTTATATAAAAAAAAAAACTGTCTAAAAACGTACAATGTGATAAATAAAATGTAAGCAAATTAATGTAGAAGATGCGGAATTTTGTTTTTCGATGCAAAAGTATTAATTTTGGGAATAAACGCATAAAATGTCCTCGTGCATTTTTACAATTTCTGTGTTTTCTGTAAAAAAATGTATTTCACATAAAATCTCGATAACGATATATTTCTTATCTGCTTCTCTATTTCTATTGTCAGACAATAAATGTTTCATGAATTTTCATTAAATGCGCCAGATGCATTTATTTCAAGTCATCGAAAGAGTATTTTCCGAGTCGTCGAAAGATCGAAAAAAATAAAAAAAAAAAAAACAAGGGTGAAACAAATCTAACAAATTGTCCGAGAATGCCATTATAAATGCTGTGCGTGTTTTATAAAACATTTATAATTACTGACAAATAAAAAAATTACTGACAAGCCGCCATTTCTTCGCAAGATCAAAAATAACAAACTGAATCATCGTCTCATAAAATGGGGTTCGACAACTAAAGAGCGTTTTTGTTGATATGCGAAAAGAATGCCACGTGAGTTTGGACAAAAGCTTTCAAGTAAAACACAATTTTCCACAAATTAGTGCGTAAAAAAAAAATATATGCGTTTTAATTCACTCGTACGATTTGCCGATACGCGGCGTTCAATCGCGAGCCAAGCTATTTTAATGTGTCAAGAGCAAAATGTATAACCTTGGTTTGAAGTTTTAATCGGCCCTTCAACCTACGAAATTCATTCCAATCCACTGCTCGTGTAATTTAAGGAACTTATGATTTTTATCTCATTCGCTGTTAAATATATTTCTCATCATCACGTTCCTTAGAAGACGTTTCAATCAATAATAATAATAATAATGACAACAACAATTCATTTATTTATGAATTTATATAATGTGCAATAATGAAGTAATGAAAATGCTAGAGAAACTAATTGAGGAATGCACGAGCAGATAAGCCGCCACGAGGTGAGCTCGCAATGTAATAAATAGAAATGTCGATCTTGCTGATACAACGGTGTTGTTTATCGCGAAATAATGTAAGCACTTTTAGAGCATACTAATTTTTTTTTTTTTTTTTTATCCAGCGAATATAGTATGAAAATTTCCATTCTTTATAAACAGAGAGCGAGAGAGAGAGAGAGAGAGAAAATTTTGCTGCGCATATTGTAAGAGCCGCCGCGTACGTGCTGTTTAGCAGTTAGCTGTTATCTGAACAAGTGTGACGAAAGAGGTTGGGTGTTGCGATTGGTAGTAGAGACGAAATTAAGATTTAATATCGAGTATATAATAATGTGGCTTTCAGTCTTATTTACCGAGAAATATCTGTCCGATTTTCGTAGAGTCTGTAAAAGATTGGCTTTTGCGATTCGCTTCAACGACGATTTTGCCCTGACTCGTATTAGACGCACAAACCGAACGTGCGAAGTCAAACAGATTGTTAGTTCGTGCCTAATATTTTCTTCCTATCTTTCTGGTATTAGTATATCGTGGCTAAAATAGAAACGCGTGACTGCGCCTCGCTCGGTGGACGCAGAAGCGGAAAACTTTTCGCAGTTTAAACTCAACGTTGGTGGACATGTTTTTAAAGCATCTCCAACTTTTGTATTACCAACTATGAGTGATATATATATATATATTTTTGTTTTTATTGCACTAGGCACTTCAAAATGTCTTCAAATGAGTTACGACACACTTTTGTGTGCTCTAAATTTGCTGGCATTGCATTTTAGTACATTCGTACACAACTTTATCGCACTAGTGCGAGAAGCGGGCACTTCTCGCACCGCGTGGCATAATAAGTGTATTACGATACGAGTGCGATTAAACTTTTTCTTGACGAGTGTGAGTTTGTAGTAAGGAGCTGAATGCGAGTGTCGCAATCGTACGAGTTGAAAAAAAAAGGTTTTCGCACGAATTTCGTATACGACTTTATTTCACGAGTGCGAAAACTTCCACTTTTCGCACTCGTGAAATGGCTTTGCTGCATTTTGATATATTCGTGGACAACTTTATCGCACTAGTGCGAGAAGTGCCTAACTTCTGTAGTCCGAGTGCGAAAAGTGCGACTTCTCGCACGCTAAGTCAAGCAATGCGTGCAATAAATAGGCACTTCTCGCACCGCGTGGCATAATCGTGTATATTACGATACGAGTGCGATTAAACTTTTTCTTCACGAGTGTGAGTTTGCAGCACTAGTCGAAGACGAGTGTTGCAATCACACGAGTTGAGAAAATGTTTCTCGCACGAGTTTCGTATAAAACTTTATCGCACTAGTGCACTCTTAGCTTCGCTTAGCGTGCGAGAAGTAGGCACTTCTCACACCGCGTGGCATAAAATCATTCATAAAACCGCTTACGATTGTTTCAAAATTTGATACCTCCATCTTATTACTTTATATACTGTAATACGTTTAGAGATAATTTAATAAAAAGCCTTATAAACGGTGAAATTAAATCGCAAGGCTGTTTCTTTGTGCATTCATCACTGTAAAAATATAATCTTATATGAAATACCGCGATCGTGACTCTCGCGCTATAATTTGCTATATCACGTTCTTAGGAGCTTATACGAGTCTTCTTCTCAGTCTATACGAGTGTGCATAAATTGATATACCGTAGAGACGTACATTGCGAGAAAATGAAGCGCTGGTTTAAAACGAAGCCTATTAATAGAGATTCAGCCGGAGTGTCCTCGCGCGAACTTACGGACAACGCATCGTACTCATCATTCGGGCTTCGTTTTCTGTTTTGCTACTATGGCATATATATACCGAGGTTGTGTTTACTTACCATACGCACTTTTCCTTCACTTGAGGAGTCGCATGGCGCCTTTGTTACCGCTACTATAATGCATGTTTTCCGGTACACGTGCGAGACCAGATTAACCTTCGGAAATCATCTTCCACCTCTTTTAACTTGGGTCGACGTTCGTCTGCGAAAGAGATAGAGACGCTTAATACCATCTACTCTAAAGCACATGGTCTGCTCAGTGACTTTGTAATGATACAAAGTCTTGGGTACACACTCTTATAAAATCATTCTGCTTCCTCATAGTGCACGCTTTGTTTTCGTGAAATTTTTTTTTTTCGAGATTGTCATGTTGGCATGTTCAGGAGCACATAAAACGTTACAAACAAATATGCGTGTGTGTGTGAGTGAGTGAGTTAGTGTGAGTGAGACTGAGTGAGACTGAGTGAGACTGAGTGAGACTGAGTGAGTGAGTGAGACTGACTGAGACTGAGTGAGTGACTGAAACTGAGTGAGACTGAGTGAGACTGAGTGAGACTGAGTGAGTGAGTGAAACTGAGTGAGATTGAGTGAGACTGAGTGAGATTGAGTGAGACTGAGTGAGACTGACTGAGACTGAGTGAGATTGAGTGAGACTGAGTGAGACTGAGTGAGACTGAGTGAGTGAGTGAGTGAGTGAGTGAGTGAGTGAGTGAGTGAGTGAGTGAAACTGAGTGAGATTGAGTGAGACTGAGTGAGACTGAGTGAGACTGAGTGAGACTGAGTGAGACTGAGTGAGACTGAGTGAGACTGAGTGAGACTGAGTGAGACTGAGTGAGACTGAGTGAGACTGAGTGAAACTGAGTGAGACTGAGTGAGACTGAGTGAAACTGAGTGAAACTGAGTGAGACTGAGTGAGACTGAGAGTCAGAGTGTGAGTGTGAGTGTGAGTGAGTGCGAGTGACTGCGTGTGAGTGTGAGTGAGTGTGTGCGTGCCAAAATTGATCAACATACTTCCCCATAGAGGTAGCTTTGTAAAAAAAAGTTTCGTCAAAGATAAAAAATAGTGAGCAAGCAATTTGCAAGGTTCTACTTTGCAGGCTTGTCTTTTTTCTTATTCAATTCATTATTTAAGCATAGTCCCAAGGATATGTTGTTAAGCATCTTTTCCACTATGTTCACACCAACATTTATAGAAGAAATATTTGCACAAATTCTAAACTTATACAACACAGTGGTCCATAAAAAAAAATCGTCGCCGCATTCTGTATCTCGATAGTTGGTTTATCTAAAATAAACAAATGAATAAATGTCTTAAATATATGTAAATCGTTTGTAGCTATCGTGAAGCGCATATAAAGTATGACGATAAGCGTTGACACTGGCTCGTCAATGTCTGGGACATCGAGGTAATTCAAGCTATAATAAACAACTTATAAGCTGAAAAGCGATTGGCGAAATAAACGTAACTTATCCGAAGTGTGTGTGTGTGTATGTGTGTGTGTGTGTGGCAACGTGCGTCGTGACTAGTGTCGCTGCTCTCTGTCACAAAACAAAAAAAAAAAAATAGACATAATTGACGACATACGCGAATAGCAATTCGACGGCGAATCGCCGTAGTATGCTATTGCTATCGACGCTAATAGCAAACGACTGATGAAAAACAGCAATTTATCCGCGCGGCCACGAGGACCTTCGAGATAACTTTAGCTGGCGCTAGCCACTCTCGCCCTTGTTCTCCCGCGTAGCCCAACTTTTATTCTCGGTTTTTATAGCACTACAAGCTGCGTAGGTTGTAAATAATACATGCGATGTAAAACTACGCAGCTTCTTTCCGCTATCTACGATGATATTGATTTTTTTTTGTTTTTGTTTTTTTTTGTTTTTTTTTTAATGATTGTCTCGTCTCAAGATACTCAAATACTAATTGAATATTATATTACTTTTATTGCATTTCATCATTTATATTGGAATTTCTTAACGCTGAGTCTGATACGAAATTGTTAACCACAATGCATATGGGGCATTCCATGCTAATTCCACCTGGATACCCTCGAAAACTCTTCGATCTGATTCACGATTTTTTATATCATTATATGCTGACTGTAAAAGGCACTGATTTTTTTTATTATTTTTTTTTATTTATTTGGCGGACTTATGATTTTTTAAAAAGAAAAATATCGAGGGCAGTAATTTAAAAATCTGAAAAAAATTCTATTTTGGATATCAAAATTCGATTCATAATTTTCAAACCTTCGATTTCTTTACTATTAAAACTTTTTTCGGATCAAACGTTTAAAAAAATTAGAACTGACTTTCGATTTTGATTTTTTTCACCGTTATTTTTTGTTTTTTTTTTTTTCGAAAAAAGGTTTGAAGCCAATAGAAACGAAAATCCGCACATTATGTGTCCAAGCTCAAAATTTGTGATACCACAACTTTTTAACGAATTTTTTCACGTTTTTAAATTACAGCCCTCGAGATTTTAATTTTAAAAAATTCATAAATCCGTCAAATAAACTTTTAAAAATGTAAAAAAAATTCTGCGTGAATTTTAGCGTCGAAAGAATTGTACAAAAAATCGTGGAGCAAATTGGCAAAGTCGTGATTTAGACCCAGGTCGAATTGATGTGGAATGCCCTATACGCTTTATCTGTGGCCATATGCAGTTGTATACACCTGAAATTATTTACAACAAACCAGACAGATACTGGCACAGACTTTAAGATTGCAAATAAGTTGCGAAAACATTAAATGAATTTTAAAAAATTGAAAAAAAAAAAAAAAAAAAGAATCACTAATCGATTTTATAGTAATGAAAATACGTAGTTCTGTTTCTAATCCGTCCATTGGAATCTAATAAGGTCGTGGCTGACGACGTTCCCCGCCTCTCACCGTCCTCATCGCTGCGTCTTAAGATTTGTAAACAAGTCTTTTATTCAAATTTTCTAAAGACTCGAACGTAAAGTCAACACAACTTTATTTTTATTGAAATTTCTTTACTCGCGGAGCTCTATGTTAAAATCCCGAAGGTTGTTGCCGGTACTCAATGCACTTTCTTATAAACTTTGATATTTAAAAAAAGGTCTATTGGAAACTAGCTTAGCTTTTTTTTTTTCCCCCGTGCCTAGTTTGGCTGTTATGTGTGATCGCTACAAATATACATTGAGGGCGAAACGTGTTCGACGTACCGACCTCGCTCGCAACTCCCTCGAACATAAATATATGTTATCGGCCGGGTTGCATTTCTGTCACGTCCACTGCAAACGATTCTCGCTGGCTTCTAATCTCGTCATTGTCGCAAATATTAAGTATAGAACGGGGTGCGCGCATGTCGTTCGGTATATCTGTGAACTTGTGGATAGTTAAACCACCGCAATTGCTGTCACAGCATTCTAACCCGAGTCATCACGTATCTCAAAGCTTCAGACTTGTTCTCTTTGTAACGAGATGTACGACAAAATAAGGAAATTTTTAATTTTTAATTTTTAATTTTTAATTTTTAATTTTTAATTTTTAATTTTTAATTTTTAATTTTTAATTTTTAATTTTTAATTTTTAATTTTTAATTTTTAATTTTTAATTTTTAATTTTTAATTTTTAATTTTTAATTTTTAATTTTTAATTTTTAATTTTTAATTTTTAATTTTTAATTTTTAATTTTTAATTTTTAATTTTTAATTTTTAATTTTTAATTTTTAATTTTTAATTTTTAATTTTTAATTTTTAATTTTTAATTTTTAATTTTTAATTTTTAATTTTTAATTTTTAATTTTTAATTTTTAATTTTTAATTTTTAATTTTTAATTTTTAATTTTTAATTTTTAATTTTTAATTTTTAATTTTTAATTTTTAATTTTTAATTTTTAATTTTTAATTTTTAATTTTTAATTTTTAATTTTTAATTTTTAATTTTTAATTTTTAATTTTTAATTTTTAATTTTTAATTTTTAATTTTTAATTTTTAATAAATAGATATTTATGTAACCGTTCTTGCCCCACTGGGCTTTAGAATCTTTACAACCGTTCAACAATATTAAAACTTACACTTAACTTACATTTTTACATACTTTGGTTTCTCTACTTAATACCCTTCAAATCTCCGCCCCATCACATCCTCCCATAGTTCCTTTTGTTCTTTTTCTTTCGCCTTTCTTTCGAATATCCTACAATACTCGCATAATTCCACTCTCACCGGACCTTGTAAAATATTCTTCCGCTGCTCTTTCCACTTAATTTTTAATATAAATAATAAATAATTTAATCATTTAATTCAATTACTTTTCTATTTCCGGTTTCCTCGCTAGTTTCTGAAATTCCCCAAGATAAGCAACAACAGCTGCAATTGGCATCCCATTCAAACTGTTGTTAATTTTACTAATTAGCTCTTCTCCCGTTACGCTTCCATTCCATTTTTCGAGGTCTTCCACTATATTTTTCTATTTTTTCTTGCCTTCTGACCAGATTATGAGTGCATTCTGCTTACATTCATAACAAGTCTGCTTACCGGGCTATCAATCCTCACATCCCAAAAAAAGTTATGCACTGATAATCAGGACAAAAACAGGAAAAGAGGTATCAACAGAGTATATCAACATGCACAACACATAATAAATTAATAAATGATTGAGAAGGACCTAGAGACCAAGGTCGAAACGTCTAAAAAAAAAACATTTGAGGGAAATATGTCTTCCCTCCTCCTGGCCGCCAACAGCGGATCATCCACTCATACGTTTCCTCTATGAGGAAGCCAAAATTGATCATCGTACTTCCTCATAGAGGTACCTTCATGAAAATTGGAAAAATGAGAAAGCAATTTGCAAACTTCGACTTTCCAGCCTTTTTCCACCTCTTCCACATTGCCCTCCCAAATAAATCTCCATATTTCTCCTTCTTCAACTCCTTCCATAGCCGTCTTCATGTCTTTTCCCAATTTTGTTGGGTTTCATTTTAAAATCCCTCGTACTTCCTCTCTCAGCCACTTCTTTGGCCAACTTCCATCTTCCATTTTCATCACTTCTACCAGGTAATTAGCCGCCCTCGCCCACATTTCCGTCTCAACACATCCGCCTCCCGCCTCCATCCTCCAAATGTAACTCGGTGTATTCACATTCGCTCCTAATGCCATCTTGGTGTATTACAATTTTCAATTTAATGCAAATTCCGCTATAACATTTCGACTTCTTCCAATATTTCTTTTCGTTTTTCTTTGCATTTCAGGTACTCGGATAGTTTACGAGCGAGCCTTCCTCATGAACCTGCGAAATTCACCGATATCGCGTACGCCTCCACGAATTTGTCCAATACCTGCGGATCTGTTGAGGAGTGCGCCAGCAATCGCAGATTCGCTGGATTCGCATAGTCCGATGCCCTGTCGTCAAGCTGCCAAAGGTATGCCAGAGATTTATTTGTTCGTTATTCTCAATACAACCTAGTAGTGAATACTATTTATGCTGAAAAAAATAAATAAATACCTATGTAAACAGTCTTAGGTTCTTAATTTTTTTTTTTTCTAATTTCTAATTTACCTAATTTGTTATAGTATTTATTATCGACTCCGAAGAGCGCAAAAAAAAAGCTGTTAATAAATAGTACATTATGCCACAAGGGAGGAAAGTGCGTGTTTATGTGCGCGAAAAACACGTTCCTCCCGAGTAGCATACGTTATTTTATTCCCGACCACGTTATAAAGTTTTTTATTGCATACCTGCGAGGTGGGTGGAAAGTGACCGAATATTGCCCGCAGCCTCACTTTATTGCCCGCTGCCTCACTTTATTGCCCGCTGGGTTATAATCGGTCACTTTCCACCCGCCTCGCAGGTATGTAATGTGGACTTTACAGCGTGGTCGGGAATAAAAATATATATTCACGACGGTAGATTAAATAGCACAACGTTAATTGCAATCGTTGCGTTTTTATCTTTCAGATATCCCGGTGATCGAAGAGACCTCAGAACAGTTCGAGATGGACATGTGAACCCCGAAGATCCGAGAAACTCTGTGATTTATATAAGATAATATGTTTGATGCCGTCTGGTGAACTTATGGAGAGGCGACGGGATTGAGTGTGCGTCTATCGAGACTTGCGGCGATCTCTAGAAAAAAAGAAAAAAAAAAAAAAAAAAATTCAAACGAATTTTTTTTTTTTTTCACAGATCAATCGACCAAAACTCTAGTCCCTTTCGCAAAAGTCGTTTTTGTACAAAGAGCGAAAAATCGCGCTAACCACAATCCTAGGCCCTTCGCTTTTAAATTCGCTTTGAGCGACTGAAAGCGAAACTCCATTTATTGTTACACGCTACCGGTACTATTAAAAATGATTCTAAATCAATTGTAAATCGACATTTTCATCATATACAACAAGAAAAAAAAAAAAAATATATATATATATAGTCGTTGTACAAGTTAATGTACACGTAATCACAGATCTTTCACTTCACAGTGAAGGTTCCGGCATGAAAAAAAAAAAAAAAATATGCCGTAAAGATAGATAAAAAGGTATTTTTTCATTGGTAATAAGTCGCTGACCACTCTCCTACTTCATAAGCAAAAGCAACACGTCCAATATACCCGATTATTCGGTATTTTATAATGTAGTTTGCTACTAAATATTCATTATCAAATAAACCTTGTCCTTTTTACATATTTTGTATTACTTGATTCAAACTTTCTACGCATAATTCAATTAGGTTGAATTCCATGCGTTCCTTTCTTTCTATCTAATCCTCAATTGTCTCGCGAAAGCGAGCGCTCTACCTCCTCAATTATTATACCTTCATTTGTACATTTTACGTGTGGAAAAATGATAAAATACGTTTTTTTTAAAAACTACATCTATCGCAGTCTGTAAAATTTGAGACTGCGAAGAAATTGAAAGCATTAAATGTATTTGAGAAGAGCGTATTTTTACTATTTGACGAAATATTTTCAATATACTCAAGGTAATCAAAATTTTTGTTATTCAGGTATCTACCAAATTTCACTAAGATTACCCGCGTGGAAAAGGGTAGTAGTCTTGGAAGAAGTCTTCATAAAGGTCGTGGAAAGTGTCGCTCAAATCTTGGAAAGAGTCTGCCGAATCTCAGATAGAGTCTTTTATAGCCTGGAAAGAGTTTCAGAAAGAGTAACGTACACGATCCGGAGCAGTACTTTTTTTTTTTTTCAGACCATCACTAAGACTCAAGAGTTTTGATCATAGTCTGAGAAAACTCTTTCAGACTCTTTCAGAGATATTTGTTTTCTGCGCAGGTTGAGGCATTTAAGATTTTCCAAAGCTTCAAAATAGAGTCAATAATGCGTACCCCAATTTTTGTATGTCAACAAAACTTCCTCAATTTTATTCAGGACGTTGGTCTGGTTGAAGAAAAAAAAAAAAAAAAAACGTAGAAATTTCTTCAAATTTTTTTATTGCATATTCCAGCTATTAAAAATTTCTCAAAATAATCATTGTTCATTTTTTTACGGCAATACTACGGCTCGCAGAAAAAAAATCATAACAACATCAAATTTTGGATTTTCAGTGTACTTTCCAAAAACATTTTTTGTCAAATTCTTCGATTTTATTTTATGCTATTTTGCAATTATATAAATTTGCCAATTTTTTCCCTCCAGAACGTAGTATTGACGTTTAAAAATAAGCAATAATTATTTTCAGCGATTTTCAATGGCTGGAATATGCAATAAAAAAAAATCTGATAAGAATCCTACATTTTTTCTTCAACTTGAGCAACATCCTGAAGAAATTCAAGGACGTTTTGTTGACTTGAAAAATTGATGTAGCCGACTTGACGATTTTTGCCCAATATATAACGATTATCCGATAGACTACTACAATTTTGTAATTTTTGTAATCTGTAATGATTCGATAAAAATATTTTATAAAGAATACTCGCGTGAGTACATCGCTTCCGTCGATGAAAGATTGCAAACAAAAGTGTGATAAGATTGTTATTATACGTGAGTCGTTTTTACTCCGAGTGCAATCTCTCGAAACGATAATATTTGTCTCTAAATGATAACACATGTTTGTTATTTTAGAGCCGGTGGAAGCCTCCCAAACGAAATTCAAAGCACAGGTCTAAAAACGTAGAGTTAGAGAGTCATTAGTCTCTTCTTTTTTTTTTTTTTTTTTTTTTTTGTTCACATTGGTGCAGGGACCTCCTCAAAGAATCTTGCTCTCGTTTGGAATTTCCTCGGAAAATCTATTTCTGGATTGGTGCTTTAATCGTGTTATTCGTCACGGAGCTTACAAATAAATGCTTCGTGTTTTTTCTTTTTTTTTCACCCTTTTAGCTAATCATCTCTCCCAGATTATTCTGTAGAAAAAAAAATAAATAAATAAATAAAAAGATGGTTTAAAACGATTAAAAAAAAAATTCCTGTTAACTTGGATGAAGAATCTTTCATCATTTTGCCTCCTCATATTTACAGGAAGCAAAATGGTAAATTCTTTTAAATGTTTTAAAAATTAGTTTTTAATTTTTTTGGAGATTTAAAACAAAAAATGTTATCGTGCTCATTTTTTTTTGTTTTTTTTTTTTAGATTTTCATATCAGGATAATTAGAAGGAGTCTGAAATGTAGAGAAAAGTGGTTTAGAAAAAATGTCTGAATGGATGTGCGTGTGTGGTTGATATTAAAAATTCAAACCTACATATTTTAACAACGTTGTTGAAAATCGGGCTAAAATTTGTCACACCTGTGGGACACAGAGACTGTTTGTAATAATAATAATAATAATAATTTGCTTCTGCAAATTTTGAGCTTTCGAGCTAAATAATTTTTGACAAATAAAGCTACGTGAAATGAGGATCGGTATTGAATTTGGAATGAATCGTTAAATTGATTCGTTTTTTATCTATTTTATATTTAAAAAAAAAAAAAAAAATCCTCTAACACGTAAAATTTCACCGAACGAACTGAAATTTTTTTTTAGAGGCGAAAAATAACATTTATCACTGCTATGTACGAAATTTGTTGACGATCGGTAAAGCAGTTCGAATTTTACGTGAGTTTGAATTTTTTAAACAAAAAATTAGAGATTTCTTATAAATTCAAGCCAACTGACAATGAATTGAAACTTTTTGTGAATGAAAAATACAGATGAAAAATATTCACCGTTGTTTATTTACCAAATTTGGTAAAAATCGGTAAATGGATTCGAATTTTGTGAAGCAATTTAATTTTTTATTTCAGTTTCAGTTTATAGTTTAGAAAGATATCATAGAGCGGAGTAGAATTGTAAAAACGTGTGCATTTTTTATCGCGTTGGTTCGTTAATTAATTATTCGATTTTTTAGTAAATATTCGATTTTTAATTTATTATTCGATTTTTAATCATTAATCGATTTGTAATTAATTATCCGATTTTTAATTAATCATTCGATTTTTAACTAATTAATCGATTTTTAATTTAATCGATTTTTAACCATTAATCGATTTTTAATTTAATCGATTTTTAACCATTAATCGATTTTTAACCATTAATCGATTTTTAATTTAATCGATTTTTAACCATTAATCGATTTTTAATTTAATCGATTTTTAACCATTAATCGACTTTTAATTAATTATCCGATATGTAATCGTTAATCGATTTTTAATCTTTAATCGATTTTTAATCATTAATCGATTTTTAATCTTTAATCGATTTTTAATCATTAATCGATTTTTAATTAATTATTCGATTTTCAATCATTAATCGATTTTTAATTAATTATTCGATTTTTAATTACTTATACGATTTTTAATCATTAAACGATTTTTAATTAATTATTTGATATGTAATCGTTAATCGATTTTTAATTACTTATTCGATTTTTAACCCTTAATCGATTTTTAATTACTTATTCGATTTTTAATCATTAATCGATTTTGAACTGATTATTCGATTTGTAATCATTAATCGATTTTTAATCATTATTCGATTTGTAATCATTAATCGATTTTTAATCATTAATCGATTTTTAATCATTAATCGACTTTTACTTAATTACTTGAAATGTAATCGTTAATCGATTTTCAATTAATTCTTCGATTCTTAATTACTTATTCGATTTTTAATCATAAATCCATTTTTCACAATGCTCCCTGTACGAGGACACCAAATTTCATTTAAAAAAAAAGCTTCCTCATAGAGGCTTTGTAAAAAATCGAAATCAATGAGCAAGCAATGCTCAAAATATATACCTTGCAATTATTTTTACATATCTATAATATGTATCTTAGACGTCTTTTTGATATAGACTATCTCGACTATCGGATACATATCGACGGTAGATAAGCGACGTCCATTCCTTGATATTTTGCATAATAAAATCATCATTCTAATAATCGCCATTAACACAACAATAAGTTTTCGTTCACACATACCTAAGTCTCACTCCTTCTCGCACAAAAGCTAAATAATTAGCTAAATAGAAAAAGTTATCCAGTGTCCAACTTGACTCTCCTCTAAACACATCTAAGATATCGCCATTTTTTTTTTTCCAAACATCTAAAAATTCCACGAAATCTCATAAACAGCATCAAACTTTTCAAACGAAACGTAAAACAAAAGAAAGAAAAAACCGTTACTGACCAAACAACAAGCCTGTAACCAATCACAAGTCCTGTATCTCCCGACGCCCGGTGCGCATCCACAAGTAAACAATGTGCAAACAGCTGAACGCGGCGATCGTCAGCGAACATAGCCGAGTGCCGCCGAGCGCGTCTCCGCATTTTTGGCGGGAAATTAACCAATCGTTTGGATCTCCTTATCGTCTTCAGATACAAGAGAATATCGGGCGTACCTCGCGCCTCTTACAAAAGCGATAAAACACCGATCGCAGAGTCAACGCCACTTTTCAAGCAAGTTGCGTTAATAAGGCGGCGCTTTGTTGACATTTTTTTCTTTCGCAATTAATGGAGGGGAAACGGCAGCACAGGCGCACATGTTGGACGCACAGCTGGAAGCATGACTGAGAGGGGAACGTTGGAGGAGGAGGAGAAGGAAAAGGAGAAGGAGAACGAGGGCCAGGAGGGGAAGGGGCAGCCAGAGAGCACAAGAGAAGAGCCAATAGAGAGAGAGACTAGAGAGAGAGAGAGAGAAAGCGAGACTATAGAGAGAGAGAGAGAGAAAGAGAGAGAGAGAGAGACTAGAGAGAGTGACGCGAGGTGGAAGAGTTGGCGGATGGCGGGTTCGGGAGTAGACATACCGCGCGTGCGATCGATAAAGGCGCCCGCGTTAACCGGGACAATCGTGGTTTCGATAAAACAATGAATAAAATAATCCACAAAACGTTGCAACTTCAACAAAAGAAAATCGCTCTTGTGAAAAAGCCGTTAAATCACTTACTCGCGTAAAAAATAGCGTTTACCGCGAGATCCTGTATTCCGGCCGTTGGATCGTTAGAAGGGTTTTTTTTTTCTTTCTCTCTCTCACTCACTCACTATCTCTCTCTCTCGCTCTCTCTCACTTTTTTTTTGTTCTTTTTTTATTAGCGCCATGTCTCGCGATGGACCAATCAGCTGCTCGGTGAAACGCCGTGAGACCTCGAATCTGTCGACAGACGAATGACAACAAAAGAGATTGATAGAACGGAAGAAAAAAACGGTGTTTCCGCTAATTTATATACACACGGGGGTTTCGTTCGCGGTTAATTGTTATATATTATTATTATTATTATTATTATCATTATATCCCATATATATATACATATATATATATATATATCTGTCTCGCTCTCGGCCGCCTCGCGCAAAGGCTTCGCGCCTCAAAGTAGTGCAAAAAGGGTAACAAAGGAATATGAAGAGAAGAAATGCCGAGTGCGGCAAGCTCCGTAGGCCCTTGAAACGCAACAAAATCACCGAAGGAATCTACGGAAGGTACGAGATGCAATACCGAATATTCTTCGAGCCATATGTGTCCCGTGCGTGCGTGTGCGTGTGTGTGTGTGTGTGCGCTCTGTGTATATATGTGTGTGTGTGTTCAGAGGCGTCATAATATTTTGCCCGTATTGGGCGAGAAATAACCAAAAAAAAAAAAAAAAAAAAAAAAAAAAAAAGCGCGAGATTAATTCTGCAACTTTGTTGGCTCTCTTTTTGTTTGTGTTAAGAATTCGTTGAATTTCAACGATAGACTCGAAACTTCAGGCTGTTTGGTGCGCTTACGTAGACACCGTTTTTTTTTTTTTTTTTTTTTTTTTCATTAAACATTTTGTTTTTTTTTGGTTGGTAGAGAAGAAGAAAAAAAAAAAGAGTTGGAAAACATAGCCTCAATGAAACGATGTGCGAAACCCGACAGTTTTCACGTATTTAGGGGATTTAAAGGCAATTTTCAATTGCAAACGTATATTACAACGAAGCACAAATGGCATTTCGTGTATATGACACAACTTGACATTTAAACGAAAGCTCGAAAGATCGTGTTTGCCGCATTTGTTGGCACTGCTCGCTGCCCTAAAACCCTCAATTGAATTCTTGTCCATCGCGTCAAATTCACTTAATTATTTTGTCATTCGTATTCCAGTGAATAAACTGGAAAAAAGAAAAAAAAAAAAACTGGGTATTTCATCAATTTTTCGTAAATTGTTTCGAACGGACGACTGTTTACGTTATTTTATCTGGATGAAACATTTTTGGAAAATGCTATTAATTCCTATATTAAATGTTCGATTTTTTTGATTTTTTTTTCAAAATTTTCGTGTAATTGTTAAAATTTGGATCTTTAATCCATAAATTGTATCGAAGGGTTTATGATTTTTTTTTTTTAAGCCGCATCGCTACGTGCTGGTTAAAACTGTACTCATTTTTTGAATAATAATAATAATAATGATGATGATAATATTTATTTTGGATGCTCAAAAGTGCAAATTATACAAAATTTTGTTTTCGTTTATTTTTTTACAAAACAACGTAGATTGCGATTTCTCGTCCAAATTTGTATTAGAAAAAAAATTGAATATTATTATGATTATGAGAAACGTTTATTTTGTTTATCGAAATATGATTTATTGATTTATTCGAGAGTACGTTCTTATAATATCGTTTCTAAACAAATTATAACTGTTTATCCAACCTAACCTAACATTACGCATATGGATGTTTGTAACTTTTGAGGGATTAATACGAATGAAAAATCTATTCGCCCAATCTACAAAGCATCTTTCTGGGAACAAAATGAGCTATTTTTCGTCGTAATCCGACTAATATCGAAGGTTTTACGAACAAAAAACTGAATTTCAAAAACTTCCTCATCGGATATTTATTCATTTATTTATTTACCGTTATTCATCATTTACGAAAAAGAAGATTTCAATAAGAGGCTTTTTTTTTTTACGATTGTTGCTGAAATTTGGATTTTTAATCAATAAATTGTATCAAAATGTTTATGATTTTTATTTTTTAAGCCGCATCGCTACGTGCTGGATTAAACGACTAATTTTTTAAATAATAATAGTAATATTTATTTTGGATGCTTAAATGCGCAAAATATGCAACAGTCTCTTTTCTTTTCTTTTTACAAAAGAACATCCATTGCGATTTCGCATCCAAATTTGTATTAGAAAAAAATTGAATATTATTATGATTATAACAAACGCTTATTTTGTTTATCGAAATATGCTTTATAGATTTATTGGAGAGATAGTTTTTTATAATATCCTTTGTAAACAAATTGTAACTGTTTATCGAGCCTAACTTAACGTGTTACGCATATGGATGTTTGTAACTTTTGAGCGAGTGATATGAATGAAAAATCTATTCGTTCAATCTACGAAGCATCTTTCTGGGAACATAATGAGCTATTATTTTTCATAATCGAACTAATATTAAAGGTTTTTCAAACAAAAAACTGAATTACAAAAACGTCTCATCGGATATTTCGATACGAGGCATTTTTTTTATCTACTGCGCCACTTTTTTTTCTTCTAATTTTGGTAAACTACACTTTTTGTTTTGCTCTTAATCAATATTAGCAAATAATAAAAAAAAAAAGACAGTATTTAACATATTTATTTTGAAATTGAGAAGCTTAGAGTTTTAGAAAATTAAATGTTTATGTAAATGTTTGTTAGTTAGTTTAGTTCATTATTATTATTATCATTTACAGACCAAATTTGCATATCAAAATATAGAGAACAAAGTTATAACAATAATGATAAAAGTAATAATAATTTATGTAGAGATTTTATATTTATTAGATTTAATTTTAGTTTTAAGGGCTTATACAACCTGCTCGCAGATGCTTACGATTAAGGAAATTCAATATTTAATTATTTATTATTTATTATTATTATTATTATTATTTTATTAAAAGGGTTGCTCCTTTATATAAATTATTAAACAATTTGTGAATGAAAAACACGAGCATTTGTAATTATAAATAGTATATATAAATAACATCTTTAAGAAATAAATAAAATAATAAACTCAATAATATGGACGCACATCTTTATAAAAAAAAAAAAAAATCCATATAGGAATCGCTGAACATATCTAAAGATTATTATGTATTATTATTTTTGTAAAAAAAAAGGAAAAAAAAAAACCAAAATTGTGTATATTCATTTGAGCATCCACAATATTATTATTATTATTATATGTTGAGAATCTATTATTTAAATTAGCAAAGTGGACAAAGCATATTTGCATGGATAAAAAAAAAGGGTTTGTAGTGGTCCAGTCGACATAGAATGCCCTATAGATATTAGATATTTCCTTTTTAAACTAGCTTACGGGTGTATTTTTATATTAAGAAAACATGCCGATGCACAAATCGTTCCTCAAAACTATAAAATTAAACTAGCAAAATTTGTAGAAGCTTGTAAAAATTTTGCACTGATTTGACTAGTAAAGCTACTACCCTCCATCGATTCATTGCTATTATATTAATATTCTTTTACAGAAATTTCTAAACATGGGACAAAAACACGTCAAGTCGGCCATCCAAATTTTTCATCTCAACAAAACGTCCTCACATTTCTTCAGGATGTTGGTCTAGTTGAAGAAAAAGTGTAAGAATTTCTTCAGATTTCTTAACTGCATATTCCAGCCATTGAAAATCGCTGAAAATAATCATTGTTTATTTTTCAACGCCAATAATACGGCTCGCAAAAATAAAATCGTGACAACATTAAATTTTGGATTTTTAGTGTACTTTCCAACAACATTTTTTTGTAAAATTCTCCGATTTCATTTTATGCTATTTTTCAATTAAATAAAGTTGCCACTTTTTTTCCCTCCGAAATGGCATTTCCGATTTAGTTGAAATTTTCACATTTTGTTCGTTGAAATGCCTAGAATCTTAGAAAAAATTGCCGAGATGAGCGGCAAAATAAAATGAAATAAAATGAAAAATAGCATAAAATAAAATCGGAGAATTGTACAAAAAATGTTGTTGGAAAGTACGCTGAAAATTCAAAATTTGATGTTCTTATGTTTTTTTTTTTTTTTTTTTTTTGTGAGCCGTAAGTATTGGCGTTAAAAAATAAACAATGATTATTTTCAGAACTTTTTTAATAGCTGGAATAAGCAATAAAAAAAATCTGAAAAAATTCCTACATTTTTTCTTCAACCACACAAACATCCAGAATAAATTTGAGGACGTTTTATCGAGACGAAAAATTGGAGTAGCCGACTTGGCGTGTTTTCCCTCATATACTTGCTGCTAATTGTAACAAGAAAAATGGACTATTGTATCAAGTTGCTGAGGTATCTTTGCTAATACGATATAGCTTCATTAACTACATTGTCCCCTTACATCTCCTTTTTTGAAACTACATATCTTCTCCCTTAGTCACTGTTGATAAGATTTCTATTCATAATAAAATAATTACACACAAAAGTCTGCTGTATGTATTTTTTTTTTTTTTTTGCCATTACTCCATCAATTTTTGAAAATTTAAAATTATTTCTCTGTGTAAAATTGTGCATATATTTGCTATATATCTAATAAATGGTTTTTCCATTTTTTCTTTCTGTTTCAGTACTTTACTTTATCTGAAGTTTCTGCTACTATGGGCCATGGTGATTCTAGCAGATTTTATTTTGGAATTCAGATTTGAATTCTTATGGCCATTTTGGCTGTTACTCCGAAGCGTTTACGATTCATTTAAATACCAAGGCTTGGTAAATATGGCACAAATGTAAATCGACGATTATCACCGACAACTGTACAAAATATTAATTACAACATTTTGTGTGTGTGTGTGTTTTTTTTTTTTTTTTTTTTTTTTTTTTTGTTTTTCTTTTTCACAGGCCTTCTCCGTATTTTTCATTTGCATCGCCCTTACGTCAGATATGATTTGCTTTTTTTTCATCCCGGTGCACTGGCTATTCTTCGCCGCCAGCACATATGTGTGGGTGCAATACGTCTGGCACACGGACAAAGGTGTGTGTTTACCTACGGTAATGCTGTGGCTCTTGTTCCTGTACATAGAAGCGGCGGTACGGTTGCGTGACCTACGCCACATGCCCTTTCATCTCGATCTCTGCAGGCCATTTGCAGCACACTGGTCAGTAGAATTATGAATCTAAGCTCGTTATAAAAATCTTTCGATCCTGGCAATATTTGAGAAAAAAAAAAAAAAACCAAGAGGCACAAAAATGCCTTCAAAAAATGTTAACATTGTATTTGAGACGAAACTGTATTTCTCTTTTTTCAGCATCGGCTATCCTGTCGTCACATTAGGCTTTGGTTTCAAAAGCTACGTTGGCTACAGAATGAGACAGGTTCGTATTATTCCGCAAAAACAAAAAAAAAAAAAAAAGATTTTATCACGTTACCGTGACGAGATACTGCAGGGAAGCTGCGCGATTTTTTGTATAATTTTGATAAAATATCAAATCACTGTCTTGAAAAAAAAAAAAAAAAAAAAAAAAAATTGTTCAAGCCTAAAAATGCGTATGGGACAATCCACCCCGTTTCGACCTGGATTCGACCTCGAGCTCCCCGATTTGGCTCATAATTTTTTGTTGGCTTAGTTGGACCCTCAACTGCACAACATTTTTTTTGTTTATTTCAATTTTTTTTCAAATATATTTTTAGAGTGAGATATCGAATGCCACAATTTAAAAATCTGCAAAAATTCTGAAAAATACTCTATTCAATATCAAAATTTTCTAGCTTATTGCCAAAGTACGCAAAATTTTTTTTCTTATAGTTTTTAAGCTTTTTTAATTTAAAAAATTGTAAAAAATAATTTTCCACTGCAATAATATGGAAAAAAAAAAAGAAATTCGCCAAGATTTCATTTTAATAAATTCTCTTTTGGCAATTTTAACACTTGTGCAGCTTTTCGACACGTGTTAGGCGATAGCATAAATATTCAACGAGTAATTTTACGAATATTTTGTTAATCAGAGAAAACAGAAAGATGTTGCAAAGGAGAATGAGTTCTACCTGCAGTTATTGCAGCAAGCGTTGCCCGCTGAGCAACAGACTGCAACGTCGCAGCAGCTGCATTCACAGGCACAGCCACACGCCCAGCTCATCACAGCAGAGCAGAATTCAAAATCTCAGCCACACAGGCCAAGTCCACAGTACAATCCAAGTCCGGAGAAGAGCAGAGGTAGTTTGTATTTATTTACAATCATCTCTAGTATTCTCAGTCAATTCGCTCCTTTTTGCTTCCTCATAGAGGAAGCTTTGTTTTTGTGAACATTTTTTTTTTTCGAGATTTTCATGTCAGGTCACTCAGAATGGTCCAAAACGTCGAGAAAAGTGATTTATACGAAATATCTGTATGTCAAATTTGGCACTCAAGTGGGTTAATATACGACAACGTTTGGGATTGTAGTTGATGCGTGATCGGTTGGAAAATTCAAATTTTACAGCATTTTGAACATTTTTGAAAAAAAAAAATCTCGTTCGCGCACTAATTTGCACAAGTTACGAGATACCGGCATAACATTTTTTCCACGTATGGACTATCGATGGAACAGAGTTTGAGTAAAAATTTGACGCAAATCGGTCGAGCGGCACAAATTTTATGAAATTTTGCAATTTTTTTTGAAAAATTATTTTCGAGCTCAAACAAGCCTGCAAAGTAGAACCTCGCAAATCGCTTCCTCACAATTTTTTATCTTTGACAAAACTTTTTTTTTACACAAACCTTCCTCTATGAGGAAGCCAAAATTGATAAACCTACTTTCTCATAGATGTAGCTCTGTAAAAAAAAACGCTTTGTCAATGGTAGAAAATTGTGAGGAAGCGATTTGCAAGGTTCTACACTTTGCAGGCTTTTTCTTTTGTTTCTTCTAATCCTCTCGATTTTGAATGAAAAATAAAAATGTATCTACGTTTTTTTTTTTTTTTTTTTTTTTTTTTCACTGATACAGGAGGTAGCGGAAGTTCCATAGAAACGAGTATACAGAATGGTGGTGTACCGAACGGTACGCATAGCGTAACCCAAGCACAAAGTGCTACCACCAAAAATAATCACAGAAAGTCTCTGGACAAGGGAGAAAAGCAGGATGAATCACACAGCAAACATAGTGCATCGGGTAATACGTCGCAATCGGATAAAAGTGACAAGAGATTCGCGCACAGTAACGGTTCGACGGTGTCCTCGCATAGCGATATACAATTTATCGAGCGTGTGAGCACGGTAAACGACTTCGACGCGAACGAGATTGACAAAGACAAAACGATTAAAGGCGGCGGTTCATCGCACAATTCCGTGAAAACACAGTCAAACGGCTCAGCCACTGGTAACAAGTGGAACAACGTTAAAGAGAGCCGCGACTCCTCGACCTCGGTTAACGGACAACGTGAGCGTAAAGGACGACAGCCGAAAATTACAGTCGATAATTTGGCTGAACAGCAGAAACAGCAAGACGAATACTGTCAGAGGCTACTTTTATGTCGAAAACTCGAGGGTGACATTAAACGCCTAAAGTCCGATCTACAGTCCAGTCGACAGGTTGAACAGGAGCTTAGATCGCAAATAAATACTCTGCTCAATGGCGAGCGTCAAGCTAAAGGCGATATTCAGCAACTGCAGCATGACAATGATCAGTTGCAGAACAAGTAAGTTTAACGAATGCTTCACTGTGTTACTTTTACGTAGAAAAGAAGGGTGAGTTATAGATGCATTTTTCGTTAAAGTCACGACTATACCATTTAAAAATTTTGTTACAAAAGTTTTGGAAAAAAAAAAAGGGATTATGGCTACACGACCGCCTTCGTAGAGTCGCCATAATCCCTTTTCAATTACATTAATAAAACGATAAATAAATAAATAAATAAATAGATAAATCAATAAATCGATAAATCGATAAATCAATCGATAAATCGATAAATCAATCAACAAATCAATACATCGATAAATCAATACATCGATAAATCAATACATCGATAAATCAATACATCGATAAATCAATACATCGATAAATCTATACATCGATAAATCGATAAATCGATACATCGATAAATCGATAAATCGATACATCGATACATCGATACATCGATACATCGATAAATCGATACATCGATAAATCGATAAATCGATCAAAAAATCAAAAAATCAAAAAAATCAAAAAAATCAAAAAATCAAAAAATAGGAATTAGTGAATAAGACTATTGTCGTATTGCAGACTGCACGGACTAGTGACCGCCCGTCAGCTTGACAAACAGACAATGTCGTCTCTGGAAAGACGAATAGCGGAGGAGCGACGACAGCGAACGGCCTGCGAGGCGTCGCTGTTATCCGAGAGACGAGCGCGTCGGGTGGCCGAGGAAGCCCGTTCGGCGATACCTCCACCTCCGCCACCGCTCGTCAGGCAAGAGTGCACGGACGCGTGCAAATCTCGCAGAGCACAAATGGAGCAGGATCTGAAAAGTCTGCGACGTGAGAACAAAACAAAGGACGACAGATGCCTAGCGTTGGAAAAAGATTCTGCCCGATGCAAGGATAATCACGGAGAGACGGAGATCTTGTTGGGAGCGCTTAGCGCTCTACAAGACAAAAACACACATCTCGAGAACAGCCTAAGCGCGGAAACGCGAATAAAGCTCGATCTCTTTTCCGCGTTGGGCGAGGCAAAGCGACAGCTTGAAATCAGAGAAAGTAAGTCGATCGACAAGTTATCCCGTAGATCCAAGATTTTAAATCATGTATATGGGGCATTCCAAGTCAACTCTCACTTGTGATTTTTGGGCATATTTTGGTCCAAAAAAAGAGGACCATATCTTCTTTCTTTTTTAGATATTTATCACTCGTTTTACCCTATAAAATGATTTTTTTTCTATAGCTTTTGAGTAATAATGAATTTCGACCAGGTTTAAATTTCGAAAATTTTTTTTTCGTGAGATTCCTCTCAGAGACACTCTTTCCCATTGCAACTACTGTTGTCAAATCACTCGACACTATGAAAAAGTGCTCTAAAAAAATTGTACCATTCTCTGCAGAATTTCTGCTAATGATTACTTTTGATATGACAAAATCTAGGTCTGATCAGATCTCAGGAGAAAGAGATGGACCTGTTGAAGGCGAAAATAGCACAGGATTTGGCAGTGATGCCGCAAGACTCGTTCGGTCAAGCGCCGACATGTTCAACGTCCAAGCTTCGTCTGAACAGCGAGGTGCGCGTCGGCGGCGCAAAAATGCGAGGCACCGAGAGTCCCTGTCCGGGCTGCACAGTCTCTAATCTCGATCCTAACGCAACGGCATACACACCCAAGAGTTCTCTGGTAGCTTCTACCGAAGCTTAAAAAGCTCCAAGCTTTTCTCTGGCAAATCACATAGACAACAACAAAAAAAGCATGTTTCAGGTTACTTTCTACGTACGCGAAATCGAAAAAAAAAAAAAAAAGAAAAAAAAAAAAAAATCAACAACAAACAATAATTGGCTGATTCGTGAGTATCGACATAATCTCAATTCAGAGCAAGTTCTCCACGATGTATTTTTATCTTTCTTTTCTTCTTAATTTCGTTTTTCGACGTAAAAACTTTATTTTGGAATCGCGACTTTACTCTTTTTTCTGCCTAAAACTTACGCGACTAGAAAGAAAAAAAAAAAAAAAAGAAAAAAAAAAGAAACGTGTCTCTAGCGATGGGTTGAAAATAAGTATAACACTACGACTGATCATTAATTTCCCTTTTTTTTTTTTGTGGTTTTAACGAAGCTTTATTTTTTTAAAACGAGGAACGAAGTGTTAAATTCGTGAAAAGGACGCACGACGGCTTATCGAACGGCTTGTCTTCCCATTTGTTTAATGAAAAACCTCATGCGGCCAGTTTTACTCAATTTCATTATCTACAAAAAATGATAATCGTACGAAATTTATCTGGAATCAGGCGGGGGGGGGGGGGGAAAAAAAAAAAAAAGAAATTACTCTCACGATACTTTGACAAATTCTTGAAAATTTTCTTTAACGCGAAGCTGATTCGCGCTCGGTTTGCTCTCGGTTTCTTCGCTCTGGCCACGAAATTTCTTCCTATTTTCAATTGACTTTCGAGCGAAATAACGAGAACCGGCATTTTTGTACATTTATCACGCCCGCCTTAATGGATTTCATGAGTTAAGAGAACCTTACGAATTTTTAGGGTTCTCTTTATTTTCTGTCTATTTCCGATCCCATCATTTTTTTTTTTTTCTGGAACCTCGAAGCGTCAATTTTTCATTTAATTTTTTTGCAATTTGTAAATTTTCTCTCTGCAATTTGCAAATTACTCCGCGCCGTACACGAGAGAAAATGTGCGAGAGAGGGGGAGAGAGAGTAATTGTGATTAATAATCCTATGGTTCTTTGTGTTTTTTTTTTTTTTTTTTTTTATATATATATATATATATATATTCTTCTGGGTTTAAGAGGTGTTTTTTTATAACTCGCAGGAGAGCGAGACATTTCTCCTGGCCGCGTTCGTGTACGCAACAGAATATAATCCACCCTTCTAACATTACTTACCCATAGTCCGTGCGCTCCATTGATTGTACATATGCGGCATCGTCATGACAATATCTCATTAATTTTCTTCTCGCATCGGCAACCACCCAGCCAACTAGTCAATCCGAAACAGTTCTGTGAGCACAAATACAATTAAATTTTAGTAACTAGTTCTACTTTTTTTTTTTCTTTTTTTTTTTTTTTTTTTCGTCCATTGGTTTAGCCTCAATACGTAGCTACACATTTGTTGTATTAGCCATAAAGTCTTTTTGCACCAATCGTTTTCTCTTGGTAAATACAATATTTATTTCTTTGAAAAAGAATGTCACAGAGAGAGAGAGAGAGAAAGAGAGAGAGAGAATCGACGATAATTCTACGTTTGTAATTATAAAGAAAATCCGAAGAGACGGCTTCCTTCACATTTTTCTACATGTACATTTTTTTCTTTCCTCTCTCATCTTGGAGATAACTTGTGTACGATAATCAAGATTTGTGCTCACAATTACGTGTGTAATTGGTGAAAAGAAAAGAAAAAAAAAAAAAAAAAAAAAAAAAACGTGTGTAAAGGTTGACGCGGCTAATCGTCGGAGACTTTAAGACACAAATCGACCCGGTGGTATGATTATTAGTGATTACAATATTGACAAAAATATCAGAAAACGAGTATATATTTTTTTTTTTTTGAATTTTTTTTTTTTAAGGAAGCGGAGCAAATTCGCACGCTGCGGGGCATTTGCGTGCATACAGTCACATTGTACAAGGTTGTTATCCTAATTTATTATCTATAAGAAATTGCTTCCTAATATTGTTTCGCGAAACCCGTCGGTGCAACCCATTCGATGCAAGCTAACATCCGAATAAGCTGCGCAATTGCGATTATTGAAAGAGACAAAAAAAAAAAAAAAAAAAAAAAAAAAAAAAAAACGATGTACCTGATCGGGGATGTGCTAGCAGTGTTTTTCTTTTGGCTGTTGTATTTATCTTGAGTTAGAAACAAACAAAAAAAATGAAAAAAAAAAAAAAAAAAAACGAAACTTCGACGCAAGACTGGTCGATAAGAAAACTATTATATTTACTATTTAATTAATGTTGAGTTGTATATATATGTATGGGGCATTTCATATCATACTGGGTCTAATCCTCGATCTCTCGAATAACTGTCCATTATTTTTTTTTTCATTGTATTGCCGCAACCATAAAAAAAAATATTCAGATTTGTTATTAAATTTTTTTGTCAAAAATTCGATTTTTACTTCTTTCAAACAGATTCTTTTTTTTTAGCCAAAATCTTAGGAAAAAAAAAAAAAAAAATGATGCATTTTGATGAGCTAAGACTTGAAAATTTGTATTTATAATTCGGGACTTTTTAGAATTTTTAGAGTATTTCTACATATATAAAAAAAAAAGAAAAAATTATTTGAAAATTTCAAAATTAAATGACGACTAACGAAAGACATCCAGAGCCCATAATTGCATAATTCAACACCTATTTGAGCTATATTCAACATTAACATCAATATAAAAATACAATTTAACATTTTTCAAAAACCATTTAAATTTTTTTAGAAAAAAAAAAAAAAAAAAAAAAAAATCTGAGTGTGCTTTTGGAGTTGCAGCGATAAGGCAAAAAAAAAAACTGGCGAGCCTAACGAAAATAATTAGGCCGATTTGACACGAGATGTCCCATACATATCCATGTTTTTTCACTTTTTGACACACGTACGCCCGAATAATTGACATATTGGCACACGACAAAACCATAGGTTTGTGTTCTAACGGTTCCATGTCTTTTTCGACAAAAAAAAAAAAAAAAAAAAAAACAAAAACAAAAAAAACAAAAATTTTAATCCGGGACGTGCTCGCACAGACTTAGCACTATTATTTATTTTCTTCTTTTTTTCGGCTGCGAGTCTGCTCAGCACTTACGTGTGTTATTCTGACAAAACATGAAGAACGATCTTTCCTACTTACTATAATAATAATAACCTTAGAGATCGAGCTACTTATGAGATAAATGTGCGACAAGTACTTAGCTTCTTTTTTTTTTTTTTTACATTATCGTGATCATATCCTTCGAACTTTCGTGCGAGAGGGGGTGGGAGGGGGGGGCTGAAATAAGCACAAAAGCAGATAGCTACAAATGTTACTGGCTTCCCACATTGCATATACTCTTACGATTGGAGCCTTATTATTATTATTATTATTATTATTATTATTATTATTATTATTATTATTAATATTAATATTATACGGTTATTATTATTATTATATTATAATTATATAATTACAAACAGAAAGAGGACTTTGCTGAAGTAATCAAGATAAATCTCGACTTTAGTTGTACTTTGGAATATTTATCTTTTTCAATGCATAATAACATTTGTTTTCACTCTTTAATTTGATCGACTCATGTTTTATAGCGCTTCCAGAACATCCAAACTATGTACTTACGTATCGTATGTTTTTTTTTTTTTTTAATTAGATTTAAGTTGATGGCAAGAGGTGAAAAAAAAAAAAAAAAAAAAAATGGAAAAGAATGCCAAGTGCTTTAATGTTTGGGCACTTGGCGCGTACTGGCCGCTGATTTGCCACAGCATTGATCTCACATACAATGGCTGGAACACGCAAATGCCTTCCCTTAAAATATATATGTATGAAAATTGCTTTATGAAACAATTGGCGCTCAGTTTTGAGAGAATCTGAAACTCACCATTTTTGTATTTAATGAAATTTTTGCCAAAATGCTCGCAGTATTTTTTTACTACGGACTTTTGTTTACAAAGCAAATAAGTTGAATTCGAAATAAAAATTAAATCACCTGTACGGTTTATCGATAGGATTAACCAGATCCAAACATATCTTTTATTGAAAAACAAAAAAACGTGTGTTTTGGAAAATCACGAAATTTCGAATATTATTCATCTTCGAAATTGAAAATTTGGAAATATAACGAAATTTTGAAGATAAATATCATTCATCTTGGAAATAAAAAATTTGGAAAATCACGAAATTTCGAAAATTAATATTATTCATGTTCGAAATTAATAATTTGGAAAATCACGAAATTTTGAAGATAAATATCATTCATCTTGGAAATAAAAAATTTGGAAAATCACGAAATTTCGAAAATTAATATTATTCATGTTCGAAATTAATAATTTGGAAAATCACGAAATTTCGAAAATTAATATTATTCATCTTTGAAATTAAAAACTTGTAAAATCACACAATTTCGAAGACGAATATTATTCATCATCGAAATAAAAAATTTGTTAAAATCATGAAATTTCGAAGATTAATATAATTCATCTTCGAAATTGAAATTTGGTTGAAATCACGTATTTTCGAAAATGAATATTATTCATCTTCGAAATTGAAAATATGTAAAATTAGACAATTTCGAAGATGAATATTATTCATCTTTGAAATTACAAAATTTGTTAAAATCACGAAATTTCGAAGATGAATATTATTTATCTTCGAAATTAAAATTTGTAAAATAACGAAATTTCGAAGATGAATATTATTCATCATCGAAATAAAAAATTCATAAAATCACGAAATTTCGAAGACGAATATTATTCATCATCGAAATAAAAAATTTGTTAAAATCACGAAATTTCGAAGATGAATATTATTCATTACACAAAACATATTCAATGAATATGCTCCAAAAAATAATAAAAAAAAAAAAAAAAGAGAAATGAATTTACACTCCGAGCTTATGCGAGCATTTCAGCAGTTTCGGTTAAATAAACAATAGTGAAGAAATTCTCAAAACTGAGCTGGTTTGGTTGATAATAAATAAACATATATATATATATATAATTTGCACCCTCGTTTAAATCGTGGATAAGTATGAGAAAAGTAGATCCTAAAAAAGGTCTCGTGAACGGCCTGCGAGCCGGGTAATTAGTTCTGACCGGCGAGGTCTCTTCTGAATATGCGTCCTTATTACATTGATAATTTGTTAACGATACCTGCATCTTCCGACTCTGTTCCAATCAATCGATCGCAGTGTGATGTAGCAACAGAGATGTACTAAAAAAAAAAAAAGAAAAAAAAAAAAAAAAAAAGACTGCTACGACGATGAAAAAGAAAAAAAAAAAAAAAAATAAGAAACAGAAATATATTATGCGTTCGTATGCCACTCTTCAATTCTCAAATCCACTGCTTTTTATCTTTGAACGTTTTCTCATTTTAATATTCATCGAACATTTCAGAATTACGATTATCATCGCGCTCGCGTTACACGTTCAAAGATGCGTAAAGCAAGTTTTCCGAAAGAACTATCGTGGAAATAAAAATTTGAAAAAAAAAAAAAAAAAAAAAAAAAAAAAATTCTCTTTGAGGAAAAGAGGGGATTTTTTTGTCGTCCACCACGAAAGATTTTCCCTCCTTGCAAACCGTATATATGTGTCGAATGTTTTCTAGTCTCTCGTCAGAATGACCAATTTAACGATTTCTTTTCCTCACATTTATTGTATAATTGATTTTAATACTCACTGTTTTGCAACTATTATTTCGCAGCTTTTATACGCATCCTCGTTATTTGTAAAGAACATTTTTTTTGAGTCGTTACACCATCCTGACGGTCCGAAAAATCGGAAAAATGATTTTTTTTTTCTGGCGCAGATATGAAATTTATATAAAAAAAAAAAAAAATGTTTCACATACATAAAGTACATATTTAAGAACAATTTCCAAAAAAAAAAAAAAAAAAATTGAAAAAAATTTTTAAGAAGGTAGCAGCTATGGCGCTACGTAGGGCAAATTAAAAAAAAAAATTTATTTGCAAAAATTGCAGCAGTTTGAAGAAAATGACATGCATTTTCATGAAAATTTTTAGTTGATTAAATTTATAACTTAAAAACGGGACATCGTATCAAAAAAATCCCTACGTAGCGCTATAAACAATGTTATCAAGAATTTGTGGTAAAAATTTCAGGTAAATCGACCCAATAGATCTTGAGATATCGTGTACACCAGTTTCAAAAAGGTCGTTTCGAGAAAAACGCAAAAAAAAAAAAGAAAGTGCCGCGGCAACAGCTACGTACCGGTACGTACCGGTTCTAATGACTGTAACTCCTGAAGTACTTTGAATTTCGAAATGGGGAAGCGCTTAAAATATTCTCAAAAGTATGTCGAATTTTTTTAGTCGAAAAAAAAAAGTTTGATTTTTTTTTTTCAGGGTGGTGTAACTCCTTAATACATTTCCACGGATTTTTTTTTAAACAAAATCCAGAAATATGCTCAGTTTATTAAAGAAAAAAAAAACTACTTAATTTTTTGAAACAAATAAAAAAAAAAAAAAAAATCTGGCAGTTATTTAAATTCACGTTATAAGAATTGCCGGTTGTTATTATTATAGTATTATAATTATGAATTATACCATAAATGTCGATTTTCATCAAGAAGCGCGATTAATCTGCAATTAATTCATATTATTACGCTTTCCTCATAAAATTAGAGAATATAAAAGGCACAAAACAACGTTCCGGTTGATTATTTTCCATGCTCATCGCATTTGTCTTTCGTTACTGAAAAGCAACAACAACAAAAATCTTTTAATATATATATTAAAAAAAAAAAGAAAAAGAAAAAAAAAAAAAAAAGAACAGGTATTGAACTGTAAATATGTATCAAAAAATAATCTTTCCTAAGCGTTTTACTACGAATGAAAAAAAAAAAAAAAAAAAAAAAAATTAAAAATAATTCTAACGTAATAACTTGTTAGTAGTGCAATTATTATAATTTAAAATTACGCTTCATTTTGTACTTTTTAAAGAGAACAAAAAACAAAAACAAAAAAAAAAGAAAAATAGCATTCGAGAACCTGGCTGACGTTTGGTGTCAACATTATGCGGTTATAGAATTTGATATCGTCGACGGAAAATCCTATAATCCGCCTCCTTATCGTTAATTATACCGATCTTTCATTGTGTACTGTGTATCACCTATACAACATACATATTTATTAAAAATAAAGGTTCCAAAACGTGATAAATCTTCGTGTAGCGTCTATCCGCTCTTACTGACATTATTTTATGGAAAATCGAGCCAAAAGCTTACCAAACAAAATCACAAGTCGCCCGTCTTTTTATACGTCCAAACGATTTACGAACAAGCCAATAAATATTATCGTTTAAAAATACTTTTCACGATAGATGCCGGCAAAGAAATGTCACCTGAAAAAGAAAAAGGAAAAAAAAAAAATGTTGAAATAGGAAGAGATTACTTTTAACATATCAAAGATATTCGTCCTTTTTACAGCAGCCTAATAAAAAGTAGGTCTAAGTACGACGTTCTGAGCAAGGAGGGAAAGCCTCGTGTGATTAAAAATCGCATTTTTGCTATTGATTATCGAAATAGTTTGTGAAATACATTAGATTTTATTGTCTTCTCGGTCGTGCCGGATCGACGCCTTTCTTCAGCTCGATAATAAACACGAATGTAAGTGCTGTAACAATTTAAAAAAAAAGATGTAATGAACATTGAAAAGAAGCAATTAATGAATGAGATTGATTCGTTAATTTCGTTGTGTTCTCTGTCGGAGCGTGATCTCTGGTTTTTTTTTTTTTTTTTTTGATTTTTTTGTTTTTGATCAGCAAGTGAAATTTTCGATAAACATGTTGGATAAAAAACGATGTGGATAATATGAATTTTGCCGATGTTTTTGAGAAACAATCAACGTGTGTTACAAATCATGATTAAGTATGGATAGACAAAAAAAAAAAAAGGACAAGAATAAAAAAAAGTTTGCAAAGTCGAAACTTGGACATTGCTTCATTTTTTTGTTTCGTCACAAATTCTCCTCTGTGATAAAACTACGTTGGTCACTTTTGGATCCTCGTAGAGGAAGCTTTGTGGATGATTGTTGCCAAAAATAGCATGGAAATTTGTTTATCCTGATTTTTATGTCAACTTGTACTTGAGGGGTTTTTTGGGGCTGCTGATTATGAAGCTGAACTCAAAATTTCGAAATTCAAAATGGCGGAACAAATCGCAGCAAATGACTGGATTTGGATTAAAAAACTGTACTCGCGGGCTTTTGAGGTCGCTGATTACGAATCTGAACTCAAAATTCCAAAAATCAAAATGGCGGATTCAATATGGCGGACCAAATTGTAGAAAATTACTGGGTTTGGATAAAAATCTGTACTCGCGGGCTTTTGAGGTCGCTAATTACGAATCTGAACTCAAAATTCCAAAAATCAAAATGGCGGATTCAACATGGCGGACTAAATTGTAGAAAATGACTGGATTTGGATAAAAATCTATACTCGCGGTCTTTTGAGGTCGCTGATTACGAATCTGAACTCAAAATTCCAAAAATCAAAATGGCGGATTCAACATGGCGGACCAAATTGTAGAAAATTACTGGATTTGGATAAAAATCTATACTCGCGGTCTTTTGAGGTCGCTGATTACGAATCTAAACTCAAAATTCCAAAATTCAAAAATGGCGGATTCAACATGGCGGACCAAATTGTAGAAAATTACTGGATTTGGATAAAAATCTATACTCGCGGGCTTTTGAGGTCGCTGATTACGAATCTGAACTCAAAATTCCAAAAATCAAAATGGCGCAATCATCCCAATGACACATTTTGAAAAATCCACGCCTCTCTCGTGAAATAGTAAAGAAGATAGATAACACGGATCGAAGCCGTCGAGTAATTTGAAATTTACTCGTAAATCATATAATTCGAAAGATCCTAGTGGAAATTGACCAAATTACGGTTGTCTGTTTAAAAATAGTGTCAAGTTTTATTAAATCATTAAAAAAAAAAAAAAAAAAAGGTGAAAATTATCTGAAAGGCTTATCGGTTAAATCACTCATCGTCATGACTGTCGATTTTTTTTGGAAGATGTTTGTACATCGAAATTTCTAGACCGAGTATGGAGCCTGTTGATTAATCCTTTTCAACAGGATCTCGCCGACATTCACCTTCTTTCCTTCGGCATTCGAATCTGAAAGGATGAAAATTCCTTTTCAACATTTTACACGAAAAATACAGTTTGAATAAATAACTGGATTTAATAGGAACATCAAGACGCACCGTCATATATCACAAGTTCACAGACGCTTGTGCATTGCGGATCGTTGTCGAGTAAAGTTTGAAGAGTTTTGCAGAAAATACTGATAATCTGCTGGCGATGTTCTCGATAAGCCGCTAAAGTAATTCAATTATGAACATTTCGCTTAACCGGTTGAATCGAAAAGTAGACATGCTAATTGCTCAACAATTCTAATTCTCACCGGTTTGTGGATGATTATGTTCGAGAATTTCCCACAGAGTGAGGAGCGGCGTAGCACCCTCGGTTGTCACGTAGATTGGACGATGATTTTTACCTTCACCACCAGGATGAATTTTGTAAACCGTGTTTCGGTATATACGTCTTTTTACACCTGCTCGATCGCGTATCTCACTTTCCAATTGCTAGACTTTCCATGAAAAATGTGTAAAATACATACAGTAACATTATCGCGCAACGTTCTTTTTTTTTCACTAGGGTAATCCAGCCAATGAATGAACACAACTATGATTTCGTTTCTAAATAGTGTCTGTGTGCTTAGTAATCTTTAAACGAACATACCTAAAGTTTATTTTTACATTGGAAGACGACGCTGGCGTTTCAATCTTTTATCATTTAGGTATGATAGCACCAGCAACCTTAGCTTCAGGTTACGTTTATGCAGGAGAACTAAGATGAGCAACTGATCGATAGTTTAATAATTAGCTTTTCGAAAGAAACACGTTCGAAACTATCCACGAAAGGTGTTAAATACTAAAATTCACGTTCCCAAAGTTTATTTTGTAACCCTGAGAAATCGGTTTTAGCTGCTCAAACGTTTTGTTTTGGGATGTTCATTCATTGGCATATGGTATTTAAAACATTAAGCCAATAAATGAACGGATATGATTGAACTGAAGTAAACCGTGCTGCATTACAGCCGGATTACGTTTGAATTTATTACGATTAAAGGCCTCAAAGAATAGACAGACAGTGAAAAAAGCAATAAGAATACAATAAAAAGTACTAAAAAATTTCAAGTAATAATTACGCAAGTACCAAGAAGTAAAAGAAAATAAAGAACAAGAACTAATAGCGAATACACGAGGCCGTGAGGTTAAAAAAAAAGCCCGAAAAAAAATTAACACTCACAAAGTTGATGCTGAACCCATCAACCAGTAAAAAGCTAAATAACAAACAAAAAAAATTAATGTCTAAAAAAATCTCCAAACAGTGAGAAAGAACAACAAGACTGGCAAAATCGAGTATTTAAATGCCGTTCACTTATTGTAAACTTTATAATAGCGTTATTACCTTATGCCAGGAAAAGTCTATTGATTTTTAAAAATATACTTGTTTATACAAACGTTCATTAATTGAATAGGCCGTTACCTACCCGTATTTATTCCATTTTACGTTCGTGTTCAATTGTTGTTCATTAATTGGATTTCATCCGTTCATTCATTGGCCTAAGTCATTGAGCGATGTTCATTCGCTGGGTTTTTATTGTACCTTCGCAAAATACGTCTTTTTTCATATTGCCTTCAATTGAAATTGAATATTATGACTGTAATGGCTTGTTAGGGATTCAACTTATCAAAAAGAACTGTAATATGTGAGCTTGTTTACCTAGTAATACATTTATACCGAGATATAAATATGACATCTTGGTAACCGGTCGTTCGTTAGGTAGGCGCGCTTACCCCAATTCCGACACTTTTGATTTTTCTTACCGTTGTGCTCTCCAGCCAATTGTTGGACGCTTCTCTAAGGTCTGGCGGAACATGGGCGCCCTTAGGAATCAATATGAACAACTTTTTGACCGGTATAGTCACGTTTTGATCAGCCTCGTATTGCTCCATTTTGAAACGCAAGCCTATAAATAAAGTAACTTATCTTACAATATTGAAAAATTAAAAAAAAAATTAAAGTTTATCTACTCAAATATAATACCGCAAAATAGTGTTTTAATAATCAGTTTCACAAAATTATGATCGTCTTTGCGACAAGTTTTTTTAATGCATTCTTTATTTAAATTTTTTTTAAATATAATGTGAAATTATTCGATCGGTAACGAAAATTGTAATCCGTTTATTATCGCTGCGGTTAATTTTTTGGATAAAAAATCAGAGTCGCTCAGAGACCTTCTCGTCTTTTATACCCAAAAGCTTCAACCATGGCCAAAAATGAAAAAATTCGCAGGAAAATTCGAACAGACTGAGCAAATAAAATCGCATCAGAATGTCGATTTTTAATGTCGTCTGTCCCTACATGCCCCGATTTCCAGCCAGTTTTCATTTTCGTAGAGTTAAGAAAATTACACGAGCAAAGTAGTTAATTTTGTACCTTTATTAGCTCCGTCCTGTGGAAGAATGATTTTCAAATAGCCGTAGAAGTAACTATATGCCATTCCCGTGCCATAATCAACACCACCCATAGATTTTATAAGCTCGGCCGTATTGAGTTTCGAGTCCCTCTGTTTAAGTACAATGTTATTAATACCGGAGAGGCGTTTCTCGCCAAAAATTTTGAAAAAATTCTTACGTTTTTTCTTCAACCAGACCAACATACAGAATAAATTTGAGGACATTTTGTCGACACGAAGACGTGTTTTGCCTCATAAATGTTCTTAAAAAAAAATTGAAGAAAAAAAAAAAAGCTGCTTCTATTAACAAAAACAAATCTAGTGTACATGGAATAAATTTGAAAAAAAAAAAAAAAAAAAAAAAAAAAAAAAAAAGTTAGAAGGAATTTAAATAAATAACAATGATAAATATTCTGAAAAATGTCATAATTGACTAAAAAAAAAAAAGCTCAATCAAGTTGCAAATAGATTAAAATTACAATTGTAATTGTAAAACAAAAACCTTTTTTTCTGTTTTTTTTTTCGTTAAAAAATCGCGTATTTAAATAATTAATAATCCACAAAATGCACATACCAAGCCTATGAGTTGACAGACAATAACTGAGCACACAAACACTGGAATACAGGCGAGTGGTCCCAGATTCCAGACATGCTCAACAGTGTTACCAAAACTGATATGAAGGACCTAAAATTTAGTGCATACACAATTAATAAAAAAAAAAAAAAAAAAAAAAAAATAAAAAAAAAGTCATGAATACAGAGACAAATGTGTCTTACCAAAAATGTTGAAAAGCTCAGTGCAACAGTGATCCATGATAGGGTATTAAAATTCAAAGCTTCAAACACTTTCGCAACATTTCCTCCGTACTTTGAGTCGAGGTAAAAAAATTCCACAAACAAGCGATATATTCTGATAGACATTTCAGTTATACCAAATGCAAGTACAAAGAAAGCCAATGCTGAGACTAAAAACAAAAATAATCAAGAAAATGTGATTAAAAAAACAGAGGAAAAAAAAAGGTTTGTGTTTCATTCAATTTTATTTCAAAATTTGTGCAAAAATATTGCAAATTGCTTGGTCATTTCTTTTTTTTTTAAGCTTCATTTATCAAAAAAATCAAATTGAACATTTGCACAAAATTTGATATATAAAAAAAAATTGTTATCTCTGATTCTGATGTTTGAATAAAAGAGAAAATAAAGATTCTACAGAATTGTGATAAATTACAAAGAGATACATTTTTTTTTTGCCAGACGATTGAATATTCAATATTTTGTTACCTGTATCAAAAAAGGCCTTTGCATAGCTTTTGTTGTTTAAAGTTTTCACCGACACTGCAACCCAAGAATATATTGTAAACAGGCTGAAAAATTGGGAAATTTTTCTCTAGGATATTTCATTCTCTTACCAGCCAGCAAAGTCAATGCGAGTATTAACTCATAAACAAAGTTGTAACTCTGCGTTGTCTGTATTTTTGAGTCATCTTGATCACGAACATCCTGGACACGCCTGGAATCTGCTATTAACTAAATGAAAAAAAAAAAAAAAGGCAAACATAGTCAACAGGTAGAAAAAAAAAAAAAAAAAAAAAAAAAAAAAAAATTGCAAGATTCAAAGATAGTTAATCTGAAATTTGGGGTAATTACGTACCCCAACTTTGTCCATGGTTATTTACAACGTTGATATATACGTTTTAGCGATTCTGTAAGAAAACGTTGTTGGTGAATAGATCGAAAACAACGAAAACGTCAGAGATGCGACGTTTCTATGTACATATACGTACATACTGGAAAAAAAAAAAAAAAAACAAATTATCGATAACATGTTGAAAAATATAAGTTCGACTTTTAACATATATATATATATATATATATATAGTAGATACAACTTATACGTAACTAAATTGATGATATTTTTCTTACAATTCACACGTTCGATAAAGCTCCTTACGCTTACTAGTTAACTGAGTGGTTAGCTGTATCGGGGCCCCATTTCTTCTTTCGTCATTCAACAATATTTGGGCTTATCTAAAGTTGAATATGTAGACAAAAAATCAGAGTTCCAAAATATTATCTTTTGCTAGGGATGCTGTTTTTAAATCGATTAATCGAGGTATCGATTTTTTTTGTAGATAAGTTAATCGCTTTTGAATCGATTAATCGAAGTATCGATATTTTGTAGACAAGCTTGTCGCTTTTAAATCGATCAATCGAGGTATCGATATCTTGTAGACATGTTAATCGCTTTTAAATCGATTAATTGATTGAATCGATCTAATAATTTGAAGTAGTGCCAATTTACTTTATTAATTTCAACTCTTGGACTTATCAAAAGGTCAATATGTAGACAAAAAAAAAAACCAGAGTTCCAAAATATTATCTTTTGCTAGGGATGCTGTTTTTAAATCGATTAATCGAGGTATCGATATTTCGTAGACAAGTTAATCGCTTTTGAATCGATTAATCGAAGTATCGATATTTTGTAGACAAGTTAATCGTTTTTAAATCGATTAATCGAGGTATCGATACTTTGTAGACAAGTTAATTGCTTTAAAATCGATTATTAAAGATCGATTAATTGATTGAATCGATCTAATAATCCTACTTGCGCCAATTTAATTCGCGCAAATAGCACAAAATTGTATAAGAAACAGAATTACTTGAAAAAAATAACATTCCAATTGATATATTTCCTAGATTGAGTTTTCAGCAATTCAAAAAGAAATCGATTTTCGGCAAATCGATTTTTTCGTACTCGATTTACGATTGAATCGATTAATCGGGCTAGGATCTAAATCGATCCTACAGATCCTACAGCTCTTTTTCGTCATAATTCGCAGTGTGGTAAGTTTACCGGTAAATTACGTAACTTACCATTATTACCGACAAATCCACCGGCTAATTTACCGGTAACTTTGGTAAACACATGATCAATGTATAATGTTTTATCTCTGTTACAATGCACAAAAACCGTACATGAATAACTTAAGCTCGACTAACATAATACCACGAAGTATATATGTAGTAAAGATTATATAATGAAAATAGTAAAACATAAATGAAAAATAAGTGTCAAGTCCGGGTATTCGTGCTACAATAATAATAATAATAATAATTTAATAAGGATGAAAGAGAGTCTGTGATTGGCTGAGCCTCACACCAAACTCTCGGTGAAACTAAAATTGGACAAAAAAAGTTTCTAGAAGCTTTACTAAGTGGTTATAGGCCACCTTGTTTTCACAAGAGATTCATCGAGCAAATCAAGCGAATATTTACATCGCTCGAGTGCAGAAAGTATTCGTATATTCTTCGATACTTAAAGATTTTCGCGTGAGAACTAAGATGTCAAGAAAAGCTGACGAGGTATGTTTGGCTGTTAAATTGTACAAACTTTCTTTGCCATGTGACAAGATTTTATAACCTAAAAATCGAAAATTTCAATCAAACCGAAAATATCACTTTTCACGAAGCTCATAAGTCAATTTATAAAAACTAGGGAATTGACTGTTGCTTTCGAATCGAAAAATTATTTTGGTTCATAAAAAAAAAAAAGATCTTTGCCAAAAAAAATCAGATAAATTTAAAAGAATCTCTATTCAATTTTGCATTATTTTCGATGTTAAATTTCGAAATTTACGAATCTTCGTATTTTTTAACATTTGGCACTTCAATTGTGCCTCAAATTCGCGAAAAAAAATTCTCTATGAGAAGGCAAAATTCTTGTTTTGGATTTTTTTTTAATTAAAAAAACAAAAAAATTATAAAATTTTTATCTTGCTTCCAATTTTTTTCGTGTGAAATTAAAGATTCAAAAATTTGAAATTTTAATATAAATATAATTAACAAAAATAAAAATGATAAAAAATTTATTTTGATCTTAAATTTACCTGTGAAAATTTCGCCATTAAATTAATAAATCTATATAAATTAACATTGAGAATGCAAAAATGTTTTTTGCCAATTTTTCCCGAAATTTCGAGATTAAAAAAAAAAAAAAAAAAAAGTGGTATAAAAATGTTATCTTCTAATTTTTTTTTTGAGTAAAATTACAAATTCAACATTTTTTAATATATAAAATGAAATAAATAACAATAAAAATAATAAAAAATCTATTTTAATATTAAATTTACCTGCAAAAATTTCGCGAATTAAATTAATAAATCTATACAAATTAACATTGAGAATGCAAAAATGTTTTTTGCCAATTTTTCCCGAAATTTCGGGATTTAAAAAAAAAAAAGAAAAAAAAAGAAAAATTGTATAAAAATCTTCTAATTTTATTTTTGAGTAAAATTAGAAATTCAAAATTTTCTAAATAAATAAAATAAAATAAATAAAAATAAAAATGATAAAAAGTCTATTTTAATCTAAAATTTTCCTGCAAAAATTTCGCGAATTAAATTAATAAATCTATATAAATTAACGTGTTCTATAATATATAACAATAATAAATTAATATATAATATTTATTGATATACAATAATAATAATAATAATAATAAATTCCCGTTTCAGCTGAAGCTCGACATCGAAGAGTTGAGCTCGTTGCTGCAGCAGGTTAAGCGTCAAAGATCCAAAGACTTGCTTGGCCTTGAGTTGCGAAAATTGCAAACGGAATTATCAAAACATTCGGACGAAATCGAAGCAGCGACCGAGAGCAAAGCCGCAAGTACGGCAGACGCGAGTGCGCCGAAAAAATGTTACGAAGTAAAATTAAACAATTACGGCTGGGATCAGTCGGACAAGTTTGTAAAACTTTACGTCACGTTAAAGAGCGTCGAGTCTCTGCCAGAGGGTGCAATTTACTGCAATTTTACGGAACGATCTCTAGATTTAAAGGCTCTTGGGCTGGACAATCGAAATTATCATCTGCCGATACACAATCTCTGCGAAGAGATAGACACGACAAAGAGTTACATCAAAGTAAAGACAGACATGATTGTCGTTTTTCTTGCGAAAAAAATTTCTAAACAATGGAGCCACGTAACGGGCGTGGAAAAGCGAATAAAAGAGGCAAAAGCCGCACCGCCACCGGACATGGATAAGGGACAGGACGCCGAGGGTAATCTCATGAATCTAGTGAAGAAATTGTATCTCGACGGCGACGACGATATGAAGAAAATCATCGCAAAAGTATTTACGGAGAGTCAGGACAAAAAAACTTCGACCCTTCCGGATTTTCCTTCTCTGTAAATTGAGCACCAATCGAGGTAGCGCAAAAAAGAAACCTCGATTTTCTTTTTTTTTTTGTTTTTCGTTTAATTTATCCACGGCAAAATAATATATGGCAAGAGTTTTTCAATGTATGGCTTTAGATCGTTATATTATTTCGTCGATAACTATTAAGGTGATGTGAAACATGTGGGTGTGCGAGGGAGATAGAACTAATGGCGCTTAACGGCGGAATGAGAGAAACAAAAAAAGTAAGAATATATGTTTCGTCGCATCGAGGTAGCTATAGCATTAGGACAATTCAGAAATTAACGTCTGCCATAAAACTATGTTCAGCGCGATAAAACACGTTTTTTTTACTGCAATTTAAAAATGATTAACCATTCGGTTACAGAGATGTAAGCTCCTAAATTTGCTATGTTATACATAGAGTAATATACAACAAAAAGCATTAAAAATCGCGATTCATGAGACTTTTCTACCATGCAAATTAAAGATTCGGAGAGAAAAAATAGATGGTCTTGTAGACTAAAGTATGCTCAACATTTTAGTGCAAGAAAAAAATCGTCTGTCCATATAATAAAAATAATATTAATGTTACAAGCGAGTTTGTCATTAATTAGGAAGACACTGTTGTCAAAATATACATAAAATTAATATTGAATAGACAAATAATTATACAAAGAAATTGGACGGCAAACAGAAAATTATTGTCATTTGTTGAGAATATTGGCATTAAGAAACGGCCTGTTCAGACAGTTTTGAATGAGCTCTTTGCAGTGAGGGCAACCCCACACCAAACGTGTTTCACTCGCGATTAAGATATTAATTAAATATATTTTCCTGTCATGCGTAATGACTTATTATTGCGGGAAACAATTTCTTACACGTTTTTTATCGACATTTATTGACGGTAAAACGCCCATTTTTCATTCTCTCTTGTTCTTATCAAAGGTATTTTTTTTGACTATACGAAGTTGGTACCTGCGATCAAGACACTTGATTAACAATTGATTTCGCATAAATCGAATCAATATATTGGTGTTCCTATATGTTTCTGTAAGTTTGAGCGCGTGCCGAAAATCCAACGGTACCAAATATATGCATTTTTAGGCTTGAACAACTTTTTTTTTTTTTCAAGACAGTGATTTGACTCAACTGGGCTGCTATAGCTACCTTGAGGGAACCGACAAGAGGCAAATTTACAGATGTTAAAAGTTCAATATTTCACTTATGCGGCTGACTAGTAGTGCTTGAAATGAATATGACTTATCGAAGAATTTTTTTTCCGGATAGCAGAAGCGTGCGGGTAACGAGGGTCGCAAGCAACAATTTTTTTTTTTTTCACACTACACCATCTTTGAAAGAGAATAATGGTGACGTACTTTGTTTAAGAAAAGTATTTTTTAAATAAACTCATTTTTCAATTTTTCAATTTTACTTCCATCTCAAATCGCTACGCAATTATAACTGAAGTTTATTTGGGAATATTCGTGCAATTTTTTGTTTCACACTCTGGAAATATTTCAAGAGAGAACCGGAAGGCCAAATATTTCCGAATAATTCTCGGTTAAGTTTGAGACAAATTCCTACGGGGATATTTTTTTTTTGCAAAAAATTGATAAAATTATACTTTATTTATGAAAAGTATTTTTTAAAAGTGCAGAGATTAAAAAAAAAAAAATGCTTGTGAGTGACCCTTATTACCCGCGTTCTTTTCCTACTTGCCAATAAATTCGTTGTTTGATAGCTCTGAATAAAGGATCTCATTAAAACCAATTAAAAGAACAAAAATCCGATCGAAAGCTTGAGAAACTAATTAACTTTACGTAAAAAATTTGTCCATTTGATCGATCAAATAGCTAAAGTATTACTCTTTGAATATCCGTAATTTTCTCCTAAATCCCTCGTCTTAAGAAAAAAAAAAAAACAAAATCTATGTAACTTAAATGTCAAATCAAGTTAATCGCCTTAATCGATTTTTCCTGTGAAATAAATTCAAATATCGTTCGCTCATAGTCCACCTAAACATTCCTGCAAAAATCTCTTCAGCTACTTACATATTTACTACGTGTATTTGGTATTAAAAAATGCAGTGTGAAGCAGTCATTTAATTTCGCTCAAACATTGTAGCGAGATTTAGTCTCCTACGGCAAGGCCAATAAACATAGGTTCTTATAAATTCATACTTTTTTTTTTTTAATCCACAATTTTCCATCACATTCCTTACATCATCATTGGCTTGATATAACAATCGTCAATTATTCATCGACTCTCTTCGTAATAATACAGAATTTACAAAACGGCTCTTAAGCGACGCCCGTACGTTTAAAATTCCATTCTCACTGCAAAGTTAAAATCGCGATTTTTGCTTCTTTTCTATTTTTTTTTTTTTCTTTTTTTTTTTTTTTATTATATTACTAACGATATCTGCTCTGCAATAACAGAGCAGTTTCACAACGTTTCAAACTGCCGGACGACGCTCAGGTATATTTCGTTCGGTTTCGTTTTTTTTTTTTAATTTTTTTTACGCCGATAATCGGGCAAATATTTTCCCTACATGGCAGAATCACAGCCTAACCACTTCCATTCTTTGGATCGGTACACGCAAACAAAGATCTCATTAATCGGCTCTTGCCTCGCGGAAAATGAGAAGAAATATTAAAGGACCATCGCAATTTAACGAAACCGAAAAGTAGCCGTTTTTCGCGATTTTTTTTAGATTATTAAAATACGCTAATAGGCCTGATTTTTTAATTTTTAATGAAAACACTCATCAAGAAGAGAAAATAAACTTTTAAACGCCTATTTTTATTTCTTTTTTTTTACATTTTCTTTTAACGTTTGAAAATGTCTTTGAAAAAAAATGAGTACTCACGATGTGTAAATATGGTTGTGGCTGTAAATATGATCTCAAACAAAATTTCGAAATCCGTTACACTGAAATGATCCGTTAATGCTAAATTAAATTACGCAACACGCGAGACTCGTAGAACGTTGACCATTATAATTGGAAAACGTAGTCACTTAAATTATTTACAAAAAAAAAAAAAAAAAAAAAAAATGATAATCATAATAATAAATTAGTAAAATTAAACGAGGCATTAAAGTAGTCTTTTGAGACTACCGGATATATTCTATTCTATGTTCTATTTAAGCTAAAAATAAGTGACTGGTTTCGACGTTTTTTTTCTTTTTTTTTGTCGTGGAAGAAATAAAAATAATACTGAAAGGGGTGAAGACTGAGCGAATCGCTCGAATACGCGAATCTCTAAAAGTAACCCTTCTTAATAATCTTAAGAGACTATTGGGACAAACACGTCAAGTTGGCCATTCCAATTTTTCATGTAAAAAAAACGTTTTCACATTTTTTCAGGATGTTGGTCTGGTTGAAGAAAAAAAATGTAGAAATTTTTTCAGACTTTTTTATTGCATATTCCAGCCACTGAAAATCGCTGAAAATAATCATTGTTTATTTTTTAACGTCAATACTACAGCTCGCAAAAAAAAAAAAATCATAACAGAGTTCTGGATTTTCAGCGTACTTTCCAACAACATTTTTTGTAAAATTCTCCAATTTCATTTCATGAAAATGAAAATTTCAGCTAAATCGGAAATGCCGTTTCGGAGGGAAAAAACGTGGCAATTTTATTTAATTGAAAAAAAGCATAAAATGAAATCGGAGAATTTTGCAAAAAATGTTGTTGGAAAGCACACTGAAAATCCAAAATTTTATGTTATTATGATTTTTATTGTGAGCCGTAGTGTATTGGCGTTAAAAAATAAACAATGATTATTTTCAGAAATTTTTAGTAGCTGGAATATGCAATAAGAAAATTTGAAAAAATTCCTACGTTTTTTTCTTCAACCAGACCAACATGCTGAAAAAATTTGAGGACGTTTTGTTGACATGAAAAATTGAGTTGACCGACTTGACGTGTTTTGCCCCTATTGTAATACAACTTTCGATGAAACGAGAGATTATGGAGGCTTCGATTTTCAAACAAATACGAACTTTCCGCCACAAACAGTTAGCACACATTTTTCGATCGTTTTCTACATAATCTTTGTCTAGAACCTTTATTTTCTCGCAGAATACGCTCGTAAGACGCTGTATAAATATAGAAGGGTATTTCATAAATTCAAAACAATTGACTACACATCGGATTTACGGGCAAAAATGGCGAAATGGTTCGTTATCGATCATCAAATATAATTGGAAATTATTAGACAGTGAATAAGTAGAATAAATAAAAATTCATCAGCAACCGGCTAACCGGTTCCACGAGACCGGCTAGAATGTGGGATTCTGTGAAAGAGAATTTCAAACACTTCTCAATGATATAAAAATCTGAAAAAAAAATAAATTAGGAATATCGAAGATAGTGCAAAGACTATTTTTGTATAGTAATATGTCAAAATGTTATTAACAAATTCATAAAAAAATGAATAGTTCAACAAATTAGTCGGCAACCCAACTTTTTTTTTAAATAAAATGATTCTCTAATATTTCTGTATACATATGAATTTTTTCAAAATTTTGTCTAATTTTTTAAGATTGCAGTTCTTTTATTATCTTTTTTTTTTTAGACAGCATGAACGGCGAAATTCGCAATTTCAAAAAAATTAAACAAAATTATGAAAAAAATTCATACGTATTCAGAAAGTTTAATGGATTATTTTTCCAAAGGCATTAATTTTCTTTAGAATCAATGGAAAATGACTTTCAATTATGCCAGAGTATCGAAATCGTGCCATTTTTTTTTCTTTGGTCCGCAAATTAGTTTCTGTTGTCAATTTTCGAAAATTTCTTTCAATACCCACTAATAGCTTATTAACTAGTAACATCTACGTTAGTATTTCGTAGCGCAAACGGAATTAATGCTCTGCTTCGAAGAAGACTGAAAAGTCCGTAAATTCACGATTCTACTACCTAAAACTTTCTATCATTTATCATAGTAGTCGTTGAAGAATCTCTTTGTAAACAGATTAAACGATAAAATCGTACGAATCGGCAAAAGGAAGAGCGTCGTACGTGGAAAAGCTGGGAAAAATTTTGTACATTCATTTTCCACCACCGATATTCCAACAATAATCATCATTTTCGAAATACGTTGTTTCTTTAGCATAAGAAATATTTCGTAAAAATATGTGCCGCGAAAATTCTGAGGAACTAGCTCACGACTGAGATCGTTACTTAAAGCGATACCTATTAACTAAGCTTATCTAAAGAAAAAGAAAAAAATAAATAAAAAAAAGACGAACCAAATCGATTCGACGTGGAAAATGCCAAAGCGACTTTGGTTACGTAGATACTGCAATAAGACTGGTTGTAAATTTAGTACGATTGTACAATAGAGGCTACGATTAAATCGAAATCGTCGACGAGAAAAAAAAAAAAAAAAAAAAAAAAAGATCAATTCGTCTATCTAATTGTCTACTTAAGTTAAGAGAATTGTACATACAAGTGTTGTTTTAAATAAACGAAGACTCAACGCGAGATAAAAAATTTCGCAAATTACGAAAATTTTCAGCTACTCTGAATTAAAGGAGGCTCGATTAAGGGGTTACACCACCTTGAAACAAAAAAAAAAGTCGACTGTTTTCTTTTCGATTAAAAAATTCGACATACTTTTGAGAATATTTTAAGCTCTTCCCCATTCCGAAATTCAAAGTACTTCAGGAGTTAAAGCCGTTGGAAGTGGGAGTGGCAGAAAGGCGCCGAAATTCAGGTAGCGCTCGGACCGGTACGGTACGGTACGTACCGGTACGTAGCTGCTGCCGCGGCACTTTCTTTTTCTTTTTCGTTTTTCTCGAAACGATCTTTTTCAAACTGGTGTACGCGATATCTCAAGATCTACTGGACCGATTTACCTGAAATTTTCACCACAAATTCTTAGTAACAATCTTTATAGCGCTACGTAGGGATCTTTTTGATTCCATGCCCCGTTTTTAAGTTATAAATTTAATCAACTAAAAATTTTCATGAAAGTTCGTGTCGTTTTCTTCAAACTATTGCCATTTTTGCAAATAATTTTAAAAAAAATTCTCTACGTGGCGCCATAGCTGCTACCTTTCTAAACAAGAAAATTTTTTTTTGTATTTTTCTGACGATTCCCGATTGAGAAATCTTGTACACCATCAACGAGGATCTTGAAAAGGGGGGGGGGGGGGGGCTAATGGATGACTGATATCTCCGCTATTTTTTTAAACTATTTAGTTTAACATTATTTTCTGTACTACTTCTCTTCTTTTTCTGCTTTTGTTTATGTACTTTTTTGGCTTAGGTCCTTAGGGGATGCAACATCCCAGGATCTTAGTAAAATATCTAAATCTAAATCTACTTTGTAATTTTTTCAATTTTCTTTTTTTTGGAAATTGTTCTTAAATATGTACTTTATGTATGCGAAATGAAAGTTTTTTAATAAACTTCATATCTGCGTCAGAAAAAAAAGGCATCTTTAAACCGATTTTTCCGACCGTCAGGGTGGTTGTAACTCCTTAAACGTCGTAATTATCAACAATACAGACGAACAAGTGTTAGCATAAAAGTCTTTGGTTCCGTGGATAAAAGTTAGTGTATCGATAAGCTAAATTTCTTCGATACCATAAGGCTCTAGAATTTCAAATAAATGGTCAAGAATTTAAGAATCTTCGAGGGTAAAATAGTTATTGTAACTTCGAGGAAGCTAGAGACAGTTGTACCTCGCGACTCGTCGCTTGAAATACGTCGCTCATCGCGTTTCTCGTTCTTTCCATAAGATCCTCGATGTCCTTTGTGCACAATCCCTCGGTGGGGATTGGTGGAAGAGTTGTGATTATAACACTGCCTACAAATCGACAATTAGATTTTCCAATAAATTCGAAAAATATTGCCACTGATAAATAACAAAGTTATAGCTTTTCTTTCAGATTCACGCTGGGAATCGACTACTTAAATGCCCCGGCTACTTGTAATTGAATTGTAAATTCATTACATATATGAGGCATTTTATATAAATTCAGCCACCAAAAAAAAAAATTTTTTTAAATGCTCAAAAAATCGGATTCAGTGGTTCCAATAGATACGAATATGCCCGAAATAATGAAACAATTGATATTGCCGATAATGAATGTCCAGAAATTGAAAAATGAATATTAATTTAAAAAAAATATATATATAATAAATTAATAAAAATACTCAAAATTTGTCATTCACTTACAGAATTTGAGGCAATTTTTTTCGTTGTCGATATCTGATGTCCAAACCGAAAAAAAAAAAAAAAAAAATTCATTGCTTCTGTCGTAAAATATTCCCTGAAATTTTACACAATTAATTCTGAATATTTTTTTCTTGTGGGCTTATGAAAAAAAAACGCAAATTTTCAGTTTTTAGATTTATCGATACGATCAATCGTTCCTGAGATTAAACAAAAACTGAAAAAATTGGCATATTCCGGCGGGGAATTTTTTTGTAAATTTGAAATTTGGTGTATTTATTGGAACCACTGAACCTAATTTTTAGAAATTTTCTGAAAATTTCTTTTCTCTTTTTTCGTGGCTGAATTGACATCGAATGGCTCATACATTTTTTTTTCCGACTTCGATAAAATAATCACATTCCTTGCCTGCAACGCGGTCAGAAAATCGCACATTTGTCTCTAGGAGATAAAATATGCGATTTTTACTCAAACAGCTCATTTTACAACCTCTGCCAGATCAATTTACTCCCGAATTATCACAATAATAAGGCGGTTTTTTGCGATACAAGGAATGTGGTAATTTCAACGAAGTTGGAAAAAACAATAGCGTATGTAACACCAGAGTTAGCGGATTTTCGCTTCACATAATTTTAGCCGTCGCTTCGCTCTGGCAGCAAATTTGACGCTCGACGAAAATCTCGCGCTTCTCTCCCTTGTTGCATTGTATACTATTTATACGAAATTCTTTACTCACCGGCGTCCAGTCGCTTTTCTTTTTTGGATAGGAAATAATAGGATGAGAAGACAACTGGTAATATAGGGAGTTGAGAGCTAATTGCGACGTGGAAGGCACCTTTTTTAAATGGATGAATTTGTCCTGTATTGTGTCGTGTGCCCTCGGGAAATATCCATAGCTTGATCTGCAATAGTATAAAATATCAGATACGAGCCATTATTTTACATCCAATTGTATACGAAATACTACAATTATGATCCACTTTTTGCCATTACTATCATTTTTTTTTTTACCAGGCACCCCTAAAGACCCTCCTCAATCCTCGTAAATCATCAATGAAATCAACAAAATATTTAGACGTGGCGTCCAAACTTTTATTTTTCAATTTTCTACCGTCTTTACTACTCAAGCAGAGTTTTGAGTTGAGATTTAAAAATAACCAATTTTAGAACCATAAATAAAAAAATTCTCAAATTATTTTTCGATCTCATTAATATTTTTTTTCGAGATTTTTTTGTTTTGTTTTTATAGAACAAAATAAAATCGTGAAATTAAATTTTTTTTTATATTCAACCAACTTGTGCTGAATTTCTAAAAAAAAAAAAAATTTCCCATACTTTATTGTAATTTTTAAGTTGTAACTTTTTAAGCAAGTACAAAAGTAAAAAAAAACGTGTATGTACGATTTTTTTTCGTTTCCATTTTTGTACTAATACGTTTTCTTAAATAAAAGTACGTTCAAGTACCTTTGAAGTACAAGTAAAAAAAAAGAAAAAAAAAAGTACTTTCAAATACTTTCAAGTACCACTCAGCTCTGTAATGTAAGAAAGTAATTCGATGCCTACCTTTTTTTCCTTAATGTTATCAGTGGCAGTATTGATGACCGATCGTGCTTTTTCTGAATTCATTCTATCGATAAAGATTAGACCGCATAGCCAGGCCGCCAGGCCAAATGGCCACGCATAAAAGATCTCCTTCTTAGCCACCACTGTGCATTTATCCATCACAGGCCATATATCAAACATTCCTAATATATCCAAGGAACTTTGATGATTAGCCACAATAATGCAAGCTCTCTCTTTCTCCAGATGTTCTCTCCCTCTGAGCTCCCAGCGTAAGCCCAAAAGTGTACTCACATGATGACAAATGGACGATGCGAGTCTGAAATTCAAGAGTGACCATCGAAAATCCATTTCCAAATTATGGAAATAGACTTTTTTTTTTTAAACATACAAATGTAAATGGATTATTTATCACAGCTTAAAAAATGTATCATGAACAATGTGTTGAATAAAACAAAGCTCAAATATACAGCTTAAAAACATAGCTCACAATATTTAAAAAAATGCAAATAATCAATATAAATTTGTTTAAACAAACCAAGACTGTTAGCAGGGAACAAAATATTCAAGATTTTTTATGTAGAATATCTGTACAATAAAATGCCAGAATTATCAGCGCAAATTAATGCAAAAATCTACAATTCAATCGCAGAGAAAAATTCATAAAAGCCCTGACGATCATTCATTTTTAGTCCACTTTGGCTATTTTAGCAGCTAAAAATGGCAATTATTAATTAGTCGACGAGAAGAATTTTCTAGTGCTTTTGTATAATTAATAGTCTTATTAGACTTATCATGTTTTCTCTGAATAAAGATGAAAAAAAAAAAATGCAAATTAATGCAAATTAATGCAAAAATCTGCAATTCCATTGCAGAGAAAATTTCATAAAACCCATAACGACTGTTCATTTTTAGTCTCTTGCTATTTTTGCTACTACATTCATCTTTTAGTTAATAAGTGGCAATTATTAACTAGTTGATGAGAAGAATTTTCTAGTACTTTTGTATAATTTATAGCCATTAGGCTTATCATGTTTTTTCTGAATAAAGATGAAAAAAAAAAAATGCAAATTAATGCAAATTAATGCAAATTAATGCAAAAATATGCAAAAATATGCAATTCCATTGCAGAGAAACATTCATAAAACCCATAACGACTGTTCATTTTTAGTCTCTCGCTATTTTTGCTACTACATTTATCTTTTAGTTAATTAATGGCAATTATTAACTAGTCGATGAGAAGAATTTTCTAGTACTTTTGTATAATTAATAGCCATTAGGCTTATCATGTTTTTTCTGAATAAAGATGAAAAAAAAAAAAATGCAAATTAATGCAAAAATCTGCAATTCAATCACAGAGAAAAATTTTAAAAAGCCTCGACGACTATCCATTTTTAGTCTCTCGCTATTTTTGCTACTAAATTCAATTTTTAGTTAATAAGTGGCAATTATTAACTAGTCGATGAGAAGAATTTTCTAGTGCTTTTGTATAATTAATAGCCATTAGGCTTATCATGATTTCTCTGAATAAACATGAAAAAAAAAAAAGTGCAAATTAACACAAAAATCTGCAATTCAATCACAGAGAAAAATTTTAAAAAGCCTCGACGACTATTCATTTCTACTCCGTATCGCTATTTTTTCTATAACATTCATTTTTCAATTTAAAAATTGGCAATTATTAACTAGTCGACGACAAGAATTTTCTACTGCATTTGCATTTCTCCGAATAAACATGAAAAAAAAAAAAAAAAAAAAAAGCTAAATTTATAGAAAAAAAAAAATGGTCTCAAACATCAATAAAAAAAAAAAAATATATAATTTTGCTAAAGACATCCAGGATGCAGGATTTTTCAAGCGCAATGTACACAACAAACAATACGTAAAAAAATATATATATATATATACATATATATATCTCAGGCGCTACCGTCGCAATATAGTTACGAGAAAAAAATATAAATAAATAGCGTGCCAATCGATACGCATCTAAAAAAAAAAAAAAACAAATACGTTTTTACAGGCTCCATGCGTTTTCTGCTTTTTTTTTTTTTTTTACGTCTGAGCTTACTAACAGGAGATTCTTCACGTTCCCCGGCCGGAACATCATAATAGGAATGACGAGAATCGCGTTCGCCATAACAATTCCGTAGTACATTAAAAACTTGAAGTAGTATCTGAAGCTTTGACTTGTCTCGTAAAGAAAGGGTAACACGAGAATAAATCCAACGAGTATCACCTCGAAGCACGAAGTTGCCATTTTTTGTTGTTGTTGTTGTTGTTATTGTTATTGTTGGTTAGGCTCGCAGCTTGCACTCTCTCTCTCTCTCTCTCTCGCCCTATGCCCTTCGTCGCACGATCGACGTATTAATTATATGACCGAGAGTTGCTTTTTTCTTTTTTTTTTTTTTTATCTATTCGAACAAAGAACGACGGAAAATCGTTGTTGCGACACAGAACGAAAAACGGAAGCCCTTTTCTCTCTCGCAGAGCTTTACTCACGTTATCAAAGCCATCGCCTCGAGATTCGTACGCGTACGCCAAAAGTTGAGGGGATGACACTTATCGCGCCTCCAATCTACAAACTCAACTAACTATACATATGGGGCATTCCATGTCTAATCGACAGGACCGTGAGACTCTTTTTTGTTCCTTTTTGGATGTGTAGAGCAATATGAAAAAAAAAAAAAAAAAAAAAAAAAAGGTAGAGAATGTACAGAATTGTTTTTTTTCCCAGATTTTTGTTTTTCGGAGATTTTTGTTTTTTTAAATAACCCGAAATTTATGACCTCAAAAATTACGTCGACGTTTTGTTTAATGTAAATACGAATTTTTTTAATGGCAAAAAAATTGGATTAGTCAAAAAGTAGATTTACGGTTTTTTTTTTTTAATATTTTTAAGATGTTTTTTTTTCTCCTAATGGAGACTTTTGAAAATCTGAAAAAGATCTTTTTTATTTGATTTTTTTTTTTTTTTTTTTCAAAATTTAGTTCTTTAACAAAGAATATACAGTAGATTTTTTTCAAAATTGTCGTAGTTTTGGTAAACAACGTTTTTCATGATGGAGTCTTAATAAATTTTCGAAATAAAATCTAAAAATTAGTGTCAAGTGTTTTTTTTTTGTTGTATCGCTCTTTAACATGCTACAATTTTTTTTTTAATATATAATGTTCGTGACTCTGTTGATTTGTCATGGAACGCCCCATATATGTATGAGATATGCAACTATAGCTGCAGAAGAGCTATATTTAATCAATAATAATAACAGTCGCTTTTTAATTTTTTTTTTCGAAAAATATTGGGTTAAATAAATTGACAACAAAAAAAAGAAAAAATAAGGTTCAAGTAGCTGAAAATAAAAATAAAAAAAAAAGGTGGATAACAAGCATATCGCTTCTGTCCTTTTTTCAAAATTTGTTTTTTTTTTTTTGCGAAATTATTAGTTGTATTATTATTTTTTTTGCAATTTTTTCATGTGAGTATACTCAAAATGGTCTAAAACATCGAAAAAAAAACGTTGTTTTTGAAAAAGTGTCCGGAAGTGTGTAGCGCGCGTGCGCGTACGTGCGCGCGCACATTCTTTCTAAACGACTTTTCTCGACGTTTGGATCATTCCAAGAGTGACACGAAAATCACGAAACAAACATTTTTCATTTAAACAAAAAGCTTCCTCTCTCTCTCTGTGACAAAGCAAAATGTCGGAAAATCTTCGTAGACGAAATAATAACCGAATTCGGCATATATTTACAAAAGCGATCGCCGAAAAAAGTCGGACGAAAAATCGCCGGAAGTGAGACGGCAGAGAAGTCGATGAAAGAAGAAATAAACTATACCAAATTAATTCTCAGAGCTTGAATGGAAATAGATTAAAAAAAAAGAAAAAAAAAAAATCGTAATAAAACTAATATAATACCAAAAAAATCGTATGTCGTACAGATCATTTTTTGCAAATAATTCGTTTTGTTGAAAATTTTCATCGTAAAACCAATAAAAACAATAATACACGTACTTTCATTTCTCAAAATACTTTTCGACAAAAAAAAAAATTCTCTAAATTCTTTTAAGTTCGTCAAACTCAATACATCAATTTTTTTTTTTCAACAAAAAAAAAGAAATTGCAAAAATTATTAACAAACGGTGTTCCTATTATTCTTAACCTATAACAGAACATATAATTTCATTTCTTTTATTAATATTAGCCATTTTTTTTTAACTCGCAGGCGTAAAAAAAAAAAAAAAAAAAAAAACACCAAAACGAAGCTTTCGGAAAAATCGTGTCCATATCACCAAAGTCGCACAAATCACAAGAGTTACATAAAACACAAGCTTTATATTCGTCAAATTCCTCAACACTCAAAAGCATATGAAATACCGGACTTTGCACCTCAAAAGTTCCATTTTTCTCGAATTACGAATGAATCGAAGCGAAAATTGAAAATTGAAATGAAAATTGACACGCCAGTAATGCGAATCTCGTGAATGAATTAGTCAGAATTTTCATTCTCGAAACTGTATAATAACAATAGCCTTGGAATGGCGTTGTTTCAAATGCCCTTAATATATAATATAACCCACCCATCTCAAAGTATACATCGAACAATAAAACGTACAAGCTTTTAATAACGCGTCACTGCCTTCATTCTTCCACCAACTAAATTATAACAACGATGCACCATTTTTTATTACCTCATCAGCTGAGCAAACCTAGCATTTTTTTTTTCCTAACTAGCATATATATATACATATATATATATAGGTGTCTGTGTATATAGTTATACACGTATTAATCCGAACTAGCATATATATATGCTAGTTAGGAAAAAAAACAGCATATATATATATATATATACTAGTTAGGAAAAAAAAAATATAAACACAAGTTTGATTAATACGTGTATAACTATATACACAGACGTCTTTAAGGGGAGGTAAGACTGTCGATTGCTTATTGGTCGTGAGAGCTCGAGAAACGGATATTCCAACTCAAGCATTTAGCGAGATAGTAGCGGCATGGTATTCGGCACATTGGGCACGTGTTTGTATATACAAAAGAAGTTTCTTTGTTCTCTCTCTCTCTCTCTTCACGAACGGTGGACGGTACTCGAGCCTCGGGATTAGCGCTATTAAAGGCGTTAGGCCTATGAATATATATATATATATATATATATATATATATATTTTTTTTTTCTGTTAAATTTACTTGTGTTTGTGTTTCTTTGTCCCCACTTTAGGCGTCTTCGACGCTACTTTTGTACATAAAATATATTACACTGTTCAATACGAGATGCCGGGGGTTTGATAGATTCTTAGTACCTCTCCGGCTTTTCACGAACAAAGTACGCGCGACGTTGTTGTGCCGGTTTTGCCGGTTCTTTCTTTCTCTTTGTGATAACCATTGTAGAGAGAGAATCAGAGGCATTTCTCTGGCTCTGTTTCTGATAGGATCCATTGTTACATCATACGAGTAATCGAGAGACGTTGAAAAAGTAAGGCAACATTTGTTTCTTAATATTTTAAAGAATAGGGGGGTTTTATGTAGTTACACTAGCATCAGAGGTGGGGGGATCGGGTTATACTTTATGATAGTTTTTTTTTAATGTTTTGAGGAAACTTTTTTTTTACCTGTGAAAATCGTGGATTTACGATACTTTTTTAAAAATCTTTTTTGAAACTTTTTTGTTTTTTGTGAAAATCGTGGATTTAGGATACTTTTTTTTCTTGTGAAAATCGTGGATTTAGGATACTTTTTTTTCCTGTGAAAATCGTGGATTTAGGATACTTTTTTTTTCCTGTGAAAATCGTGGATTCAGGATACTTTTTTAAAAATCTTTTTCGAAACTTTTTTTTGTTGTTGTGAAAATCGTGGATTTAGGATACTTTTTTAAAAATCTTTTTCGAAACTTTTTCTTTTCTGTGAAAATCGTGGATTTACGATACTTTTTTAAAAATCTTTTTCGAAACTTTTTTTTTTTTTGTGAAAATCGTTGATTTACGATACACTTTTTTAAAAATCTTTTTCGCAACTTTGTTCCTGTGAAAATCATGCCTGTCGATCAATTCCGACTGATCGATCTTTTGTTAACAGACAAATTTGGCAAACAGATTTGTTACCGGCTGAATTTTGTTTTTTTTTAACATGTTGCGCTTTGCCTTAAAAGGAAACTAAATAATTCAAGTTATTCCTGGCCAATTCTGTTTGACCTTGATCCCTTCTCATTTGTCTGAATATTTTTTTTATGTTATTATATCCACCCAAAGATACACGTGTTTTTTTTTGTTTTTGTGGATTCTAATCTTACGCAATTAAATAATAAAAATAAGACTGCAAAGTCGAACCTTGGTTGTAGCTTCCTCATTATTTTCATTAATTTGCCATCTTTTTATATGCTTCATTTATTTCATATTTTTCATCTTCTAAAGAAGATAGAAGATTCTAGATATTTCAAAGAACAAAATGTGAAAATTTCAGCTAAATCGAAAATGCCGTTTCGGAGGGAAAAAAAAAAATAGCATAAAATAAAATAACATAAAAATCAATTGTTCAGCAAATTTTTTTTTTTTGTTCTCATATTTAGGAAATTTGCCTAGCCACACAAATATCTTTTTCAACACTTCAATTTCATTTCATTCCCCATTTCTGTTTTCAATTTTTATTTCCCGAGACAAAAAAAACAAAAACCTAAAAGTACAAATTTCTCCATGTTTAATGAAAAAATCTAATTGCAGATCAAGAAAATTCCACACCATGACCAACGAGGAGGTGCGATTAAAGGGCGAAGTAGCGGGAATAATCAAATCCGTGCTGGTAGCGAATAAAAATGCAACGACTATAGGGGTGACGATATCACAGCTTGAAAACGATTACAGAGAGCAAGACGGTAAAAAAATACCTTTTCGCGCGCTCGGCTATCCGTGCTTAATGGATCTACTAGAGAGCCTCCAACGAAGCAACGAGCTGCGAATCGTAAAGAGAGGTTCAACGCACGTTATTTATCCCAGTATTAACGAGAAGATAGCGCACGTTAGTGCACTCGTTGCGGGACAGAAAGATTCGTGCAAGCGACATTCGAGAAGCGGAAAGAGGCCGCCGACGAGTCGTTTTTTCCCAAAAGTATTGTATCAACCGCCGAGGCTAGACAGCAAAATGTTGGCCGATGTGGTGAGACTCGTAAAAAACGCACCCAACGGTATTCACATTAATAAAATAATGGAATATCTCCAAGATCGAAGCATCTCCAACGTGGATAAGCACAATTTGATGCGTCAATTGCACGACGTTAGTCACGAGATATCAATTCATTTCGAGACGATTTATCCAATCATGAAGAAGGTGCCGATCTCGTCGCGAGAAATGAAAAGCTTCAGCAACGGTTTTGCAGCTGAAAAATCGTCAACTCAAATTCGACCAGCTGGAATTTCCGACAGCGACGACGATTACGATGATAAATTCGAGTTCGTAAGCGTCGCGAACAACAATCAGGGCAAATCACCGAAAGATAAACAGAGAAACAATATGCCCGAGGTATCGAAACCTGTTGCATCAACGTTTGACAAAAATGCAAATAATTGTCGTCGAAACTACGAGAATTTTCATGTAACCGATGAGTACGTCGACGACGACGACGACGACGACGACGACGACGACGACATTGCGATACTCGTAAATAGTAGAACGAGATTTCGACTCGAAAAACTCATACAAAAGTATCCAAACGGTATTTGGTGCGCCGAATTACCGGCGTTTTATCAAAAGGAATATTGCATTCCGCTCAATTACGAGGATCTCGGATTTGTCAGCGTAAGCGATTTCGCTGCACATCTTCCGGACATCTTTCACTGCGTACAGCTTCAGGACAAAGGCGACTTTAAATTGTTCAACGCTAAAGCGCCAATGCCTGAGGCGAGACAGAGCTCGAGACCGGGACATTTGTCACTCGCCGCTCTTCACAATGTTTATGAATCTTATTACGATGAGGTTGAGGCAGTGCCTGCCAGTATGGTGAGCTCATTTTTTCTAGCTCGTAGTTTTTTTGCTTTCCCATAGAGGGAGCTAGGGTTTTTGTGACATTTTTTGCTTTTCGAGATTTGTACGAAATCGATAAGAAAAATCGATAAAGTAGCTCGAGAACGGTTAAAGGAACTAATCTAAATAAAATAAAATTAATGAACAGCCGTTCATTCTTTGGTTTCACGCTAAATGTACCCCACCGAATGTGTGAACATTGAAAAGTAAGCATCTGTCGACAACTAAAAAGATCCTCCAACGTCTCACAATAAAGTTTGATAAATTAACTTTAGTACACAATACTTTTTATTGGACGTGTTGTTCGATTTTCTGCCGAAAAGCTTATTACAGATTTATCGTTCAATCGTCCACCTTAAATCTTCTATTGCGAAACTAAGTTTAATATTCTTGATATGCCTACATAATTAACAGCCAAGGTATCTGAATGCGCCAAAGCTATCTGCTAACGCAAAAATGAACCTCATAACTGGTTTGTTCAACATTTTGTAAGTAATTACGTTACTTAGAATCGAAAATATGATAGTGTTCGTTCAATGGTCGGTGCTCATTTATTGGCTGGTCTACCCTGGCTCGAGAACGGAATAAGGAACTGATCTAAATTTTTGGATACAAAACTGAAATAGAGTTTTTTCAATGTTTGATGCTGAACTTGGAAAAAAATGATAAAGTAGTTAAGATTTTATAGAAATTTCCACTTTCTACGCACGCATTACGAAAATAGTTTGAATTTTTTTTTTTTAAAGAATTATCTTTCAGATTTATCTTTCTTGCATTTAAAAATCCTAAATTACAAAAAAAAAAAAATCAATTTAAAAGTTTTTAAAAATAATGTCGAACATTGCAATAACATATTTAAAAAAAAAACGACCATTGGCGTCATTAGAACATAAACTTATTCTTGGTGGCAGAAATCCTCGACTACGGAGAGACTCGTTCCTGAGGGCGTCATGACGATTGGAGAGACGGTCGCGCAAATATTCGTTACCCAACTCTTTTCTGAAGAGCGCCAGTACATTGACGTTGTCGTTGTTGACGTAGTAACTCCATCCTTATTCTGGATTCAATTGTTCCAGAAAACCGTCAAGTTCTATCGATTTATGGTCGATTTGCAGTGAGTATAAATGTTCATCAGAAATTTTAAGAAAAATAAGACACGTTGGTCTTATTAAAAATGCTACATTTTTTCTCATTAAACAAGTTATATTTTTGTTACAAAATAAAAACAATTTCAATTACCAAATTCTTCAATTTCTTCAGTTTTTTCTTGTAGAGTAATTTAAAAGCACTCAGAAATAATATATATTTCTTTAATGGTTAAAAAATATTGCAAAATGATAATTATTGTCTGCAGTCTGAGAGACAAAATTATTCAACGGATGTTTTTTTGCTTCCTCATAGAGGAAGCTTTGTTTTCGAGAAAATGTTTTCTTTTTTTTAAAGATTTTTATGTCCGTGTCCTTAAAATTGTCTAAAACGTCGAGAAAAGTGGTTTAGAAAAAATGTATGTATGGATGTGTGTGACCGACATTAAAAATACAAAATTGCATATCTCAAGAACGGCATTAACATTCGGGCTTAAAATTTGGCATTTTTTTTTTTCACAAAGCTTCGTCTATGAGGAAGCCAAAATTAATAAATAAGCTTCCTTATAGATCGCTAAGTGAAAAAAAAAAAAAAAAAAAAAAATAATGAGGAAGCAATGTGCAAAGTTTAACTATGCAACTTTTTTTTTATTGCTTTCAGCGAATTTTATACCAAGAATCCCAAAAAATACGTAATCCCGATAGTATTATTGGAGAGGGGTCTAAACTGCGCGTGCATCTACGACAACAAATGGCACAGAGGTGTCATCAAGACTGTAAAACCCGACAACACCGTAACCGTAAGTTTTCCCGAAACTTCACGAAAAAACTTCAGCTGGGATTACAGCAAATTATCAATTTCGCATTTTACGATGATTAATCGTGTCAATATTTTTTTCAGGTAATGTTTTACGATTACGGAACGGTAATGAGTTATCCACCGCAGGAAATTCACTTTCTGCACAGATCGTTTTCGGGTTTACCGGCACAGGCGATACCTTGCGGGCTTTACAACGTGAAGCCGAAAAATACAGCTAAATGGCCGAAGAGTATTTGCCAAGAGTTTACCAATCGGGTACTCGACGTTCCGCTGGTAGCAATGTTAGGCACGATTGACGTAGATGTAAGTGAATTGTGAATTTATCACCACTGAATAACAATTTTTTTTTTTTTTTTTTTTTTTTTTTTTTTCGTTCATGAATATTATACGCAAGCAGTTAAGGGGACGGAGAGACAGCCAGAAATTTTTTTTTTTTCTGAATTACACGCTGAATTAAAAAAGCTCAAAGGTGTATTACAAAACAAGCGGCTAACTCAATTGGATTTAAGGTGGCTGTAGCAGTCCAGTAGAGTCAAATCACTGTCTTGAAAAAAAAAAAAAAAAAATTGTTCAAGCCTAAAAATGCATATATTTGGTACCGTTGGTTTCGGCTCGCGTTCAAACTTGCAGAAACATATAGGATTACCAATATATTCATTCGATTTATGCGAAATCAATTGATAATTAAGTGTGTCTTGATCGCAGGTACCAACTTCGTATAGTCAAAAAATGCCTTTGATAAGAACAAGAGAGAATGAAAAATCGGCGTTTTACCGTCAACAAATGTCGATAACAAACATAAAAAAAATTGTTTCCTGCAATAATAAGTCATTACGCATGACAAGAAAATATATTTAATTAATATCTTAATCGCGAGTGAAACACGTTGGTGTGGTTGACCTCACTGCAAAGAGCTCATTCAAAACTGTCTGAGCAGGCCGTTTCTCAATGCCAATATTCTCAACAAACGACAACTATCATTTTTAAATTGCAGTAAAAAAACGTCTTATCGCGCTGAACAACATATTTTTATAGCGGAAATTAATCTTTGAATTGTCCTAATGCTATAGCTACCTTAAAAAAACTATACCGTTCGTCTCATTCAAATTTTACACATCGGTCAGTTTGAAGCAGATCTATAACATCTTTAAAATGTTATTTTCATAATATGTAAATTTCATACTTATTATAAAGAAAAAAAAAATCGAATTTTGAAAATCATTATCTTTTTCTGGCGGTCTCGGTGTCCTCAAAGAAAAGCAAAGAACATCATCAGAGTTAAACCAGTGTGTTTAACGTTAAATTTCTTGCTTATCACGCAGAACAACTCGATGTTGATCAGTTTAACGGACACCGCGGAAGAGACCGATTTTCACATTGACGCTTGGATGATCAGCAGCGGATTAGCGATGCATGGCAAAATGGTTTGTATCAGGCCTTCAAACTATCCATTTCGACGATTCTTAGAATGTCAATACGGCACAAATATCGATGAACAAAAAAAGACCTCGAACTCCGGTAAAATCGTTAAATTAGCTGAAAATAGTGAGATTCCAGAAAAAATCATAGCCGTGCCGAACCAAACTCTCGAAAATCACTCATTTTACGATAAATTATTGAATCTGCGCCGAAAATCTACGAAAAATTTACACGAGGGTTCGAGTCAAATCAGTAACATTGACTCAGAATCGAGCCGAGAAAAATTCCGCGCTTTTAATGACAAATTAACGCAGCTAGCTAAAATAACCACAGACGATACACGCAAATTTACGACAAACGAACCAATCGCGAGACATTTTTCTGGCAAAAATGCCGCGAGTCTTATTTTACCAGAATGCAAAAAAGCAAACGTAGAAGAAAAGCGCGTCAACGAAATTTCACAAAATCCTGTGACTCTAAGGAGACGCGCAAAACTTCTTAAATTATCAATGTCAAACGAATCTAAACCGTCGAGTTCAGTAACGAATTCTCCAAAAACATCGGCAAACATAATTTTAAACGACATCAAAGACGTGGAATTAAAACGCGACAATGAAACTGCGCGTAATTCTGTCACGTTGAAGAAAAACGCAAATCTTCACAAACTAATGACAAACGGATTGAATTCGCGACGTAATGGAAATTCTGACAAGAGTGACACTTCGTTCAACAGAATTTTAACCGATGAAAAAATTCGCTCCAAGCCATCGAATAAGCTCATCGAGCCGCTGCATCTCAGAAACGAGATTACAGAGAGACGAAACGGAGCCTCCGAATTCGGGGCAATTTATAGCTCATACGGAGGACGCGGAAGGATGGAACCTATCGATTGGAAGGAAATGCGCAATTCTCTTGGAAATTCCAGCGATGAATCGAGGGGAAAATCACTTCCGCAAACTTCCTCGACACTTGTTGAAATCAACTGGCAACCGAGCGATACGGCGGTGTCGCAGAAATTCCAAAAATCCGCTAGGAATTTTCCAAATACTCATTTTGAGACGTCAAAGCTATCCATCGAAAGAAAGACAGAGGAAGATGCCTCCGTGAATCACGATCGGGAGGCGGCGCTTGAGCAAAGTCAGAAAGCATCGATCAAACACGAAGGAAAAATGCTAAAGCGAGAAAAAAAAAATCTAGAGTCACAAAATTCAGATTCCCCTTCGATAAATTCTTCAGCGAAGATACAAGTTCTGCCTGAATTCGGCGATTTTCATAGTAGATTCGGCGGTAGTGGTCGCATGGAAACAATCGCTTGGAATGAGTTTCGCAAGGTCGTCGAGAGCCCCCAAAAAATAGTTACGTCTTCGAAAGCAGCCGTAAAATCGGTGAAAAAAACGCCCGTAGTTCTTCAATTAGCAAAAAAAGCTTTTTTGAATGTAATTAACAGCGAATTTTTAGCTGCGGACCATAGACAGATTATTTGCTTGCCAGAAGGAAATGTCAAAGGTCAGACAGATATTTCGCCTACTTTGAGGAACATATTGAATAGGGTGAACCAAGAGCAAAGGGACAAACAGCTTAGACTCTACATTCCCGACGATGTCGCTGAATTATTGAGAGACGATGATAAAACTGACGATTCTACAAGTGTAAAGAGCCTTTCAAGCGGTTCCACTGATTCGCAAAGAGCGCAATCTTTCGATATTGATTTAGCGGATTCAGGAATCAAGAGCTCGGTGAAATATCAGAACTTCGGTAGATTATCCGCGTCTGTAGGTCGCAGCTCTTCAGTACCTGCGAGCACGGAGAGCGAATCTTCATCAGGAAACGATACGAGCGACGATTTTTATTCCAGTAACAATGCTTCCGGTATAATGAACGAAAATACGAATAAATCGGCGGAGATATTGTTGAAATCTTGCGATGCTTCGGATTTACGAGATGCGAGTCGTGAGGATATTGAAGTTACAAAAGCAGAAGGTGCGAAAAATTGCGCGGGCGAATTGCGCAAGATTCATATGAAAAAGAACGATTTTGAGGCTGAATCGATCGGAGACGATAGAAAATCGAGCAACAAAAGCAAAGACTTAGATGACACTGACAAAGATTCCGTTGACGATTGTTCAGCTTACTTGTCGTCGCGTGCAGCAGACAAAACCACTAATGCCTGGATACAAAGCATTTCCATAAATCCAAACAGTACAGTGCTGACGAAATTTTTTAAGCTTATCTGCGCTAATCGCGATTCTACCGACGAATCCGATTTGGATTCCGATGATCAGTCGTCTTGCGACGAAGTTAGCAAGAAAAAATGTTCATCGAGTCGTAAAAATGATGCAAATAGAAAAGTTGAAAAACTGGCAAAGGTATTAGAAACAAATCGCAAAGTTTGTCAGAATTTTCATTCATCAACGCACAAACTGCATGTTCCGTTGGCCCTCAACGTAGACCCAAAAGTTTCGGAAGAAAAGATCGATAGAGTCAACAAAGATTCTAAAGATACTGAAAATTTTGAAAAATTTCAGAGCTCCGTTTCTCCTTCGAAAAACATCGACGAGACTTCGCTAAATTTGTCGAAAATTGTGCCTCAATACGCACCAGTTTATGACGATACTTGTGAAATTTCCGACAGCGACGGTGAATGGGATTTCGAATTTGGCACGAATTTACCACAAATGGTAATGACAAACGAGCCAACGCAGCGAAACGGCAGCGTCGAAAGTCAGTTGCCGTTGATAAACGCAAACATTGAGGAAAGTTGCGCGGAGGATTTAATGAAATCTCAACAGAAAGACATGGTTTCTGAAAAAAATACGAATCCAGAGAAATCTTCAAGCCCCGATGGTAATTTAACTGAAAAAAAATCAAACCATTGATGAGAAGAGGAACTTTTAATCTCGATCAGAGAAACAATTCAGGATACTGACAACGACAGCTTGAAAGTTCCTAATCAAGGTTCTTACTCAATTCTCAATGCAGTAGAAAAGTTTAATATCAGCGCAGCTGTTAATTCGTCAGATAGGCAGTTCATAGAGTAACAAATTAAACGACGAAAATTACACGAAATCACTGATAAGCGGTTTGAAACTTGATCGTTAATTCAAGTAAAATAAGTGAAGTTAAAGTTTGCATCATTGAAAGGCAACGAAATTTAAAAAAAAAAATATATATAATTTCCAACATTTCGCCACCTGTTAAGCGTGCTGCAATGCAGTGCAATATTTTTTCTTCACATTCTTAGTTGTCATGAGAACGTTTTTTAATAATTTGGAATAATCATTTGGGTTCATTACAATTAATATTTGTTTTTCTTGATTTCGTTGCATTCCAACGATGCAAATTTCTTGATTCAATATCATAAAAAGAGTCGATAATATTTACAGTAGAATTTTCATTTCATTTTTTTTCAACAAAGTTCTCAAACTGAATCAAGAGACGCGTAAGCGCGACTTGACGTTATTTTATTTTATTTTATTTTATTTTTTCAAATTAGGCTACTTCGCAATAATTCCCGTTGAACGTTTAAAATGAAAACGTTATCTAAACGTAAAGACACAGATTTGGTACGTTAATATTTTACTATGTTTCTCAGATTATTTACGTGCCAATGCACTGCATTTTTTAATCTTCACTGCAGTCAATTTTTGGGGCATATTATGCAATCCACGAGTTCGAGCAATATCATAATAGTGCCAGAGGATAACACGGTTAATTTTCTTTGCTTTTTTATTTCACCCCCAAATGCCAAGAATGTACTAACATTGTTATTTGCAAATAAAAAGTGTATTTACTTTAGTTTGTCACGTCGTTAATTAATTAATTAACACGAGCATAGACAAAGATCAGTGGAATCTCTATTGGAGATTGAAGATGATTTTTTTTAATTTATTTTTTTCATTATTGAAAAATCCTAGCTCACGAAATTGAAGATAAACACCCTGCGCAAGATAAAATTAATATTGGTTTTCCGGTCATAAAAAATAATTTAAATAAAGTACAAAATTATTGAGGGAGGCATTAAGATAGAAACTTAAGATTTTCAATGAAGAATCGAAATTTATGTGTCAGTGTTAAAATCTACACGCATTTCTTTCGTCAACCAGTTTTACAATTTTTTTAAAATTATTTACTTGAAAATCCAAAAGTTTTGTATGAATTTTGCAGTTCCAAAATGCTTGTCCCAAAGTTTCAAAATTAGGTATATCGAATTTTATTTTATGCAAAAAAAAAAAATCTCTGTACGTGGGATCGTTTGTTTCCGTAGATTCAAGTGTAAACAGCAGAACTTTGATAAAACTGTTTCCTGAAAAAGGGATTTTCAGGGCTGCCAACAATTTTATCGTATAGTCAAGAGTCCAAAGAAGACCTATGAATTTTTCAAGATTTTTCCTTACACAACAATGTTCGTGGATTTAGGGGTGTTAAAAACAACGACAGGATTTTAGGATCAATGTCGTTAATTTCTGATGAACAAAAAAAAAAAAAAAAAAACCCCCAGTGAATTTGTCTACGCTCGTTCAACTCCTCATTCGTACTACAAAAATGTATGTGCTTCCGTGCTGTCTAGGGCGAGACGGTTGACATGAATGAAAAGTGCGACGATTCTCCGGTAACCACGGGCACGAGTGACGAAATCTCTGTCGCACATCAATACTCGCTGCTTTCGTCTCTGCTCCGTCTGCATCCAGGCTCGTCTTCAGGAGGATTGTCTGGGTCATCATCGTTGCGCACCATTCCGGAGGAATTCAGCAATTTAATCGATCCATCAATCCAGAACACATCCGCTTCTAATGCCGCGCTGATCTCGCCGCTATTAGAAAACTATCTAATTCAACAGCTACAACCGAGAATCGAGGCAATTTTGGATTCGATGTTTAAGGACGCGATCGTTAAGCGCCTTTCAAACTCATCTGATTCACATCTCGATGCTTCGACAGCTGATTTTTCGCAATCTCCGATTCATCAGAATTTTCGTCAAAACTCCGAATTAACGGGGCTTGAGAATTCATTCAATAGTCTGAGCCTAAATGATCGCAAACAGCAACAAGGTGTGAATTCGGAGCCTCCGCCGATTCCACCTTTGCCAAATCACGCGAATTACATTGCCAAGCAAACAGCCAGCGACGAAGTGAATTCGAAATCTACAATTCCGCGCATCAATAGCAACTTTTATGCTCGCGAAAATGTACATGTAAATGGATACATCGCACAACAAGACGACAATATGAATATCGCGAAAAATCCATTTAGCTATTCGGACGAATCGCTCGAGCCAAGCGCCGAGAGTTTCTTCGAGCGTTTGGACGTGAAATCGAAATCAAATAATCGTGAAACGAATCCATTCAAGCTTGACATGAAGAACCAAGAGTTTCAGCCGAATAATAACTGGTTTCCGGTAGCATTGACCATGTCGTCAAATGGCTCGTTAAACAATCCTTTTTTGCTCGAGAGCAACGAGACATTTGAAAAAGAGAATGTGTCTGAAGCTTCGAATTCAAGAGTTTATGTTAATACTAAAACGAGCAAAGTTCCGCCATTGACACCACCGAGACCGCGATCGTTAATCGCGAAATTGAAGACAAAAACGAATTTTCTGCAAGAGCCCACAGCAGACTTACATGGTACTTCAAGTCCGATCACGAGATACATCGGTTTGGAGTGGTATCAAGCTGTGGACAACGCGATATTATTCAAAGATTTAATTGCGCGAAATCAAGAGATTAGCAAACAGACTGATCTTCAGAATGTTGCCGCTGGCGGAACGCTCGCTGAAGAGATTGAGGAGAAATGGTCGCTGCGCGAGAGAGCGGTGATTGGAAAAGGAAAATCCATGCGTGAAACCGAACTGAGGCGTACGATTGAAGCGCACTCATCAGGTCTGGGCTTTACAGAAATTCGTAAGTATTCCAAATTATATTTGTATTCGAGTCAGTCGTTCTTGTCTATTATTCGTAACATCTAAAATTCTCGAAGTAATTTACATTACAGTTTTTGTTACCGACCGCTCAGCTTAGAATTTCCGATTGAAACTGATGGAAACCGATTAATTGAGAAGAATTGGATCTAAAGGGGATCAAGAGTCGCGGTAGCGACTCGACGCCAAGTATAAAAAGAAATTAGTTTGAATGAAAACGTCCGTTTAATACGCTTGATCCTTTATTCAGGACGATCATTTTTCGGATAAAAGAGGAGAACAGTTCACTGCAGAATTCTAAGACGCAGAGTTAGACCCTTCTAATCTTTTGTTCCAAAGATCAAATGGGAACGAAAACAACGCTTTACAATTTTTCTTACCGACCGAGCAGTAGCACATAAATCTTACGGCGACGCTGGAGTCGATTTTTTTACCGACTGGTCGGTAAAAAAAAATGTCGGTTTCGTAGTTTACAAAATTCGTTGTTATTGCATTACAAATATGTCTCAAATTGCACAGGATTATAATATCAATAAGGGCATATGTGCGTCCACTCGAATTTTGGGTGAAAACGCTTGAAAAACAAAAACAAATTGAAAATTTGTAAACGTATAGAAAACCAATATGGCAGCTCGATCAGTCAACTGCCACCTCTTTCGTATTATATAATCATTTCTAAGAATCACATTCGAAAAATGAGAGCGGACGCCGATGCGCCTATGTTGATATTATAATCCTGTGCAATTTGAGACATATTTGTAATAACAAAAACGAATTTTTTAAACTACTAAACCGTACTTTTTTACCGACCAGACGGTAAAAAAAAAAAAAAAATCTACTCCAGCATCGCCTTGAGGGAAGGCGAAACCTAGTCAGTCGGTAAAGAACTTTGAGACACCGTAGACATTTCGGGATACAAGTAACTCGTCACCAGAAATGGAATTTAATTCTGCTGGAGGTGATAGATTTTACTTTATGCCGAAAACGATCGAATTTCGCAGTATTATTGTTTCGAAAATTATTTGCTTACGCAGTCAGAACTTCTCGCATTTTCCCTGAAATATCAATTGCAGCCAAAGACAATGATTTACAGTTTTTGTTACCGACCGAGCACTTGCACAACACCTAAAGACGATGTCAGACTCAGTCGGTTGAATGTTCTGTAATATTTCATTCTCAAGTAATGTTTCATTCTCTCATTAGTCTGGATTCCAAATTCAGGTTCAAGGGTCCCTCTTGAAGGACTTGGAAAAATTTCAGACTTGGGTGTGTCATTTGACCCCGGTCAGACTCGATTCTTGTTTTGTTGGCATGAAAAATTGGGGTGATGAGTTTTTTTGCCCGATAATATAGAGAAATATTCACATTCATGGATGTGCTTTCAGATCTCACGAAGCAATCCGTTTACGTGATTCATATAGACAACGAATGTTGGCTGACAATTGAGGAGGTAATCTCGGCGTTTACCACTTACAAAGTAATCGAGATGGTTTTGAAGATTCTCGATATTCAAAATGCCAATATACCGTTCCGGTTCATCCATCGCGCCGATTATCCAACATTGTTCGACTCACTCGACAGGTATTATTGCTTACGCATATCAACCAGTTATTGTTAAAGCCATAAACATTTCTTCCTCATGTTTCAGACACGTTTAATGCCGAGCATTTCCTAAAAGCGAGGCTTTTTTCACTTCACCCACACTGCTTTCAAAATTTTCAAACCTACATTTTTCAAATTAATTAAATAATTCAACATACTGGGCTAACATTTTGATAGAACGGCGAAAAGTGCACTTTTCCGCACGGAGGGCTGAAAAAAAATATTCTTGCTTTTGTAAAAATAATATTTTTCTTCTATACTAAAAGAAAAAAAAAAAACACATTTACCGAATGTTTCCAAAATTATCCTCCGTCTGTGTGCAAAATAAGAGAAGCCAGAAGCCAAGATTTAGAAGATAAAAAAATATTTCTATAATCTCTATAATTATATATATATATATATATATTTTTTAAATTTCTTTCCACCAGATCACCTCTAGCAGTGCCGAGAAACCGCAGCAATAAAATCGGAGATGATCTTCAATTGGCGCCAATAAAGTCGCTTATAAAAATTCTGCGCAAATTAAAAGTCGTCGATATCAAGCAAATAGAAGCGGCAACGAAAACAAAAGTCTTTCCGTCGTCGTCGTCATCGTTGTTCGACGCGTATACTATCATTACTATTTGCGGAAGCCTTCGTCAAGGCTTCCAGTCGTAGGGCCTCCAAAAACAATGTACATATTGTAAATCAACGGATAATCGAAGTCAAAATCCAGTGCGGTTAAGGTTTACTGTAAACTCATTAAACACTGATCATTTTTATTCGAATGATCAAGATGATTTATATTTTTTCTTTCGTATTTAAAAAAAAAAAAAAAAAAAAAAAAAAAAAAAAAAAAAAAAAAAAGGTTGCTCTTTTTCGCTAGGTAAGTCATAAAAAAAAAAAAAAAATGGATAAGTTTTACCGTTGACGATAGGGCCATTTTCTTGTCTACTTAATTGATAAGTACACATTTTTATTCGAGGCAAATCAAGTTTGTTCTATTTCTTTATTTATTATATCCTTAGCACCCGACGTATCGACGTTATTGTAAAAAAAGAGATCTGTAGTCTGTCAACTATCGGTAAACATCATGTTCCGGTTTATCAAAGACAATAAAGACTAAGTGTTCATGTATCCAGCAGTTGTTATTTTAGTCTACAGGTTTTTCAGATAAATATCCTAGAATTTTTGATTCCTCATAGTGGAAGCTTTGTAGAGAAAACAATTTGCAAACTTCTACTTTGCATACATGTAAACATTTTGAAAAAAAATGTAAAATAATGAGAAAGCAATTTGCAAGGTTCTACATTGCAGGCTTGTTTTTAAATGAAAATACTTTCTTATCATTGATATTGTCTTTGCGTTCTTTGAAGCGCTTCACATTTTAATCATTTCTTTGTTTTAGTCGCGCTATATTCACACTCGAGCGAAACAATGCAACGTAGAATCCAATCCATCATTGACACACAATTTACGATCTAAAAATTATCAATAATTGTCAATACAAATGGGCGATGAATCTGATAAACCTGACAAGTCTAAAGATTTTACAAAACATGATTTAGGAGGAAGCAAATCATCGTCGGGTTTTCGCGACGAGGGAAAAAAGTCGGAAAATCTCAAAGTTTTTTTCACCAAATACAAAGGTTCGCCAAAAGAAATAGGAGCTCTGTTAACAGCCGCCGAGAAGAGAATCCGCGAATTTGTCGAGGTGGTAACAAAGAGAGTGACCGATTTTTTGGACAACGATCTAAAGCAATTGAAAGAAGTATCGAGGGAAGAATTGACAAAAATCAACGAGGCTCTGCTAGACTATAAACATCAATTGGAGAAAATTTCGCAGGATAAAATCAAAGGAATTGCGGAAATAAAGAGTAAGCTGCAGACGAGAATAATGACTGCCGAGGAGGTGCAGAGCTTCGTGAAGTACTTTGACGAGAAAATGACGGAGGTGAAAAAAATAACGCAGGATATAATCGAGACAATGCGTAAGAGCAAAAAACAAGTCGCGGATAATTTTGCCACGGATCTTCAGACTGTCGTCGCGGATTATAGCAAGAGAGTCGTCAAGGCGATGAACGGGCTTTTCAGTGCTATTAAAGTTCGTAATATTATTATTCATTTTAAGATTTTAATGGAAATTCCATTGTGAAATCAGTACATTTTTTTTTATATCGTTTCTACCATTTTTGCTCGTTAATTTTTAATATGCTATGCAATATTATTGTACAATTTTTTAGAAGATAATTTTCGGAGCAATTTGTTTTTTTAATGATTTTAATGGAAATTCCATTGTAAAATCTGTACTACATTTTTTTTTATATCGTTTCTACCATTTTTGCTCGTTAATTTTTAATATGCTATGCAATATTATTGTACAATTTTTTAGAAGATAATTTTCGGAGCAATTTGTTTTTTTTTAATGATTTTAATGGAAATTCCATTGTGAAATCAGTACTACATTTTTTTTTATATCGTTTCTACCATTTTTGCTCGTTAATTTTTAATATGCTATGCAAATATTATTGTACAATTTTTTAGAAGATAATTTTCGGAGCAATTTGTTTTTTTAATGATTTTAATGGAAATTCCATTGTGAAATCAGTATTACATTTTTTTTTATATCGTTTCTACCATTTTTGCTCGTTAATTTTTAATATGCTATGCAAATATTATTGTACAATTTTTTAGAAGATAATTTTCGGAGCAATTTGTTTTTTTTTAATGATTTTAATGGAAATTTTATTGTGAAATCAGTACTGCATTTTTTTTTATATCGTTTCTACCATTTTTGCTCGTTAATTTTTAATATGCTATGCAATATTATTGTACAATTTTTTAGAAGATAATTTTTGCAGCAATTTGTTTTTTTTTAATATAATACATTTATAATCGTATCACTGAAAATAGAAATGACCGATTTATACTAATTTCTGGAAAGATATTTTTTTCTTTCAAATTTTTTGATAACATCAGTTTGTCAACGAATTTTTTAACAGATTCGAAAAACGCCGAATGTGTTTTTTTGTTTTGTTTCAAGTTTAGCATTGACTTATGTGAAAATTGATTTTTTGCTCTTAACAGGATGCTGCCGAAGATCTAAGCAAATCTGTGCCGGATAAGAAGACGATAATGACGAAAGTGCCAACAACTTTGCAAATACAGAAAATGCCTTCGATATTAAACAACGTGTTCAAAAAAATGGGAGCCACGTCGTCGGGTGCTAAAGATTCTGGCAAATCTCGCGAGGGATTTTTGATGCCAGTGAATTTGAGAGCTAAATTGCCGACGTTGAATCTGAGCAAACACTTCAATTCGGAGACTATGTACGGCAGAGCGAATGTTAGTATGAAAAAAAAAAAGAAGAAAAAAAAAAATGCGCTCTATTATAAAGGTAGCGAATCGCCTAAAGAGACCACGAGATTTTTTTTTTTTATTATTGATATTATTGCTTTGAATTAGAGTAATTGCTGTTTTTATTTCAACTCTAATTATTGCATTGTTTCAATTTATTGCAGGTGGCCAAAGTCACATACGTCGGTGCTCTTCTCTATTTCTTGTATTGGAAGTTCAAGAAATCGAAGTCCTAATAATATTACACACAGATTTCGATGAATTTAAGCGTGAGTACTAGCACAATCTCAAGGAATGCTAATGTGGAGTTGCAAAATAACGGTAACTTTCTGATTCAAACGTCGAGTTAATTTTTTCGCATATTATTTTGTGTAAAAAGAAAAAAAAAATGATTTTACATGTCAACACAACGTCCTGAAATTTATTCAGGATGTTGGTCTGGTTGAAGAAAAAACGTAGCAATTTTTTGGACATTTTTTATTGCATATTCGAGCTATTAAAAATTTCGGAAAATAATCATTGTTCATTTTTTAACGCAGATACTACGGCTCACACAAAAAAATCATAACATGAAATTTAAAATTTTTAATGTACTTTATAACAACATTTTTTGTAAAATTCTCCGATTTTATTTTATGCTTTTTTTTTTAAATAAATAAAGTTGCCACTTTTTTCCCTCCGAAACGGCATTTCCGATTTAGCTAAAATTTTCACATTTTCTTCTTTGAAATATCTAGAATCTTAGAAAAAATTGACGACATGGGCGGCAACTTAATTGAATTTAATTGAAAATTGGCATAAAATGAAATCGGAGAATTCGACAAAAAATGTTGTTGGAAAGTACGCCGAAAATTAAAAATTTGATGTTATGATTTTTTTTTGTGAGTCGTAGTATTGGCGTTAAAAAATAAACAATTATTTTCAGTCATTTTCAATGGCTGGAATATGCAATAAAAAAATCTGAAAAAATTCCTACGTTTTTTTCTTCAACTAGACCAACATCCTGAAGAAATGTGAGCACGTTTTGTTGGCATAAAAAATTGGCCTGGCCGATTTGACGTATTTTGCACCCGGTATTTAAAGTATTTTCGGTAAAAAAAAATCCTCATTCAAAATTTATTATACACTTTTTCCGATAAGGTCATTTGAAAAACTGGTGACTGGTATTTTTGCATCTCTATAGGCAAATTTAATTTTTACGGAAAAATGACAAACATAAACTTGACTTTACAGTCTTAAATTATGATAAAAAAAAAATTGAGACCGGTATTTCTATATCAAAAACCGATGAGAAAAAAAAAAAAAAAAAACTGTAAAATTATTGAAATCTTTGTGGCAATTTTAACGAAAACTGAAACAAATTTTGTGAGATACAAAATTACGGCAATTTTCCGAAAAATACCGTCGGGCAAATGTCTTCGATAGTTTTATCACATTTTTTCCGTAAAAAAAAAACCCCCCCGTTATTTGATCGCCACTTAATTATCATACCGGTAAAAAAAAAAAAAAAAATTATCTAAAATTCAGAACAAATTTGTTGTGGACAAAAAAAAGCTTAAAAAAAAAAAACAGTGCTTAGTATTTTTACATGCAGATAGCCAAATTTTACTTATTTCCACGGGAAGATTACCAATGCAAAACTTTATTTATAACATTACAAAATAAAATTTACATTTCTAATCTTCCCGTGGAAATAAATAAAACTTCTAAATTATGTCGAAAAGATCGGTGAAAAAAATCGCTATCAACATCACAAAATAATGAAAAAAAAAAAAAAACCTAAAAAAAACAATATCTTTCCGGTAATTTCAGCAAAATCCAAAACACCGGTATTTCGGAGACTTTGAAAAATCGCGCGCTTCGCAATGTGGGTAATGTCGGCAGCGCGCGCATGCGTAGAACGTCCGCGCGTCTCGCCGGCGCACAACAGAAAAAAAAAAAAAAAAAAAAAAAAAAAAAAAAATTTCCTGCGTCAGCAGAGACAAAATCGAATTCTACTTTGCTACAAGAGAGAATCTGCGCCACGACACTTAGAGACTTTTCGTTTTCTCGCCGAAAAAGTTCGCAAAAACACTTGGAAATAAAATGTCTGAAGAACAAAAATTCACGGGACTCTCAAAGTACTTCAACAATCAAACCTTCCACGGCCGAGCAAATGTGAGTATTCCAAAGTGGAAAATATCATCGACTAACCTTCTCTTTTTACGTTTTCTTCTACGTTACACTCGAATGCTCTGAATTTATTGTTTGTTTCGAAAATTTCAGGTGGCCAAAGCAACGTACGCGGTAATGGGACTCGGCATTCTTTATTTGTTAGTAAAGCCCAAGAGCAAAAAGTGAATATGAACTGTGGGAGCGCGAGTGGTGTTCCCTTCGGGGCTGTAGATTTTCAGATGGCTCTTACATAATGGCAAATTGTCAAAGAATCTTGTAACGTTATATATACTTAACGCTCTATGGAATATATAATAGACTAAGGTTATTACGGTGGACTTTTTATTGCTGTTTCCCATTCATCCGACAATAATATTTTTTGGCTGAATTTAAGCATCAACCTTAGTCAGCAGAAATTTTTGTTTTTTAACAATAGGAAAATTAATGCTGGTTGAGAATCAAATAGACACTCAAATTGGTTTTTGTAAAATAAATCTGATTGTTATTCTATTTGTGAGATATGATGTAAATTTGTTTTTTTTTTTCAATTGCGAACTCAAATTATCTGATAATTATTGGAGATAATTTTTGTTGAAATTGTTTATTGTGTGTATATATTAGGGTGGTTTTTATATGGGGTCAAAATTTATTTTTTTCCTCAACGGTCAAAAATTGCTTCTATGTGGTAAAAAAATAATTCCTGTTGAAGAGTTTTCCTTAATTTTAATATTAACCCGTGCCGGTAACCCCGCTTTAACTTATAAATGCGATGAATTTAATTGTTTTTCGATCATAACAAGTATAACTCTGAATTCTCGGAAAAAATGAAAGAGCTTTTTTGTGGAAAATTAAATTAACTGTAAAAAAGTGCTCATATATTTTTTTCCGAAAAACACGTATTTTAGTCATAAAACATCAATTTGTTTAAAAAAATGAATTTTTTCTCAAAAGATCAATTTCCTCAAGATCAACATTGTTTAGTTGTAAACAAAATTATCTGATTTAAACTTATTGAACTGATAAAAAAAATCACTCTTTCATAAATAAACTGGTTATTAAAAAAAATGAATGAAAGAGTTCTCGTAAAGAGTTTGTTTTTCTAAAAAAAAATTTATTGCGCCTTTTCCGATAATCTTGTATTCTACTAGATATTAGGAGGAAATTGATTTAATTAATAGCATTAAGACGGGGCTTAATTCGCGGCTGAAAATATGAATCAACTCAAATTTCTTAAAAATATATGTAGGAAATAGAGCTTTTAACAATATTTCTACATAAACAAAATTCAATTTTTCTAAAAATATTTAAAAAAAAAAAATTAATTTTCCAACCATTTGATATTATTTGACTGAAATATGCGGATTCGGGGAGTAATGATGATGATAATAATGTTTTCTCAAAAATATCTGTGAGGGAAAATAATTTTTACAAAAATGTTTCTGAGAAAAATTTAGTTTTTTCATCAAATTGTTGTTTTGTGTCTAAAATACGCGTTTTACGGAAAAAATATAAGAAAACTTTCTTACAGCCAATTCGATTTTCTACAAAAAAAGCTCTCTTACATTTTTTTCGAGAATTCAGTGTTTTAGTAGTTATGAAAGAAAAACCAATTGAATTCATCGCATTTATAAGTTAAAGCGGTTACCGGCACGGGTTAATATTAAAATTAAGGAAAACTCTTCAACAGGAATTATTTTTTTACCATATAGGAGCAATTTTTGACCGTAGGGAATTTAATATAAGGTCCTTATATTAAATAAATTTAATATAAGGACCACCCTAATATATATATATATATTTAATTAATAATACAATTGTTTATTGTATATATACAATAAACAATTTCGACAATAATCATCTATTATGATTATAATTTGAGTTCGGAATTGAAAAAAAAATATAATGTGGATTATGTTTTTTAGATTATTTTAATAAATTCAAATTCAACTGTTTTTATAATGTAAATTATGTCTTTTTCAATTATGTTGAATTATCTAGTCTGTAGAAATTTACTGCAGACTGTTGAAATTGTTTATTGTGTATATATTTTTTGGCCGCATTTAAGCATCGACATAAGTCAGCAGACATTTTTTATTAACAATAGGAAAATTAATGCTGGTTGAGAAATTCATACTCTATTAGTTTTTATAAAATAAATCTGATTCTAATTCTATTTATGAGACATAATCTAAATTATATTTCTTTTCAATTCCCGAACTCAAATGATCTGATAATCATAATAGATAATTATTGTACAAATTGTTTATTGTGTATATATGTATATATATATACACAATAACAATATGCGGACTAATGTCGATGGTTAAATGCAGCCAAAAAATATATACACAATAAACAATTTCAACAGTCTGCAGAAAATTTCTACAGACTAGATGATTTAACATAATTCAAAAAGACATAATTTACATAACAAGAAGAGTTGAATTTGAGTTTATTAAAATTTAAAACCGTTTCTCCCTCATTTTGTTTTTTCATCAAGGTTTGTTTTTTGCAAAAAAAAAAAAAAAAAAAAATTGAAATTTTCGTGTTCAAACACCATTTGGGGTATATTGTCCCAAATGATGTCGACTGTATTTTCAGATGTAATATAAACAAAAAATTTTTTTCAATATAAAGTAAACAAACCTTCACGAGAAAGCAAAATGAGGGGAAAAATCTGTTTTAAATTTTAATAAATTCAAATTCAACTGTTCGGATAACGTAATTCTATTTATGAAACATAATCTAAATTTTTTTTTTTTTTCAATTCCAAACTCAAATTATTTGATAATTATAATAGATAATTATTGTTGAAATTGTTTATTGTACATATATATATATATATATATATATAGTTTTTTAAATGTTTATTATGTGTATATGTATATGTTTACTTTCATTAATTTATACTTTAAATTGAAATCTATTTTTTGTTAATATGGCCTCTGGAAATTCGATTTTTAATTGGTCAACATCCTGTATATTTAAATTATAAAGGGAGAAATCTGTGAAATAAACAATCAAATCAATCAAAGTCAAATTAAATCAGCTAATTTAAGTGCGAGTGATAATCGAATAATATATAATTTAGATTATGTTTTCTAAATTATATTTTACTCGATTCTCGTGCAACTCAAATTATATTAGAAAACTGAAGTTGATTAAGAATTGAATAAAATCTAGTTTAGGTACCATTTGGGACAATATATTCCAAATGGTGTCTAAACACGAAAATTGCAATTGTCTTTTGTTGTTGTTGCAAAAAACAAACCTTCATGAGAAAGCAAAATAAGGGGAAAACTGTTTTAAATGCTAATTCAAATTCAACTGTTCTTATAATGTAAATTATGTCTTTTTTAATTATGTTTAATTAGCTGGTCCGCAGAAATGTTTCATTAACAATACGAAAATTGATGCTGGTTGAGAATTAAATTCATACTCGATTAGTTCTTATAAAATAAATCCGATTCTAATTCTATTTATGAGACATAATTAATTTTTTTTTTTTTTTTTTTCAATTCCGAACTCAAATTATCTGATAATTATCTATATTTTATAAGAAGTTTATATGAAGAATTGAGTATGAATTTAATTCTCAATCAGCATTAATTTTTTATTGTTTATGAAACATCTCTGCAGACTAGATAATTCAACATAATTGATATATATATATAGTTTTAAAAATGTTTATTATGTGTATATGTATATGTTTATTTCGATTAATTTATACTTCATATTGAAATCTATCCTTTGTTTATATTACCTCTGAAAATACGCTTAACATAATTTGGGACAATATATTCCAAATGGTGTCTAAACACGAAAATGGCAATTTTGTTGTTGTTGAAAAGACAAACCTTCATGAGAAAGCGAAATAAGGGGAAAACTGTTTTAAATTTTAATAAATTCAAATTCAACTGATCTTATAATGTAAAGTATATTTTATTCAATTATGTTAAATTACCTAATAATTCGATAATTTGAGAGAGAATTGAATAAAATATGATCAACATTATAAGAAAAATTGTTGAATTTATTAAAATTTAGAACACTTTTCCCTTTATTTTGCTTACTGGTAAAAAAAGCTTTCTTTGCATTAAAAAAAAATAAAAAAATAAATTATTGAGATTCTCAATTCAATATATTCCAAACGGTGCGAAACGTTAAAAAAAGTGGTCTACAAAAAAATGTATGGTTTATGTGTGTGAGTAAACAAAAAAAAAAATTCAATCTCAACCACTTGGACAATCTGGTTAAAATATGATATGCAAAAGGAGCCTTTCCGACCTTTGTTCTATTGCTGCAAATTTAATTGAAATTGGTCACCTCTCGTTGACATGTTATGGCGACTATTGTGGCGAAATATTATCAGAAAGGTCATGGGGTCATCGTAAGAAGTTCACTACTCGGATGGGTGACCGCGGGTGCATCGCTAAACGTCCCATGGTCCGACCTGTCACTCTCTCATGCTTGCTGCGCTTCTTCGTTGCATAATATGCCGCTAGTCATCTCCGTTGCGCGTATGCACGGGGACATCTCGCTCTCTCTTGCACCACTGGCCGCTCGGTCTCTCACATGCGAACCCCTCACTCTCTCTCTCTCGCTCGCTCGCCGCTACTACTCCTCACTGTTACTATACACTGCGGCTGACTATTGCACGTACGATTGCGTCATACACACACTATCCTCTTCTCGATGCCCCTCTCTGTTGCACACGCATGCAATTCCTATTTCCTTCGCGCTTGCACTACCACGCGACCGCCCCACTCTACCGTACGCGAGCAACTTCCATCCCACTCTCACGCTACTGTTCGACTGACTGTCTTTCTTCGCCTCGCATCGCTCTGTCTACCGCGCATCTCCGTTGTTGTGACGTCAGACCCCCCACTCCCAACGCGATATTTGGCAATAGTCGCGGTGGATCGCGCAGATTTGTGACGTAGGCGCGTATTTACTACAATGGCTCGGCTTGCTACGGTTACGGGCCATTTTATTCAATTCATAATCTTGGCCCGCAGGCGCGCACTTCGGCGACGATTGTTAAAAGTTGATGATTTTTTTTTTAATTCTTCTTACTTTTTGCATTTGAAATATATAAATAATTATTTATTTTATTACATTGTCAAGAGTCTGTTAATGAATTTTTGTTAAAAAATAATTTTGCAATAAATAGAATATTTTTTTATTATTAATGCTCAATTTTTATTATTATTCTATGACAATTAAGACGATTGTTAAAAGTTGATGTTTTTTTTTAAATTCTTTTTACTTTTTGCGTTTGAAATATATAAATAATTATATATTTTATTACATTGTTAAGAGACTTAATGAATTTTTGTTGAAAAATAATTTTGCAATAAATAGAATATTTTTTATTATTAATGCTTAATTTTGATTATTATTCTATGTTACTTAAGATGATTGTTAAAAGTTGAATCTGAATAGAAATTTCTTCGAAATTCTTCGTACTTTTTGCATTTGAAATATATAAATAGTTATAGATTTTATTATATTGTCGAGAATCTGTTAATGAATTTATATATTTCAAATGCAAAAAGTAAGAAGAATTTTTTAAAAAACATCAAATTTTAACAATCGTCTTAATTAACATAGAATAATAATCGAAGTTAAGGATTGTTAATAAAAAAAGCTCTTTTTATTGAAAAAATCTTTTTCAACTAAAATTCATTAACAAATTCTCGACAATATAATAAAATATATAATTATTTATATATTTCAAATGCAAAAAAGTAAGAAGAATTAGAAAAAAAAACATCAACTTTTAACAATCGTCTTAACATAGAATAATGATCAAAGTTAAGGATTGTTAATAAAAAAAGTTCTTTTTATTGAAAAAATATTTTTTAACTAAAATTATATATTTTACCATATTGTCGAGAATTTGTTAATGAATTTTGGTTTTAAAATATTTGTTCAATGAAAAGATATTTTATCTTAACATTACTTAACTTTGAGTATTATTCTATGTTAATTAAGACGACTGTTAAAAGTAGATGTTTTAAAAAAAAATTTCTTACTTCTTGCATTTGAAATATATAAAGAAATATATATTTTATTACATTCTCTAGAATCTGTTAATGAATTTATATATTTCAAATGCAAAAAGTAAGAAGATTTTTGTTTAAAAACATCAACTTTTAACAATCGTCTTAATTAACATAGAATAATAAACAAAGTTAAGGATTGTTAATAAAAAAAAGATCTTTTTATTGAAAAAATATTTTTCAAATGCAAAAAATAAGAAGAATTTTTTTAAGAACATCAACTTTTAACAATCGTCTTAATTAACATAGAATAATAATCAAAGTTAAGGATTGTTAATAAAAAAGCTCTTTTTATTGAAAAAATATTTTCAAACTAAAATTATATATTTTACTATATTGTCTAGAATTTGTTAATGAAATTTAGTTGAAAAATATTTTTTCAATAAAAACAACTTTTTTCTCAACATTCCTTAACTTTGATTCTTATTCTATGATAATTAAGACAATTGTTAAAAGTTGTTGCTTTTTTTTATTTTTCTTACTTTTTGTATTTGAAATATATAAACAATTATATATGTCATTATATATATTATATATTTATATTTATATATTATATATCTAGTCGAGAGTTTGTTAATGAATAAGTTGAAAAATATTTTTTTCAATAAAAAGAACTTTTCTATTAACAATCTTTAACTTTGATTATTATTCTATGATAATTAAAACGATTTTTAAAAGTTTGTTTTTTTGTTTTCAAATTCTTCTTACTTTTTTGCATTTAAAATATATAAAGAACTAGGCTCATACGCGTGCTCCGCGCGCTTACTTATTTTCTTTTGCATTATTTTATAACATTTTTTTTGCATCTAAACATTTCTCTGTGAAACTAATTATCGAACAATGCAAATACATGAAATATTAGTTTCTCCAATGAATTCTCATTTCTTAATTTAAAAAAAAAAAAAAAAAAATTCTCTATCTTTGCCAGTATCCATTTACTATAAAGAAAATTGCATAAAATTTACTGCACCTGTACTGGAGAAAATCTGCATAAAATGGTATATTTAATTTGATACACAAGTGTGACGTGCAATTAATTATTATACCGTATATTAAAAACCTCAAAAGTTTTTTTCAATTTCAATATTGCATTCTGATTTTGCTGTAAAAGTACATCAATTTTACATCACGATAAGTACATATGATAAATGAAATATGATAGTTTTATGCATAAAAACTTACCCCGTCTCTGCCTCTGTCTTTGCCTCTCTGATTTGCTATTTTGGATATTGCTACTCTGCTTTTCTTTATCCACGACCTCGAAATAACCTCGACGGATCGTCAAAACACGCGCGATCGAGAACTGTCAAACTACAATAACACAACTGAAGCTGCTCCTTGTTTACACGACGACGACGACGACAACGAATAAACCGACAACAATAGTTAAATCGCAAATGCGAGGTATTTTACACACTGATTTTTTTTAAGGAAATATATATTTTATTATATCGTCGAGAATTTGTTAATGAATTTTAGTTGAAAAATATTTTTTTAATAGAGTGAACTTTTTTTTGTTAACAATCCTCAACTTTCATTATTATTCCATGTTAATTAAGACAATTGTTAAAAGTTGATTTTTTAAAAAATTCTTCTTTGTTGCATTAAAATATATAAAGAATTATATATTTTATTATATTGTCGAGAATCTGTTAATGACTTTTGGTTGAAAAATATTTTTTCATTAAAAGAACTTTTTTTTTTTATCAATAATCCTTAACTTTGATTATTGTTCTATGTTAATTAAGACAATTGTTAAAAGTTGATTTTCTTAAAAATTCTTCTTACTTTGTTGCATTTGAAATATATAAATAATTATATATTTCATTATATCGTCGAGAATTTGTTAATAAATTTTAGTTAAAAAATATTTTTTCAATATAAAGAACTTTTTTTTATTAATAATCCTTAACTTTGATAATTATTCTATGTTAATTAAGACAATTGTTAAAAGTTGACGTTTTTCTTTAAATGCTTATTATTCATCTACGTCGCGCGTATGCACGGGAACATCTCGCTCTCCCTTGCACCACTTGCAGCTCTCTCTCTCTCTCTCTCTCCCTCGCCCGCCACTACTACTCCCTCACTATTGCAATACACTGCGACTCACCATTGCACGTACGATCACCTCATACACACACTATCCTCTTCGCGATGCCGCTCTCTGTTGCACACGCATGCAGCTGCTATTTCCATCGCGCTTGCACCGCCACGTGACGGCCCCACTCTACCGTACGCGAGGGACTTCCGTCCCACTCACACGCTAATGTTCGACTGACTGTCTTTCTTCGCCACGCGTCGCGCCGCCTACCGCGCATCCCTCTTGTTGTGACGTCAGACCCCCCACTCCCAACGCGATATTTGACAACAGTCGCGGTAGATCGCGCAGGTTTGTGACGTAGTCGCGTATTTACTACAATGGCTCGGCTTGCTACGGTTATGGGCCGTTTTATTCAATTTAAAATCTCGGCCCGCAAGCGCATTTTTTAAAAATTCTTCTTACTTTTTGCATTTGAAATACATAAATAATTATTTATTTTATTACATTATCAAGAGTCTGTTAATGAATTTTGGTTGAAAAATATTTTTGCAATAGATAGAATTTTTTTTGATTATTAATCCTTAACTTTGATTATTATTCTATGACAATTAAGACGATTGTTAAAAGTTGATGTTTTTTAAAAAATTTTCTTAATTTTTGCATTTGAAATAGATAAATAATTATTTATTTTATTACATTGTGAAGAGTCCGTAAATGAATTTTGGTTGAAAAGTAATTTTACAGTAAATAGAATATTTTTTATTATTAATCCTTAACTTTGAATATTATTCTATGTTAATTAAGATGATTGTTAAAAGTTGAATCTGAATAGAAAAGTTTCTTCGAAATTCTTCGTACTTTTTGCATTTGAAATATAAAAAGAATTATACATTTTATTATATTGTCAAGAATCTCAATGAATTTTAATTAAAAATATTTTTCCAATAAAAAAAAACTTTTTTATTAATAGTCCTTAATTTTGATTATTATTCTATGTTAATTAAGACGATTGTTAAAAGTTGTTTAATAATTTCTTACATTTTGCATTTGAAATGTATAAATAATTATATATTATCTATTATATTGTCAAGAATCTGTTAATGAATTTTAGTTAAAAATATTTTTTCGATAAAAGGAACTTTTTTTATTAACAATCTTTAACTTTCATTATTATTCTATGATAATTAAGATGATTGATAAAAGTTGATATTTTTTTGTTTAATTTTTCTTACTTTTTTGCATTTGAAATATATAAATAATTATATATTATTTATTATGTTGTCAAGAATCTGTTAATGAATTTTAGTTAAAAATATGTTTTCGATAAAAGAAACTTTTTTTATGAACAATCTTTAACTTTCATTATTATTCTATGATAATTAAGATGATTGATAAAAGTTGATATTTTATTGTTTAATTTTTCTTACTTTTTTGCATTTTAAATATATAAATAATTATATATTTCATTATATTTTCGAGAATTTGTTAATGAATTTTAGTTAAAAAATATTTTTTCAATAAAAAGAACTTTTCTATTAACAATCTTTAACTTTGATTATTATTTTATGTTAATTAAAACGATTTTTAAAAGTTTGTTTTTTTTTTTTAAATACTTCTTACTTTTTGCATTTGAAATATATAAAGAACTAGGCTCATACGCGTGCTCCATTTTTTTTGCATCTAAACATTTTTCTGTAAAACTAATTATTGAACAATGCAAATAAATGAAATATTAGTTTCTCCAATGAATTCTCATTTCTTCGTTAAAAAAAAAAAATTCTCTAACTTGCCACTATTCCTCCAATATAAAGATAATTGCATGAAATTTACTGTACCTGTACTGGAGAAAATCTGCATAAATTGGTATATTTAATTTGATAGACAAGTGTGACGTGCAATTAATTATTGACCGTGTATTAGAAACCTCGAAAGTACTTTTAATATTGTATTCTGATTTTGATATAAAAGTACGTCAATTTTAAATCACGATAAGTAGATATGATAAATGAAATATAATCGTTTATGCATAAAAACTTACCCCGTCTCTGCCTCTGTCTTTGCCTCTCTGTTTTGGTATTTTGCGACTCTGCTTGTCCCTAACCTCGACCAACCTTCAAAACTCGCGCGATCGAGAGCTGCCGAACTACAATAACACAACTGAGGCTGCTCCTTGTTTACCACTAGTTTCAGGTAACCCAGCAGCCAAACAGACAACGAATAAACTGACAATACTTATATCGAAAATGCGAGGTATTTTACTCACTGATTTTTTAAAGGAAGGATTATATATTTTATTATATTGTCGAGAATTTGTTAATGAATTTTAGTTAAAAAATATTTTTTCACTAAAAAGAACGTTTTTATTAATAATCCTTAACTTTGATTATTATTCAATGTTAATTAAAACGATTGTTAAAAGTTGATTTTTTTTCAAATTCTTCTTTTTGCATTTAAAATATATAAAGAACTATATATTTTATTATATTGTCGAGAATCTGTTAATAAATTTTGGTTGAAAAATATTTTTTCATTAAAAAGAACTTTTTTTTATTAATAATCCTTAACTTTGATAATTATTCTATGTTAATTAAAACGATTGTTAAAAGTTGATTTTTTTTAAATTCTTCTTTTTGCATTTAAAATATATAAAGAACTATATATTTCATTATATTATCGAGAATTTGTTAATAAATTTTATTTAAAAAATATTCTTTCACTAAAAAGAACGTTTTTATTAATAATCCTTAACTTTGATTATTATTCAATGTTAATTAAAACGATTGTTAAAAGTTGATTTTTTAAAAATTCTTCTTTGTTGCATTTAAAATATATAGAGAACTATATATTTTATTATATTGTCGAGAATCTGTTAATAAATTTTGGTTGAAAAATATTTTTTCATTAAAAAGAACTTTTTTTTATTAATAATCCTTAACTTTGATAATTATTCTATGTTAATTAAGACGATTGTTAAAAGTTGATTTTTTTTTAATTCTTCTTTTTGCATTTAAAATATATAAAGAACTATATATTTTATTATATTGTCGAGAATCTGTTAATAAATTTTAGTTTAAAAATATTTTTTCAATATAAAGAACTTTTTTTTATTAACAATTCTTAACTTTGATAATTATTCTACTTTAATTAAGACAATTGTTAAAAGTTGATTTTTTAAAAATTCTTCTTTGTTGCATTTGAAATATATAAAGAATTATATATTTCATTATATTGTCGAGAATTTGTTAATAAATTTTAGTTGAAAAATATTTTTTCAATATAAAGAACTTTTTTTTATTAATAATCCTTGACTTTGATAATTATTCTATGTCAATTAAGACAATTGTTAAAAGTTGATTTTCTTAAAAATTCTTCTTACTTTGTTGCATTTGAAATATATAAATAATTATAGATTTTATTATATTGTCGAGAATTTGTTAATAAATTTTAGTTGAAAAATATTTTTTCAATATAAAGAACTTTTTTTTATTAATAATCCTTAACTTTGATTATTATTCAATGTTAATTAAAGCGATTGTTAAAAGTTGACGTTTTTCTTTAAATGCTTATTATTCATCTACGTCGCACGTATGCACGGGAACATCTCGCTCTCCCTTGCACTACTTGCAGCTCTCTCTCTCTCTCTCTCTCTCCCTCGCCCGCCACTACTACTCCCTCACTATTGCAATACACTGCGACTCACCATTGCACGTACGATCACCTCATACACACACTATCCTCTCCGCGATGCCGCTCTCTGTTGCACACGCATGCAGCTGCTATTTCCATCGCGCTTGCACCGCCACGTGACGGCCCCACTCTACCGTACGCGAGAGACTCCCGTCCCACTCACACGCTAATGTTCGACTGACTGTCTTTCTTCGCCACGCGTCGCGCCGCCTACCGCGCATCCCTCTTGTTGTGACGTCAGACCCCCCACTCCCAACGCGATATTTCACAACAGTCGCGGTGGATCGCGCAGGTTTGTGACGTAGGCGCGTATTTACTACAATGGCTCGGCTTGCTACGGTTACGGGCCGCTCTATTCAATTCAAAATCTCGGCCGGCAAGCGCACGTCGGCGACCTGTATGATTTTTCTTTTTTGTACAACAGGACTTAAATATAATAAATTAGGCACAACACAATTTAACACATTATAATAATATAATCATAAATAGGGGAAAAAAACTAGCAAAAAAAAAAAAAAAAATTGTAGACATAAAATAAAATATTTGTTATCCTAATCATAAGTTACTAAAACATTTTCTCATGAGACTTACCGGTCGAAGGACTCAGGTCGATGGTCCATTGGATAATGTCCGCACATAGCTTTAAGTATTGCTGATGTTTTTTTTTTTTTTAATTCTTCTTACTTTTTGCATTTGAAATATATAAAGAACTACATATTTTACATTTAAGTATTAATGTAAGCGACAGACAGCAACCGATTTCTACCGATATATTGTCCAATAAAATACTTCTACTACTGTTATAATTTGAGCTGCGTGAGAATCGAATAAAATATAATTTAAGAAGCATTATCTAAATTATATTTCATTAAATTATCTCTCAACTCAATCCAATAATTATATATTACAATCGCTCCTTGCCTTTGAAATAAAACTAATACACAAATTTTGGGAAATCTAATCTACTCACATCATATACATGCTTCTCTGATTTTCTAAGATAATTCATTTTTAATTAATAAACGTTCAACCTTAATTTTGGAATAACAGAAATACAAAATATATATATCCAACTGTAAATTAATAACTTGCCTGTATATTAAATCACTTCACAAAATTGTTTGTTTTTTTTTTTTTTTTTTCATAGATCATTTTTATCCTGATCTTTCTTAAAAAAAAAAAATATCTCCAACTTTGCGTTGAGGTAAACGAGTGATAGCAGGATATTATAGATCATCCATATGTATATATATATATTTTTGGATATATCATACATACGTATATACGCGTTCATTTATTTACAATAATAATAATAATAATAATAATAATTTAACGATGCTCCATATATACCTGAGTAAATAAAGTATGAGATTCGCATTGGTAGTACAAAATTGTTGAGTCGAGTATACAACATATTACGCAACAAAAAGGGATTTTTCATATAGTTTAATCGAGTAACATCGAGCTTTTCGTACAGGTTTTTTTTTTTTTTTAAACGGCGAGTTTTCACGAGATATCTTCAGATATTGCAGATTTCATTGATTGCAGTCGATGATTGAGATAGAGAGTAATTTTAATATCAATGATCTTGAGACACCCGCGAATTTAAGATTAGTGATTTTTTGTTTTATCGTACATTGACGCACGCGAAGCACGCGCGTACGAATATTATTTTCAAGCTCTTGGCGAACATCTCTCCATGTAGTCAGCGATATAATAATAATATATATTATATGCGACCAGTGGACTTAAATACTCATTTCTTCATATTTATAATACATATATATATATATGTATATATATATAATGTAGATCATTATCTATGATTTCATTTTAATAAATAGCCTGATAGAAATTCCATGACTAGAAATACGTAGAATTGTGTCGTACAGCCATGAGAGCGTTTTCGTTTCCCTTATATCTTAAATATTAGAATATATCCTATGTTTCATATTTTAATGTAATAAAAATTCGAGGAGATTATCGAAAGATCGTAGAGTAAAATTATGTCGGAAGTTCTATGCTTCTCTTTTTTTTGTTTTTTGTTTTTAGTATTTTACAAATAACTGTCTTTGGCTCGGTATGCAACATTTCGATTGTTTCTTACAGCAGTAATTTGAATTTTTCAACGAAGAATCCGGATACGTTGAATAATAAAGATAATTCACGATCTTGAATTATCCTGTGAACCGAAAATACAAAATTACGAATAAACGTAAATCTAATTGCTCATCGAATAAACGGGCAAGAATTAATCGTAAAACTGTTGACACTATCTACATCATTATGCTGATAAATCTGCAATTCGAAGGAACTTTTTGCACATTATAATGATTTAAATTTGAAAAAATAGCTTACGAATACATTATCTTTTTCTTTTTTTCTTTTTTTTTTTGTTCTCTCTGTCCATATGCCCCGAAAATTCGTTATATTATCTACGACATGTGATGCAACGTGTATAAGGCAAAACACGTTGAGTCGGCCACCCCAATTTTTCATGTCAACAAAATCGTCCTCAACATTTATTCAGGATTTTGGTCTGGTTGAAAGAAAAAACGTAGGAATTTTTTTCAGATTTTTTTTGATTGCATATTCCAGCTATTCAAAATTTCGGAAAATAATCATTGTTTATTTTTTAACGGCAAAACTATGGCTCGCAAAAAAAGACAAATCTTAAGAGCATCTAATTTTGGATAGTGTTCTTTCCAACAACATTTTTTGTAAAATTCTTCTTATGTTCTTATGATTTTTTATGCGAGCCATAGTATTGTCGTTAAAAGATAAACAATGATTATAATATGCAATAAAAAAACTCTGAAAAAATTCCTACATTTTTTCTTCAACCAAACCAACATCCTGAAGAAATGTGACGACGTTTTTTTTATATGAAAAATTGGGGCGGCCCCGACTAGACGCCTTTTGCCTCGTATATAATATTTCTCTCTGATACATTTTATCTTATTTTTTTTCTCTCTGATATACACATGAAATTCATTCGAAAATATCTTGCGCTCTATTACCTAGCCAACATTTATATCTTCGAAAATATTTACATCAATCATTAACACATCTCTTTTGTTCAATCATTAACATATCCATCTCGTTTCTTTTATGCTAAATAAGTTCTTAATATCTATTATAGACCGTTTTTACAGGCAATTTTCATTACCCCATTTATGTCACTCTCACTTTCATTTCGTCTCGTAATCCTTTGAATTGTTCCTTTTTTTTTTCTTCTCATTTCTTTTTTTTTTTCTTTAACATTTTATTATCACATCCCGGACTCTCGTGTCCATCGCATACTTAAAGAGCAATAACTGCAATAATTGCTGTCTCGTTGAATTTTAATCTTTTCCATTGCTTCGATGGGAAAGCGTTTGTTTTCGAGCCCTCTTAGAACACTAGTTGCGCCGATCCATCGAGCGATGTATCAAAAAGAACTTAATAATAATTACATTTAATCGATATATAAAGTGAATTATTTACAGTGAACGATGATTTTAATTCGCTAAAAAAAGAAAAAAAAATTCTAATCAAACGTAGACCAGAGGCACCGTAATAAACGCAAGAAACGCTACGTGTGCTTTTTTTTTTAAATGTCATCTACATAGAAAAGTTCTAAAGAGCCTCTTAAAAGACGACTAAGGCAATTTTTGAGAGGCTTCTTAGATTTTTTCCTTTGTAGGGAATTTTTTTTTTTTTAATTTAAGGCATTGGTCTAATTTATAGGATGAAAAAAAACCGACTTTTTCTTTTCTTCGTCGATGGTTAAAGTGTTGGGGAATATTGTTTCTAAAGTTTTAGAGACAAATTTGAAGTATTTCGGAAGTTACAGATCCGAGAACAGGTAAACGTCGCGCAAATCGTACAGAAAACTTTTGGTTCTATACCTTTAAAAACCATCAATATAATTAAGCTCTAATATGTACATAGGTGGCTTTTGCCTTTCACGCGTGTACGAAAAATGATAAAGCTCTATTCGACCAAAAAAAAAAAAGCACGAAGAAGAAATCGTGTCAATTGAAATCGATCGGGAGTTTTATTGTACATATGGGGCATTCCAACTCAACTCACTTGATCATCGGCCTGATCCCCTCGGGATCAGTTTGCGAATTTTTTGGGTCATATGTTGGTAAAAAGAGATTTTTTTCAAATTTTTATCACTTTTTTTAGACGATAAAATAATTAAAAAAAAAAAAGAAAATTTATCAAATAGTTCAAATAAAATTGAAAAATGTGTAAACTTTTTTTTAAATTCTCGGTGTAGTTTTTTTTTTAGAATATAACATTTTTGTTGAATGATCAAGCCAATTTTTAAAAATCTAAAATTGGTGCCAGCTATTTTTTTTTTTTAAATAACGCATTATAATATACTAGAAAAAAAAAAACACGTAGGTTTCGCGGCACTATTGATTTACGATGGAATGCCCCATATATAGCCACATGAGAAGATGCTCGTTCTCATCTAAGTCTCCTCGATTTCGAAAGAAATCGGATTTCCTCTTGAGAGAAGAACGTGACACTCTCTTCCCATTCGTCTCGCTACTCCGCTTTTTCCTCTCGAAGACTGGACCTCAAGAAGCTTCCAGTCAATCCTCTATCCACTCCTCGGGTGCTCCAAAGTTCTACAGCTCGGAACAAGTTTTTCCACGAGTTTTTTTTTTTCCCCAGGTAGTCAAGAGTATAGAGAGAAGGGAGATAAAAAGAATTGTCCCGATGGACTTTAAGCAATCATCGCCGTAAAGTGTGATCTGGACGGTTTTTTCGCACAACGAAATTTCTTGTTCTTTTAAATTTAAATTTCGCTTAGTCAAGAAATTCTCAAATCAAATAGCATCTTCACCACTTTCCGACCTGCGATCTTTCTCGCAATTGATCAATTTTCGCTACTATTAAAAAAATATTATCAATTTTCGTCGGTGTTTTTCACCAAAAATGAAGATAAAAGAAAACTATTCATATTTTAAGCCTGAAAAATTAACGATGAAAATACCACATTTTTCTTAAGAACTTTTAAATGCAATGTTAATTCCATTTTTAATTTGAAAAAAGTAAAAATTTTAAATTAAAACAAAAAAACGAATTTTTAAGCACTCAAAAAGTTGATTATGATTTAAAAAAAAAAATGAAAACGTTAATATCGGATTTATATTATTGTTTTAAGTAAAATTGAAGGTGTTCCATTCTGTGGAAAAACAATACATTTGATTACTTTGCTAAAAAAATGAAACAGAATTTTAGTACAAAATACAAGCTAAAAAATGTAACCATTATTGCATCGAAAAGTTCATAAAAAAATATAAAAGTTTTCCTCGTAATTTTTTTGCCAAAATCGAAAAAAAGCAAAAAAAAAGTCCTCTTAATTAGCTTTACATTTTAGCTAAATATCTGAGGGAGTAAAGAAAAATAAGTCGTTTAATTGAGAAAATAAATAATTGAAAATTATTTACAATTCGAATTGAGATTTTTATCAGCGAGCACTTTCAGAGAGAGAGTTAAGGAAGGAAAGTGAGAGAGAGAGAGAGATAGAGAGAGAGAAGAGGAATGAAAAAAACTCGGTCTGACGTTAAAGCAAACCAGCTTCGTAAAATAGCGATGTACTGCACTTTGGATTAGTTCTGGCGTTGCATTCACCTCGTACATCACTCTTTCCTTGAAAGCAACGAGCGTCTCCGGTGTATACGATTGCTCTTACGGTCTCTACCGAGTGCTTCTATAGATTCCCGTCTGGCCTTCGCAGTATCGGCAGACAATTCACAGTTTCGCGTGTACGCCCAATTGAACTTTACGGAGTAAACGTTTCGTGGATAACAATGGTGCGCGAGTAACTTCGAATTTTATACTCCCCCCGAACGTGCAACGCATACAATGTTAAAAATACAAATCCGCTGGAAATTTACAGTATAAAAACTGGAGGTTTTTATTCAGAAACTGATGTATTTAAATTTAATCCAAAAGTGCAATGATTAACATTGCACAGCATACGAAAATTATGAAAATTTCGGAATCCTGAATTGCACTCTCTTTTGTGAAAATATTTTCCTAAAATTTCGAAGAAATCATTATCATATTTGTTTCGCCAATATTTTCCAAAAATTTTGCAATATTTCACAGAATTTGTCAAGATTTTGTGACGTGGATTTTAGTTAAGTTAATTTTAGAAGAAACAGGAACAAATCGGAGACAATCTACATTTTTTGCAAAAGAAATCGGATAAATTCTTCAAAAATATCTCATAAATATGAGCAATGAGAGATTGTGATTAAAATTCTAAACAATACTGTACAAATATTTTCACCAGAGACTACTGTAATGTTACAAGAAAATATGGAAATTTTTGTTTAATGAGCCAGTTTGTGAAGAAAAACTTCCAAAAATGGGTATTGCTAATATTAAAAAAAAAAAAAAAAATGTATAGTTTACCAAAAGCAGTTGTACAAATCGTAAAACAGAAAAGTTTCAAAACTTACTCTGTGACTCGCGGATTATTTTACTGATTTAACCCTCAGAGTACGGAAATCTTCCAACGTAAAAGAATCCGGTTCAAAGTTTTTTTTTGAAAATTAGCAATTTGTGTAATGCCAGTTTTATTGGAGTCTCCGTTCGTTTGCTATCAATTTAAAAACGGATAAGCGTGATTGACTTCTACTCTCTCTCTCTCTCTCGTCTGACTTCAACTCGCTATTACTTTGGTATAAAAAATTCCATAAAAATCTGAAATAATTTAAGAAACAATTTGCGTCTGTATGGCGAATATTATCTCAGCCGAAAGGCAATAATCAATGTAGATTTTTCTACAAACGGTATTTAAAAAATGAAAAATAACCTGCACTGCAAATCCGCCTAGGGTAATCCAGCGAATGAACACAATCATGTTTTCGTTTCTGAATAGTGTCTGTGCTTGGAGATCTTTAAACGAACATTCCTAAAGTTTATTTTTACATTGGAAGACGACGCTGGCGTTTCAATCTTTTATCATTGAGATAAAATAGCACCACCAACCTTAGTTACAGGTTACGTTAATGTAAGAGAACTAAGATGAGCAGCTGACTGATAGTTTTATAATAAGCTTTTCGGAAGAAAAACGCTCGAAACTTTCCATGAAAAGTGTTAAATACTAAAAGTGACATTCCAAAGTTAACTTTGTGACCCTGGGGAAAACGGCTTTAGCTGCTCGAACGTTTGTTTTTGGGATTTTCAGACGTTGGGTTGAACATTCGGGGTGAATCCAATGAATGAACGGCCGTTCATTCATTGGATTCTTAAAATTGGATATTTAAAACGTAAAGGTGGGTCGATCACCAGAGGCTTTCCAAGATACAAATCAAGGTTTTAAATATATTATAGATCTGCTTCAAGCCGAGCGATATCTAAAATTTGAATCAGACCAACGGTATAGTTTTTCAAGATATAAAATCGTGAAGTTGAGACTTTTTACGCGAATTACTGACTTCATAAATGGGCGTAAAATTTCACATAAATGAGCGTAAAATTTCACAAAATCCAAGATAGAGATTCCAAAAACAGAAATTTATATATTTTGAACGTTTCTGAATACGAAAAAAATGTAAAAGCAAAACGTTACCGTCGATTAAGGACGAAATATCGGTTTAAAGTTGTCATTAAACTCCCGAACACCGACAGATTTATGGTGTATTTAGGCATCGGCTGTTCGAGGAATAGCTGTTAACATTGCGTTCACGGACGCATATTTACTTACACACTCATCTTTGTCTTCTAAAAATGGTCTCCACATTTAAGACATGAAAATTCTAACTATTAATTTATGAACAGTTAACTAAAATTTAAAAAGTTCTTTTGCTATCCGATTATAATCTTTATAACCTTTGATTTTTTACTTTGATTTGAAATTTGACGACACGTTGGTCAAATCAAATTCTCAATATTGTTTTTTATTAGTTTTGGGCAGCTCAATATTTTGTTGAACCTTCATAAAAATGTAATAAAAATATGATAAACGGTACTAAAAAAATTAAAAGAAAATAAAGAACAAGAACTAATAGCGAATACACGAGGAGGTGAGTTTAAAAAAATTCCGAAAAAAAAATTGACACTGATAAAGTTGATGCTGAACCCATCAACCAGTAAAAACCTAAATCAAAAAAAAAGTAATGGCTAATAAAAAAAAAACACCAAGCAGTGAGAAAGAACAACAAGACTGGCAAAATCTCGTTTTTAAATGCCGTTCACTTATTGTAAACTTTGTAATAGCGTTATTACCTTATGCCAGAAAAAGTCTATTGATTTTAAAAAATATACTTGTTTATACAAACGTTCATTAATTGAACAGGCCGAGAACCTACCGGTATTTATTCGATTTTACGTTCCCGTTGAATTGGCGTTCATTAATTGGATTTCATCTGTTCGTTCATTGGCCTAACTCATTGAGCGGTGTTCATTCGCCGGATTTTTGAGGTACCTTCACAAAATACGTCGTTTTTTTTCATATTGCCTTGAATTATAATCGAATATTATGACTGCAATGGCTTGTCATGGATCTAACTTAACAAAAAGGATTGTAATATGTGAGCTTATTTACCTAGTAATACATTTATACCGATACAAATACGACATCCTGCTGACCGTTCGTTCATTGGTAGGATGTACCCTGTACTCTAAGAGTTAAAGTCTGAAAATATAAGAGAGTGTGTACAGGATTGATGGTCGATTTAATATTTAATACTTCTTGTTTCCAGGATGACGTAATTTGGGCCGCGACTAGCAAGCAATATTAAATTTTACTGTAGTGCAGTTTCAGCAACGTCCTTCTTGTTCCATCCATTGTGAGCGCTCGATGTCCTCGATATCTGACTTGGACTTCTCACGGGACTTCTCGCGGGATAATAAACGCATGGGCCGGGACTGGCCGATCTCCCAAGAGGTTTTGTACACTGTCGACTGCTGCCATTGGTCAAATGAACATTGTTGTTTCTACTGACGATTGTGTTTGATCTGTTGAGATGACAGCGTCGTATTGAGTTTCTAAGCTCGATATTTGTCGTATTAGTAGCGACAGACTCGTCGTTCGTCTGAAATTCCGGACTGTCGCGTCCCGGTCCGAAGAACTTTGAGCTGCAGAACAGTCTGAGGAATATCCTCTTGAATTTACGTCCGAATATAACGTAGACGATAAAATTCACGCTGCTGTTTATCGTTACGAGAAGATTGCCCAATTGAACTAACCAGACTGGTGGCAATACTTGAAACTTCTCGTATACGTTTGAGGCTAACGGCAAAACGTTGCAGACGATGAATACCATCACCACGCAGAGCAACATCGTCGCCAGGCCGATTTCTCTTCTCTGATGTCGTGACAAATGTTGCAGGTCTCGGTTTGCCTGTCTTACCTGCCAACAACAAGAATAAAGAGTCTTTCAATCAACAGTTGTTAAACATATTTGCAATGTGTTGTCCAGAGGACTACGAAATTGGTATACGAATTTTTACTGGAACGAAATTTTAAGTTTACCACTAATGCTAAATGGATGGTAAATGACGTTAAAATGTGTGAAAAAGTCATTGAACGAAAAGCTCTAATCAGTGCGGAAAAAAAAACAGAGACGTTATAGTAAAAGTAGTACATTACGATACTAGTGCGATAAAACTTTTTTTGACGAACGTTGCTATTACATGATTTGAGAAAACGTTTTTCGCACGATTATCGTACAAAATTTAACTTCACAAGGTGCGAAAGCGAAGCGTGCGTAAAACTGCACTTTAACGCACCGAGTGAAATAATAGTACATTACGACACGAGTGCGCTAAAACGTCTTCTGACGAATGTGAGTTTGCAGCACGAGAAAGAGTTTCGTATACAACTTTATCGCACTAGTGCGAGAAGTGCCCACTTCTCGCACCGCGTGGCATAAAAACAATTAACATTATTTCCTTCTACATTTAGAATGTCGTTTTAACACTATATTAGTGATTTCCAATATAACAAACGTCGTAGATGATATCTAAAACATCGAAGACAAAAAAGGCAGAGTTTATCAGACAAAAAAACGATTCCTATTCGACAGAAATGCATGTATCTCTGTCTAAGGCGTGCATTATCATGATCGCTCTTGCCTCAGCGGTAAATCGTCGGGTCTACTGAAAGAAATAGCGATTGTTCTCCAGGGTAATGCGATTCAGAGAGCTTTCTTTCAGCTCTCTCTTTCAGAGTCTTTTCATTCGAAAAAGGTTCTCTCACGCTTCCTCACACAGTATATGTACACAGCCCTAAAAGAGTATTATTTTAGCACGAACAAAAAAAAAAAAAAAAAAAAAAAAAAAGAGAGCGAGCCCAGAGGTGCGACTATAGTAAGAGAGATGATGGCGGCGATGATGGCGAGAAGGAAAGTTGGTCACGCCGAGAGAGGAGAAAAATATGTGGTCAAAGTGGTCCCACGTGGGGTGTAGAAAAGCGCGAGGCGACATTTTTCTAACGACCAGCTTACTACCTCTACTATGTCGGTTTCTGGCGCGCGGCACAACGATACAGCACGAGGACTAACGATTATGTTCCGGGGTTAACGGACCTAGCTCTACTTTTCTTTTTTTTTTTTTTTTTTTCGTTTTCGCTGCTCTCGCTACGTCATCGGTAAACGGAGGAGAATAACGGAAATGGGCGAGAAGAGAGCGGTGGTCATTCATGTCGAGACAAGAGCTTATTATATTTTTCTTTGCATCTATTTTCACATATTCTCGTCCGCCCGGCGCCGCTCTTCACGATCATCAAGGAGACAATATCCGGCATCGTGCTTATTATGTCCTTATTATGCATTCGTAATAGTAGCCATAATTTTCTCGTTCAAGAGCTATGAAAATTCTGTTCATTATAAAGCAACCGGAAGCTTCTGAAAATACCAATTTCGCTGTAATTTCATTAACTTTTTTTTTTCATTTAAGGATGTTCGAGTCAGGAGTCAGCCAAAGTCGAAAAAAAAAGAATTGAAATATACAAACTTTTGTAAAAAATAATTCAAAACTGGTAAAAAAAGTTCTGGTGTTAGAACTGGAGCGTATACAGACATTTATAAAAAAATTGAAAATCGCATAAAATCCAAACGACCGACCCGATGTTGTACAAATATTTTCGAAAAAAATTAAAAATCGTGTAGAAACAAAAGCATTGCGTAGATTTCATTAAAAATTGCACGTATCCTGGGGCATCGACATCTCAACATGCGTGCCAAATTTCAGCTTGATCGCACAACCCAAATTATGACACACACGCACACGCACGGACATTTTTTCTAAATGTGATTTCCCGACGTTTTGGAACATTCTGAACGCGTTTGCACGAAAATCTCGAAAAAAAAAAAAAAAATCTTCACAAAAACAAAGCTTCTTTGCGGAAGCAAAAGTGTTGCAAAGTAAAATTTATTTACTTTTCTCTTATGACTGCAATATATCTCAATGTTTTTGCTATTTTTTTTCGTTAAGGTAATGCGTTCGCGTTCGATAGACCAATCTTATTACAGGAAATGGAGAGCTTGGAAGGCGATAGCGATGAGAAAGACGTTAGGGGAAAAAGCGGTGTCGGTTCGAGATCCACCTGGCAAAGCTCCACTCGCGGAATTGAATCGAGAGATAGAGAGAGAGAATTTATATACGTGAAAATATATAGTCTATCCTCGTGTAGACAGCGGTGGGAAATTATTGTAAACGCATACTATATGCATACGAGGTAAGAAAATCTTCCACGTGGATATGCCGCTGTAAGAATTCACTGCACGTGTCTCAGCGAGTATATAACGATATTCGGACTATCCGCGCACTTAGGCACAATAGACGCGCCACGCGTCTTACGGAATCCAGCGGTGAATGGATCATCGTCTGCATAAGGCTCTGCTGTGTTTCACAGTTTATCCACTCGCCTCAAACGCTTCCAGCTGTCTCTCGTCACGCTGACAAACACCCCCGCGAGCTTTAGTCTTATTTTTGTAGCATAGAAGAAAACGGTTGTATAGAGGTAGAAATTTGCGCATTTGCTTGCTCATTTTTTGTCGCCCTTCATTCACAGTGCCACCTCTATGAGAAAGATGAAAAAAAAAATAGAGGGAATTTTGTGAATGGCGGGCAAAAGAAGAAAGTGAAAAAAAGTGCAAGGTACTTCTTTGCAACCTTTTTGTTTCCGTATATAGGAAGCTTTGCTTTCAGGAAAAAATAGAAGATTTTTGTGTCAAGACGCTCAAAATGGTCCAAAACGTCGAGAAAAGTAGCTTACAAAAAATGTGTGCGTGTGCGTAACAATAGCTACAAATGTGCAGATTAAGAATCTATTTTTTTTTTTTTTTGAAACAGTAGAATTTCAAATAATACAAAATTTCAATTATTGACCTACAAAAGTTTGCAAAAGTGAAAATTCTCTCTATTGCTTATTGAATGTTCATCACAATTGATGACACGAAAAAATAGATGCGAGGGATTGAAACAAATGAGCCGGAATGAAAATTCAAGTTTTCCCTTGAGGTTCGAAGTCTAATAATGAAACGCGAACGATACGGAGCCGCGAACCATAAGAAAGCGATACGCGACTCGTGAAACTGGGTTAGATGCTGCTTCTTCCACAACTCCTCTATTCCGTCGTTATATACGTGCACTCTGTTCTCATCCCTTTTTTCTTTTTTTTTTTTTTCTTCTTTTTTTCAATTTCTGCGTTAGATATTCAGGTCGCTTGCTCACTCGAAACGACAGTTGGAAAGAAGAACCAGCCTCTGAAAAACCGTGGTTTGTTCTCTCTCTTTTTGCTCTCGAGAAATTCTTTCACTTGGTCCGCTTCAGCGGTTGATTATGCGGCGACGTCGAGGAGAGGAAGAAGAAGAAGAAGAAGAAGAAGAAGAATATGACTTTTATCTCTGTCTCTCACAACGACGATCTTTAAACCCCAAAGTGGCGAGTTTCATGACTGGTCGAGTGTTTCATGACCGTAGAACTTTCAAAGTGCCACTTCACTCGTCACTCGATCTTTTTGAAGCGCGATTTCGTTTTTTTAATTTTTTTTTTTATTATTCTTACAAAAATAATTCATCAAAAGATGAATAATCTCCATGGAAAAGGAAATAATTTACTTTTATAAAACTCCAGAATTAAAAAAAATTACGTTTGATTTTATAAATTTGCCATTCTGAAATATACATGTAAACTGTATGGATGAATTGTGTCTCTAAAAGCCAAAAGACCGAATGAGCTGCACTCAGAGAAATCGTGATAATATTAACATACGAAATAAAGTCACAATTTTGCTTCCTCATAGAGGAATCTTGGAATTTGTTATCGTGACATTTTTTTTTTCGTTTGTATTTATGTTCCAGGGACAGAAAATTCAATCGTCCATAATTCACGAACTCAAAATCATATCAAAGTCAAGATGAAATAAAAATCAAAAAGCTTAAATTTTGTCAGGCAAGTAGAGCAGTAACTCCTCTTTAATTGGTATGATTTTTAACAAAACGTATCCATATATGCTGATTTTATATAGAATGATTTTATACAGAATTTCTAATTTATCAAAAAAATTGCGTGATCGCTCTAACCTTCGTAAAAGTTCGACGATTTAGCTAAACAGTTCTTCACAACTGAAGACAGGTTCAATGTTGTTTGGAATTGAATTTCAAGCGGTTCGGATTTTATAAAATTTTCAATTTTTCGAAAAAAAAAAAAAAAAACAATTTTCCTCTAAATCACGTAGAGTCTCAACAAATCAACTGAAATATTCTGCATACGAAAAAATAATATACAGCGCTGCTACGTATCAAATTTGTGTGATGATCGGTAAAGTCGTTCGGATTTTACGGCATTTTTAATTTTTCAAAGAATTCAAATTTTCGCTCTAACTTCGGCAAAAGTTATGAAATTAAATCAAAACTTTGTACTAGATGGAAATATGATGCAACGATATTAATTACGGAATTTTCGTTGTCATGTGCAACCTAATTTGTTTTTTTTTTTATAGATAATACATTTTTAACTTTTAATTTGTGTTGTTCCACAAGCAACTACCAAAAGTATAGAGGTAACGATATTTAAGAAATGCCAATTAAAATGAAAAATGATGCAAAGTAGAACTTTGCACGTTGCATCCTCATTAAATTTCATTTTTTCACAAAGCTTCGTCCATGAGGAAGCCAAAATGAATAAATAAACTTCTTCACAGAGGTGGCTTTGTGAAAAATGAGATTCAATGAGTATGCAACGTGCAAATTTCTACTTTGTTTAATTTTTAATCCATGCAAGCTAGATTGTTTTAATTTTTAATCTACGCAAGCTTGTTATTGTAAGTTTTTTTTTAAGCTTACCCGTCGATATATCGCGACGTTGAAAATGACCAATGCGACAAATGGAAATGCGTAGTAGACGAAGAAGTACATCCAGTTGACATAAACCGTGATGTAGATTTCGCTAGAGCGCAAATTTGCCGGTATTACACAGTACACCGTCACGTTGTACTTCCAATGAATTTCAGTCTCGAGATCTACCTCCAAAAATCTGTAAAAATCAAAAGATAAAGAACAATTATTCATTTCTTATATGCATTTCGATGCTGGTCAATTTGGGAGTCAATGAAAAGACAAAAACAAAAAAAAAAAAAACAAAAAATGCGACAATGTATCTCGACATTTCGGATTTGAAGATAATAAAAATCTGCATTTTTTTTTGTATATGATGCAGCCCATTTTTTCAAGTTTTTATGCAGAAGTTCTCGAAAAAAAAAAACAAAGTCTAAAAATGTGTTGTAATTTTCATCAGAATTGTGCCAAATAAAATTCTTAAATGGCGTATTTTTTGAAAACGGTATTTTGCAATTTAACACATCACATATAATGACATTTTAGGGGGAGCGAGGGGGAGAAAAAAAAATTGTTTAAATTTTGTAAAAAAAAAAAAAAATGAAGGGAATTATTTAATATTATTATCGTACTTGGGTAAATTGTATAGAATGGAGACAATGACGATGCACAAAACAGCGAGACGTGCTCTTCCGTAAGTGCAGAATGACCTCGCCCTGAGTGGATGACAGACAGCAACGTAGCGCTCCATCGTGACGGTCAGGGTCAGGTAAACCGTTACCATTTGGGCCATGCACGATATCGGATAGAGATACCTCACGATCCGTGGAAAGACGTGAAATTTATAGTCAAACAGGAGTCCTGTGTACGCGTAGATAGCTGGCAGACCGTGGAGCAACACCTGTAAACAACATCAAATCGAATATATTAGTCGTACGATTAATTAACACCACTTTAATATAAATTATTCGTCGTTGCTTGGAGCTTCAAACTTATTCAGAACTTGTTTTCTTTCATCATAACTCTGCGTTTCAAAAAGAAAAGTTTCAATAAAGAATGAAATTAAATTGGGCTTTCTTGTAGAATCGTGTATTAATGAAATATGAGGCAAAACACGTCAAGACGACCACCCCAATTTTTTACGTGAACAAAATGTCGCACAAATTTATTCAGTATGTTGGTCTGGTTGAAGACTAAACGTAGAAATATTATCCGACTTTTTATTGCATATTCCAGCTATTAAAAATTTCGGAAAATAATCATTGTTTATTTTTTAACGCCAATAAATACGGCTCACACAAAAAAATCATAAGAATATGAAATTTTGGATTTTCAGCGTACTTTTCAACAATATTTTTTGTAAAATTTTCCGATTTTATTTTATGCTATTTTTCAATTGAATAAAGTTGCCACATTTTGATTAAACAAGAGATGAAACGAGAGATTATTTTAACGAATTGGAAAAACACCTCAATATTAATATATTTCACGTCAAGATTTATTCGAGATTTTTAAACAAGGCTCTCATCTTGCGAGAAAGCAAAAACAGCATTTTCTTTTTTTTCATATTTAGGACAAGAATCTCAACTGAAAGCTCGTGAATGTGATATTTTTAATGAGATTCAGATTTGAAAACGGAAAATCCGTTCTTTTTGTTTGTAGTGATGAATGCGATATTCGTGTCGAAGTGGTATTAATATAACTGGGATACGTTTAGTTCTTTTTTTTCCGCGCTTGTGTAATACCATGTTTGACACTCCATTTATTCGCATTTTTCTATAAGTCTCGATGCATTAAACAGATCCGAGACAAAGTGAAATACGAATGAAAAAAGGGCTCGTGTCCCTCTTTCAAGCATCAGTCGTCATTCGTCGAGGCTTCGAGCCGCGTCGAGAGGGAAAATACCCGCTTTTTCTCCCTACACGTATACATGACAATTTATTTCAATATCGCGTGACTGGTTTTTATTTCTATATAAAAGGGATCTAAAATTAATCGATCAAACGAACTTACCTGTGAAGTTCGATCGAAATTATATTTAAGTTCTCGTTCGAGATGATTACAATAGTAGTACCGCTACTTCCACACGCTGGCGCCACAAGTTTCAGAGTATACATTTTTCGACTACGGTCCCCTTCTAGACCGCCGTCCCGCCACCTAGCCCTCATACAGTTTAAAGTATAGCCTCACCAAACCAATGAAGTTTTTCGTTCAATCTCGGTTCAATGATTACTGGGAGGGAATAATGGGTGGGGGGTAATCATCTCGAACGAGAACTTAAATATAATTTCGATCGAACTTCACAGGTAAGTTCGTTTGATCGATTAATTATATTGTAAGTCTCGTTCTCGAGATTACAATAGTAGATGTTCAAAGATCCAAAACTTCATTGATCTTTTTTTTTTTTTTTTTTTATGAACATTTATAAAAGCTTTTAATAAAGCAACTCAAACAAAAAAAGGTATCTTAGTTATACCTTGAAAACTCTTACAGTCCTATAAAATTATAGTGTATCTAGTTGTTTAAAAAATAACAACCTGATCCTCAACTTGAGTCAGAAATGAAACTTACATACAGCTATTTAAGTATAACCTGAGCAAAGTCCTTTCTGTTCGACTTGATTGGTCTATTATAGAAATTTGCGAAGACCTTCGATTCACTGGACCAACCAGCCGTTTCTTTGATAACATTAATATCTAAACCCCTAGCTAAAGCCGCAGAGGTTGACGCGTGCCTGGTGCTGTGTGCACAAAATTCAGGACCGAGTCCGCTACGCTTTAACATCGACTTAATCCATCTACTAATGGATTGCGTTGACGCAGCCTTAAATGGCTTCCTAGTTGTGATCAACAACCTTTCACATTTGTTTCGAAGAGTCTTCGTGACGCATATGTATCTTTCTAAAGTACTGGCTATGCATAATTCCGGTTTTTCGCGAAAATATGGTACCCACAGCCAAGGCTGGGACGCACCCACTCGTGAAGTTTTTATCGCACTCGTAATTTTGATTTCGTAACCATTGGTGACTTGTTTAATGTTCTTTAAGTCGATCAAAGAAAACGTTTGCACTCTGTGAGCGGTTCCTAGTGCCAAAAGTGTCACTAGCCTTTCGGTAAGGATATTTAATTCTAACGACTCAAGCGGAAAGAACTTAGCAATAGTATTCAGGACATCACTGACGTCCCATATCTGTTCATATCTCGGCCTTGTTGGCCTTATCTTATATGCCGCCTTAAAAAACCGACTTACATCGGGTTCATACGCTTTTTTATTAATCGATATTAATGATATCGCCGACCGACTTGAATTCAGAGTTCCGTACGAGGCTCCAGAATTCAGTTTTTCAGTAAGAAAATCGAGTAGGTTACCGGTATTTGCATTGAAAGGATCCACTTTCGAGACTTGACAGAAAAGCATCCAGGCTTTTAACGGTCCATGATACTGCTTTATTGTGCTATCCGCTAGAGACGCGACGAGTACTTCAATGGCGCGCTCCGATAAGTTTTTTCTTCGGAATGCCTGCCGGATAATTTCCCGACAATCAGTCGCAGCTTCTGCAGTCGCAGCTTCTGCGACAAAGGATGATCCTGCGACCTACACGGTGACAACAAAAGGGTTTTTGAAGGTTCGAAATAAATAGGTTTCTCCACTAACAACAAATTAAAAATGGGAAACCATGGCTGAGCTGGCCAATCCGGGACCACCACGAGTCCGAGCGCTCGATCCGATATAATTTTTCTTAATACCTTAAGAATTACAGCAAAAGGAGGAAATGCGTAAAAATAAAATTGACTCCAATCAACTGTAAAGGCATCAATTGACCATGCCTCTGGGTCTCTGTGCCAAGCGCAAAACCAGTGACACTTCGCATTTCTCCTAGACGCAAAAAGGTCGATTTCTGGTACCCCAAAACTTCTAGTTATTTGGTCAAACGCGTATTCTGCGAGTTCCCATTCGGTGTCGATACTCGTCTCCCGCGATTCCCTATCTGCCTCTACATTTTCCTTCGAAGGAATGTATGTTGCAAAAATCCACATTTGCCTCGACTCGCACCATTTCCAAATATCGCGAGCGATTCTAGTTAAACCCGGATATTGGACTCCTCCCATTCGATTAATATAAGCGATAGCAGTTGTATTGTCTACTCTTAACAATACCTCACACGATCTCAAATCTGCCGCAAAAGATTTTAAGGCCATAAACACAGCTATTAACTCTAAATAGTTGATGTGCATTTCCCGTTCGGACTCCTTCCAAAAACCTCGAGCACCTTCACCATTGCAGAAGGCTCCCCACCCCGATGGCGACGCATCGGAGAAAATAACCTTTTCGAATCGATATTGAATTATAGGACATACAGATGTCGCGATGTTCGTTTCCCACCAACGCAAATCAGGTTGTAAATATGAAGGGATTACAACCTGCACATCGTATTCCCCGTTGCTATTAACGAGTGCTAAATATTTTTCTCTCTCCAGTTTTTTCGTATACAAACGTCCATACCGAATAGCCGGGCAACACGCCGATAATATCCCGAGAAACTGTGCGAAATCTCTTAATTTGCAAGTTTTTTCCCCGCAAAGCGCTTGATATCTTCCAAAATTTTAATTCTCTTTTCTTCGGGCAACTCGAGCGTCATGTCAATTGAATTAAGACAAAAACCCAGGTATCTACAATTATTAGTTGGAGTTAAATTACTTTTCCTGTAGTTAATTACGAAACCAAGAGACACAAGCGTCTCAATCGTGCTCTCGATATTCTCTAAACAAGAGACTGCGGTTGATCCGAAACAAAGCAGATCGTCCAAGTAAATAACCGAACGGAAACCCCGTGACCTTAACGAATACACGATAGGTTTCATAACCTTAGTAAAAATATACGGGGCTGTACTGAGTCCGAAAGGGAGGCACACGAATTCATACAGCTGCTGCTTGAACACAAATCTCATAAATTTTTTGCTACTTTCGTGCATAGGAATAAGGAAATACGCGTCCTGTAAATCGACGGTACCCATGAAATCGCCTTTAGACATTAACTTGCACCCCGTACGGTAGTCTTCCATCTTGAAATGACTAGTCTCAATGAATTTATTCAGATTCTTCAAATTGAGAACGAAACGTTTTGATCCATCCGATTTTGGAACCAAAAAATAACTCGATAAAAATTGTCCAGTTACCGGCCTGCACGTTCTAATTGCACCTAACGCTATGAGCCGATTAATGGCACTTTCAAAATCACACAACTCGCTTGAGGAACTTAGCGGCTGTGACCATGAGCTACATGCCTGATGTGGCTCTTGCGCAAAATGGATTTTATATCCCTTTATGCAGCCCAATATAAATTTGTCCTGTGTCAAATTTTTCCACTGAGAGTAGAAATTCTTAAGACGGCCTGCAACAGGATTTACCTCTAACCTCCTTTCTGCTGACTCTTCGCTGGAGTTTGAGCTGAATTCTGAGTTCGCTGATAGCTCTGCGAAGGCTTGCCCCGCTGTGACTGCGACTTGTTGTAGCTGGTCTTCCCCTGGTATTTCGAATAGCTGTTGTTGTTGTTGCTGTAGTGGCTGCCCACCTGGGATGCTCCTTGGTTCTTCGCAGATGGGCCCTTCCAGTTTACCTGATTTGATGGCTGACGAGGCTTGAAAACTGAAGACTGCGGCTTGAGTTCTGAGCCAACTTTTTCAATGGTCTTCGCAGACTTTATTCTGTCTGCAAGATCCACACCGAACAACCAAGAATCAGCCTTCGCTTCATTCAGAATAGTTTGCACTTTCTTGTCGAAGCCTGGTACAATAAAGGCTTTTCTGGCAATCTTCTCCTGATGATGTGCTGCGGACAATAATTTTCCTGACTCCCAAAAATATTCCAACAGCTGATGCTTATCGACTGGTTCCTTTGAGTCGTTTAGCAGTGCTGTGATGCCTGCCCCCAGGGCAGCCATTGCTGAGCCAATGACATTTTGCGAGTACATGAAATGTTTATCACGTTTCACCATAGTCTCGTTCACCGAGGATGCAATTTCCGGGTTCAGTTTTGGCCCTTCTAGGTTACACTCACCCGCCCTCGGGTACTTAACCAACAACGACGTTTTGTCTTCCTTCTTGAGCCCGTCCATCAGCCAACTGTTCCATTTTGCCACCAAACTAGGGTGCAAACGTAGCTCTTTGGGCTGATCAACTGTCAAATCTTCTCCCAAAATTTTGAGCGTCTCGTCGTCTATGGGCTGATGTACGAATTGCAATGACTCATTAGTTTCCTCAGACGTCTTTGCAGTCGTCTCAGTGGTCTCAGGTAAAGGCACAGTGCCAACGGCAACCGTATCGAGATCCTTGGTCAAAGGTCTATTCTCTTTCGAAAGTTCCACTGCAAGAACCAATATAATTTTCAATTATACGCTCGAACAAAAAAGTATACTGTCTTAGTACCACTGCTGCGCGGGCTACTCTCACCCCTATGGGTGAGCTTGCCGCCGAAACAATGCTGTCCGACATAACCTATAAACTTACCGTCATTTTCAGATGAATCTGATGCTATTCCTGGCAGCATTTGCTTCATCTTCTTCTCCCACTTCTTTAACTTCTTGTAGATCCTCTGAGGATCCTCTTCCTTCTTTCTTTTTCCCATTATCAACGATAATATTCTGGATTAAAAAAACTCTGCATGCGACGCTTACGCGCACAAGAAACGTTATGAGGGCTAGGTGGCGGGACGGCGGTCTAGAAGGGGACCGTAGTCGAAAAATGTATACTCTGAAACTTGTGGCGCCAGCGTGTGGAAGTAGCGGTACTACTATTGTAATCTCGAGAACGAGACTTACAATATAATAGATGTTATATCTGATCGTTCACCTTTAGTTCCGCTCTGTTTGATTTTATTTATCCCTCCCGGCATGTTTTCTCACACGCGACTCGACGAATACATATTCCAAACTCAGCGAAAAAATGGCCTTACGTTTTCGTTTATTGCATGATTTAATTATTATTTACACACGGGCATATATTTCGTGATTATTCGCAACATTAATTTAAATGTATTAAAACGCGATTTTACGCACGCTTCGCACATTTCACTCGCACGAGTCAAATATCTCTCCCTCTCTCCCTCTCTCCCTCTCTCCCTCTCTCCCTCTCTCCCTCTCTCCCTCTCTCCCTCTCTCCCTCTCTCCCTCTCTCCCTCTCTCCCTCTCTCCCTCTCTCCCTCTCTCCCTCTCTCCCTCTCTCCCTCTCTCCCTCTCTCCCTCTCTCCCTCTCTCCCTCTCTCCCTCTCTCCCTCTCTCCCTCCCTCCTCCCTCCCTCCCTCCCTCCCTCCCTCCCTCCCTCCCTCCCTCCCTCCCTCCCTCCCTCCCTCCCTCCCTCCCTCCCTCCCTCCCTCCCTCCCTCCCTCCCTCCCTCCCTCCCTCCCTCCCTCCCTCCCTCCCTCCCTCCCTCCCTCCCTCCCTCCCTCCCTCCCTCCCTCCCTCCCTCCCTCCCTCCCTCCCTCCCTCCCTCCCTCCCTCCCTCCCTCCCTCCCTCCCTCCCTCCCTCCCTCCCTCCCTCCCTCCCTCCCTCCCTCCCTCCCTCCCTCCCTCCCTCCCTCCCTCCCTCCCTCCCTCCCTCCCTCCCTCCCTCCCTCCCTCTCTCCTTCTCTCCCTCCCTCTCTCCCTCTCCCTCCCTCCCTCTCTCTCTCCCTCTCTCTCTCTCCCTCTCTCTCTCTCTCCCTCTCTCTCTCTCCCTCTCTTTCCCTCCCTCTCTCTCTCCCTCTCTCTCTCCCTCTCTCTCTCCCTCTCTCTCTCCCTCTCTCTCTCCCTCTCTCTCCCTATTCACGAGTGCGAGAAGTGTCTACTTCTCGCACTCGTGAAATAAAGTTGTATACGACACTAGTGTGAAAAAAACTTTTTCTCAACTCGTGTGATTGCAACACTTCACCTTCGGCTCGTGTTGCAAATTCACGCTTGTCAGAAAATGTTTTTTTCACGCACTAGTATCGTAATGAACTATTATTTCCTTGAGTAGCCAAAAGTTTTCCTGTTGAGAAAAGTTTTTCTATGAAGAGCCTGGTTATTGTTGACGAGGGGAAATATCAAAGTTCAATCGTATGTGCTGATGAAGGAGTTTCACTAGCATTGAGAGTAGGAGGAGGAAAGCTTTCGTGGCTTGAGTCTCTGTACGTGTAGTCGTTGCCTTTGCCGAATCACCCACTCGGTAATCTCGTTAAATCGTGATTTATTGTGGGGTGGGCGCGATGCTTGTGCACTCGGGGGTTGAATACAATGGTTTGCGCGGTTAGTCCTATTGGGTAGCCGTTGGTACTTGACGGTGACTCCCCGAAATGCTATGGTTCTTCCCACTGTGTATACTCCACAGTAGTATATGGTATCTATATATGTAGCATACGATTTGCATGAGCTTAACGGGGCGATTGATGTGCCTTGAATTACTTGTGGCTATGCAGAATCTCGAGAAGGAAGTGTATGCTCAATCGAGAAACGTGCCAGTTAATACACGGTGAATAGACGATATCGTATATTAATCTTAATAGCGATTATCGATACTCGATTTACATGCTGCTGTTAATTCCTATTGTAGACGTTTGATGAAATTACTGCATGAAACTTTTACGACTATACAGTCGATTTTCGAGTTGATCGAATTAACGCGTTGTGTCACGTAGCTTCTCTCGTAATCCTAAAAATTTCACTTTTATACAAACTCAGGATGTATAAAGATTCGAAATTTTGAATAATTTGCAACAAGTCGAATATAAATTGTTCGAACTGAAGTGATGCAATTCGAATATTTTGAATATTTTGAAAATTTTGAAAGTTATGAATACTTTGAATATAATGATGTAATTCGAATATTTTGAATGCTTTGAATAGTTTGAATGCTTTGAATGCTTTGAATGCTTTGAATAGTTTGAATGCTTTGAATGCTTTGAATGCTTTGAATGCTTTGAATGCTTTGAATGCTTTGAATGCTTTGAATGCTTTGAATGCTTTGAATGCTTTGAATGCTTTGAATTCTTTGAATACTTTGAACACTATGAATATTTTGAATATTTTGAATATTTTGAATATTTTGAATATTTTGAATACTTTGAATACTTTGAATGCTTTGAATAGTTTGAATACACTTTGAATGCTTTGAATAGTTTGAATACACTTTGAATGCTTTGAATGCTTTGAATGCTTTGAATGCTTTGATTGCTTTCAATGCTTTGAATGCTTTGAACACTTTGAATATTTGGAATATTTTGAATATTAGTTCAAAAACCAGACATCAAAACCATCTTCGAAATGTGGCACAAAACTTTTTTTGAAATCAATGAAATCATCGAAATTAGAGAAATATTCATAGTAATCGCAAAATTGGAATTACACGAAATACAAAATGAATATTTGAATAATTCGAAGTATTCAAAACATTCAAATAATTCAAATGATTGTTTCAGAATTAATTTAAAAAAAAATATCTCATTTAATTTGCTCCTGCAATTTAATTTTCATGACTTTTGAATGTTTCGCCTCCTTTAAATTGGAAAAAGAAAATAAAACAAGTTATTTAGGAGAGTCAATTAAATAAATGATTGAACCCATTCAATACAACACTCCTATCCAATCAAAAACATATTACATACTTTTCATTCAATCATTTATTCATTTTTTCTCACAGTGCGTATATATTTATGAAATATATTAAAAACTCACCGCAGTTATGATGAGCACAGTGTCGCACCTCGCCAGACCAATAAGCAAATAATTAATCGACGACTTCATTTGCGGCCTTGACAAAATTATCATCGAGATGATATTTCCAAAAAGTCCAAAGAGTCCAACGACGTTGAGCAAAACGCCATTAGTGATGAATTCGAACAGTGCGCCTTCCGTTAATTCGGCCTTGCATTCAAGATTCGTCGCTGTATTTGTGAAAGCGCCTTCAAGACTGCTATTGCTGTCCGGTGGCTGCTCGGTGTAATTTCCAACCGAGCTCACTTCCATTGTTCCGACGATTTTTTATTTTCTCTATTTTTTCTCTTTCTTCCCCCTTAGCTGATAAAATATATTCTCGTCCTCGTCCTCCTCGTCCGTGTCGCCCGCGTCTTTTTCTCCTTTCTCGCGAGACTGAGCTCCGTTCACGTCACCATTTTCGACGATCGTTACTCGCGACAGATTACGCTCCAGATTTCTTCGTCTCGTCTTCTTGGAATCCGCCAGCCTCGCCGATTAACGATCGTCGTCCCGTTTATCTTCTATCTTCGATCGAATTCTGCGTAATTTTTGTTTTTTTTCAGAGTTCAAAATTCACTTTTGTCAGTTGAATGCCAATTCTTTAAATTTGTACATTTTTTTTTTTTTCAAACCTGAGTCGAAATTTTAGACCTTTGTAAAAAAAAAAATCCAAATTTGAAAATAAAAAATTTGAACGATGGTTTCTTGTAGGAAAAAAAAGAAAGGAAAATAAAATACGTGGTAAAAAAAAATGCCCATATTTTGAGAATAAAATGCTGAAAATTGGCCCAATAATTAGAATAAAATTGAAAAAAAGACATTTCAATTAGAACAAAAATTAAGAAATGTGTTTTTTTTTTTTCTTAAAATAACAAAATGGAAATTATTGTAAAGGCAGGTTCGAAAATTTCGACTCGAGTTATTCAACGACAATAATCGATTGGCCGTTTTTTTTTTTTTTTTTTTACCTTGAAGAATAAGTCGAAGGGACTGATTTTTCAAAACAGTCATTATAGTCGTTTAAATGATCCTTGATGAACGATATTCTGCAAACAAAAAAGATAAAAACAGCGTTTACAAATCATTTTCACCGAATTTACCTTTTGAACAAAAAAAATGTTTATCCCTCCAATGATATTTTACCTTCACTGCCAAATTTTTTATAGGTTCTCTATATACAACTGAAGGTCATATAAAATAAAATGCAAAATAAAAAGTATCGGAATTAATAAAAAAAAAAATATATACACCAAATGTAAATTTTTTTAGAAAATTTCCGGCCGGAAAATACCGATTTTTTCATTTTTGATTTTAAAAAATTACATTTTTAAAATTTTCTGTCGTAATTTCCGAAAATATTGAAACAACCAGCTAACATTTTTTGTGCATACTTAATAATAATTAATAATAGCAAAATTCGATCAAAATCGACAAAAAAATTCAAATGCTAGATTGAAAAAACCTTGATATTGCTATTGTTTCCAAAAACGAAAGACTTCTGCATTAAGAATCACTTGAGCAATATATACTTATCAATTGCAACCTCCCTTAAAATTTATGTGAACCGTTCAAATTTCTATAAAAACTTCGGAATATTGTAAAAATACAGTATTTTCCCTCAGATGTAAAAAAAAAAAAAAAATAGTTACCTCACAATTTTGTCATCTTGCATAAAGTTTCCACTGAGATAAACTCAAAATTGATCGACATACTTTGGTGGAAAATGAGAAATTAATGAAGAAGCTGTGAGCAAGTTTCTACTTTGCAGGATTATTTGCAAAAATTAGCTACTTTACACTTGCTTGCATTATTAAAATCCGGCTTAGCGAAATTGTTGAAAGTGGTACATCTCAATGAATCTGCACTTGGGGCAATGAGAGAGAGAGAGAGAGCAAAGGTTTAATGAGGTCGAGAGTGACACGAGATTGCGGAGAGAGAGCGAGTGTAAGCTCGTCCAATTTACGGCAAGTCGAAAACAATCTCCCAGCTCAATTACCAACCCTCGGTGTATGTACTTGCGCTACTGGTACATACACCCACGTGTACATAAAGCGCAGCGTGACATCAGTCACGGTATAGAGCAGGACACGTCAGGGCGCGTGTGATTTCGTTGACGTTGTTTTGCATGGATGAACGTCAGTGTTTTCTCATACATGGGACATTCCATGACAATCTGTGGCAAAATAATGTGGATTTTTTAAAACGATATTAAAAATACTCACTTACATCATTTTAGAAAAATGCATTTTTTGCAATTCTATTTTTGAATGAAAAATTAATGTATTTTTTTTCGAGATTTTCGTGTCAGGACATTATTCAGAATGGTCGAAAACGTCGAGGGAAGTTATTTTGAAAAAATGCAGTGTTCTAAGATGAGAATCTTGAAAAAAAAATGTTTTTCATGAAAAGAAAGCTTCCTCCATGAGAATAAACAAATGTGATTGTCGAGTAGCAGTAAAATTTGGCTAATTAGGATAAGTTTCTTAGGTAATATGTTTTTTTGAAGTTACATAGAATACTTGATATATCTATGTAAATGATGTAATCGAGTAAAACAGACGATGGTTTTGTAAATTTTGTAAATTCTGTAAATTTTGTAAATTTTATAAATTTTGTAAATTTTGTAAATTTTGTAAATTTTGTAAATTTTGTAAATTTTGTAAATTTTGTAAATTTTGTAATTTTTGTAAATTTTGTAAATTTTGTAAATTTTGTAAATTTTGTAAATTTTGTAAATTTTGTAAATTTTGTAAATTTTGTAAATTTTGTAAATTTTGTAAATTTTGTAAATTTTGTAAATTTTGTAAATTTAGTAAATTTAGTAAATTTAGTAAATTTAGTAAATTTTGTAAATTTTGTAAATTTTGTAAATTTTGTAAATTCTGTAAATTCTGTAAATTCTGTAAATTCTGTAAATTCTGTAAATTCTGTAAATTCTGTAAATTCTGTAAATTCTGTAAATTCTGTAAATTCTGTAAATTCTGTAAATTCTGTAAATTCTGTAAATTCTGTAAATTCTGTAAATTCTGTAAATTCTGTAAATTCTGTAAATTCTGTAAATTCTGTAAATTCTGTAAATTCTGTAAATTCTGTAAATTCTGTAAATTCTGTAAATTCTGTAAATTCTGTAAATTCTGTAAATTCTGTAAATTCTGTAAATTCTGTAAATTCTGTAAATTCTGTAAATTCTGTAAATTCTGTAAATTCTGTAAATTCTGTAAATTCTGTAAACTCTGTAAATTCTGTAAACCGTGTAAACTCTGTAAACTCTGTAAATTCTGTAAATTTTTTGTCATCCCTAATTTTAAAAAATGTACGATATCATGTAAAACAGAACGATTATTTTGGAACATTAACAGCACGGGCATTTTTACGCCGAAAACTTATATTCCGATTTATTAAAAAATATCGTTCACTGTATCCTCCAAAAGCGAATATTTGTGTATTCCAGCAACTTTCACGAGTTTCAAGAGCGTGTTTTAAGCAGATGAAAACATCGTTACCTCCAAACGCATTTCCATACTCCCCGCGACCTTAAAAGTTTATTAGCGTTTTTATATGAAAATCGTAAGCTTTCGTGAGCGCGCTAAATTAATAATTTTTAAACCAGGATTATTTCGTACACAACGCTGACCCAATACCTGATACTATTTTTCGCTTTTTCCTGAGAAAAAAAAAAAAAAAAAAAAAAAAAAAATATGATTGTCGAGTAGCAGTAAAATTTCGGCTAATTAGGACAATTACCTTGAGTAATATGTTTCTTTTTGAAATGACATAGAATGCTTGATATATCTATATGCAAATGATATAATTGAGTAAAACAGACGATGCTATTGTGTGGAATGGTAAACCAATTCAACAGAGAGTTTCGGACGAGCAAGCAGAGCAAGCACGCGTTTGTACGGACGAATGAGTCTTTAGTATAGAGTCGTATAGCTGACATTTCAAGCGCGTCATCGTTCAGACAGCGCACCATTGCATTATTCCCTATATATCGTTAATTCACACCCTCGCCTATCAATCCCAGGGGGGGGATATTTCCGTTAAGAGGTAGAATAACGTATATCTGACGCCTATATGCTCCGGAGGATCACAGCGTGTGTGTGTGTGTCTATACCCCTCCGTTCGAATGAATTCTCCCGAGGCTATTTCATCCCTTGGTCCACGTAGTACGCCGCGAAATCGATTGTCGATGGATGCACATGCACATAAATCATCCATCTGCCGAGAAAAAGCCGAAGAAAAAGGGAAGTCTTCTAAAAGTCTGAAGGCTTTGAAGCTCCCCCTCCCCACTACCGGTTAAGGGAGAACACACCAGACCTGTCGGGGTTGAAAAAATAGTTCATTTTTACTCTTTTCTCGTTTTTTAAATCATTTGTTATTTAAGGATTGGGAGAAGCATTTTTTTATTAACCATACTTTGATCTATGTTTACATGAAAATGCTTCAAAAAAAATATTTTTTTAATTCCAAACTTATAAGGCACAACGTGGTTCGTAAAAAATATGTTTGAAAAAAAATTCTTAATTTGCATGCTTGTAGCTATCGTTGAGCTTGAACGTTTTTTGTTTTATTAATTTTTTTTAGTAAAATGGCGTCCTTATAATTAAAAAAATGTAACCCTTTTTGAAAATCTGTTTTTTCTTATTTTATTAAAAAAATATGAATTCAGATAGAAACATACAGATTGAGAGAATATTGGTTTTTCAGATAAACAAGCTTTGGGAACCATTTTAATTTTTATGATTAATTTATTTTTCCGTGATTCTCATGTTAATATACTGAAAATGGTTTCTAATCGTCGGAGAACGTGATTTAGAAAAAAATGATTGAGTATCGATATATACCCCAGACTTCTATTGTCAGAATTTTATTTCCTCATCGCACACGAAAGATCGTATCATACATTTGATTGTGCCTCGAGGGGGGGGAGGGATGATATTAATATATCGTTCTGCGTACTTCTCTGCAGCGTAAAAAGCTGGAGATTATATTGTTTACCCTCCTTGACAGAGATAAAGAGCTTCGTCCTTTTTGGCTTTTGTTGTTTCTTTTGTACATACATAAAAAAAAGAAAAAAAAAAAAAAGAAGTCAAGTTTAGCCAAGACCGAGTGCAGACTCAGCAGAGAATGTTTATCGCGCGCTCAGCGTTTTTCGATGGTTAATATAAACCCTCGAGCAAACTTTTCTCTCCGTCGCGCTGCGAACCCGCAGTACGAAACATCTGCTATCTCAAAGTTCTAAAAAGCTTCTATACACAACACGAGAATGTGTTACTTCTTTTTTTTTTTTTTTTTTTTTTTTTTCTCCTCCAACCTTAAATCCTTGACCTCGAAAGACTTTTTCACACAGCGTTACGGAAAATTACCTATCACAAAAAAAAAAAGCTTGCAGCTGAACGTCGAAAATTTCCGTCCACTTTCCAGTTGAATGACGTACTCTGTCCTTGCCACTTTAAAGTGTATTTTTTTTTAATTTGAAATTTTAAAATCAAAAAATGACCAAAGAAGGAAAAAATGAAAAATCTTCGAAGTAAAATCTTGCAAATTGCTTCCTCATTATTCGACAATATTGACTGAGAAATTTTAAGAAACTCCGGCACAAAAATGTGGAAGACCAAAAAAAAAAAAAAAAGAAAAACAAAATTTCTCACCATCAAAAAAAGCTTGCTTTATCTCGTAAAAGCTTTACCTCTAATCTTCTCCATCTCGAGAAAGCAAAAGATTAGAAGAGGTGATGAAACGAGAGCTCGAAATGGCGAGAATCGCTTTAGTCGTTTTTCCACCCCGATGACGTTTCCGGTCTCTGCCCTTTATCCGTTAATTTATTACGCTTGTCTCTCTCCCGATGGTTGCTCGCCAGACCATTGGAACGGTAGGTTTTTCTTTTTTTTTTTTTTCTGTCTGAAGAAGAAGAAAAAAAAAAAAAGGATCAGGGGTGTTCGGTGGATGATGTGAAGATGTGCGAAACATCGATGGAAAACTGGCGTTCTTGCGGATTATTACGAACCATGGATGTGTTCAAGTGAAAATTTAGTAAAAATGGACAAAGGGTCTAGTTTCTGTAATGCTCAGGATATGCGATGCAAGAAAATACGACGGAGCGAGTAAAAATGGAGAAAGAGCAAAAGTGAAAGAAAGGAAAATGTAGAAGGAAAAGAGGAAGACTGGTCTCGAGATACTTTTCACGGCGCCGGCTGGTCTTTCCACCACACTGCGAGTCCGGCCAACACACATATTCACACGTATTCGCTGATTTAAAACTGTATGACGTCAGCGAGATTCCCATTCCCTGCGATGCTGCCGTTTTACCACACGACTCACTGGCTATCGTATGTCTCGTTCGAGCAATTTGCGTGTGACGCAATTCCCAGTCTTATTTCACTGCTCTTACTCTCTTTCTCTCTCTCTTATTCGCTATATAAACTCTGAAGTTCGCCGATGTCGTCAGTGCACAGGTTGTGGATGTGTCTCGATCCCCCCCCCCCCGTCCCTCGATGATTTATCGTTCACCGGAAAAGGAACGTCCTGGTTTTGTTAACGAGGACATTGGGGAGACGATACGACACGCGACTCACGCAATCCCCTATCGGAGGAACTTCAATTATTTAGGTTTCTGTTACGCAAGGTCACTTTATAAGGTAAACGCTAGACTTATAGTTAGTCATGCGAAAACGGTAAATAACCGGTTCAATATAGGGAGATCAGACTTTTAGATACCTACGACAAAGTAAGCCTAAATAAATAAGCCCTCGTGTAAAAATGTCGTCACTTTTATAACATCCCTTTTATCTTGTTTCTTTTTTTTTTTTATTGCTTCTTAATTGGTGTATTAAAATATGAAGCATTCTTTATCTTCTGATTAATTGTAATTTTTTAAAAAATTGTAGGAATCATAAATTGAAGATAAATTTAAAAAGTTAAAAAAAAAAAGCTAATGAATAACGAGTACATCAGCCCGAAATATCGTATTATTTTGTATTTAATTCACAGGATCCAGGAATGATAATGTTAAAAGAAGTCCAAACAAACCGTCTGAACGAGGAATCTCGTTTTATAGACTTGAATACAAAGAACATGAATAATTTTACGTAGTCATAGAGCGTTACGGGTCGAGGAGTGCACCGCGATAGTATAGCCTAAGAATGAAGAAACGGCAGAGAAATTTAATTAAGAACGAGCGCCCAGGAGCACGAAGCGAGTGTACTCTCTGGGTTACTCGACAGGCGGTAAAGACAACAGTTTCAGGACGAGACCGTTAAGACGACCTTTCCATCGGCTCTACAGGGGGCCTGGTTTAATGATAATCGACGCCAACGTCAGAACTGTAATATCCCATGATTGGTAGTTTAATGAAACGCCTCGTTAGGCCGCGGGCGACCAAAAGCTTACGTTACGAGAGAGAGAGGAAAATGCGATACTGGTGTTGTTACAAAGCGCGAACCCAGCGGGGAGTTCATTTCTACTATAAATGTTTCTACACTGCTAGGGGAGCTTCGAACCCTCACTGCGCGTGCCACGGTGATTGTAAATTTTGTAAAATTTTGTAAAATTTTGTAAATTTTGTAAATTTTGTAAATTTTGTAAATTTTGTAAATTTTGTAAATTTTGTAAATTTTGTAAATTTTGTAAACTTTGTAAATTTTGTAAATTTTGTAAATTTTGTAAATTTTGTAAATTTTGTAAATTTTGTAAATTTTGTAAATTTTGTAAATTTTGTAAATTTTGTAAATTTTGTAAATTTTGTAAATTTTGTAAATTTTGTAAATTTTGTAAATTTTGTAAATTTTGTAAATTTTGTAAATTTTGTAAATTTTGTAAATTTTGTAAATTTTGTAAATTTTGTAAATTTTGTAAATTTTGTAAATTCTGTAAATTCTGTAAATTCTGTAAATTTTGTAAATTTTGTAAATTTTGTAAATTTTGTAAATTCTGTAAATTCTGTAAATTCTGTAAATTCTGTAAATTCTGTAAATTCTGTGAATTCTGTAAATTCTGTAAATTCTGTAGTTTTTAAAAATGGATGATATCGTGTAAAATAAATCGATTATTTTGAAAAATTAATTTTCTACGGCGATAATTTATATTCCGATTTATCAAAAATATTGTTCACAGTATCCTGCGAAAGCAGATTTCACGCACACAAATATTTGTGTATTCCTGCAACATTCACGAGTTCCAAGAGTGTGTGTTTTCAGCAGGTGAAAACATTATTAGCTCCAAACGCATTTGCTTACTCCCCGGGAACGTAAAAGTTTATTAGCGTTTTTATCTAAAAATCGTAAGTTTTTGTAGCGCACTAAATTTACGTTTTTAAACCAGGATAGTTTTACTACGCCGATACCGACTATTTTTAGCTTTTTCTTTACTATTACTTTCTCTGCCTCTGTTTTACTCTTATATTTGTACTTGTATTTATACTGGCATACATTTTCCCTGTTTATTTGCGTGTTGCCGACGAAAAATTCTGCGCAGTTAAATAAACTTTAATAATGGTCAATTAAAATGTAATCCCCATATGCTGACCGAAACTCTCCGGTCCCAAGTTATAAAGATTAAAATTGTGTATTCAAAAAGTGATAAACTTAAAAACTCAATAAAACCTCACCAAAAATAATCAAATAACATTCAGACACAAACATAAACTCGGATCGGAGAATCCGTTGGTCACCAAAAACTCAGGAGAAAAAAATGTTCACATCACCCAGAATAATTAAACATATCCAGTCAAAATCCAAGAAAACAATGTAGCTAATACCGACCAGTATAGCTCATCGGAAAAATGGAAAATTTTTGAAAGACAAACCAATGAAGGATATGTAAAGAAAAATTAGAAAATAAAAAATTCTGAAGAGGCCCAGATCTGGATGAAACGTAAAAATAAAAAACAGCTTCATCTTCTTACTGAGGCCCTCATTTGCCGAATGAAAAGGACATTCAAAATTCTAAACGACCATTAATAAACTTCCGACTGTGTGAGTTTCTAACAAGCAATGGATTCTAATCATGCGCGTTTGATTCCCTACTTATCCTAATAGCTGCTTCTACCTTATTTCTCGATTTTTTGGCGACTTTATTGTAGCTGTATGAATATTCAATCTGTAAAATCTGGATCCAAACATCCTGTTGGAGGGTCAAAATCAGGTATCCAAAAATCCAAACATCCGGATAGGCATCTAAATCCGGGTTAACCAGATATTCGGATACAGATTTTAATACGGATCTGAGGCGTCGTATTCGGATATCCAACTTTGCCCAGGAAAGGCAAATACGCTGGAATGAAAAATATTTATTATTTTACGTTTTTTCGTAATGAATACACAAGACAAAGTGCTATATTTACATGATATATAAGTTTCAAGTGAATTCAAGCCATCGAGATGCAAGTCTGTATTGTGTCGAGAGCTCGTTAGGCATAACGAAGTACTAACAGGCTCGGCAACGAAGAGTAAACGACGAGCCCGAGACAAATATTTCATTCGTCACGAGACGAGACATCAGCAAAATTTTTTGTAGCGACAATCAAAAGCTTCGAGATATATTTTTATCGCGTAGCGTAACGAAGTTTTTTTTTAACGATAAATAAACGCGACCTCTTCGGGGGTTGATGAGGACTCATCGTGGATTGCGAATAAGAACGAGGATAATTGTCGTGAGTGACAAAAAGCCGCGTAATATGCGTCAGCGGAATTGGAATCTCAAAGAGAATCCCCCGTGGAAATTCCACATTCCGCAACAACGTTTTCACATAAACGGCAGATCTACGACGTGTTTTCCGTCAGTTTGGACGAATGTCCGTCGTTAAATGCAATATAGCTTGGTACTCCGTAACGAGCTCTTAAGTTCTTGATCGAAAACTTGGCGACGATTGATCTCTGGTGCGCCGCGCGTAGTGCGTCACGTTTCCCTCAGTGGTCAGGGTAACCATTGAGTCAGACTGGCAGACGACCTATGTTATATGTAGATATAATGCATATACTACATATCCGAGCGTTGCTTCGTTCAACGCACCGCCTGCGACGTTTAGCAAGTGTCGCAGCCAACAGGCTCGGCGTTATATTTTTACCAATGAGTAACGCGTTGCGAACTTTATTAATAATACACGCCGGACTCGCGTTTGCACAGTCAAAGTGGAACGGCCTAGGTACATATACTGTTTTAAACGTGTGGCATTTTTTGTCAACTGGGCCACTGCGATCTTTCAAAACCCTTTGTTTTACCCTTCTAAATGTGTTTTGCAGATTTTGTCAATTTTTCGGCGCTTTTCAGAGTGTTTCGAACTTTTCAGAGTGTGAGTGTGAGTCTGAGGAGTGTGAGTCTGAGGAGTGTGAGTCTGAGGAGTGTGAGTCTGAGGAGTGTGAGTCTGAGGAGTGTGAGTCTGAGGAGTGTGAGTCTGAGGAGTGTGAGTCTGAGGAGTGTGAGTCTGAGGAGTCTGAGTCTGAGGAGTCTGAGTCTGAGGAGTCTGAGTCTGAGGAGTCTGAGTCTGATTCTGAGGAGTCTGAGTCTGAGGAGTCTGAGTCTGAGGAGCCTGAGTCTGAGGAGTCTGAGTCTGATTCTGAGGAGTCTGAGTCTGAGGAGTCTGAGTCTGAGGAGCCTGAGTCTGAGGAGCCTGAGTCTGAGGAGTCTGAGTCTGAGGAGTCTGAGTCTGAGGAGTCTGAGTCTGAGGAGTCTGAGTCTGAGGAGTCTGAGTCTGAGTATTCCAGACACAGAAGATTCAATCGTCCATAACTCACGAACGGCACGATGGATCGAGCTCATATTTGGCACGCAAGTAGAACATTAACTCCTCTTTAATTGGTGTGATTTTTAACAAGAAGTATCCATAACATTTTCGCTCGAACTTCCGCAAAAATTTAAGCAGATGAGCCAAAACTTTGTACGTAATGAAAATATGATGACACGTTATTTATTATGGCATATTTTTCCGGTGTTTACGTTGATTTGACGTGGAATGGCCCATATACCGAATATAAGTTTCGTGAGAGTGGAACCTGTTCAAGGATATAAAGTTTCTCTGCAGATAGAAAAGAACCCATGAGATTCGTGGAGAGATTTCCGAGCACGTTATTTTCTCCCAACATTTTGCGGACACAACATGCAATGCAATGCAATGCAATGAAAAAAAAAACAAAAAAAAAATGAAAGTTGAGAGAAATTTTACGTCGTACCCTGCTACGTTTCGAATGCTTTCTTTTTATGCACTCCCTGCATGTACTTTTCGTTGGCTGCTTCGCCTTTTGTCTCCGAGGCCTGATTAATGCTGAAACTCGGAGAGCTCGCCTCGAAGACCGCCCGATTCTAAAGTACAAAACAGAAAAGGAGTTATAAAAGAAGACGAAAAAAAAGAGAAAACAAAAAAAAACTAACGTCACCTTTGGTGGTTGGTGAAAAATCCCACAAGCCTCGTCCATACCATCGCCAATTAGCAGTGACGGTCTTTAGAAACGTTTTTTTCTTCGCCATTCATGCCTGTCACAGCTACCTATACTGGCTATTAATCTATCCAATTACCCTGCCGTTAATCGAAGGTGCGGCAAAGACGATAAAATCAATACAATCACTATTGCGTCACTAAGAACACTCTATTGATAAAGTGAACGGTATTGTTCAATTTGTGGATTTACATCCCTCTCGGATCAATCAATCCTTGTGGGTATTTAATTTTTTCGTCGAATTATGGTCGCGTATTGAGGATGTATATCGAGTATGCATTCTCAATGAAAGTTGTATCGATTAGAATTTGAGCACTTCGCGACAACAGACAAATATGAAGTACAAAAATTCACCGAGGGCACTAAGAATATTTTGAATAATAATAAAATTATTATTAATTCCCTGAGAAACAAGTGAACGCAATTAAAATATAAATTATATTTTCCTGCAATTTCATTTTTCTTCTCACTTGATCATTTATTTTTACGTACAGCTTTATGTATTTCTTGCGGTTAGTGAAAAGATGAACAGTCCCCTATGATTTAATAAACGATTTTTATTTCAACAAGATTAATTCACCGTCTCGAAGGTAAAGAAATTGAATCATACATAAACAATAGAACAGAGAATCGATGGAACAATTTGTATTGTAAAGAACACGTGGAATCGTGAGAGCATTCATTCATCCTCTGCGCTCATTTGTTGTAGTAACGTGAAGTACGATGCCGCTGTACTCAAAATCTACAAAATTGAAAAACAGGTTAATTTGCTCACGTGCAATTTTTTTCTCGGTTCCATTTTTTAAAAATGGAACAGAGTTACATTACTTATTAGGGTGGTCCCCAAAAAAGCTTTTTTTTTTCCTAGTTGGCACCCCTTGAATATCTTCATTTTGAGGACAGAAGCAATTCAGAATTTTCACAGATTGAAAAAAAACCTTCCTTATAAAATGGCCCAGAAGAGATCTTTTTTTTTTTCATCCAATGGACCTTAAAAATAGTCATTTCCAAATTTCAAAAAATGGCCATTCTACAACCATGTAAAATAACAAAATATTTGCTTTTCTTTTTGTAATCCATCATTCAGATACAATTCTCTACCAAAACGTACAATTGTTCTACCAAAAATCTACCAGACTAAATCGGCAAATTCACAAATGAGACTATGAAGCAGCTTCTACAGTCTCCTGACAATTTCATAGTCTGAAAATTGGGTCAATTGCGAAACCGTATAAACTTCGTGGCAGAGAAATGTTCGGTATACTCACGCTTGTAAAAGTTTCCAATGACATTGGAGCGAATTTTCCAGCGGTGAGAACGCAAGGTTTACTAGCTCTGTTCATAACCATAATGATGCCATTTTTGATCATTCTTCCATTATCATTATGTGGCAACGTGTACCATTGCATATTATAAGCAGCAGCGGATATTTGCTCGCTCTGGTAAGTTATCCCGTTACATGTCCATGTATAAAGAAACAGTTGTGATATACTTCCGGTAAAATGTAAAACGAATAAACACCTTCTGACCAATGTTTCAGCGGCCTGTAATTACAAATTCTTAAACTAAGAGACTGAAACTTTCACCAACAGTGCGATCAATGAGTTACGAACTATCGATTTAACGACAAATGGAACTGGTATCATATTTTTAAAAATGCAAGAAAAAAAAAGTTGTAATCCGTTAATGTATTTACAATTATGTGGGTACGTGTTTCAATGCGAAATAATATTATCCTGATAATCGTATATATTCATGGAAATTGCACTTCGACGTAATGTCAAATAAATAAAGTCTCTCAAAAATGAGAGATTAAAATAGATGAAACACTGATGATGGGCGTATAATATTATCAGACGTGCCAAAAACTGAAAACCCCCGAAGCAGATGAGCATGCTGGAAAGTAGCAACTGTCCAAGTAGAATCCACGTGAAGGCTTCTTCCATGCGTTCAATATAGTTGATTAGGACAAGATGCTCGCGAACACAATTTTTGAATACGTTCGAAGCCGCCTTCGAGGCCACTTCAGATTTTACGTCTTTCTTCACGTTATCGAGATATACGTCGGCAACAACTTCGAACTTGTGCGCGAGTATTTGTAGCTGTGCGGCCACGTGAATATTGAAACAGCATAGAAAGTTATCGAAGCAGAATGTACAGATTCCCGAGTGTATTGTCGATAGTGACTGTCAAAATAATAATAGTTATAAACTTGATGAGGCTTTCGAAGCAGCTCGTTGGTTAACGAAATTTCTCTCTAATTATTATTAATTTTACCCTCAAATTAATACCTCCATAGTGTATGTAACTTCGTAATAAGGCGTTGACGTCATTGGCAGATCGAACCATATTTTGAATGGCAGCTGTTTATCCGTTTCGTTTCTTGACATATTCTCTGGATGGAATAACGAATCGTTAACACATATCGTTGAGGGTTAACGAGAGCTTATCGAATTTATTCAACGACCCTGATCTACTTTCATAATTATGGAAATTTGTTTCGTTGAAAAGTGTTTGAAAAAAAAAAAAAAAAAAAAGACAAGATGTATTTATTGTTTGCTCCTGCGACCAGTATTTCCAATATTACGAATTTAAAAAAAAAAAATTAGAACCTTGCAAATTGCTTCCTCATTATTTAGGTTCCTACTTTGCAGGCTTGTTTGTCCATGAAAGACATTTTTATCGAAATTTTTACCGATTCACGAATATTTCATCACAAATATTGCAAATACTTTATTTTTTCTTGGCTTTTTTTTTAGTCAATTATATTTGTTATAAATAATTTATTTTTTAAATTTTTACTACGTGTGCGTGTGTGTTTTTCGGCAAAATGATGGCGAACCCTATGAAACTTGTTAATCCAATATCCATCAACATTCGCTTTGGCGATATTAAAAAGACAAATACTTGGCCAACAATGTGTCTCGAAATTCTTTTAAAAAAACATCAAACTAACCAATCATCGGCGCAATGATATAACTCAGTGCGGCGCTTTGGACAATAATGGTAAAGGTATAAGTAAGCAAAACGCCCTTTTTGTCGCAGTCCTTGAGGACTTTGTCGCCATACTCGTCGTAATCAACGTCCCAGAAGTGAGTTTCCGCATATTCGATGAGATTCATCACGATGTCCCGATAGACCATAAAGCTCGTCAGTTTCACCATGATGATAATTAGTAGCATAGTAGCACAAAGATTATACGTTACTGCCTAGAAATCACCATCACTGATACATCCACAATTATTAGAAATAAGCATGGAGCAGCATCCAATGAAAAATATAATAACAAAATATGAAGAAAAAAGAAGAAGAAGAAGAAGAAGAAGAAGACAAAAAAAGAAAAAAAGGGATGACGCACATAAAAATCACCAAGACAGTAGTACAAATCGATCCCTTCGACACCAATTGCAAAGAGTATCGCGAATATTGCATAACCAAGTGCGCAGTCCATAAGAAATTGCTCGCGTTTATTCTCCGTTCGCCAAAAACCCACGACCTTCATGTAAAAACGCGTTAGATTCACCGATTGATATTTATTTTTTTGACCTGCCATTTCGAAATTTTTCAAAGCAGCCCGATAGTATCACGACGAATATAGTATGTGGATGATGTCCTCAGGATGCTGAGACAGTCTAGAGCTAAGTAATGTGGTTATTATTCCTTCGTTGTGCATTATACACTATCGATTTGTCGGAAAATTGAGGCATTTAGAGAATTCATTATGCATGAGGACTGTGCAGAAGAAGAAGAAAAAAAAAAAAAAAAAAAAAAAAAAAAATTGCAACCCACGGTACAGGCGACACCCTTCGTTTGCGCGATCGATCGACCATTACACCTCAAGTCACTTCCCTTCATTATACCTTCCAAGAGCGCTTACGCCTGTCTCAGTTCAAACAATTTTCTTCCTACCGCCAAAGATTTTTTTCCCTTCTTTTTCTGCTTTTCACGACAAATGCACGGCAATTTAGCTCGAGCGAATGCCAATTGGACTCCGATGACCCTTTCCATTAATGTAGACATTGAGTGACGCAGGACATTATTTAGCAATTATCTGTCTATCTGCGTAATAATGAAGCATGGTGGTAGCTCGACCAAGACGGAGGAGCCGGTTTGTGTTTTTTTCATGCGTTCTCACAGATGGCTCGGAACTCATCGTAAAAATAAAAGTACCGTTTATATTAGCATGGGTCCAGTGGCAGTTAAGAGGGAACAGCAGTGCGACGGGATGACAAAAGTTGAAGTTCAGTTTTCTCATAGAAGGAAGCTTTGGTTTCATGAACAAATTTTATGCCGAGATTTTCATTTCACGATACTCAAAATGGTTCTAAAAGCCGAGAAAAGTTATTTAGAAGAAATATGTGCTTGTGAGTGTGAGTGTGCGTGTGAGTGTGAGTGTGAGTGTGAGTGTGCGTGTGCGTGTGCGTGTGCGTGTGCGTGTGCGTGTGCGTGTGCGTGTGCGTGTGCGTGTGCGTGTGAGTGTGAGTGTGAGTGTGAGTGTGAGTGTGAGTGTGAGTGTGAGTGTGAGTGCGAGTGCGAGTGCGAGTGCGAGTGCGAGTGCGAGTGCGAGTGCGAGTGCGAGTGCGAGTGCGAGTGCGAGTGCGAGTGCGAGTGTGAGTGTGAGTGTGAGTGTGAGTGTGAGTGTGAGTGTGAGTGTGAGTGTGAGTGTGAGTGTGAGTGTGAGTGTGAGTGTGAGTGTGAAAGATCACAGCGACAAAATATCAGGATGGCAAAGTATCGCAGTGAAAAAATATCACAAAACATCTTGATGTATTCAAGATCAAGTTTTTAAATTACATTTCTTTACTTTACTTAACTACATATTCATAGTTGAGGCAGCCTGCGTGCAATAGTGCTTACTAGATCTCACGGTTATTAATCGTGGATTGATAATATCGTGCAACGTAGAGATTATTTGCCTATCAAGTTTAATGTGTTTTTGCCAAGTTGATATAAAAATATTAGTAGCTTATTTATCTATAGTTCATAGAAGAATATTAATAGGAGAATAATAACTTTATTTAATTCAGGAATATTATGAAGATTTTTAATATTAACTGCGTATGGATTGTGTTCGTCAGGAATATATTATTTAGTTGATATTAATTATGAACGATTAATATCACGAAGGTTATTTATTAATAAAGGGATAATTGATTGTTTTCCTTCTCTTAGATGATTATGATTTAAAAATCATAATAATGATAAATTAGATGGACATATTAAAATATGTTTATCTAATTTATCATCTTCTCCTTCATTAAATTTATGAAGAGAAATAATGTTGATTAATTCTATAATTATATGAAAAAAATATATTTTTATAATATCAAACTTCCATTTCTAAAAGAGCTCAAATGCCATTTTGTTCTTAATTACACATGGCAATGCCACTCCTACATCTGTTTCTTCTTTACTTCATTCTTCATTTTTAGTAACTGCAGGAATTTATTTATTAATACGATTTAATTGTTTCATAATAAGAAGAAAAAAGGATAATAATATTCTTATTATCTTTAATAACAATATTTATAGCAGGATTAGGAACTAATTTTGAATTTGATTTTTAAAAAATTATTGCTCTGTCAACTTTAAGTCAATTAGGTGTAATAATTTTCTGAATTTTATTGAGCTGAATATCATTTTGAGAATTTTAATTGAGAATATATTTTTTCGAAGATGTATACTGTTGTCGCAATATTTTTTATATTAATGGGTTATTTCGTGGTGTGATATTTCGTCGTGTTATATTATTTCATGGAACCGAAATTTCATTTACATATAACTCAAGAACCGTTCGACCAATTTACCTGAAATTTCATACACAATTAAAACAGCAATCCCGCTTTAATTACGGCAATTTTTGGACAAAAAGTAATGCAGTCATTTAAATATTATACCGTTTTGAATTTTTTTTAAATTTCGTATTCGCTCAATTGGTATATTGAATTTGGTCAAAATCGGTAAAAACATTCAAAGTACTTGAATTCAAACTTCTAACTTTGCTATAAATTCGACCCTAAACCACTATTCTCAATGTTTTGAATAAGTTTTTCATCCAAAAAAAAAGCTTCCTCTATGAAGAACCAAAATTAGTAATAAAAAAAAAAAATACGATTACTGTGATTGGCATAACTGTCGAAATACTGTCGTGCCGCAACGGAATTTCAGATAGTAGAGTGACCACAGAGTGCAATACAAAGACTAAAATCTCATTAGACAACCCTCTCATAGACAAATATAATCGACATTGTTAGAAAATAAAATCTCATACAACAACTCATCGGAAGTTCTCAACTAAAAAAGAAACCCATATTTTATTCAAGCGAACGAGACTTTAAAATTCCGTCAATAACAACAAAACAGGATATAAAAATCATCAAAGAGCCACCAGAAATAACGAATAGGAAGGCTAAAAAAGAAAGCACATCCTAAAAAAAAAAAAATTTTTTGGACTCAAAAGTTTCAATCCTTCTTCGCGTGGCGCCTGAATTCTCATACCCCCCTCATATTACAATAATAATGATAAAAAAATTATTGCTTTGTCATATACAAATATAATAATGATTTAATTTTCGCTGATTTCTTCCTCCATTTGTCGAAGCATCGTGAAGTAAGACATCGATGTCGTCGTTACCTACAGCAAGAAATAAGAAAATAATCTCGCGAAATTTCACAGAATCGTGATGACGAATTGTCAAGTTTATTTATTTTGGCACCACGATTGTTGACTGTACCTTAGTAAATGTCTCCAAAGACACTGGAAAGAATCTTCCTGCCGTTATGCAACAGGCTTTTTTCGCCCTTATCATTACCATTATCAAGCCAGCCCTGAGGCACTGTCCTTCATGATCATACGGTACATTGTTGAAGATAGTTGAGTAGGCAGCTGTCCCGATAGCTCCGCTTTCAACTATCACTTCGTTGGCCGTTAACGTTATAACGAGAAGTTGAAATAATGAGCCACAAGTATGAGCAATGAAGATAAGACGTCTGATGATGGTTCCTTGACCCTTTAAATTCGGACATTAAACCCGAGTTAAAATATAGAACCTCCAAATACCCTCTCGATTGACTTCAAATGGGTAAAATATGGCGCTTTGGCAGGTTTACCGGAGGTTCTAGAAACCTCGTCTCACTCCGGATAACCTAATCACAGGTTAAAACATAAAAATTTCACTCTACGATACTCTCCGTTCACTCCAATTGGGTTATAAATGCCATTTCCGGAGGCTCTGCCGAGGGTTTTGGCACTTCGCTTACCGTAAATTCAGGGTGAATGGAGGGCCTAAATTTCAACTCGGGAAAATACCATTGCATCGACGTAACGGGGGGAAGGTTTGTTTGAATCGAATAAAAAAAGGATGCAAATTTGCATTTTGTTTCCTCATTGTTCAAGATTAAACATTGAGCATTGCTCGATGAAGAACATTGGTTTGTGTTTGGCTTCCTCACGGAGGAAGCTTTATAAAGTATCATTTGATCAACTGATCATTGAATAACTTCTTCACATCTCGAAATAATAAAAGCAAAGACACTTTTTTTTTGAAGATTTCAAAATGTCGTGTAAACTGGATTTTTCAACCAATCCTCACCAAATTCTAAATCGTAAATTTGTTAATATTTGTCTACTACTGGAAAACATTTTAGCCCGAGAACTGAAAATTTGCGAAAGCTAGAGAGCAAACACACGTTTTTTCGGTAAATTAAAAAAAAAGATCCTTGCCAAATCTTCATCTGACCGATTCTCACCAAATTTGGTAGCAAAAGTTGTTCGATGTTAGTCCACTTGTATGACAAATTTCACCCCGACACCTTGAAATTTGCGGCAGTTATAACGCAAACACACTTTATTTTGAAAAATTGGAAAATTTCACAAAAATCGTATTTCTCAAACGATCCTCATCGATATTCGAATTCATCCATCGTTTGATGTTTGTCTATGATTGGACATTTTTTTAGCCCCATAACTCAATATTTGCGGCAGGGCGAAGAAACTTTTTTTCAAAAAAATCATAATCTCGTAAAATTTCAACGGGAGTCCCAATTATTTTGTAAATTGTCCTAAATACAGAGGCCCACCCTAGAGAACCACCCTACTTGTATGTCAAATTTCAGCCTGATCGGTCTAATCATCCTCGAGTTATAGGGGTTTGAATTTTGGAGGCCTGACACAAACATACATCCGGACATTTTTTCTGAATATGTTTTCTAGACGTTTTGGGACATTCTGAACACGTTTTTATTAAAATCTCGAAAAAAAAAAAAAAAATGTTCACCATAACAAAGCTTCCTCTATGAGGAATATAATTGAATTTAATAAATTCCTTTAGGCCGCCCATTAAATAAATGTATTTATTCAATTTAAATATAATTATCTCTTAAAATTCCAGCCAAATAGGATTTATTTAATTCAACTATATTTCAAATGATTCGAATAATCTTTTATTTGATTCAAGTAAACCTATTCCTGCCTCCCCTTGTCCGAGTGTAGAAAACAACCGAGAATCTACAAACATTTCGTAACCAGTTGTTCGCTCATTGAGATCTTATAATGATCTTACCTGAGCAACTTGAAAGCCTGCCACGCAGAGCATAACACTCGACACCAAAAGTTGTCCAAGTACAAGATACGTAAAGACCTGTTCGAGATTCTCAACGTACTTAATTAGCGCGTGATGCTTTCGCGTGCAATCCTTAAATTTTTCGTAACAAATTGCCGAATATTTTTCCAAATATAAAGAACCATTGTTCATGGATTTTGTTGTATATCGCGTGTCGTTAACGTCGCAAATAGTCATGAATTTTTTTTGAAGTATCTTGAATTGTGCGGCAACGTGGATGTTCAACATGCAGAGAAAATTGTCAAAACAGCAGAAGCAGACTCCAGCGTGGGCGCAGGATAAGGCCTACGGTAATTCAAATAAATGGTAATTAACGTATGGATTTTTTCTCAAATTTGAATGTATTTGATAAGCATCAGATAAGAGACTACCCTTCCAGCCCGAAACTAGGCTAACCTTGATTGTCTTCATTTTTTTTTAAAATATTATTTCGACTCAAAGAAGTATCATTTTTCTATCTAATTGAATCACATGCTTGTTCGTTTAAATCGAATTTTGTTTAGCTGAATTAAATATGATTTTCTTAACAATAAAACATAGTTTTATTTGAATGAAATTGGATTTATTTGATTCATTCTATTAGGCAGACATAATTTTTTTTTTGATAAGCCTAATAAGAGATAATTTGAGTGAAATAAATCCTATTCGATTGAAAAAAATTATGTCTCATTCAAATAATTTTTTTTTTTTATAATTATATTTGATTTAAATAAATTTAGTATTTAATTTCATTATATATGAGACAAAACACGTCAAGTCGACCACCCCAATTTTTCATGTCAATAAAACGTCCTCGCATTTCTTCAGGATGTTGGTCTAGTTGAACAAAAAGCGTAGCACCTTTTTCAGATTTTTTGAAAATCAGTGGCAACTTTATTTAATTGAAAAATAGCATAAAATAAAATCGGAGAATTTTACAAAAAAAATTTTCGTTTGGAAAGTACGTTGAAAATCCAAAATTTTATGTTCTTATGATTTTTTTGTGTGAGCCGTAGTATTGGCGTTAAAAAATAAACAATGATTTATATTCAGAAATTTTTAATAGCTGGAATATGCGATAAAAAAATCAGAAAAAATTCCTACGTTTTTTTTTTTTTTTCAAACAGACCAACATACTGAATAAATTCGAGGACGTTTTGTTGAAAAAATGGGGTGGCTGACTTGACGCATTTCACCTCATATATATATATATTCTGTATGTCGAAAAAAGACATTTAAAATTTGTCCAGTTTGGGCTGTGTTGCTAAGAAATGCCCTATATATAAATGATGAATTACCAGCATTGTTGAAAAAGCCTCGTAGTAAGGTGTCTCGGAACTTGGCACATTGAGCCATATATTAAAAGCGAGTATTCTGTCGGAATCGTTTTTACCAATATTCTCTAAAAGCCAATGGAAAACATAAATTCAAATATTTTCGTTCTCACAATTTTCTCCACTGAAATAAACAATATGAAAAAATTCGAAAAGATATAAATAATTAGGATCTCGAAATTTCGAGCTCTTTCGACGAAAATTCGTGACTACAAGAAATAAAGCTGAATTTTATAAGACGCTAAAAAAAAAGAAACGCTCCTAAAATAACATGATTTGACTGGTGAAATTTTAGAGGCGTCGAAAATACCGATAAGTGGTGTCGTTATATAACATACAACTGTCCCCTGAACGAAAAATGTAAAGCTGCAGATCAACAGAATTCCCTTGCGGTCGGTGTTCTGTAGAACAGCCTTTCCAAAATCGTCATATTCTCCATTCCAAAAGTTGTCCTGCGTGTATCTGATTATTTCCATAACCTGCGGTCGATGTGCGATAAATCCAGTGATTTTAACGAGGCACACCACAACTGGCATGAGCGCACATGCGGTATACGTTGCTCCCTTAAGCAAATATACTATTTTCGTCATAAAATCCACGAAAAAAAAAAAAATTAAAAATTGTTAAATTGGAGGAAACAGAATTAGTCGATCGATTCAAAGTATTTCATAATATATTTTAATTTTTGATAATTATCTATCGAATATAATAATTAAGAGAGGCAAAATTATTGTGCATCGAAGAAATATTTTTTTGTTCCACGTTATTTGTTTGAATAAAATATAAATCTGACATTTATTCACGTAAATTCGAAAAATCGAGTACTGCTAATTTGATTGATGACAATGAAAAAAAAAAAACATTGAAAAGGATTTTCAGGTATGACACACATTATTTTAAATTGTTTCATTTAATTAAAATGAAATATTTGATGACTATTGAAGAAAATTAAAAAAAAAAAAGTGTGCTAGTTAATTTAGGTAGAAATCGTCAAAAGAAAAATAGAATCAAATATAATAATTAAGAGAGGCAGAATTATTTTGCATCGAAGAAATATTTTTTTGTTCCACGTTATTTGTTTGAATAAAATATAAATCTGACATTTATTCGCGTAAATTCGAAAAATCGAGTACTGCTAATTTGATTGATGACAATGAAAAAAAAAAACATTGAAAAGGATTTTCAGTTATGACACACATTATTTTAAATTGTTTCATTTAATCAAAATGAAATATTTGATGACTATTGAAGAAAATTTTAAAAAAAGTGTGCTAGTTAATTTAGATAGAAATCGTCAAAAGAAAAATAGAATCAAATATAATAATTAAGAGAGGCACAATTATTTTGCATCGAAGAAATATTTTTTGTTCCATTATTTTTTTTCTTCATTTTTTGTTCCGAGTACTGCTAATTTGATTGATGAAAATGAAAAAAAAAAAAAAAAAAAAAAAAATTGTAAATAATTTTCATCGAAGAAAAAATAAAAAGATAAAAAAGTGTGCTAGTTTAACTTACGTAGAAATCGTCAAAAGAAAAATAGAAGTCTAGTCCCGCAGTGAACATTGCAACTGTAATAGCAATCACAGTATAATATAGAACGCACTTTCTTATCATTTCTTCTTTTTCATTGTCAGCCGTCCAAAAACCAACGAGTTTCATCAGCATTCGCGTTATTTTAACGGAAAAATATGATTCCGCGCGTGACACCATATTTGCTAATAGTTGGCGCCGCGTGTTCGTCTACAGATACACACGCAACTTGGAGGTTCGGTGGTCTCCTTCCGCTTGAAATGACTGTAAATTGTCGGGTATGATGCATAAAGAACTAAGCGGCACTTTGATCGGGCATTCAGTGAGACTCTCTTTTTTTTTTTTTTTTCTTTTCTTTTCTTTTTTTTTCAAGATCCGAAATAGATCGCATCGTAATTGTATGGCGTGCACGCAATCGATGCAATCCCGCATGCAGTCAAAGGTACTTTTTACAATGATGTTTGTAGAAAGTGAAAAGGCAACGATTGACAACAGTAAATTCGCTATTCCCCTGAAAAAAAAAAAAAAAAGAAAAGTTTCTTCTTCATGGTCAAGGTGTGGTCTCCCTTTGAAAATTCCTTTTGAAATTTTTACATCGCGACTTTACGTTCAATAATATCTGTTCAAGAATTGCATTCGCGTACTGGACACGAAAGGCGAAATGGCCGTCGTGGAGTTTTTGAAATTTATTTATTATAGAAGTAGCAACTTTGGTCATAAATCACGGTATAGTATACACGCTTTTCGATGGTTATTCGATGTTTGCCTGTATTCCGTTGTGATTTTTTTTTTTTAAAAGCGTCTTGTTTAGAAAAAATACTGTAGGTGAAAATCAAGGGCTATCGATCAATTCGCCTAATTCTTCACTCATCATGAAAACCGACAAGAGTTTACGGCAAGGTTTAAGTATATTTTTAGGCTTATGCCATCGCTCTTTGGTTTTTTATCTGAAATTTGAAAACCAGTTCTTTTGGTTCCTCATAGAGGAAGCTTTGTTTTCGTGAAAATTTTTTTTTTTCGAAAATTTCGTGCATATTCAGAATGTTCCAAAGCGACGAGAAGAGTGATTTGTACAGAATGTCTGTATGTGTGTGTGTGTGTGTGTGTGCAAATTGCCTTGTTAGCAATTTTCCAATTATTTTCCTCAAATTTTCCGCAATTTTTCATGTATTTTCCTCAAATTTGGTACGCAAGTGGGTTACCATACAACGACTTTAGGGACTGCAGTTGACGCGAATCGGTTGAAAAATTCAAATTTCACAGCATTTTGAAAATTTTGAAAAAATCGTTTTCACGCTATAACATTTGTAAATTACGATATATCAGGCTGAAATTTTGAAAACAAACGAACTTACAATGAACCATGATTGGTGCCAAGAGTTTGGCGAGAATCGATAGAGTGGTGCAAATTTTATTGCAATATTAATTTTTTTTTAAATGTCCGTAAATACTTCTGCTTTTCTAAATTCTCGGATGACCGGCTGCAATTTACCACGTGATTTCACAATTATTGAGTATCGAAGATGAATTTATTTTGAGGAACAGTCGCGATGTTGATAAATTTCGATTTTATTCCAAAAAAAAAAGCAAAACATTGCTGTTGCGAAAAAAAGAAATTTCGACTTTTTTTAGGCAGATGTCAATGAAATTTGGCACACATGTGGATTGTCCTAGAACTAGGTCTGGGTATAAATTTTACGCAAATCAGTCGAGCGGCTCAAATTTTATAACGTTTTTTAACTTTTGAAAAATGTCGTTCGAGCATTGACTCGCGCAAATTGCGAGATATCGGGCTTAAATTTGTTTTACTTCTAGACTATGATAAAACAAGGTTTTTATTCAAATTTCGAACAAATCGATTGAGTAGTTCGAATTTAATAGCATTTTTTATTTTTTAAAAAATCTTGTTTGCGCACTAGCTTGCACAAATTAAAAGATACCAGCTTTTGATACCATGTTTAAATTTCATGACGATTTTAAAATTTCAAATTTCATGCACAAACAAGCCTTGCAAATGGCTTCTTCATTATTTAACATTTTTTTTTTAATTTTTACATGTATGCAAAGTAGAACTTTGCAAATTGTTTTCTCTACAAAGCTTCCTCTATGAGGAAGCCAAAGTAGGTAAACGCGCTTCCTCATAGTGGAAGCTTTGTAGAGAAAACAATCTGCAAACTTCTACTTCGCATACATGTAAACATTTTTAAAAAAATGTAAAATAATGAGAAAGCCAGTTGCAAGCTTCCACTTTTTTCAATTTTGTTCCTAGCTTTTGAAAATGTTATGTGTGTCTTCTACGAATAAAATATAGTTTTGGTAAAAAGAAAGAAAAAAAAAAAAAAAAACGCCAATGCCTTTTGGTGCTTTACCTGAAATGTCAGAATCACTGTTTTTTTTTCTTTTTTCATGTTTCAGATAAAGTGTCAGAAGGAGTGGTGATTTTGGATTGGTATTCAATACCAAAACTACATTTTATACACAGAAGACACACATAAAATTTCACTGCGATCCACAAATTTTTACAAAAGTTATTGCGTTTCCAGACAGCCTGCCACAGACAGACAGAAATGAATGAATGCTTTTTTTTAGAATCTATAGGACCTCTTCGAAACCTGTATTTCCATTAAAAAAGCGACTTAGTTCAATCTTAAGTTTGATCTTAAAATCGAACTGACGACAAAATTCGATCCTTACACTTTACTATAAACTACATTACTTTCTGTGTCTCTCTGCGACAGATATGAAAGTGGCCTATATATAACTTTCTTTCGACTACCCTTCGAAGATCACAAAAGAACGGACGAATACGAAGCGGAAGCGATTGCATTATCCGGAAGGAAGAGAATATCGGCTACTTTTTCCTTCATTTTTCCTCGCAGTTTTTCTTTTCGTTCGATCGGACGCTCCGTGCCTCATACGGAACTATGACTTGAATGGCGAAACAAAGCGATTGACGAACCCAAAGTAAAGCAACGTCGAGAATTCAATGAAATACTCGTGGGGCTTTCGTATCCGTGATCCAGAGACGCGATTTGACGTCTAACAAAGTTTGACAACACGCACGCGCCATTTCTACTTCGACCTTTGAGACTCCATCGTCCTGATACCTCCTCCTACGTTTGTCGCGCAATTTTTCTGTCCTAACTTCTCTGTACCGAGTTACGTATCAGGGCGTCATCTTGCCGTACAAAACTCGTCCTTCAACTTCATATATTTTCCTTTTCTTTTCTCTTATTTCCTCCGATTCTCTCTTTTTTTTTTTTTCTTTTTTTTTTTGATCACGAGCAAGATGCTAGCCACGATGCCTAGTCACACAATCACCACAAGACATCGCAATACAACCGCGACAGCTGTGAAAGACGGATTTCAAGTCTACCGAAAACACTCATCTACGTCACGATGGACAACGCGCGTGTTTAAATCAAATAGAGAAATAATATTTCGCGACTCGAGACGACATGGATTTTAGATTATGACGTCAGGAAAAGTCGTAGCAGCTGTTGAGATATTTTCTTTTTTTTTTTTTAAAGCTCCTTCAGGAGGTTTAAATTGATGTCACAGAAATCTTCTGCTAGCCACGAGTCGCTAATATCAATTCAATTCTCTTCTTTTTTGCTTCCTCATAGAGGAAGCTTTGTTTTCGTGAAACATTTTTTGTTTTTTTTTTCGAGATTTTCATGTCAGTATCCTCAGAATCGTCTAAAACGTCGAGAAATGTGATTTGTAACGAAATGTCTGTATGTGCAAATTGAAAAAATTCGAAAAAGCCTAAATAAAAATCAATATAAAAGATACCGATTTCATATTTGAAGAAAAACAGTTGAGAGGTTTAAATTTCATGGCGATTTAAAATTTTCAATAACCTTGTGAATACGATTTTGCGATAAAAAAATTCGTGAATCGGTAAAAATGTCGATAAAAATGCCTTTCATGCACAAACAAGACTACAAAGTAGAACCTTGCAAAATCCTTCCTCATTATTTCATATTTTTAAAAAATTTTACATGTATGCAAAGTAGAACTTTGCAAATTCTTTTGTCAACAAAGTTTCCTCTATAAGGTTGCCAAAGTAGATAAACGTATTTCCTCATAGTGGAAGCTTTGTAGAGAAAACAATTTCCAAACTTCTACTTTGCATACATGTAAACATTTTTTAAAAAATGTAAAATAATGAGGAAGCAATTTCCAAGGTTCTACATTGCAGCCTCTTGTTCTTGTACCGAATCGACACTACTGCGCTGAATAAAAACGTGTGTGAAAAAAGGGCTGCACAATCGGTGTCGGCTTTTGACTAGCGTTGTCTTATTCAGTGTTGCCAAGTAAGACAGTTTACAGTATTAAATCCACAGAATCAAGCGCCATTACAATGATTCGACTCTCACCTCGAAACTTCAAACTCATTTATGTCCCAAATGAGTATACATGAAAATCACTAAATTGTTAGCATTCAATGCAAAATAATGGCACGAATAAGAAACCCCTAATCATCAGTGAATTTCATTGGCCAGTTTTCAAATAAAACGTGTCTAAAGTTTTTGAGGTTATAATGCAAATTGATACCAGCTGTTGAACGCCGGCCATTGAGACGTTGTGGACTCTTTAGGATGACTGTTTAGGGTTCTTTTTTGTCATCCGATTTTTAACAGTGTACAGCGGAATTTTTATGCTTAAGAAAGAAGCTCAAATTCAAAAGTCGAATGTTTTCAATTCCACTGTTTTAGAAAATATTTCAAGCAGACTAAGACTTGGTCTTCAGGCCCTGATTTTCCAAAGACCTCTTATGATTCTTCCGCCACACGTCTTGATTCAGAGTCCCCCAAAACGTGAATTATAGATACGGAGAGGCGTGTTTGGGTTAAACAAGAGCGAGGGTAACCCTAGAAAGTGTACAAGCGCTAAAGATATGCGTAGTGAAAGATGAGCGTGAGAGATGAATCTTTACGTCTAAGGCAACTCTTGATCTCCGGCATACATGATCAATTTTTGTGTCATATACAGGCGGATAAGGGAGTGACGCATAAGAAAAAAAGGCAGCGTATAAGAGAGACGTGATGTGCTTTGTGTGCTCTTGACTGGAGAAGACGAGTTTTGCATAAATTTACTTTGAGAAATATCCTTTTCTCGCCAACCAACCAAGTTCGAGTAATCGAGCTGTCACACTTCCCACAAAAAAAAAAAATATATATATATATATATTAACAAAATTGGCAGAGCGGGTAAAACATATTTCGAAAGGTAAAACAAAATTCTCAAAAGTGACCCATTTCATAAATACAATCTCGTGTATACTCGATGACCAGAGTTACAATATAACGGGGTCAGTTTGACTTATTTTTATGGGAGAATTTAGCGGAATCGAGTTACAAGGAGAAATGTACCATTTTGCGGAAATACCGGTGCGGGAAGGGAGTAGCGGAAACGACAGTTCACGAGCTGTTACTCAATAATATTGCCTGGTCGAAGCTCGCCATTATTATTACCCGCAGCTTTAAAATGACAAGTGTCACGATTGCGAGAGAGCATATATGATGCTTTGAAATTGGCTTGGTCCACATATCTCTCTCGCTTTATGGCTTATTTCGAATAATCACATGATTGAATATAGGTCAGATTTAATATTGACGTTGATTTCAGCTGAATTATTATTATTATTATTATTATTATTATTATTGTTATTATTGGCTTCCATCGTATACCTTCTTCTGGTTTATATGTAACCCCTTCCTGTGTCTCCTTTTCATTCAGTTAATTTCCTCAGAGACCTTTCCCTCCCCCATCGCCGCCCAAGAGTGCACCCACGTCTACTATTTTCTAACGCACCTACGGTATTGCGATTGTACAAGGATACAGTGAAACTGCAGAAGAGCTGGCCGATACGGTCGACTATTCAGATGCAGCTTCTAGAAATACGAAAAGCTCAAGAAAAAAATTCGAGAAAGAAAAAAAAACTGTGATGTCGGATATTGGATGAAAGGTGCGACGACAACCCCGCGCGAAGAGGGGTTGCCTTTTATATCGTGAGTGTCTATTGTGTGTTTACTGATTGAGAATTAATGCTGCTATGGGAGTAATCTCACCGAACGGTTAATTGAACCGAGAGAAATTGTGGAGATGATTTTGCAAATTTAGTATTTGTTTTTACTAGTGCGAATGAGTCCAATCTCGTTAACCCCATTGATGTCAGGTGGAAAAGAGGATATTATGCCAAAAATGTGTTGGATGAAATCCAAGTGTTTCTTGTCATCTGACATTCCATTTTATTTAATTTTTCTTTTTTTTTGTTCTCTTCAAAACCTCAAAAGATGTACCCAAGGATAATTAGATCGTAATAGTATAAATGGGGCATAAAAAAAACGTCAAGTCGGCCAGCCAAATTTTTCATGTCAACAAAACTCCCTCACATTTCTTCAGGATTTTGGTCTGGTTGAAGAAAAAATGTAGGGATTTTATCAGATTTTTGTTGTTGTACATTCCAGCCATTGAAAATCACTGAAAATAATCATTGTTTATTTTTTTTTTAATTATTTTTGTTAAGCTTCGTCGTATCGACCTTATTTTTTATAGATGGAATTTTTGACACGTCGTACTCGCGGCTCTGAGACATCGGTGTCGAAGATTCTGATGTTATCGACATTCCTGTACAGAAAAGTTTCAAACATATTTCGAATTCCTGATTTTTTAAAAATTTGTATTCGCTCTAATTGCTCCACGAGTTCATTAAGAATTGATGGAGCAACCAGAGCGACCCATTTTTTGCAATTAAAATTAATCGTGAAAAAATATCGCCACAGCCCAGGTTTGAATCGGGTACCTCGGATCACGAGTCGCAAAAAAAAAAACATCATAAGAACGTCAAATTTTGGATTTTCAGCGTACTTTCCAACAACATTTTTTGTAAAAATCTCCGATTTCATTTTATGCGATTTTTCAATAAAATAATCTTGCCACTTTTTTCCCCTCAGAAACGGTATTTCCGATTGAGTTGAAATTTTCACATTTTGTTCGTTGAAATACCTAGAATCTTAGGAAAAAATTAGCAAGATGGGCGACAATTTCGCTGTATAGTTACAGCTCTTCGAACGATCAAACATCGCGGTAATCTAATACAAAAAAACAAGAATCACATAATTAAAAAAATCTAATGCGGGCTTTAGAATATTTTCCATAGACATTCTCAATATTTTCTAGAACATTCTAGATATTTCAAAGAACAAAATACGAAAATTTCAGTTAAATCAGAAGTGTCGTTTCGGCGGAGAAAAAGTGGCAACATTGTTTAATCGAAAAACAGCATAAAACAAAATCGGAGAATTTTTACAAAAAATCTTGTTGGAAAGTACGTTGAAAATGCGAAAATTAACGTTCTTACAATTTTTCTTGTACGAGCCGTAGTATTGGCGTTAAAAAATAAACAATGATTATTTTCCGAAATATTTAATAGCTGAAATACGCAATAAAAAATCTCAATAAAAATTCCTACGTTTTTTCGTCAACGAGACAAAAAATTGGGGCGATCGACTTGACGTGTTTTCTCTCAAATATATTTGAAAACAAAAGTGGAACGAATTTTTTCAGCCCCTAATATAGAGGCCAACGACAGTGAAGGCATTGATTCTGAGATGAATAAATCAAAGTAGTCAGTGAAGGGGTTGATTCTTATACGAATAAATGAAAGTACCCTAACGAAATGACCATTCATATCGGACTCTTGAGACAGAAAAAGAAATCGGTAACTCTATCCTATCATAACTCTTCTTTTTTTTTTTTCCATCCCTCATCGTCCTCGGTTTCACTGAGCCGAGCGACTGTCAAAGTCGTGTAACCAATTTTCAATAGTGAGCTATATATTCTTCGGGTAAAGAGTGCTCGCTATATACGAATCCAATTTACGTTTCGAAGAGGCTAAGATGCACGAGCGCGCGATTGCTGTCGAGAAGTTTTCACAAACTTGATATAAATAGTGGTGGTTGGTGCACACACACACACACACACACACATACTAAGCCCTTAGTTTTAATAAATTCCGTGATATCTCGCGAGGAAAAGTTTCAAGCGCGCGCGAAGAGGCTTTTGGGATGCGAAGCATCGACTCGAAAGGCAACGTCGGCATCCGGAAATTTGCTAATCATAATTTTATCCTTATCTCGATGTTGAAAGCTCCCCCTCCCCCGCCCCCCTTCGCTCAGAGAGAAGAGAGACTGTCTCTTGATTATATAATATTCGTTCCAGTCATTCAACGGAAAGAGGAAAAGTCTCATCATCATTGTAGTTCCGAGATTCCATGATTAAATTTAAATATATATATATATATATATGGGACATTCCAAGTCAAATCACTGACGAATATTTTTTTGGAAATATTTTAGTCCAAAAAGAGGGGGACTTTTTTTTTTTTTTTTAGATAAATATATTTAATTAATATATACACTTTATTCTTGCAAAGTGAATCTAACAAAAGAACAGAAATGTTTCGTTTATCAAAACGGTTGAGGGTCGTTAAATGGCTACTTTACGACTTTCGCACTGCAGCTCATAAAAATTACACGTCGAGAGGATCTACCGACGCGTGTGCCATTTATACGCCTGATCGATCCGAGCATCATGTTGAGCGTAAGTGACGAGCGCGCGTATATATATATATATATATATATATATATATATATATCGTAAATACGTATATCTGTTTGGGTGGCATTCGCATTGGACACCGAAAATGTGAAGCGGTTGGCCCGTGAATTTAACTCTACGTCGAGTTGATTTAATTTCTAGCGAATGGAAAAAAAAAAAAAAAACAGAAAAACGTGCGTCTCGTCGATCTTCTCTTGTCTGCAGTGCAATGAAAGCCGATAGGAAATTCATGTCAGTTGAATGGAAGGGACAAAAGCTTTACTAAAAAATATCAATGTTGGATTATAAATTTTATCTCTACATTTTTTTTTTTTTTTTAATTTCCTTTTTTTGGTGTTGATACTATCGTGAATTATCGACAAAATTGTCAGCGTTTGCCTCGTATCTCACCGGCGTCGTGTCGCACCACGACGTTATCATAAATACTGTAATATTGATCGATGAATAAATTAATTTATAGCCGATAAAATCGTATTAACGTCGTTTGAAAACATCGCCACAATTAAAAAAAAAAAAAAAGGGATGTATTTCTCCATTTATCACGATTTTTTTCCGGATCTAGTTGTGCAAATATAAATTAATAAAATAAAATATTTTTTTTAATCATAAGTTTGAAGCTTCCCAAATTTTTCAAAATTTCGCAGTTAAAAAAAAGTCTTCAGTATTTTCCTTGGCATTTTATATTTCGACTTGCTCTTAAGAGTATTCCATAAATAAGCCATTTTTAACTATTGCAACTGACAGTTGCAAATGGAATAAAAAAAAAATAAAAAAAATTAATAAGGGTTTTTCAAAATTTGATACTCATTTTATTCCACCCATGGATTCTGAGATACGTGAGTCAAATGTTGAATTGCAGTTCAAATTTTACAGTTCAACATTTTAGGCCGTCGAGTGAAAAATATCATTCATGATGTCTAACAACTTTTGGTGAATTTTTACTACAATATGTTGTTTCATGTGCAGTACTAGAGTATTTGTGATACTAGGAAAAAACAAAATTAACAATTGTCCACATATTTCAGAAGATATTACGAGTTGAAGTGCTATTGAAACTCAGATCTATAGATATATATATAGTTAAAGAAGTGCTGAGCAAAACCTGAGTAAATGCTGAGCAAATACTGAGCAAATGTTTAGCAAATTCTGAGAAAATGCTGAGATAATTCTGAGCAGATGTTGAGCAAATGCTGAGCAAATACTGAGCAAATGCTGAGCAAATGCTAAGCAAATGCTAAGCAAATGCTAAGCAAATGCTGAGCAAATGCTAAGCAAATGCTGAGCAAATACTGAAGAAATGCTGAACAAATTCTGTGTAAATGCCGAATAAATGCTGAGTAAATGCTGAAGAAATGCTGAACAAATTCTGTGTAAATGCCGAATAAATGCTGAGTAAATGCTAAGCACACGCTGAGCAAATGCTGAGCAAACGCTGAGCAAATGCTGAGCAAATGCTGAGTAAATGCTGAGCAATTCCTGAGCAAATGTTGAGCAAATTTTTGTCGGAAAATTAGTTATTTTATAGATACAATTTTTCGATATTTCATATTCAAATGCGAAATGACCTAACAGTACCCATGGAATAATCCTTAAAATTATGAATTTCGACGAATGAATTTAGAAGTTTACGAGCTTTACTTTTTTTTGTAATAAAAAAAAAATCCATGTCGTTTTATCAGGAGATTGTTCGTGACATTCAACGTTTTAAATAGATGAAACCTGCAAGTAAAAGAGCTAATGACTATATAAGAATCTCGTCTGGGAGTTTGCTTGCTATGTTCGCGCACGTCATTCGCATTTGCATTATAATTGTATGCCTTGTCCCTTGTGCATGTAAAACCCTGCTGCATACAAAGCTAGGTATATGATAACAAGATTAATGAGGGTGAGTTAATTGCACGGGCTGTAAATAATAACCGATTATTATTATTATTATTATTCTTTTTTTTAATTAAAATCCTTTGAGAAATACGTGCTGCTTGAGCAGGCGATATTTCTCACGAGAATGTTTATGTGCTTATAGTCTTGACTAATATTTTCGTCATCTGCAACAGCACCGACATTTTATTCCGTCCAATGTCTTATCATTGAATGATTGTCGACATCTTTACTGCTACATAATGGATACTTCCTGCTAGTCCATAAACCGAATCTTGAACTGTTACTTTATACATCTTATCTCTCTCTTGTTATTATGTCGAAACATTCCGCCAAAAAATTGTTGATTTAAATAGAGTTAAATCTACGAAATTAGTTGCTTCAACTACCTTTTTTTTTTGGAATGTATCTCAGAATACAAAGCAAAAATAAGAACTATGGAGAAATAGTAAAAAATAAATAGATTCTCTGAGCACAAAATTAAAAAATTGCAAACGAAATAGCAATTGAATACAATAGAAATAAGAAAAAGAAAACTGATTCAATAGCAAACAAAATAATATGAAATAAAGTAGATGACACACTGTTAAATATATTTGAGGTCAAATTACTAAATATGTGCAGGAAGTATATTTCACAGAAACGGATGTATTAAATTTAATATACGAGTGGTTTGTAAAATTACTACACTTAGTAGTAAATACTTATGAAGATTCGGAAGTTTAGTATGAAATACAGGAAACTTAATATGAAAATTTGTAATTTTACTACACTCGTGTATGAAATTTAATACATCAGTTGATGAATAAAATTTCCGGCAATGTAAATTCGCAAACATTTTTAACAGTGTTTAATTTAATATTTCTTCTGCGTTTATCGAACTGTCTTTGATTTCATATCTTATTTGTATGTGCTTGTTCCTTCACTATTTTTAAAAATTTAAATGCATATAAATTTAAAAAAAAAAATTGTAATTTTTGAACAGTCTTTGATTTTATATCTTATTTATTTCTATATTTCTGTGCTTGTTCCTTCACAGTTTCTTTTTTTTTTTTATTTATATGCATATAAAAGAAAAAAAAAGAAATTGTAAATTTATATGTTTATAAATTTAAAAAAAAATAAATTGTGAAGGAATAAACACATAAAAATAAGATATAAAATCAAAGACTGTTCGATACACGCAGAAAAAAAATGAAATTTATGGAACTCAAGTGTAATATCGCTATATTAACGTCGATAATAAGCGTCCTGACACTGAAAAAAGAAAATAAAAAATAAAGAAAAATTTCATACTGCTATAGTTTATAAACATTTGGGAATTCCATGAAAAGAAAAATACTCAAATTTCGGCGATCGCTTATAGACGTCGAGGAAATTTTCCCTACGACGAAACGGGAACTCCTATTTAAAAAAAAAAGTTTTTCTTGTTTTCGCCAAAAAATGTGGCTTGAAATTACACAATTAATTCTGAATTAATTTTTTTTCTTGTTCGCCATAAAAAAAAACATTTTTGTTTTTTTTAAAGTAACTTCGATACGATTAATCCGAGATATTACAGATTTAATGAAAAATGAAAAAAATGGCATATTCGGGCAAAAAAAAAAAAAAATTAATTTTGAAATTTCGTGCATTTATCGATACCACTGAATATGATTTTTAAAAAAATTCTGATTTTTTTTTGCTTCGCGAAATTCATGTGGAATGCCTCACACACGAATTCAGTTGCATTAATTGCATTTTCTTCTGGATACAAAAATCACATTGAATCATAGTCCAAAAACGCACCCAAAGGTATGTAAAAAATTGACGTAATGTTCCATAAAAAAATCACGAGCTGAAAAAAAAAAAAAAAATAGAATGTCCAATCAAAAGTTGCTTACCAGATTTGTTTCTCCCACGCAGCGTCTTTATCCTTAAATCCCGTTACAACGTCACAATTCAACACACAAACAAGTTAAATAAGAAAAAGAAAAAAAAAAAAAAAGAAAAATCCATCACCAAGTCACTGATTCATCCAAGACTGCAGCACAAATCGAAAATTCGTTGTCATTAATCTCTCGCGCACAAAACGTGTCTTCACTTGAACATCGTATTCCACTTAATCTTCTGTCATATCTTCGCACATTTCCAAAGCCCGTTGAACTTTATCGAAACCAGTTGATCGCACTTTTGTCAATTTCGTTGTTTGAATAAAAAAAAAATTTCCGTTTCTTCTTATTTCTTCTTCTTCTTCTTCTGACAGTCGTGAGTCTTCTTAACGACAATGACAGTTTTGCGTATCCTTTGAAACACCGAAATAGCCGCTCTTTTATCCCGAGCGTTATAAAAGAATTTTCAAACGCGCGCGTTTTACTTTCCCGCAAAAAAAAGAAGAAAAAAAAAAGAAAGAAAGATTTCGATTAAAATCAAGGCGAGAGACGACAGAGTTACGGCGCCAGAAGAAGAAACATCACCAGCAGCGGCATCGGTTGACGTTTCTCAAGTTGAATTTTCTCGGTTTATGAATAAATAAATAAATTGGCTAAGCCCACCGTTAAATTATCCGTTCCACTTTACCCTCTTCCAACGTGCGACAAATGTCTCGCCGCTGTGTATTCCATAATTTAAGCGCGATTTGCCGGGCTACGGGAGCGTCACCGAGGATTTTAGAGTCAGAGCAGGCGGGTTCTTCGTGTCTTCTGCTAGTGTGTCGGCGTTCTCTCGGCACTGATGTACACGCAACTTCGGGAGGGCAAAGCGCGGGTCTCAATAGAGAGCAGCAGCAGTAGCAGTAGCAGCAGCAGCAGCAGCAGCTCTGAACGTCTGCCGAGAGCCGAGTAGAGCCGAATCACTTGGTGCGCGATACACTGCGCGCGTCCAGAGAAATTAGTAATCGCTCGGCTATGAGAAAGTCTTGCCAAGTATGTTGTGCTCGTAGGAATCAAAAGGGCCCATTTTTTTTTGGTACGGATTTGTGCGTCATTCCTGGTCCTTATTCCGCGTATCTGAAAACAAAAAGAAAATGATCTATTAGTTTGAAAGAAAGGCTGCAAAGTATATCGTTGCAAAAATTCCTTCTTCATTATTTTGTATCTTTGAGAAAGCTTTTTTTTTTTTTTACAAAGCTACATCTAGAGTAATCCTACCAATGAACAGGTTAACAAGGGTTGAAGGGTCAAAATAGCGAAAGTTAAAAATGTTGAATGGCCGAAATTTTGAAGCAAAATTTGGAATGACTAAAATTGGGAATGATTAATATCCAGACATTCTAGAATTATAAACATTAGAATAACGAAAGACAGGTTGTTTGAATTTTTTAAATTTGGACAGACCAATACTTTCAGAGAGAATATCATTTGAATAATCAAAATATTGGATCATTGGTTTATAAATTATTCGAACTCTCATCAATTTAAAATTAAATATGTCCATTTCATAGAAAATTCTTTCGACATCTTGGTTTTTTTTAAATTTTTATATAAGAGTTTACACAAACTCGTCAGATCGGCCTTTCTCAATATGAACTTTCGATAACTTTGAAATTCAAAATTCAAAAAATTTCATCTTTCACTATTTTCAACCCCACCCGTAACATATCTTATTTTTCACAAAGCCACTTCTATGAGGAAGTTTATTTATTAATTTTGGCTTCCTCGTAGAGGAATGCTCACCAAATTCAGTATTAAGCAACGAGCCATTCTATTGAAATTTTATGCAAAATTTTGCATCAGTTGCTTGAACCGTTCTCAAGTTACAGTATTTAAAAAAAAAAAAAAATGATGAAAATGTAAATTTCTATAAAATCTTAACTACTTTATCGATTTCGCCTAATTTTAGTATTAAACACTTTTGATTGAATTCACAGTATTCATAGTATTCAAATTGATTGAAAACACACATAATTCATACAGAATGCCTCATATATAAATAAAACGATTGCAGAATGCGTTTTTATCTTCTATCTTCTTATTATTATGTTCAGTTTTCGTTTTTTTTTTTCTTTCTCGAGTCCTCGACAGGATTTGTGTGAGATTCTTGCGATTTGTCGTTTAGATACCGAGAAGGAAAGGAAAGTCGGAGAGTGATAAGGTCAGGTGATAAGGTATGCAGAGGTATACGGGTCATTCCATGCCAAAGCGACCACTAATCTCCCTCACACCTTCCGAAAAAAGTTGACAATTTTTTTTGTTGGGTTTTTTGGGGTTCCAATAAGACCTCTGAATTTTTTCAGATTTTTAGAGACCCTCTAGACTAGGTTTTATAAAGTATATTAAGGTAGTTTTGTCTAGATATACAAGCTGGACATTTTTTCATTTTTTTTCTTCTTAAATTCACTGATTTTATATGACTTCGAAATGGACTTCAAACAGTTTCAATTTTTTAAATCGATTTTCGAAAAAAAAACACTATTTTTACGAATAATTTGTATTCAGCAAAAAAAATCCATTCGAAGCCCATTTTAAAGTCATATAGAATCTTCATCATTCAACCCAGTGGATTCACGAAATAGAAATGAAAAAAATGAAAAAATATCCAACTTGAATTTTTAGCCAAAACGACCTTAACATATTTAACAAAATAGTTCCTGAGTGTCTCTAAAAATGAGAAAAAAAATTCAGAGGTGTTATTCGAACCCCAAAGAAGACCAAAAAAAAAATTAGTCAACTTTTTCTGAAGGTTTGCTGGAAATAGTAGCTCCGGCATGGAATGCCCCATGCATGTATATAAAAGACCCCTGTGTCACTGATGATGTTGCAGCCAAGATGGTTCGATAGTAGTTCATTGCTTCCTCTCTTCAGCTTCTTCCTTCACACAGCTTTATGTCGATGAGTTCGATAGCTGAGAAGAAGAAGTTAAACGGATGCTCGAATGACCCTCCAAGGAAATTTGCTGTGGGCTCGCGAAACGCTTCAAGATCAACCAATGCGTGTGATAATTAATCGGCAAATTCATCAATTATTGTCAATTATTTTTAATGCACATAGCCACAAACACAAGGTTCACTCTCCAATGGCGTTGAAGTTGGTTTCCATCACTTCGCGAAATGGATTTCATTACTCTCTCTCTCTCTCTCTCTCTCTCTCACTCTCTCAATTTCCTCGACCGTAATTATCCAAATAGTGATTTAGAGTTTAACTTAATTTCGTAACAAACACAAACACAGCCACTCGGTCTTCTTCATTGGTATCATTTGCGTGCTGTTTAATTTCCCGTCGATACAGGACGGAGCAAGATCAAGTAAAATAATCCATCTTGATTTTCTTATTTTAGTATATTTTCTTAGATTCCCAGTGCGTCAAAGCCGCCAGGTCGCGTTCGATCATTGGGTGATCGATGAGATTCTGCTTCGAGATTAATGGGCTTCACTTGTAGCCACGATGAATTTCTTTCTTCTTCCGACTCTTTCTGGCTTCACACTTATTTTTGTATCCTCTTAAGTACTCCAACTGAGATGCCCTCAGCAATAATAATATTCCTCAAAGATTCCTCTGTTCTTCACCGAGGTTTAATCATGAAGGATACGCTTGGAAATTCTCTTTCCATGTCGACTGCGCTCGAGATTTTTTAATGTTTCCCAATTTGTCTTAGCTCTGAAACGTTTATTAGTCAGTTTGAGGGGAAAAACGAGGTTCCAGAAGTGGCTGACACCAGCGGACTCATCGCGATGGGTTAGAGGGGAGCTCGCTCTTATGAAGGCAGAGCGAACAAGGGTGGTCCTTTATTAAAGTGCTTCTAATTATCCGTGTCATAAAGCTTGTTTAACCAACAAGCTGTTAAATAGGGAGAGGGGAATCCTTCAAATTTTAGCATTAATACTATTTTATTATTAATCGAGTAATTAATTACTCGTAATATTTTTTTTAAAAACGCTGCATATTATATTTATACATCGTTTTTCCTCTTTTTGTTTTTTTTCTTGGAAAATTTTTGTCACTTTTGGCTTCCTCAAGAAGGTTTGTTTTGCGATTACTTTTATCAGAACTGGACAATTTGGCACAACACAAGTGCCAAATTGTCCAAATTGTATTGTGAGAGCTGCTCTAGCTCTCACGATTTTAGTATAGACATTTTTGAAAAAATTGAAAATCGCGTAAAATCTCAACGGCTCTATAACAGTTCAACTTTGTACGAAATTTTAGCCCGATATCTGAAAAATTGTGCGAGCCAGAACGCCCACAGACATTTTTGAAAAAATTCAAAATCTTGTGGAAACAAGAGAATTGCATGGATTTGGTCCAAATTCAATCGAGTGGGCATAATTGACCCCTCAGCAAGTGTGATTAATTTCAGCTTAATATCTCAAGACGTTCTCAAGTTATAAATATTAAATACATCCGGAAAATTTTTCTAAATGTGATTTCTCGACGTTTTGGAATCATTCTGAACACGTTTACACAAGAATATTGAATTTTTTTTTTTTTCATGAAAACAAGGCTTCTTGAGGAAGCAAAATCGTTAAGAATTAGTGTATTCTATTTTTTGGTATGAAATATTTTTGTATTCTTTTCTAACTGGTAATTTTTGCTTCCTCATAAAGAAAGCGTTGTTTTCGTGAAAATTTTGTTGCATCCGGTGACAATTATCGACATGATTTCACGATTATTGATTATCAATGATGAATTTAGTCAGAAGAATTGTCGATATGTCGGTAAATTTCGATTTTGGTTAATCAAAAAGAAAAAAATGCTGACGAAAAAAAAATCGATATTTTTTGCAGATTTAGATTTGACTACCATTGAACAAGGTTTGAGTACAAATTTGACGCAGATCGGTCAAACGGTTCAAATTTTATAGAATTTTCCATTTTTTGAAAAATTTCGTTCGCGCACTAGCTTGCACAAGTTACGAGATACCGGATTTAAATTTTCTTCATATATGGACTATCATGGAACAGGTTTTGAGTAAAAATTTCACTTATATCGGTCGAGCGGTTCAAATTTTATGACATTTTGCATTTTTTTGAAAAATAATCTTCGATCCCAAACAAGCCTGCAAAGCAGAACCTTGCAAATCGCTTTCTCACAATTTTCTATCTTTGACAAAGCTTTGTTTTTACAAAGCTTCCTCTATGAGGAAGCCAAAATTGATAAACATACTTTCTCATAGAGGTAGTTTTGTAAAAAAAAACTTTGTCAAAGATAGAAAATTGTGAGGATTCGATTTGCAAGGTTCTACTTTGCAGGCTTTTTTTTTTAAAGATCAAAATTATTCATAAAGGAATAGTATAATTATTTAGTAGCTTTTAATTATCTACAGCATACAATTTTTTGTATCAACAATAAACTAAATAGAGACAGCAGAATACTTTAAATTTTATTATTATTGCACGTGATTAGTTATATCCGCGAAATTATGAAAAATCGTTAGGATTTGTTGCGTTCTACTTTTATGTTATGAACTATTTTTGTATGTCTTTGTAACTGGTAATTTTTGTTTTCCATTGAAAAAATTTATTGTATCAACAATCAACTAAATAGGAAGAGCGGAATACTTTAAATTTTATTATTATTGCGAGTTATCCGTGAAATTATGAAAAAGAATCGTTAGTAATTGTTGCATTCCATTTTTTGTTATGAAATATTTTTCTATCTCCTGCAAACTGTCTATTTTATTTATTGAATAAAAAAAAATTGGGCTTTCGAAGAAAAAAGTAATTACTCATAAATAAGTTATGTTAAAACACTAAGAATTGTTTGTCTATCTAAAAAAAACATTTCGTAATTTTTTCTTTTTTTTCTCCAAGTCTCAAATAATGCAAAAGTAGACTAAAAAATCCAAAGAGAAGAGGCGAAAACACGCGCGCAAAGTGTGTAGTAAGGTAAATTAGGCCGCCCATAGGGTCAGATAGACCCTAGGGTAAAATCGATCGATTCTGGGACAAACTGAAACACCTTTCTCTCGCTTAAAAAGGACCGAAGGCGACAACGATATTTTTTTTCTGTCCATATTATAAGATTGTCGCGCCGTCATGTAAAAGAATGGATCAGGGTCAAAGGAAGTACGCTCAATTTTTTTGGAATTCATCAACGAGACGTTGAGCAATTTAAATAAAATTTGAAAAACACTTTACAAAGGCAATTGCATTTTTTTTTGGCTTTTTACAAAAAAAAAAAATTCCTAATGATTGCTAATTATGAATATATACATTGAGAAAAAAAAATGATGCAAAGTAGAACTTTGCCCGTTGCTTCCTCATTAAATCTCATTTTTCACAAAGTCACTTCTGTGAGGAAATTTATTTATTAATTTTCGCTTCCTCATAGAGGAAGCTTTGTGAGAAATGAGATTTAATGAAGAAACAACGTGGAAAGTTCTACTTTGCATCATTTTTCATTTTAATTAGCATTTTTTAAATATCGTTACCTCTATATTTTTAGTAGTTGCTTGTGCAGCAACACAAATTAAAATTTAAAACTGTACTATCTATTAAAAAAAATCAAATTATGTTACACATGACAACGAAAATTCCGCAATTAATATCGTTGCATCATATTTCCATCTAGTACGAAGTTTTGATTTAATTTCTTAACTTTTGCGGAAGTAACCGCGAAAATTTAAATTCTTTGAAAAATTCAAAATGCCGTAAAATCCTAACGACTTTACCGATCAACACCAAATTCAATACGTAGCAGCACTGTATATTGTTTTTCGTCTGCGGAACATTTCCCTTCATTTGTTGAAATTAAACGTGATTTAGAGCAAAATTAATTTTTTTCGAAATATTCGAAATTCTACACAATCCGAACCGCTTTACTATTTAATTTTTAACGTTTTTAGTTTTTTCCTTCGCCATTCGTTTCAAGTCGCATATTTCATCACTGAATTTACCCCCAAAACACCTTTTTGAGTCATTTTGTCGAAATCCCCATTTTTTGGCCTATGGAAGGGGCCAAACCTTCGAGAAAAAGTGCCGTCAACGGCAACTTTTTTTTTCAAAAATTGAGGTATCGAATTTTTTCCATCACCATTCGTTTCAAGTCGCATATGGCATCACTGAATTTACCCTCTAAAATCCTTTTTGAGTCATTTTGTCGAAATCCCCATTTTTTGGCCTATGGAAGGGGCCAAACCTTCGAGAAAAAATGCCGTCAACGGCAACTTTTTTTCTCAAAAATTGAGGTATCGAATTTTTTCCATCACCATTCGTTTCAAGTCGCATATGGCATCACTGAATTTACCCTCTAAAATCCTTTTTGAGTCATTTTGTCGAAATCCCCATTTTTTGGCCTATGGAAGGGGCCAAACCTTCGAGAAAAAATGCCGTCAACGGCAACTTTTTTTTTCAAAAATTGAGGTATCGAATTTTTTCCATCACCATTCGTTTCAAGTCGCATATGGCATCACTGAATTTACCCTCTAAAATCCTTTTTGAGTCATTTTGTCGAAATCCCCATTTTTTGGCCTATGGAAGGGGCCAAACCTTCGAGAAAAAATGCCGTCAACGGCAACTTTTTTTCTCAAAAATTGAGGTATCGAATTTTTTCCATCACCATTCGTTTCAAGTCGCATATGGCATCACTGAATTTACCCTCTAAAATCCTTTTTGAGTCATTTTGTCGAAATCCCCATTTTTTGGCCTATGGAAGGGGCCAAACCTTCGAGAAAAAGTGCCGTCAACGGCAACTTTTTTTCTCAAAAATTGAGGTATCGAATTTTTTCCATCACCATTCGTTTCAAGTCGCATATGGCATCACTGAATTTACCCTCTAAAATCCTTTTTGAGTCATTTTGTCGAAATGCCCATTTTTTGGCCTATGGAAGGGGCCAAACCTTCGAGAAAAAATGCCGTCAACGGCAACTTTTTTTCTCAAAAATTGAGGTATCGAATTTTTTCCATCACCATTCGTTTCAAGTCGCATATGGCATCACTGAATTTACCCTCTAAAATCCTTTTTGAGTCATTTTGTCGAAATCCCCATTTTTTGGCCTATGGAAGGGGCCAAACCTTCGAGAAAAAGTGCCGTCAACGGCAACTTTTTTTCTCAAAAATTGAGGTATCGAATTTTTTCCATCACCATTCGTTTCAAGTCGCATATGGCATCACTGAATTTACCCTCTAAAATCCTTTTTGAGTCATTTTGTCGAAATCCCCATTTTTTGGCCTATGGAAGGGGCCAAACCTTCGAGAAAAAGTGCCGTCAACGGCAACTTTTTTTCTCAAAAATTGAGGTATCGAATTTTTCCCATCACCATTCGTTTCAAGTCGCATATGGCATCACTGAATTTACCCTCTAAAATCCTTTTTGAGTCATTTTGTCTAAATCCCCATTTTTTGGCCTATGGAAGGGGCCAAACCTTCGAGAAAAAATGCCGTCAACGGCAACTTTTTTTCTCAAAAATTGAGGTATCGAATTTTTTCCATCACCATTCGTTTCAAGTCGCATATGGCATCACTGAATTTACCCTCTAAAATCCTTTTTGAGTCATTTTGTCGAAATCCCCATTTTTTGGCCTATGGAAGGGGCCAAACCTTCGAGAAAAAGTGCCGTCAACGGCAACTTTTTTTCTCAAAAATTGAGGTATCGAATTTTTTCCATCACCATTCGTTTCAAGTCGCATATGGCATCACTGAATTTACCCTCTAAAATCCTTTTTGAGTCATTTTGTCGAAATGCCCATTTTTTGGCCTATGGAAGGGGCCAAACCTTCGAGAAAAAATGCCGTCAACGGCAACTTTTTTTCTCAAAAATTGAGGTATCGAATTTTTTCCATCACCATTCGTTTCAAGTCGCATATGGCATCACTGAATTTACCCTCTAAAATCCTTTTTGAGTCATTTTGTCGAAATCCCCATTTTTTGGCCTATGGAAGGGGCCAAACCTTCGAGAAAAAGTGCCGTCAACGGCAACTTTTTTTCTCAAAAATTGAGGTATCGAATTTTTCCCATCACCATTCGTTTCAAGTCGCATATGGCATCACTGAATTTACCCTCTAAAATCCTTTTTGAGTCATTTTGTCGAAATCCCCATTTTTTGGCCTATGGAAGGGGCCAAACCTTCGAGAAAAAGTGCCGTCAACGGCAACTTTTTTTCTCAAAAATTGAGGTATCGAATTTTTCCCATCACCATTCGTTTCAAGTCGCATATGGCATCACTGAATTTACCCTCTAAAATCCTTTTTGAGTCATTTTGTCTAAATCCCCATTTTTTGGCCTATGGAAGGGGCCAAACCTTCGAGAAAAAATGCCGTCAACGGCAACTTTTTTTCTCAAAAATTGAGGTATCGAATTTTTTCCATCACCATTCGTTTCAAGTCGCATATGGCATCACTGAATTTACCCTCTAAAATCCTTTTTGAGTCATTTTGTCGAAATCCCCATTTTTTGGCCTATGGAAGGGGCCAAACCTTCGAGAAAAAGTGCCGTCAACGGCAACTTTTTTTCTCAAAAATTGAGGTATCGAATTTTTTCCATCACCATTCGTTTCAAGTCGCATATGGCATCACTGAATTTACCCTCTAAAATCCTTTTTGAGTCATTTTGTCGAAATCCCCATTTTTTGGCCTATGGAAGGGGCCAAACCTTCGAGAAAAAATGCCGTCAACGGCAACTTTTTTTCTCAAAAATTGAGGTATCGAATTTTTTCCATCACCATTCGTTTCAAGTCGCATATGGCATCACTGAATTTACCCTCTAAAATCCTTTTTGAGTCATTTTGTCGAAATCCCCATTTTTTGGCCTATGGAAGGGGCCAAACCTTCGAGAAAAAGTGCCGTCAACGGCAACTTTTTTTCTCAAAAATTGAGGTATCGAATTTTTTCCATCACCATTCGTTTCAAGTCGCATATGGCATCACTGAATTTACCCTCTAAAATCCTTTTTGAGTCATTTTGTCGAAATGCCCATTTTTTGGCCTATGGAAGGGGCCAAACCTTCGAGAAAAAGTGCCGTCAACGGCAACTTTTTTTCTCAACAATTGAGGTATCGAATTTTTTCCATCACCATTCGTTTCAAGTCGCATATGGCATCACTGAATTTACCCTCTAAAATCCTTTTTGAGTCATTTTGTCGAAATCCCCATTTTTTGGCCTATGGAAGGGGCCAAACCTTCGAGAAAAAGTGCCGTCAACGGCAACTTTTTTTCTCAAAAATTGAGGTATCGAATTTTTCCCATCACCATTCGTTTCAAGTCGCATATGGCATCACTGAATTTACCCTCTAAAATCCTTTTTGAGTCATTTTGTCTAAATCCCCATTTTTTGGCCTATGGAAGGGGCCAAACCTTCGAGAAAAAATGCCGTCAACGGCAACTTTTTTTCTCAAAAATTGAGGTATCGAATTTTTTCCATCACCATTCGTTTCAAGTCGCATATGGCATCACTGAATTTACCCTCTAAAATCCTTTTTGAGTCATTTTGTCGAAATCCCCATTTTTTGGCCTATGGAAGGGGCCAAACCTTCGAGAAAAAGTGCCGTCAACGGCAACTTTTTTTCTCAAAAATTGAGGTATCGAATTTTTTCCATCACCATTCGTTTCAAGTCGCATATGGCATCACTGAATTTACCCTCTAAAATCCTTTTTGAGTCATTTTGTCGAAATCCCCATTTTTTGGCCTATGGAAGGGGCCAAACCTTCGAGAAAAAATGCCGTCAACGGCAACTTTTTTTCTCAAAAATTGAGGTATCGAATTTTTTCCATCACCATTCGTTTCAAGTCGCATATGGCATCACTGAATTTACCCTCTAAAATCCTTTTTGAGTCATTTTGTCGAAATCCCCATTTTTTGGCCTATGGAAGGGGCCAAACCTTCGAGAAAAAGTGCCGTCAACGGCAACTTTTTTTCTCAAAAATTGAGGTATCGAATTTTTTCCATCACCATTCGTTTCAAGTCGCATATGGCATCACTGAATTTACCCTCTAAAATCCTTTTTGAGTCATTTTGTCGAAATGCCCATTTTTTGGCCTATGGAAGGGGCCAAACCTTCGAGAAAAAATGCCGTCAACGGCAACTTTTTTTCTCAAAAATTGAGGTATCGAATTTTTTCCATCACCATTCGTTTCAAGTCGCATATGGCATCACTGAATTTACCCTCTAAAATCCTTTTTGAGTCATTTTGTCGAAATCCCCATTTTTTGGCCTATGGAAGGGGCCAAACCTTCGAGAAAAAATGCCGTCAACGGCAACTTTTTTTCTCAAAAATTGAGGTATCGAATTTTTTCCATCACCATTCGTTTCAAGTCGCATATGGCATCACTGAATTTACCCTCTAAAATCCTTTTTGAGTCATTTTGTCGAAATCCCCATTTTTTGGCCTATGGAAGGGGCCAAACCTTCGAGAAAAAGTGCCGTCAACGGCAACTTTTTTTCTCAAAAATTGAGGTATCGAATTTTTTCCATCACCATTCGTTTCAAGTCGCATATGGCATCACTGAATTTACCCTCTAAAATCCTTTTTGAGTCATTTTGTCGAAATCCCCATTTTTTGGCCTATGGAAGGGGCCAAACCTTCGAGAAAAAATGCCGTCAACGGCAACTTTTTTTCTCAAAAATTGAGGTATCGAATTTTTCCCATCACCATTCGTTTCAAGTCGCATATGGCATCACTGAATTTACCCTCTAAAATCCTTTTTGAGTCATTTTGTCGAAATCCCCATTTTTTGGCCTATGGAAGGGGCCAAACCTTCGAGAAAAAATGCCGTCAACGGCAACTTTTTTTCTCAAAAATTGAGGTATCGAATTTTTTCCCATCACCATTCGTTTCAAGTCGCATATGGCATCACTGAATTTACCCTCTAAAATCCTTTTTGAGTCATTTTGTCGAAATCCCCATTTTTTGGCCTATGGAAGGGGCCAAACCTTCGAGAAAAAGTGCCGTCAACGGCAACTTTTTTTCTCAAAAATTGAGGTATCGAATTTTTTCCATCACCATTCGTTTCAAGTCGCATATGGCATCACTGAATTTACCCTCTAAAATCCTTTTTGAGTCATTTTGTCGAAATGCCCATTTTTTGGCCTATGGAAGGGGCCAAACCTTCGAGAAAAAATGCCGTCAACGGCAACTTTTTTTCTCAAAAATTGAGGTATCGAATTTTTTCCATCACCATTCGTTTCAAGTCGCATATGGCATCACTGAATTTACCCTCTAAAATCCTTTTTGAGTCATTTTGTCGAAATCCCCATTTTTTGGCCTATGGAAGGGGCCAAACCTTCGAGAAAAAGTGCCGTCAACGGCAACTTTTTTTCTCAAAAATTGAGGTATCGAATTTTTTCCATCACCATTCGTTTCAAGTCGCATATGGCATCACTGAATTTACCCTCTAAAATCCTTTTTGAGTCATTTTGTCGAAATCCCCATTTTTTGGCCTATGGAAGGGGCCAAACCTTCGAGAAAAAGTGCCGTCAACGGCAACTTTTTTTCTCAAAAATTGAGGTATCGAATTTTTCCCATCACCATTCGTTTCAAGTCGCATATGGCATCACTGAATTTACCCTCTAAAATCCTTTTTGAGTCATTTTGTCGAAATCCCCATTTTTTGGCCTATGGAAGGGGCCAAACCTTCGAGAAAAAGTGCCGTCAACGGCAACTTTTTTTCTCAAAAATTGAGGTATCGAATTTTTTCCATCACCATTCGTTTCAAGTCGCATATGGCATCACTGAATTTACCCTCTAAAATCCTTTTTGAGTCATTTTGTCGAAATCCCCATTTTTTGGCCTATGGAAGGGGCCAAACCTTCGAGAAAAAATGCCGTCAACGGCAACTTTTTTTCTCAAAAATTGAGGTATCGAATTTTTCCATCACCATTCGTTTCAAGTCGCATATGGCATCACTGAATTTACCCTCTAAAATCCTTTTTGAGTCATTTTGTCGAAATCCCCATTTTTTGGCCTATGGAAGGGGCCAAACCTTCGAGAAAAAATGCCGTCAACGGCAACTTTTTTTCTCAAAAATTGAGGTATCGAATTTTTCCCATCACCATTCGTTTCAAGTCGCATATGGCATCACTGAATTTACCCTCTAAAATCCTTTTTGAGTCATTTTGTCGAAATCCCCATTTTTTGGCCTATGGAAGGGGCCAAACCTTCGAGAAAAAGTGCCGTCAACGGCAACTTTTTTTCTCAAAAATTGAGGTATCGAATTTTTTCCATCACCATTCGTTTCAAGTCGCATATGGCATCACTGAATTTACCCTCTAAAATCCTTTTTGAGTCATTTTGTCGAAATGCCCATTTTTTGGCCTATGGAAGGGGCCAAACCTTCGAGAAAAAATGCCGTCAACGGCAACTTTTTTTCTCAAAAATTGAGGTATCGAATTTTTTCCATCACCATTCGTTTCAAGTCGCATATGGCATCACTGAATTTACCCTCTAAAATCCTTTTTGAGTCATTTTGTCGAAATCCCCATTTTTTGGCCTATGGAAGGGGCCAAACCTTCGAGAAAAAGTGCCGTCAACGGCAACTTTTTTTCTCAAAAATTGAGGTATCGAATTTTTTCCATCACCATTCGTTTCAAGTCGCATATGGCATCACTGAATTTACCCTCTAAAATCCTTTTTGAGTCATTTTGTCGAAATCCCCATTTTTTGGCCTATGGAAGGGGCCAAACCTTCGAGAAAAAGTGCCGTCAACGGCAACTTTTTTTCTCAAAAATTGAGGTATCGAATTTTTCCCATCACCATTCGTTTCAAGTCGCATATGGCATCACTGAATTTACCCTCTAAAATCCTTTTTGAGTCATTTTGTCTAAATCCCCATTTTTTGGCCTATGGAAGGGGCCAAACCTTCGAGAAAAATGCCGTCAACGGCAACTTTTTTTCTCAAAATTGAGGTATCGAATTTTTTCCATCACCATTCGTTTCAAGTCGCATATGGCATCACTGAATTTACCCTCTAAAATCCTTTTTGAGTCATTTTGTCGAAATCCCCATTTTTTGGCCTATGGAAGGGGCCAAACCTTCGAGAAAAAGTGCCGTCAACGGCAACTTTTTTCTCAAAAATTGAGGTATCGAATTTTTTCCATCACCATTCGTTTCAAGTCGCATATGGCATCACTGAATTTACCCTCTAAAATCCTTTTTGAGTCATTTTGTCGAAATCCCCATTTTTTGGCCTATGGAAGGGGCCAAACCTTCGAGAAAAAGTGCCGTCAACGGCAACTTTTTTTCTCAAAAATTGAGGTATCGAATTTTTTCCATCACCATTCGTTTCAAGTCGCATATGGCATCACTGAATTTACCCTCTAAAATCCTTTTTGAGTCATTTTGTCGAAATGCCCATTTTTTGGCCTATGGAAGGGGCCAAACCTTCGAGAAAAAGTGCCGTCAACGGCAACTTTTTTTCTCAAAATTGAGGTATCGAATTTTTTCCATCACCATTCGTTTCAAGTCGCATATGGCATCACTGAATTTACCCTCTAAAATCCTTTTTGAGTCATTTTGTCGAAATCCCCATTTTTTGGCCTATGGAAGGGGCCAAACCTTCGAGAAAAAGTGCCGTCAACGGCAACTTTTTTTCTCAAAAATTGAGGTATCGAATTTTTTCCATCACCATTCGTTTCAAGTCGCATATGGCATCACTGAATTTACCCTCTAAAATCCTTTTTGAGTCATTTTGTCGAAATCCCCATTTTTTGGGCCTATGGAAGGGGCCAAACCTTCGAGAAAAAATGCCGTCAACGGCAACTTTTTTTCTCAAAAATTGAGGTATCGAATTTTTTCCATCACCATTCGTTTCAAGTCGCATATGGCATCACTGAATTTACCCTCTAAAATCCTTTTTGAGTCATTTTGTCGAAATCCCCATTTTTTGGCCTATGGAAGGGGCCAAACCTTCGAGAAAAAATGCCGTCAACGGCAACTTTTTTTCTCAAAAATTGAGGTATCGAATTTTTCCCATCACCATTCGTTTCAAGTCGCATATGGCATCACTGAATTTACCCTCTAAAATCCTTTTTGAGTCATTTTGTCGAAATCCCCATTTTTTGGCCTATGGAAGGGGCCAAACCTTCGAGAAAAAATGCCGTCAACGGCAACTTTTTTTCTCAAAAATTGAGGTATCGAATTTTTCCCATCACCATTCGTTTCAAGTCGCATATGGCATCACTGAATTTACCCTCTAAAATCCTTTTTGAGTCATTTTGTCGAAATCCCCATTTTTTGGCCTATGGAAGGGGCCAAACCTTCGAGAAAAAATGCCGTCAACGGCAACTTTTTTTCTCAAAAATTGAGGTATCGAATTTTTTCCATCACCATTCGTTTCAAGTCGCATATGGCATCACTGAATTTACCCTCTAAAATCCTTTTTGAGTCATTTTGTCGAAATCCCCATTTTTTGGCCTATGGAAGGGGCCAAACCTTCGAGAAAAAGTGCCGTCAACGGCAACTTTTTTTCTCAAAAATTGAGGTATCGAATTTTTTCCATCACCATTCGTTTCAAGTCGCATATGGCATCACTGAATTTACCCTCTAAAATCCTTTTTGAGTCATTTTGTCGAAATCCCCATTTTTTGGCCTATGGAAGGGGCCAAACCTTCGAGAAAAAGTGCCGTCAACGGCAACTTTTTTTCTCAAAAATTGAGGTATCGAATTTTTTCCATCACCATTCGTTTCAAGTCGCATATGGCATCACTGAATTTACCCTCTAAAATCCTTTTTGAGTCATTTTGTCGAAATCCCCATTTTTTGGCCTATGGAAGGGGCCAAACCTTCGAGAAAAAGTGCCGTCAACGGCAACTTTTTTTCTCAAAAATTGAGGTATCGAATTTTTCCCATCACCATTCGTTTCAAGTCGCATATGGCATCACTGAATTTACCCTCTAAAATCCTTTTTGAGTCCATTTTGTCGAAATCCCCATTTTTTGGCCTATGGAAGGGGCCAAACCTTCGAGAAAAAGTGCCGTCAACGGCAACTTTTTTTCTCAAAAATTGAGGTATCGAATTTTTTCCATCACCATTCGTTTCAAGTCGCATATGGCATCACTGAATTTACCCTCTAAAATCCTTTTTGCG